>JAPFBL010000014.1:460000-2970000 GCA_026182355.1 Hermatobates lingyangjiaoensis | reverse complement strand
AAGGTTGGTTTTGATATATGTATAGTAGACAGCCACCTAGAAAAAAACTAAACGGAGCTAAGCTTGAGAAGTGGTGGTTTTGTGTTGCACGAAAGGAGGATTAACAAATAAGAGAGAGTGAGAGAGAGACTGACAATTGTTTGGTCATTTAATATAAGCGCTTGCTGGACTCAGTTCAAAAGGAGTTCGTTCACCTCGGTCTTGGAGGCCCAGTATTTACTCCTCAGAAAGGTAATTACTGTCTAACGCAAAACACCCTCCCCTCACTCTCCTTGCAAAAACTAAATGTAATATCCCCTATATACAATTCAATCATCCTTTCCATGTTACATTCAGAAATTAAAAAAAATACGTTTTTGAATATTTTTTTTTGGTCTTTTATGTTGAAACAACCAAGGAGTAAGAAAATAGAGTGAATAAGTATGCGGCTGAACCATGTAAGTGGCTTACTTAGTCCCAAGGAGCCCTACTTATCGTGAATGCCAATTGCTATAAAAGTATAATTATGATTTCCTGCGATTAAGAGCAGATATTTTATGCACATTATTATTATTATTAAATTCATTTGTTTCTAGGTTATTTATTTTAAATTTTAATTATGGATTTTAGGTTGCTTAGACTATTTACAATGTTTTATTGTTTATTTATTATCTAATTTTTTTAAAATGCAACCCCTACAAATACTTGTCTTCGGCTAATTCATAATTTATTAAGACTATTCCACTGAACTAAGACTGGGTAAGCAGGTGCAAGTCTGTTGGTAAACTATCAGTCACTATTACTGCACACCAAGATGATCCAGCCAACAAACGAGCGCAGTTGGACAAAGTCAGTCGTAAATACCACATTTAAATAAGATCCTTACCGATTATAAGAGATTTCTGCATGGGGTAAAAGAACAAGATCGCAAAGTTGAGCTAGTCAGTTACATGGCATCATTTACTGATTTTATAGGTGAATAGCAGAAAAAATCTGCACATAAACTTTTATTAAGCTAAAAACCTAGATATTTTGAATAACAAAAGATTTGTAAAATAACTCTATTTCTGTACAACACTGCTATCAAATCAGAAAAATGTTCGTTTTACCAGAAACACGTAAAAGCTCCTCAGCTTTTTTCAATTTGATTAAATTAGTTTGGTTGTGATACCTAATGTAACATGCACATGCATAATCAGTATTAACTAAAAACATAATGTTTTCATGTACTTAACAGTTGTAAGCAAATAGAGCAATGACATCACTAATGAATATAGTAACAAAACAGTAATGGATAATTAATGGATTAAAGGAAATAGTTTGAAACTGCTTTCAATCGGCTATAGATTTCACTCAACATAAGCAAGTATTTCGAATATAGACAATTGCGTCTGAGAGTCTTGCCCTTGTAGACATGTGTTTCAAGATGGTTGCCAATTTCCTTCACGCAGTTCAATTACTTTTCAAGAGGTTCACGAAAGATCCTAAACTAAAATAATTCCACCTTTTCCTTTTTGTGAATAGCTAAAAGAATTATCAACAGAAAACCCATTTAATTATTTTATTAATTACGATTAATGTGCAATGAGTAATTTTGATTCTCATTCTACATTAGAGAAACTTTAAAATCTCTTAAAAAAAAAATAAAATGTTTGCAACATCGCTTTTAAAAACAACACTAAATGTCATTAAGAATGACTAACATTGAGTTTAAAATGTGAGACCATCCCCGTCGATTGTAGTTTCGCTAAAAAGTGTAAACCTCTACATTTAAAATGTAGTTAAAATTAAATACCTAGCTATATCAACTTATAAATATGCAAACATTTCATTGATAACACTAAGAACAACAGATGTAAATTAGATTTAGTGCACAATTTCATAATTTATTTTTTCATTTCCGTCATTATAATCATATTTTAACTTTAAACTTAAAAATAAAAAAATGTGGAGTGGCCTACACTCAACTTTACTATAAGTAAGTATAATATCAAACCTCTTGGGTAGATAATGTAGTATGTAGACATAATATGTATGTCTAAATGGGAGATGTTTATTACTCTTTCATTCCTGGAGGTAGTACAGGTAGTGATTGATTCTCTTATCAATACCGTATATTACACAATTGATGCATATAATATCATATATATTAGCACAGCAGTAATAAGACTTTTGTAAAGTCAAAGTGACGATATTGTGTTACGAAATAATCTCTTACAGACGAAAATGACTTTTGTTTCTAAAGGCAATGGATCTCCAGCGGCCAACGAATATTCCATGCACATCAGTACACGTCGTAATTAGCAGCCCTAGACCAGAGGCCCACTACTGCTATATTGTCATCCTGCATTTCTTGTTAAGGTCAGTAATCATAAGGACGGGGATGGGACGTCAGTCTGTCAGGACGTCCTTCTCGAATATGGAAGGAGTCACATTCGTGGTCGTATGGTCTTCCGGCTTTGCATTGTCTGAGATATTGTGTACCGTGAAGTCATTAGGTAGTCATATTTAGCTGAGGACCTGATTCTGAAAAATGACTGTCATCGAATCACCTTAGAATCAGTTTAAAATTAGTATCTCTTTGGTAATATAAAACTAAGGAGTTCATTCCTCTTAATTCAATATTACTCAAAGATCATAAGATTCATAAACACAAAAAAGTCAACAACCAGTAGCTTTTCACACCAAACATAATATAAGTAGCTTTTTCCTTTGTGCTATATTCGGTTATAACGTTGCTGTAAATATATATTGGGAAAAAATATATCAGTGATTAGACAGTTTTGCATATTCAAATCAAATTCAAAGTCGGCTTTTCAATATAATTTAGAAGTTGTGTAAATGGAAACATCGGAAATTATATGTTTGATTGGCATTCATTTTTTACATATAATTTTATTCTTCTTACATCTCACATTATGTCATTAAATCATTTCAAGTTTTCAAATGGATTACAACATTTCTCAAAAGCAATAGGAAACACAGACGAACAAACCCTTAATTTGATAAATGTAGGGTAATAAATTTAAATAATCTATTGTTAAGTATTTTTAATCGTTTTCGCTATAACTAATTTAGTGAATGAGGTTTTAAATAACATAAATTAACTAAAAATAAATCTATTCAATGCTTTATTATATTTATTAAATGTTAGTAGTAATTATTTAGGAACTAATTAATTTTTTGATATATTTTTATGAAAATAATTCCAGAGAAACAACACACATGAAAGTCGCTTTTCATCGTAGCAAATTACATCTTTATACGAAACAGTCGAAATATAAGAGTAAATTTTTGTGAAATCTTTTATTTGTATTGTTTCTGCTGGTTTAGTTTATCTAGTTTGTGAAATCGTTTTAATTACTAATTATGAAAGTAATAATATTTAGCATTAAACTAATTAGGAAATCATTAAGTTTACAAAAATAAGTTAAAAAGGAATTTGTACTTACTATTTGAAGTATTATTAAAAGAAATAACTAGTGAACACAACAATCTATAGAGAGGTTAAAACAGTTTGAAAGGTTCCAGGAAGGACGCGGAGGACTAAACAAGCAGTGTAATGCCGCCTTTTTAAAATGACTTAGCTCTACCGGTGCACCAATCAAATGCCATCCAAATTATCTCATTTTAAAATAGTCTCCTTCTATCAGTATTTCTTTTATAAATAATAATCAAACATACAAAGAAACGAATTAAACTATTTCTTTAAAAACAGCAAATATATTATCAATATAAATTAAATTAATTAGTCGTAATATACATTAATAAAAGTAATTTCTAAACCTATTTCTTTTAAAAGTTGTCTGAACTATTAAATGAATATACGGAACAAAACGGAATGATTGAGATTTATAAACCATCAATCGTGTCCATATATTTCCATAAATTTCTATGAAATTTTGATGACACTACTAAAAAATCTGGAGTGGCCTACACACCTACTATAAGTAAACTTAATATCAAACTTCTTGAGTATATAATATATAATGTATCATTTAAGCATAATATAATCGTCTAAATGGAAGATGTTTATTAGTCTTTCATTCCTGAGGTAGTACAGATAGTGATTGATAGACTTCTCAATATATAAATTTATTTTTGTGTATCACACCATTATTTTATTTTTTCCATTATAAACATCAATTTTATCTCAGTGGATTCACTCAAAAAATTTCTAAGTCAATGTAAACATTGTAAAAAAATATAAAAAATTCGACAAGTATAGCAGGTGATCTCTTAGTCTAGGATAAACAAACAGTTTTTATAGCGTTATTGCTCTTTCCCGTAATTGAAACTTCTTGAATTTTTTTTTATGAATTGCTAATTTTTTGTTTCATTTTTGGTCATATTTTCATTATGTTTTAATGAGCCGTTTAGCGTCAAAAAAAGATTTTCTGAAAACATAAATCGTACTGTAACGCCCCTTTAGCGAATGTAATTTTGAAAAAAATATCTCAACTCATTCTCCACATAATGTTCTATTGTTAGGCATAGTTTCATTTTGATCCGTCAAACAGTATGGCTTGTTTTGCTCTCACAAGGTTTGAGATTGAATTAGAAGTCAAAATTTTTACATTTTATTGAGAAAAAAATATTTCCCGTTGTTTCAAAATTCTGAATATATTTTTGGTTTGTTTTATTTGTGACATCAAAGATAATGTCAAAATTTCAAAACTCTAGAATTATCAGGTTAGGAGAAAAAAATGTTTTCTAAAAAACAGTTTTTGGCAAAAAAAGTGACTTTCCCATCATGCATAATTCTTCCCAAACAATAGGGATCTTCTTCCTTATGAGGCCCATTTTCGTGTAAAATATCAACTTGATCCATCAAAGATTCTGGACCGTAGCGTGGTAACAAGCAATGCTAACACACTCACCCACCCACCCACACACACACACACACACACACACACACACACACACACACACACAGACATCATCGAAAAAACTTCATAAAACGACTTCTGGGACCTCAAAACATGTAATTCCGTCAAAATCTCGAGATCGAAATTTTTCACGATCACTATACGATCACGTACTTTACCTTATAGTAAAGTAAAAAACAGACGTCATTAAAAAATATTATTTTATGTAGTTATCTATTATGTATAATAAATCAAAGTATACACTGAATATATGCTTCGTAAATTTAGCATTGGAGTTATTTATTCAACTTTTTATTCTCTATTGGTAACCAACGAATATTATAAATTATAATTTTAAACATTATAATATAGGAGCAAATGTATATGGTTTGTAAATATTACCTTCTTCATCGGAGAAGTAGAATGCGTTGGGAGGAGGAAAGGAACCCAGGAGAAGAGTTACGTCGTTGAAAGGCCCGACCATGACCTGGTCGAGGGACCACAGCGTCCGCCGACGCCTCTGCAGTTCCGTTTCCCGTTCACTCTCATCCAGCCACCAGTCCCGATTGGACTCAGACTCGACACGACTCAGCCGGTAAGACCTCTGTTGTTCGAACTTTGCGTGCAGTCGATTCAATCCAGGAGTGTAATTACCACCTGTTACATTTTCGTCGTTCGTATTAGCCAAAGCAGGTATATCTTTGATACTAGAGTTCATTTTATTCTTGCTTGGACTTCGAGGTAGGTTCGGTTTTCCATCACTGCTAATATCCTTTTTGCTTGATGATTTCAATGCACCTGGAACATCCTTACTACTGCCAATTAATGGCGGTTTCGATTGTATTTTAGAGTTTTCGTCACCTGAATTACTCGACCTGCTCGATGACTTCAAGAGACCAGGTACATTTTTCGTACTGGTAACTTTAATTTTGCTTGCTGATTTTGTGACACTGGACTTGCTAGTACTTTTATTCAAAGAAGGTATGTTGTCTTTTTCTGAACCGCTTTCACTTAAACTCGATTTCTTGACTAACCCGTTCTTAATATTTTCAGAACTACTCAGTTTTTCTAGGCTGTTCGACCCTTCTATCGGTGTAGATGACTTACTTACAAGTTTCGTTTTCTGTGGTGAGGCGAGTGGAGATATCGACTTAACAAGCACGGACTTAACTCCACTTCCAGATTTTGGTATCAAAGGAGGTTTGTTGATGCTTTTAGTGTCTTCAGAGCTTTCATCACTCGAACTGTCTGACTCACTCCAGCTTGAATCACTGCTTGAACTACTACTGAACTTAGCCTTGGCCAGACCCTTTGGAGGAGTTGTTTTCTCTGGGATTATTTTCGCCTTTGAAACAGTCTTTTTTAAGGGTACGGTCACATTTGGAATCGCTGGTTCAGTCTTGTTTTTAATATCGACGCCATTAACTTTATTCGAACTCGGTAATTCACTTTGACTTTTTGCTTGAACTGTTTCCAGTTTAGGTTCTGGTTTAGATTTTGCACCAATAGGCTGTTTTTTAATTAAAACAGTTTCATCCAATTTTTTTTTCGAAGATTCTACTTCATTGGTTGGTTGTGTTTCCAACTGGTTTTTTAAACCTTGTTCAACAGAATTATCCATATTCAAAGTAGATTTTCTAAAATCTTTATTGATGACACTTTTGACAGTTTCATTTGTAGAATTTTGGGATGAATATGAATTTGAAAGTTTACTAACACTATTTTGTGAAGCTTCATTGTCTATTAAACTCTTAGATCTATTGAAAAGAAGTGAACGACCTCTTGTCGTTGTATCGGAACTCTTTTGATTTATAACTGAAGGACTTTTAGAATCAGTCGTTCTAGTATCTGAAATGCGGTTGTAAGGCTTAAGATCTAAGGTGCTTGGTCTTTCCGGAACTTGAGATCGCCCAAGAGTAGTAGGTCTTTCTGATAGTGGAGACCGCCTTAGAGACGTTCTTTCTGGAGAACGTCTATCAAACGATCGGGAATAAGTAGAAGTTGGAGATTTTGATTCATAAGAATGTTTTGTTTCATTAACTGGAGAGTGTGCATCTAGAGGCTTGGAATAAGAAGAAACTGGAGACTTCGATCGAATAGATGACCTGATAAAAGACGATGCTCTTGAAGGAGGGTCAGGTTTGAGGCTTAACTCCGTAGGTCTTGACAAGCCAAGAGGTCGAGGAGTGTAACGATTTAATGTGGATGTAGGTTTCGTAGACTCAGTTTGAGCACCCACAGTGACGAGACAGGGTCTGAAAGAACTTCTTGGTATTTCTCTTGACTCCATAGGTTCTCTCGCTGCCCTTCTCTCTCTCATGTATGCGGACTCTGCAGGTGCTGTAGGAGATGTACATCTCGTAATCAGCAATATATTTCCGTCTTGGCTAGCTGAGCTAGAAACACAATTAATTTTTTCCAATGTCGTTTTTGCTTCATCGTGGCCACCAGCTAATCCAAAGACTGATATACTCTTTTCAGAGATTGGACTTCGAGCGATCTGACTACCGAACCTAGCGGTGCTGCCATACCTGAGAGTGGGCTGTGAGTCCCTTCTGGACTCTAACGCCGTCGCCCTATCGCGAACGCTCCCTCCCAGCGAGATGCTATTCCTGTAGCCATTGCCCGTAGACCCGCGGCTGTAGCTCCCCACTCCGTAGTTCGAGCGGTTCGTGCGATCCAACTGAAACAGTAAAACATAATATCACTAAAATTAAATCTATATGAGCTCTAGAGTTCGTAGGATTATTTTGAACAATCGAGAATAAAAACATTTGGAAATTTTCTTATTAATCTATTCTTACTTAATCTTAATTGAATATTTTTAAAAATATTAAATATTTAGTTCACCTAATGTTTTGAGAAAGAAGGTAATATATAAATACTGACACATTCATTCTATACATTCTTAATAATTAATCGTTTAGACAGTGGAGTAGAAACCATTTTTGCCGCCCGGTGTGGACATAAGATTTGTCTTCGATAATCCGTTAACCTTCAAAATTCCAGAAAGCCCTCAAAATATTTATTTTTATGAAATTCAAATCTAGGATCTAATGTTAGACTGCTGTTATTAGCCCCAGACCTTCATCTTATTACAAGACTCATATACATATACAGTCATTATCACAGAAAACCAAAGATCATTCAAAAGAAAAATGTTTATTTAAATCATAAAAAAATTATTTAATTAAATTAACTAGCTAAGCAAACAAATATAATAATAATATATAATAAAATTTTCAACCCCTTTAAAAAAATAGTTTTGAAAACATTCATTTTTAATTAACCAATATTACAGTTGAAAAATCAGTTAAAACGTATAAAGTATAAAAACAATACGACTAAAAACTCATTTTGGTATAAAATTTCAGATTTTGTTTACCTGTTTATCATTTTGATTTCTTTCTATTTTTAATTTTTAGACCCTCAAAATGCATGACTAGCATGGTTATTAATTGAGGTTTAATAATATTAATTTTATTACAAGATAGCTATGTTGATCTAGATCAGGGTTGTTCATCTTACATCTTACATCCAGGGGGATGTAATTACAGATTCATACATTACATTTTGTCTGAAAACTAGTAAAATTGATGGTGAAAACAGGAGTTACAAGGAATGTTGGAAGGCGATCAATTGATTGTTTACAATAATAGAAAGATGCAGGGTTTAGATTGCAAACAAATTTTTTTAGTGCCCAAAGAATATAATATGGACAAACATAACACAACAATACATGTAAACAAGTATGCTACACATACAACCCAAAAATGGCTTACGATAATAACAGATTTTAAGAAAAATCCTAAATAATAACTGGTATGTTTAATAAAGGATTCCATTCTCAAACGCATTCTTTGTATGAATCTTATTAAGCCGATGGTGATTTAACTTATAAAGATTAATCCACAACAAAAACTTATAACGGTTCTAAAATAGCGGAGAAATTTGCATCAGTAGTACGCGTCCACATCAAACGATACAAAGTGTTTGAACGATTTTTTCTATGCACGGAAAGTGCACAGAATGACTTTTGCAATAAAAAAATTCCTGTATTCTCTATAAATATCTGCCATCTGACACCAATGAACTTGAGAAGAAGATGAAATTGAATGTTTAGTTCAGTTACCGTTTTTAATAGACTTGACCTTAACTTAACTCATTTTGAACTCCAGTCTTCAAAGAAAAAAAAACAAGCTGTCTCAAATTCGGCTGGTATCATCGATGGATTTCGTAATAAGCTAACAGTGTTAAAACACGCTTTTTAAAGCAAAAAACTGAATATACTTTCCTAACTATCTTCAGTTAGCTGACAAATTCAAAGACAACAACTTTTCAATTCGAAAAAATTGAAAGTCTCAAATGTAGTCTACTATCATTAAAATATTCACTTTCTTTAGGGTTATTCGTAACTTTCCTCAACTATTTCTTTTACTAGAATGAGTAACAGTTAAATTAATGGGAAAGCATAAAAGCGCAATAAGAGGTAAGAGGTCCGGGAATCAAGAGTTGAATAAGGAATAAAGAGAAAAGAGAATGGCTTAATAGAGTTGAGGCTTGAAGTAGAGAAGTCCAACCATTCAGGATTGCCTTATAGAAGGTTTATTATAGATAAACTTGGATTGTTTCATCTTGTCCACATTTCTAGGTCTTACTTTGGACTGTTTGACTGGAATAAACTGAAGAAAAAAAAGCATCCAAAGCATAAGACATAGTAATGGACTACACCGAATTGCAGCTGGCGTCTGGAAAATAAGGTAGCTGACGGGGTTTTAGTGAAAAACTCGTTGCAGAGCGACTGGTGGTCTATAGATGCATTCTAACCTTGACGTTTGCCTGATATACTTGGGCATCATTTCTCAAGCTAATGATGTGTCATACAAGAATTTCATACTTCTTAGAATCTCTTTTCTTCCAATACAAATAACAACAACCAATGATTCTTCTCTTTCTCCATTCATATTTTGATTTCATTTCTTCTTGATGATACCCATTTTGATGAAAATTAAATACGCATAATTGTTATTATAAAAACTATTTAATAGCAATGATTTGTATGAATAATATAGCGAGATTCGTTTTCTAATGATCAGCCTTGCAGACTTAACTAACTCCGTTTGAAGTGCACAAGGAGTGAAAAATGTGGGTAGCTCGGCAGCCGTTTAAACTAGATAAACCAGATCATATACTGTCTTCAGCATTGCAAAAGGAAAAGATAATAATAAATGTCCAAAAAGAAGTTAGATACATTTTTCTTCATTAATTAAATTTCATATACGTAATGCAAATCTGCAGATAATAGATTCAATGGAATTAAATTAAATGTCAATTCAATATTATTAAATTAAATAGAAGAAATTATATTTAGAATGCCGTATTCAATATATAAAAAAAGTTAATTTCTTTAAATCAATCAATCTACATTGTAGCCCAGATTGGTAAACCAAAATATTAGTTTTCATAGGAAATTACATTTTTCTAATCCATCTTGGATTTAATATTTTACTTCTCTAAAGAGATATTTCAATTAAATATTGAAATAATATGTAATTATTTTGGATAATTTTAATAAATACTGTTTTCTAATACTTTAAAGTTTCAGTGTGAGTGTTTATCAGCCTCTTTATAGGCTTTAGATGTAGATTCCCCTACCACATGTAATGTGGCGCTGCATGATCCATTACTGGAAATTTATGGTTCATTACATATTTACATATGCATAGTGTAATGACGTCACAGTGACAACTTTACATAACCATCTATATACTTTTGACTGCTTTAACAGACTTGCTTTCTGTGTGTAAGATACTAATAAACAAAGTAGGTATCATTAATTATGTCTGGGGAAGAGTTCTCAGTAAATCTCTTTTTAGATCGTGTCTACGTCTTTAGCTTTAAAAGGTATAAAAATAGATAGGAATATATTTAATTTAAAATATTTTATAAACAAATTTCTTTAGAAGAAACACATAGTCATTATTAAATTTCATTGCCTGCAACTTTTATTTGAAAAGTTTTTGTATATGGTGTCAGTAAAGGTTTCGATATTTTAAAAATGTAAAAATTAGTTAATGTAAATGTAAAGCAGTGGCGTTTGCTACTTCTTTTCAGTTTGAGATTTATTTATTTGACAGTAAACTGTTACCAATTTTACAGGGAATAATTGGAGGGGGATTCATGACATCGCAGGTGAAAATTACTTGGTTGTAATAATACTTCAAGTAATATTTGGTATATAAGTAATTAATTAAGTAAGTAATTCTTGGTAATATTTGGTTGTAATATTTGTAAATGACCATGAGCTTTCAGATTTTCTCTAAAGTCGTTTATTTTTAAAAATTTTAACCTGTCTATTTTGCTTTCTATTTTTATCCATTTTGAACAGCGGTGAGATTCATATTTTTTAAGAACCAGTGCTTAAATTATTATGAGTTTGGAAACTAAATTGTTTAGTTATATATAGGCTATATACATGCACAAGTTACGCGATTCACGCGACACTTGTGGAGTTGATAGTGGGCTAATTACATACAGGTCTGAATAGGGGTTTATGTAATGTTAACAACCGGTTCGCCAAACTCATATTATTTTAAGCACCGGTTCGCAAGAACCGGCTGAATCCTGGTGAATCCCGTCACTGTTTTTGACGCTTTTTTACTTTTACGGATTAAACAAGATATTTACAATCATTTACAGAGAACACTTAAAAACGTAGTTAGCGACACCAATATTGTTTATTAGAACCTTACAGAGAAAGAGAGAGAGATAGAGAGAGAGAGAGAGAAAGTACAGAGTTCAAAAACAGTGTAAGATGTTATATAAAATCATGCTATGACGTAATTATATCACATACATAAGATACATGAATGAACCGTACATTTCCAAGCAGCCTGGTTCATATGTTCTAGAATGTATATGATTATGGAAGTCTATATCTAAAACTCTATGATGTTTTAGCGTAAATAGATGTTTCGGCTAAAATCAACAATGTTGAAGGGAACCAATGTTTCTTAAACAGCATATTCAATATTCCGTTTAAGATAATTTTTTATCTTAAAAAAATGGATAATTTTTTTGATCACTTCTGTTTGATATCGCACTTGCATATTTTAAGGTTCTTTTGAATGTAGGAGAAAGATACTTTGAAAATATGTGACTTACAGCGCCACATATTTTCACACAGAAAAGATGTGACGCTGGAAGTATCAGCGTCTATTTGTTAACAAACAGACGCTTCTACTTTATATTATGTAATAAGACAATATTCATCACTTAATACATTTAGTTCCATTAATGTTGTTAGGATTAAATATGTATTTACATGTATATACAATTTTTTTTATAACCAGGAAATAAGCAATTATTTTTCATCATGAAATTGAGACAACCATGAAGATCAAATTGGTAAAATATTTTAAACATTATTTATAAATGGCATTGATTAAGTTTGATGTGTATATTTTACTCACTCTACTCGATTTTTTATATCATAATATTAAGTTAGATTAATTACTCGAATGTAAAGAGAGGACTGTCATTATTGAAAGTAGGTGGCAGTAAATGATTGTGTGTTATAAATTAACTTCTCTCTATTGTTCTATAAAAAATGAATGATGATTCTCATTGCAAGTTTTACACAAAAATACATACTTCGTTTTTATGTATCTTTAACCCTTTCCGCTCTATATATGAAGAGGTATATACACAAACATTAATATTTATTATATGGATTAAGCTTAATAGAAGTGGAAATTGTTTCCTTTCTTCTCTTTCACAATTAAAATAGCTTTGAATGCCAGAAGAAAAATACTCCCACATTTATCGCATATTCAAAAGAACCTTAAAAAATACAAGTGCAATATCAAACAAAATGGGAAAACATAGAATAGCGCAAACAATATGTTATACGAATTGTATTAAAGCTTTGAAACCATTCATAAAATATTTTGGGTTTTTTTTTAGTATGAATTTGTTTATTAGATTTGAATACAGCGCAGGTAATTGTGTATAAATGAGTGGGATTTATGAGGAGATGGTGTTAAAGAAAGAGCCCTGTAAAGAGTTGTTAAGTGTAAAGAGGCCATGTCATTGATGAACGTCCTGACAGCACTAGTGCAGTCTGACGATGCCAGCTGGCCAAACGCGAGGTTCTTCAACTCACACCTCAGCCTCTCTCCATCCTTCTCCTGCTCAACTCTTCAATTCTCAACTTAGCCAATACATCCACCAAGTATAAATAACGCATAACAGTTTATCCATTTAATTTAATTTTTTTGGTGTTTTTTTTTAATTTAAAATGTGTTCATAGAAATGTTTTTTCCTTCTGAATATAACGATGATTATAAAATAAAACTAAAACGAATCAGGGTTCGGTCAGTCTTCCAAGCTAAAAAATTCTTAGTCAAAATTCTCAATGCTCACGTCTTTATTTTATTTATAAATCTTTTTCATTGGGAGAAGTAAGAATACATGAAAATGAAAAGATATTTATTTTACATTACTCCTTATCAGAGCTTATTGTAGGAATATTTTGAGTACTTTGGTTATACTCACAAAGAAGCAAGCACACATGAATTATTCATTTATCCAAACTGTTATCTCTTCTCTAAATCAATCGCTGGAAAAACATTACATGGAATGTTATGTACAATCCCCATTGTTATAGAATGAGGTGCATTTAAAATTATTGCGTGCCAGATCACTTTCGGTTTAAAGTGATAAGAATGGATCGGCGTCTACACAAACATCGTTGATGAGCCGATGTTAGAGGACCCTATTTAAAGAAACATGTTCAGCCTTCACACGTCTAACGTTACTGCAGGTCGTCCACGTTGTGGTGGTTGTGAAGTCTGGCCACATTTGGCATGTAAATATCCCATCTTATATCACCTCCTTTTATAATTTTACAGGTATGCAGGTTTGACACTTATACAGTGTCAACAAGCTGTATTCTAATATAATAATTGTCTCTCGGAGTTCTTTTCATTTCGCTTCACCCATTTTTGTTCGTATTTCATTTTTCACCATTTCACATTACTCTTTTGTATGTATTATAATTTATTTCAATTTTTTTTACAGATTATGTAACTACCTTTGTTTTCTCAGTAATTTAGTAGAAGATATAAACTCTTGTATTTTGGTAAATATAACTTTAGGAACCGTGTTTTTCATCACAGGCATTACGGAGCAAATTTTAGATTACCATTTATATCTTATCCATTCTCTTACAAACAACGAAATCAAAGAAAATAACATAAAATAAAAACTAACCCAACAGAAAAAGGAGGAAAAAATTAAACAACTAAACTCAACCAAATAAGGCATCTTCAAATGTTCTTAAAGGGGAGGCGATGAATTTGAATCACACCAGTGTCGGATTATTGAAACACTTATTACAAAAGAGTCAAAGGGAATTGGGAGGATGAAATGCAAGGGAAAAGTTTATTGGCAACAGTGCCAAAGTAAATTAAACAGGCAACAAAGTGCTTATAAGGAAAGATGTACTGTCAAAATAATTAGCAATAAAAGGTATGTATTTTAGATGAAAGAAATTGTTTATAAATTAGCTGATGTGGCAAACCATAGTTTGTTTATTAAATTTCCATTCAAGTTTGTTAAAGCAGAAAAGTGTGCTTTGGAATTAACTACATCGCAGGAATGTGTGAAGGAAATAATAGAGGATTGTACTTTTTACAAAGGTGCAGCTCTGCTAAAGTGGATGTACGGTTGATAATTATACCATACTTATCAACATACAATTATACTGAAAAGTATTTAGTCCCCGAAATACAGTCATCATCAGGAAAATTTCAAGAGGTAAAATGAAACAGAAGAGATGTATTTAGGGAAATAGAATTGGTCAAAGTGCAATTCGTTCAAGTTTTTTAATGACGTGAAAATAGAACAGTTACAAGAATATTGTTACTAAATTCAATTGGAAAATAGAAGAATGTAATGTATCAATGAGTTTCTGCATCCAGAAACATATATGTCGTCATTACAGATGTTAAAAAGGAAGGAGTAGGACTGGGCAGAAATTTAAAAAGGTTTGTTCTAATTTTACCATAATAATAGTGAATAGTGAAAGAAGGAGTTATTTTAGTGACTGCAGCTGTAACTTTAATCTGGAAATAGTATCCTCCATGGAGATGAAAAACATTCTGTTTAAGAACAAAGGCAAAAAGTTGAAAAATACATCTAAAATATAGTATTTGTTGGTATAGTGCCAATGAAAGTTCGGCAAAACATTTGATCTAAACAATTTGAGAAAAGGTTGGGGTGACAGGATAATAAATGTCTGTTCTCTTTTAGTGGAGTCATTCACCTTGTCAGAGTCACCTGAGTGATGCAAGTTTGGTCATGGGCTTTATTTCAAAAGAAGAATTACTTTTGCACAGCAAGGCCGCAGTAGAGGCTCTAATCTTTAGTAGACTGGAGCGTTTTAACTAATGCAGCACACCCGTAATAAAACCAGTACCCTCAACGTTTTTTATTCTCTTCAAATGCATATTGTAAAAGATAATTGTATTTGTCCTTTCAGAATAAAGATCACACCTTGCTTAATAAAACCGTACTACTTGTTAATATATGCAAGATAAAAAAAATAGAACACGCCTTCAAGTTAATGACATTGAGTTAACACACATTGTCAGTTAGCATTTACTGATACTCTCCAGTAAATTATATAGCCTAGTAAATTATCTAATCATTATACACTATAAAATATCATAGTATGCACAACAGATTAAAACGACTAAGAGATAAAAGAATTTTAAACCGTAGTTCGTCATCAGGATAAGAGTATTTTAGTATAAATACTTTTTTTTTTTTATAAATACTCTTTATAAATAAGTATTTTAGTTCCCGATATACAGTCGTCATCAAGAGAATTTCAGCAGGTAAAATGAAGCAGAAGAGATGTATTTAGTCTGACATTTAAGGCCGTGAGATTTTCAAACGAAAACCTCAGTTGTGCAAAACTGACGTGCTAACTAATCTTTGGGATCTCATGAAGGAGTATGTTAAGAGCCAAATGAAACTAAGACCAGTAAATAATGAAATGATGGTGATAATATCATGACAACCTAAAATAGTTCAGCTTATCAAATTTTAATAACAAAGAAAATGTGAAAAGTTGAAAAGATAGTAATGATGTATTTCAGGTGACTTAAAGGAGGGAGTGATGGAAGATGAAGAACAAACCAAAGGCTCACTCGCATAGCATGCACTTTGACCCTTAGGACCGAAAGGCAGTCGATAAACTAAACAAAAAATGAGTAAAGTAGAAGATGGAGAAAAGTGAAATAAATAAATACAAAAAGAATATAAATAAAGATATACAAAAAAAAAGAAATATTTTTGCTATTTCAGAAATACCTACTTAAGAATAATGATGTTATTTATTAAAGAATATTATTTTTCCGTGAGAATAAAGAAGATACTAGGCATTTTAGATTGAAGCCGTGAGCACAATGAAAAATGTGAGTCTCTTCAGAGGCTTTCAATTTTCTGTCATCATGGGCTACAAGTCTCAGAGTTTGTACTCCACTTGTGTTTGGATTTACCTACTCTCTTCCAGACTACCTGTCAAGGTGCGAGTGGCTAGAAATAACTACCTCCCACTCGCCTCGATTGAGTCACCTGGAAGACATCAGTTATATTTATAAATTATATCGGTTTAATTATACACGAATACTTACATAATATGAAAATAGTGTACATTACACTACTTAAAAGTTCACAGAATACAAAACAATTACTAAGATCGATATTTGAACATCTCTCCGATTTATCTATTATTCGAACATCCAGCTGACGAACTGTTAGTGTTTTGCACCCTTATCTGTTCTAAGGATACAAATTTATAATTTTTTAAAGACTTGTTTGACCCATGGACTTCCTTACTTTGATATGTAATTATATGTATATTCCAAAACTAAGGATTCTAAAATATGTCAGCAAATTTTAACATCATGAGGAGCTAGGAATTTACAAGGGTAAGGAAGAGAATGGGCCCACAGACCATCACAGAGTGAGTCGCAGGGTAACCAAAACCACGGTCCTTAAACAGGAAAAGAAGAAATTACTAATAACAATCATTCCTAAGAAATTGATCTAATTCAGAAATACAAACATACAGAACATCAACAGTAAAGGATAAGCTGGACCCTAGTCCCTAACATCAATCACTATAATTGATATGAAATTTAGAGGGAGAGTTCCACAGCAGATACATATGGACTGAATATGCTAACACTGAACCATTTAAGTTTATAAGTAAGAAAAGATTACCTTTTTTTAAGGAATTTAGTTTAATTTGTGGAAAAGTGTGTAATCTGATGAAGTAGCGTTTCGCATCTCCACCAAATTTTTAATGCTATAAATTCATCAGAGTAATAAATTCACGCAGCTTGTCTCTGACATCAGCTGCACCCGTAGTTATAATACAAATACAAAAACACAGATGCAAATTACACCTAACTACAGTATGAGTAATGAAATATATAGTGTTTTCTGCCTAACATTCCGATTATCATAATTATGTGGGAATGTATTATAATTAGTTAGGAGAGGAAACGTAACCGCTAGCATGTAGGGATGCCCGACATGTAGGGACTAGCTAGCATAGTCCCTTCGACCAAGTGCACCCTCAGAGGGTGACTGACTGGACCCTTCTCACACAGCACTTTAGCCAAACTGATTGATGCGCTTCATAATAGACGAGTGTTCATTTCATGTAGCTGTAAATAGATTTGGGTGAGTTCCAATCGGATCACAATTTTAACCCCGCCTGCTAAATGTTTCGGAAGTTTGCGTTAAAAGCTGTCTTACCATATTAATGATTGTGTTATTTCAAATTGTTTTGCTAACACTTGACAATACTTGAGGACTAAGAGTCATTTGTTGCATGCGCTAACCAACCGCATCTCAACAATCAAACTCTTACATCTTTTCTAATGATTTCATCAGAGATTATGTATTGTTCAGTTTTCTGGTTTTTTTTCAACAACTCATTTAGTGTTGGTTAACTAAAAATGTTTATGAAAAGGTTTACAATTTCTATTGTAAAAATAAAATTATAAAAAAACCCCTGGTATTTAACAAATATCAATAGAAGTCTATTTCAGTTTCAGTTGATTAGAATTGAAAAAATCCAATCAACTGAAGAAAAACATCTGATGAAATATTGGCAGAACTCAATAAGATATCAAGTTTAAGAAAGAAAAGAACATATATTTCTGTTTTACAACTATGAGTTTCTTATGTGGTATCAAGTTCTTATGTATGCTTATTCATTAACTGTGCAATCTGTCTTAGTGTGGTATTTATCATTTGGGGAAACTAGTAAGTCTCCACATAAAAAAATATAAAAACTACACAACGCGTTTCGAACACTTGATGTTCTTCTTCAGGTTACATATGTGTGGGTGGAGACCAAGCAAGGGCTGAAACACCACCGAATAACAACCCCAGCAGAGCCGATGTAACCTGAAGTTTTTTAGAATAAAGTTTTTAATATAATAACGTTTTTATAATAAAGAGACTTAATACTTTCCCTAATAAGGTATGCTTATAATAGATACAACCTCATTTTTGGTGAGAGGTGGTTTCAGAAAGCATATAAAAAAATACCAAGTAAACAAGTCTACAGTACAGAGTACAGCACCCTATAAATGCATGCAATGTCAATCATGGGCTACCCGTGTTCACAGACATACCAGTTGAAAAAGTAAACTGGATTTCATTGTTGCTTTAATATTTATTTACAAGTCTTCCACTCTGAATTGGCTATTAGTTGTAAGATTAAGGTTAAAGAGGTAGAAAGAGGATTTATCCAGACAAGCAACTGGAGAGGTCACCGGGGTTATTTCTAATGTTGCGGGTCGCGCGAAAGTAGGAGCAGCTAAATATAATGTTATATTTAGTTAGAGCCACCTCCACGCCAACAACCCCAAGCATTCGCACTCACTTTCTTGATTCAAACCAAACCTTACCGGCACCGTATCTAATAAAGATCCGCACATTTAATTACCATTATTTTCTTTTAATCATACTTACTTAAGGAGAGCTTAATCTTGTACGCTAAATGAAAAATTGATACTAGGTTTCAGCAATTTTTTAATAAATTTTAAATAGGAATATTACTCTTGAAGTGCACAAATTATAAACAAAGTTAGGTATAGAGAAAAGCTGTGTCATTCTTAAAAAAAAATACTATTCTATTTTTACATAAAATTATATTTGATCTCAAAATATCCACATTATTTGAGATGTTATTACATTTTCATCGAAGTGATAATTTTATTTTCGGAATATTTACCAACTATCTTTAATTGATGAATATTTTAAAATATTTAGTATTGTCTAAAAATACATGACAATATGACGGTGTTACATCTATATGACAATATGAAGTGTCTGGGCAGTACGAGGATCATGTCCTACTCCCTGTCCTACAATATCATTTGCCCAACCAAGATCGTTTGTTATTATAAGGTATAATTATTCTACAGAATGTTTACATGTCTAAGTGGGCAAAATTCCAAGACCTATTTTTATGTGATCTTAACATGTATTCCACGTAGCATGATGACTGTAGCTCGAACCATTTTCTGTATTTTAAGAAGTAAGTATGATCTATAAACGATTTTCCGAAAATTACAACAAAACAGGACTGCAATTTAAAAGATTTTAAATGTAAATGTACTTAATGCAATAGAAACCAGATGTTGTTATGATTATCAGAAACTCTTATTATATATATATATATATATATATATAAATGTATATAGATAGATAGATAGTATTCAATTTTGCAGCAGCAACTGCATTGACTACCCTGTTGCTGGTTGCCTCCAATTTGCGTTTTAACATACGCTGGGTTGGCTCTAATATCCATATTAAATTGGCCGGAGACATTCGCAAATCACTGTCACTGAACATTTCAATCTTGATGTGTGTATGGGAGGAGGGGGTTGATTACAGTGAAATGTTCAATGATTTATTGCCTACTTATACTAATATATGGTATATATATAACAAAATTTCACAATAAACAAGTGAAACTACATTCATCGTCCAAACCACAATAAGAAATGAGAAAAAACTAAGATCTTTCAATCGTAATAAGCGGTCTTCGTCTTAGACAAAACTGAGTCAAACGAAAGTTGTAGAAACATCTGGTAAGGGATTGAGAGATGTGGGAGGGAAGAGAGGTATTTTAAAGGGTGTAAAGTGTAGGGAAGGTCAATAGTCCAGGGAGAGATGTTGGGGTAAACAAAGGAGTACAGGAAGTAAAAAGTAAAAAAACTATCCTCCAGCTGTTAACCCTCTTAAATGAGGCTATTGCCCTCATCAGAACTGAGTCAAGTTTGAATAAACCTTTACTAATGTTTATAATATTTGACCTGTTGAATTTAATCAGAGAGGATTCGATAATATTTCTTAACAACACCAATTTTTCATAAGTAATCATTTTAGTTCCAATACAATCAATATGATGATTTTCATTACTTATATGCAAGAATAAGGTACTAGTTTTTCCCGTCTACTTCTATCGTATTGGAGCTGTTTGACACGTGTCTTTAATGATTTACGAGTTTGAACAATAAAAATTGTATGACAACTAATCACGGAATTTTATAAATACCACTACATTCCAGTTCCCTGGGAGAGTTTTTTTATTAACATATTGCCTACACTATATTACGATTATATAAAAAAACTATTAAAATCAAGTTTACGTGCAAGTCCAGGAAAATGGTCCAATGACTCACGATGTGGTAAAACTATGGAATTTGATATTGAACGTGATTCTGTCGAAACATTTGAGAGAGTTTAATAACTTAAATTGTAAATACAAAATGTTATAACAATTTAAAGAGATTTGTCTCATTAGATACCTGGTATGATGGTATTATATATGGTATTATATAGATACCTGGTATGGTATGATTATCTATACGACCACAGAGATCGCCTCCAGATCTACTTAACACATTAGTTTAGATTTTCAATATAAAATTAGATTTTACAATTAATAGATGAAGCTAAATGTGATTTTAACTGCATGGTAATGGAAAAGGTTATATTTTCTAAGTATAAGCATGTCTGGAGATGAATACTGGAGAGCTGTGACGACAGATCAGTGTTACCAATAATGAACAAAAAATAAATGTTCATTATTTATGAAATACCATATATAATTTGGAATTCAATAAAATATAACCATAGGTGTATCACAACAATCAAACATTATTAGTATCAATTTAACTCCTACAAAAAATGTTAAGATTTTCTTATGTACATAAAAGGGGCCAGGTGAGCTCAGTGATTAACGTACTCGCCTCAGAGCTGGTTCGATCCCCACCTGGCCCTCGATTTATTCACACAGGAGGTGAATAAATATGAGCACGTCGTCCCTCGGTGAAGGACGTTAAACCGTCGGTCCCGAGACTGTACGATGTCAGGTACTTATTAAAGATCCCTACTTTAAATACACTTGAGTTAGGAAAAATTTAGGACTCTCACTGTAGAATCAATCTTCATTGTGTGAACTCACAAAGGACCAATGCTCGGACTACGTGTGTTTCCTTGTGTGACTGACACTGCAACCTAACCTACCCTATGTATATAAATACATTACGGTTAAAAATATTGAACTTTATTTGTATGGCCATTCAATCGAGTTCCACCATAAATGGTATCAGTACTTCTAGCTCTATTACAATTAATATGTTATTAAATAGATTATCTCTGAGTCTGATAACATACGTGTAGTAGTGTTGATTAGCGAAGGGACAAAGCCACATTGTGTACACCAGTTCTCGTCAGATTACTGAAGTTGAGCACCATTGATCGTGGTGATGAGGCCAGTATCATTTAATTGGATTGTTGACATGTGTGCTGTTGGCAACATAAATAATGTGTTACCCATTGATTAAATGGGTACTGAATAATTAATGAGCCATATTTTTGCCCCATGCGAGCCCAAAAGGTTTAAGTACTTTAAGGGCAGGCAACAAAAGAAAAAAAAAGTAATATTGAGTCGAGACCATTGGAGACTTTTTATTGATTGTATTTGTAATAATAAATGTGCATAATTAACTACTGAAGTGATTTAAAATGAAACTTTCGCATGTGTGTTGATTCATAATTTGATTCATGACAGTAATCATTTAGTAGGTTATTCAAAACAGTATGTCAATTTTTAATTCATGACTTGATATGTATTTTTTTTTTTTTGAATATATGAAAGGAATAAATCATGGATCAAGGGTTATACTAATCGGGAATGATTGTGTTCCAGATAGCCTGGCTGGATGAAGAGGCTGTTCAGACGCTCTGATATCGCTTCAGTGTAGATACGTCACTCAAAATTATAGAGTAGGTCACTATTTATTTGGTCCTACAGTTAAGCTGTCCATATATTAAAGATAATAAGCAACAATAGAAACTTTGATTGATGAATCGATTTAAAAAGCAATAGGTGCAAAGCCAAAGTCATAATTGTTTATAAAGCAAAGTTTAAGTTTTTTGGCCCCTTAGGCGAAGTTAGATTTTAGCATCCTTTTGCAAAGAAATCTATAAATTTATGTTACCATAGAAATGACGTGTTCTCTCTGTGGTGCTCGATGTATCACGAGTTCTGTTAACAAATACAAATGGGAGTACAGCGTTCTCTCTATACAATTACAATTTGTATCTCAACTAAACAAGATAATTTAACTGAAGAATTTTTTTTTTAATTAAAATTTAACTTTCCAAATTTTTTTTATATTCACGGTATATATCATAATGAACAAAAGAAGGATGAAGAATAAAATCTGTAACGTGAATTTTAATAAATAAAAATCAAATGTCCACTCCAATCGATCCCATGCATTTCACAAAATATATGCCATTCCACCTATGCATATGTCTGTCAAAGCATATCTTTTAATAAGACTCCTAATCGTAATGGACGTTATCTGGTTCAAAAGCAATAGAATCATCGTAAGTTTAAGGACAAAAAGGAACTCAAAATTGCAATGAAAATGAAGTACGGGTAATAATTTTTTCCACTTTACCATGTATTTTAACTATATAAGCACTTTGTGTTGCTAAAATTATGTAGTAGACATAAGAGCTAATTATTACCGAAAAAGTAAGACTTGGACTTCAAAAAAGGCCACCGATGAATTACATACCAAGCTGACGACGTTTCCATTCGCTCACTCATGTAGTTTCATACATAGTTATCAATTAAATTGCTAACGTTGCGGCATGTTTTTCTGATTTCTTCTTTTACTCATATTAATCCGTTCAGAAGTGATAGACAAACACAATTCGAGCTTTTATTCTGAGGATCAGCCTTATTCTGTTTCAAACTCTGAAGCCGATCTTTAGTAGACAAAAGAACTTAAGTTTCTCTTGGAACGCATGGATTCGTATTTATGCGTGTATTAGTTTCATTCGTACTGACAAATTTACAACTTTAAATTATACAAACCACGACACAGAAAAAAGAATAAAAAGCACACTTACTAAATTATCAGTATTTAATTCGAACTATTGTTCGTCATCAGGAGTAGACTAGAAGAGTGGACGAAGTGAGAGAATTTCCTACGTCGAAGGACGGAGTGCGAATGAAGCTTTGACCGATGAGGGCAGACTAGAGTAAAAAAGGAACTAGGCACTTAAGGTCGGAGAACGGAAAGCGCAATGCCAAAATATAATTCAAATACAATAAATTAAATTAAATTAAAAAACAGAGTAAATTTAAAAATAAAAATAAAATAAATTTAAAAATAAAAAGAAATAAGTTTAAAATAAAAGAAATAAAACACAAAAGTTGACGCTTTTGATTTAAACCGGGAGCTGATCGGGCCACCAAAAACCATATGTGGGCATCCTCAGACGCCTTAAAGTCAAACTTCGGTCATCAGTGGTCACTTGTTTAACGATCTGAACACTAAAGCAGTCATTAAAAGGAAGGTTATGACTGTTAGCATGGATAGCTACAGGAAGGTTTTGTGCTGACCGACTGAAGCTCTATAGCCAATCATACGTTCATTGAGCTTGGTGGAAGTCATACTAATGTAGAATGCTCCGCATTGTCTACAGTTCAGTAGGTAGACGCAATTCCTGGATGAGCAGGAGGTGTTAGGGGGCCACCCGGAAAGAGAAAAATGAAAAATATACATTCTGACTTTTTTTTTTTCTGTAAAATGTATTAAACACATAGAAAAGAAAGTTGAAATAATCTTTAGTAAAACAAAAAGAGGAAAGAATCATTACTGAGCCCTTTAAAAAATGTATTAGAAAACATGTTCCGTAAAATAAGGGATATTGTTCAATGAAACATGAATAAATAAGTCTCCAGCCTAAGTTGTAATACGCGTTATACATGCATATATGTTATTTAAGGATTCAACACAGTAAGAAAAAAGGGAAAAAGGAATTTTGAGGCTCGTTTTCATTATTATTTATGAAACTTAATAATTAGTTCTTTTCGAACTCCGAGAAAATATCCTAAAATGCTTATAGATTAAAATAAAATTACATGTAAACTTAATTCAAACAATATCTGTTTGATGGCTGGATTAAGATAGATTCAATAGAGATAATTTTAATTTACTAAATATTGTATTTATATTGAATATGAGGACAATTTGGTAAATAATAATGTCGATATGATCTATTAAAGCATGTCTCTTTGTTTGAACTCTAGAAGAAAGGAAAATCTTTTGTAATTCCCCTTTCATGAAGCATAAAGATTAGTTATCTGTGTGGACGCATAATTCTGTCCTCCGCTCGTACAGTTTAGGGTTTCCATTCGGTTAGGAGATAAGAGAAAAGATATCAACCTCTACTTGCTGGTGCTACAAAACTCCTTCAACGAGATTACAGCTAGGTCACCTATGAGAAGTAACCAAAATTAAATGTACTATAATTAATTAATCCTGCATAACATGCTGTCTATTCGGTATGTATTACTATTTAGTTCTAACAACTCGAAGGTAATTAATATGCTACTTTATAAAGGCATTTTAAATAGACACTCATAAATTTTGCGCATAAGAATATTAGAGCCCATCATAACGTACACTTGAAATCGAACAGGCTTCACGCCCACTCAGAGCACGGCCTTGGACACACTCTTCCACTTTATATTTGCTTTAGAGAATCATTTCAAATTACTTCATACAATATACTTTCTTCTCCATAATAAATTAATTCACTGAGCCACTTCACTGGCTTGAACAGAAACACAGTTTCAATGTACGTAAGTTTATATTCCATAGAAAATAAAGAAAGACAGACTTTCCGGTTTCAGTTTTTCAGTCATGGATTCGAATGTCTTAATTCTTGAATGTTTGCTATAGAGATGTAGTACTTAATCGCGGTTATTTACAATTATAATATCAATAGATTTCATTAAAGTTTACCACAATCTAGGTATTCACGATCTTATGACTGGAGTTGAAAAAAACGGGTACAATTCGCATCTATATGTCAGTTCTTGTCGTCATCAGAAGAAGTGGTCCTCTTTTTGAGGACAAAAAGCGACCAATAAATTCCACTGATAATCATGCTAATCTCAAAGTTTTAAATATAAAGTATTTCAAATTTTCATTTCTTTAAGGCTAACATAGACAATTAAAAAATTGTTCAGACGGCATTCGCTTGAAGTTACCCTAGCATATTAAAAGAAAAGTTAAACCAGTGTTTTCAAATTTAAAGGAATAAGAGAAAAATCATCACAAGCAGTTTTATGGAGAAAGAAGCTTTCCTTAAAGAAGGAACATTCTGATTGAATAAGAATTAACAGTACACATTTGGTTTTGAAAACACAATTATTATAGAAAAACAGCAAGGTTTAATTGTATATTATTATTTTATAAATATTTTATATTAAACAAAACTAACTTTCAATTAATTGCAGAAGTTATATATCAAATTTTAGTGATATTTATGTTATTTCATAGAGATTTTATTAAATAATAATTTGTTTATAATATGTAATTCTTAAATTCTGAGAGGTTTCATTTCATTTGTTTCTATGACTACTTGGTAACGTTTTGCTAGATTGTAAAACAATATGGCTTTCTTGGCTTATATATTTGTTTTATTAATATGTGAAAAATTGTTTAAATAAAAACCAAAACCATGGTATTTGACAGTTTGATTTGAACCAGGAAGTGCTTCATCATGAGACAACGATAGACACAAGAAGGATAGTGTGAATTAGACTATGAGAAGTTGAATAAAGCAGTGGTAGGTTGGAATGTAGTATGAGTGTTGGTTGGTAGTGGTGGGGGTACGACAAGCTGCCTTTCCTCACTTTAACAATTCAAATTATCAGACATTCTGGAATAATTGTTCTCAGTAACGTCAAATCCTTTCAGGAATGTCTGAGAGAAGTGTATTGATTGCAATGACCTTGAAACATGATCAAACGGGAGTTGTAAGTCAGTCAACAGGAAGCGTAGAATAATAGTTCTGTCTGGTAGAGGAGCTATCAGATAAAAAAATAACAAAATCAATTACTTTTTCCTGATGGTATGAAGGTACTTTGTTTAACCAATGTAGAAACTGTCACAACGCTTACAGTCTAGTAAGTATATTGCTTAGCAGTTGTGTAAGTAGCTGGTGTCCTGATCAATGGCTTAGCAATTATTTTTGCCGCCCGGGGCAGTAGTAAGATTTGCTGCCCCCCTCCCCCCTCACTGACAGTTGATAATCTGTTAACATTGAAAACTCCTAAAAATATTTATTTTCATGAAATTACAATCAAGGATCTAATTTTGACTGCTGTCATTGGTCCCAGACTTATATCTTATTACAGTACTCGTATATATATATATATATATATATATATATATATAAACTAGAATTTAAAAAGAACACATAGAAAAGAAATCACTGAACTCACTACTATATTTCGATGTCCTCGTCTTCAGGAAAAGATGTGAATCGTCGTCTTCAGTCTTTTCCTGAAGACGAGGACATCGAAATATAGTAGTGAGTTCAGTGATTTCTTTTCTATGTGTTCTTTTTAAATTCTAGTTTATTCAGTTCGAAGAATCGTTTCATCTAATTGTTATATATATATATATATATATATATATATATATATATATATATATATATATATATGTCTCCTCTCCTCTCCTGTCATCCTCTCCGACCACTTCCAATATTTTCACCAAATCACCCCGGATTTCCTTTAGACGACCCCTCACTCTGGGCAATATCTTCTCCCATAGAAGTTTTAAACGCTCCAGGCCTGCACCTGACACTTTTGGCACAAAGCAATGTGGCAGAAGGAAATGCCTCACCTGTCCCATCATCAATCCTGACAGCCATTTCATTTCGACAGTGAACAACAATTCATACCCTCTCTCCTTTGCTAGTTCCTGCACTTCCAGCAATTGTGTTTATCGTCTGGACTGCACACAATGTGACTCATTCTACGTGGGCCTGATTTCCACGTCACTTAGCCTCCGTATGAATGGTCACAGGTCATCCGTTGGTCAACGCAAGCAGCTGCCTATTGCCACCCACGCCAATCTCCATAACCTTCCCTTCAACGATTGCTTTAGGGTTAAAGTATTAAGAAAACTCTCAAATGATGACACCCAGACCACTCTAAGGGCTTCTGAGGAAGCCTTCATTTGGTTATTGGGTGCAAGAAATTCCCCTGGTCTAAATTTAATCAGATGATTTTTTTTCCTCGTTTAATTTTAGTTAGTTTTATGTTTTTTTCCTTTCCTTTCTCTTTTTTACTTTTCTCCTCCCTTTTACTTAAATATCACTTTTATAATTTTACTTACTCACAGCCTACACTGGTTCACGTTGGTAAGGTGGCTACACTGCGTGTCATTGTATCGCGCCAGTTTACATCGGCCAGTGGACGCATTTACGTCTCCGTTCCTTCATTCTTTCTCCTTTTATTGTCTTTCTTTCTACTCTCCTGAAGACGTCAAGACGCCGAAATTATCGAGGTTCGTGAGTGTTCGTCCTTTTTCTTGTGTTCTCTAGCTGTAACTTTAATTATATATATATATATATATATATATATATATATATATATATATATATATACCATGATAAACGAAAAACGGTCCGGCAGGACAAATAACAATTAAAATAAGCAGTGACACATAAACAGAAACACAACAAAGACTCACTTTTCAATATTTCGACCGTAATGGCGGTCGTCCTCAGGAGAAGAAGTGAATTGACGGAGGGACGACAGTCAACTGAAGAACTCACTGGGTGAGGGCTAAAGCAGTGCTGCCGCAAAGGAGACAAATAAAAAAGGAACTAGGAAGTCGAGAGCAAAAATAAAAAAAAAATGTTTT
Organism: Hermatobates lingyangjiaoensis; assembly: GCA_026182355.1. Classification (NCBI taxonomy): domain Eukaryota; kingdom Metazoa; phylum Arthropoda; class Insecta; order Hemiptera; family Hermatobatidae; genus Hermatobates; species Hermatobates lingyangjiaoensis. The sequence continues at coordinate 2,941,802 of JAPFBL010000014.1, read as the reverse complement.
TGAAAGGTAGAAAAAGGTTAAGAAAAGAAAAAATAAAGAAAATATATAGAACAATTAAAAATAAAAAAAAAATTAAAAAAAAAATAAATAAATAAATAAAAAAGAAAATTAAAAAATAAATAAATAAAAAACTAACGATTTAAATTCAAGCCAGGTTTCGAGCGTGCCCCCAGGAGCCAAATGTGGGCTTCCTCAGAAGCTTTTAAAGTAACTTGTCTGTTATCACTGGGGACTCGTTTAAGAACTTGGACTGTGAAACAATCATTGAAACTGAGATGGTGGGAATTAGCGTGAGTGGCGACAGTGTTGTTACACAAGTATATATATATATATATATATATATATATATATATATATACAGTCGTTATCATAGAAAACCAAAGATTTTTCAAAAAAAAAACGTATAGTTCAAATCATAAAAAAATGGTTAAATTAAATTTACTGGCTACATATATCATTAACAAACATACATACATACATACATCATTAACTTTCAACTCCTTTAAAAAAATAGTTTTCAAAAATTTAAATAAATTTATTTTTAATTTGCAAATATTACAGTTGAAAAATATGTTTAAAAGAGTATTATAGACATAAACCATATAAACAACTACGACCTTAAAAACTCAGTTTTAGTATACATTTTCAAATTTTTTATTAGCATTTTATATTTTTTTCTATTTTTTATTCTCACCCCCTCAAAATGCCGTCCCCTGCCACGTGCCCGGGTAGGTATGAATGAGTTGTTACACAAGTATGAATGTGTTATAACATACATAACAAAAACTAAAAAATAACTGAAAATTACATAACTGTACTCCTACAAAAGAAAATTAAAAATAGAATGAGATTGAATCAGATATATATAAGATCTATTGCTATTACTATATCTACGTAATGGTTGATTATTGTTAGTACTGTTTACGAAGAAAAGTACATTTATCGACAAATCAATAACTATTGACCAGGAATAAAATCACACATAATACAAATATCTTTTGCTTATAACAGAAATTTGAGACACTGGAAAGTAACTCAATGGAAGATAGAGAAAAAAAATGTTATGGATAGGTAAGGGTTAGATAACCGTAACTATAGAACATCTTTCTACCAAGTTAATATCCCAGACCATTATTGATTGTTCAACCAATATTCTTTAATATTAATGATTAATAGATCAGATATCTATAAACAGCTTTTTTTTAATCCCAGTATCTCCCAATCCCTAATTTTGCATTTAACATTTAGCTGGATTAGTTCAAGGCTAGTTACAAAGGCAAATCCGAGAAATATGCACTTTTGCCGAGGCATTTTTATTTCACCTCTGACGACCACATTCGAGCTATCTTTAAATGTGAGTTATGGAGAGACTCGACGACCCTGAGTGGCGGGCTTCGAACACAAGTTTGAGAAACACTGCTTTGAAATGTAAACCAGGCTTAATATAATCGGATGACAGAAATAAAACTTTCAACAGAAACCGTTTCAAATTTAGCCATATAAACTGAAAGAATTTTGTTAACGTTTACTTATTACTTTCAAATAGCGAGTTCGATGGATATTACATCACCAATATATCCTTAATTAAGCAAACTAAAAAGCTCATTTTAATTCCCTACACAGAGTATTAAAACGTAAGTAGGCATCGTTCGATGAGAGTGGCATCCAACTTGAAGGAAGTAGGATAGTAAAGTAATATCTCGGCACTAATGAAGGTTGGTAAATGTTTCGTTGAATATAATACCATGTTTTATTTCTATTGCTCTCATAGTTACTAGTATTCTAACTTCCTATTTCACGTAGGTTTTCTGGACGAGTGAAAGTCAATTTCATAAATTCTTGATTAATTTGACTTAATTTTGAATACAAACTTGTGACAACATAAATTGATCCTACAGGTTTTTGTTACATCTCCACGATGCTTAGGATAAAATTGCAGTTATACTCTAAAGTGTAAGTGATGGTTTTTTTCCATACACAATGTTTCTAATTTTCACAACTCAAATCTTTACAACGATGAGACTTGAATTTTAGATATACCCTACATTCGGGAATATCGGGAATATATACCCACTCTTGAAAAGCCAATCAAAAGATTTTAACATCTTCAAATTACACTCTAGGAGTATATATCAAAGGAAGGGAAATTCAAATGCAACCAATCATAACAACCTGACTGAATTCAATCTTCTTGGCCGGCAGATTTACATTTTTAAAGTATTTAACAGTACTTTATAAAATAATAAACATGATAAACAAACATGATTGTCAAATCGTAACCAAAACTATAGAAGTGAGGAATACTTTTCCATATCTCTATATATAAAGTTCGTGAGTTTGTTTGTTTTTTTATTCACTCATTTTCCGTGGAGATAGAGACCTGAAATTAAATATATATTATCTATTACCTGAATAATGTTAAATAAAAGAAAATTATCACTATATTCTCAAAATTGCAGCCAGGGTAGCAAGTGTCTTGCGTGCTCGCCGATGACAGTAGTGCAAATGTATTATAAATAAATTTAACAAAAAAAATTTTTTTTTTAATATTTGCGTAATATAAACACTGGTAATAAAATAAGGTATGGAACCAGAGTAGTCCAGTGGCTTGCGTGCTCACCACTGACAGCAGCACAAATATATTAAAAATAAATGTAACAAAATAAAACTTTGACTTTAAAATTTGAATCATATAAACACTGATAATAAAAGAAGTTATGGAACCAGAATATCCCAGTGGCTTGCCGATGACAGGAGTGCAAATATATTATAAACAAATGTAAGAAAAACATTTGACTTTAAAATTTGAATAATATAAACAATGCTAATAAAGTAAAGGCATGGAGTCAGGGTAGCCAGTGACTTACGTGCTCACCGATGACAGTGGCTCAAGATACCTATAAGTGACCAGCACTGCCTAATGCTGACAGTTGATGGACTCTTAGGAGTTGGGTCGTCCCCCTCCGAGGAGGGAATTCCTGTTTCCCCGGGATCAGGGGTTGCAATGATAGTTAATTTGGCCTATCAGGGCCCCCATTGTGGGGAGTCTTGGTACATAGTAATGGACCTGGAAGGTCCATGTTTCAGATTAGAGTAGATCCATACGGTCTCTTTACGAATATAAAGGGCACGAGATAGGGTGCCCACCATTCGTCCCCAGTCTGAGTAGCCCATCAAAAGCCAAAGCGTCTATTAAAGCCACTAGCAACATTCCAGCCCACTTAGCTGAGATCGTGGTCTGTTCCTACTGGTAAAGGTTTGGGGCATAAGTACCGACTTATTTTAAGAGTTTCGGATCAAACTCCGGACCAATGGTCCTACTGAACCTGCTCAGCTGCAGGTAAGGTCAGTGGCCCTTGTAGCCCCTGGTTCGAAGAACCACGTGGAAAATAAAGCCGATGCAACCTGTGGTATAGCTGCATGGCCCCACTAGGGGCAGGACAAGTATATCCACTAGACAAACCAAATATACTCTTAGAAAAATGTCGGTCTGTCGATATGTCGGTTTTTCCGAAAAATTTTGTCACAAGTAAAACTCAACCACGATGAGACATAGTAAGCGAAACTTTGACACTTGATTTGAGTATGTCTGGCGTAAAATCTAAGCTTTTAATGGATTGAACGTAGAAGCAATGTTGGAACTTTCAAGCCGTGTTTGGCTAACTACACAGACATGTTTATTTTGAAAATATACAAGTTTAGCAAGTGGGTATTGTTAGTTGATTTTAATTTCATTTGCATATATGAATATATTGTGAATTTGAGCTTATTAAGAAGGTGTTTATCAGAGTTCAAGATGTACTATCTATTCAGAATAAATGGCTTTGTGAACGATTAATTCTCAACCCTTACTAATGAACTGGGAGAAAAATCAACAAACAAGTTCTTACACTATTTCAAGCCAAAGATAGAACTAAAAGTCAGTAAACAAAGAGATTAGTGATGAGGAAGCAGTTCATTATCCAACTGAATTTCTTAACTCTGTGACGGCTAGACTGCCTGCTCATGAGTAAAAACTTAAAGTAGCAGCACCAATCATGCTGCAATTCAGTGCCCCTATCCGCTTCCATTCAAATAATTGCAGTGTCCCGTCTGTTTTGCAGTGATGGTTACTAAGTTGCAAGGGGAAGCTCTATTTACCGTAGGAATTAAAGTGAGTCAGAGCAAGTTTTTCTCACATGGTCAACTGTCGTTTGGATGCCCTAGGGTCAGAGGTTCCAAATCTTTGTTCTTCCATGAACCTTAAGGACAGATAGCTAATGTGGTGTACGCAGAGGCATTCACTTAACACTGTACTAATAATGATATTTTCTATAATTTGTAATGATATTTTGGAATACCATGGATCATCTCCGATTGTTTTGAAAAAGTACCCGTCAAAGACGGGAACGTTTGTCAGTACATTTATAAGTATCATTATGAACTTAAAATCTGAAGTTAAATTTAGTTAAAACAATGATATGTACAATATAACAGGTATGGTCGTGGAGCGAACGAATCCAATAAGATTCAGGCACTCAGTTTAATAATTTTAATAACATGTCCGATTAATCAATGATTTCATGTTTCTTATGACTAATAAAATTTTAATAGCCACATGTAAACAATCTGATACAGATTTCATTAAAATGTATGTATAGCCAAATTAAATAAAACAAAAATTTAGTTTGTTGTTAACGAGTTTGACAGTGTGTTTAGTTATAGTAAAGTTGAGTGTAGCCCTCTCCAGATTTCTTAATCATTCAAAAGAGTCAGTCACAGTAGTATGAGAAAAATGAACCAAAATAAAAATGAAAAGCTAGTACACTACTAGCAGTGTGAGAGGTATTGTTGAGTACTGTGACTCAGAGCTTAGGTTGGGTTGATAGACTTCTACTCCCTACGTATATTAATATGACGCTGAGTCACTTAACTACTTTCATTTCCATTTAAATAGAATAAAGTACCTATTTAAAACTTTGCACGCAATATAACGCGTTCCAAAATCATTGTATTTTGGTGATTATACTTCGTAGAAATCATCATACAATTCATTATTATTAAAAAAATTGAAACAAGATTCATAAAATTATTTTCTCCCTTTATTGCCAACTAGGATAATAAAAGTAAAATAACATATGATCAAACTAATATCAACGTCTAAACTATAATAAGAAATCAGAAAAGATGAATAAGATCTTTCGATGAAAGCAATTGGTCTTCCTCAGAGTTCAACTAATACTAATACTGTAATACTAATTATTCTGAGGTAAAATGGATAAACCAACAAAAGTCTCCACACAAATGAAGTTTTATTCAACGCGTTTCGAACACTTTGTGTTCATCATCAGGAAGACACTATAATACAAATTATATCTAATTAGTTACAAAAATTAGAGTGAAATAATAAAATTCAATTAAGAGAATTCAAGACATACCCAAGGATGTGGTACTGACGGGTTGGTCCAGTGAAAACAACTAGTAGGAAACAGATCCGTTGCGAAAGAGTGGGGATAGGCATTTAGGAGATAAGGTGACAAAAGGCTTCGGGTATGCTTGAAAACCGTTAACTGAAATACAAAAGGCCAGAACCACTAATTTAGAGGAAAGAAACTTTTTTTTTATTTTTTAATTTATTCTTTGTGATTTTAGGAACAGTTTAAGAAATTTTGGACACCCTGGAATTTGATCATTAAGACATAGGGCAGAAGGATTATTAATGACGGCCTTGTTTATTTGAAAAGCTTCCAAATTACAAATTTCTTTAAACTTTCTATTTGCATGTAGGATGGTAAGGTTCAAGTTTGGATCAAAGCTGTGATTTTGTGTGACAAGGTGTTTCGCAAAATGTGAAAAAAATTCTTTATTATTCTTATTGTCATTTTTCCTTTGCAAGTATTCATTAAAATGTTCCCGGGTTCTTTTCTCAAAGGAGCGCTTTTCTCCAAAAAAAAAAAAAAAAAAAAAAAATTCTTAAACTGTTCCTAAAATCACAAAGAATAAATTAAAAAATAAAAAAAAAAGTTTCTTTCCTCTAAATTAGTGGTTCTGGCCTTCTGTATTTCAGTTAACGGTTTTCAAGCATACCCGAAGCCTTTTGTCACCTTATCTCCTAAATGCCTATCCCCACTCTTTCGCAACGGATCTGTTTCCTACTAGTTGTTTTCACTGGACCAACCCGTCAGTACCACATCCTTGGGTATGTCTTGAATTCTCTTAATTGAATTTTATTATTTCACTCTAATTTTTGTAACTAATTAGATATAATTTGTATTATAGTGTCTTCCTGATGATGAACACAAAGTGTTCGAAACGCGTTGAATAAAACTTCATTTGTGTGGAGACTTTTGTTGGTTTATCCATTTTACCTCAGAATGAGTAAATACCACATTATTACGGATTGCACAACTAATGATGTAATACTAATTGTTTTAGTTAATGATCTTAGTCATTTTTCTGATTTCTTACTTTGGTTTAGATGTTGATTTTTATTTCACATGCTTATTGTAAAATCTTTTTATAAATAATATATATTTATCATTAGATATATATCTTATGTATTATCAATTATAAAACCACAATGATCAAAAACCAACTCTGACGAGGGCCGCTTGTTGTAGTTGAAAGATCTTAGTCTTTTCCCCCCATTTCATATTGTGGTTAGATCTTTGATTGTTATTTCACGTGTTTATGTGAAATCTTGTTATTATATATATATGTTGGGATTTCATTCTGACGAAGACCGCTTGTTACGATTGAAAGATATTTTTTTTTTAATTTTTGATGATGATTTGAACGTTGATTATATTATATATATAGATGTATTATATATATGACTTTGGATATCGTATATAGTTTGACATCTAAGGCAGTAAACAGCTAAAAAAAACTTTATTGTCCAATCGTAAAAGTCTTTATATATAAATATTTGTTGAGCATTGTTTATATCTATAAATCTTGTATTTTACTGAATACATTTCTATTAAATTTTTCACAGCTCCTTTTTAACAGTCTGTTAAAAAGCAGCGTTCCACATAAATATATCAAATTTATGAAATTTATATCAAAATGAAAGTTTCGAATAAGAATCCATACTAGTAACATGTGAAAGTCATTTCCCTTCAATTGAAGTAGCACGATTATGCTTCCTTGCTTTACAAATAAAAGAAATTTAATACTTTTATTTATGAAACAAACCAATTTGTTGACTTGATATCTATTTAATAAAAGTAGTTATAGAAAATGAACTATATTATTAAGGTTCCAGCACCAAAGTTTCAGTAGGTATCCAAAGTTGCATACATATGAATTGACAATGAAAATTACTGGCACAATTTTTATTTAGGAAGTGCATATTAAAAATGACTAATCAATGTCTTTATAGTTAGACTGTACTTTGTTACATTAGACTGTTGCCATACATAAGAACACGGCAAGAGCGCAGCTTGCATGCTTTGACCGCTCTGAATGTAGTTTGCCTTAAGTTGGTTTCTATACATCGATATTAATACAGTTCTTTTTTTTTTAAATGTTACTTTACATTTTTTGATATTTTATAGTAGAATTCACTACCTAGATTAACAAAATACCTCTTAGAATCTAATTGTTTTACATTCTTTCACTTTTATTGTATTTTTTATTTATCTTTTTTTTATCTTTCTCAGCTATATAAAATATGATGTTTAAATTGCATTCATTATTTTTAACTAGCCTACAAATAGTGATCTGATTCTGTTAATGCTAATAATAAACAATGATAAAAGGCAAGGACCTCTTTAAAGAAACTTAAAATATCTCTCAACATGCTGACAGTGTGTAGTTACTAATGATGTGGGGCAGAGGTAATGCATAGTTTACTTTATTATGGCTCCCTTCAAAATGAATGTTTCCAACTTATATAATACTCGGCTCCATAAAATAATACAGTCACTAATGATTTTTACTAATTACTAAAACAGTAATTAATCATTAAAAAAATATTAAAATATGAAATGTATAAATATATTTGTGTGTAAACATTTTTTTAGCTATAATTTTATTGAGACATGTACATTTTACTAAATAAATTTCTGTTGAATTTTTTGCGACGCAACAAAGATTAGTCTATTACATTACGAAAAATCATTGGTCTACATGAATATATTGTGGCTATAATGAAACTCATGAATTATAAATAATAAGTGTCGTTGCACATTGCACGAACGGTGATTTTTGAGATGTGTAGTCACGGCTCAAATTCACTCTATCTTCGCCAATTCACTCTGATAAAGCCATCATCTCTTTGATAAAGCGATTTCATATTCTTTAATAACGACTGTTACAAATGAATGACTCGAAATAAATCCATGCCAATATGAATAGTAGCATTTAGGGCAATTTCTCCTACAATAGATAATAAAATATTCTATATTCAACAGTAACTATATGACGAAGAACAGCATTTATCGTGCATTGATATCTCGCTTTCAACTATTGTTAAAAGTAAACTTGTAAACAATAAAATATCCTAAAAATACATAAAAAGTAAAAATAAAATAAACGAAATAGACCATCACACTGTTTATTAAATGACTAAGTTACTAAGGCTTGGTTTTAATTTCCTTATAACGAATTCAATTAAAGTACACTAATTCTATCAACAATTTCTGAAATGATAACAATATCCGTATAATTAATTAGATTTTAATTATCAACACTAAGTGTAGGAGGCTACAGTCAAACTGTTGTACCCACACAGTGTTGAGCTTGCAGGGTTTTCTGCTTCGAGATCTTCAGAGGGCACTAACATACGACTCTAAGTGGTCAAATACTTATTATCTCATCAATAATTAGGATCCATTTAACTATCTGAAGAGTTTTTATTTTCATACTGTATAAGTGATTAGTAAATATTTTTAAAAAAAATATCGCATTAATAACAAAAAAACATTTTTCTTAGCGTTTATGAAAAAGTAGAACCACTGAAGATATGTAATTGAATAATACCCAAAACAGTAGCTGTAAATTAACAAATTTTAAAAGAAATGGAAACAAGATACCCGGAAGTTACAAATTAGAAGTGTTCTTTCTATGAATAATGATACTGGCACATTCCTTCAAGATATTTTTTTAAATGGCCTTAATGTTATTTATTAAGGTGTGTTAAACAATTTTTAAAGATAATGATAAAATGTAATACTTACATAGGAGGTGTAGGTGGACATCGGGGAGGCATGCCCGGCAGAACTGACTAGTGCTGCCCAAGTTTTGGAGCAGCTTGGCGCATGCTGTGACTCTGTGGGTATTTTTATCATTTCATACGATATCCAAGACCACGGAGAATCAAGCTTTCAGCAAATGCTGTCCGCCAACGCAACAACTCGTATCATTAGGCTTGTCGTCCCAGAAATGTCTGGCGGCTATAATCAAATCCAATTTCTCAGAATAAGAAAAATTACCGCTTGCATTTCACCTTAAAACAGGCAGTTGATGTGTTACGTTCTAAGTTCGCACAAACAATAACTCAAGTCAATGGTCAATAATTTGGACATAAATTGATACTTTATGGTTGTACCTATTATTATTTATCAAGGTAAATTATTTTTACAAACTATTAAAAGTTCCTAGTAACATATTTAAACCATACAATTCTGCTGGGATGTCTAGAGCACACGTCCAGTTTCCTATAATTTCTGATTGGGTATTGACGTATACATCTATTTACAATCCGAAATATGAAAGTCAGTGACAATTCATTGTACAAGAATTTAACGCAATTTCTTTAACAATATTCCTCTTTCTTCTTCTTCAACATTAATTCAAGCTACCGACAATACCAACAACGTTATCAGTTTTTCTTATTGCTTATATAATATCCTTGTACAACAGTTTTCGAAACATAAAAAGCTATTTAAAAAATTATTCAAACACTCAAAAAGAATATTCATTCTTAAACTGATTAATCTGATATACAAGATGCTCAAAAGTTTAAAAAAATATAAATCGTTTGTTTGCATTATTGATTCTACTACAATAATAATTTGATAATCCTAAGCAACAAGGAGTCACTATAATGCGAGAACTATACCATATCCTTAATATATCAAGGATTTGTTCAGTTTCAACCAATATTGACGTGCACAACCAAACTATAGGTTACTGACCAAAGTTAATAAAGGAATAAATATTTACAGAAAACATCTAATGCGACATTGAGAGTTATCGGTTTATAAAATAAGACCAGCATGAATTAGTACTCAGGGAGGCTAAAGTTGTTTTTCAATTTTACAATAAATAGAGTGACTGTAGAAACTTTGGACACATTGGCAGTAATGGAGGCTACAACATCTAGAGTCCGTCTTTAGGATGGCTGAGAAGGCCTCTCAGCATCTCTCTATGCCACTAAGAGCTTTTGTTACCCCCAAGTGTAGAAGAACATTCTGATAAACTTTATTATACCTCACCATCTAATATAAATTCAAATTCATAAATCGAACTAAAAATACTACATAATACACAAAGTTGAACCTATCTTTATACCTGGGTGATGACCTAGGTAAGGCCAACAGCTCCAGTAATGGCGAAGGAGAGACAAATAGAATATGAAGAAGATACGATATTGAATTTTTATAAAACACTAAGCCGTATTTGGGATAGAATTCTATTCAGTGAATAGATATCGTTACAATACAACAATGATTTCCTGAATACTCATGAAACTTGAAGTATACATGCATGAATGCTCGAGGTATTAAACATTTTGGGGTTTAGTTCGCATTAGGTTAGGTTAGGTTGCAGTGGCAGTTCTACAAGGGAACACACTTAGACTGAGCATTGGCCCTTTGTGATACCACACAATGAAGATTGATTCTACAGTGGGAGTCCTAAATTTTATCTAACTTAAGTGTATTTAGAGTAGGGACCTTTAACGAGTACCTGACATCGTACAGGCTCGGGACCGACAGTTTAACGTCCTTCTACGAGGGACGACGTGCTCAGATTTATTTACCTCCCGCATGAATAAATCGAGGGCCAGGTGGGGATCGAACCCCGGTCCTATCAGATCAGAGGCGAGCATGTAACCACTGAGCTAGCCTGACCTCGTAGTTCGCATTAACTTATAGCTGAAAAAAGAAATAGTCATTTCGCTGTATTTTACTTAAAATGAAAAAAAAGTTATCTGATGACTCCGGCAATAATGAATGGAGAGAAAAAACAATGTACATGAACTTCATCCAGTGCAGGTATAGAAAGATGAGACTACAGGTATATGCAAATGAATAATTCAACCCCTAGGTATCGATGAAAACGATGCATATTTCTGCTTCAATTAATCGTATAGTTGAAGGCCCTAATTAGTTACATGCAAATGAGGAATAGCTGGTCTCCGCTACAACAGACTGCAGTCTCCATTGAAGTTGCAACCTAGTAAACCTCCAAGGAATGCGATGGGATTTCGAAATTTCTCTTCAATGGATGGATGAAAGTCACATAACAAACAAAGAAAACAGAATCACCAAATATGGTTAAAGCTTAACACAACCAAGCAAGAAATTCTCTTATCTCTGCTTATCCAAGCATTGAGTCGGCTATGAAACACCACAATCGCACTTTAACCGAAAACGCTGCATCAGGAAAACAGCAAGAACTCTTTCGCAAGCCTTAAGCATTAACTTACTGCGCCCCATCATTTTCCATTAATAGACACAGCTAGGTTCAAGCTGATTTACTAGATAGTTTTTTAATCTTTTTGCCCCCAACTGGGTCAATCATCTTGAATGAATGAAAAACATCCTCACACGTCAAGGCTTACACATTAAATTCAAGAAGAATGGAGGGCAAGTTAAACGTCAAATAATATTTCCCATCAATCCACATTATCTTTACAAATAATATATTTACATTTAAATAACCATCTATAGTATGTTTATCAAGGAACAAGGACACTTTGACGGATACCGTTTGCGTTTCAAAATTAAACTCAACTCTAAGCACTTAACACGTCTTCAGTATTCAGATACCATACCATCTCAATTTTGACAATACAATTTCAGAATACCTATCACTTTTCAAAAACTTTAAACTTATCGGGTTTGCTATTGCTATAAACTTCCAGCATATCAAAGTAACTTGTTAATGGAGTTTTCCGACCGGCTTCGATGCAGATTACGTGAAACCTAAGGTCGCACTACTCTATCAACAAGTTACGAGGTAGGTCAGAAGTTTAACATTATGTTCACTAACCTCTGTTGTACTAACAATATGTATGCATTACTGGATTTAACTGATCTAAAAAATAAAACTGTCGTTACTTTAAATGTTTTACAGTAAATTCTAAATGTTCTACAACACATTTGGGATCAAAAATATTGAATTTAATATCAGCGATTCACTGTATTCAATCAAACTTCTTTGAAACAGAGAAATAACAGTTTTGTAGTTTCGTTTCTTCAGGACTGATCTTGACAAGGAAAATTATTGGGGCATGGTTGTGGTGCATCACACCCAGCCTGTGTACTGCACTGAAACAGTTCTTATTTCATACTGAAAGGACTAACGTCCTGTCAAGTAAAACCTCCTATACAGCTGAAAGCATCAGATCGCATAAGTAAAATTTATTATAAGCAAAATCAAATTATTTAAATATAATCACTAAGATGTCTTAAAATATTGTATTAAATATATAAACCACGCGAAAGAAATATTTTTTTTTGCAAAGTTGTACTAGTTACATAGGTTGCTAGTTGCAATTATTAGAATCACTTTCAATATACAAAAAAAGGAATCGCTAACATCTTGCAAATTTGACCGAGTAAAAATTCAGGGACTGACTGAATAATATTAAACAGCTTTTCTTTAACAAGTTTACAAATATGGTAAAAGCTTTAACAAATTAACATATTAAAAACAAACAGACTGTTTTTATTCCTTTTCAACAACTCTTATAAATTGTTTGATAATGATCAATGCGAGCAGTACTTATGTCAATCAAGGTGCAAAGACAAACACACTTGAAGTCAATTTATTGCGTATACAGTAATCCCTCACTTTTCGCGGATAATGAGGACCGAAGACACCCGCGAAAAGCGAAAATCCGCGAATAATTGACGCACCTTTATAAAAGCCTCTAAAGCTCGAACGTCCTTTCCAACAGAGAGAGCATCCTGACCTTACTGAATACTGTACTGTGTTGTAAAGAAAAATGAAAAACAAAAAGAAAAAAATAAGAAATAATTAATAAAAAAAATTACGTCTTTACCGACTATAAGAGAGAGAAAATTATACCATTAATGTACTGTACAGTAAGTAATAATGCAATTAAAAAAAATTCTTAACTATCCTTTATTTTCATTTACAGATGAAAAGGCCTATTTTTTGATATTTTTATTATTCTCTTGTTACAACTGATTATGTTCTAATATTTTTCATTAATTTTTAGTCTTTATTGAATATTTTTTAATAGCTTTTATTAGCCTTTAATTTAATACTGTAGAATATATTTTGACCAGCAAATCACCGGTTGTTTAATATCTTTCTCGATCGTACAAGAATAATCCTATATATTTTCTTCTCTAATACTAACTACTGTACTTTTTCATTGCGAGTTGTACTTTTTTTTATTCTTTACTGCAATTACAGTTGAATATTATTTTATATGTTTTAATTTTTAATTGAACATTTCAGGACCCCGCGAAACACTGAACCGCGCGCGAACTAGTGAGGGATTGCTGTATACGGAAACACTGTAGTTAAACTGCAAGGAAATAATTAATTTATAAAATCAGTCAACTCTATGTTTGCGTTCATCTTACAAAAATAACACCCTATTTGAAGGGAAGCAGCTATTTTTTTCTGTAAATTTTCTCGACCGTTTTAATGTAAAAAAGTCAAAACAATTTAGTTGATACATAATTTAAAAGGATTCGTGTTTTTTCATGGGCAGTATATCCTATGTGTATGCTACCAATGAACTAAGCAGGTATTTTCGGAACATATCGACGAGTAATACTTGAAGGAGTTTTTGAACCGTATGTCTGTCTAAATCTGTGAGAATAATATGCCAGAGTTCATACTAAACCTTTTATACAAAATATTTTACAAACGGATGACTGTAAAGAAAACCTGGAAGCACATGAACGGTTAGAAAATTAATATCTCTATATATAAAGTTGGTGAGTTTGTTTGTTTGTTCACCCATTTTCCGTGGAGATTGAGATCTGAAATTAAATATTTATTATTTACTACCTGAATAATGTTAAATACAAGAAAATTATCATTATATTCTCAAAATTGGAACCAGGGTAGTAAGTGTCTTGCGTGCTCGCCGATAACATAGTACAAATGTATTATATATAAATGTAACAAAAAAAAATTTTTTTTAATTTAATATTTGTGTAATATAAACACTGGTAATACACTAAAGACATGGAGCCTGAGTAGCCCAGAGGCTTGCTGATAACAGTAGTACAAATATATTATAAATAAATGTAACAAATATATAAGCCATTACATTAGAGGTTAAAACTGAATATTTAGAAAGAAACTTGAATACAACTGTCAGATAAAATATGAATGTTCTTTATAATGAATATTATAAAGACACATTCCTTTCATTAATGTTATTTTATGTTAGGTAAATTGAATATTTCAAGCAAACAAGTTTTGCTTGTTTTAAATATATTCGATTGTGTATATAACTTGAATAGAAGTTTTATTTATTTATATGATAACATAAATGATTTTTATTTTGCTAAATATACTTACTTACTGCATATATATCTTGAATCATGTTAACAATACTATATCAAAAGCTTGGGCCATATAAGGATCTGTTTCCCTGCTTTAATAACAAGAAACAACAATTAAAATTAACACTGTCAATCATTTCAGTGAATTTACTTCAATAATTATTGTTATAATTTCTGAGTGACACAAAGAGCACGGGTAGTCTAGTAATATATTACTTATTACCTGAATAATGTTAAATAAAAGAAAATTATTTATTCGAAAAATTGGAGCCAGGGTAGCCAGTGGCTTGCATGCTCGCCGATGACAGACACTAGTGCAAATGTATTATATATTTAATATTTACGTAATATAAACACTGGTAATAAATTAAGGCATGGAACCATAGTTGCCCAGTGGCTTCCATGCTCGCCGATGACAGCAGCACAAATATGTTATATACAAACGTAAGAGAAAAAAAAATTATATTCATTATATTATATTCATTATAAATTTTGAATATAAAATTTGAATAATATAAGTCAGAAGTTCCAACTCTTTGTTTTCCATGAACCTGAAGGACAGACAGCTAATGTGGTGTATACCTGTTTTGATTTCTTCCCATAAACCATTCAGCCTTTCGACCATTATATGGAACAAAGCAGAGCAGGTCGATGTTTTTTACGTGGTGCCCTTTAGCCACGCCGTGATACTCAACAATATTCGCAAATCAAATTTGCGATCTTGCATTTCACGGCGCACCCAAGGTGGACCTCGCGGAGGCGGGCGTCCACGACAGACATCACACAAAACAAAAACACACAAAATAAACAAAAATGTAAAAATAATACATAATAAAAAACGGAGCCTTGGATCAGAAGAAGTCACTTCTTTCTGTCATAAAACAAAATACTGCCTATCTTACTTAGACTGCTAATCTGGGATGAGGAGCTTTCTTCATTCTTGCAATTGCATAGACGAATTGTTTGAAAGCAGGTGCTGTTTTGCTTTTAAATGCATTGGCGTACAAATCTGCTACGAATCGTCTTGTTTCCATTTCAAGGTTAAACCTTGGAGCAGCATACAAGGTGCAAACTTCCAACCCATGTTGAACGGTTTCAGGACTTTCCCCACAGGGACAGGTGGGATCATCAAGTTTCTTAAAAGGATATAAGTAACTTTTAAAGTCCCCGTGACCTGTAAGAATCTGCACCATCCAGTGATCAATGTGTATCTTTCTAGTTCTAAGTCTGGAACTCACCGTGGGGAAGAAACGTGAGGTTCACCGGCCAGTAGCACCACCTACCCATCGTTCCTCCCATAGGTTCATTGACCATCTCTTGGCTAATTCAATATTATATGCCGTTCCTCTGCTACTGTCAATATTGACCCAGGTTGTGGGATGTCCTTTTTTTATTGAGTAGCACTCAGCCTTCAATTTAACAAAGATATCCAAAGGCATCTGCCCGGCTATAATCTGAACGGCTAATATGGGAGATATTCCGTATGACTTTGTCACATGTAAAAGTACTTTTCTCTGATAGGACAAGAGTAGACTTGATGCGTGTGTGCATTCAAATATTTCCCCCACAGTGAGGCTCCGTAAGATGCAATCGAATTGAAGATCGCATTATGGATAACGCAACATCTATCAAAGCATATACCCCACGTAGGTTTTGATATTTTACTAAATGCCGCGTATCGTAAAGCAGCTCTCGCAGCAGCGTCCTTAATATGTGTAGTAAAAGTCATTTTTTCATGTATCAAAATACTCAAGTATCTGACCTCGTCCTTCAAAGGAATTCTCAGGTCTCTGTAAAAAATCCTTGGACCACAGTATCTCTTAAATTTACCTTTAAGAAGAAGAACGGAGCATTTTTCTGTTGACACATTTACTTTAATGTACTTGCACCAGTTGAATACAATCTCCAAAGCTTTATTTCCCTTCATTTCTAGCTCAGTCCTAGAATTGGCTTCAATCACAATAGACAAATCATCGACGTATGCGATTGGTTTAAACCCTTCAGCAACCAATTCTACTAATATGATTTCAAAAGCATAGGACCATAGGACTGGTCCCAATACCGAGCCCTGAGGACACCCGCGGTCTACACTTCTGGACGCTGCTGCACTTCCAATCTTTGCTGTCACTCTCCAGTTTTTAAAGGACTCGACTAGCCTTATAATATTTGGGTCTACATTTGCATCCCTTATTTCTCTTATTATAGCAGGTCTCCAAACGTGATCAAAAGCACCCTTGATATCAATGAATATGCCCATCACATATCTAGACGCACTTGTAGAAACAGCACTACCCAATTCATATAACGCATCATCAGTTGAAACCCCCGATCTTGACCCAAACTGCTGACCAGTTGATGTTTCCTCTAATGTTGAAGTTAGGAAGGGAAGTATTAGTGCTTCCAGGCCCTTACCGATACAATCTAGGAGAGTGATTGGCCTATAAGATGATATTAGGGAGGGGTCAGGGCAGCTGTTCTTCAGCAATATAACAATCTCGCCTAGCTTCAATTTATCTGGGAAGTATCCCGTGTGGTAGCAATCCCTAAATATGCTTAACAAATTGGCCAACCACATCGATCTACTTCTTAAAATATATAGGCGACAGGCCATCTGGACCAGGAGCTTTGTAATTCCCTTGACGTTTGAACGCCCATTTAATATCATTTAAATCCTAGGTACATACAATTGAATGTGGGAACATCACACATTCACCTGGTCCCATCATGCGCTTGGGTCTCTGATTCTTCATCATCTACTGGGAAAAAGGAATCAAGGAACGCGTTTAATCTATCCTCATGGTTGACCACAGAGCACTATGGCATTTTCTGTTGTGTGTTATATATGTTACCCTTAATCACGTCTTCGTTAGTTGTTGATGATGGTCTTATTGACCCTAACGTTTTGAGCTATTTAGCTATCTAAATAGAAAATAGCAGTTATATTTAAACTGTACAAAATTCAATCTGCTATAAGTTTTAATTTAAACCGTAGACCTGTAAAAAAAGATGAACTATTTGTACAATTTGAACTATAACTGAACAACAAATGGTTAATCATTTTAAAATGTGTACCTCTCAAATTGAATCAAAAGGGAAGATGATAAGATTAATTTCAGACTCTGATTCTTTTCTATAGTTTCACATAAGAAAAAAAAACTGTTTTACTAGGGCAAAAACATGTATAATATCACAGATTGAGCTGTACTATAGCCAAATTTAAACCTGGTGAAATCCTGACTGACCAGAATCTCAAAACGTTACGGTCAATAAGACCATCATCAACAACTAACGAAGACGTGATTAAGGGTAACATATATAACACACAACAGAAAATGCCATAGTTAATATAACGAAATGTGCCATACATGAATACTTAATGAAGTTCGGATATTCATATCATGACGTTATACGTGCACCACATACTCCTAATGAAGATGACCTCTTGAGTAGTACTATAACGTTTAACTTCTTCTAAAACGTTAAAGTGATCACACTTCTAAAGCAAACTGTGATGAGGGATGAGAAATGGATAATGACAATGTTAAATGAAAAAGAACCAAGGAAAAGCGATCTAAGACACTTAGTAAAACAATAAAAGTGTTAACAGATTGCCGGTTGACAAAGAATATATGGTGAATTAAAAAACACAAATCCTTCTTACCTAGTAAATTCCTCATAGGTGGCTGACTGTTTTTTCGGATATCACCCGATTAAAAAGGAACTCCTTAAGTTGCTCTTGAAGATGGAATAGATCATAGATAATCTATAAATTCTTATGCTTATGAATTCCGAAACAACTGTAACTCTCGGTTTCCCTCTGTGTGTTCGACTTTTGTCTATTTCCAATTAAGGACTTAGGCGTTCGAATGTCAACTATTTGAAATTATCATTACGTAGATAATTTTAACAATGAATCAGTTCTAGAAGTTTAAAGAGAATAATTTGCTTGCATTGATTTTTACAACATAATAATATTCATAAGTTCATTTCTATCATATATAAAAGAAGCAAAGGAGAAAAAAATATAGACCTCTAAGACAGTTACTTGTTTGCATCCTCACGATGGACGTTACAATGACCTCGAACTGACATCGCACAATTCTATGGGAAGCCTCGGATTCCAGGACACCACACGAACCAAAGAGAGACTGAAGGATTCCTTAGACCTCAATCGGTACAACAAAACAGCATAAAATACGTCCATAGGGTTTATCATAGACTCACAGCCTATTACACAAGTAACACTCTTTCATAAACAATACAAACTAGTAAAAAAAATATTACAAAATACTAAAACAAAATAAATTCAACGACTGACAGGTCACTTGACACAAGGATTCATCAAATGAACCACCTACATTAAAACCTCCTCACAGGTAAACATATACAATAAAGTACAAAACATTATTTGTTTAAATATAAAAATAAACTTACGAAAATAAAGTAACAAATGGAAAGAAGGCAAACCTCTAAGACAATTTCATTCTTGCAAAATACTTTATTAAGATTTACTTTACATAAATTTACAAGAGACAAAATATGTATAACAATATTTCCTTAAGGTAATAAGATTGAGCTTTCACAAAGATCTTATTCTAACAACCAATTTTTTTTATGGAATGCTAGGAAAAAACATACCAACCAATACTGTGACCAGTGAAAAATTATACTAACAATTCCACTTTTAGTGGAATCCATTAACCTAAAGACATATCGTCACCGTGTATTTCTTTAACACCTAATAACATTTAAAAACACTACTTCGGTATATATATGGTCCGTTATTAGTGAAGGATTCTTCGTTTTTTTTTTTTAATCAACAGTGATCCAGTTTACAATGGAATTTTAAAGCATAAGCAAGTTGACAGTTGTATCGGTCAGGGTAATGATATACCAAGTATTTCAATAATCATGAGAAAATAATTTTCTTTCTTTAAACTTAAAATATATATCAAAATTAAATTCTTAAGTAATTGAATCCCAGCTTAAATTATCACACATGTAAATTACTCTAAGTAGTAGGACCTTTTATTTTTAAATCTAAAATAATAAATTTGTTGAAATGAATTTCGGAAAATGCCAACGTCTATGAAACTAATTTTATTATAATTATTACTTACCAGATGAAGCCTTAAACCTAATGGCTCATAATTACCTATTACTTATTGCAAAAGCCAGGTACGCAATGACCGGTTTTTTTTCTTCAAAGCTCAAAATTATTACCAAACTTAGAGAAATAAGTTAGCCTATTGGCAACCTGTGGCAGGAATGGAGGAATTGAACCCACCCATCAAACAGTGGAATGACAAGTTTTCTTGAGTATTAGAAAATAAAGCACCTTTTTACCATCACAGGTATTTAGTGCAAACAATACTTAAATCAATGCTAAAAAATAAACTCATAATTCATTATTTTATATTTACAATAATTAATCTATATCTCACATTTTGCATAATTATTTACAATAATTACTTTTATTACCTCTTACAATCACCTTTGATTGAGAAGTGTTTTTTTTTTGGGAAGGGAGGAGGGAAGTGTACGACAAAAAATATTTTCTCTAATGCATTATTTAGGAAAATATAACTCTTTCCCAATAATTAATTAATTGAATTCTCATATAATTATTCATTCAAATCTTCAAATTTAATAAACAGCACCATGATTTAGTTTAATTTGCACAATTATCATCTAATATGTTTTTCTGATTGTATATTAGGAATAAAAGTTTTGTTCCATTTGTCACTGAACTGGACTAATTTCAGATTCAGGACCAATGGTAAAATAAATTATGTATCTATCACTCTTTATGCAATGTCCTTTTTTGTTTTGCTTGATGGCAGTAAAAGAAAAAGTAGCTGTGATGAGGGAAGAGGACTAGGTATGACCAGGCTTGGAGGAGAGCTCGGAGAAGGACTGCTCCAAGCACTGTTTGAGTTCAGCATAGGTGACCACCAGCACACTCTGTTCATCCCGCGACATCAGACACACCTGCGCAACACATTGTCCGTAGAACATTTCCCATTCATTCATTATTAGAACTACGGAATTTGATTTGTCCTTAACTATATCATAAGAACCATATCAAAAGTGTCTCGATCAGGACTAGACTGATTTCTACGTTGTGAATCAATTTTGTCAAATCATAACGACTGCAGGAAATGATAAGATAATTCGAAAGGAGTCTGTGCACTCCTGCGCTGATTCACTGAACTCATAAAAGCTTAACAGTTCAGTTATTCTTGCAACTTATTAACACTGTTGAACGGTGAACAATAAACATATTTATTTTTAATTCTAACGTAGTGCAATCAGTTATCATGTGGTATTTACTCATTGTAGGGTAAAAAGCTAATGAAATAGTCTCCACATATAAAAATTTAATGGTATAAACAACGCGTTTCGAATACGTAGTGTTTTTCCTCAGGCATTAACTAAAAAAGGCTTAACTTGTATTTTTTTTTTTTAGTTAATGCCTGAGGAAGAACACTACGTGTTCGAAACGCATTGTTTATACCATTAAACTTTTATATCTGGAGACCATTTTTATTAGCTTTTTACCCTACAATATTTATTTCTAGAGTATAAATACATTCAAATGTTTTCTTTTTGAACCCATAGGAAATAATCCAACCTCTTAAAGCTTTGTTATTAAGAATCAACAATAACAGATTAACTCAATTAATGGAAGTCCCTGTAACAAAGAGGAATGCAGTTGGAGGGATAACTAAGAATTTCTTTCACGATCACGCTGTTCGAGTAGAAAAATAGGAATGTAATGATAGACTAAATAATTTTCAGTTATGTAAGCAACAAGCTCGCTTCAGTAGATTTTAATCTCATTTGATCAAGCCATGAAGCAGAAGGTACTATTTCTTCATTCTTTAACTGTCGCCGCGCATTATTTGAGACAACTTCCAGGAGGAACCAAGAGCTGATTAATTAAAAATTTTCCAAAACTTTTGCATTGGGCCAAGTATTTTTAAACAACAACAAAAATAGAAATAAAAATGTTCCTATGTTAAAAAAAAAACATATAATTTACGATATGGAAACATCTTACCTATTACGATTTCCTTACCAACTCACAGGTATCAGACATCATTCATCATATACGGTAAACTCGCACAGTAAAGTATGTTTTGTTGCAATGCATTTCTATAAGAAATGTAAATATTTCCAAGATACCATCATTAATAAGAATTTCCTTTTCACCATCACGCTGTTCGTTGCTAGAGTGGAAAAATAGGAATGCAATATCATATTATTGATTAATTTTCAGTAACGAAATCTACAAACCCATTTTACTAGAATTTAATCTTATTTCATAACAAAACCACTAGCAGATTTCTTCATTCTTTACCTGATGCCAAACTTCATCAAATCTATCGTAACTTTACAGCATATAACCTTAATATAACCTTTATTCTCTGTCTACGCTTTAATTTACAACTTATAAACTTATTTAAACCATCTTATATAGCAACCTCATATAATTATAGATAATAGAAGAAGGTTAAATAAGTATATAAGGTAATATTAGAGGTTAAATAAGGTTACATTAATAACTTCTAGCCTATAACCTCATTATTTCTCCTATTGCCTGATAAACTTATTATCTTTCTTCTATTATATTAAAACCTTATCTCTTTGTCTTATAAACTTTTTTATAACTCTATTTTTTTATTTAGAACTTTATTCCTACAACCTTAAAAGGTACCTTCTCCTGTTATTACTTCATTTAAATGTCTTCACCCTCGTTAATTATATTTCATCTGTAATATTTTTTTACATGATTTTTTATTACACTGAAGATAATCCCTTCTTGGATTCCCTCTTCATTTTTATTTCTTTCCTTTGTATTTTACCCTGCAAATTTGAATTTATACGTGTTAAAGCTTCCTTTATCCTTATGAAACATGTCACTTGGACAAATCCTATTTCAGTTTTTCGTTATAACAAGAAATTATTTTCGTAACATCGAGTCTCTGTTAGAATATCGTGCATGCCGATATTACGGTTCACTTTAAAGAAACATATATATCACGGTTTCAAATCCAAGCAAAAATACATGCAGCTTCAATCCCACTATATTCATTTCAAGTTTTGTGCATATTATTCCGTTACTCAGCTGTTTTCCTCCTTCATTTCGCTCTTACTTGTTTTATTTCACTTTTGATTTTTCTTATTTCTTTTTCTATGATTACCGTTTTTTATCTGATTTATCAAGGTAAAGAACAAAATTTAGTTCACAACACCACATAACAGTTTGAACAAAAATAAGTTTGCACATTTATGAAAATGGCACACATTTTTACACATGAAAGTTTATAAGGGTTCCTGTATACAACAAACTTTTTATGAACTGCTTAACTCTGTAGCGTAACTCTAACTACATAGATGACTGAAATATATCGCTAACTGATATATTCCTCAATCCTAATAAGGAGAAGTTGAACTATTAAATAGTACTGTCCCATTATATATATTTTATATATATTTATATATATATATATTTTATATAATATATATATATATTTTTCTAGGATCATTTTACAACAAACAAGGCAATACATTAAATTTTAAACAATCAAAATCTTAAGTTTATTGGCATAGATTCATTTTTTTTTACAATAAAAATTGTTATTATCAGAACCTTTAAGATTTAATACGAATGATAATTGACGAATTAGAGAACAAATTCAATGAAATAAGTGAAAAGTTCACAAAATAAATTCACCGAAATAGATGATAAGGCAATACGTCAACATGTAATGAAGTAAGAAATTTCTGAAAGAATAATTATCTATCCTTATTTTATTGAATCGTTTCTAGAGCAAAATTGCATAGAATTATTCAAATTCTATAAGGAATGTGAAGTGGCACTGAAATTATTAAGCTTCTCCAAATAAATGTAAAAAAATTCTTATATGCGGTTTACTGATATAAGATAATTACCGAAAAGTTACCAATAACTTTTGGAAAAAGGTTTAATCTTTAATCTCCAATGTAACTGATTAATAAATTAATAGAACTGCTTCAGACATATAGTCTTGTTATATATATATTCACTTGATAAACGGAAAGACGATCCAAACTGGACACAATAACAGTTTAAAATTGAAAATAGGTAGCACAGAAAGTAAAAGAAACACACTTGTAGACTCAAATTTTCGGGCAATCCGTCTTTTGCTCGAAAGACGGGCAAAAACTATTTACTTTAAGTTAAGTAACCCACCTGGGTTACTAACCGTTGCGTATACTCTTAGACAATGTCTTTCTTCTGAAGACGGATTACCCGAAAATTTGAGTCTGTAAGTGTGTTTCTTTACTTTCTGTGCTACCTATCTTCAATTTTAAACTGTTATATATATATATATATATATATATATATATAAAACATGTTTTCTTCTTGAAATAATGGCTGCAAAATCAGGTAAAATAAATAAAACAATAGTAGTACCAAGTACACAGAGATATATTTTTTTAAGAACGCTTTGGATAATAGATTATATTTTGCTACCTGTGGTTCAATAACGCACGTTCATACCGCTCCCATTACGTGCTTCATTGTTTAAAACAATTATAACAATTACTGTTGCAAAATCTAGAATTGACATATGAATAACACTTATAAATCATTTAATTATAGTTAAAGAGGGCAATATACCTTTTCATGAGAACCTGCATCAAGTTTATTGAGAGTGTGCACAATGTGAGCCATGTCAAGGAAGGGTCGACCATCTTCTGTCACCTGATGGAAGACATGGTCTCTGAACAATTTCAGCATGTACCTATCACCCGTCTCACTCCAAGTGGTGTCCAAGTGCAACCTGTGCAAACACCACCCCACTCCAGTAACTTCCCAACTTCAGTAACCATGATCAAGTTTAATATCTGACATACATAAAAACCATATTTACAAGTAATAGTTACCCTTGCCTGTTACCATACACTTTTTATTCATGATAATAGTCTATACATTCGGTGAGTACCATAACTCAAAGTAATCAAAGCTAAAAAAAATTCAGACACTACGAATTTAAGAAAGCAATAGATCAAAGCACATAGAACAAAAACTCACTTCTAAATTTCGAGAAACGTCGTTAATAGCAGAAGTAAACTGAAAAGTTAACCCCTTCCAACTGTCAAGCACTCATTTATACCTTTGTGTTAGAATTCTTCTAATAATTAAGGATATTTATACAAGATTATTATTTCAGTAAACAAGTGAATTAAAAGTAACGTCTAAACCACAGTAAGAACTTCAGAAATATGGCTATGATCTTTCAACCAAAATAACTGGTCCCCGTCAGTATAAGTGAGATTCTGATAAGACCAGTTGTTTTCGTTGAAAGGTCTTGTCACATTTCTGAATTTTTTACTGTGTTTTAATATACATACATGCAAAAAAATCACAATAAATAAACACATGATGCAATCAGTGGTAAACCACAATGGAAAAACTTAGTTTTTACTTTGCTCTCTGATGACATAAATTGAAAGGTCTCAGAGCATTTATTTCTATTGTTTTCCTTTTTTCCATTGTGGTTTAAACTTCATATATATATATATTTATATAATCTAGTGTGGTCTACACTCAAGATAACTACAAGTAAACGAATTATGATCTATTGGCAAGTAATTTAATTAGTTGATTTATTTAAATGTGGCTATTAACTGTAGAGGTAATATCAAACTCATTGAGAATCAATTTAAATAGCTTTGTTTTGGATATATTCATTTATCAAATACAACGAAAATGCAATTACTGTTATAGCAAAATCTAACGAGTTCCTGCCCGTTGCGGACATAATCATTGCGTTTTATGTATAATACTCCCACATCCAATAGTCAAATTTCCTGAAATGTTTATCATGTGAATTCATATTAATAGGAGGATTAAATATAATAGGATATTTAAACTTTCTGAAATGATCAGAAGAACGACTTGAGGTATTATTAATACCATTGACATGGAGAACGATAAAATTCCTTTTCCCATATTCCAGTATTACAAAAAAAAAATTTAAGTCACTAAGAACCATATGTCTGTTAAATGCTATTAGGATTTGTCATACCCAATTATATTTGTATTGAGACTTGAATCAGACGACGTTTAAAAGCTACCAATTTTGATATGGACATTTTTAATTTTTTTTAAAAAAAAACTATATTCTCACTGCTGTGAGCACTCAAAAAAAAAAAATTATTAATATACTCAATTAACTCTTGTTGAAAATGTGTTGAAAATTAAATAACCACCGAAACTAACTTAGTGAGCCTCAATTATTAAAATGCACAAAAACAAAAGAATTGTCTTCAAAGACTGGAAGTAAGATATGATAATACTCAGGTCGTTCGTTGATGCTGCCCAGTTTGCAAAGAAGTCTGAACAGCCTTCCGTTATCCACCTCCTTAGCCAATTCGTTGTACAGTGTATCAGCATGGACTTGCACAACATCCAACTGAGAGTAGTACCTACAGAAATAAAAACGTACAATTAACACTACATCCAA
Source organism: Hermatobates lingyangjiaoensis (assembly GCA_026182355.1). NCBI lineage: Eukaryota > Metazoa > Arthropoda > Insecta > Hemiptera > Hermatobatidae > Hermatobates > Hermatobates lingyangjiaoensis. The sequence continues at coordinate 2,915,578 of JAPFBL010000014.1, read as the reverse complement.
CCATACAAATTTAAATAAAATATACACTTCAACTTAATTTAAACAGGCTAAAAACCAAAACCATTGTTTCTACTTTCTTATTGTAGAAGTAATAAAGAGTCAAAGGTGACAGAGATTTATTTTACCCTACCCTTTCTCTCTATCAGCCTCCAACCCTCCTACTTACCCTCTTTCTCCATTTTGTCACAAACACTTGATGTACATTAATACAATATTATTATTTAGAAAATTATCTAAAAAAAGTTCCGAAATTATCAATAAATCTAGAATTATTCGACTCAGGTAAAATTTCACAAGATAATTTTTTCCAATAGTTCAGTATTTAGAAAACATTTTAAACAAACTGACTTTAATATAACTAAATACTTAATAAAACATGAAGAAAAATATGGTTAAGAGTTATATACACCAATGTCCTAACAAACAAGGTTTCTTTTCCATTTAAAATGTTTTTTTCACATTTAAAATACATTTTTTAACATACTCTATTAAAGAATCAGTATAAATATACCAACTTAAACCAAACAATGGACTAAGTATAACATGCGTAATAATTTTGTTACATTAATCAGTTTAATTAATTTTGATATTTATTTTCATTACTTCACAATAGTAGGTTTTAGTTTTATTAAAAACTGTATGAACTGATGTGGTTTTTTTTCGACTACCATCTATAATTTAACCATCTATAAATGAATGAGGAGGAAATACGCTTTTCCGAGGTCTTTGAGTTCTCGGTACCAAGGGTGCGGAATCTACTTGTCACTGTTTGGCTGGCATTATGGCAAGTAACGGATTGCATGTTGTGTTTTTTCTTTTTTACAAAATTCTTTATGTATGTTGTGTATTCCACAGTCATGGTCAATAGTTTTGTTCTAGCCAACGGAATTACTCATTTTTTAATAGACAGTGACAAGTCTAAAAACAACCATTAATGTGCTTTGCTAAATTTGAAATTGTTGATAATTTTAAACTCTCACGTCGGCCATTACATACAGATGTCCCAGTTAAATTTTTAATGTTACCTACTTAAATTTGTTTCATTTCGCCTCAATTCATTTTTCCAAACACTAAAGTGTTTTGAAAAAATACCTTTCATTTAATTATTCAATTAAATCGTCTGATGATGACGAAGACGATGAATCTGAATCAGAACTGTCGTCAGAAGAATCAGAAGCATTTTCATTTGGGCTTCCAGCAGATGTGTCACATTCCTCCGCCTCAGCTACACTACCCTCTTCAGTCTTTATCTCTGTCCCTTCAAGCTTTTGTTTATTTCGACACAACTTGTTATGGTTCACAAGCTGCTGGTAACTTACAAATGTAGATTTACAATCAGCACATATGAATTCAGTTCCCTTATGCTTTACTGCCTTGTGCTCCCCCAAACCAGCGGCAGTTCCAAAAACTTCACCACATTGTCCGCACTTAAAGTTATCAGAATTCATATACCTCTAACCATAGTTGACTACGACCCATTGGTCTAAATTAGGGGTGGATGTACCTAGTATTGACGTCTCCGTCGCAGAGGTGGTAATTGTGTTTGCTGCGCAGCCAAGCTAACAGTACAGGACAGATCGTCCCAAGCGCTGTCAAGTAGCCCAGCCCACAGCGGTCCTTAGGCTTAGCCGGGCAGGTTTTCTTGAACGGGCGTAAGCCCAGCTTGGAACCCGTCAGGGCGGTACGGGGTGGTAGCCTCTCGCTTGCGAGTTTAAAAGGTTTACCAAGAGGGTGTCTAGATGGTAGCCTTGTGCAGCACCACTTGTGGTAGGTCTTCCAAACTGACACTCAACCGACCCTTTATGGGTAATGTGCGCCCCACCATCTAAGTCCCCAGCACACAATAAAGGGGCAGCGAGGTTTGGAGATAGGTGGTGTTTTAGTCGGTACACTGGCTTGCCAGGAGTCCGACACTCCCAATCTGAGGGTGTTTCCTAGAGCACTCAATTGGGATGCATAAACCATTTCACCACCGACTCCCTTTGCCACCAAATAAAAAAATAAATAAATAAAAAAAGTTATCAGAATTCATATGAACCCACTTGTGATTAGCTAATCCAACTTCACTTGCAAACACCAATGAACATCACATCAAAAACCAATGAACTTCACAGCTATATAACGGTAATGGATTTCGAATTAGCTGTCACTAGTAGTTTTACCTTATATTCTGACACCACATAACCCGTGTGTATTTTATTTATTCTCACAGTCCTTCATTACTATTTTACGTAAGTAATAGAGTCATCATGATAGTACTCTAATAAACTACAGTACTACTAAAATCCAAAATTGCTTTTCAAAAGTTTTATTTTCAATCTCAAACATTCTTTTTATCTATATAATAAAAATGAATGTTTGTCTGTATGTCTCTTATGCATTCCTAAACCGTTCATTCGATTGTGATGAAACTTTGGGGATTGTTGGACGAATGCTTAAAAAGGTTTCTGAGTTAATCAAACTACGCTCCGATAGAAATTCAGCTTCTCTATCTGAATTCATTTATTTTAATTCATTCAATTTTTAAACTTTGATGTAAAGTGGTTTTCTATATATATGAAAAAACGACATTTTTATGTATATATAAATAATTCATTCTAAATTTTGATTACTGCTCAATGTTGAACAAATTAATTTTCAACATATTTCAACAACATTTCTGTGCAGTTATGTCTCCCAAAAAAAAGAAACATCAGTCGTTCTACGCCTCAAGTACGAAGGAAAAAGGCAGCATGAGCATCAGAAACAAACGAGCAACGAAAAAAGAGATTGAAAACTGACTGAGAATTTTATGCTTAAGCCCGTTCATCACAAACGAGAATCCAGACTGCAAATCATTCCGGTGAGTACTGCTCCATTCAGACGAACCAGTCACGCTGATTTGAATCTCAGTGCATTCCATTAAGTTGCTAATTATAATTACAGCATTCATTCAAATTAAACATTATTAGAAATGGTTATGGACAGCGTCTGTCCACAAGCTATTATGTTGACAATTAAATACTAAACTAAGTTCAGCTGAAGTTAGCACGACATTCATTACGAAGGTCGCCTGGTCAGCTAGTATAACAAAAATTACTAAACACTTTTCAAATTAAAGTTTATCTCCATACAGTAATTCTTGCAAATATAAAAAATATCTTCAGAAAATATAGAAACCAGAACAATGAACTTATGAGAAGAAATTGAATTTTCCCATAACTTTTTAAAAAAAGAAATACTATTAACTTTTTTTCTATTAGTTAGGGTCTAGATCATAATTTCCTTACAGCCGAAAAAATCGGAATCTACCGAAGTAGGAAGTAATGAATTGAGTGCTCAGATAATTAGATTGATGCTTTTTAAATCTAGCTGCCAGTGGCTAAAATAAATGACCATTTTTCTTTAAAATATTTTCAGTGCTTTTAAAATTAGCTGACCAAACTCATAATTTAATCTGAGAATGGAATGAAGTTTGGTTACCCATTCAATTACTAATTATGCATTTTAGAAGTACATTGCTTTCACGGGTCCGTCGGTTGCTTCACTATTTCATTTTGTTCCTGGAATAATCGCAATTATTGGACTATTTTTTTACATCAAAACAAGTTAACAGACCAAAAAGTTGTCATATACTCAAGCAAGATGCAATTTTGGAAGAATTATTTTTTTTCTACCGAAATTAAATTATGTTTTCCAATACTTAAGTACTGGTAAAACCCAATTAGAGACATTTGTTCTTTTTCACTAATATCATTAAAGTTTTTTAGGGTTCTGCCAAAACTTGCATTTTCATCCAATTCTCAAAGATAAATGTGATTATAGGAAGGAATGATATTAACAGAGCCCGCTATTGGAAATTTCGAACTAGAATTCCCTGATTTCTATGCCATCGAGTAAACAGATAGAAATATTGTCAGCAGTTATTTACTTTCCCACTAGTATATTTCTTTGTTTTTCTTAAATAAATTATAGATGCAAATCAAAAAATTTTACTTAAACAACCGAAATGATATGGAGGATGACAAAAGATGATTCTGGCAATCAAATATAATCATCATACTTTTAGACTGTTCTTCAGAAAAAAAATAGCTTCATTCTAAATGTGAGTCAATTACATCCTTTGATTTAATAATAATCTTTAAGGAAAAATCTCATAAAGATTATTTATTTTCCTCATCTATTTGTTTATTCGATTTGCTGTTTTAGTACAAAACAAAATTTAGTATGTACTCTCAGATCAAGGAGGCAATATAAAAGCAGATTACGTTGACGTCGAAATGGGAAGCACGCAGTGCAAATAGCAGTTGTGTGAGAAATAACATACCAACTTGACAAGTGCAAGAACCACTAAAAATGAATGAAAAGGGGTTCGTCGGATGAGGCACATAGAGAAGGTCGAAGTTAAGAGAAATAGCAGACCAAATAGAGAAGTGAAAGACGCACTAAAAGTGATTGAATGGGATCATTAGATGAGACGTACAGTATAAGTCAAAGTTAAGTTAGAAATGAGATCATGAGATGAGGCATAGAGTGTAGGTCAAATTTAGGTTAGAAATGGGATCATGAGATGAGACATACAGTGTAGGTCAAAGTTAGGTTAGAAATGGGATCATGAGATGAGGCATACAGTGTAGGTCAAAGTTAGGTTAGAAACCTAATCATGAGATGAGGCAAACGTTTATCAACAGAATCTATTTTTTTTTTCCCATTGCCATCATGAATTTTGCATAAACAAGAATGAATTAGACTCTTTATAATTCATTTGTCGTTTAAAAAAGGGTCTTATTTTCCATGTGTTCGATAAGAAATTGTTTCATAGGTTTTACTGAATTTATAGATATCTATAAATAATTAAAAAAAAATTTAATGAAATATCTTCGAAATTTCTAGTCAAAAATGATCATTTCTTCAATGTACATAATAAGGGTGATAGCATTTATAATAATTGACCTAATACAATACAAAAAAAAACCAACAAAATAGTACACAACAAACAAAAAGCTAACCTGCTTAATATGAATAACAAAAGATAAACAGAGATATTTCGATAACGAATATTTCCCTCATAAAAACAAATGCATATATCCGCAAATCTATTCTTAATTTCGATGTAAAATTCCGAAAAACCTTTATTTCCTATTAGGTATCAAGGGTGGTTTGTATGTCAACAGTATGAATATTTATTATAGTTAAATGCATTTTCATTTTTTCATTGGGTATTTAATTTTAAATTGAAATGCCATACCTTGCACCTATGAGAGGCATTAAATCAACAATAGTCCTCCTTTGAGAGCCAGAGAGCAGAGAGACGATGAGGTGTCGAAGATCGGGGGAGTAAGTCCGAGACACCAGCTCGACAGACGTCTGAATGTTGTCTCTTTGAATGGACATAAGCGACCTGCATGCAAGAGCTAGCAGTAGTTTTCCTACAGAGTGCAGATCTTCTTGCTAAAATCATACAAGTTCAGTTGAATAAATTGGAAAATTACCGGAAAAATAAAAATGTTATATTTCGTATATAACACTACTTCGTAAAAAACAACTTGAAATAAAGATAGGACTTCCAATATTCTATCAATTTTTATAATGTATATGATTTATTTACCCCACACTATACCGTTTACTCTATATTACTCTCCCTCGAATTGGATGTAATTTGGGGTTATATTGCTAACAGATACACAACATTTATATTTATAAGCAATTCAAATGATGTGTCAACCACCTAATACTCGTACAGTAGGACTAAAATAAATCAAGGCATTTGGAGTTTGATTTGAAACTAGAAGACTGACTGAATCCTGATTTATTTGATTCTTATGTTATATTTATAGGTGTGTTATCTAATTGTGATTCGGTCAAATTTTCTAGGTTCAAAAATCAAACTCTCATTGCCGACGTTTCGGTTTTATTTTAAAACCTTTTTAATAGGTCTACAAACAAAGGATAATAAGAAATCACATATCAACATCCAACATATAAACAATATGAAAATGAATTGTTACAACTTATGAATATTATGAACAGAAGTATTTAGAGATAAATGATATTTTCTGTTTATAATATTCATGAGTTATAACAATTCATTTTCATATTGTTTATATGTTGGATGTTGACATGTGATTTCTTAACCTTTGTTTGTAGGCCTATAAAAAGGTTTTAAAATAAAACCGAAACATCGGCAATGAGAGTTTGATTTTTGAACCTAGAAAATTTGACCGAATCCCGATTAGATAACACACCTATTCTTTCAAACGGTCGATATATAACTGAATCAGTTATATTTATAGACAAAAAATACAATAAATTGATAAGAAGAGACCTGATAATGTGGCATAAGCTGGAGAGGGTTAGAACAAGATGAATCAAATGTTATGACATCCACAATAGCAGGCGAACTAATCCTTAGTCTTCCTCGTCCAGTGTGAAGGACCTTCGATGGATCGAGTCCTCTTAAAGACAGCCCTGCTGTATGTACGACGCAGAGAGCCCCAGTTATTTGAATTATATAATTCCACAACAAAGATTCAGGAAGCATGCCAGAACTGTGCTGCTGACGCAGCAAAGCATTTTTTTGATGACTATAAGGTCGAGGAGCATTAGGATTAGATGAAAATGAATCCGAGTATCCATTTAATCCTTCAGTTTGAGAAAAGTGCCTGCTCATAAGTGTTTCTGATTCTGGATGGTAATCATAAACAAACACCATTGCTGAAAACAAAAAAAAAACTACAACTTTTCGAAATTTAACCAAGCCACAATACAAAAATACTTTAACACTGTTTTTCAATTTTATGATATCTTCGTACTTTTAATAATAATAAAATTTAAGAAACAATTCAACTGTTTTTCTTGTACCTATTACTTTATTAAGGAAATGTATTAATTATATTAACCCAACTGCGATATTTTTATCAGCGTTCGCAACATGTTAAAAGTATTGGAATAGTTATTTTAATATAACTGAGAAATTAATCTCCTGGTTATAGAAATATAATTTTGATTGTTAACAAACAAATACTGACCATTAGTAAGCGTAATGCTGATAACCTCCTAAAAGCATTTAAGTTGAACACTCTAGCAACGGCACACTTCAACAACATCTTCTAATTTTGAGCTTTTCTTTTATAATTCTACATTGTTCTAAGAACTAAATTTCTCAGATGTTTATTCTATTAAATTCATTGAAATATCTCCTAAACTGTTGAATTTAATTCATTTACAATAAACTGAAAGGCACATCTTAAAAAGCAAAAAATAAATCCTGAACAGGTAAGAAGTTTATTTAAGAAATAAACATTGAAATGATAAACAATTTTACAGGAACAAGAATTTAACTTTTTTTTTACATATGAAATGTTTTTTCTATAGGCGAAACAAAAAAAAGAGGTTATATTTTAGTTTAAAAACTCAATTATCTGCAACTTTGGACAGCAATATTAAAATAATCTGATAGTTACTCCTTTTGGCATTCAGAGGTCCATAATCAATTTCATTAAAATTCACAAATGTACATTATTAAGCAGTTCAATAAAAAACACCGAAACAATTTGATAAATAAAACCACTTTTTGTTAAAATTTATGACACATACTGTAAATATATTAAATTAAGAAATATTAATATCTTATTGATTAACAATATACTACGATTTCAAATAATTGTTTTAAATTTCATTAATTTTATTACTATTAAATTAATTGATGATCTCATCTACATATAATATTAAGAAATGTATATTAAAATTAAGCTTACAGTGATCTCCAAAAGCTTTAGTTGTAAACACTTCTCTTAGTTGGACTATGTTGGAATGGGAAAGTTTCTTCCACATGTCTACTATCACCATACATTTTGAATTTGGTAAACGAAAACCTAAAAATTAGTTCAGTGAATACTGTTTCTAAAAACTCAAATAATTAGGGTACATCTCCGCAAATACAGGCGTACCATGAACTCGGCGAAGGCAGTACTTTTGGCCTGTTTTAACATGGGTTGCTTTGTAAGTAGAGGTCAAGAATGGTATGGACTGGTGTTTGGGTATGGATGGCAGTGCTTCCAATGGGACAAGTTCATGATAGTTGTCAACCTCCAAAGGCAAATCTAAAAAAAAAAGAAGATATGTCTTAAATCTAGGATAGGGATCAAGTCTCTTCCCTAGATGAAAAGTCGGTGCGCTACTTTAGTGTCATCAACCTCCACAAAGGAAATTTTACAAGACAGCATTGGTAGACAGTCCATGCACATGTACAAAAGGAATTTTATCAAAAGTTGGTAAAAAGATAGAAAATAACATTATCAAAATTTTACCTTTATTTACAAGTAAGTCGAGCATTTTGCACTAGTATGGCAATAGCATTAAGAGAAAAAAAACATCAAAATTTTGAAATAAACAAAAAGGTCGTTTATAATAAAATGTATAATTTTTTTTACTCATGATTGATTCTGAAATATTGTGGGCGCAATACAGGATGAATTGTAATCAAATTATACCTAAAAGTAGTGTGTTTTAAGGGGACAAGTTGAATATCTTTTTCTTATATTGTATAGACGAAAATGGTTTTTTACAGTACAATTTATAAATTCAGAAATTTTTTTATTTATGATAAACGGCAAAGTGTAGAACAAATGAAATTTTGTCAAAAAATAAAATAAAATTAGAAACATAAAAAAATAAATAAATTACGATTACAAGAAAAGGCAATAAAGATAAAAAAAAATGAAAACAACTTGGGATTAATGGACTCAACTTGTTGGGCTTGCTTACACTGATTTTGAAATTATCTCTTGGAATCAAGTGAAACAGAATTCTAGTTTTAAGGTTACAATGCAGGAAATTTGAAGAAAAGATGTTTACTTGATTTCATATGATATGTAAGAACAATAAAATTCTTAAAATATATAAGGAAACACTGAAAAAGCATATATTTTTTGTGATTCTCTCTTGGGTGAAGAATATTTGTCAAATGAAGATATATTCTTTGTATGTTTAAGAACTCCATTAGTTATAGATAATACCGGAACATGGAATTCGTGCTATTTCATTTTTTATGACAGCACAGCTACTATTTGTAAATCATTTCTCGTGTTATTCTATAAAATTAGAATTGATTATTAAATTTTTTCTTACTATGAATATTCTCTGAGCTTGGAGCATTAGATGAGTAAGTATTATTACTTGCCACAAGGACAAAACAACAGAATCAGTTCCAAAAATGTAATTTAACAAAATAAAGAAAATTTAAAAGAATTACTCCGGACCTCTTGGATATAGAAAGAACTTTTGATCGCAGACCCTTGCTACAGAAGCAAATAGATTTATTTTTATAAACTTCAGAATGGATTAACACAATACGAACCCAAAGAATACGAGTATTAAGTATAAGTATAGATTTTAGAGGAGCTGTCGAAGTGATTACAAATGATCACATGGATGGGAGTTTCTTGATTTCAAGAAATCAAGAAACCATCATTTCTTGATTTCAAGGACTCCGTTTGTATACTGATGCATCAAAAATTAAGAATGAAACTAGTAAAACAGTTATTCTTATAAGGGTAACTGGATACAAAGGAATACAGGGGAAGGAGGTAGTGAACAGTTTGGAATAGAAAACAGCAAGTGATGAAAGGATGACGAAGAAAGCAGATGGAAGGTGGATACAACAACTCTGTCTAATTTAGTTTATAAAACTCATTCTAACTTTATATTTATAAAAAAATAAAATACAATCCCTTCTTCAGGAAGGATTTATAGATATATGTCGAATATCTAAATGCAATTTGAATTTTTAACTAGTACTAATGCATAACATCATAGTACAATGTAGACTGTTTGGAAGAGACGGAAACCTCTGACCACATCCTATCTAACATGAGGTAATCGCCTTGAAGAGGATAAGGATTTTTGGCAAACTTTACCTATAACCAAAAAAGATGAGAGATAATTCTTCAATTTTACAAAACAAAAATTTTTTAATAAAGGAATTAAAATCCAAGGGTGATTTTAAAATGAAAGAGGGAATCTTGAAATAGTGGCACTGGGCATGAGTTCACGACTCTCAAATCCCTCAGTCTGATCTTAATAATAAGAACCTGTTTGATTGTTCTAGTCAGGATCAAATTTCAAATTTGTTATAACTGACGAAATTTTTTTAACTACAATAAATAAATAGATCATCTATATGTTTGATAATACTTTAAGAGAGAGTTTGATTTAACCTCATCATGATAAACACACTAAAATAAATCAAAAACTCAACTGATTGTCAATGTTTACTTATAGTATAGTTGATAAAAAGCTTTCACATAAACACGTGAAATAACAATCAATGATCAAAGTTGGGTTTTTGACTCTGACGAAGACCGCTTGTTACGGTTGAAAGATCTTAGTCTTGTTTTCCCATTTCTTATTGTGATTTGATCATTGATAGTATAGTTGAGTGTAGATCACTCAGAGTCTTGTTTTAGTTTTTAAAGTTAAAGTGTATATTTATTGTAAATTATGTTTTCAATTAAAATTTTCTATACATATTAATGTTTGCCAATAATTTTTCACAAATTCTACTTGAAGGTATTTTTAAAAAATTTCAAATCACAAACAAAATGCTTAAAACTTCTAACAGGCCATTTCTGATAACTTTAAAGTCTCCAAAGAAGATTAAATATACAAAGGACAATTAATGTGGAATCTAAAGGTCAACATAACATCGCAAGAGAGTCTACATTTAAGATTGCGATCATTTACATACATAAAAATATTTCAATATGAATCAAAACCTTCTTCGTATAAATAATGCTTAGGCTCTCTAACACTATAGATAATAATAATACAGAAAAAAATATTGCTTAAAATTATAAAAAAACAGTCAGCATGAAGAATAAAGATGTTAACTTAGTTTTTAATTTACAAACTCGTCTGATAAAAATGATTACTTTCTGTATCTGAAACTCAATTATCCAAAACAAGTACTGTTGTACGAGTAAATGTCTACACACTGAAGTTGTATGATTTTAGAAAAAGCTTTCATAATGAATTTTTTATTCTATCATCTTATGTCTATAAAAAAAAATCACTTTTAAAAGATCATTTTCCTTTGAATTACCAAAATGAGACAGAAAAGAAATATTCAACATTAAAGGATAATTCTACTGAAAGCAGGCATATTCTTGTTTCCAGCTAACCACTTTTAAATACTTTGTACTATACATTCCGGAGAAGAGATTTTTCAAGTAAAATACTAAATCAGCGACTATGTAATTTTTTACATAATTTTATATACATCATTACGGATCTATAAAAGCCTCTACGTTCGTACTATTTGTCAACGACGACGTCATGCGAGTGACACTGGAATCAAAATTTAGTGATTTCCTCCTCAAACATCTTACACTGTCGATCTCAAGATATGTTACATAGAAACGATTTCTTAAAAACAATCCCCTAATGATTTTAAGACTTCTTAAATAAAGTATACTCCTATTAAATTATTCGATAACAATGACTTGACATTTTAAAATTTATTTCACATCCATGCAATTTATATCATAACCTAGCCAGTGTTAATAAAATACTGGGCATTTTCATAAATAATAGCATAAAACAAACTTCCTTACAATTTTATAAAATACTATTCACGGAAAAGAAAATCGTAAACAAAAATACCAGGATACAATGCAGGATCTGGTTGAAGCTGAGAAGATGCGTTCTTTCTCTGAATTTCTAGACGTAGTTGAGTTGAAACGAAAAAAGAAGAATCAGCATGTTGTGGTACAGGTTTAACAGTTATTCCAGTTGTACCATCGTCAACTGAGGCATCTCCAGTGCTACTACTATAAAAGTATGTCGTTCCACCAACATTTTCCTAAAAACAAAATTTAAATAAATCCCTGATAGTTTAACCAATTAAGAAGCATGATACTCTACCTGGTAAGTTGTTTGGGGAGTTGGTGATGGATTTGTCAGTGGAGGAGTGTTGGACTCAAAGGTGCCTGCAGTTAGAGGAGAAGCAGAACTCCGTGGAACAAACTCAGCAGCAGGTACGACCTACAGTAATTTTACTTTATTATTTTTTTCTCACTAAATATTAGTTCACCAATGAACTAGTCACATTTACCTTTTTCAATGATACTGGAATTGATTCAGCTAAAGATAGAGATGATAAATTCTTTGATAAAGACGCTGTAACTGCATTAGGAGGTCCTTCAGTTTGTCTTTTCTAAAATTAAAATAAAATAACATACCTTAACACATTGAAAAGTTGAGTATCTAACATACTTCGAGCAAAATGTAATAAATAACTTACCATATACTGCGCTAATTTTGATTCTTGAGGCACCCCATTTACCTGGGAATACGGTAAGAACATAGGATCCATTCTTCACCCGAAGAATGCTAAACAAAATAATTAACATAGAATAAGCTACATTTATTCTACAATCAAGACATCATTTAAAAAACAGCTTACCCATAGTTTTAGTATAAAAAAAATTAACTAGGTTCCATTGGATTACGCTAACACAGTTCTATTACATTTGTATTGCACTTTCACAAACTGTATCACATCTTTGAGGACTTAGGTTTTAAAACAAATTACTCCTGGCACAGTTCAAAAGGGAGAAACTTGAACCTTAAACGGGGATGCGGAGTGTTTTGCTACAACATATGGCGTTTCAACTCGACTCACCTGCTGCCGTTCGGGGCACTTCATAATAAACGTCGCAAAAGCACTAGCGCCTAATTTAAATCAAATTATAGCAGTGTCAACTAATCTCTTTAAGTATACTTCTGTAAATGAATTTATTTGAAATGGTTTAAATATGATTTTTCTTTTTTCACCTTTAACCATTATATTATAAATGTAAATAAAATTGCTTACCAATTCATTCATGATATAACAACGTACTTATAATTTTGATTACTCCAATCACTGTTTCTGGTAAAAAAAAATTAATACTAAAATATCCTTAAGTATTAAATATCCTTTTAGTATATTATTATGACACTGACTAATGATGATCCTACTTCTTAATTTAATATTTGTTTTATGAAAAAAAAATGTCCTGTCATTTTTTATATTTTCACATTTATTTACAGTATGATTGAATTAAATACAAACACGAAATTCAGTTTAGTAAGCAAAAGCTGAAACAGCAAACTTAAATTGTTTTTAATCTCAGGAATGAAAACTATTCTTGGTTTGACATAATTCTATCCATTGAAAAGTAAATCACGCATGCGCAAAAGCCTAGTAAACAATTTGAAACTGAAGTACTCCAACTTCAGTTTTGCCTATCTGTAGACAGTATCATGTAATTGTTTGATTATAATGTTTTCATAAAACAAAGGTTAAAATACTTGAAATCTGTTTGGGATGGTATATATACAAAATAGAAAGCCTTGGCAAAAAAAAGTATACGAAAATGAAGATTATCCAGATAACCATACTGATCGAACATTTTTAGAAGAAGTCAGGAAGAATATACATAAACGTCATGTATCGTACTCAGATGCATTTAGAGGTGCTGGGTTAGTGATTCAAGAACTTTGCTTGGTTATTACATTCATAGTGATATTTACTTATTTGTATAACGAATGGATGGACCCCATGTTATTATTTTGTTGGAGTACTTTCATATCAATTGTAGGTTACATTGTCTATATTTCTAAAGAATCAAGTGGAAAACTGCGTCATTTTAGAGCTGTTTTAATGTTTTTAATCTTGGGATATTTGTTATCACCAGTTTTGAAGACATTGACGGCGACAATAAGCACTGACACCATTTTCAGTACAACAATATTTACAATGGCCATACATATGATATTTTTTGACTATGGCGTTAAAGTATTAATTGTTTGCAGCTCCTTAGCTATTAATTCAGCAATTATTGGATCTGTATGTTTGGCGTCTCGTTTGTCATCAACATTCCACGTATTTGTCCTTTTAATTTGCTCAGTCCAATGCTTCGTCTTAGGCCCTCTCTTACTATCTAAAATTGGTAGCTCTACTTTAATCCAAATTTTAATGGTTTTCCTAAATATCTTCCTCTTGATGAGTGTTTCTACGTTAGCCGCACTCATTTTTATCTTCGTAACTTTTTTCATAAATGTTATATGTCCAGTTTTATTTGTGAAGTGGCAAGTTTATAAAGAGAATATTTATGGTCCTTGGGATGAGGCTGTTGTAAACAAAAGACTAACGAATTGACGAACACTGATAATGGAGTATTGAATTCTTATTGTTACTTCGTGACCTAATATAAACTTAACAGTAAATATTTATTTATATCTTCTGTATTTCTATCATCCTCACACAGAATTTGATCAGAAACAAAAATGATCTTTTCCCAAAAAACTTACACATGTCGATGACTGCAACTGCATTCTCTGGTCACCATGATACTAACTTAAATACTACGTTTTAGTAGTATTATATTTTCAAAAATTGAGGGATTAAGGTAAAAAAGAGTCTTATTAATCTCCATTTAATTTTTACAAAAAATAATAAACAGTTTAACTAACAGGAAAGTAGGTACAGGATTTAATTTAGTAATTTATTTTTATCAGTATACATTAAGATAGTAATGCAATATTGTCATTATAAAAATGGTGAATAAAGCAACTAATTTATGTACATTAACTCGTTGGAACAAACTGAATCAATTTTTTTATCCTCCTCAAAAGGGCTTCTAAAAAACCTTTGTCGCTAGCAGGCATATCCTAGAAAAAAAAATTATTAAATAAAATCAAAAACAAAAATTTAAACTTTTCTAATAATGAAAATGTACCTGCGCCGTGGAAACTAGTGTTTTACAGAAAGTGTCATTAAAAACTGACAGTAAGCCTTGTTTTAAATGGTTTACATCATCTGCTGTGACTGTCCACGTAACATCATACTCCATGCTGGCTGTAACTGTAAAACCATAATAACTGTAGTATATTTATTCGCAAAAAAAAAATAATAAACTACTGAGAATGATAAGTTCAATTAACGTTGTTTTTCACTAACTTCCAAGTTAAACTTACCTCGGCAAGTTTCAAACTAAGGTAGATTCCAAAAATTTGAACTATTTATACTGTCTTTGGTACAGATAGCCATACAACCATAGAGTACGCACTTAGTTTATCAAATCTGCTGTACAGTGGTCTTATATTACATAAAGCTTGATATGTCTCTTATCCTTTTTTTTTTTTTTTTTTAAGCTGCCACCGTGATTGATTTATTACATGATGCCTGGTAATGAAGGATTTTTCTATAAATTTTTTAAGAAAAAAAATTCTAGCACCCTAAATGAATGTTTTAGTAGTACGAATATTATTTATAAAATCTTATACACCTTGTATTGTTAAAACATCTTTAACCTTTTCACAGTGCATTTGAATATTGTGATTTGACGCTCTACGTTTTTTACATATTTTACAATTAACTAAAGAAATAGAGTTATTATTCAAGTCCATACATTTATTTGACAATATTTTGGTACTAAAAATTATGATGATTGATGAATCACATGTGATATACCGACATGAGACATATGTGCCGCTTGTTTATCAAGAGCATACTATTTTTGGAGATTAAATTCCTTTCAATTATTTATGGAAAGATTGCAGAATATTAAATTTCACGGACTCTACCTTGGGCACTTCTAGGACAGTTTTTAGCCATGAGGGAAACTATTCCAATTTTTTTAATTTCTTAAAAAAAAGAAAAGTCCAAACTATGCTATCCAATGTGCGCAGCTACCGAATACAATAAAACCAATAATAAATATCTACAGCAAACATTATCAAAGTGAATAAAAAAGCTTTGCAAGCAAATATATTTGCCTACATGATTATTTTTCATACTCCATGGACTGATTTGATGTTCTAGGTGAGGATTCCGCTATAACATAATGAATAAAGAAGAATGATATATTTATAATGGACGATGATGAAATTGAACCAAAACAATATTTAATGTTCATTACCATGTGAATAACCTTTGATACTGTAGTCGCTCAGAGTTCTACTATCAGAGATAGTCAGTTATCCCACTGATGCCTTTCAAGATCAAATTTAGATTCCAAAATGTGGCGTGTGTACTGTATATAATTAACAAGCGTCTGATACTCATCAAGTCCAGAGTATCATATCTGATAGGGCCACGGTAATTACATAAAGATTAATCAACATGCAACCAATTTCATAAATACTAAAGAGAAACAAGGGTTTACATCTTAGTAAGTTTTATTAAAATTTCTGAAGTTGATTTGATTTTCACTCTATTTATAGCGAATAAGCTTAATAAATACGTATATGGACCACAAAAAAGTCTTACTGGCTCGACTAAATGTTAAATTATATTATAAGCATGCGGAGATATTGAATTCATCAAATGTCGAACTGATGTTTGAATTTATGGTTAAACTTTTACAGAGAATAGAACTATTACAAGTTATAATAACATATTATAATAGTTAAAAACAATCATACTTTTTCATGTTACAAATAATTAACTCTTCTCTGAAATTACAAATGACAAAATTTAGTTAACAAATATTAAGCCAAAAAATAAGGAGCTTTCAGAACTAATATACCTCCAAAATCAGTTATGACACCTATTGGAACCTTCTCATATTTCTTTTTTACTTTATTAATAAAATATAACGATAAGGACTCAAGAGATTCATTTTTACCATCTTAATTAATCATCAATTTAATATAAATTAAGTAGAATCCTGCGTAAAGTAACACTTACACTGTTTAGTTGATTTAGGCAATCCAAAACTTTTGTGGGAAAGACCAATTAACATAAAATAGTCCAAATGTGACCAAATAATGAACAAGCAATGCTCAATGATGAAATGACAGAGCTCTATTTCCTGCTGCTTAACTTCAGCTTGCTCTGTAAGGAGCTTCGTAGCAATTCTTCTGCACTCCTCAGGTTCTGTTAAGTTTGATAATGATTCGGGCATGTACTAAAAAAAAAAGAAGAAAAATATATACATGAAAGCATTAATATGTAACTTTAGAAGAAATTAGTTTATATTTACTTGATATCAACTATTTGTCAAATTCAATTAGTATTACTGGCATAGGTATTAGAAATCGTTGCCATCAATTAGTAAATACCTAAGGAGAATCTGGTTATTGTCAGCACTTTCAATTCTGAGACTTAAAACGTCTACGACAGCTTCACAGAAATAGAATAAGTGTTAAAACAGGATGGTGTAATATTCCTTTGAAAGTTGTGGGAGATAACTAGACCATCTGCCAAGTTAAAATAGATGTACTACGCTTCAAGTTCATTTTATTAGCATTAAGAGTAATTAATTATTCTTTCAAGGAAATGTTACTATCAGTATACCAAACGTAGAGAGAATGATGGTAAGATCGTTTGATGGGAAGAGTGAAAAGAGTGCTTGCATTCCCGGCAGTGACCCACGAGAGTCGAGTAAAATGAAAGACACCCCCCTCCCCCTTTTATCCCTGCTGGTAAGGTAAAAAAGTTAAGTACCAGGCAAATTGTTTTTTTTCTCAATTTGAGTATGCTGACCTGATACTGATGCGTGAAGTAAGTCCTGATGCGCGACATAGTTTCGTGTGGGCCCGCCTCCGCGTGGTCACCTCGGGCACTTTGGAGTAATCTAAAGGGCAGCACGTTAAACTAGTCGGCTTGATTTGATTTTTGGTGGTTATATGGCCGAAAGGCTTAGGAACACATATAAAGTCAAAACAGGTAAGACCGTTTGAACATTCTCATCCTTAAATTGGAATTGATACTATATTGCTCTCTTACTTTTACTAACATCCAAAATAATTATTGATAATAATTTTAATTCGAAACTAGGAAACCTAAAAACAGCATCACGGTAAAGTCCACTTATAGTGTCTTCTTAATGTTTCTATGATCCGAAAAAATATATTTGTCTCACATCAGTCAACGGCGATAACATTTTACATTTGAGTAAGAAGTTCAAGTTCGACAGACTGATTTGTCTTCAAGTGAACCCCTAATAAGAGTTGAGCTAAAAGAAAGGTTAATGGAATCTTCATGTCATAACGGCATTACCTTATCATCCTTGAAAGTGAATAGGTTGATTTAAAGGGGATGTATGGGGTGTATAAATGACGTCAAGATGAGTCTAGCATCGACCATGAGACACGCTACTTTCATAATTAACAAAAATTAATTATTTAAATATGCATCAGATGAATGGAGAACAATTTTAATTAAATATACATTAGAACCTAAATTATAATAATAACTACAATATAATATAACTAAGTTAATTACATAATAATTATAAGTTATAACTTAATTATAACTTAAATTAAATTTGAATTTAATTATAAATTCAATTATCTGTATTAATTCGGTACAGACCAGTTCTAATTTTATGAAAAAATTTCTTTAAATATATGTCTCATAAAAATATAATTTTTTTTATATGTATTAATTTAACAACTACAATCACATTATTTCATTTTATTACAAATTGAAATATATAAAAAAACACTACCTCATCGAATCAATCTCGTTTCACTTCCTTTTACTCATTTACTGAAAACTGAATTTCTACTGTGTTTTTAAAAAAATATTACCTTACTTAAATGAATTGCACGTTTAATCAATTTAATTCAATTAACCCGGTTTTGAAATATACAGAAATAATTGTAAAAGTTCTCCTGTTTTAGGTGCAATATATTAATCTTTACATACTTGTATGTCAGATTCCATGAAATCACCTGTTTGAGAGCAGATGTAGCTAGTGTAGGTAAAGACTTGAGTTTGCAAAGGGCTAAATCTAAATTGCCCTTTTCTCTTTGGTGGTGAGCCACAGCCTGACCTAACTGATGTACTATCACTCCTAATATAGCTTCTTGAACTGGAAGACTCCCATCTATAAACATTTGAATAATTCACAAATTTATCCCTTAAATTAACACTAAAAAAAAGTCATTGACTATGGAATACCTCTTCTATCATATGACTGACGGGTGGAATCTCCAAGAATCGGTTGAAAAATAACATTACAGATACGTCTGTCTACATGAGTACTAGAAACTAAGTTTCGAGCATACAAAACTAAGTTGGCTGCGATCTAAAAATAAAAACTTATTTGCATCTAAACTTAATAAAACAAAAAAACAAAACAAAAATCCTTTGTATAATACAAACCTTGAGGAAGGTTAATACAGGTGATCTTTGGTTTGCAGGAGAAGTTGGATCTTGTCTGTGTCGAGTTTCAGATTCTATCTCCTTGAGCAAACTTTCAGAAATAACAAAACGAGATACCAAAGATAACATGTAAGATTTAAACCTGTGGAATCTTGCTGAACCACCAAGAATATTCCCAGCATCATCTTCTAACAAATCTTCTCTACCCAAATCTAAGAACAATAAGTTTTGAAAATACGAAACATAATTAAAGGTGTTTCACTCCAGTTCATTAATGAAGATATTCAGTACTAACAATAATTTGATAATATAATATATATGGCTCTAAAAGAAGTTCAATGGCTGCGGCTTTTATGGCCCTTAAGATAAATTAACTAGAAAGAATACTAGATGAAAAAGGAAAACTGAAAATTAAGGAGGAACTTTTGCAGTCTTAATAATACTTTCTAATAATCTGTACCGAATAGGCAGAAAGCTAATTACAAAATTTCATGCAAATTGAAGGGAGTCTGAACTATGTTTTCTGTATATCTTCTGAGATTGACAATTTTAGAAACTTGTCTGGTCAGAAAGAAGGAGAAGTCTGCGCAAGTCAGCAGGATAAGTGAGATAAAATGGTTCCACTTTCCTGTAACTTTAATACCATCTTGACTCATAATTTCATTTCCGTAAATGTTAATATGACAATAAAATATAGAAGATGGTATAATTTGAAAGCAGAAATAACAACCATAATCAATCTGATACTGAAAATAATATACTATTATAATATCAAAATAGTCTTAGAATATCATAAATTAATCACACATTTTTATAAAGAAATCACACATATTTAATGAAAGATTGAAATAACAAACAGACGAAAATATCATTTACCTTGATGAGTAGCCCTGGCAATGACACCTGTCACAAGAGCCAACTCCTTTAGATAAGGTAGAGGATGGAAGGGTGAGCCTGATCTCAAGATCTGTGACACAGTTTCTCCTTGACCAACCATAAATTTCACAACCTGAACAAAAAAAGGTTTTGTTTTTTAATAAAAAAAACTAAATAATACAATTTATCAGGTTAAGTTTCAAGAATAAAATTAAAATGTAGACCTGCGAAAGAGCTGCATAATTGTCTACTCCAAGTGAAGAGAGGAGTGAATCACAGAGATGAAGGGCAGGAGAAAATATCTGAAGATAACGGGATGCAACAGTGGGGATGAATTCATCATCTTCAATAGCTCGTCTGAATAAAGTAAAATACAACAAATATATCAATCAAAGGTAAAGCATATAGGAATCACCATATTTAAAGAAGTGTTTAGTTTTCATAGTATTGATATCAGAACGGAGAGACACCACTGATGTAATTTTAAGTATTAACCTAAGTGTTGTCCTTGATAAAGAATGTCGTAGAAAAAGTATGCTGAAAAGATGACCAAAAGTATAAATGCAGGTTGATGTTACTAAAAATATTAGGCGGCATTACATGAGGGAGCACACGGGAAACACTATCTACTACATACAAAATGTACGTAAGGCCTGTTTTAGAATACGTGTCAGAGTTAGTTACTCCTGAATCTTAAAGCAAGGCTCTTGATAAGGTGAAAAATTAAACACTTCGGTTAATAACAGGGGCTACTCTTATCCCAGCAATACACATTCAAACAGAGATTGAACCATCAAAACTGCACCGAGATAGAAGTGCATTCTGGTTGTTGAGGTGCTGAGGCTGCTGGAACACCACTGGAAAAGCATAAATCTGCAAAAGGACACTCCTCTTCCCAGACATTTTTTTTGTCCTGAGTTGCCCAGTTGAATGAAAAATATGGCCTCCAACTGAAAGATGGGTTGTTATTTTCTAATGACGGGGCTGGTGACTTACATTGAAGTTACCCAAAATTGCCTGCGAATCGGACTATATACAAACAAGAGCATCGAACAGCCAGAAAAGCTATGATCCCTAGCTACTTAAAACACACTAACCCAATACCTTAAAGATACCTGTGCTTACACATTTACACGGATAGGCTTGCCGACCTAGGGTACATTTGCGAGGGTTTGTTCAAAGGAAAGGTGAAGTTGGGAAGGAGAAACAAGAACCCAGGAGCATCTCAACCCAGCTTCTCAAGAGATTGAAGTTGTAAATCAGGTTGCATCAAGGTTAAAAACCTACACCTCATGAGAAAGGAAAGCGGTCTTTTCCATATATTGCAAGAAACCAAACTCGCCCTAAGGTCTACAAAAAGAAACTCAAACCCTGCATTCATCTGTATACATGTCGTCTCCTGAACACTTGAGGACTGGGTGGTCCATCACATACCAGTGGGTTCCACACAAAGACAATGAACATAAAGCTTCAAATTAAACTGACCTGAAATCATGATGTAACCTTGGTCACTTTTCAACTGGTACGAACATAACCAACTTACGCCTCTTCCTGGAGTAATAACTTACTTCCGTCATACTGGTGGTCCCACCCGAACCCTCAGTCTCTCCAAAGTTCATCCTCATTAGACCTTCCACATGTTTTTCTTTTTTTTAATTGAGATAATGGATTCCCATTTCCACGTACATAAATGCGACAGTAGTTGATCTTCGATTGTTCTGGGAGTCCACCTCAGCTACTCAAGCGAAACAATTTAATATCCTTCCTTCCTTATACTATCGGTTCTTCATCATAACTATGGGATCGGTGCGTTCAAGATACCTCATGCTACTATCATTATATACCTTTTGGGTGATTTTAGGGTTTTTTTTACTCATTACTTGGAACAGTCTAATTTAACTGCCATTATTTTAAATGTAAAATGAATTTCCGACAAGCACTCTGGACTACGTAACGAGTGAGGACGGTGCACAGTTTACAACAACCGAGACTGATCGTATACAAATCGTTTTGAACGATTGAATCATCGACAGAAGTATGTTTATATTTTACATACAGTTAATTAGGTATTAGGAATTAGTATAACCATTAATGAACTTATAGTAAAGTGAGAACTTTGACAACGTTCTATTAACTGCTACTACTTACATAGGGACATTAGGAGCGATTTCAGGGTGCCTATTATAAACACTCAAGGACGATAGACAGGATAGAACATTCAGTTCTAAGAGCATTTCGGCTCCAGACTGGCAACTGCCAACTCGACATAGGAAAGCCTGAAATCATATTCTAATTATTATGAATCTGACAATCAACCATTCACAAACTTCATATATTATAAAGAGTATTAGAGATCACTGGTTAATTTTTAAATATAATCTATAGAATCAGATATCCAAGACTGCCAAAATTTTGGATTTATTGGAATAGAATTATTAATACTAAAATATAAATCAGAAATGAATAAATGGTTCATCCATACAAGCAATTAATTATGCCTTATACATTACGGATCAAAGTCACTAACATTGTTCATATAAATTAAATGGATAACCAATAAATCAAGAATAAATTAAATATGAATTATAACTACTATTATAATTAGATTATGATTTAATTAATATAAATTATTAATAATTATTTATATTATTATAATTTATTTACCAGATTTTACGTAATACTTTCTTTAAAAAATACTTATAAAAAGTTAACTTCTTTATTTGCTTATTTATCAATACCTATTTTGCATTTAATACAATATTTATCGAAGGACATATATATGAATGCAGTTTTATTTAAAATAGGCAGTTAACACACACTTCAAAGTTTTATTATCACAATGGAATATAATATTAATTGCCTATCATACCAAGCACACACATATGTTCGAATTCATATATTCATTGGCACCAAGAGTTTGATTTTTTATCCTAGAAAATTGACCGAATCCCGATTAGAGAGCACACCTAATATATATATACACATTTAAAAAGTAAATGTCTGGTTTTACGTTATTTAGTTGGGTAGAAAATGTTTCGAATTTTCTAAACACTTTTTTTAATTCTAGGTAGCATAGCTCATAAATTAATTCACCATAAATAACAAGAACTAACTATGGTGAATTAATTCATGAGTTACGCAACCTAGAATTGAAAAAGTGTTTTAGAAAATTGGAACATTTTTCTACCTAACTAAATAACGTAAAATCAGATATTTACTTTTTAAATCTATGTATTCACGAAGGACTGCTCCCAACCTTTACAAATATATATATATATAATATCAAACCACAATTTGAAATGGGAAAAAGATCTTTCAACCGTAACCGTCAGAGTCTTAGTCTTTTCTTCGCATTTCATATTGTGGTTTGATCATCGATCATTATTTAAGTGTTTATGTGAATCTTGTATATATATATAATATATATATATATATATATATATATAATATATATATATATATATATATATATATATATACTTTGTTGAAATGTACCGCAGCTTCGGTATTAACGACTTTTAAACTGAGCTGTTCCAGTCTCCTGACAGTCTTACGAATATGAGGTGGTAATTCCCAAATGAGTTGTCCAAAGGACATTGACACACTTTTTTTAAAACACTTTAATAATTCAAATACAATTAAAAACTAACATAACTTACAAGACCATTGTATACAAGCTTTCGACTTTTCTCTAGTCATCTTCAGGTAGGTCTTAGGTAGGCAGGTACGTAGGAAGGGTCTTTATACGTTTTTGAAAATTTAAATTTTTTTAAAAAACAATGAAAGAATTTAAACAATTTTGAAATAAACTAAAGAATATAAATAAAAGTTAGCAGGTCTAAACAAGTAACCAAATTAAAACAGTTTGTCATCCTGTCGTAGGCCAATTAATTAGCATCCCTAATTTTCTTATAACTGTTTTCAAAAATTTTCATGCTAGGTATTATACCCATATCGCATGTCTGGCCATTAATTGAGGGATTTAAATCTTTGATATATAAAGCTTCTAGAATGTGGAGCCTGTGGACATCTCTTTCTTTTCTTAGGATTGACGTCCCGTCCACAAGCATTTCACGTGTCAAGGGGATATTATGTACTTCTCTGGAATGTTTTTTAGGGGCTCCTGTTGTGAGGTGAAGGGTAAGGCGTCGGGAAAGTTTGTTTATAGTAAACCCTATGTAACAAGTAGGAAGGGCTTCACAGATCCCTTTATTACAGGTATACTTGTACACAAGGTGGCTATTCTGAAGGTCCGGGATATTGTTATGAGGGAAATTCTGAAGAATAAGATCTTTAGTTTTGGAATTTTTATAATAAATTCTTAGAGCTACTTTATCATCATTACAACTGGGGGTGACATTCTTATAAACGATCTTTTTTATAGCACGTTCATCTTGTCTATAATTAGCATGCATATATGCCCGGTAATATAGGCAAATAGTAGTTCCTGGGTTCGTAGTAGTAGGTTCTTCACCAACCTTAGTGTACCATTTGTCCATATGTTGTTTAATGACACGGGAAACTTCTTTATTGGAGAAACCATTATTTACAAGAATTTGAGTGGATTTCTCAACTTCTTCGTGCAACGTGTTCCAATCGCTACAATGGGTAAAGGCTCTTTTAACATATGCTGAAATGGTGGCTCGGCGGTATTGTTCAGAGCATTCACTATGTCCGTTTAAACATAGCCCCGGATATAGGTATATATATATACCTAAGCAATGAAAAATACTTTTTAAAACTAAAATAGGCTAGATATTAATAAACATAAAATTACCATTTTGGATTCATAGACATAGAGTGGGCGTAATGATTTGCAGTTTAAACTTAGCAAATTGATAAGAACATTGTCAGAGCCCATTACAGATTCGATAGTAAATTTGATATAACCTCTGGATGACAGTAACGGAGCCCACAGGTTCTCTGCTTCAGTTCTTACTATCATATCCAATACTGAAATTGCAACCATCTGTG
Source organism: Hermatobates lingyangjiaoensis (assembly GCA_026182355.1). Taxonomy (NCBI): domain Eukaryota; kingdom Metazoa; phylum Arthropoda; class Insecta; order Hemiptera; family Hermatobatidae; genus Hermatobates; species Hermatobates lingyangjiaoensis. The sequence continues at coordinate 2,890,590 of JAPFBL010000014.1, read as the reverse complement.
AATCAGAATAAAATCTAGAGAACAAAAATTCTACGTAAAATAATGAAATATTTACATTGACTGCAAGAAGAAAACAGAAAGTACTACAGAAAAATCGCTGCCATAAATCATTTCTGGTTTAAGAGGATTCATTAAGTTTAAGAACATTCACATTTCGTCTAAAGTTTAAACTTTTATATAAACGTTTAATTTGTACTCATAATTACTTAAATTTGTCTTCACACGAAATTTATCAATTATCTGATAACTGTGAAATTTAATTACATTGAACAGTCTTACCTGTTCATTTGGTGTGGGCCAAACCGGATTGGGATATCATCCTTCTTAAAATAGAACCGTGGTCCTCGAAGAGAGACAAGATCCCAAACCTGTTGGGGACACTTAAGGACTTACTTGCGAGGATGGAAGAATTTATGTAATTCGAATTCATTATATAAATTATGCAAATCATTTTCCTTAATAACCTGGCAACTTTTTTCATCAGTCATTATTGGCACTTTATACTGTTCTAATGATAACGTTATTGTTTTGATACTAACGTTGGATATCTTCAACGATTACAATTTATCTCAAATAATTTTCAAAAAATCTGCAGACTTTATTTATCAAGTGACCATTAAAAGTTTAAAAAGTGAAATTTAGGATGCTGCCAAAGAATCCCACCAAGAAAACCTGATTACTGACGAAATTTCAAACAACATCAACGACAAATTGCATACTTAAAATTCATTATTTGTACAATCCGTAACTGTGAGGTATTTACTCATTCTGGAGTAAATAGATAAATCAAAGTCTCCACACATAAAAAAGAAGCTTTTTTATTCTACACGTTTCGAACACATCGTCATGATGGTCAGGTAAACTTCTACAATACAAACAAGTTAAAATTTACAAAAACAACAGGAATTGTATACAATAAAATGAAAAAAAGTATGACACACCCAAATGAAGGAATAGAGAACAGAACAGATTCTAGGGTTCAACTGAGGGTTCCCACTCTTTCTCACGTGACCTAAATTCCTCAGTTGAACCCTAGACTCTGGTCGGTTCTCTACTCCTTTATTTGGGTATGTCATTCTTGTTTTCATTTTATTGTATACAAATCCTGTTGTTTTGTAACTTTTAACTTGTAATTTATATTGTAGAAGTATACCTGACGATGAATACGAAGTGCTCGAAACGCGTAAAATAAAAAAGCTTAATTTTATGTGTGGAGACTTTGATTTATCCAAAGACTCCCTTCTTGAGTGGTAACATTATATAAAGTGGAAACATTAGTAATTAAAGACACCCTTTATGACTTAACTATACGTCATATTAGTGGTAGAACTCCAGATAACCCTGACCCTGATTTTACGAATAAACAAGAGGCTGCCGCTGTGACAAAAGTACGAACTAAGAAGGAAAGTGTGCGCATTTCTTTGGCCTTGAATACAGGAGCTGATTCTTTAAATCAGGGAAGAAAGAATTAGTACAAATGCAGGGAAAGGGCAGAACATTAGAGAAGTACTGGGAATTTAAAAGTCATAAAAGTGAAGAGTATGGGACAAGGTTTGAAGTTAAGGGTGGAGTACTGGATAGAATACCTAAATGTGGTGTAAGAGAGAAAAATTGGAGCTTCGTTAGGATGAGCTCCATAAAAGTCGAGCGACCGGGTCATTTCGTCAGAGAATGCCCAGCCGAGAGCAATGATTGTGGAAGAGAAACATACAATCGCCGAGTAGGAGTCAAGTGTAATAAGCAGGGCCATTTTGTCAGAAATTGTAAGGAGGAACAATATCGGTGCTACTGTTACAGTGGACCAGGACACATTGCGAAAGTGTGCAATCAAAGTCCTAATTAACCTATATGCTATTCATGTGCCACACACGGCCACATTGCACGTGTTTGTCCATCTAGAGATAGGACATCGTTTAATTCTTCTTCTTTTGGCTGTGATAATTAAGACCGTTTTAGCTGAGGTGACCCCTGGCCACGTAAGCGATTACTATAAGAATAAACAATGGATGATGTGCTGCTGAAGCAAGTGTAGCTACGGTATAGTCTGAGGGAGACTTGACGGGAAGAGTAAGAATGGGAGATAGGATAAAGAAATAGAGTCACAGAATGAATGATTGAGAGTGAGAGAGTTCGGGTAGAGGAGGATGGAAAGACAGTATAGAGTAAAGAAATAAAGTAAAAGATTGGATGAGTGAGAGGTAGAGATTTTGGGTAGAGCAAGATAGAAAGATGGTATACAGTAAAGAAATAGAGTCCAAGATTAGATGAATGAGAGGTAGAGAGTTTGGGTAGAGCAAGATAGAAAGATAGTATATAGTAAAGAAATAGAGTCAGAGAATGAATGAATGAGAGAGTTCGGAAGAGTAAGATGGAAAGGTGGAATAGAGTAAAGTAAAGAAATAGAAGTCACAGAATGAGTGAGTGAGAGTGAGAGAGTTCAGATAAAGTAAGATGGAAAAGTAGAGCGAAGTGTGTGTGTGTGTGTGAGATAGAGTGAGAGAGAGAGAGAGAGAGAGAGAGAGAGAGAGAGAGAGAGAGAGAAAGAGAGAGAGTAGAAAATGAGGAAGTTTAAGAGAAGGTTTAGAGAGAGGATAAGAAAGAATCCATGGTGTCAGGTCTATTTTAATTAAAAAATTGAGTTTGCAGTTATAGGTACAACAAATAGTGGATACGACACCTGTGTTCAGATTACCAGACCTACTGAAATGTAATGGGAATGTAAAGCTCCCGTTAGAAAAATGTGAGTTGGATTTTTGGGGAGTTTACGAAGGTACGAAAATAGAAGATAACTTTAATATGGCACAACTATAGGTGATAAAGGCCTAGAAATTTAAAACACCTTGGGAAATTACAGTGAATCAACTTTTAAATAACTGAATAAGTTTTAGAGAAAGTTTGAAAACTGTTGTTACCCTTAAAAAAAAGAGTAATTTTTGAGGTGTTCAAATTTATTAAAATTAAAGAAGCTGAGGTATAGGAATTTAATCAGTTTTTTACTGCATTTGAAAACGGCTATTAGGGATTGTGAATGTCTTGAATCGGAAAATATGATTAGGGATAGAATTGTGACTGACATTGGAGTTAGGTTCAGGTTAGAGTCCATTGCTACTGGTGACAATAATAAGGCCAACTACCTCAGTAGATAATAATTAAAATGTAGATGTTATAGATTAAAATTACAATTATTGAATTTATTAGAAACCCCTCAATGCCAACTGAAAGTATGAAATAATTAAAATAAAAACTTGTAGAATACCTTGGAAATATCATTTCCGACAGCCGAATCGTGACAGAGCATATCTAGTAATCTATCTCTGTAAAGCTGTAGAGCTTCCAGTGCAGGACTCATTAACAATTTTGAACTGTCCAATGCAGACACAAATTGACTTGAGTCCAATGACACCTTCGTGTTAGACGGAGAGTCACACCTTTTTCCTACCTCCACAAGATTCACTAAACTGCAGTATAAGTTAATCCTCACTGACTGTTTACTAGATCCTACAACATTATTGATTTTATAAAAGTTATAAAAAAAATGTATCAGGAAACAAATAACAAATTCATAGCACGGAAATTAAGAAAGCTTTCAAGAAATTCATTGTCATCAAATACTAGTCTTTTCACAGTATATACACTAACAAAAAGTATCAATAAGAACAAATAACTCTAAAAATAAAAAAAATCACAGTAATTATTGAAATAATGTGAAGTGCCTGTTCTCAACTTTACAATAGGAAAATATATCAGGAAACAATGACAACAAATTCAGTTTTTTCTTTTTAAATGAACCTATTGTATACAAAATAACAAAATATCAAAGTCATGGGTAATTTAGGTATATATATAAAAGGATTTCACATAAACACGTGAAATAACAATCAATGATCAAACCACAATATGAAATAGGAAAACAAGACTAAGATCTTTCAACCGTAACAAACGGTCTTCGTCAGTTGGGTTTTTGACTCTGACGAAGACCGCTTGTTACGGTTGAAAGAAATTAGCCTTGTTTTCCCATTTCATATTGTGGTTTGATCATTGATATATATATATATATATATAATAATCCCTCGCTAGTTCACGGTTCAGTATTTCGCGGAGTCCTGAAATGTTCAATTAAAAATTAAAAAGTATAAAAAAATATTCTGTAATTGCAGTAAAAAATAAAAATATACAACTCGTAATGAAAAAGTACAGTAGTTAGTATCAGAAAAGAAAAGATACAGTAGTACTATCCAGAAAGATATCACAACCAGTGACTTGCTGGGTCAAAATATACTCTACAGTATTAAATTAAATGCTAATAAAAGCTATTACAAAAATATTCAAGACTAAAAATTAATGAAAAATATTAAAACATAATCAATTGTAATAAGAGAATAATAAAAATATCAAACAATAGAGGTTGAAATTAATAAAAAAAGAACGAAAGATGTTTCCTTTGATCTGATTGGCTAATTCATATCGCCCAACTTCCAGTTTACCACGCTATCCACGTCCTTGTGAATCTACCTACGCACTACACATTAGTGTTTGTACAGAATTATTTCTTATTTTTTTCTTTTGGTTTTCAATTATTATTTACAACACAGTTCAGTATTCAGTGAGGTCAGAATTCTCTCTCTATTCGAAAAGTCGTTGTTTGAGGTTTAGAGGCTTTTATAAAGGCGTCCATTATTCGCGGATTTTCGCTTTTCGCGGGTGTCTTCGGTCCCCATTACCCGCGAAAAGTGAGGGATTACTGTATACACATATATATTTTATATAAATTCAAAGCAAATAAAAAATATTCTTTTAACAAGAGTAAAACGAAAAAGGAAGAAGAAAAAAGCATGTTGAAGAGAGTAGAAACAAAAGAAAGAATCCTAGTAATAGCAACATACAAAGTAACAGGAGGAAAAATCATAATTACAAAACAACTATTTAATAATAAACAAATAACAATAAATCAGGTTTCCTGTTATAGTAAATATATCACATTTAAGAATATCTGAAGAAGCTTCCATCTGACTTTTAGGTGTCATGCCAACTACCCGGTTTTCAATTTAAATGATTTTTTTTTTGAGATCACATATTTACGTTTTATCATAAAAAAATTATATACAATTCGGTAACAGTTTTCACTAATATTACAATATATTAATAATCTCGAGCTAAAATACAATCGAGTATAGTGGTCATTTTCTAAATTCTTATGCTACAATGCAAAATAGTAATTCATTCCCTATACTATGAACATGGATATTTAAGAACCCCTAAAATAATTAATGTTAATAATGCAGAATAGCTGAGTAGACATACCGGAAGTTAGAATCCACTTCACTAAGTAAGTAATAATAGAAGAAAGTTTATGAAGGTTTGACTCGAGAAGTAATCTCAACTGGGCAGCAGAGTCGTCCTGGAGTATGTGGGGCGAAGGACTGTGGGCTCCGACTAACTGCCTCAAGTCAACGCTTAGCAACAGCACAGAGTCCGATATGATTTGACCCACTTCACTCTCTACTGCATTCCAAGCCGCCTAATAAACCATTTCAAAAATTATTTATTTATATTTATAAATTGAGGTTCAAATATATGAAATGCAGAACAAATTATATGACCAGTATACAAACCAAATCAACCATTCCATACAAAGTGAGCAATGTATTCACAAATATTATACAAGATATAAAACATACTATATATTGGTACTATCCACATAATACCAACTGCTATCTTAAAGCTTTCAGTGTGCGCGGGACGATACAGTCTGTCCTGATGGTCTTGACACCCTCACAACTGAGTTAAGCGATCAACCTTGCGTAATGCGGCGAAAGAAGTAACCACTTACTTATTGATCTTTATTCGGTAATTAGTTGGTCATTTTATATTAGAGAAAATCAAACGAAGTTGTGAATTAAATTACTGTCTAATTAAATAAATATACTAATTTATTTAAGAAATTCCAGTTATTTCATTATAGCATCGTCATAATTGGAAATGTAGCATTTTTCTAGAAAAACAAAAATCACCCGAAAAAGTTAATGGTATAACTTAGACCCACTTGATAAAAAAATATCATCCACATGGATGAGCAATACCTACTGGGCAGAGCATGCTTTTCGGAGCCAGTTTCTTATGTAGTAGTATTAATTTATTCTACTTCATTTTACTACTTTAATGAAGTAGCATAAATTAAGCTCCCAATATGATAAGGTCAGTAATATCAGTAAGTAGGATTTTATCCTTTACAGAAGATTTGGAATGATAAAACATTACCACGCTTAAAAGGTTCCAATAAGCTTTGATATATTTCTCCTTCGTTCCAGGATTGAGCAGTCAGAGTAAGCTTGTCAACACCACCAGGTTGAGACTAATGCCATTCGTTTGCTTGTAGTCAATAAAGAGATTCATACCTTCATGATGTAGCTATTGAAGGTTCATAGTAGCAGTAATCAGCTACTTACTTCGGCTACGCAAGAGCACAAGAGTACATGTTTGGTCACCTTAGTTTCAACACTTCAGAGAGAATATATCGGATTATCCATAACTCTAATCAGTCCAAGTACTCTTGTAAATAATACTGTCCACAAAATATTCTAAACAAAGGCAGCGTTAGCACTACAGTGCATAACCATAGGAACTAGACCCTTCGTGGACCCTGGACATTCATATTACTTCCCTAAGATGATGTACTTATAGTGTGTCACATGTTGACTATTAACAACCCTCTTAATTAGATTAAGATAGGATTCATACTTGTTGGACCTCCTGTTACCGCTAAACATCTTACTAGACCCCTAAACTCTCCATCCTGTCGGAGTCAGGAAGGAACCTAATAATTTCTGTCTCCACAAAGCCTGGTATGATGATACTGTATCAATCATATCATGATATTGTATTTAATAGCCACAGTAACACTAACAACCTTGTAATAATTGCACAAAACAGTTCCAAGAAACAAGTGATGTTTTACAAGATTATCAATGTTACTTATGCACAAGTAAATATTTCAATGCTTACCTTAGATAAAACTTCATGCACAATATCTATCAACAAAGTAACTCTTTTTTCGAGAGCTAAAGCATCTCCAGAAGCAACACTAAACATCACTTCAGACGCTTGTCTCCAGGAATCCAAGAAGTGAATACAAGCACTATTAGTTCTTCGAATTTCGTTGAGGTGAGTTACAAAGTCCATGATTATCTACAGAAAGGACAGAATATTATATTTTACATAACTCTATCCAAATCATACTAAAAAAATAGATTTTTAATAAAAAATAACAAAAAATACAAAGAAATCTACTTACTTTAATCTCTTGTCTCATTAAATTTTTTTGTAATGATGATGATTTATTTTTAATCGCCGAAAAATTTTTCTCCATTAAAGAATACACCTCTTTAACATTTATAATTTTAGTTTTTCCTTCTAAAATTTCACACGCTTGAAATGTCTAAAAACAAATTCAACTTTAATCTTCAGTATAATTTACAAATAAAATACTTTGATATAGAACAAACCTTCTCTAGTAATTCATACTCAAAATAATCAAGTTTAGGAGGAGGAGGTACTTCAGTATGAAAATTAACAATTTTAATCAACGATATAATTAGTTGTTCCTTAGCTAAAACAAAAACGTAATATTGTAATCATCAAATGAGTTAAAAAAAAAATAATAGTATAACATGTTTGAATATGTACGATTTTGGATGGAGATATCCTCTTGAGGTGAAATCTCTCCGGTAAAGGTTTGTATGAGGGCGACAAGCTGGGAGAGTTGTTTTCCCGCTGCAGTTACTCTCATTTCGACTGCCACTGCTTTCAGTAACCATGCCATTTGATTGAGCTCGTCCGCTTTAAGCAACCCAGAAGCAATCAAATTAATATTCACAAAAATAAATCATAGAACTGTTACTATGGATACTTGGTAATATAAACAAATATTAAAGCATTAGCTCCTTTCACATATATCAAGGATGACAATATATCTTATAGAAATACAAGCAATTAAAATCTTTTCTTATTGCTTCTGTCTAAAAGATTATTTTTGTAAAATAAGGGTTGTAGGATATATGAAACACAAATAGAGAAATTAACAAAATGTGTTGATCTCCTCTACGTGCCAATAAGTGAATACGTGGTACGGGAAAACTGATATAGTGAGAAGCATTTAGTATAAGATTTCGCGAAACAAAATGTAAACAATTTAGATATACTGGAAATATGGATTTAGATATGCTTGATTGTCCGAATTTCTGTTAGTTTTAGTTGTTTAATTCTTCGGACTTTATATAAAAAAACATATTTGCCGTACAATGTACTACAGGACCAAAGAAAAATAAATACTGGGAAAATCTTTCTATCAAACCGTATAGAAAAATTTGTAAACTACTATCGCATATAAATCTAATGGCAAAAGAACCAGTATACCGTATCTTACTAATAGCATTTATTTTAAATTTTGGTACTTCAGTATGCAGTTATGCAATTTATCGCAATATGCTTAGTCGACCTAAGTGGACTGGGACTGATGGCACCTATACGCTTGTCAGACTGGCGTAATGGATCGGGACTACCTGAGTTTGCCTGGACCTGGTGGGTCTGTCTGCAGGTCTATGGCTACCGTTTTAACCGTAATATTAGGTAGATATCAATCTTTTAATGCATACAGTAAATTAGAATAAAAATAAATTGCAAACCAATACCTGAAGGTGTATGAGAGAAAGGCATTGCAGATAGGTGAGACTTTAAGAAGTCTTGAGAAGATCTGAGGAATCGAAGAACTGGTTCTGACGTTTTTGGATTTGCAGCCAAAGCATGAATTAGTCTGAAGTACCAAACTAAGACACTGGAGGAATTGGCTTTGTAGAGAAGACAGGAATTGATCTGAGACATAAGTGAGTGGAGACAGGTACGAGGCATGCCTTGAACACCTGAAAAAGGAAATTAGTTAAAAATAAAGGTCGACTGAATGGAAGGAAAATATATTACGAAAGATATACATTCGTATTCGTAGGAATACTATATATCATACATACAATAATAACAATATTTTACAATAAACACGTGAAATTATTAGGATAAAAGTCTAAGATCTTAGTCTTTTTTCCTATTTCTCATTGTGGTTTGATCCTTAATACAATAATAAAAAAATAAAACTACATCACTGAAATAATAACAATAAGCTCATGCATATTGTTAGAACCACTGAGGTTAGTGAGATTTAAATTAGTAATTCGAAGATGGGTGACTCTCTAAACCGGCAGAACAACTCTAACAGTATTATACGAGCTAAGACGGTTGGTTCAATTTCTAATATGAATAAATAGAACGATACACATAAAAACAAAACAACAAACACATTATGGAATTTGTTCCTCAAACTTCCTACAAGTAAATTTATTATCAAACAAATCAATTAATCAGTTGATTCATTTTAATGTGACTAAAATCATTTTACTAATTTAAAAGATAGTCCTTCGAATAATTACAGCTCTGGAAATGTTCACAATTATTTACTGGATTTCTCCAATTAAAGGATATTAACATTTTTAAATGTCAGAATTCATGCACCATAATATTAGCCCATCAAAATTATAGCGGCATCTGACCTACACAAAGCGATTAAAGGTTTCCCCTTGCGCAAAGTTATTGGTCTCTTCCTCGAATGGAGGCTCCCTAACTAACTCCTGTTACTTTGAAGGTAACCTCCTGGGAAAATAACTTCTTCTCATACAGCTGCTGTAAAAAACAGCTCGTTCTTATCAAGGACGTAACATCCACATGTTGGGTACGGAACCATAGCCCATGAGGCCAATACCTAACGATAAGAACATACAATTCTGTGTTCAATGTTAACTTTTTGTGAACTCCACATTTTGCTGTCTTACTACAGAGAAAGTATTTCTGTACATTATTTTGCATTTATGACTGAAATTTATTCTTCTAGGGCTAAAGCCATGGATCCAAAGGATAACAGAAGTGATGTAAAACGTTTTACACTTTATAGATAACATCCTAAATAGAGATCTGTGAACTAGAGATGGGCGTATCGAGTACGAAGTATCGATGTAGTCGAATACGCGGTTCCAATTCCAATACAACTACTTTCGAATACTTCGATACGTATTCGGTCGGTCTCTTATGATACAAATACAATGTAGTCGTATCGGACTTTTTCTTATCAAATACCCCGTTTTCCCTTCTCCCCACCCCAGACTACGACATCAGTCACCGCCCACGAACTCCTACTCATTCCTCTCTTCCTACCAATTATAACGAAAGGTTTGCTTAGCACTTGCACCGTTGCCTCAAACGACTATCAACGGAGATTGGTAATACCTCAGGCTTGAGACTGCGAATTACCTGCATCTAGTGTCCGACATCTGTGCTATTTCGTTTTTATAGACTGTCCTCTGTTGTAATAAGAAATTCTACCACTATTAAATAAATCTATTTACTCCATCGAGTCTCTTCTTTCTACTGTTCCTTTTTTTTCGTTCTAAGTAAGTCTAAGGAAATCTTGTTAACTGCAATAATTTTACAAAGCATTTCTACCTATTAAAATGAATCCTAACATTAAGTTGCATAATATAAGTAGGCTAGTACCTAAATAGTAATATATTATTTTTTTACCAACGATGTTAAATGTAAATTTCTGGCTTACAATAATTTCACACTGTAAAAAGCTGTCAGTTAATATATGTATGTGATGGGATAAATAATAAAGAGTTCAAAAGTGATCAGGAAAAGGATTCAATATGCAAGATACTGGATGACCGAATGAGTGCATTGTATTCGGAAGTAGTCGTCGTATTCGAAGTATTGAATACGGGCTCTGGATATCGAATACTTATTCGACAAGTGAGAGTATTCGATATGCCCATCTCTACTATGAACATGGTTCATGAATTTTACGATGTAAGTTCTTCAACAATTTCTCCAGTTGTTATCCGATAGCGTATCAGAGAAACAGATATTCTCATAAAAATCTATGTCAGAGGGAAAACCTTGAAATTTCATTTCACTGCAATTTCGTTGTTTATTATGTTCTTACCAGTTTTTACTTGCATACAGATTTAATCATCATCAAGTCAATTACAAACTACTTGGAGTTATATGAAATATGCAACCCTTAAGTCCAAAAGTTTATGGTATCTGTACTATATGTTGATGATTTTAAATACAAAATTAAGAACAAAGAAATAATACCATGTTAATAAACAAAAATAAAACTGTAATAGTAAATATAAAGAAGAAGAGAATTACCTGGTTGCTCAAAGACAGTCTTCCTTATCTCTTTATTGAGGTCAAAGCCTAACAAATAGTGAGCCACATTAGGAACTCCATGAGACAAAGCATGAAGTAAAAGTTTACAAATGGCTATTTTGGTTTCAACAACAATTTCACTCTGTTCTTCTGACTCCAGAAGACAGACGAAACCATGCCGAATTCCGACTCGTAAGGAAGGCGTAGAAGTAAGTAGAGCCAGCAAATGAGATCTTGGAGTTGGCCCTCCCTCTCCTGAAAGCCTGAGCACGTTTACTCCTACTAAACAGTGCTCCCAACTACCGTACAAGACGAATCTAAAAAAAGAAAACGCTTTTCACATCCATAAATTATCATATTTAATATACTACTGTTATTTTGCAAATATAAATAGTAAATATAATAAAATACGAAAACAGTGGGATCAAAATGAAATAAAGAAATAAGTACAGTTTTTGAATAAAATGAAGTAAAAATAAATTTATGTAATTGACTTCATATCTTAAGTTATTATACATTACACTATTTTAAAAAGATCTGGAATTTAAAAGTACCTTATGTTAACTTTGATGAATATAAAATCACAAGAGACTCTCTCGAACCAAAATATTTAGAATTTCAAGATATAATTGACATTTATAACTTAAATAAATATCCTAAAATAGTTTTAAATGTTGCATTATTACTGATATCGGATGCTAGAAATAATTACGAGTCACCTTTGAGTGACATATATATGTCAGTCATCATATGTATAATACATTTTCCTGTGTTTGTGGTTCGTCTGATGTTATACACAGAGAGGATTTATTTTTTCTTTCTTCAAATTTGAAAACCAGTAAAGTTTTTATTTTATACCACCATATTTTATTTGATTTGTAGTATGTATATATTTAATAAGTTATATTATAATTTAATATTGATTTATTCAAGTAAAGTGAAGCGAATTACTTGGCGACGTTGAGTAGATGGTCAGGTTTGTTAGAATTGGGGTTAATAGCAAGTATCAACTTGGTAAGTCCTGGAAGGAGTAGAGAGGAATTCGCTGCACTTATTTTAGCCATGAAAGTTTGTTGGTAGGTCAAGCAGTGCTGGAACAAGTGGAGAATACTGAGCAGCCCGCCTTCCAAATGGTCTTTGCCGGGGAATTCTGTGTACGTGTCCAATTCTCTGGTGCCTTCATCTATTATGTCCAAACACTGAAATCGTTATTGTTTAGTAAAAAACAAGTTTTAATTTAAACTATGTCCCAAAGTAAACCAATACAGTGAATTTAACATATAAATATATCCATTTAAATATATAAAACAGTGTATAAATGTAGTTTTTAAAAGTATGATACAATAAAATAGTACCGTAGTAAACAGAATATTATTACATTCTCTTTCAACTTTACTGTCACTCTTCCTCCCTAGTATAACACTAGAGCCAATAGTATAGGCGTTGGAAACAAGCAAAACAAGCAAGCATTCTTGAAAAATTCATATTTCTATTAGTTATTACCCTTTATAAAGATGCTAACGAACCGAGGAACTATTGAGAGTCCCAGGAAGCGTCCAAATAATGAACGGATTAAACTTTTACTTCTCACGGGATACCCTTCGACCCATATTTTCATTGAATAATAATGTCTCTAACAGACCTTACTTTGCTTTTTACCGAAATTTTTCATTTATAATTTTCAATTATTAGTTCATATTCTCCAGATGCTTATTTATGAACGTTTGTAATTTGTCAGTTATATTATATTAATTTAACATTTTTTCCAAATATTCTTAACTTAGTGCTTTTTCTAAGTTGCTGGGATTGCTGATTTTTTTCTACACAGAGAAACTTAACCCCTTGGCGGGAACCCAAGTTGGAATTTTTAACAAGTACCTGCCATTTATAGACTATAGATAGATTGTTTTCTGCCTCCGAGGGGCATCATAGACATGATTTTCCATCACCCAGATAACAAATTTATCGAGATATGACCTGAATATCAAACACTCTGGTGTTTTTCCTTAGTGTATTTTTCAAAAACTACACATGAATGGCACAAGTTTTACGAATACTTCATTGGCCTCTTAATTTTTGAGTGTCATCTTCCATTCTTAGAGATTCTTTACCAGCCCACTTCTTCCATAATTTTACCATTTACTATTAAATGTTCGTGAATTCTAGTGTTGAGTCTCATGTCTTTAGTTTGGTTTTCAAAACTTCTTAGTCCCACTTTTTTCTCATAATTATCTACTTCCTTAAATATCCCTTCCATATCGTTTAATTTATTAAAACAGAGGTGTAGGTCATATGAACAGTCAATATCTTCTAATTTATTTCCTGTCACACACCTATTGGCTACGAGTTACTTTCCTCATCACTCCATCCTATACCATTAGGAATAAAACTGGTAAGATTAAACACCTGGCCTTACACCAACTCTAATTTCAAAGATGTCTTTTGTTGGTCTTTTCTTGTGTATTACTGACATCTTTAATCCATTAGAGGACTATACATTACTTCAATAAGATTCATTACCCATGTAGGGAGGACTCTAAAAGCAGTTTCCATACGGACTCTCTAATAAGAGAATAAAAGTATTTCCAAAGTTCATAGGACAAATACAAGGTTTGTTATTCAGAGCACTATTTTTGTTTTATCACGAGGAAGATTACGATGTTTCTTGGATATTAAAGCAGTCGGTCTATAGCACGTACATCAGGTACTTTTTAAAGATCATGCTTACAATTTTCTTACATTTGTCGCATTATTGGTCTACATACAAAATTTGTCTCCATGTGCACGAAAAAATAAGTTATTTAACTAATATCCAACCCAGGGTTAAAGTAATCATCAGAGTTCAAATCATTCCGCGAACTATTTCCGATGACTGTGTTACACAAATCTCTACGTGAATTAAAAAATTGTAAATACATAAATACATTGCACTAGATAGAAATGTTTCTCTCTAGAAACTAAATTAGATTCTTAATCTAATTTGTTGAAAATATTAGTTTCGTAAAGTGATTAAACCATTAAAATGTAAACCGATAAATCAAATAATTTAATTATAAATAAGAATTATTATTTATATTATTATTAAAATAAATTATAATAAAATAAAGAAACAATGATTAAATCAAGTTATAACTTTTCAATCGAAAAATTAAATCAAAATTAGCCTAAACAATTTGATATAGAATTTTTTGTTAACATTAAAAAGTGACTAGAAATACATACAAAATAAACATAAGCATTCACAATATGATTTAGTGAATGATTTATTTATATATTGGGAATAAAACAATTACCAATCGAAGAAGTTCGGTTTGAGAATTGAGAGATACCATAATATGGTAACCGGGATGTGGATTCATGTGTGATTTAGTTTCATCAGGAGAACTGGGGTCGTATTGTGTTAAAAGTTTTCTAAGAAGACCCATTCCAAGTTCACACATCTCCCACTAAAACCAAATAAGTCATTGTATTAATTAATATAAAATGTATACAAAGAAAACGTTTTAAGGGAACTGCAAAATCAGCTAGTCTGCATATAGAGTCATGTTTTGATGTTTAGAAAAATTGTCTTAAACACTTTCGTCATTAAATAATAATAAAGATAAAATTATTGGTCAGTGTCGTTTAATAAATTCTAATATGTTTGTACGAAAATATATACTAAAAATGAGAAATGCTTGAATTAAGACAAAAGAAAGAAGAACAATAAATCAACGATAGGCTATAAAAATGTGTATATCTGTAACATAAAAGGACAAGCATTAATTGCTGTAAAAAATGTTTCTATATTAACCAAGCTTCATTTGAAGTAAATGCAGATACCAAATGATAGGTACAAATAAACTTTATATTCTATAAACTAAGCTAGCAAAAGATATTTCAGTATTTTTCATAAAAATTTATTTTAAAATAAGTTAAAGCGAAAGAATTTAGTTCTACTGAATATGAGTATTTGGAGACTCTTAGTATACAGAGGTTAGTATATGAAACCTTGTTGCATACTTACTAGATATCACCAGCCTTATATATATATTCCAATATAAAATAAATTCAAAACGAAGGAAACACACAGACATAACTCACATCGATATTTCGACCATCGTCGTCATCAGGAGATGTGAGAGTGAAGAGTCCCGCAGGAAGACAGGGCGGTGAGTCACCTTAGTAAATAGTGAGTCACCTGCCTTCCTGCGGGACTCTTCGCTCTTCACACTTCCTGATGACGACGATGGTCGAAATATCGATGTGAGTTATGTCTGTGTCTTTCTGTGTGTTTCCTTCGTTTTGAATTTATTTTATTTAAAAAAGTCCGCTGGACCGTTTCTTTTAATTGTATATTCCAATATATACACAATTTTCAGTTAATATTAAAATTTATATAATGGAATAAAAACACAAAAACAAATGACCAAACACATATTATACATTTTTGATTCGCAGTAGTTCTCAAAAACTAGAACTGTTTCTCTTCTAGAGAGTAATTCAAAAAATTACTATAGGAGCCCTGGGAGGGATCTATGATCTATATTTAAACAGAGTACTTCTTCTTTGTTATTTGTTGATCAACTATACATATAATATAATATATATATTATGTTAACTTTATCATAACTGACCGAGTTCTGATAAACTTTAATTTTGCATATAATATATATACTGACAACTGTCTAGTTTGTATGAACACGTGACACTGAGATAATTCAAACTAGACAGTTGTTGAAATCCACACACCATTCTTCTTTGTAAAATAATTTGTAATGTAACACATAGTTTTTCTGTTTCAAAATTTTATACTTCTGCCTATGAAAAAGGTTTTAAATAAAAGCAGAAACGTTGGCATTGAGAGTTTAATTTGAACCTGAAGAACTGACCGAGTCCTGATAAACTTTAGTTTTCTTTCTATTCCACGGTCGATATTTTTATCAATATATATATATATATATATATATATAATTAAATCACAATATGAAATGGGAAAAAAAGACTTACATTTCTCAACCATAAAAAGCCGTCTTCGTCAGAGTCAAAAACCTCCTGAAAAAGACCACTTTTTACAGTAGAAATATCTTAGTATTTTTTCCCATATCGTATTGCGGTTTGATCATTGATTGTTATTTTACGTGTTTATGTGATATCTTGTATATATATATATATATATATATATATAAAGTGAGAGAGAGAAAAAGAGGGAAAGTGAGAGGTAGGGGTATTTGATTTGTACAATTACACCACCTTTTCTTTAGGATCTTTATACTTTCGATGATAGAATCTCAACAATATATGTTGAATAAAGAAATGTAAATAGGGATCAAAGCCAGGATTTCTTGAAGGAGCTCCAAGCAGCCTTGGTATTGGTTTGTCTGTAAGTGAACAGAGTAGAATCAACCAAGCTCGACTCACTGGGTATTCTTCGGACCGACTCTCCAGTTCCTCTATATCTCCCTGTGATCAAATACAATAATATTCAGACAAAATCAAATCATAATATTCAAATAAGTAATGAAATAAAAATGTAGAATGCAAGTAAAAATTTCAAGTAAAAAAAATCACTTGCAAGTAAAATTACCAATGTGAAAGTTAAATAATTTAAGATGTATAAAAGGAGATGAAAACTCATCAGTTTCGTTAACAATATAATAATTTGAACTTGACCTGTATTCCTTTCGGAGCATAAGTGCTGGTAGTTGGAAGGGTAGGTACAATTTGTGCAACTTCAATTGCTTGCCACAGATTATTACAAGTAACTGGAGATTTGGCAAAAGCACCAAGTGTTTCCAAGATCCTTCCCTGTGAGAAAGATTTCATAGTTTAGTTTAAATTTAATATCAGCATTCAAAATTTATGCACTGAATCATTAATGAAAATAATAATCCAAGATGAGATCATACTCAAGTTTTTTGAAATGCTAACTATATAAATATACAAATTGAAAAGTAATCCAGAAAATTTAAATAGAATAGCATGACAGTAACAGTTGATTTTCTTATTCTATACTCAATAAAGTAGAAAACTAGTAATATAAGGTACAAAAGGAATTTTAATTTTCTTTTACCTTAAAGCATTAGGACATTACGCCTTAATGTCTTGGTAAATTCGATTAATATTGGATTATTCATAAAACTATCTCAGGACAAAATATGGAGCCTAACTGTCAACTATACACTCGTGAAATGTAGGTATACAGTATTATACCACATCAGTAATCATTGATCCATCAATTACAATCTTAAAACCATTCAAATCATTGAATTCGTTTTGAATGCTTAATAATACTGTTTGTTTCCAATACCTACACTTGTAGACTTTTTAACATTTGGTGCTGTCATGAGTGCGGAAAATGGAGCTCATCTGCAATTCGGCACCCACTTTAGTAATGAATAAGCCACATTACCGGGTAGAATCTAAAACAACTAAATTTACCTCACTCAAGTTTATTGGAGCAGGGATCTTTAACAAGTACCTAAAATTTACAGGCTCGAGAATGAGATTTTATTTTACACCCACTCCAAGAGTACAAGAGATTTCTAAAGAAATCTCAAAAGTTTTAACAAAACAGACGGTAAAAGTGAGAAATCAGTGCTCCTCTTTACAACTCCACCGAGGTAGATTTATTAATTTGTAACTATCTGTCTACATGTCTACACACTCTGAATATTTTACCCCATAAAAAATATTTTAATTAAGAAGGAATGAAAAAAATACCTTAAGTTTGAGGTCAACTGGACATGTAATCAAACCAACTAAAACAGGAATAGCATTCCAAGATATATGCTGACACATCATTTCACCACTGCTGACGTCATTCTCTATGAAAGAAAACTAAGATTAAATCAAAGGAATAAAAAAAGGTAAAATTATATTTAGAAACTAAACTAATTACATATTGACTAATGTTACATAAACAGATAAACATATCCGTTAGGATTACGAACGCATTTAGCTTTGAAGAACAAAAGATCGAAAAATTAGCCATTATTTACTCCAGTTCACGAACACAACCTAAGATATTCCATCCTACTACGGCAAAACTGTTCTGTTTGACTTACAAGATGATGGACGTAACGTAGTGATATATATTCCCGTGAAGTGTTTACAGGTAAAAATAAGTGATATTTAAAACAGCAAAATAATGTGTAATTTTACAAAATTGCAAAAGATTGCAAAAAAACAGTGCAGAAATTGCAAAAAAAAACACCTGAAGAAGAACCAACGACCAACGAATATTTCTATGCACAACAGTACAAAACATATGCATATGCACATATGCAGTACAAAACAGATCTTTCAACGAAATCTGTTTGCAACTGTCAAGAATTGAATTTTACCATTCAGTCCTTTTTACTTGTAACGTATTGCTGTGAGATCGACCCGCACAGCACATAGTAGGTCAAAGAAACTTCAGCGTCTTTTTACGAAGATTTGATATAACAAAGAAACCAAGTGTTGTTTTAACAACATTTACTGTAGAAACTGTAAACGAGTTATAGGCTATCAGAAGTTTACCAATATATATAAATGTGCATTCTAATGGAGAATTAACTATTACTGTATAATACATCTTTTAAAGAGAGAAAAATGCATACAGTTCTTGCGGTTTGGACTAATCCAGCGTTTTCTAAACTGGGAGGCGCGGACTAGTCTAAAGGTAACCGCGACAATTAGTCACAGTGAACAATTTTCCAAATTACTGCTAAAGTTTTCTATGTAAAAAATGATTTTTTGCCTTGGCTGCAATGAAATCCAAATTTCGAGCTCATTTAGTTGTAGAAATAGAGCTACGAGTAGCTATATCATCACAAACACCAAGATTTGATAAACTTTGTGCTAATAGCCAAGCACATCCATCTCATTAAAAACAATAATAAAATATCGTTTTCCATTAGATTGTATGTATAAATTTTACAAGAGTAAAAATGTTAGTGTTTTTATTTTATGAAATCTTCAGGGGGGGAGAGGGGCCAAATGATTAAATATTTTTAAGGGATGCGTAGTAACATCAAGTTTGGAAACCACTGGTCTAAACATTACAACTCGATGGGCAAATTCGTTTCGGATCATGACAAAACAGGTCACACTTTCGTTCTGAAACAAACTCTGGCAATGAATATTTGAAAACAATATTATTTCTCAATGAGCTCATAAAAAAGATAAAATTGATATCAAACAATAAGAAAAACTGTAAGCATCTTGGGACTTTTTTCCGTCCTAGGATTAAAATTGTGTCAAATTTTAAAAGAGAATTAAGAAAAAATAAATAAAGGCCTCAGTTTAACTTTCTATGAAATAAAACTGTTTTCCTTATTTTTTTTTAATAGGCAAAAGTAATGGTGGAGGCGATAAGCCACTAGCTGTAGACTAAAATTTCGAAATATTTTTACTTTTGTTTCCAAAGTCCATTAGTTTTGTTCCAAGGGAGGGTAGTAAAGCTCATTGTGATTTAGCACCCATTTTAGTTAAGAATAGCCCTTGCTAAGGGGTTTTCATCTCATAGTAGATAGTATTTTCATTTTCTCCTACCCGTTTTATTTATTCTGTCTTTTCCAATCATTTTTGTTCGAAAGCTCTTACAACTTTTTTGGAATTTCTTACTTAGGCATTCTTACTATGTGCATAGTAAGTCTCACCGATAATGAAACAGTCATTCCAATGTATGAACTTTTGTGAGTTCACAGTCCTCTTATTAAAGTTGTATTCATAAATCAGCTTGTTTTCCTTGTAGAGAGGCCGTTTGCTTTGAGGATTATTTATCATTAATAGAATGCTGACGTTTGGACTCAAGGAACCCAGCGTTACTCTGCCATCCCTCTTTTTGCATTTTAAATTGATTTTTACTATGTTTTTCAATATATTTTCATCTAATTTCTATAATACAAATTACGTCAAATTCCAGGAATGTTTTCAATGTTTGTTATTTTCTTTTTAAATCATCTCAAATAAGTCATTAGAGTAACCACTCTTAATGAATATCTATTCATGATGAAGAGACATCTCCATTCATTGTCAATCAGTCAAATCGAAAATTTTAAACAAACGATGCTTTTTTGTTGAAACACATTTTTCTTGCTTAAGAAATGAAAAAATAACACCAATTTACCTGCTACAGTTTTAATGAGATCAAGAACGGCATGTAGTCCTTCTAATTCTTGAGGTGTGATGCCTTTTGAATAATTTCTCTGTCTGTAGAATGTATCAGTTGCTGGTAAATTTTCTTGTTTCAAATTGTTTAGATACCTGGAAAACAAAAATGTCTTTATACGAATAAAAAGGAGCTTATTTTATCCATACAATGCAGTTAAATACCTGTTTAATGTATTAAAAAAGTGCTCCCAGGACAGTGATTTTGCGATACCTTCAGCATTCTCCTTTAGATAGTTATAGCACAGCTGAGCCCCCTTAGGGCAATTTGAAAGTGCTGAGAGCATTTTAATATAAGGAAGAAATAGCATCATTAAAAGATTTTCTCCTGTTGCAACAAGAAATCTGTACAACATACTCTGTAAAAAATATTAGGCCACCTATAAGATATTTAATCATATTTCAAACAAAATACTCGCAATAAAACCGATTGATCAAAATATAGTTTGCTTTACGTTATTGCTTTAAATATATATATATTGTATTACCTGTTTCTGACTTCCCCTAAAGGGATAAAGACCTTTCCCAGGATCTTTGCCTTGACTCCAGTAATCAAGAGATAACTGTAAACCCATTTTATCTGAAGAGTAAAATTTAGCTATTGACAAAATCAACTGTTCCATATGGTTTTCCAAATTCTTCGGAGGATCTATTCCACCCTAAAATTGACTTCCATTATTCAAATTGAAAGTAAAAGTCAAATTGTAGTTATTAGAATAATTAAAAATTTTATTTATTTATACATCTGCATGGTAAGTAAGCAAGGTATAGAATACAGAAAAGAGGGAAAACTTTTCAACATTCTTTTATAAGTTCATAATGGAAATAAAAAAGAAATAACGGGTAAGCAACAAGTCCCCATACAAATTTAGTTAATTTTTAAACCACTAGTTACCATTATTTATATATGAAGTATATTCCTGTTTGGATTGGAGAAATTTTCTGGACAATGAAAATGTAGGGTTTCCTGCTTTAAAGAGCAAAATTAATTCCTACATAAAGGTGTTGATCAGTTACATAAGAAGTCTCAACACTGAAGGAAAAATCCCATGAATGTGGGCGTTAAGAAACAATAATTTTAATTAATCACATTAGAGATGATACCTTCATTCCTCGTATATGAGATATATATGTCAATGATCAAACCACAATATGAAATGGGAAAACAAGACTAAGATCTTTCAACCGTAATAAGCGGTCTTTGTCAGAGTCAAAAAAACCATCAGTTGGGTATTTGACTCTGACGAAGACCGCTTGTTACGGTTGAAAGATCTAAGTCTTGTTTTCCCATTTCATATTGTGGTTTGATCATTGACTGCTATTCCACGTGTTTATGTGAAATCTTTATATATATTATATATATATATATATATATATATATATATATATATATATATAATATAAATATTGATATTGATATCTATTGTATTTTCATCGAAAAAGTGTATATATATAAATATATATATTTTATATATATATAAAATATATATTATATATATATAATTATAAAACATTAATTTTAGGCCTGTAAAGTTAACGACTAATTGTGATTATCTGAGATTTTTTCAAGAAACGTTCTCTGTAACGAACACTATCAACTAAGTTAATAAGGGTTGAACAATTACACTGATGTAAGCTTTGATTGTCCTGTCAGTTTCCTCAGCTTTTAATCTCATTTCTTTGACCTTCTGTGGCATTTGCATTATGAAGTCAGTAAAAAAAGTATGAATTCGTTTAAGATAAAACTCTTGCTGAAAAACAAACATTTTATTAAAAAAAAAAAATTAAATTGTATAACTAAGCAACTGGAATAGAAGAATACATACCTCATTATATAAACTATTACTATTAAGAAACGTCTCGTTCAGATATGAAAACACTTTTCTCTGTAATGCTAATTCCATTACAACATCAGGATTCTCTAATGTCACTAAACATAAAATAACACACATAAATTAGGTAAATTAACATTAAAATATGTAATGAATAACTAGAAAAACTAATACTTACCGTTACTTGGAATGAGCCTGGGAAGCATCTGTAAATTTGAAATGGTGAGAGCCCAAGCCATCGTAAACAATGACTGTAATCCAGGGCACTCCCAAGTGGCATCTGACGACAACTCTGTCTGTATTTGGGACAGTAACTGGCCATTATCAGCCTTGGAAAGGATAGTCAATCGATTTTGAACCACTGAAACACACTCCACTTAAGCTTGCAATTAATTATTTCAATTAATGAATTATATTTGATGATTTTATTAACGTAATAATAAATTTTTGATGAGGAAATAGTTTTCACATGTTGGGTCTATATGAACCTAAACAACAACCTAACTCAATAGAAGAAATTATGACATTAAAAGTTTGTATTTTCTATATAATAAAAGGGAATTCTCAACATTTCATCGAATGAGTAATTAGCCACTAAATTTAACAGGAGACCATTGAGAGGCAGAAAATGAAAGGTGATTAATTTTCCTTTAATACTTTACTGGTGCTAAGTGAAAATTAAAGCTAGTTTAAAATATAAATAACTCATTTATTTTTAGTAGTAACGAAATAATTTATTCGTGTACTTGATTTTCATATTCTTTTTTACGATCAAATTCTTCATTGACTAGATTATTTGTATTTATACATCTTCGTTTTAACTTAAAATTAAACCACTTTCATTTGTTCCACTTAAAACATTAAAACGAAGCTACTATAATAATAATATGTCCCTGCCATGGCAAAAATACATTAGCTAAAAAGGAATGGTTTTCAAACCTTTAATCTGATATGGTGAATTTCAATCAAACTTCCATATCTTCCCTAAGTTGAAACTTTTCCTTCATGAACAAATATTCTCTTCAAATGAAGAACTGACAGTCATGTATGATATATATTTTGCAGATCTAAATAAATCTCATAGGCTATAGAAAATGAAACTACTGGAACATCGATGGAGCAAGTAGATTAGTGTACAGGTAGACTATATTGAAAAGTAAAATCAGTTTCTATCAACTTTATAATCTTGTTTATTGATTGTGAAAACCTTTGAAACCAATCGCTAATTCCAGTTTAAATGCTTTATCCTCTTCGAATAGTTTTTTCAAATGAAAAATGAAATTCTTTTGACTTACCATCCGCATCTTCTCTCTGGAGGAGACTCAGGTCCAGAACATATAACATCGCCATTACCAGTGCCAAGGATACTGTGTCAATGCCCTTCTCAACTTCTTGAGGTTTCATTTTCTTTAAGTATGATAGAACGCTGAAATAATTGATTCATTGGTGAGAAGTCTCGAACATATAACTAAGTCATTGAAAATGCCATCACTTTTTACAACTATATTATGAATAGTTTTTCATTAAACTCGATCTTACTTCAGTGCTGGTTCCTTCGGAAGTCCAGTTTGAGCAGCAATAAGAAAAACGGTTTCAGCCAGAGCTGATCTTGTAGACTGGTAGAGATTAACAACCTGCTGATGATAACGAGGAGGTCCGAGGGCTCTATTCGACCTTAGTAGTTCAATTTCTTTCGTTACATTCATTGTTTCAATCAAACCCAACATTTTCGATATAATCCCATCAGCTACTAACTCTTCAACATAAGTTGTAATAAATTGTACAACTTGTTCAGATGTATCTACTGTCCATAAATTTCCCTGTCTAGCTTCTGCCAATGTTCTCAAAGTCCAAGCAACAGATTTCCTTCCATCATAGAATAATAGAACAGCAGCTACTCCACGTGCAAGTCCAGGGTAATTTGGTAACTGGAGTTGGGCTAGAAAAAAAAAAAAAATTGTGTATTTCTCTGAAGATCATAAATAAATCTCAATAAAAAAACTTACTTTTTAGCCAAGCAAAGAATATTCATACCTGTTGCCAGAAGACTCAAAGCCATATATTCATTAAGGTTATACATATCAGAGAGAATAATGGCTTCAGTGACTAACTCTTTGGGAAGTATCGGATGACCCAGTTTGGGAATATCCATTCCTTCCACACATCCTTTTTTTAACTCTTCCCTGTGTTTACTAATTTTGCCCTAATCGAACAAAAAACGAAAAATTAATTAGAGAAATGTTAATAAAAATGTATTGAAATTACTTTTATTCCCACAATTACATCTTCACAACAATCTTTAGCAAAGACATATTCAAAGCATATTGCTTTCATAAGCTTATACATTTCAAAAAATTTCGGACAATAAACTCTGCCAGGGGCCCTCTGCCATTTAAACGTAATTTGTTAATTGAATAATTTCATTCAAGATTTATTTTAATTTTACAAGTAAGGATAATTTTAAACATTTTAGTTTCCACCATTTGAAATGTTGGATGTCAAGCAGAAAAGCAATTTTCTCCACAGTAAGCATGTTTCAAAACAGGATCGAGGTAAGATGATATACTGTAAATTTATATTACCATACGAATGGCTGTACTGATACTTAAAAGAAACTAAATGTTTGTTCTAATCAAAATATATCACTGAAAAAAACAATGACATGCAATTAGCTGTTGATTAATATAAAATATTTTATTTCAAAATGGATTAAATTCATTAATTGATGCAAGTTAATGAATGAAAATTAATAGAACGAAATTATGTACTATCCATTTATCACAGTAGTACAGGGTCCTTGTCCCTGTGCATTTACCAAAATGTCTATTACTCCTCTTATTAATTATTAATTTATGAAGCAGTTGAAAAATTATGTGGCATTAGCAGTCTCATTAATGAAGTAAATAATCAACAACTTACTGGGGTTTTCAAAAGTGTTAAGAACGTTAGGCGATGCCTTTGAAGGGCAGTTACCATAGCATCATAGGATTCATCGGATGGCTGTGATATACCAATTTCAACTACCCTTTGTAATTCTTTGTAAGGAGTCCAAGTATCATCAGCAACTGAGGCGACTCCTTTAGAAGATAAAATAATTTAGAATAGCTATTACTATTTAATAGAATACAAATAACAAATGAAATAAAGGAACAAAACATGAACACAAGTAATAAAAGAAATATGTACCTTCTTTATCCATAGTAAATAGCTCATATGATAACAAATTCAATAGCAGCAATAAGTACACGCTCCTGAAGGTTTCACCCGGCAAATTCTGAACTGTCAATGTTAACTGAATATGCACTAACACTTTAAATACACTAAATATATAACAACTAAATAAACACATAGACCGGTAATTTAATCATTATTATATGAAACAATTTAAAAAATAAACATTACTAATTAAAATTATAAATACAAATAAATTAATTAAGCTAGATTCTCTAAGTTAAAGTTTTTGATAAATTTGCCCAATTGCTACAAAACACATTAGTTTAAAGAAAACATAATACTAAGTAAATTATTAAAAGTTTCACTTTTCTGGAAATTTATTATACTCTCTTTAATGTAGCAAAGAATTTAGGCTATTTATAATTTTAAAACAAGTATTTAATTATAAAATGCGAGGTTTTCTATTAATAATTCACAAAGATATGAAATTGACGACTTCAAGGAAGTGAATCTTTAGTTCTGCAATAATAAAAGTAAGGAAGTAGTAAGAGAATGAAAATTTATTTATAAGTTATAAATATTTAATGTGATAACGAGGAATAGAACACAGATTAAACATTTGGAACAAAAAAATTTTATCCAAGTTGAATAGTCATCGAACAAAATAATATTGGCTGTTTCAGGGTTAGAGAAAGCCTTAACAATGGTGAATTCACGCTGGGAAAAAAAAATAACACTGTGTTAATCTCTGAGACTGCTGAAGATCTTGTAGAAAACAAAAAAATTGTGAATTTATCTGAAGATTTTCAATAAATCTTAATGATTTTTTGATCAACCCGAAGACTCAAAGCAATATATTCATTCAGGTTATACATATTAGGGAGAAGAATGGCTTCAGTGACTGACTCTTTAGGCAGTACCGGATAGCCCTGTTTGGGAATTCCAATTCCTTGAAATTAGAAAATGTCAAATATACCTGTTTTTGTAACTTAATGACATATGCTACTTATAAATAGTGATTTTCTGATCAGGTTCTTAAGGGAGGGTTTACTATAGGTGCGTTTATTTTCAAAATTTTGAAATTATAGTTTATATAGAATAAAAGATTTTTTTAACCTTGAGCTTTCAAAAATGTTAATGTCTTATAGGAAAGGTGATAGACAATTAATAGCTGTACCTCTTGTGACTACTGTGAGTCAGATGAAAGCTTAATTTGTCGTTGAGATCCTTCCTGAAGTTAGGAACATAGTTCACTTCTTTTTCACCTAGTTTTAGAATACTTCTCGACTAACCACTTTTACATTCTTCTCTTACAAATGACATATAAGTTTTTAAAAATGTTTATTTGTAAATATTATGTATTATTATTACCACTAAAATTCAAGATCATCGATTCAAATAAACGAAACTCACTATATTTTAAAAACAAAATATTTAAAGGACAAAAGAAAAACCATAACACATCTATCCATATGAATCAGCAGGAGGAAGAATCAGTCCTTATGCAATAAGAAACGTCAATCTTTATTTCAGTTATGTACATAAAATCTTTCTTAAATTAGGTTAACTCTGCCAGAATGCGTGTATTTCAGTATTAATAAAGGAATGTTTTTACTTAATGTTATGGATAAAGTCAACCCATAAGAGAATCTTGTACATTTCCTAATTTCTTAATTAAGCAGAAAACTTGATCAAACTAATCAGTAGTTTGATCTCGAAAAAACCTAACGATAAGAAAAAAATATTTCCCCCATAAGATGATTCATATACAAGAACTGTAAAGAACCCAACAAATATTGTTAATTAAAAAGGGAATGATTATGAGTAGAACTTTGAGATTAGGTTAACGATTCTACCTAATGAAAAAATACAGACGCATAGACCAAAGAGCCTTTGTGATAACACATGACTAGGTTTAATTCTTTATTGGGGGTCCCAAAGTCATTGTAGTTGCAGGCGTTTAACGAGTACCTTACATTAAAGAGTCTAAGTACATAAGCCCTTACATTATTTTCAATGAACATTCAATTCAAAATGTTAAACCTTCAACATGAAATCTATTATTTGTTGCTTGATTCTAAGCTCACATATTCCATAGTATCGGTAGGATTAAGCAAAGAAATTTACTGTTGTTACACAAATGTGAATATGCACACATGGCCTTTTTTTCAACTATTCTTTAAATCTTTGTACAAAGCGCATAACTCGATTTTAAATATCGAGTTCTATTCTATTTAAACTAAATATTACATTTAATGACAAAAATTTAATAATTTTAGTTTTTGGCATTAAATTTTTATTACTTAAGAGGTTTGCACCTTAATATCAACAGCCTGACGAGACATGGAAGCAGGTATTGGTGTGGCATTTACTCATGAGTACAGAGGAAAAAAAACACTAAGTCTTCCCACATGAAAAGGATTTAACCACATAACGCATTTCGAACACTTAGTGTTCATGGTCAGGTTACATCATCTTATAGAGGTAATATAAATTAAAGGTAGATGTAAGATTAAATCCTTTTTGTGTGGAAAGACTTAGTGTTTCTTTTTACTCTCTAATCATAATCAAGAGCCTCTTGATTTTTCCTTTCATTTCTCAAATCACTGCATCTCATACTGTTTCAAAGTGAACCAAGTTTTTTGCTTAATAAAAGGAATATGATGTTGGCAATAAAATATAAACTCGATCATTTTGCTGAAAAGTAACAAAACTAACAAACGACTGACTGATGACAAAAAGTGCAAGATTGCCTAACATATATGGATTTTAATAACAAATAAAGAGATCAATAAAAAAATGAAAATACAATTCACCAAAAATAATTGTTACTCTTGAGAGTGACGAAGTCCGAAACAGTTGAAAAGGTGACAGAAATCTTATGAGGTAAGATGGATTTATGTATTTATAATTCACTTCATGTTTATGAAGAACTACTATTAATAGTAGTTATAGAAAACAATAAATTAAGCTTTTGACAACTCCTTTGAAGCATTTCAAAATTAAAGAGGAAAGAAATAAATCAACAGAATTGGCATTTATTTATTTTGATTCTGGCTGTTTTCTTTCTTGGAGTAATAATGTTTGGCAAATGTGCACCCAACTAACAAAGGGAAGACAAGACTGGCTTCAGCGTAAACCTGTAATTTTGGGTAAACATTATCAATAAATAATAAAACATCTTTAATATTAACTTTAGAACATAATCTAAGAATTTGTAAAAAGAGATTACAATAATGATAAAAAGGATTAGTTTATCATAAATACATCTTTGTTTGGATTCATAATGATAATTGACAAATATTATGTTTCATAAGAATAATATGTTGTTAATACTTAATAACGGAAAAAGGACTTGTAATTAGCAACTAAATAAAAAAAACATATATGTTTTAATTGCGCAAAAGTACTTATGTGGTATAAGTTATTGTGAAACAACGAATAAGTTTTATAGCAATTACGAGAACAGCGCGTATTATGTATATGTGAAAGTATGTATTATTAGTGCAGGTTATACCTAGTGTGATATGTGCAATATAAATAAACTCCCTCATAACAGGGTTATTTCTCTGAGGGAAACAAATTTATTATTAGTGAAGATGAGTACGTTCATGGATGTGGGTATGCACGAGGTAAATAAACAATATTAGTTATATCAATATGCTTAAGTTTTTCGCGGGGTTCTTCTTAGTTTAATAATTTCAATATTATAATTTAATTAATAATTCTTGCACTTATAACTTAATATTACTTATTATCACTAACTCAATTACACCTACTCTCCGCATGGATTTGACAGGTTCCCACATGTTCATTACAGCCTGAAATGTTCCCACAGAACATTACAGATAGGAATCCGACAATCGTTATCACTTAATAAAAATGTATCTTTCATTGACTTATCCATGACAGTGATTTATCCATTCTTTCCTGTCAGTGATTTTACCCGTGCATCAAGTAAATCGTTTTAATATAACTTATTAAATCAAAACATGGCAAAAAAAAGTCGAATTTCATTTGCATGACAAAAAAACTCATGAAAGTGATTTATCCATTCTTTCCTGTCAGTGATTTTACCCGTGCATCAAGTAAATCGTTTTAATATAACTTATTAAATCAAAACATGGCCAAAAAAAGGTCGATATTTCATTTGTATGAAACCTAGAGTATACAAAAATCGAGGTGTGACTATAATTATATTTAAATATAAAGCTCTTAAACGAAAATTACGGTGGACTTTACTTTATACAAGATGAAGTGTGAAATAGAGCAGAGTATTCAAATAGTTACACTTTTTTATAAACAATAAAAAGTATTCCACTACCTTAACTGGACTGGCTGTGAGTTTAATTTTCCCCCAACTCACAGCTTCATCTGGTCTAGCACCACTATCACTACCATCGAATTCAGAAGAAGTATTGATAAACACAGAGTAGTCTGCGCCATTTCTCTACAGAACAGAAGACCAAGTCAAATAAAACAGTACACCAAATGTATGACAACTATCAGATCTCAATTAAATAAATAATGCTAATTTTTCAATTACCTTTATCATTAAACTTTCATATTTTCAAATATTTTTTTGAGAAACTATTCAGTTCATTTTTTAAACACTAGTGACATTACCACAATCAGCCTTCAAAAACAATAACCTTCATCAGGTTCTCTCAAACTGAGAGAAAAATATCCCCCGAAAGGTAAACATCCAAAGATACATAACCTTACCTTAAGCACATAAAATATAGGAATAAATATAAAACATACAATTTCATACCTCCAAAAAATAATCTATTTCCTCAGATTATTACACTACAAAAGTAATCTTATCAAAAAAATTAATATTTGTTCGAAGTACGTTTCTGAGTGCAATTCTACTGACGGTGTGTTAACAATATATTTTTTTGGGCGTGTACCGCCAAGTGATTTTAACTTAAGTTCATGTTTATAACAAATCAAAGTCGAACAGTTGATAAGGCCCATTTATGTCAATAGTTAAATTCTAAGGATGGTAAATTAACTTCTGTGACTAAAAGTTACAAGTACGACTAGCAAGTTAACTATCAAATGTTAACATATCAAAGAACATTGAGACCTTTACTCATGCCAGAGATTTGGAGTTACTAAATACGGTACCACAGCGCTGAGATCATTCAACAGTCTGAATCTAGTTCCATATTATGCATGTTTTTTTGCTGATTAAAGAAAAAGGAATATAATGTTTCAATAATGTATTATCCCAATAATAAGGAACCAGTTTCTTACAAAACAATTAAAACTTACGGCTTTTATCCAATTTTTATTACCTTCATACTATTTCACAGTAATTTTTGTTATATAAATATTCTTTCATAAATATAATTATTAAATTAATAAATACCTATAAAATTTAAACTTCGAATGTCCTCTTTATTTAAGAGAAATGAGCACCTGTTTTAATTCCGGTGTCCGAACACGATCTACACATTAATAAATAAGTGAGTAGAGAACATTCAATAGTTCATTTAACTAATCAAAAATTTCCTTTATAATTTTATTATAAAAAGGAAAAATACAATACTGATTTAAGTGAATATCATACTAATTTTTAATTGATTAAGATAGTAAATAATTAAAATTTGATCAACTTTTAGGAGTACAATGACAAAATCACACAAAATATATTCAATATTTTTATAAAAATATTGTTACAAAATATGACAGGTATGAAGCGCAGAATGTATGAGTACGATTCCTTAGTTTAAAAATTTTTATAACATGTTCAATTCAGTTAATAATTTCATGTTGAAATTGAATAATTGAATTTTTTGTTTTACTAATGAACTAAAGTAGTTTATTTATACAATTAGGAAAGAAGATTAACATACAACATGTCTAAATGTCTTGCGGAAAAAACCATCAATATTCATTAATTTCAGGATTTCTTTTGATCCTGAAATCAAATCGTCCAGCTGGAAACGTCAAAGTTGCGGGGCTAGTGAAACATTATCGTTCTGGTACAATATTATGGTACATTTTTTATGAGCTGGCTTCAATTTAAGTACATATAAAAGTTACCTTTGCTAGTTAAAAAAAAATTAATATAAAGTTTTAGTCCGTGGCAAAAGAAAACCTATCGAGACTTGGACCATTGGTACGTAATTTCAAGGCTACAGACTCTTGCTCCAAATTTATAACCCCCTTCCCACAAACCCCTCTTTCTATATTCCAAAATGTCCACACATAATACATCATGGTATTTTAAATGGACAAGCATTAAACAAACCCTAAAAACATAATCAGAAATTGATCATGAACTCTTTCACTTTCTTTGCGCATTATTCTCGATATATAATTTAGTAAAGGCCTTCTTAATTTAGTAAAGTACGTATTTTTGACATACCATTAGATTTGCATTGCATATATGATGTTTCACAACACCACCTCCAATAATGATCATACCCGAGGATATTGATTTCACTGCCATTGTATTCAGTCTTCTTAGATCTGAAAAAATAGGTGATAATTAAAATGAATTGAATATCTCTTTTTACTTCAATAGAACAAATCTACCATCTTCTAATGTGAAGGTCATTCAAAAACTTATGAAAACTTACACAACGACTTCATTATTTCATTATTTGTAATAATTCCAACAAATCATAAAACACTTAAAAATTATTTAACTGATAATAAAATAAAGGGGACAATTTTGTAATATAAAAAAAACTACTATTTTATTGCACCAATTGTTGTGATAGATAAATATAAGCAATTATTTAAAGCGGTTCGTCGAACTAATAAAAAATAAGATTAATTCATAGAAAGATACCACTTACAACAGATTACAAAAACTCACTACCATATTTCGACTGCATCATTGAAGAGCAGTTCACATCTTTCTCTCGATGATGACGCAGACGAAATATATAGTAGTTTTTGGGATGTATGTGTGTTTTTGTAAATTTAGTTTGTATATTTATATACAGTCAGATGAACATCTCTTTGAAATGTTTATAACAACAACCTTTATTGGCTGAACAATTCTAGTTTTATGACTTGTTAAACTAACTTCTATAAGGTTATAATATCTTACTATATATATTAGGTTTCCAATACATTCCTAAACAATAACAAAGTGCAACACAACATTAAAACTTAATGAGATTACAAGATACTTTACTTTACTAAGATCAGCGAGTTCTAATTTTTCATTGAATGAGTTTATAATTTTTGAAATATGGTTCTGTATATGGGTTGTTAAAAATTTAACTTTATTTTTTTCGCTAATTATTAAAATTAAAATGTATTCACGACTGAAGGTAACTAATACACAAATAAAGTTTCTAATTTTTAAGTCACATTTTGTGTTGTGTAACCCAACTATTTAAATATTTTCCTGTTGCTCAATATATCGTATATTCCAATACACTCTATTGAAAACTTTGTGTTTTCAAGGTTTTTGAGATGCTCATCGAAAGTTAGTCTAAGGTGTCTCAAAAACACCTGTATTTGGAATTTCCTTTAAATTCACTGTCACGAAAATGAAATAGTTGGTATACATAAACACCACAAAAATGTGGACAAAATAAAATACATCACTAAATCAAGTTAGCTAAGATTTAATAAGTCTGAGGACTCAAAAAACCCTCTGAACGGTCCCAATTCAGTTTGGGGCTCTTAAGAGGACCGTTATATCTTGAAAGATTTTACATTCACTATTAATGTGTTTTGGGTATTGATATGATTGAGATACTGGGTTACAAAAGTAGTCGCCAATGCAAAAACTCGAAGCGCAAAGGTTTGTACAAATATCAGATTAGGACGTAAATACAATTTAATATTAGATGTAATCCAAATAACATAAAACTACCTTGTAATATATCTAAAATTAATCCTGGATTTTTGTATGAGTGAAAGTACATCATATCCCCAAGGCTACCATCTGTTAAAGCAGGGCTGAAAATTGGAATATTATTCTTATAAGCCCAGTAGCAAATTGAAGATTCATCATTAATCATTTTGCCTAGATAAGCAATTACTTTTGAAGGAGACCAACTCACATTCTGAAAATAAAAATAAACACACATTTTTTACAGATAAAGTTTTAAGAAAACATGTAAGTTTAATAATTGTTTTTTAATATTTACCTCTTCTTTCTGCATTCGAAGCATTTCGTCAAGTTGTGGCATGACCCAGTCCTCAAATTTGCAATAGTTGTCGTTTGGAACAAGAAGATTACCAATTCTATTGATACCTGATTTTCGTAAAGATTTGCCATCCAGGCTAAAATCACCAATAAATGTGGGAGCTAGACACTTAATAAGATCCTCTTCAACACCTCCTGCAGTTGTCACAATACAATCAACCATTTTATGCTGCACCAAGAACCTAATGGATTCCCTAACACCACAAGACACCATATTGGATGTATAGCCCAAAAATATTGTGCAATGAGACTTTCTTTTAATAAATAAATCATCATCATCATCCATTTCTTCTTCTTTTAAAGGAACCTCTCTCTCTTTTAACTGAAATAGAAAATTGTAAATTAAAAATAACAGCTTATCTTACGTAAACATTTTTTTTAATTAATGAAAATTTTCAACATTTGCCCAAACCACTTCAGTCACAATTCGTTTCATAAAATGACTATCTATCAAACATACATGCGTCGAATCGACTTATGTCACACGTACTTTTCCGTTTATACTCGTTTTCACTGGCTTTCGAAATAAAGTAGAAAATTATAATTTTCACTACAGTGAAGTGGGCTATTCTGAATTTCACACTGAAAGTGGACTACAGTTTAATGATAATGAAGGCATCATTGAGACGCTTTTCAATGAAAGCAAACTTTTAGTATTGATGGAAACTTTCTGTGTTCCAAGTATGTGTCACTAATGAGTATCACATTGTACGAAAAGAGGGATTGAAATCCCACCATCCAATTGAAACGTGCAATACTAGCAGCCAAAGTACAATTTCGCAACTTTATTTCAGCCTTCAAGGGCGAAAACCGACGCCAACCTAGGACAGAGCTAGGAAAGGTTAGTTCGACATAAGATCGTTTGACACAGGTATAGATATTCTGAAAATAAAAAGAAACACAGATTTTTTATAGATACAGTTTTAAGAAAAAATATCAAATAATTTACGGTCATTAAGTAGACTACCATTTTATAAAACAACATTCTTAAAACAGTCAATTATAGAAAAATAATTCTGATCGAAATGTTTGGACAAACTTCGTTCAGTAAAAACAACACTTGAGTATAAATTATTTGGACAATGTTTCTTGAAACTTATAACAATTAATCAGAATTGATGTAATGCATTGTATAATTTGTTTATAAGTATGGAACAGCAATTAAATTTATACAATATATTGATATGCATTAGTACCAATCTGTATGATTTTAACATAAAATCAACAACCAATAGAAGTCATCATTTCAATGACTGCGTTGTTTACACTAGATATTAAGTAAATTAATTAGTGAAATATAAATATAAAAGAACACAAACCCTGAAGATAGTACCATTTTATTAATTTCCTCAATAGCACAACCAAATGAAGAACTCTGGAATCCTGAAAATTTGTAAGATGCAAGCAAAGCTTCAAAATCAATTCCATTGTTCCAATCGTAACCTAAAAAAAAGTTGATTTAAAATTAAAACGTCTTACCTTTAATGCACAAACAAAATAAATAATAAATCTTCTTGAATACTTTATTTAGAGCGGCAGGGACATGATTTTAATTAAAGCAGTCCATATACAAAACCAATAACTTTTTTTAATTTTCATATGATCTACCAATTGTGGAACAGATTTAACGAATCAAACAAATTGAGCTATGTTTTGTAACAACAGATTAGATTATTCAATTAACAGTTATCGATAAAATCACCAGTTCTATTCCAAAATATTATAA
This sequence comes from Hermatobates lingyangjiaoensis, assembly GCA_026182355.1. Classification (NCBI taxonomy): domain Eukaryota; kingdom Metazoa; phylum Arthropoda; class Insecta; order Hemiptera; family Hermatobatidae; genus Hermatobates; species Hermatobates lingyangjiaoensis. The sequence continues at coordinate 2,855,288 of JAPFBL010000014.1, read as the reverse complement.
GAAAAAATTAAATTGTAATAACATATTATGCTCATAACGATAAGGGTTATATTTTAAATAATCTTGAACTCTAAAGTGAGGAAAAAAAATTATTCAAACAGACAAGGAGGTAAATTTTCACCAAAACCGGGTAACCTCGTATTCAGTGATTAAAATTATAAGGAAAAAATTAAATTTGCGAAAAAATTAATTGATTGTAAAAGATCCTCAAGTTTTCATTGTTCATAACATCAATTTTGTTTGGCTATTCATTACTGTATAGGCTTGATAACAATGAAAATCTTATTCCCTTTTAATTAAACTTTATAACAATTAAAATTGTATATTACTGCGTTCAATTGAGAAATTACCTACTACTTTAGGAGTTTCAGTAGGTAGCTCAGTGCTTTTTACCAACACCGCTTCCTTAGCAATTGAGGGAGCATTTGAATGTGTCTGCAAGACTGTTTCGTTTTCCATTATTAAATCAGAATTCTTAGGAAGAAATTATATTAATATTGGAATTAAGAAGTATAAATTATGAAGCCAACTTGCAGATCAAAGTATCACAATAACCTCCACAAGGTTTTAAAACTGCATTCACAATCGATTTAATGCATAACAATTCTCGATCCTAAAGGTAATTTGTTGAGATTGTTCAAGGGTATATGAGCAAAAGAAAATTTGTCACTGTGAGAACAATTTTATAATTACAATAGTTTTATTCCTATATTCCTAAATCTCAACATTTATTGAGATCATATTTCCCAAATGTTAATCGATTCAATTTACATTAACATTAGTTGTAAAGTTTCTTGGAAATGTTCATTTTTTTACTTTACTATAAGTAAAATATAGTAATCCTGAAAAATTCGGTTTGGAAATTTTGACGGAATTACATGTTTTGAGGTCCTTTAATATTTTGAGGCATCTGTGATTTAAGACATCATGTTATTTTGGTGAAATGTGATTTTAGACAGCAGCTTTTTTCTTCTAAACTGCTGACTCCGAAAGCTTGAAATTTCATGAAACTGAAAGAACAAACAACTCAAAAAAAGGACATTTTGTTAAAAAACTGACTCGCCTTTTAATGAACCGAAAAAATAAATCTCTTTGAATACCTTATTTAGAGCGGCAGAGATATGATTCGCAATTAAAGCAGTTCATATACAGAACAAATAACTTTTTTTCATTTTCATATGTTCTCCAATTATGGAACAGGTTTAACACATCAAACAACTAGGAAAAAACTATAGAAAGAAAGATATTTTTTCAGTAAAATGCAAAAAGGTTGGCTTGATTGTAAAAGTTTATTGATAAGTTAAAGCCATGCCGTTTTAGAGATCCAAATTAAATTGTACGTAAAAGCAGTGCCTTATGTAGGTTGAGATGAAGTGTTTACTTCAAAATTATATTAGAATTTATAATTTCGGGTATTTACGATACATTTTCTGATTTCAGAAATATTTTTTATCACCAAACTGTGTTCTAGACTTTTTTTCCCCCTTAAATTGCTGTATTTAAAAGTTGAAAGTGAGATTATTATAGAACTGACAGAAGATATAACTGAAAAAATGTCACATTTTTGTGAGAAACTTAGAATTTTCCAGAAAATTCTGGAACAGTAAAGGGGGTATTTTTTGCTATAAAATTTTTGATTTTTACGATTGGTTCTAAGTTTCAAGGAACTATAGAAAAAATAGCATTAGTTTAGAAAATTGACTAAATACCTTTTCGTAGAATTTATATTGATAAAAATAGGCATTAGGATAAATTTTATGATATCAGAGAATGTTTTTTTAACGCTAAAGACAAACAGTTTTTAACATCTCCACATTGACAAGACTTTTTTAGAATTGAGTGAATTAAAATAATTATTTAAAGGCTTAATAAAAGAAATTTGAGATATTTTCTTGATATTATATATAGTAAGAATAAAATTCATAAATGTAAACAATCAACGCCATCAATCATATATTTCATATTTTCCAAGGTATGATGTATGGTTGAACGAAGTGTAATCAAACTACACGTTACACAAAACAATGTTTATGTCAGATTTATAGTTATTGGCGTGTAATAACCTGATTATCTTTGGGTAATATTGCAGTATGGAAATAGTACTTTTCTCTTCTTTACTACATACTAATTTTAAAGTACTGCTTCGATGAATCAACAATAAACGTGACATTTTTAATAGGTATTGTCTTATTACGAATATTAATGAGCTTAAACATTGCAACATTAATATTACACTAAAAATGACAGCGATTAAGTTTTATCTACAATATCATAAATTTTTTACAAATCAGCATCTTCATAACGAAAACCAACCATATCATAAGAACAAAATTGAACAAAAGAGTAAATAAAATTTGGCTAGAACAACTTGGTCTAATTCAACCTAATAGGCTCCATCTAAGAGAGAATAAGTTTGAAAAGAAAAATGGATACATCCACATTAAAACAAATGAAATTAATATAAAGAGGACAGCCACATTAAAACAAAAGGTAAACTTAACTGATTGTGAACCAGTTTCATATTATGTTTATTGATAGAAAAGTTGAGTGTAGGCCACTCCAGATTTCTGTTTTATTACAGTTATCAATAGATTGGTTAACATTATAAAAACTTAATCGAATAATTTGGTGTGTGAAGTTTAAACAAAATCTCCAATGTCATGTTTATAATTACAATGTTTGGACGGTTTCAACATTAATTTGTTTAACGGGTTTACAACCATTGTTCATATATCATTTACATCCAATAATTCAAATGCTGCATAAACATTAAGCTAGGAAGTGCATTATGTTTTAAGAAAGAACTAAAGATTTCTATATTCTAACTGTTTATGATTATTATTGTCATTTCGTCTATCTGAACTGAGAGGATATAGCATAGACCAATTTTGATTCAACAGTTCGAATGAAGGTAAAATTAGAAAGTGTACTATGTTTAAGGAAAGAACTTAAGAATTTTACATTCTAAGCGCTTATCATTATTATTGTCATTCCGGCTACTTGAACCCAGATATTAAAATTATTCTTTCGTTATAAAGGATAGAAAGATCCAACTAGCCCTAATTGAACCAATACCACCATAGCTGTCACCTGTTCCCAACTCTTATGATTGAAAACGCAAGAAATAAAATTTCTTCTCCACCAAGCATCCTTGCTCCTCCCTAACACTTAATCTCAACCCTGCACCGATCCAAAATAATAGGAGTTACAAGTTGAAAGACCAGACCCAGAAAATGTAGGAAAACAAAAAATTTTTGCTTATAAAGTTCTACAGGCTAATTTATTAACAAAATATAATTAACTTCGTTGGTGTGTTAATGCAAAATAATAGATTTCAGTTATCACTATAAAAAAAAACTCATCCCAATAAAACCACATCGGTTAAAAATTTCAAAAGGAACATTACAAAAGGGAAATAATGAAACTGAAGGTATTAAATATGTATAATTGAGGCATACACATTTTTATTTGTTTATATAACTAACAGTTGGTGGACCTCATAACAAAACACTGAATACAGTACATTTTTGATTAGCTGGATCCTAATTACAATGTTATCTTATGTGGCTCAGAATTCTACTTTTCATTGAAGGCATTAATCAAGAGCTGCAGCTCCAGAAATAATTTCAATAAGTTCTCTTGTAATGACTGCCTGCCTTGTCCTGTTAAAGGTAAGAGTGAGTTTGTCGATCATTTCTCCTGCATTCTTGCTTGCATTGTCCATAGCTGTCATTCTGGATGATTGTTCACTGCAAGCACACTCCTTCAATCCATAATACATCATAGAAGCTAATGAAAATTCCATGTAACATTGAACAACATCATCATCAAGAGAATCATAAACACTTATTTTGGGGGCAGCTAAAACAGCTTCTTTACTGTATACAGGCATCTCTGATGTAGCATATGATACAACCGACCTGAATCTGTTATACAGAATCTTTCCCGTTTGAAAATCTTGCTTGGATGTGTGTTCAGCAATTCTAGCCGCATCTAGGAATGTAGGGGGTTTGCGACCAATTTCATTAGCAACTAGCACAATATTCTTACCAAACAATCTTTGAAGAATAGAACGGGACTTGTCACCAACACACACGACCCGAGTGTGTTCTGGATCTTCACAAATTTCAGTTCTAGCCTGTCGTGAAATCTGGGAATGAACAGCACCACACAATCCTCGATCAGACGTTAAAGCAACGATAATTTTGTTCACCTTCTCTGTTGGAGGAGTGAGTTCCAACTTCTCAAAAAATGCGTTTACTCCTTCCCCATAAGGTCGGGCTTGTTTTAAATCTCTCTCAGCTTTAGTATACTTTGCAGCTGATACCATTTTCATAGATTGAGTGATTTTTTGGATATTTTTTACTGACTTCAATCGAATAGAAATGGCCTTAAGGGTAGCCATACCTCTGTGTTGCTGAGGCTTCGCATGAGCGACAACTAATACACCAACTTTACCGAACATTCTGTTAAATTTTATAGTACTAATGAATCAAAAAATGTGAACCCCTCCAACCAATACTAATAACTTAAATTTGCCTAAATATTACAGCTGACAGAAGAATCTACAGACTTACCAACATTCAATTGCAGAACTCCTAAATTCACTATTACTATTGAAGTTATATATTTTGTAATTAATTGTATCCAGTATATCAACTTCGAAGCAATAAATTATTTTTTTTTACTATAACATGCAGTCAAAAATTATGTTACGAAACGTAATTTTTGTATAAACAAAAATTTATTTATTTTTTTTTAAGTTATTTCAGTAGGATTTACTAAAAGTGCTCAAATTCACTTCTTTCTCTTTTGTTTAATGGTATAGTACATTTCTCTATTTGGTAACGGCGAGAGTGTAAGTTCAATTCGATTCAAAGAATTACTTTTGTTTGATTGTACACTCTTTGTAAAAAAAAATGCTATAATGACTATATTTACATCAGTTTTTGGGGTTAATTGTGAATTTAATTTAAAAAAAATTATTGTTCAATGATCAATAGAGATTGGTTAAATACAGTGGGGGTAGAAAGGGGTGGCGGTCCCCCCGGACGCCAACCATCAGTGGGCGACATTTTGGGAGGGAGTAAGTAAACATAGAAAGTAGAAAAAAATAAAACGATAAAAAATCTGATATTTTATACCAAAAATAGTTTTTAAGGTCGTTATTGTTTTTATGTTTATGTGTGTAATACTGGTTTTAAACGTATTTTTCAACCGTAATATTTGCAAATTGAAAATAATTTTAAGTTTTTCAAAACTAATTTTTTAAAGAGGTTGAAGGTTCATGATATTTGTTGCGTAGTCAGTTAATTTAACAATTTTTTTATGATTTGAATTATACGTTTCTATTTTGAAAATCTTTAGTTTTCTTTGATGACGATTGTACATGTATTTTGATGATGACGACGTAAATCCATTTTACCTCGTAAATGCTGTACTCTGGCACACCTGAAATATCTGAAGATGCACTACGTACGAAATCGGTGGGACGATTACCGCAACTATTAAGGAAGCAAGATTTATTTAAACAATAATGTGGTATTTAAATAAAAACTTACATAATTTTGTTGTCTCGTTTCCGGTGTTAAAGGGCGATGTATTAGACAGTAATTAGTAATTCAATTTTTAATAGTTAAATGTATTATCTTTGAGTTTTTTTTAAAAATTTCTTCTGCTATTTTAATTGTTTTAGGGATATTTTTTGAGTGTTAAAATTTTCTTTGTTCATATTTTTTAATTAATAAGTATAGTTTTGTCAAATTTAAAGAAAGGTGATGTAATCATTGTAATTGTAATGACCATTTTAAAAGGATTGTCTGGATTTTGGGAGGAGTGGAGAAATTCATTCCCAGTAAAGATGGTGAATTGCCAGTAAGAATTGTTAATGTGAAGAGCTACATTTTTGTACTTCTTCAGAGATATTACGTTGGAAACAAGATATTCTCACGATTTCAAGTACTATTTAAAAAAAAAAGGCAGAAACTCAATAGAAGTGCACATTGACAAAATCAAACAAGAAAATAAAAAAGAGAAGGATATAATACTCTGTATTTTCATTTACACGTTTTGTGAAAATTGGTGGTAGCCTGTTTTTTTCCATTGCTTAAACCAATCCTCTAGCAGATGACAACGTCAGCCATTTACCGGCTTTTTGTTTGATCGGTGATACTACAGATTCCACATTGGAAGTCCTAAATTTTGCCTAATTTAAGTGCATTTCGAGTAGGGATCTTTAATGAGTACCTGGCATCGTACGAAGTACTCAGATTTATTTACCTTCCCCGTGAGGGATCGAACACCGGACTACCAGCTCAGAGGCGAGTACATTAGCCACTGAGCTAACCTGCCCCCTGGTAGTATGTTAAAAATCATAAAGTTTTGTTTAATTATACAAGTTAGTTGTTATATTAATGGGTCTGGTTAATTGTCATGGACAATTTTTGTAAACTGTGACAAATGAAAGAGTATTTTTTCTGAAACTAAGTGTGGATGTTAGAAAAAAAATATAGCATAGGGTGAAAACAAATTAATGCACGTTATAGAGAGTTACTATTGCCCTTGACTAAATTATTGGCGGCGTCTCTTTCTTTTTAGAAATTTTCGAAAGTCATACGCTCACCTTTTTGATACATCCTTCAAGTCGGTCTATTTCTTCTAAATTCTATATCAGCAAGTTGTCTTTTCGTGTTTACCTATTTACTTATAGTAACATAATGGAGTCAAGTTATCCCAGTGGTATCATGGACTCCTCTGGACTGGTTCGGGGTTTGATACCCATTCTGGCACAAGATTTATTCACGTGGTAGGTGAATAAATCTGAGCAGGTCGTCCCTCGGAGAGGACATTAAACTATTGGGCTCGAGCCTGTACGATATCAGCTACTCGTTTAAGATCCCTAGTCTAAATACACTTGAGTAAGGCAAAATTAAGGACTTCCAATGTTGAATCAATTTTCTTCGTATGGTATCACAAGGAGCCAATATACGTCCTGAACAGAAAACGGTGACTAATAAATTTAGATGAACAGCATGGTTACACCATTATTGATATTTACTTGTATCTAGGTTATACATTGAGTCCTTGATTTCGTTCTACTAATACAGAGAGATTGGCGTATCTTTACTATTTAGCATAGTGTTTAAATATATAATACCAACCGTTTGTCATTCCTTAAACAATTGCATTATTTCTTTAGTTATCCAATCACTCACTAGGAGATATTTATTTAATCATTGTTGCAAATTAAAGAACAAATGTCCATAAAAAGTTATTCTATATTTCTCTACAATGCCATTAAAATACGGTATAGTAGTAGTGAGGAAACTTCTCCTTATAAACTATCGGTATTGTATTGTACACTATTAAATGATATTATCATATGACGCCTTTGGAATTGTGTGATTATAATTATAATCAACAAATATTTAGAAATCCTAAAGAACTATGGTATCTCATTTATATGATTTTTGAAATGTTTTAAGTTAAAATATTTTCTTTCAACAGTATGGTGTGATTTAAAATGGATTTCATGACATTAAAGAAAATTTTAAAATTTACTCAACGAACAATTATTGGTATTGAATTGATCTGTAGGTTAGGCTTGAGGCAAGTTGTCCACGTTCTCTTCGGTAAAGCGTACGAGCATCTTCTATTCAGTTAAGAGCGCTTTCAACTCCAATTACAACTTTGAAAACTACGGAATAAATATGGATTTCTTAAATTTCAATATTTCTAAACTAGGGTACACATCACGTTTATGATTCAGTTTAGCTAAGCTTATAAACATATCCGCACTGTTCAATGAATTATAAATCTTCTAGGCGAAAAATACTATCTAGATTTCGAGATTCTGGTATTTCACATTTAAAAGTTGAGATCTGAATTTTAATATTGTTCTCAATCTTGATTAAGTCAAGAAATATGATATATGCACTTCTTTATATAATTATCCTAATCAATAGCTCTAATTATTATATTCAATAATCATATTGAGTAATGATGTATAAATGCCATAAAGAATATTACAAACCAGTTAACGTTAAGAGATGAAAAATAATGGAATGTATAATGGAATAAATAATAACAGTGTTCATCATTTCTAATCCTATGAATTAAGCTCAGAGCACTGGTTGCACTGATTAAGTAAGTGTTGAAATCATTGCATAGCGTTTGTATCTCTCTTTTTTTTTTATAAGGACCGAAGGAGCTCAAGCCAAATTGGCAAGAATATGAAACGATTATGAATCTACTACTTAAAGCAGCCATATGACAACTTCTTTCAGGGATAACTTTACAGAAACGTGTTAATTGGTTTGATATTCCAAGACATGGAATATATTTAAGATTGAGAAAGAAGGAATTCATTGAAACATTACTAACACATATCTTTTAGAGTATTTTTAGTGAGAGAAAAAGTGCAGGATGCAGGGAAGATATACCATTAAAATTAATTCATATTTTTTAGGAATAAGGTGACCAGAACTAACATTATATGATTAGCTTATGACAACCAGAATATAGGTTTAAATATACTTCAGAAACCAGTACGTTCAAATCATTGTATTTAAAAAAATTTGTAATATATACCAATAAATGTTTCAACAATATATCCTACAAAAATATAAATTTTAATCTATAGTTATTACTATAAAATGCCTGCATATTTATATTATATAATCACTTCTTCAAATATGTCTCATTATCTCGAAAAGAAAAAATTAATGAAGCAGTTAAAAAAAGAATGAGACCTTTGAACATGTAGTAAATCTCATATACAACATTAGCTGAAAAACATCAGTTAAAACTAAACTTGTTATCAACAACTAACACTTTGACCAAATGATTGTAAAAGATCATTTGGATAAAAGGAATTCATACAAGAATCAAAATACAATCGGAGATAACTCCGATATAAAAAATTGATATTTGAACAGGCAACATAAAAATTCAGATCCATGACTATTAAACTGGCTAATTAATGCAATAATATATAGTTAGTAAAAATAATATGCAAAATACAAGTTTACTTTTTTGCAAATAAATGAGGTGCTTTTAATTCTTAAGCTAAAAAAATACTTGCATTATAAATCTAAGGTAAAAATAGTTTGCCTATTTCTTCAATAGAATATGAAAACATTCAACATATATCACTTTAATGGACGGATTAATTAATCAGTTTAGTAAAACATTAATTAATTGTACAATCACGCTTAATCAATGTCTTTACTATTTGGTCTTCAAAAATGGAACATTAAGTCACATCATTGCGCCTACAAATAAGTAATATAATCTTGAATCAGTCTCAGTATGGAAATGTCCTTACAGAAGTATATTACCTTAAGATAAAAGATTGCTACAAAAATTATGATTATGTGCGCATTACTTTCATAATTTTAAAATAAATGAATAATTTCTTATTAATGTCAAGCGTTTTAGAAAAATTGTGAGTATACTACTCCCAGGAACCAAAAAAACATGAAATTCCTAAGACATAATTATATAAAAAAAAATAAAGTATCAAAAATATCTTAGAGAGAGATTCTTCCATGTTTTAAACGTCCCAAACCTATCCTGTTATAATTTTTTTAAGCATCCTGTATAAAACAATTATTTAAAGTCAATATTAAAAATATAAAAAATACAAAAAATCATTCACAAAATGGACGGTCAAAGACAGCGAATTATTATAGAGCATTACAAAATAATTCGGAGATTGGAGGGTAAGAGAGTTAAAAGTACTTTGGTATTTACATATATCAGAAATAATGAAAGAAGAACTTGAAAAATAGACTTAAAGTATATTAATTAATTAATCAATCCTGTATATCATTGAAAATCTTTTGTAAAAAACTATAACTTATTTGTAGATACGGAAATAAAACTTTAAATGCAAGTAGTAATACATATGAATAAGAAATAAACACAAACAAACCGATATATCAGGCATAAGAGGTGGCTTCTTCGTAACGAGATTTAGTTATGTGTTGCACATACGAGGGATTTGTATGATGGCGAAGTTTACATACCTTCGAACCATAACGTAACATAAGCATTATGACAACACCAATCAAAAGAACTAATACCGCTAGAGGAGGCCAAAAAATATGAACACCCATTTCTACTTATGAGACTATTTTTTCATAGATCACTTTCTCTTCCTGGCTGGTGTCTTGGCTTTTCCTTTAAAACTATTTCTTCCTCCGGAACGTCGTTTGATATTTCAGATACTTCTTCCGACCAAATACCTTCTTCTATTTTCAATTCAGTCAGATCTAAAGGAGGTTGCTTATATGGTGTCTTTGTCCAAATAGAAAATATCCACCTGTTTCCTAAAACATTTAAGGTCTTTATACATCAAAATTATTAAGAAAGGTAAAAAGAAAATGAAACCACAGATATTAACTACCTGTATTACTATCTAACCAATAGTCTCTGTGTTCAGAACACCAGCAAAAAAATAAGTTTAGTAAGAATAAAGTGAAGCCGAAAATGGTACAGAATGTTATAGTAATATAAAATGCAGTGAAGTCACCAAACTCTTTATTTTTAAATAATGGATTTTTCATATACTCATTAGGATCATCCAATACTCCAGACATTATAAGGATCTAAGTGTAACATCACCCTATAAATAAGAAAATTTACTAATATACATCAAATTGATTATAGATTTATTAAAAGAACTGCCTGATAATGGTAGATATACCTGTTGCTCTTCACAATCGCTATACTTATTTGATGTAAACAAAACGGCCGTAAAATGGGGATACGCCTACTAACCCTCAGTGTAGCAACAAGCATTCAAATTTGTATACACAATACTAACGTTAAATTTCAAAAATTTAAAAAAACTATTACTTGACCATGTGTTTACAGCTCATATACAACTTCACCATCTCAGATAGAGAAAACAAGTTGTAGCGGAAAATTTTTATCTTATGAGTCTGATCAATAATTGTTACTTTTACTTCTTAATTTATATTCACCATCCTCAAACACTCTTTTATGCATGTATATGTGTAAAATTCTCTGTATGTCTGTTTACTGTCCATTCCCAAATGATTTTATTAATGTTACAAAATTTTACATACGAATTCAGGTCAACCCTGAAAAGGTTATAGTTAAGACAAATTGACTACAGGTCAAAGTACGTCACACCAAAAATATGAAACGTCCTGTACGTGCTGTTTTTTTTTTCATTTTGGTACTCACCTTTCAATGGAAGTTTTTTTGTCACCAAAATTACTTTGGAATAATTGATTTTTAAAACACATGTTTCCATTTCCTTTATCTATTTTCCAAAGTTAATGCTATACAGTTTAAGCTTTGATTGGCAAAACATTGAAACTATGGAAACTCTCTTCTAAATCTATTAAGAAAGTAAAATGCATTTAACTTGAAGTTCTGAAGATATAGAAATGAGACTGACAGTCCATATCGTCAGCATATCAAGTAAATGAGCTTCAGAACCCGTCATGGTGGATGTGTTGACTAGAGGGAAAGAACTATTGGTAACAACTAGCGGAATGTAATTCTTCTTTGTTATGCTTCTTATAAACTGAAGAAAGATTCTGGCACTCGTGGAAGCATTCAATTAAGATATAAAGCTTACCTATCCTAGCGAAGCCTGGTAAAACAGTTATTATAAAAACTTGGATAGTAAATATGTACTATAACATTTATTTGAGACATTAATACATTTTTATATTTAATTGCTTCCTTTAAATATAAAGATTCCTCTCGTCAACAATAAATGGTCCACGTTGTTTGAGAATTAAGTATTGGTGTTATAATCATTACATGATTATTAATAAAAACTTCGATAACAATAGCTCTCTACATGAAACAATGTAAATATGGATAGTGTTCAAAAAAAACTTTTATGTATGATTTAGCAATATTGCAGACCATTTTTTTATATTTTTCTCTCAATATTTTCCACCAAATGTGATTAAAGTTTTACTGAAAAAGCACACAGTGGCTTATTTTGTCAAAAACCCTTGTATTGTAATATTATGCTCCAATAATGATAATAATTCCAATCATAATTATAAAATAACAATGTTCGTTCAATATGATGTGTTGTGCTCCTCACAATATGTAAGAGACAATTTACGGCATTTTCACTTTTTTGCTCAGTGAATTTTGTGAGCTCCACATTTGGTTCGTACAAATAGATGAACCGCTTCTATTGTCAAAAATCAGTTAATATTGCAACCAAAAAAATTAAAGAGCATTATTTTTTTACTTTTAGATGTTGCCCTGCGATGCTCTCTTTTGGAAACGAAAATTTCGATTTCTGCTAGAACATGATGAATTATCCATACTAGGTTAGGTGTAACCAATTCTATTTACCACTAGATTTTATAACTGAAAACGTGATTTTGTAGCAATAATTAATACTAATTCAAATAATGAAGACTGTGATCGGTGAGCCTTAATGCAGTTGTGTTGTGTTCTGATATTTAATTGTTATATAAATAATTTACTCTGTACATATCTTTGAAAACTAACAACAAAAAAGTCACAGAGAGCGGAAGTAAGTAGTTATTTCAACCATAAAAGAACAAAATGCTTTTGTTTTCAGAAGTGTGTAAAAAAAAACTAAACAAAGGAAGCCAAGAATACGAGTAAATCATAGTAATCGCAGGGTGGAAGTAGTAAGTAGGAAGACAGTTGACCAATGGACTTTTCTCCAAAATTTCAATCTGATTATTTATAAATTAGGAGTTCTACATTTTGCTATATGTCATTTACTTAGATTAGGTATTTTTATTGAGAACCTATCAAACACAGACAATGAATCGACGAGTTTACGTCCTCTCCATGTAAAGGGATTTTACTATTGCACATGAAATAATTTAGTTAGAGTAACCTAGGAACTTGAAAATCAATACAACTATTTGATTCTACCTTTTTTATATTGGGCATATATATAACCATGGTAAATCTCATTCCAGCTTAAAAATGTATTTTTTTCAGGTATAGGTAAAATATTTTGTTTGTAATAAACGCTTTTGAAACCCTCAGAACAGAAATTATTCATTCTCTTAAAAGTAAGACCAAATAAAAACTTACAAAACGGTTTCAATTTTCATGTGATATTTTTTTTTAAAATATGACGTTTTCAGCGTTGAAGATACTTTTTTCCTTCAGTTCAAGGACTCCAGATTGGTTCCGTTCATTGTTAGTCTCTATTTGGTTAAACGGGGACAAACTTCCTGCTTCATCCAATTTCTCCTCTAGCCTAGGTTCATCAATGATATATTTCAAATGGCATCACAACAAGCTTATCCTGGACCTTCTCCAAGTTTTCAATGCTTTTTGTCCACTCTTAATCTTCACCCACACTTTTCTTATACTTCCTCCATGTTTACGAGTATCTCAGCAGGAAATTCACAACATATGTCCTTGTATGCCTAGTCATGACTTCAATTTTACAGCTCCTCATGTACAAAAATCCTTACTCCTTTCCCTTTCTTTAAGCATCAATCGAATTCTCAATAGCCTACACCAATGCCAGTCTGCAAACTGGGAGAAGTTTATCCAGAGATACTATTTCCCTAGGGTTTGTAGATAGGTATATGCTACCTGATACTATCAACCTAAATTGCAATTTGCACTAATACATTCTTATTACCAAATTCTATACTGGCATTAATAAAATCAAAACAACTATAAAGGCATTTTCTTTTTCTACTTTTCCACTCACACTTTTTTTTAAAAAAGACTTTAGTATCTCTCTTTCATAAAACTTCAAATGTGTAATTTGTTCTTCTCCTAGATCCATTTGGAGAAAGTGGCCTCTGCATTTCCTTCACTTGCCCTATGACTAATACCAACCCTTACTTATCTAATACCAGCAATTGTTAACTTGAGTCTTCTAATAGTTCATGCACTTTCAGAAACTACGTTTTCCCAAACGCGGCCAATTTAGTGCTTTTTATTATGGTCTCTCCGTCACTAAACTTATCAACAGCATTAGAAGACTCCATAGCACGACTGGACAGTAACTAATAAGTTACTACTCACGTCAGTAATCATGGTCTTTCCGTAAAGGACTGCTTTTGATTGCACAGTCTTGGGAAATTACCCTTATAGCACACGACTTAATTTTGAGTGCTTATGGAAAGATTCATATCTGGTTAGTTAAATCCGATTATGACACCTGGTTCAAATCTAAAGAGATAAGTGTTTATACGCATATTTATACATTTCATATGTATAGTTAATTATATATAAATATCCTTATTATTTTTTATACATTCTTTAAATCTACTATTTCCTTTGTTGTTTTCACTTTCATCTACATCTTTATTTTTTGTTATTCCCACTTTCTTTTACTGTCTCCATTGTGAGGTTTTCGTGATTCGCTTGTGACGAGAGCGCATGGTATTCTGTTGCATCTACATACTGTTTGTCCCGGAACCGTTCATCTCGGACGTTTGCCCTCTTCCTCTCCTCCAGACGGCGAACTGTGATTCAAAATATTGATTATAGTATTTTATTCTATTAGGCGTTAATTTTTTCTTTGTGCTTATTGTCATTAATATATATATATTATGTTATTCCATATTTTTACAACCCATGTGTTTCATTCGCTCGCCGTCTGTTCTTCCTGTAGCGGAACTTCTCGCGTCCTCTTCACACCTCCTGATGACGACGAATGGTTCAAATATCGATGTGAGTTATGTCTGTGTCTTTCTTGTGTTTCCTTAGTTTTAAATTTATTTTATATATATATATATATATGTTAAGTTTTAGTTTATAGTGTCTAAAATTAACCTAAAGATGGTCTTTTGAAGGACCGACACATGCCGTTTTATGCAGTTGTGTAATCGTAAAGTAATAGTAAGCATTAGTGTAAAATAAGTGAATAAAATGAATTATGGACAGCTTTTACATACGCTATCTCCTACCACAAGGAAATCCATCAGAAAACTGGAAAATCTTTCCAAAAAATTAACCAGATTGGAAATAGGCGAGAAATTCGTAAATACATATACAGTCTGGTAATGAGAAATATGGGAGTAGAAAAAAAATCCACAAACTACAAATCTATATATATAAAAAAATGAATGTGTGTCTCTCTGTACTCGATAGATTAAAAAACCATCATGCAATCGCCGTAAAAATTTGGAAAATTATTAGGTATATCCCCGGGAAGGTTTACGTAAATGTTTTTTAAATCAAATTTGTGGTTCTAGGTGCTCCCGAAACAAATTATAAAATCTGAAATTTTGTTTTAGAATAATGAATCACCTGCTCTACTGGTCAGATTTGCTTGCATTTATTTATATTCTTTTCAATGACTTGGACAGCTTTTAAGTGAAATAAAATTGTTATTTAGAGATTTATTTAAAAAAATTTGAAATGTTCTAATGAGTTAAGATGATATGTTAGAACCAAAGCAGCTCTTTGCTGGTGCATTCATTTTGCTAGCTGGTGATTTTCGACAAACTTTACTTGTTATACCACGTTCAACAACTGCAGATGGATTGAGTGCATGTCTCAAATCATCAGTGTTATGACAGTATATGGGGAAAATGTCCTTAAAGACCATTATATGTGTTCAATTACAAGATGAATCTTATGAATGATTTGCAAAACAATTTTTAGATACTAGGAATGGTAAAATGGAAATGGACGAATCTACACCTTATATTACATTACCAGAAAACTTTTGTCGCATTGTAAAATCCACTGATGAACTGATTGCCAAAGTTTTTTCAAATTTATCGCAGAATTATAAAAATAATCAATAGGTTAGTGAGTATGCTATATTGGCAGTCAAAAACATTGATGTGAATTCAATAAACTGCATAATTCAAAATGAAATACCTGGTGAAGAAACAACATATAAGTCCATAGATACTGTTGTCAATCAATGAATCAGTTAATTATCCAACATAATTTTTAAATTCATTGGAACTACCAGGAATGCTACCGGACATATTTTATCTTTGAAAATTGGTTCCTTCATCATCCTTCTACGAAATATAAACCCACCACGACTATGCAATGGGACTAGGCTATCAGTAAAAAAATGAATGAATAACATAATTGAACCAACCATTTTAAATGGAAAACACAAAGGGGCACATGTACTACTACCACACATTCCTATGATACCAACGGATACTCCATTTGAATTCAAACGTCTACAGTTTCCTGTACGTTAGTCTTTGCAATGACCATTAACAAAGCACAGGGACAATCATTGCAAGTATGTGAATTAAATTTGATAAATCCATGCTTTTCACATGGACATCTGTACGTTGGTTGTTCACGAGTTGAAAAACTATCAAATTTATTTGTTCTTGCACCAGATAGGAAAACAAAAAATGTTGTATGTATATTAACAAGCACTACAATACAACAAATTTATTGGCAGAATATTTTTTATATGAAGAAGTAATAAACAGGTAAGACAAAGTTCACCATCAATATTCTAATAGTGAATCAATTATCTGATGTTTATGATTTATCTTTTGCAGATATTTTAGGCCAAATACTACTTGAGGAAAATATACTTAATAACTTGTAGAAAGTATAAATGTACACGACATGTATGTTAAAAAAGTTAAAGGTAACACGACATTCACTAACAGTTGGCGTTACGAAGTTCGCAGGGTCAGCTAGTAGATAACAATAAAACAAGTGAAAATGAAGAAAAAAATATATAACGGATTAAGTTTACCAGGAGCTTGTGAAGATGCGTACACTTGAATCTTATATGTATACCAACTTAAATCGTTAGGTATGAATTCGTTTTGGATACAACTGTAGAATATTAAATAAAAAACAAGAACAAGTCATCAAGCTAAACTTTTGGAAAATATGATGAGAATCATCACAACATAAATTTCTCTTGAACTAAAGATTCAGCCAAGTCACGCTACGATAAATTTCAGAGTTGCTTTGGGAACTGCAGACCATGCACAGGACACATTGACGGGTCTCCAACTAATACTTGGAAATTTATAAAGCAGTATATTTCAATTATATTTGTAATTGAATTTTACAAACTCATGAAAATGGTGAGTACCTATACTCTTTTTCTTGGACCCTTTTAATGATATCTCGATATCTGGTAGCCACATAAAAACAAACAGGCACCATACGAAAGTCAGTCTTTAGATATTATGTCACACGAGGAGCCTTATGTTTCTTCCTTTGAATAATCATTTCACTCTCCAACTAAGAAAGTTCAAATTATTGTGTGTTTAAACTCCACATCGGGATAGGCACAATTGTTAGATTTTTATAGTTAGATGGTGAAATCTCAGTCACTGGAGTTGGTTATAAGGCACCTGTTATCTGAACAGCTGACTTGCTTCTGGCTCAATGCTTCTACAAACCACAGGAATCTAAGGAAATTTCTGCGACAGGCTGATAGATGTTAATTAGTCCATTGTCAATCAAACTGTAAGTAACATCTCGTAAATTCGTCTAGCAGACTACCTCAACAGATGAGCTTCGGATTACACTAACATTCTAAGATATGTTCCTGGATAGAACCTAAAAGAATTTTCTGGATATCCAGAATTTAAAAGTTTTTAGGGGGGTACAAATGGTTGTCAAGTCCTCTGCAAACTTAGTGCAAAGGAAATAATAGTCATAAATATATAAGTAAGGAATACTGACTTTCAAGTTATCTAAAATACTTTATTAAAAATATGGATCAACAATAACAACATTAAATATGACAAATTTATGATAATTGAATATTTGCATCAAAGAATGAAACTGCGTACGGTGAAATTTCTTATGTACAGTAAGTTGTACTATGGTTAATGCATACGTATTAATAAATTCAGACATACAAGTAATAGAGAAAATTGTAGCTTTAAGAGATATCAAATATCAGTAACAATAGATGGAGGTTTTGGAGTATCTGGTTTATACGCTGACATTTTCAGTAAAAATGAACTAATGGTTGAGTAGTATTTAGGGCAGGTCCAAGTGTCATTATGGCTGCCTTGTTTGACTTGTACCAATTGTTTTTCACTACTACCACATAGTTGAAACAATTGAACCATCATGGAAGGTGGTACCAAGTTATCATTCAGTCCTGATATCAACAAAGTCGGTAGAGATATTCCTCTGATTTTCATACTGGATAGAAACTACAAAAACAAAAAAACAACTGAATCCTGCTTCAAGATTCTTTAATCCTATAGTCCAATCCACGCACCATTTAATTGAACAAATCACTCACGAATGGTATCCGGTATTACATAAATTTACAATTTCATATATGGCAAAACCAAATAATATAAACACAGGAAGCAAATATATTTTGTATTTATTTAATAATACAAACTTGTTCTCAAGGAAAAAACCAAGATTATTTTACATATAATTCAAGATTTAGTGAACGAATCAATTAATAACTTAAACAATAAAATAACAACTCACCTGATTCTTATAAAATATCACAGGAATATATCTCAATATTCTCCAAGCAAAAAGTGTATTGGCCATATCAGGGATGCTAGTAAAAGTATTTTCTAGAATTAAGCACCATATTTTAGACGAATACTCAGCTCTGGAGCACAAGTCAATTGCAACAGCCCCACCTAAACATAAAAAAAAAAACTTTTCTCCGTATCATATGGCCCAAATTATCACAGTTAAACACGATAATTTTGAAAAAAGTAACCACTTTTAGCACGTTAATGTTTTACCATAATTGCTGTGTTCCTATATACCCAAATGGATAATCAGTTTTACAGAATGACTATCTCAGTTATATTGGTTAATTCATTACATTCGTCAATCAACTTCAACATTATACGCACCCAGAGATCTCCCAAATACTATTATTTGGCAATGGTCAATATCTTGTCGATCCATTAAAAAGTCGATTGCAGCTTGAGCATCCATACACATTCCCTTCTCAGAAGGGGAACCTTTGGACATGCCATAACCTCTATATTCCAACATTAGGATATTGCATTTGAGATTAACATATATTCCAACAGCATTATGAAGCCTGAAACAATGGGTTTACAAATGATCTAGTTCACAAAACTAACTAAATCTCATTGGTTACAAAACTATTATATTTACCTGTGGCCCATGTTACCAGCATTTCCATGGAGAAATAGTAAAGTTGGCACAGATTTCATAATGTCATCCGGTTGTTTTATAAAATATATGTGTATTAAAGTCCCATCTAGGCTTTTGATGTGCAAATTTTCAAATGGTAAACCAAATATACTTGGCCTCAGCACAAAAACTCGGGATTGAAGTTTATCAGAGTCTGGGTGAAATAACAACTTATCCTGGGCTCCATACAATCCAACTAAAATACATTCATGGAAAGTTAGGTGCTAACAGCTTCGTAATGAAAACATTTCCTTCAAACTTATTCAAATTTACGTATTACTCAAACTTACTTAAAAGAAGGAGGACGAATAAAATTATAGTAATAAATAACCCGAAAACGAAAAATGAAACTAAGAGAACTAAACCATAAAAAAGCCAGAGAAACCAGCATTTTTGAAAAATTACAGTCAAAAAGGGCCATAATTTAAAACTACATTTTACTGGTACATTCATTATACAACATTAATAGTTCCATAAACCAGTTCATAACCGATACTATCTATTTTAGCCTTGTTTCGCATCTTTACTCTTGCTTATAACAGAACAGATCATATAAACACAATCAAAACAATCAGGGTTGGTCAAGAGTGTCCATTTTTGTAAACATTCCTCTCCATCTGCAGGAGAGAATTAATCAGATGGATCAATGACAACACTGGTACGTCAAATGAGACCATATGTTCGGATGAACAATTTGGGGGGTGTTCCGCAAACAAATGTGATAACTGTGATGTTTATTTATATTGTATTAAAATTATCATTATACACTCTTTCATGTATGAACGTGAGTATTGTTGTATATTTTATAATTTTAACTATTACAGTTTTTGCATTAAACTTTCAAATTTCCTTAAATGATACGGTTAAGTTGAAAACTTTGTGTAATAGGTATTAATTACACTTTTTGGCAATTATTTTTCATTAGTGGAATTTGTTATGCACATTTGTTACATTAAAGTTTAATTACTGAATTAAAACGATTTTATTGTTAAATTTTGAATTAGTGTCTATGATTTGCCCTTTTTCCAAATATGTGACATTGTTTCAGGTTTAGGAGACCCAGTATGAGAGTTTGGTGAACCAATACTCTCTTATCAAGTGTTAAGGAGGTGCTAATGATTAATATAGTTAACTATCTTAGAGGACATGTTCCAAAGGAGAAGTAGTGTTTCCAAAATTAAAATATATAAACAAATTTTTTCTTCATTACTTCAAAATTTATCTTGACAACTTTAAAGCATGAATAGTATGACGTAATTAAGTGATATCGAAAATATACCATTAGCACTTAACATGTCTTTTTTATTTAGTAAGTATCTAATATTTGTGATAATTGGATTAGTTGTATCTGAAGAAGATATAAAGGAAGAACATAGTGATCAATATGTTACTATATCATTGGAAGAACGAGAAAGTCTTAAGTAAGTTCCTTACTTGATTTATTAATAAATAATAATAAATTAATATTAAAAATAATAAATAATATTTATGATCCTTCTAGATAAGAGATATAGAGCTTACATATTAAACTGATGTCATTGTTATTTAATTTATTTGTAATCTCTGTATCAGTCTTTGTCACAATCGTTTATAGTTTGATTTATTTATTACCATTAGTTTGTATTTTGTAATACTGGCACAAGCAAGACATTTCTATCAGAATCTTTTAAAGAACCTGTTCCTTTGCTTTCAATTTCTATAACAAATATGGACATTGGTTGTCTATTAATATTTTTATACTAATTTATAAATTAATTGAGTCGTTTTACCTTTTTTAGGGAAGAGGCTCGTGATATGTTTTATCATGCATACAGAGCGTACATGGTTAGTTTTCTGTTTAAATATATTTTATGTAAATTCAGTAAAACTAAAAAAAATTTGACGAAATATGGTTTGAACAATCTTTTGTAGGATAATGCCTATCCGGCAGATGAGTTGATGCCCTTATCTTGTGAAGGAAGGTTCAGAGGAAGTCATCCTTCCAGAGGAGATATTGATGATGTTCTTGGAAAGTGAGTCAAATGTTTACCATTATTCAATATTTTATTTAGTTTTCATGACTTATATGCATTGTTATTTTTCGCTAAATAGTACAATACTCAATCGTATTAACTGGTACTATTCTATGCTAAAAGGATAAATCTGGTGGTTCTATGATGTAGTTGATTATGTAAAACCCAAACTATTATCATTGTTACTGTATTATTAGCTGTTAATAAATTTTATAAATTAAACCTTCTGATTATTTGTAATATGAATTATTTTTAGAAATAATTAATAATTAAGTGGGAAATCTAGATAAACAAAAAGACTTTAAATGGATGTTGTTTATTTTTAGCCAACGTCATCTATTAGCACATCTGTCACTGGGTGTTAGTTGACCACTGGAGATATAAGTTCTTTGGCATTTGTTCCGGTTGTCAACCTTATGGTTTTGACTAATTGTTTTACGATGTACCCATAAGGTCCATTTTTTTTGTAGCCACATAAGGGATATTCTTGAGATGCTGTGACCAAGGATCTGTGAAGATGAGTAGCTCTTTCAAGGCTTGATTATGACCGAAATTATCTGGAGGATAATCTCTCGCAAATCGTGAATGTTGGAAATCTTTTGTGGCACGGTGTTTGGCTAGAATCACTCAGGTGTTAGATGTTTATGGCTGGGATGTCAGTTTTGCATTCGATCAAGAAAACTTGACTGGTTTGGTGGGTGGTATTAGAAGCTGTTGAACTGCTTCTAAATCAACAGCCACCTCACGTTTAGTTGCTGAGAAGCTGAGATTCAATGAACACTGAAAGATTTCAATGGATGCCGGAATAATTGGACGGTTCAGATTAATACCATGGTCTGAACCTAGGTACCAAATATGAGCATGTATAGAAGACGAGGAAACGTTTTTAATATTTGTATTTTAAATTATTCATTAAAGCGGAGATTGGGAATTGGCATGAATAGTCGATGGAAGAGTACGTATCTCGACTGAATGAGGTATACGATTATTCATGGGAAGACTGAACTTTGTAGTTACTAAACAAAGAAAGGTTTTTAAAAGTTAAGGAAAGTGAACAAGTTAGGGTAGATAGAGAGATCAGGAAGAAATGAGTAAAAACTTTCTGTTAGCTGTCATCCCTGGTAGACAGCCAAATCAATTTCTTAGAAGTACACATTGATGGTTGAGATAATAATAAATATATAACATCTGTCAATCAGAGACCGATTGTCCACGGGATATATCTTTATATATATTTGTATATAAATAAAATGTATATTTATATTTTAATAACGATTAAAACTGCCTGCAAATAAATATGATGACTCCATAATTAACTGGGCTGTGCATGCATTCTGCATATGTTAGGGAATTTGCCACCAGTCACAGCGCATATATATATATATATAATATATATATATATAAACTAGAATTTTCAAAAGAACACGTAGAAAAGAAATCACTGAACTCACTACCATATTTCGATGTCCTCGTCGTCAGGAATAGATAAGATATATATATATATATATATAAAAAGATTTCACATAAACACGTGAAACAACAATCAATGATTAAACCACAATAAGAATGGGAAAACAAGACTAAGATCTTTCAACCGTAACAAGCGGTCTTCGTCAGAGTCAAAAACCCAACTGAAACATAAACACGTGAAACAACAATCAATGATTAAACCACAATAAGAATGGGAAAACAAGACTAAGATCTTTCAACGTAACAAGCGCTCTTCGTCAGAGTCAAAAACCAACTGTCATGTTTGGGTTTTTGACTCTGACGAAGACCGCTTGTTACGGTTGAAAGATCTTAGTCTTGTTTTCCATTCTTATTGTGGTTTAATCATTGATATATATAATATATATATTTATATATAATGTATATGTTGTAAACATGGAAAACGATCCAAAAGGACAATAACGTTTCACGGTAGATCATAAACACAGAACAAAGGAAGAAACACACTTACGGTCTCTAATTTTCGGTTGAACCATGGTCAGGAGAGTTGTGATAGCGACACCAAGCGCACTTGTGAAGCGAAGTGGGTCTCCAACCGTCGCTTCACAACTGCGCTTGGTATCCCTATCTTAACTCTACTGATTACGGTTCAATCGAAAATTAGAGACATTAAGTGTGTTTCTTTGTTCTGTGTCTGTGATTTCCCGTGAAACGTTTGTTGTCCTTTTGGATCGTTTTCCTGTTTACAATATATATATTCTATAATGTGACTATATTTGTTTCTCTTGACTGATTCTTTGTTTTTTGTTTCCAGCTTCTCACTTACCCTAATAGACACTCTCGATACTTTGGTTGTCTTGGGTGATCTGGCAGAGTTCGAGCATGCAGTCAAGCTTGTTCTTCGTGATGTCACATTTGATACTGATGTGGAAGTATCAGTATTCGAAACGAACATTCGTGTTTTAGGGTAATTATTAATAATTATTTCTATGATGATTATCCTAATGGAATTATTTTTAATTATAATGTCCAAATTTTGTAAGTTTTTATAATGATATAACATTTACAAACTTTGTAGAGTTTGATAATAATTTGTTTTATTATCTTAAATCATATAAGACATGTTAGGTGGTTTTTAAGTCAAACACTACTTGGTATTTAAATATTGGGGTCAGCAGTTAGATCCCTTCCCCCGGCGTTGAAGTGGCATAGGACTACTATGGAAACTGTTGGAACACTTAAAAAAAACTTCGAATTATAAAGTCAATTATAACGCGGTATTTACTCATATTTGAACATTATAGGCAAAGTCTCCACATTAACAAAGTTAATTGAGTGCCTCTTCAGTGAGGCTTGAATTCAGCCCTCGTTTGTTTTTGGAGTAACTAAAATCTTTCTACCTGATGGCAAGGTAGTTGAAATATAGTAGTTTAGTTTTTTTAATATCTTTTGTACGTCCTTTTTTCGAATTTTTGTTGTATAAGCAATTAAAAGAAACGATTCGACGAACTAAATAAACTGCATCACAAAAAGAACACACATAAAACAGATTACAGAAACTCACTACTATATTTCAACTGCCTCGTCATGAGGTAGAAAGTTTCGAGTAGCTCTGAAGACAAGCAAGGAGTCATATTTATCGTGAAAAGAAAATCCAAGAAGCATTATTCAATGCAACAGAAAATAGCGAAGCAATGTATAATGGTTATCTTCTGCTGCGTTGAAGATAATCCCTTTTTGGATTTCTTTTCCACTTTTATGCATCTACTTTGATTTCTTCTTCCCTGATGTATTTACCCCGTATAATATTATATATATATATATAAAATAAATTCAAAACGAAGGAAACACACAGAAATACATAGACATAACTCATATTGATGTTTCGACCATCGTCGTCATCAGAAGGTGTGAAGAGCGAAGAGTCCCACAAGAAGGCAGGGCAGTGTCACCCTTCATTTTCAGTAAAAATGAAGGCAGCCGCTTCATTGTTTAGTTTCCAGTCTCCACGAGACCACAACTACAGAACTTCGGATCTAATTGGAGCCGCACCGGGGGACCTCCAAGGGGGAAAGCTGACACTGCAGGACAACAGTTTGGTTTTACGAGGGACTGTGAGCCCTCCAATATCTGTCATGCCGGTGGGAGTGACTTCATGGAAGAGCTTTACTGAGCCAATCATATTCGAGATCCGGACCACTCATGCAGAATTCAATATATATATATATATATATATATTAAAAGCATCTTTTATCCTTACAAAACATGTCACTTGGCCAACTCCAATTTAGATACACCCTGAGAAGGAAATGGTTTCGTAACATGGAATCTCTCATCCAGGATATCGTGAATGCCGAGATGACGGTTCATTTTAATGAAATATATAATGTATATTAAGGAAATATTTCATTGTTTACAGCTTCATTTATAAATATATTTCATTATCACAACTTTATATACATATTTAATGTCATTATTTGTTGAGTTAAAATTATAACAATTTATATAGTTCTTTTCTTCGTTAGTTCATCTGTTAAGCAGTTAAAAATGTTTCAGAGGTTTACTCTCAGGGCATATATTGGCTGAGTATGTGCAGGAAACTTTAGGTGTTTTGAAATGGTATAGAGGTGAACTTCTTATGTTGGCCAAAGATCTTGGATACAGATTGTTACCTGCGTTCAATACCACAACTGGCATTCCTTATGCCAAGGTAATTTTTTAAAGTTGATTTATCAAAATAAAATATAGATTTGAATTATATGAATAGTATGTTTCTAGGTCTCCTATTAAAATATATGTATTTTTGTTAATTAGGAATTGTGGAACAACACCTGCGTTATTAAGCAGCGTTTATAACGCACTGTATTACTAAGATATGTTAAGGAAACATTTTTTTTTGCATTTTTACTTTACTATAAGTAAGGTATAGTGATCGTGAAAAAATTCGATCTCGAGATTTTGACGGAATTACATGTTTTGAGGTACCAGAAGTCGTTTTATGAAGTTTTTTCGATGATGTCTGTGTGTGGGTGGGTGGATGAGTGTGTTAGCATTGCTTGTTACCACGCTACGGTCCAGAATCTTTGCTGGATCAAGTTGATATTTTACACGAAAATGGGCCCCATAGGGAAGAAGATGCCTAAATTCTCTAAATAGGGAAGAAGGATGTCAAGTAAACGATGTAAGAAATCTACTGGCTATTTGAACAAAAGCTATGTTCCCTTGTAGGAGAATATTTCGTATCAAGAAATGTTTACTTTGGTTTTCCAAAAATGTTATTATTGCTGTAGTTATACTAATGCAATTATTTGCATCAACTGTGTGATGTACAAAAATAAGCTTATATATTGATATGTCCTTCAATCACTATCTGTACTACCTCAGGAATGAAGACTAATAATCATATCCCATTTAGATGTTTACGTTATGCTTAAATGAGACGTTATGTGTTTGTTATATACTCAAGAAATTTGATATTAAGTTACTTATAGTAAAGTAGAGTGTAGACCACTCCAGATTTTTTATATATGGGTGAATGGTATTTAGTGGGGATATACGTGTATCAAGTCAGAGAAGAGTTCTCTCAAATAACATTTATAATTATTCATTGTTCATTGGGTTTTAACAAAACAATTGGTTAAAACGTTGATTTCTTTTGTTGTTTGAACAAAATGTCAAGAAATATTGTTAAAACAAAGAAGACAGAGTGAATTATACTTATATACAATGTAATCTTATTGCTGCTATCTTTGACTTCTATGCTCCAATTCATCTCCTGGCCTATCAACCGACACTATTATATCCCATAAATAGTTATATATGTAATACTTATTGCAATAGCTACCACTCATAACTTATATTAGCGTACCTTTTTACCTTCCTTAAATACTTATTCCTACAGACAACCTTTAGCATGAGATCCCATTGTTTACTATAGGCTCTACCCGTATGTTGTAGCCCCTTCGTTGGCACAGCATCCTCCCTACTTATTAATCACTCTGCAAGAAATGTTGAAATTAGATTTCTATCGATCCAGAGCAAATTATTGAAATACTTTCATTATGAATAGAAATTTCTCCATGATTTTTTTATTTTTCTACTCTTCTTTTTAAATTGTGTTATAAACCTTTTATCCGTATTCTTTATGGATAACATTTAAATTTTATTCAGCGTTGAATTGTTCCTTTAAAATTCGAATCAATATTATTTTAAATGTGTATAGTCATGAGAAGAAGCTTCAAAAATGTTTTAGGTAATCAAGATTTTCAGATAGTTTAATATATTTAACGAAGTAAAGTTATTTGATCAGTTATGTGTTCAGTTTTGAAAACCATAGGTGCATAAAAAAAAATATAGATTTGTAAAAGTATAAAGAGATATTGTTATATGAACACAGACAATGATAAGTTTCGTCCTAAGAATAAAACATTTCAGTAATATATTTGAAAGATTCATCGTGATGAGTTCACTGCAAATATAAATAATTTTTTTATTTTAAATGTGAACGATTACGCAATTGTTGTAATTAATTATATGCAAATATGAAATATTTCAAAGGAGGATTGAAAATTATTATTACCATCATCATAATAATCATTAAAAAAAAGTATTTCTAATAAATAATATATTTTCTCCCCAGATATTTAAATAAAATTGGGCAATTCCACAAATAAGTGCAAGTAGGACAAATAGTTGTCCGCTTTGATTATAATGCCTCTTGCATTATTTTGAAAAACTAATTATGCTAAGTTTCATTAACTTAGTATTTCAAAGTTAATGAACATTTTATAGAATAATTCATTATGGTAATAGAAAATATAGCATTTTTATTTCCATGAAAAAGAAGACAGTTTTTTAGAGTTGTTAATGTTAATTTCTGTTTTGGGGTCATTAGTTTGACAAAAATTAACGTCTTGTGAGTGTTACAGAAAAGCTTTTATCATTCTTAATTTGTACAATCAGTTACTGTGTGGTAGTTTTTTCATTTTGGGAAAAATAATAAAAGTTTGCGTATACAAATGTTGAATAAAAAAACAACTTTGTTTTTTACCTGCTTAGGATCTTCAGGTGACCTGCTTTCAATAGGACAACCCAGATATTCTCTCCTACTTTACCCCCTCCACACCTCTCCTACCATACACAAACACATTCCACCTCTGTCATCCTCTTGACCTTTACAACTATTGGTTTGTAAATCTTTCAAGCTTATTATTTCTGTATATTTGTAATTTTCTTAATTCTAAGTGCTCCCTAGTTTATTTGTATTTCAGTTGTAATCCCAGGAACAACTGTACGTATTAGAATGCGTCATTTTTATTAAAAAGTTATATGTTGAGACATTAATATATTCCCCAAAACCTTTTCAAGCGCATCACAATCAATCATTATTTACTTTAGGAGTAACAGTTAGAGCTTCGGCCTTATGGTAGTCTCTATTTAATTTGTTTCCATCATTGTATTTATTTCAATTATTTCGCATTGTTTCAGATTAATCTGCGCAAAGGATTGGAGAAAGCTAGTTGTTCGGTTGAAACTTGCACTGCTTGTGCTGGCACCATGGTACTAGAAATGGCTGCTCTTTCACGTCTCTCCGGTGACCCTATATTCGAGGTTTCTATTATATTCTTTACAATGGTTACTTTTGATTACTTAATTAAAGGTGCACTATATCTAATGTATTTTGTAAAAATAAAATGTTAAACTACGTAAATATTAGTTGAGACTTATTTAGATGTCTAGAGGTATCATTATATTCATATAGTTATACATATATATGCTATAAAAAGATTTCACACAAACACGTGAAATAACAATCAATGATCAAACCACAATAAGAAATGGGAAAACAAGAACTGACGAATACCGCTTGTTACGGTTGAAAGATCTTAGTCTCGTTTTCTCATTTCTTATTGTGGTTTGATCATTTATATATAAGCTATATATTAACAGTAAAAAAAGATAATACACATTTCAGTCTCTAATTTTCGGTTTCACCGTCATCAGGAGAGAAAGAATAGGGGCGCCAACGCACTTGCGAAGCGGTGGTTGGAGACCCGTCTCGATGTTTTATAACGTCGAGGAAATTATTTTCTTGATGTAACTGAGTTCTTTTGTAAACTTAAGGTCGAAGCCGCTTCCATTGCAGTTCTTAGAACATTAATATGTTTAGTATTACTAAGCACAATTAAATATCGTCCGCATACCGACAGCGCAAATGTGGCTTGCAATTCCAATCCATACCTTTACCAATATAGATGACAGTTGTAATATCAAATTGATGGAATGTCAATGGGCTCCCTGCTTGGGTTAAAGGCCATTTCCATTAATATTATAAGAAGGAATCTATTTGAATGTATATGGTGGGTATCCTCAAAACTATAAAAATTGAACTATCAAAACTCTTACACATCAGACTTTTAAGAAGTCTGCTAATTGGATACTTTTTCACTTCTCTTTTGAAAAAATAAAACTAGATCTAATATATAACAGCTACAGCAATAAACATTCAACTACATTGAAAGAAAATGAATGCTGGTAATTTTTTAAGGTTTTTGTTTTTAAATTAATAATTAAATGGAGTTGATAATTTAAAAAAATGGTCATAAAACACTACTTTGGGGGAATTGTTATATAGTGATAACTGAAAGACGCGAAATCTTTCAGGAAATATGAAAACTCACAAGAAAATGTATTAGGTTAAAAATTAGTAAGTTATTTAATGAAGAACACACGTATATTTTCCTTTTGGTTTGTAAATGTTCATTAGAATACTTCCCTTTTGCTATTAATTTGCTAACACATTTCCGGTAACATGGCAGTGTAACGGTACTCACTGAGTAGCAGTACTTTCCAAATATGCCCATGAATTTTAGAAAATGAATCATGACTGAGTAGATCGAAATTTGACAACACTTGAATAATGGATTAGGAGCCAGTTAAAATTGAAATGCATTTTTCTTCAATTTTACAGAAGGAAACATTTAGGCCGTCATTTGTAGCAATGATTCTGTATCCATCCTTGAATGTTACATAGTTTGTATGACTTCTGTTTAGATGTAGTAACGAGGATCAGAATTTCCTTTTTTTAAATAAATTGACGTAGAAAATTTAGGTGAAGTCGAGCTAATAACTTGGAATCTCCGGCACCATCGGCTTGTACCGTAACCACTAGACTGCCATACCCAGAAAACTGTTATTGTAGTGTTTCATCTACTATTAGATTTACATTTTACCATATGAGTTAACTCCATTAGAACAACTGTTATGGAAAATAAAACGCAAAATGAATTTTGTGAATAGTAATTAGTTTTTTTTTATAATTATAATAAAAATAAATTGTTAACAACAGTTATAGAACATTTTATGTTTAATAATTTAATATTAAATTTAATAAACATTTAAATAGGTTCATGACTTTTAACATGTGAATCATTTGTGAAGAAAATTTGCTCAATGAAGGTAGAAAACCTAT
This sequence comes from Hermatobates lingyangjiaoensis, assembly GCA_026182355.1. Lineage (NCBI taxonomy): Eukaryota > Metazoa > Arthropoda > Insecta > Hemiptera > Hermatobatidae > Hermatobates > Hermatobates lingyangjiaoensis. Next base: position 2,825,240 of record JAPFBL010000014.1, on the reverse strand, counting down.
TAAAGCTTCCACTAAAACCCAATACTTGTAATTGAGAATCCAACCATTCTCATGATGGTACATCCCCAATAGACCTCTTTATTCTAAATCATTCTCATACTACTAATATGTATAAATATATTAATCGTAATATATACATATTAACTAATCGTAATTAGTTAAAGCATATTTTAAATATGACATGTCTCATGTTAAAAGAGGTTATAAACATGTAAAAGGCAGATCTCGTGTCAAAGTAGTTAAGCACACAGTTATAGTGGTTGTAATTGATAATAGTGATAGTTCTCTAATTAGTTAAAATAAAGCATGAAATTGAACCTAACCTTCTGGATATGTTTCTTTATTTTAGAAGACTTTGAATTCACTATTTGTGAAATATTTTTAAGTTAAACAATAACAATAAAAAAATGCGTATTTTTCAACTGTCATTAAAGTTAGTTGTAATAATGCTTTCTATTTCACTCTCTACAATCAATTATTTATCTGTTGAAGATAATATTTGTTTTTCAGGAGAAAGCTCATGGAGCAATGTCAGGTTTGTGGAGATTGAGACACCGAGGCTCCGATTTGATGGGTACTGTGCTCAACATAGATTCTGGGACGTGGGTGCGCAGGGACTCTGGTGTTGGAGCAGGCATTGACTCCTACTATGAGTACTGTTTAAAGGCTTACATTCTTCTTGGGGATAATAGATACTTAAATAGATTCAACAAAGTAAGCTACTAATTTGTTTGAACAGGATTGCTAACGTTGAAATAGATTAAAGTGAACCCATATTTGTTTCGCATTATTTCAGCATTATTCTGCGGTTATGAAGTATATAAGTCAAGGTCCAATGCTTGTTGATGTTCACATGCACAGACCCCATACTAATTCTCGGAACTTCATGGATGCCCTTTTAGCTTTTTGGCCTGGATTACAGGTGAGTCAGTCATTATTACTATAATTCCGTTATTTTTTGTTTTTTTTTTTATAAATTCTATTATAACAGAGCAAATTTCTTTATTATATTTACAATCAAATGCCTTGGTTGGTTCGAATCCAATTTTGATTAATATGATTTTTATTATAGAATACCATGCATTCTAACAAGGGTAAAGCATTATTGAAAACTTTTTTTAACGCATGTTGATAATTTCAATCCTAGGAAAAGCCCATAAAATGTAAATTATTTTATATTTTTATTTAAAAAATGGTGGCTGAAGTATATGCACAGCAGGCACTCGCACTCCTCCTGTATTGGTCTCCCCGGTGCTGAATTCCTGAAGTTCAAGGGATAGTGTTGGATGAATGAATGAATATTTTCATTTCAAATATTTTCAGTCAAATGATTTCATTGTTGAAATATTTTTGTAACAGATATTTTATAAATAAAATTAATTTGTTTGTTTCAGGTTCTTAGTGGTGATTTGAAACCAGCTGTAGAAACTCATGAAATGCTTTATCAAGTACTACAGAGGCATAATTTCATTCCAGAAGCCTTTACAACAGATTTCCAAGTGAGAACACATGAACAATAGTTATAAAGTTTTTACAGTAAATAGCTGGACTATCTTAGCTGTTCTCGTCAGACTAGTTGCAGATAGTAGCTTGCTATGAACGTCTGACAAGGGCCTGGTGAGAGACTGGCCTTTGTTTACTTTTAGATTTCAAGAGGGAGCATATGCGTGTATGCAATTCAGAGATATTTCCATTAGTGTTTTGTAAATAAAACACTGCAAATACTCATTTTGATATTTAGAAAAATCGTCGTTATGTCGAGAGAGAAGTGGTGGGCTTAGGGCTGAAACCACACTAAAAGTCCCTTCACTGTATTTCCAGTGTAAGTGCTGCCACACATACACAGGGAAGGGAAAGATATAAAAAGAAGTAATTACAAATTATAATTAACAAATATAAGTAAAACGAATAATATAATAAAAAAAATCAGACAAAACAAGTAAGAAAAAATGAAACAATAGAATTAAAAACCAGTGACTGCTATAAAAAATCCAAATAGTGATAAACAGAAACATGCAGATTTAAAAGATAAAAAATGAACTAAAGATTGAGGTTGACTTCAGGAGTTAATCTAGCACCAAGAGGACTGATATGTTCGTCTTCAGAAGCCCTCAAGGTGGACATGATGTTGGAATCGCGGATCTGTTCAATAATTTGTGTATGGAAACATTCATTATAACTATTGAAACTAAGTCCTTCACTTGGATGGCAATGCGAAGGTTGTTCCGATTGTCACTGAAACCCTTTGAAAATTCAAATTCATTCGTTGGTTCCGCTTAGTAGAAACCAATATCACATAAAAGGCAGGGGTGACAAATACCACTAGTCTTGTCCAGGAGTGCGGAACCTTTCTTGGAGTAAAGGCCATTTTAGTACTGTTCATTTACCCAAAAGGCTGCAACGAATGGATAAACGAATTCTTATATAACAATTATATTGTAAAATCCTTACTCGATTACTCGATCAGTACATCTAAACTCTTTCGCGTCTTTCAAAAGATTAAGCTGTGTCCTCATTGCCCGAGTTTATTAACTTTGTTAACTCTGGAATATTATTTTCTAAAAGCTTAGAATTTTCTAGTAATGATTGATAAATAGTTTTCTTTCTAAATACCAGAATTGTAATTCTTTATATTTTAAAACATTTTTATCAACAACCGCAGAAGGCCACACTTCATGATTCCAAAGGCCGCAGGTTCCCTAGCCTGGTCTAGTCGATAGACACAGTATCGGGATATAGTAAGTCTTTACATTTATCGGGTAGGTATAATTGTTCAGGTTGGAAGTGTAGTAAGGATCAGGATAGATTATGAGGAAATTCTGAGATTTTTGTATATGTATATACTAAATATATCAATATTCAAACAACAATAAGAAATGAGAAAAAAAAAGAACTAAAATCTTTCAACCGTCACAAGCGTTCTTGTTGGACTCAGGCGAAGACTGCTTGTTACGATTGAAAGATCTTCATTCATTTTTTTGAATGAATTGACTATCACCTCACAGTTGTATGTCCTCACCTTAACGGTGGAAATATAAAAGTGAGTCATAATGTATTGTTTTCACTTGTGTTTCTTTCTGGTTTTAATATATATATTCGTTTTCGTTGTGGCCCAACTCTGAAAAGCTGTCCAGTTGGCCTTCGTCTTCTCACCGTATCACTTCCTTTCATTATGATGACCATTAACAGGGTGGAAATATTAAAAGTTAACAATGAGGAGCCTGAATTTTAATTGATAGTTATACTTGGTTAATAAAATATGATTGTAACAGATTCTTTGATTTCGTTTGAAAGGCCGAATTATTGAACTATATAATATGAAAAGTCACTGCAAACGAGAGATTATTGCGATTAAACTCCCTACTTCACCAATTATTGCAAATATGGTGGGTTTTAGCAATACGTGAAATAACAGGTTCGTACAGAATTCATCTATACCCTGTCAGATATCATTAATTTAGCGTAAGGTGGTCTAAGGTATTAATAGATAAGTATCTTGAGCATAATGGAAATATGATTTTGCATTTTGCTTTCAGGTGCATTGGGGCCAGTATCCTTTGAGACCAGAGTTCTTAGAGTCTACTTATTTCCTTTATCGAGCAACAAATGACCCTTACTACCTAGATGTTGGTAGGAAAGTTTTAAGAGCTCTCCAGACATACGCAAGAGTTCCTTGTGGATATGCAGCTGTGAGTGATGTACGAACTGGCCATCATGATGATAGGTTTGTGTACTTTTTCTTTAATAATAAAGAATTCATTTTCAATCAAGAAAAGAAAAGAAATATTAATAGAAATATTGTTACTACCACTGAGGTTAGTACGATTTATATTAGAAATAGATAAATCCGTCGTACCTCGTAAGATGTTCTTGGAGTTGCTGGAGCGCTTTTGGATGATGTCCATCTGTGTTGGTTGCGATTGAAGATGGGCAAGTCCGAAAGCGCTCCAACGACTCCAAGAACATATTACGAGGTACGACGGTTTTATCTATTTCTAATATAAATTAATAGAAACACTGAAAAAATCCTCATTGAGCGGGATATATCCGTATTTCACAATCAGTTTATGATAAAAAAGGAAATCATTATATAAAGCATTTTAGAATTCAAAAGTGAAATTACGATTTCTTTTGCTTATCAGAGAGAAACTCAAAAAGAAGTTCAAAATATGAAATGAGCATGTTTATATTTGTAAATGTGAGTAACTGTTTTCCGTTCAAACATATATTCGGAGATCTTACCTTATTTTTTCTTACATACAATGTAAAACTCCACCCATGTTGGTATTTTTTGACGGAATGTGAGCCGTTATCTTGAGGCGATTGTCTATTGAATGAATGGAAAATCATAGAATAAATGAAAAGTAATCTGAAACATAAAAGAAGAATTATGAATTTTAACGTACTATAGTTAATCCATCTTACCTCGTACATTTTGACATCATATGTAAATAACCGATTTCGGACATCGTGCTTGTAGAGCAAACATTAGAGAACAGTTGTTATTAGAGGAGAGAAAGTCTTGTTGGTACTATCCTGGTTGGAAGAACTACTGGTTAAACTAAAAAGTAAAGAAACCTTTAAGTTATTTGCTGGGGGTTAAAGTAAGTATCCTCCGATGCAATTGAACTTTACCAGTTGCTGAAACATTGCAATTTTATACTTTTCTATATATAGGTATAGTTATAAATACCTTGTAATCTTTATAGTCTTAAATTTTTGAGAAATTTTAACCAGCGAGATATCTTCTTGGCTTTGTTGACTTAACAAAAGGTCATTGTTTAGGTTAGTATTTAGGTCATATTGCTTCTACAATCCAAGGTGCAGAGGCATCAAGTGCTTTACTTTTTTAGAGGCTTGACAGATGATACCAACTTCCTTGTGCTGAGACTTCCTAGACTCGTGGCTATAGTGTATTTTGGTTTGGTTTCTATTTTATCGTGAATAGTTTTGATGAAATCAATTTTTATTCGCAGTGGTTGGTTGGCATTCCGAAAAGAAGTTTTTGTAAATAACTGCTGTTATTATCATCTGGCAATATAGCTGGAATTCGCAAAATACATTGAGTTAACAAAAGGCACAACCGTCCTTCCTTGGAGAGGTGTAAGTGCCCTAGTCTATGACGATGCTGACTGGACAAATAACCTTTATTAACTCAGTAAAACCGATACAATGTCTCATTAGTTCGATTTCTCATACTAACATATATTTCAGAATTGTTACCACTTCCAAACAGTTCATTAATTTGATGAGAAAAGGAAAATCAAACACTCAATGATACTTGCAGGTGGAAAGAGTAGGGGGTGGGGATGGAGTGGTGAGAAGAGGATATCATGAAATAAATTATTCTGCGAATACTTAATGCACTCATTGCAGCTCATTTCCAACCTGGAATAGTTTCTCGCACAGAAATTTGATCTCTAGGATAGTTCCTTAATTTATATTTATTTACTAAGCTTCTACTGTGCTTGGCCTATTTTTAAACTGCTTTAGAGTTTCCTTTAAAAGCACTCTAATAATCTGCCCATTCTAAATACTAACTCCTATGATCTCCCTACTTTCGATTGCTTTAAATTATAGGTAAAATAATAATACATTCCTGTGCAACACATGCAATCAATTCCGATCAAATCGATTTCCAAACTAATGATTCAAACCTTTTTGAATTTGTTGATTTGGTGGATTTCAATTTTTTTTTCAATTGAAACCTATCATGTTATGTGAAAAAAGTAATATTTTCTTCTTTGAAATGTATATATAATTTTTTTTTGTAATTTTATTTCAGAATGGATTCTTTCGTTTTGGCAGAAACTTTCAAGTACCTCTATCTACTTTTTGCAGAACCTAGTGAATTACTGATAGATTTAGATAAATTTGTATTTACCACTGAGGCTCACTTGTTGCCCTTAACATTGGCGAGGATTCCAGCAAATTCTTCTTCATTTTGGGTAAGCAAATGATTAAAATATAATAAACTCTGAAGCCATCATACCTCTCTTGTTCTTTCAATTACTCAACTGCTTTAGGATATGCTCTGTTCCCTAAGAATATAATATTCCAAGTGAGAGATAAATAAAAAGAAGTTTAGGCAAAAAACTGGGGAAAGAGCCATATAACATTAATGAATTGCCTGTTCTTTCGTCTATCACTGATTGACATCCAACTTTTTTTGAAGAAGCTTGGTTTCACTAATGTGTTTAAAAATGATGGTAATTTAAGAGTTGATCGATAAAGTGTGTAGTATTCCATAAACAATTCCACGTGTAGTATTGAAGGCTGTATTTATCAATGATAATAATCCTTACTTGAGGCGCAATCACAGTTATATTGGGTAATCTGGGAAGGTTTTTCAAACCTTCATTAAGGAACATCAGTGGAGTATTTGAACAAATTTATTGTCCAGTGATTTATTGCATTAGTTTCACTAGCTTACTAGTTTCGTTTCCACTTAATGATAACTTCTTTGTTTGTTTGTACTGTTTGTGTCTCCCCATTTTTTCACTCTTTGATATCGAGCTAATTCGAGAGGCCTAGAAGTTTTTCATTTTTCTATTGATTGTGAGGTGTATATATATAGCTTCAATATTGTTAGAAAATAAATACTGTAACATTGATTTATTACTTAAGTGTTAAGTTAAATGACAATGAATTGAATATGTTTTATGAAATAAAAATCGAATAAAATGTTACGCATATATTATAATATGCATACTGTTTTTAGTTACAACAAAGTTTCACGTTGTAAACTTAAATAAATAAATGTTCTAAACAACCCATTTTTAAACAGTAAACACCAGTTAATCGGTATAAAAAACATGGCAGGTAATGCTTCATGGTCAACAACATTCAATTTTAAACATTTCATTTTTTAAACCAGATAACATTTATCTGGTTTGAATACATTTATAACATTTAAAAATTAGTTGTTAGAGTCACACCTGTAATTGTGCGTAGAAGACTTGATATATAGTGAACCTACAAAGTAACATTTAATATATTCCGATTTATGAACGTATACATATATATTTTTTTAAATGTTATTTTAATGACAATGATTTTTAAAAATCCGTTATTTAAAATCGTTATACTTCCATCTCTATTACACTAAGAAATGACAAGTATAGTTTACAGAATTGTAAGGCTATAGAGGATTTATCACCACTTTGATTCCGTAACGCTCACTTGGTGAGCGTTAAAATACTCGTACCTTCATTTTATTGAAAATCTAATAAAATGTGTTCAAACCCTTTCAAGGTGTTTCAACGTATAAAATGTGTAGTTTAAGTTTCAAAATGGAGATTTGCGTCTTGTCCAAAGTTTGTTTAATGAGAAGCATTATCTCTTAATTGTAAATTAAGCGGTGAATAATATTAGAAAGATACATGTTAAACTTATAATAAATAATGTACTATGTTTCATATATTTTTAAATCTAGGTTTCAGTAAGTGTCTTATCTGCTATAAATCTCAGCCCACAGAACTGATTAAAACTATAATTTTTTTTAACATGAACTGAAATGTTTCCTATTAATTTCATTTGTAATGAACCATGATAACATTTCTTTTGTATTTTTTTTTTAAATAATATTATATTGAAATTATTTCTGAATAAAGAGATTCTCTCAGTATTTTGATGAAATCTTTTAGGATGAGGAACACAACAGTGAGGGACCTCAACAATGCCCAAGCACTCTGCGACTCTTTCCAGATGCTGTGAGGCGACCTCTCAAAAACCTTGTTCACAAAACATGTCCCAGCAAAAGACGCACACTTACTGCTTCCAACTTTCAGGTAAATTGTGATAAAATATTACAGATTTCATTATAATAACTTAAACAGAACAACTCGAGAATTTATAATATTTTGAAAATCATATGTATACTTTTACGATGTATTAACGATCCGAATAGGACAAATAAAGCTCAATATATGTTTCTCTCTCTATATTAAACTATATATATATATATAATATATATATACCATGATAAATGAAAAACGGTCCGGCAGGACAAATCACAATTAAAATAAGCAGTGATACATAAACAGAAACACAACAAAGACTCACTTTTCAATATTTCGACCGCCATTACGGTCTATCACGTATATATATATATATATATACGTTTATGTATGTAATTAATAAGTTCAGAGAGAAAAAGCACCTCAGGAAACACTACTCCACAATATTTCAATATTTGTCATCATCATTAGCACAAGTGACTGGCTCGGAAGTCAGCCTGGACTCTGATGACGAACATCGAATTATCATTGTGAGTTTGTGTTTCCTTCTTGTGTTTTCTCTCGTTAAATTTCTTTTATTTAGTTCGTTGGACCGTTTTTGATTATCGGTTATATAAATTAGTGTATTTTGGTAAGTGTTCTTCTTGAACACTCCATTATTAAAAATACAACCATATTTCGCTGGTATAAGTTTCTTATTATCTTTCTTATACTTTCTACGTAAGTCATTAGTTGTGTAGTTCAGCAACTATTTATAATTTCCAATATAATACTTCGTTATAAACATTTGTCTATATAATATAATAAGTTTTCTTTAGTTATCACGTTTCAACCGATCAACCGTTATCATTGGACGTGAATGAGTCTTGATTTGAGTTTCCTATTTATATAAAAAGTGGATGGTAATGTAGGAAATTAATTCTTAATTGTTTCTTAATTCGCTGAGCTGAGTGGTTTAGTGGTTGGAGCAAGACGAAATAAATAATAAAAAAAAATCATCACAATAAAAATCATAAAATCAATGATATGCAGAAAATGAAACCATACATAAATGTATCCAATGTTCCGTTAGGAATAGTAGTAGATTTTAACCTCTTTAAATACAAGCCAGAGCCAAGCGGACCCTCCCAGGTGTACACTCTGACCACTAGACCAGTTAACTTAGAGGAATAAGAAATTATCAAGAACTAATCTCCAACATTATCTTATACTTACTTATGTATATAGGAAATTGAGAACTACTCATTTTTGTCTGCATGATAACTGTTTAAACATGTCTACTACAGTAAATTTAGAATATTTCAGAGATGAAGTAACGTATGTGTTTGTATGTATATATTACAAGATTTGTGAGTAAACACGTGTATCAAACCAGAGTAAGGATTGCAGAAATATGACTGAAACTTTTAACCAAAACAACTAGGCTTCGTCGTAAGTATGAAAGAGATTTTGACGAAGATCAATTGTTTTGGTTTGGTAAAATCTTATTCACATATCTAAATTTCGTTCTATGTTTTAGACTTTTATATACATATTTCATTGAATAGTCGCCCATATTTCAGTGAAGTCATTTGCAATGACTTCATTTCAAAATACCTAGTAAACATAGACCCCTCATATTTGTGACAAATATATATTATAGAAAATTATATTTAATAAAATAATATAATGTTGATATTATTATAACGAAGTCATCTTAATAACCTGAATAAATTTATTTAAATTTGATATATCACCTCTATGAGTAATTGATGTTAATATTAACATTTCCAATGTTCTCCGTTGTCCCTATTGCATTTTATCTACAATACTCGTGCTGTCAAGTTCTAAAGTGTGCCGTTTAGTTAAAGCGTGTCAGGCAAGGGCTATTGCAGACTTTCTTTGTTCTTATTGAAAAAGAATACTGGTATAATCCCTCTTACAAAAAATACCAGTTGTCGTAAAGTAGTGTAAATGTTCATTGTTTTTCTTATTCAATAAATTTTACATGTATGTGTTCTCCATCCCATTTGTATATTCTTTTGTTTAAAAATTGGTCATTGAACAGTTTTTCTGGTTCCAATCAAACTCTCACATACCGCGTTTTGTTTATGTTCTAAAATTATCTTCATAAGCATAAGAAAACAAGAAATCAATAAAGGAGAACTGTGAATTTTTACATCAAAATAAACTTCTTGTAATGCATTAATAGGTTCTTTTCTTTTTTGAAAGTTTTTATTTTATGAAGAAAGTTTAGCAAAAATGAAAACACACACATGAAAATTGCAGAAAACAATACTTGCCTCTAATTTTATAATGCATTTATATACATATTATGAAACAAAATCTAACGTGAAATCAAATCCACCGTAAGAAATTCATAAATGAAACTAAGATGTTTTGACCATCTTGTTCCTCCTCATACAAGAAACGAGAAGAATTGGTCACCCATAAATTTATAATATTAATTGTTATAGATAAATTTATTTATCAATTTATAAAAATAAAAAAATTATAATTTTATAAAAAAATGTATAATTTATAAAAAAATTATCAGAAATAATTATTAAAAGTTAATTTCACTATTGTTTCTACAAAGGTTTCCAGTTAGTATTAGATTTAATTGGAATTTACGTATACATGTGCATATAATGGGGTTTACAATTAACATAAGGTATAATTAAATCAGCCAGTGAACCGGATATGAAATTTGTGGAAAAACTAGAACATCATTTCTTTCATAAGCTAAAGATGAGAGTTACTAGTCAAGAAATTAATTTTCTTTGCTGTGTCGGTTATTTTTTATGTTAATTATGTATATATTAGTAAAACATACAAGTCGTTCATAAATTTACCAGTCTTTATTGAATGGTTGAATGCCAGTGTAATTTTTATTAATATTATTTATTAATCAGGGCATTTAGTATATGGGTTTATGAAGTAGATAGTTTTCTTCGTCACCATAATTATTGTAACAGAATATTTTTAGCCTTAATCATTAGTTACTAATTACTATTTCTTGGAAATTCAGCTGAAATATAATGAGAATTACTTCATTAGAAGAAACTTTGAGCTACCTGAAACTAGTATTGTTAGGTTTTAGTTTGATAAGAAGTTATTACTTTCCTTATTTACAGAATATTTTGCTGAAGTCGGAGGCGGGCTTTCTCTACTACTATGGTCTCATAATCATTTCCGCTGTGCAGATAGTACTTTTGTTCTTTTGGTTCATCTATATGTCTACATTAAAATTAACATGAAAGACTGAATCACGTTTATTGTATTCATTATTGATATTTTTCCAATTTATGATTATTTTAAAATTTTGAATATATCTTTAACGAATTGGAAACAATAAATCTTGTGTATCTAATACGGATTTAATATAAATCAAGATTGAATAAAACAGATCTAGTCTTCCATGGCTATAGTTTAATTTAAATTTCAAAACTTTTAGATTTGTAACCAGAATAACGAAGTTGAGATGTTTACACCTATAGTAGTTTTTGTACAAGTAGTTATCTGAACTTGTGTTTTCTATGTTGTAAACTGTTATTATCATCAAAGAAGGTACTGACTGGTCGGTAATTCGATTTTCTGTTGAAGCTATGTTGTCATAGGCAGTAGGATTCCGAATGGTTCCAAGTTTTGTCAGCATTTTAGGGAGAAGTTATATTTGTAAAAGAGGACAGTTAAAGGTTTTGCCTTAATCAAGACCAGTTCTGGGTACCACGGTAGCTTAGTAAGGTCAAGTAGCTTGCTGCGGTCAAAGGGACGTGGATTCCGTTCTTCTAACTCTTAGTTATTATGTCGTCCAGGTTTTGTATTTCTTATATTGATAGTGTTGCAAATCATAGTTGTTGAGAAACCTTTTAAACAAAAAAAAAGAGACTATTATAATGAAACTACGTTGGCGTGCCAAAAAAAAGACACTTATTTGTATGAATATTTTATTTCTCTATGTCACAAAATTGTATAAATGCCAGACATCGATTTGATTTTTCTCAGCCTCCATATTAGTTATTTTCGAGTTGATTTGCATTGTCGTTTCTAGCTATCACAAACAATTTATAACTGTATACATACCAGGAAAACTATCTTGGTAAAGTAATTCGGATTACCATTACTTATTTAGATTATGTTATTGATATAAAATTGTGAATTTCTTCAGTGAAAAAAAATAAATTATTAATTTAATTTTAATTCACGTTTTAAAATCTTATCCTTTTTTCTTTTTACTAAATACCTAGTTTAATCATATTGTACAACATTCCTGTTTTTAAGTTACGAATTTAAGGATTTTGTTTTGTAGATAAGGGAAAGTTTTTTTTTCAGACCGGATGAAAACATTTTGTTGACAACTTTGTCCTAATATTAGATTGTCAAGTTTATTTTATCCGTGGTTGTTAAACTAAAACGTTCTTTTTATTTATATTAAATTTTATTTAATTTTGAAATAACTTAATCTATCTTCCTTAATTCATATAAAAGTCAAGATAACTTATACATATCTAAGTGAATATGATTTATAGGAATACAATATGTAAATCTATCATTTTTATTGAATTGAAGTTAAAGCAAAGTGATGTTTAGGCGTGTAGGCTAGTACAGTACTTGGTAAGGAAAGCTTTAAGTTATGTTTTGAGGATTGAAAAAACTTATCAAATAGTTTTCTTTCAAAAATTACGCTCTAATATAATTATATCTATTTTAAAAATATATTTTTTTTTAAATTCTATAAAACTTTAAAATAAAGTGCAATTCCATTACTGGTTTAGTTAATAATATAATTCATATCATAAAGTTATATTCATTATCTGTAATGTTTGCTATAAGGTGCCTTTTTATGTCTTACATGAACTAGTTATCACATTTTTATTATTTTGAACCTTTATGTTTATTTCTGTTGTTTTTTATGTACCACTATTTTGTAATAAATTTATAAATACAGATCCATTAAAACTCCTTGATCTATCTTATGAAAGATGCCTTGAAACTTAAAAAAAAAGAACTCTTGCATTTTGTGTTTATATTTTTATAAAAAAAAGAAATAGTATAATTTAAACTAATTAATTGGTAGTAGATAGAAATCCATTTAGAAAAAGTTGTGATATAATTAACATTTATTTACGTTAATGAAGATAAGAAAACAGGTTATTTATGTTCCATGTTTTTACTTTCATTTATTGGCAGTATTCCTAACTTCGTTTATTGTTGGGAGATTATATTTTAGAAAAACCTCGTATTTTAGTTTTGAGCCTTCTGTCTTAAATGATTATTAAGATTTTTATTTTTTTTGACTGTGATGAATTAATTTGTATTTCTCGTATTTTTTAATTTGAAAATAAAGTTTATTAATTATTATTATTTTTTGCACAACATTTTCCTTTTAATTTTATAAAAATGACCCTAACAAATCGAATATACAAAAAAAAAAGTGAAGCAACATTATCAAGTAATATTTATTATGCACGGTTGATATTCGTAAAGGACAAATTATATTTTTTAAAAAGGGTCGATGTTGCTTTTAGCCTTATTTCAATGACAACATTTATAGACGAGATATGTTAATAAACAAAGGGAGCAATTTCTCATTGATTAAATTTGGTTAGGTCAATATTCTCACAATATCATTCTACTGAAATAAGAGTAGAATTTTTCTAAACAGGAAATCTTTAAATGTTTATTGAAGGTTTAATTTCTTTAGAAATTAGTTTGCATAATGTTTGATTACAGTGCAATTCATTAGCAGAAGTGTATGGATTATCTATAAGATATATCAGACCGCAGGTTTAATAATAGTATTGTGACAAGGTTTTTACCTAAAATTCAAGAACATTTGTAATTTGAACATAGAAATTACTCATATACCGTTGAAAAATAATTTTTCTATTAATCTTCATACAAAAAAAATCAATTAATATAAGAATTTTAATTGAAACTTAAAAGGCTGATGTTACATAATTAGCCTTAAAGATTATTTGAGGTTTAAAAAAATATTACAATAAAGCACCCCATGCTTCAATTTTGCTCAAAAACAATAAAGGTCATTCCCATTTAAGAATTATTTATCTGTCAAATTTAATTTTGATGTATTAAATGTTGTTATCTGTTAAGTTTACAGAATTTTAGATCCACACCAAACCCCTCTCCATACAGACTTAATAAAAAAAAAATATCAAAACGAATACAGGATACCTCAAAACGTGGAATGCATCAATAACTCAATTCAGTTTATTTTTAGTAAAACTTAGTTAAGTTTCAGTTAAACTTAGTAAAGCAAACAAAATTTTTTTTTAAAATTTCAAATTTGCTTTAAAAAAAGCGACTTTTAAATGAGGTTTGAATAGTAAGTAGTTATTTGATTAGGTATGTCACTTAGAATAATTTATTATCAGTCCTCTTATGATAAGATCAGATGGTTATTTACACTTTGACCTTGGAAGGTAGTTGAGAATATTGCATAAGAACCTTAAATTCGTCTTGTTTGCATTAAAATACTTTATTCTTTCACATATTTAATTTTAATTAATTTAATTTGATGTTGTCAACACTAAGTGTATTTCATATTAAATCTCTCACAGAGCTTTTACATCAGAATATTTGAAAGTGGGTTCATCATATATTTCAATTGAGTTTGTCCATCAATATAAATAGAGTGACGTGTGAAATAATGTTTGAAATTATGCCTTTAGCATCAACCTATTTAATTAGTCAATTAGTCGAGGACTACTATACTAAAAATAAGAGATCTCCAATATAAATTTACACAAACAAATTAGGCAGAAATAAATCGTATTTATGGGTATCTAAGATCAATTCAACATTGTGTCTGGACTAATTATTTATAATCAGAGGAAAGGAACTGAATAAACCGTCCTGCAAATCCATTCGAGGCTTTTTGTGCCTTCGGTGGTCAGAAAGACAAAAAATTGTTGACACACTTCAGATACTGTTGTGTGATTTCTGTAGATTGTTTTTTCGGCACCAATTTTTTTTTTGTAAATAATGCCGTTTTCAACAATTTTCTAAATATGTTTCTTTTCAATGCACAAATTTCTTGGAAGAAGGCGACTTATGCGTTGTTGTAGGAAATTGTAGCTCATTTTTGTAATAGGGAAACAGTTTTCTAGACTGATCCTAAACTAAGAGTTTTATATTTAGCCTTACTAAAGTTTATTGAAGTAGAAATTTTGAACCTTCACCTACAGACTCGGGAAGGACAACATGCACCAATTTTTCTATTTCTCACATAAAAGAATATAGTGTCATAACCATGATTCGAACATCGAATCTTCAGAACTGACAGATTTAAACTCTAAATCTTCAGTACTAACGAAACTCAGGTTTTTCCAAAGCGAACTCTTTCTCAGTGAGTGGTTGAATGCTGGGCTCATTTATTTCATTCCAAAAGAGCAACTGATATCTGCGACTAATAAATTAAAATTAATACTTTAAAGTATGATACAGCTGCATCACTTTAATATTGTTTACTTCCAAACTTATATTCCCTTCTATACTGTCTCCATATCGTAACAAACAATTCACCATGTATCCTGGAAAATAATTAACGTTTGAGCCTCACATTACGTCCTTAGAATTTCATTGAAAGTTTATAATTAAGTGCGTCAGAGCAAATATATTATTAGTAATATAACATATTGAATTAGAAGCAACCAGTATCATTTCATTTAGTGTCATTAAATTACTTCACAGTAACTTATTTAAAACTTTCTGTAATACTTTTAACAATGATTTGATTCTGGCAGGCAGCTACAATATTTATTGACTAAATAAAAAAGAAAATCTATTTTGTTCTTACTTTTAAAAATTTGATTTAAATCAGTCTTGTCAATGTTATTCACCAAAATATTGTTTATGTTAATTGTGTAATGCTCGTGTATTAATATTTAATTCGTAAACATTTATATTAAGAACAACTAAAATTAATGTAATATATGTATTTCATTAATTTACTGGACAATTTAGCTTATAAATAATTTCATTTTTCAGTGAAAGTAATTTTTTTTTTTTTTTTGAAAAATACTATGCATCGGGATGTTTTTGTTTGTAATTTTTTATTTTCAATAACTTTGATTTACTAACAACTGATTTAACTTAAATTAGTCAATGTATAAGGGAATAAAACAATTAACAAACTAATAAAATTAGCAATACATTTCAGTCATCCGTGTAGTCATTTTCAAGCTATATATGAAAAATATCACGAATAATATTAGTTTGTTGAAGAACTAGCTTTTCTTTATTAACCCGATAATTTTTCTTCCTCTGTAATTTTGATTTATTTTCAAATTTATTAATTTAAATTCACTGTTTGCTTGGCCTTCAATGTATAACAGATCAGACAACAACAATGTATAACAGACCAAAATCATTGAAATTTAATGAATAAATAATGTTCTTAAGAGTGATGAGTTAAACAGATTGTGAATTCATATTATCTAAATCCCGTTTCACTTCTTAAGTTCTTGACCTTGTACCTTGACTGATTTGTTAACTCTAAGTTACTAACTCCGAAGTTACCCTTGAACACATTGAAGCACATAGGTGAACACACTCAAGAACTTACGGGGTAGGACGAATTTATGTTAATTACAACTCACAAATGGTGTTTTAGGATTCGTCATATTTATTAATTTGCATCAAAACCATTTACAAGCTGCTATGAAGTTTCTATCTTGGACTACCTGGTGACAAATGATTTTATTCCAATAGTGCGCCTTGGCATTGTTTAAAAGAAGCCTAGTATAATTTTTTAATTAAAATAGAAAAGTTTCAATTTGTTGGAAGACTATTGTTATCAATATCGAATATTCTTTTACTATGTTAAAATACTAGTTGTTTTATTTTTTATTTAAATGATCTATAAAATTTATAATATTTTAACGGGGGATAGATCTGAAACTAAACTTGTTTCAAAGATATTTCTGGAAATTGTCGTTAGTGCCATTATGGAACAATTAAATATGAAATGAAACGAACTCCATAATTAAATTTATTTTTAAAAATTCTCCATTTAAATATAACATTAACTGTATTACTATTATTATTATTATATTTGTAATTAGTTTATTTTATTGTTATGAATTTATTGCTTTCAAATTTTAACTAGACTTATAGCTGTTTATTTTTCCAGTCTGCAAATCCAGACCATAAAAGAATAATAAATGACATGGGAATCACTGTTGCTCATCTGGATGATGGAAGAATTGAGTTAATTCATGCGTTTTCAAAAGTCAGTTTTGTTTCTTTATTTTAAAACTTTCATGAATTAAAGTAAACGTAATTTCATTTTCTGAAGGAATGCCATTTTTTAAATAATTATGTTTTATTTTTTGAAATATAAAAGAAAATAAATGAAATTACTATTTCAATTTATTATTGTTACTGTAATAAACTATTATTACTATCACCCCTTATTATATTTCAAAATTAATTTTTTTTGTTTTTTAAAGTTTTCTTTTTTTTTGTGAATTACTAGATAAAATCATAAATCAATATTTTTGATTTTTGTTGGTAATTACTTTCAAAAAGTCATTTTTGTCTAGTTTTTAAATTAATGTAGATCCACCTTTAAGAATAATTAAGTTATTATTTATTATAATAACTTAATAAATATATAACTTATATATATAATTAATAATTATTAATTAATAATTATATAAGTTATATGATATATAACTTAATAATATAGTTATTATTAATCTTCAGAATAATACATACAAAATATTTATGTATTGTATATGAGTTGTTCAATTATTAATGACGTATGCATATGTGTTTACCCAGTTGATGTAACTTATTTGGTTTTGACATGCTCAGAAACTCAAAACAAAAATTATGAACAACTAATTATTAACTAATGCTATGAATTCAACCTAATTAATCAATCTTACTTTTATTTTTATTATTACTAATAAAATTTATTAGTAATAATAAATACATTTATTTTTATTATGTTATTACTTTTATTATTACAACAATTCTTAGTGCTCAATTTTCATTTCAGTTTTTTTTTGTTAAACATAATAAATATAATTAAAATTATTTAATAAATTATAATTTAAGTTATACTAACAACCTCTTACAGTACTAACTAGTTAGTAATACTAGTGTATTATGGTATGTATAATAGATAGGAAGTGTTTCAAGAACGCCAACTCTGTTGCACCCATGATGAATAAAACGAAGGTTTTGTGATATACCCAAGGTTGAACTCACGGAGGCTGGCTTCCACGACTTACATCAGACAATACAGGATTCACTGGGTAAAATACAAAGATAATTAATCAATATTGAAAACAAGGAAAACGGTGGCGCAGATCTTTCTTCCTCGGGCAACAACCACACAAGGGCATCATATACCAAATTTGAGGAAATAGATGCTTCCTGCGGGTAACAACCTGATAAAGAGCAAACAGTTTAGTAGGCAATTAAGGCTTCTGTTGTTCCTCCCTGAGAGGTTTGTAATAAGTATTAAAAGGAAGCTGTTGACCATAAGAGGAAAAGACGTTAGGGAATGACGAACCCTCCAGACCCCAACACGGTCTGGCAGATTTTCCGCCTACTTGCTCCAACCCGAGGAAACGCATCATCCCAACTGAGCAGCTAAATCTACAGTTTGCTTTTCTTGGCTTCTGCCACAAGAGAAAACCACCCAGGCATGTTAAACCTCCCTCCTCCTCGTTACTAAAAGAGAAAAGCACATCGGGGATGAGGAAGGGTGGTGGTAAACCTGTTGTGATTTATTCATGCACCTTAGTCTAAGCAGAATAGGTTGATTTTGTTTAGGTAGGGCTCTTTCGCCACGCCACGACAAACCAATCGCCTCTTCAGGAATGAGAAAAATAGAGTCCTCGTGAAGTGCCCAAGATGGATCTCGCGGAGGCCGTCTTCCACGCCCTATATCAACAAATGTTATAGCAAATAAGCTCCGTAATCTCCAAGATACTGATGGTTACTTGATGAAGGAGGTCATAAAAAAGTACAGGAGAAAACAAGAGTATCAGTTGATAGGGAGTTGAGATATAGCAAAGAATAGGTAAGTAAGGGGAGGACTCAGAGATTAGAAGAAGAGGTATACGATGAAGGAAGGAGAAGCATCCAGGCGATAACCGCATCGCGATAGGCCAGATAAACCTAAGTGTGCCACAACCAACGCAACTTGCCTCGTCCGAATCATAAGCTTGATATGAAACAAAGTTGCTGGATTTCACTGGAGGCGAGAAAAAAAGTCTTAAAAAAGACAGGTGCAAACCGGAAGAAGAAAAGAGGAGTTTGGGATCCAACTCCCGAAGCAGTGTGCGAATGAACAGACTTTCCATCGGCGGACACCAGTCCAAGATCGAGAATCCCAAGGTAGCAGCTAAAGCAGCTGTTTTACCACCAGAATGAAAGAGAGCTCTTGAACAATACAGTTAGCCACATCCGACCAATTAGTTCGGATTGCCAGCCAAGCTAGAGTGCGAACGAGAGGACTTTCGATCGGCTTGCCTTTCTTAGTTCACGCAATGGGAAACAACCATCCAGGAATGTTAAGCCCCTCCACCACGACAAAGCACATCGGAGGGGAGGGGTGATAAACCGTCATTAAGAGGTAAAACAGAGAATAGTCAGTCTCATTACGACTGCCGAGCGACGGTTAGTGATGGATTGGTATCGCCAAACGTCGCGGTTTGCGCTGGGTATTCTTTCTGTTTTTCTGTTTTTGTACTGTTTTTTCTGTTAATTGTACTGAAAATTAGAGATTGTACGTATGATTATCTATTGCGTCTGTCTCATTGGTTGAATTTGAGAAAATTGAAAACATTTAAGGACAAATGGTCGTTGGAAGTTGAATTGCTTTGTTTGTTTTTGTAGAAAATGTTTTGAAAACAGAACAAAATGTATTGATTAGAGTAAATAAACTATTAAGTATTAGTTTCCAACCTATATAGTTTTTGAAATTCAGAAAGAAATGAGAACGCATTTGCTTTAGAATATTGGAGACTTTACAAAAGATATTTACATATACTAACACTCATAAATTCATTTCACAATATTTTTCCAAATTCATTATAGCTGCTCAATGAGAATCCAAATTTACTAAAATTTGTTTTAGTAAATAATATCGAAGTCTCATAATGTTATTAATTTACATTTACATTAATTCATTCAATGAGTATGTTATTTTTTAATTTTAACATACTTAAAATTGTCTCATATATTGATTTCGCCCGTAACATTTTATATGCTTAACTTTAATGTATTAATTTTCTGGGTAATATAATTAAATTCGTGGAAGTAATCTGTACCTTAAAATGAATATTCTTTTAGCAGAAGTCACAACTAGGAAACTTATGTTGTTTCACCAAAAAACAAATAAAGCGATAAGAAGAAAACTTGAACGCTTCGGAAGAAGTTTATAACAATCGAAACTGTAAAATTCAATATAGTGACTATTAGAGCGGGATCAAAGTACAGAAGGATTTGCGCATGATATTTACATATTGTATATGTAATATTTTTGGTAAAAACCATAGCCAAAAACAATGGATATTCCACGAGCTTAATTAACAAACTAATTAGAAGGAAAGAAAGAAATAAAATAGTCAGCCAGGCATACCCCCCAATGAGCTCCTCTACAAAAGTCAAACAAACCTGGGTGGTGATCCCATACATTGGTGATCCATCCTTAAGAATAGCCAAATTATTGCAAAAATATGGCTTAAAGGTTGCTTACAGAAACTCAGGTGACTTAAAGTCCCTGTTATCTTTAAAATCAGTTCAAGAACCCCTTTCTTTTTCTGGTATATATA
This sequence comes from Hermatobates lingyangjiaoensis, assembly GCA_026182355.1. Classification (NCBI taxonomy): domain Eukaryota; kingdom Metazoa; phylum Arthropoda; class Insecta; order Hemiptera; family Hermatobatidae; genus Hermatobates; species Hermatobates lingyangjiaoensis. Next base: position 2,804,704 of record JAPFBL010000014.1, on the reverse strand, counting down.
AATTGTAATGTGCTAATTGCCCTGCACATTATATAGGGATGACAATAAGGTCATTCAACAAAAGAATAAAAGAACATATGCAAGAAGTTAAACAGAAAACCAAATCCCCCAACAATAAACAATTTATGTCCCATTTTGCCAAACATTTAGTCACCAATAACCACCAATTTTTCCCAGACCAAAATATACAAATACTACATAGAAACAATAAATTCCGGGAAATAACTATTTTAGAAGGCTCTGAAATCAACAAACTAGTGCGCGATAATTCTTCTACTTGCCTCAATGAACAAATTCCCAAATGTACAACTTTTCTTAATTTATTCATATAAAAAAAAAATAAAAAAAGCTCTACTTTCTCCTTATGCATATATTTGGTTTATATTTCGTTATAGCTCTGTGTGTTATATTTTCAATATGTTTCCATTGTAAGAGAACAAAAAATTACAATGAAATGTACCTGCCTTCGAATAAGAAACAGATGTACCCTATACCCCCACCCATGTCCATTCCATTACCAGTCAGTCTTATTCAGAGGCACTCATCCTTAGGTTCGTACTTTCTGCCTTATTTTATTTTATATTAATTTTTGTACTTATTTACTTTGTACTATAGATAACTCTCTGGTGTCATTGTATTTTTTAGTTAATGCCTGAGGAAGAACACTACGTGTTCGAAACGCGTTGTTTATATCATTAAATTTTTATATGTGGAGACCATTTCATTAGATTTTTACCCTACAATGAGTAAATACCACATAACAGATTGCACTACATTAGAATATTGTATAGACTTTAAGTAGGCATTGAAAAATACAATGATAAGATTTTTTTCACCGACAATCTTAAGAAAAAAAAATGTTTTTTAGGCAAAAAGCTTGTCTGATGCAGAAGAAGGTTTATTGTTTATGCAAGAAATGATTGAAATAGCCAAATCCCAAGGGACTGATGCTTTACCTCAAACTGTTACTTATACGGCTAAAGGAAAAGTGCACAAAGTTACCGCTGGTCCTGCCCATTTTGGAAAACAACTAAGAGGAAGTCACAAGGTGAGTGAAAGAATCATATAATTAAATAAATTATGTTAGTCTAAATTAAATAGGTAAAAGTTATAAGAAATCTTTGAATGGTATAAGCGGTTCATCAGATGGGCATGCGTAACGGGATATTAAAGAAATTGTAGAACCTGCAGAGCTGGCTCGATGTGGGACTTCTCTGTCATTACAAGATATTCTTTGTCTGCTTAGATTGCTACTTTATTTTCGAAATCCTTATTTAGTTCAGATCCTTATTCGGACGAACTAGGATAAGGCAAGTTCTAAGACTCGATGTTGAATCAATCATGATGTACTCGCCCTTACCTTAAATTTTTGCTGGTTAACAAATGAATATTAGGTTCCAATATTTGGCGCCCACGAACAAGAACTGCATCCAAATAGTACAGAATAAATGAGCCGGGCTCATGATACGCCAGAAATGTTGATATTCAACATGATTTGAGTTTGGAATCTATTTATTCCTACATTACTCGACTTGCCAGCAATGAAGACAAAAAACAAACTGCTCACCCATCCAGATCTCCTTGTTCGGGAACTAAATCCAACTCCCAACCTTTCCTAATCCCACGAGCCTCAAAGCTTCCTACATAAACTAAAAATGACTCCAAAAGTATACAGTACCTCAGAGAAAGCAAAGCCGGAAGACCATACGACTACGAAGACGATACCATTCCCTGACAGACTGACTCCTCCTTTCTTGACAATGTTTACTGACCCTACAAAAACAGCAGGATGAGAATCTAGCAGTAGTGGGCCTCTGGTCCGGAACTGCTATTTATGACATGCACTGTTGTACATGATAATATTCGTTGGTTCGTTGGTTGGTTCCAATAACTCAGTAAATAACTTAGTTCGGCATAAACTTATTGAAAACCATAAACCAAACCATAATTTAAGGAAACGTTATAGTTATTGGCTTAACGATAAGAAGTTCCAAATCATCGTATATTATTACCTCCTGTTATTGCTTGTCAATTTAATTTCTTAAATTTGTTGGATATCTGTTCCGAGAATATTAGAAGATATGTTTCAAAGACACTTTTTTATATTGTTTTCTTGGCATTGAAAAAGGCTGTATTTAATATACTATTGTTTAGAATGTCTGTTTGTGTCTAGGTGACTGCGAAAGTAGGTGTGGCCGATCCTGTGAAAGCTTGCAGTACAATCACAAATCCTGAAAGCCTGAGAGGTAGGATTGTTGTCGTTCAGAGAGGGGACTGCATGTTTATTAAAAAGGTAAGTTCTAGTTACCGCATTTGTTTAAGGTGTGCCTTTCTAGTTAAATACCCAATTATAATATGTTATTATTAATTTTTTTATGTTAAATGTGATTTTATGTGTAATTACGATTTAAATAGTAATGATAATTTTTATTTTTGACAGTTTGTTATTTCAAATAAAAAATTAAGTAAATAAATTTACATACATTTCCAGAATGAATTTTTGAATTTGCATAATTTTTATACTATTTTGATGTTGATTACGTCCCCGAAAAACTGAAAACTACATGCTAAACAACTACCTAAGAATTTTATTTTTTAATATAAAATCATCTTGATAGCTTTAAGAAGACTGTAGTTTAGGTTTAAAGGAAATTATTTTAGTTCATGCATTTGTAATTTCATAGAGAAAAATATTTAATAGCAATGGTATTTTTGCAGGCTCGGAGGATTATGGAGACAGGTGCAGTTGCAGGAATAGTTATTGATAACCATGTGGACTCCGGTCACCTGTTTACCATGTCTGGAGATGGAACGGATGACGTTACCATTCCTTTTGTCTTTCTCATCTTCAGCGATGCCCTCAACCTGCTCAACGTCCTTATAGATGATCCTTCGATTGAAGTGACCCTATCTGATTCACATTCAAATGCTGGTAATTCTAAAATTTAATCGAATTCTCTAATTAGTAAACATTTTTGTTTTAATGAACAATAATTTCTAAATTCATGGATTTCTTCATTACCACAGAGGTTAGTATTATTAATATTAAAACTATAATATACCGTCTCACCTCGTACACTACTGCTGAAGCTCTCGGACCGGTTTCGGTGTCACCCACCTTCAACAAGAAAAGATTGTCTTGTTAAAGATGGGTGACACCCGAAACCAGTCCGAGAGCTTCAGCAGCAGTGTACGAGGTAAGACGGTATATTATAGTTTTAATATAAATAATAATTTCTAAAATTTGGTTTAGTGTAATTTTTGTATTTAATTGTACATTCATTTTTGCATTAAAGAATGTAAATTTTCGTTTGAACTATTTATTTTGCTGTTTTTGTTACTCTTGAAAATTTATTCATCAAAAGAAGAAAAAATGATAAGCTAATTGGTCTTTAAGAAAATGTCATTATTTGATATTCTGGGAAGTAGACATGGTCAGATGTCATAAGATAATCTTGTGTCCACTTCTTCAACAGTGTGAGCAAGCATTCCATAGAGAAAATTAACATTTATAAATCAACATGATAAATAAGCTCTGAAAATAAAGATCAAACAGATAACAGCAGAAAAAACAAACAATACAAATTTGTATTATATGTATGTTAAAAAAACTTGGTCTGATATGCCAGCCTGAGAGCATCACAAACTGTCAGAGTCCAGACTCAATCTATGCTTGCTACTTCAGCTTGGCTCATCTTCTCCTGATAATGGCAGATGTTAAATACTAAAGGATGTTATTTCTTTTTCTCTGAAAATTGATTAATGGTCCTTTTAGACTGTCTAATATGATATTTAGTTTGAATTTAAAGGATTGAAGTTAGAACTTTAAAAAGCAAACAAATAAAACGATTTCAGACGATCTAGTATGATTTTCGTACCACGCCATGGTACTATTCAAGAGAATATCAGAATAAACAATAACATATATATAAATTTATATAAAATAAAAGTATATAAGACATAGAAGAGAACAAAATGCTTAGTACGATCGATATTTCGAACACTCCAGTATCAGCAAAAGAGAGTATGTTCTCTGGAAAGCATATCAGTGGTATTTAAATATAATATGACTGTTCGCCAGTCGTAATGAAGGCGTGAAAATTATGTTTATACGTCTGTGTATATAAACCATTTTATGAATTATAGTATTATAACTATCATGTTATTATCTCTAAACAATTATAGATTGATATCTATAAAGTTTATAAAGATATAATATAAAAGATATAAAGTCAAGATAATGGAACCAAAGTTTGATTTTTATTAATTTTACTCAGTTATTAATACATCTCAATCTACTTTCTTATTCAAGTTTTTCATTTATTTTTTTTTTGTATTAACTGCTAAATTTCTTTTTCATTTTTATTTTGTTTTTACCAAGATCATGTTATTATCTCTAAAATAATATAGATTTATATCTGTAAAGTTAAGCTTAAATAATTTATTTCACAATTATATTTATGTGCAGTCGTTTAAATTTGCTGCTAAATGTGTATTTTTTCATTTATATTTGCTCATCGAAAATCTTTTCTGTTTTTTTGGTTTATAAAGTACCCTTTGATTGGGGAATACTTTTGTTTTTCAATTCCTATATTTTTAGATATGGTTCTCGTTTCAAAACCTGCTGCAGATGACATGAGCACTCTAGATAAAATTAAAGATTCCGTCCACGATTTTCTTTTTCGACAAAAATCTGAGGTATGTTAATACATTTTCTATGAATTATTATTATTAATGTTTATTTACGAAGAATAGATATATTGTGATTTGGATTTTTGTTTAGGAAAAAGTTACTAAGGGAGAAGTAGAAGAAGTTTCTAGTGAAGAAGTGAAGGAAGAAATAATTGATGACAAAACTAATTCAGACTTAAATTTTAAACAATTACATCATTTTCTACAAATGCAGCCAGAGTATCTTCAGAATCTGTTGCTTGCAGTTCAAATGAAATCAGAAGAAGAAGCACTGAGAGATGCTTTGTCATTTCTTACTCGACATCACAAATCTTCTCATCACGATGAATTGTAAATTACAATTTAGTAGATTTTACTAGGAAGGAACGAGTTTAATTTGGTGTTGAAGTATGGGTGATTCAGTGTTACATGTTTCAATGATTAGATAGGCAAATACAGCAGTGATCTCATACACTTCTACCTTAAACTGATTATATTCAGTGTTATCTATATAGTGTACAATATAATTATACACGGTGTCAATCTTGATTTTAAGCACATTTTAATCTTATTTTCAAAGGTATACACAACTCTCTTAATCATTATATGTTTTTGGCATTTATAGAAATAAATAATTACTGTTGATGTTCTCAAACTTAATTATTTTCTCAACAAATAATATTGATCAAGGCCTTAAGAAAACGCCCATGATACCTTACGTATGCACAAAATAGCGTCACTTTACGCTTCATTGGGATAATATAGATATAAAGTCAAGATAATGGAACCAAAGTTTGATTTTATTAATTTTACTCACTTATTGTATTGTATAAAGTTACAATACATCTCAATCTACTTTCATATCCAAGTTTTTCATTTATTTATTTTTTGAATTAATCGCTAAATTTATTTTTCATTTTTGTTTTGTTTTTACCAAGAATAGTTGGTAAAACTATTCTGACTTATTTGGAAATAGTTCATAATAGTTCAGTAGTTGTATTTATTCGGCATTAATAGCAATCTTTTTAATTATTACTAGAATAAATGATAGAAATTATATAAAAATTTAACAATTTTTTTATAAACATTAACCTGAAATATATATTTGTTTCAATTTATTGATTATTTTCTTTAAACATGTAGAAATTGCTTATTATTAGCTTAAATTCAGCCTGGCATGCATTTTCTTTCAGGAAACTATCTTTAATTTGATACTAACGAGATGTACAGAACTAAGAAAAACTGAACCTTTGATTTCTGTTTAGTACCTTTACTAATGTTAAAAATTCTGTATTGTAATGACAAATATATTGGTTCCTTAATACTTAAATAAACTATTTATATCTTTATTGAGAAATTCAACTCGTCTGTTGACCTTTCTTACGGCAAATATTAATTTGTATGAGAATGTTTTCTCACATCAATTTAATTTTACATCGAATATTATTTTTTTGTTCTCAGAATAGATTTTAAAGAGAGAATAAAATCAAACTATTGTTATATTCCATTTTTTTTTATATAATTAATTTGATACTTAATCATATTAGTGGTTTTAAATCACTTTAAACTATCGATTTCTGTTCTTTAAATAGCCAAAGAAATTACGTTTAAATAAAGGTATAGGTTAACTAAAGTTCAACTCCAAAGTTTATTTATAAATAATTCTGTAAGATTAATATTAATCTAACCAAAAAAAAAATGTTTATTTTTTTTAAAAACAAATAATTTTTTTTTGTTCATTGTGGCTGAAGTAATGATACTTTCAAAACATAGTAAAAAAAAGTTACGATTTTGAGTTTATGCCCTTTTTTAACAATTGATAAGGTATTAACTTGTGTAAAATGTAACTGGGAGCTTGTGTAAAACTTCGGTTTGTCTCTACGGATTCTTGAAACGTCTAAATGTTTCACTCCGGGTGTATAAGATCATTACTATCATTCTTATATATGTACATATAAGGCGTACTAAATTTGTATATAAGTTTACACTTATGTATATACATATAAGTAAATATGTAAAGAAACGTTCAAAATATATATAAAAATCGAATGTGTACAAATGGAATAAATGTATATATTATATATTTGTTGTATTATTTTTTTTTTTAGGTGTAATTATGGATTTATGGATGTAAACTAAATGTATATTATGATGAAATTATTTGTTCTGGTGATAAAATGGAAATAAAGTATTGGAATTCATTTCGTTTTTAATTTTGTTAACATAATTTATTAAAATCGGTCTATGTTTGTGTGTTAATTATCTTCAATTATGATATCTGGTGTAAAAAATCTAATACTGTTTGAGATTGAACAGTTCTATTTTGAAAGTGGGCAATTTCAGAATATAATATCTTGACGAAAAATGAAAAATAATTCTCCTGTGTAAAAAATATTACTCTAAATTATAAAAGATCTGGTGTAAAAGATCACCATTTTACCAACTGCGAACGTATAATCAATACAAAGAGCTCTTAAAAAATTAAGACTAAAAAAAATAATAAGAAATTAAAGACTAAAATCTGTGAATGAAGTTGTCTGAGTCGCTGTTAGTGATATTCTAAAAATTTTTAAAGTTCTGAAATACTTATGTTATCTAATCTAAAAAAAAATCTGGAGTGACTAAACTTTACTATAAGTAAACATAATACCGAACTCTTGGGTATGTTGAAATAATGTCTCATTCAGACATAATATGAAGGTCTAAATGGGAGATGTTTATTAGTCTTTCACTCACAACTGATGTACTTTTGTGTGTATACTGTTATACACAAAAGTAATAACACTTCTATAAAGCCAAAGTGAAGATTTCGTGATAACAAAATAATCTCTTACAGGAGAACATGGCTTCTGTGCCTCTAACCAGTAGATCTCTTACAGGGTCACCTATGACATTACGTGGAGAGTAGATCTGTTATATTTGATGTCATTTATCTGGCCTCCTTCTTTATTGAAGATTTAAGCCAAGTCTTCCCTTTAAGTCTTCGAATATTCCTGTTTTGTCTGAAAAATAGAAACAGTAAGAGGAAGTGTCACTTTCATCCAATAACCGAAGAATTAGCTTAAAATTAGTATCAGTTTTGTAATATAGAACGAAGGAATCCATTCCTCAATCAAGAAAATCTACATCTGATGTAATAAATAAGTTAACATAATCTGATGTAACCTAAGTGAGCAGCATTACTTAGAGCATTTTGCTAGACAAATCCATCATACCAATGAAAGCGTTAGAAATTATATGATTCATTGGCGTTGATTTTTTACATAATACTTTTATTCTTCTTATATCTCATATTAAGTCATTAAATCATTTCAATTTTTACTTTACTATAAGTAAAGTATGGTGATCGTGAAAAACTTCGATCTCGAGATTTTGACGGATATACATGTTTTGAGGTCGCAAAAGTCGTTTTATGATGTTTTTGTGATGATGTCTGTGGGTGGGTGGGTGAGTATATTAGCAGTGCTTGTACCATGCTACGGTCCAGAATCTTTGATGGATCAAGTTGATATTTTACACAAAAATAGGCCTTGTGTAGATGATCCCTATTGTTTGGGAAGACTTATGCATGACGGAAAAGTCTCTTTCTTTGCCAAAACCCGGTTTTTATAAAAGATTTTTTTCTCCTAAACTGCTAACTCTAGAGTTTTGAAATTTTGGCATCATATTTGAGATTACAAATGGAATAAACGAAAAATATATTCAGAATTTCAATACAACGGGAAATATTTTTTTTTTCAATAAAATGTAAAAATGTTGACTTATAATTCAATCTCAAAGCTTGTGAGAGCAATACAAACCATACCGTTTGACGGATCAAAATGAAACTTTGCCTAAAAATAGATCATTATATGGAGAAGGATTTGAAAATTTTTTTTTCAAACGTACATTCGCCAAAGGGGTGTTAAAGTACGATTCCTGTTTTCAAAAAACTTTTTTGACACTAAACGGCTCATTAAAAAATAATGAAAATTGGACCAAAAATGGAATACAAAAACTAGCAATTTAAAAAAAAATCATGAAATTTCAATCACGGCAAGAGCAATAAAGCTATAAAAACTGTTTTTTTATCCTACACTAAGGGATCACCTGCTATACTTCTCCAATTTATAATATTTTTTTACAGTGTTTATAAAGACTTAGAAATTTTTTGGGCAATCCACTGAAATAAAATTGATATTTATAATGAAAAAATTTAAATAATTTATTGACTTACATGAGATATAAGAGGAATAATATTTTTACTTGTAAAAAAAATCACCGCTAATAAACATGAATAAATTTCCTTTGTCTTCCATGGTATGATGGATTTGCCTCATAAAATACTTTAATAAATATATATATTGCACTCTTGAGCAAAACTTAATATCAGTTATAATTGGTTTATCTTTGTGACTTGTAGTATCTTTCCATGATATTGAAATGTGACGAATGGACTCTTTCCTCAAAAGGAGGAGTTATGTTTGTTGACAAACATCCAGTTCTTTCACTATTCTAGTCTAATAGTTCATATTTATTATTTTCAGAAAGAAGAAGCTCCCAACTATAAAAGATTTAAATTATATTGAATAGCTGGCTTTGACTTTGATTTGAGTATGTAAACTAGGTAATTACTAATATATTTTTTCTCAATATACATTCATAGCAACCTTATAACAGAGTTCAACAGGCAGGACAAAGATAATACTCGCTCAGAAAAAATTGGTATATATGATTTTTGACAAAAGGGAAGGAAAATGATTTTATTAAATTGTACTAAGAAGCCATAAAATTCCTAGTATAATAATTTTATAAAAGACCAAAAATGTAAAAGATAATTCAAAATTGTAATCTTTCGTTTGAAGATTAATAAATGTAATTATCGTACATCTTTAATTATAAATTATCTTAAAACGATATTTTTTATTCAATGTTTTTCAGAGGAAATAAGAGTATTTTATTGTTTTAAATTTGAAAATTTGACTTAAATATCAATGTAGAAGGAGGTCAAGCCGTGTCTCTTGTAGGAAAATATTTAGGAACAAGAAATTTTCACTTTGTCTTTTCAAAAATCTTATTACTGCTGTATTTATACTAATAAGATTATTGGCTTCAGTGATGTGATATACAAAAATAAGCTTATATATTGATAAGTCGATCATTTAGTATCTTTACTACCTCAGGAATTAAAGACTAATAAACATCTCCCATTTAGATGTTTACATTATGATTAAATGAGACATTATATATTATATACCCAAGAAGATTGATATTAAGTTGACTTATAGTAAAGTTGAATGTAGGCCACTCCATATATTTTTCAAAATTCATTAACCAAAGAAGCGTTATAGTAAATGTTTTCAGAAAATATTTTTGACGCTAATTCTTTACTAAAGAACAATGATATTTTGCCAAAAAATTGAACAGAAAATTAGCAATTTATAAAAAAGCGTGAAAGAGCGATTACTTTAAAGAGCAATAAAGCTATAAAAACTGAATATTCATCGTGGTCTAATGAATTAATCCAGAACTAAGGGATCCTGCGTTAAGGATCACCTGCTACACTTGTCGGATTAGTTTACATTGACTTAGAACTTTTCTATGAGAATCAACTGAAAAAATATTGATGATTAGAACTGTAATGAAAAAAATCTATAGTGGCCTACACTCAACTTTACTATAAGTAAGTATAATATGAAACTTCTTAGCACATGATGTCCCATTTAGACATGTAGCAACTATTTTGGCAGCCCGGGGCGGTCATAAGATCCTTCCCACCGTCACTGATCGTTGATAAACGGTTAACCTTCAAAATTCCAGAAAATCGTCAAAATATTTATTTTCATAGAATCACAATCAAGGATCGATCTAATTCTAGTCTCCTGTTGTCAGTCACAGACTATCATGTTATTACAGTGCTCGAATACATATAAAGCAATCATCAAAGAAAACCAAAAATGTTTAAAACAAAAATGCATAATTCAAATCATAAAAAAAATGTTAAAATAAATTAATGGGCTACGAAAAAAAATATAAATGAACTTTTAAACCTTTTAAAAATAGTTTTTAAAAATCTGTATAATAAAATAATGATTTTGTCTGTGCATTGCTTACAACAGAGGAATTGGGAAGTCTGTGTGTATACCATTGATTCCGAGCCACTATCTGTTTTCGTTGAAACGATTGAAAAGCCCTGTCAGAGTCTATTTCGCAATGACGTTAACTAAGTCGCAATGGGAAACTTTATTTAACGCAGGAATTTTTTGTTAGCGAGACCAAGTTTTTCTCACATGGTCAACTGTAGTTCACTTGCTCAAGAGTAAGAGGTTGCAACTGTTTGTTCTTCAATGAACCTGAAGGACAGGCAGCTAGTAGTGTATACAGAGTCATTTGCAACACTGTACTAATAATGATATTTTCTACTATTCTATAATTTCTAATGGCATTTTGAAATACCAAGTATAATAGAATTTTTGATTCCGTCAAAGACAGGTACGTTTGCTAGTTTAAAATAAATTTATTTTAAATTTGCTAATATTAAAGTTGAAAAATTTAAAAACGGTTTAATAACGGTCTTATATACATAAACATAGAAACAATTACGACATAAAAAAATCATTTTGGTACAAAATTTCAGTTTTTTTGTAGGGCATTTTTATTATTTTAATTTTTTATTATTTTCCATTTTAACCCCTTTTAAATGCCACCACCACCTGGCACATGACACCCAGGCTAGTATACTGACTTAATTTAACATGTTAAAACATTTGTCTACTAATTCCTTACTGTTAAAATAACAGTTTAAAACACAAGAAATAAATTGTTTGATTCGTCAAAGACTAGGTAGTCATCTAGTTCTAAATAAATTGTATATGTTAAACTTTGCTATATAAAGATTCCGGAGTACCCAATTAATAATCTGAGTTACATAATTCGAGTCTATTACATAAACTTAGTAATCAATGACATTAAAAAACATGGCATTAGTTGGTTACGAGATCCCAGTTATTGTTTCGTGGGATTACTCTATGTATGGTAATAGTGCATTCTATATTCCACCTAGACCCCTTTGTATGCCACCACAGCCTCACAGACACCCCTGACTAATGTGCACACCCTGACATTAAAATATAATCATAGGGTAAAAAGAATACTTGTTTCGTAAACTTACTGATCTAAAAACAGTAATTAACAACTAAAGAAAAAATATACGTTACACAAACTATAACAAGCAAATAAGAATACATCGTACTAGATATAAAACATCCCAATTAAAATCTAGTTTACATATCCCCTTATTTAAACTTATATGTTGCATGAGAGAGTAGAATATGACATAGCTATGTTGAAGAGAACTTATAGATCATAAAACACATACCTACTTAACACCTATAAACAGTATAACTAAAATAAGAATAATCATAATTGTTCATACAATCAAAACCCTTTCTACCGTAAAAATCATATATGTTGCATGAAAGAGTAGAATATACATAGCTATGTTGAAGAGAACTTATAGATCATAAAACACATACCTACTTAACAACTATAAACAGTATAACAAAAATAAGAATAATCGTACCTGTTTATACACATCAAAAACGTTTCTACCCCTATAAACATATATGTTGCATGAGAGAGTAGAATAGACATAGCTATGTTGAAGAGAACTTATAGATCATAAAACACATACCTACTTAACAACTATAAAACAGTATAACTAAAATAAGAATAATCATAATTGTTTATACATATCAAAACCCTTTCTACCGCTAAAAATATATATGTTGCATGAAAGAGTAGAATATACATAGCTATGTTGAAGAGAACTTATAGATCATAAAACACATACCTACTTAACACCTATAAAACAGTATAACTAAAATAAGAATAATCATAATTGTTTATACACATCAAAACCCTTTCTACCGCTAAAAACATATATGTTGCATGAAAGAGTAGAATATACATAGCTATGTTGAAGAGAACTTATAGATCATAAAACACATACCTACTTAACAACTATAAAGCAGTATAACTAAATTAAGAATAATCATACCTGTTTACACACATCAAAACCGTTTCTACCCCTAAAAATATATATGTTGCATGAAAGAATAGAATAGACATAGCTGAAGACGAATTTATAGATGATAAAACACATACCTACTTAACAAGTATAAAGCAGTATAACAAAAATAAGAATAATTATAATTGTTTATACACATCAAAACCGTTTCTACCCTAACGGTAGAAAGTATGTTTTTTGCAAAAACATATAAATTGAATGAAAGAATAGAATGGACATAGCTATGTAAAAGTTGACTTATTGATTATAGAAAACATTCCTATTTAACAACTCTAAGTTAAATTTTACCTTACAAAACATAATTAAATATCAGGATGTTGTCGTGCCTCTTCAGAATTCTCAAAAAGGTTTCGATTCCTTTATCAATTGATTTAATTGGTTGAGTGGTAGAGAAACAGCTATAAAATAAACATTTAAATATTGTAGATAAGCTATTTTATTCAACAGTTGTAAGTTACTTCATTGAGTAAAATTAAAAAACTATTTAGGTTTACATCTCCATATACCTGAAAAGTGTTTCTACCTGAAAACGATATTCCATAAACATGTATTCCATTCCATAAACATGTGGAATGGAAATACTTATGAAACCAATAATTTATAGTTAATAAAACATCTATTGCATACAAGAACTATAACTAATTTTACACAGTAGTATAAAACAGTAATAATGTGATCAACACCTCTTTATCACTTCAAATACGTTTCTACTCCCCGAAACATATGAGCTACATGGAGAATAGTTGAGAAACAAACATATATGTAACTAAAGATTTAAATGCATCAAACAAAAAATCCATTCAACATATATGAGGTACCTCACACATATACCTTTAATATAATTAAAGAAACATGTAACCAAACCTCTTCTTACACAACAAGAGCTTTACTAGTCCCATAACATATGAGTTACACAAGAGAGTAGATTGAAACAGTAATGCATATAGAGATTTAAACAAATATAAAACACCTACGTATTCAACGAGAATTTACCCATACAGTAGAATTACAATAAGAATAATCATACATTTTCATATACCTGAAAAGCCTTTGTCATGCTTCTAGGGTAGTAGTTCTGAATCTGTTTGAAGTTGGGGAGTTCTTAATTCTAAAAATAGCTGAAAGTACACTGTATACAAATATCCGAGAAATATTTTGATTACATCAAATACAACACGATAAAAAAATCATTAAAAAATAAAGAAAATGAGACTTACTTTCAGTTTGTTTCTTCTCCTGCCCAGGGAAATATAAACTTGAGCCTTGGCGTCTTCTTCAGTGTTTGGGTCTAAAACGTTTTATAGGGATAGGAAGGAGCTCGAATTTCTTCTTCAATTCATTGAAATGTTTTTATGTCTAGCCTGTTTTGACTAAGGAATAATGTTGTTTCAAATTGTAAATTTTTAGCTCAGAGTGGTGAAGAAATGTAATATCGCCATCGGTAGAACATATTCGCTGCATGTAAAATAGTTTTGAGGTGAGTAGGTCTTCTTAAGAAGAAAATCGCCATTACTTATCATTCATAATAATGTTGCGTTCACAAAAAGAGATGCAGTGTGTAAGATGAGTATGGTGACTACGTTCTTATGTCTAGATATGTTATTTGAATCAGTGAGAGACACCTAGAAATCCTATAGACACCTTTGAGAATCACTCTTATAGAGACCTAACAGATGATGATTTGTCTGGGAAAACAGTGGAAGTAAGAGGGTTTCAAACAGTGTAAGAGGTTGAGTATGCTTTGCTGGGTACTGTAATAAACTGAATACATAAACCTAAAATGATTACATGCATAAACACATAACATGCCCACTAACCTGTGTACAGGTATCCTTTCGTCTATACCTGCAACAATACACATATGTTAACGTTACCTTAATAGTAATATAAAATAGGGTGGAATCTTTGTCAGTCATGGTTGTGACTAGTCATAATCAAGTAATTGTGGTATATGTCAAACATAAAGTAATTCTTGTCGTTTTCTTCATTTACAAACAAACCTATTATACCCTACTAATTTGTTAATAAAAAAATGTTAATATTTTTGTTAATAATTAATATACCTTCTCAGTATATTAACTCGGTGCATTGTCGGCCATGTTTTATTATGAAGAGTAATATCGGACTGAATAAGTTCAATATAGAAAAAAATGTGTTCTTTATATCAAAATTTGTAATAGGAACTCTTATTCTACGTGTGTTTCATATCGGTAATCAAAAAGAAGCAATTATTTTAATACAAGTAAAGCAGAAAATAACTACTATTTAAAATTTTAATTTATTGTAATAAAGTCAACATATATATGTTAAAACATAGTTAAATTATAGTTAAAAGAGTGGTGTTGGCATACAAATCAAGGGCTGTTACCTCCGAACAAAAAAAAAAATATTAATATTACTTTCCCATTATATTACTACCTGGGTGCATTGTCGGCCATGTTTTTTTGTCGAAAAGTAATAGGGCACTGGTTCAGTTCAATATAAAAAAAATCTGGAGTGGCCTACACTCTACTTTACTATAAGTAACTCAATGTCAAATTTCTTGAGTATATAAAACATTTAAGCATAACATAAATATCTAAATGGGATATAATTATTAGCATTGCATTCGTGAGGTAGTACAGATAGTGAATGAAGGACATATCAATTTATAAGCTTATTTTTGTACATCACAAATAATTTATTATTTGCAAATAATTTCATTAGTATAACTACAGCAGTAATAACATTTTTGAAAAACCAATTTGAACATTTCTTGAAACGAAATATTATCCTACAAGAGAACATGGCTATTGTTCAAATAGCCAGTAGATTTCTTACATCGTTTACTTGACATCCTTCTACATTAAATATTAAAGTAAAATTTTAAAATTTAAAACAGGAAAATACCCTTTTTTTCTCTGAAAAACATCTTAAACAGCGAAGAAAAAGTTGTTTTAAGGTGATTTGTTAATTAAAGATGTACGATAATTACAGTTATTAATCTCTAAACGAAAGATTTATATTTTGAATTATCTTTTACATTTTTGGTTTTTAACAGAATTATTATACTGGGAATTTTATGGCTTCTTAGTATTTAATAAGATCATTTTCCTTCCCCTTTGTCAAATAACATATATACGAATTTTTTTTTAATGAGTGTTATCATTTACCTCCACAATAATTTTCCTCTTACATCTCTTAAAAGTCAATAATATATTTTCATTTTTATATTAGAAACATCAATTTTATTTCAGTGGATTCCCTCAAAAAATTTCTAAGTCAATGTAAACAATGTAAAAAATCTGGAGTGGCCTACACTCTACTTTACTATAAGTAACTTAATGTCAAATTTCTTGAGTATATAAAACATAACGTCTCATTTAAGCATAACGTAAATATCTAAATGGGATATAATTATTAGCCTGTCATTCCTGAGGTAGTACAGATAGTGATTGAAGGACATTTCAATTTATAAGCTTATTTTTGTACATCACAAATAATTTATTATTTGCAAATAATTTCATTAGTATAACTACAGCAGTAATAACATTTTTGAAAAACCAAAGTGAACATTTCTTGAAACGAAATAGTATCCTACAAGAGAACATGGCTATTGTTCAAATAGCCAGTAGATTTCTTACATCGTTTACTTGACATCCTTCTACATTGAATATTAATGTAAAATTTTCAAATTTGAAACGGTAAAATACACTTTTTTTCTCTGAAAAACTTCTTAAACAGCGAAGAAAATGTTGTTTTAAGGTGATTTGTTAATTAAAGATGTACGATAATTACAGTTATTAATCTCTAAACGAAAGATTTATATTTTGAATTATCTTTTACATTTTTGGTTTTTAACAGAATTATTATACTGGGAATTTTATGGCTTCTTAGTATTTAATAAGAACATATATACGAATTTTTTTTTTATTGAGTGTTATCATTTACCTGCACAATATTATTCCTCTTACATCTCTTATAAGTCAATAATATATTTTCATTTTTCCATTAGAAACATCAATTTTACCTCAGTGGATTCGCTCAAAAAATTTCTAAGTCAATGTAAACAATGTAAAAAAATACAAAAAATTCGACAAGTATAGCAGGTGATCTCTTAGTCTAGGATAAACAAAGAGTTTTTATATCGTTATTACTCTTTCCCGTAATTGAAACTTCATGATTTTTTTTTTATGAATTGCTAATTTTTTGTTCCATTTTTGGTCAAATTTTCATTATTTTTTAATCAGCCGTTTAGCGTCAAAAAATCATTTTCTGAAAACACAAATCGTACTGTAACACCCCTTTAGCGAAAGTAATTCCAAAAAAAAATATCTCAACTCATTCGCCATATAATGTTCTATTTGTAGGCATAGTTTCATTCTTGTCCGTCAAACAGTATGGCTTGTATCGCTCTCACAAGGTTTGAGATTGAATTATAAGTCAAAATGTTTACATTTTATTGAAAAAAAAATATTTCCTGTTGTCTTAAAATTCTGAATATATTTTTCGTTTGTTGCATTTGTAACTTCCAAGACAATGTCAAAATTTCAAAACTCTAGGGTTATCAGTTTAGGAGAAATAAATGTTTTAAAAAAAACGGTTTTTGGCAAAAAAAGTGACTTTCCCATCATGCATAATTCTTCCCAAACAATAGGGATCTTCGTCTAAATGGGGCCCATTTTTGTGTAAAATATCAACTTGATCCATTAAAGATTCTGGACCGTAGCGTGGTAACAAGCAATGCTAACACACGCACCCACCCACCCACCCACCCACACACACACAGACATCATCGTAAAAACGTCATAAAACGACTTCTGGGACCTCAAAACATGTAATTCCGTTAAAATCTCGAGATCGAATTTTTTCACGATCACTATACTTTACTTATAGTAAAGTAAAAATGTATTTTTTATATCACCATTTAAGATAATAACACGTATTGTACGTTTGTTTTATATCGGTGAATCAAAAATAAGTAATTATTTTAATACAAGTAAAGCAGAAAATTAACTACCATTTAAATTGTAATTTATTGCATATAATTTAACATATATGTTTTGACATATAGTTAAATTATAGTTAAGTGACATTATGTTTGAACAAAGAAAAATTGTTGAATTTACCTTGGCATAAGCCACAGTGCATTTTCCGCCATGATTCTTTGATGAGGGGAAGTTGCAGACTGGCTTGAGCATGCAAAGAACTTTAGGGAGTCCAAGAGTTCACTCACACAGTCCTAGAACAGAGTGGCCAACCCCATTACGACTTCTTTTTATTTCATAATAAAATCAATTAAATTTGTTAAATGTTTCACAAAATTGCAATTTTCTTGATAGTTATTTTGTTTGAAAGTTTTCTTTTTACACTGTATAGTGATAAATGTTATTCTTATTGCTATATGGTTTACATTAATAAGTAATTGAGAATAATAGTTCTAATTTAAAATAAAACATTTTTTTAAAATAACTTCCAGGAATATGTTCCACGAAACATATTAAATTTATAAATATCTTAAAATAAAACATCTGTGACTATTACATTTTACTGCCTTCAATGGACTACATGTATATGCTATCCTTTCCATAATCATTAATATAATTCCTAAGTATGGACATTTAGACAACTAACTTTTGATTACTTAATATAAAAGAATATACTATAGAAATAATCTCACTAAATGAAAGACTGTAAACAGAAATATTGTACAAAGTACAATTTGTGCACAACATAAAAATAACTAAAGTAGTATGCACTCAACAGTACTGTGAGTGAATATATTATCGAATTCATTGATAATCAACTTAATTAATTGATTAGTATAATGTGGGTGTCTTCATTATTCAAATTATAAAGAGAGTGTACTGAATAATTATAGATTTTAGAAAAATATTTGCAATTTATTATTCAAAGTCTCCTAATAGAAGGATTTTTATACCTTTCAAATAAGTTGTATTACAAGGACCTCATTTGTAGGAGCAACAACAACAGTTCATATTTCAATTGCCTACAAGCATTTTACTGGTTGTGATGAAAATGTAATCAATATTTAAAGCTGTTGAAAAAAAAGTTTAGAGTGGTCATTTTTAAACAATGCTCAACACTATTAATTATATCAATACCCATAACACAAATAAATTATCTTTCTTTTTATAATTACAATCGCAATATGAAATTTACTTCTCATCAATAACTTAAGTAACTTACACTTTATTAATGTACCTCCTTAATGATTGTTTAATTAACATAACCTCATTTTTAGGGAGTCTAAGTTGTAATATGTTTCATATATACAATGTACAACGATTAATTCTGGATTATTTAAAAAGTATGAACATGTACATCTTTAATATGACGTATATCAAAAATATTCTGTTCTCTTAATGTCACTAAATTATAAGAAGTATAACTTTCACAATTCATTTTAATAACTCAATGGAATTATTATTTCTTCATTCATCTTGAATTATAGTAATTGTAAAAAATAAATTAATCAACAATTTTTAATTAGTTTAACATATTTCGAAGTAAATAGGTAAGTATATTGTGAAATATTCTGTAGCAAATATGTTCCATTAATAAATAGATATACTTCATAGTTAAACCATAAGCATTTTAAATCTTTTTTAACTTTACGTTTAATCCACAAAGGTTTGTTTTAGCAAAAAGATACAAAATGTGTTAACCAAAAAGAATGCTGATTTAAAAGTCAACCTATCATATTCATTGAAAGTAATCATTAAGTAGTCATCAAATTATTTGCACATGCCAATAATATTAAACTATTTAAGTACTTATGATATTGCACAAATAAGTTAAAATCAAAATCGTACTTACTGTTTGAAGTTATCAATGTATGAAATATCAAGTTGAGTGAATAAACTAAATTATTAGAACTTTAATTAAAGACACTCCCGGAAGCGTAACATTTTACTGGAGAATAACGGCACAGTTTTGTTTTATTTATAGCTTTATTAAAATAAAAATTATTTTCATAATTTTCAACAATTTTAGCAGTTGATTTGTTTAGTTATTTATTTAAGAAATATCTATGCTAAACTGTACTATGTATAGAAAATAAGAATAATTAAAAAAATATTCCTGCCTCTGTACTCTGTTATAAGGTTGCTATGAATGTATATTGAGAAAACATATTAGTAATTAGCTAGTTTACATACTCAAATCAAAGTCAAAGCCAGCTATTCAGTATCATTTTAAAACTTTTATAGTTTCTACATTTTGAAAATTATAAATATGAACTATTAGACTAGAATAGTGAAAGAATTGGATATTTGTCAACAAACATAACTCCTCTTTTTGAGGAAAGAGTCCATTCGTCACTTTTCAATAACATGGAAAGAAATACAATTTACCAAGATAAAGTAATTATAACTGATATTAAGTTTTGTTCAAGAGTACAATATATAGATTGATTAAAGCATTTTATATCCGTCAAACGGTATGGCTTGTATCGCTCTCACAAGCTTTGAGATTGAATTATAAGTCAAAATTTTTACATTTCACTGAAAAAAATATATTTCCGGTTGTTTTAAAACTTGAGGTCTTTTCAGTAGTTAGTTAGACTTTTGTTGCTTTCATGATAATGCCATATTTTCAAGACTCTAGAGTTAGTAGATTAGGAGAAAAAAATTGTCTAAAAACACATTTTGAAAAAAAGTGACTTTCCCATCATGCGTAATTGCTCCCAAACAATAGAGTTCATCTACACTATGAGGCCCACTTTTGTGTAAAATATTAATTTGATCCATCAAAAACTGTAGTGGTTACATTAACTTTTAAACACACAAACAGAACATCATCGAAAAACTATCATAAAACGACTTTGGGGACTTCATAACTTGTAAATCCGTCAGAATATCAAGATCAAATTTTTCAAGATCACCATACTTTACTTAAAGTAAAACATACATTTCGTATGGGGTCCTTTGTTACTTGATGATATTCATAGATTAAACTCATACATTTCAAACTCAGTCGTATAGTTTAAAAGACCTATACATGTAAAAACAAGATGTGTTTTAATATATTTAATACTATTTTTAACTCATTAGTTTAGTTAAGGAGCAATAATAAGTTAAGGAGGAACAATAATAAAAATAAAGCAGTCCTCTCTCTAATTTGTGGTGCAATCTTAAAATTAAATTATTTTAATTACCACAAAATATTAAATAAATATTTAATAAAACACATTTATGATGGGAACTTGTAATTAAAATAAGTATACAAACCTGATTAGTCACAAATAATTAAATTTAAACACATATTTGTTTATAAAATTACAAACAAATTTATAATTCTAATATACATGAAAACATGAACTTAGAATGAACTTCAGCTTCCTGGTCTATTCTTTTCTAATCATCTCTGATAGCTGATTTTTCTGCTCATCCTCATACACCTAATTCCCTTTTAGTTAACATGATCCAGGCAGCGTCTGCGAGGTCGGGCAATGCGCTCCTTCAAGTTCGTAACGGTATGACGAAGCGATCTGATCCTATAATATTGTTTACATTCTTGCATGTGGCCGATTCAGATTTTAATAAAATGGGCCAATTTTAATCAAATGTTTGTGCCTTGGATCAACACATAGAGTTCGCAATTCTTTATAAGTCTGAATATTAAGTTATTAATGTGGAAAGCTGGCCTGCAAATCCTTCTTGAAAGCATTTAAGTTATCACGGTAGCCGTACGCGTATTTGTCAGCTC
Source organism: Hermatobates lingyangjiaoensis (assembly GCA_026182355.1). Classification (NCBI taxonomy): domain Eukaryota; kingdom Metazoa; phylum Arthropoda; class Insecta; order Hemiptera; family Hermatobatidae; genus Hermatobates; species Hermatobates lingyangjiaoensis. Next base: position 2,783,256 of record JAPFBL010000014.1, on the reverse strand, counting down.
CGTTGATAAGAATGGGCCTGTTTAGAGCAGACTTAGTTATTGTTTAAAATCTTAGACTTCGAGGTTACAGAAGCCTGACAACTTCACGTTCGCATACCTGATTTGCTATTATTTTTCAATTCACCTTGCTTACTACCTTTATTTCCTGTTTAGTTCAGGCTTAAAGCAGCTCAATTTCTTTAAGCTTTCCTATAACCTTATGTGAATTCAGCATTATAGACGAGTGCTCATGTATGTGTTTTTGCAATAATTAAGTTTTAGCCGATTTGAAACTCTCTTCATGATGATTTCTTAGGGCTACTCTTTAGGAAACAAATTTGTCCGTATATTATCCTCGTATACATGCATGTTGGCAGCTTCTTTGCTACCTTCTAAAAAGACTGATTTAATTGTTTATGGCCATTCTAGTTAATTTAACTAATTCATGAGATATTTGAAATTCCAATACTACTTCAATCTTCCATGCTACACATGCCTGGCGATAGTGAACATGGAATCAATTTTGTATTCCTAGCTCTTTTTCAACAGTTATCGCATAACAAAGATATGATTCGCTACACCACTTTCAATCTTTAAGGATAATTTCAGCATCACAATTAATATTTTTTTTTTATATTTTGAACGCTACTCCAAGGAAGGATATACTTGTATAAATCTCAAAACGAAGCTCACCACTATTATTGTATATAGGACATATTAACTGGAACTACAATTTTCCGAAATTGTTCTTTTTACCAAATAGTAAGAATTAGCATACATTCAATTCAATTATATTTTAAATTTATTCAAAGTTATTTTACCGATTTTTTTAAAAAAAACTTAAACATGAGCAATTTTTTAATTTCTAAGAAAGAACAGCCAGCCAGATTCTTTATTGTTTTTAAATCTTTTATTGCATCTATCACTATTAATTAATAAATAATTAATCATTTCTTAATTAATTCTTTAATTATACTTAAGCCTAATGCACTGTTTAGAACATTAATGTCAAGATTATAAGAGTTGAATATTTTTACTAAACTATTCCTTCGCCAGGGTGTAACATGTATTAGTTACTTTCTTTTTTCCACTTTTATTCTTATACCAACAAGATTCTCGCTCAAAACCTTGATGTATTTGAGAGGTCCATTAAACTTCTTAGTTCAACTTGTTTTTTAATAAATGCTTTCTTTTTAGATGGTATAACCTTCCTAGATTATCGTAGTACGATGCAAAATAATCCCTCTCTACCTTACCATTTTTTTTATTGTTTAAACCGATCCCCTAGTGGGTGATAACATCAACCGTTTACCGGCTTTTTCTTTGATCGGTAATTCTACATTGGGAGTCCTAAATTTTGCCTAACTCAAGTACATTTCAAGTAGGGATCTTTAACAAGTACCTGACATCGTACAGGCTCGAGACGACGTATTCAAATTTATTCAACTCCCGCGTGAATAAATCGAGAGCTAGGTGGGGATCGAACTCCGGACTACTGGCCCTGAGGAGAGTACGTTAACTACTGAGCTAACCTGGCACCCCTACCATACCCTTCACGTTTCGAAACATCCATTATCAAGCCATTCTTCTCTTCCTCTTTTAACCTTCGCTCCAACATCCTCGTCTGCTGATGATTTTTTCATTACTAGTCTTTTTAAACTCTCATTCAACTTTTGTAGAACTTTAAGTACCTCTAAGTTCCATCTATTCTTTTTGTTTCCCTTGTATCACGCTTGCAAAATATTCTTTAAGCTTCACTTTAACGATTGTTAATTTGGGCATTTATATTACTAAATACAATGTTTTCATAATAACGAAGGACTGCCTAACTGATCTCCTGCAATAATGAAAGGCCAATTTCTCATCTTCACTTACCCTGGCTTTGAAAAATAAAATACAATTTCATTTTAAATATGACAAATTATTGAAATTTTAATAAAGAGAACAGTGTAGGTCGTTGCCTGTCTGCTGCCAAAATTTTAAAATTTAATCTTGACGCTGTGAGCCTTCTATGAATCAAATGGGGTGGTAAAGTTGATAAAGGGGAATAGTGTGTATGTCGCAGTGAAGTATAGGTTTTTTTTACCTATATTTGGACCTTCTCTGTTGGTCCATGGGCACAAAAATAAGGGTCTCATTTTTTAATGTTCTCTTAAATAATCTATATGGACGGCTCAAAAGTAAACCAGTAATGTACATTTTCCCTTAGTAAAAAAAACCTATACTTCACTGCGACATATACACTATTCCCCTTTATCAACTTTACCACCCCATTTGATTCATAGAAGGCTCACAGCGTCAAGATTAAATTTTAAAATTTGGGCATCAGACAGGCAACGACCTACACTGTTCTCTTCATTAAAATTTCAATAATTTATCATATTTAAAATGAAATTGTATTTTATTTTTCAAAGCTAGGGTAATTTTTCCTCCGTGTAATTTCAGATTAAATATTTAATGGTTTTTAAAAAGTAAGCCAATTAATCTAAACAACATATTTGATGGCACATTCCTCGTCACTCAATGAAGAGATATTATTAAGACAAGTAGAAGGGTGATTCACGTGATATTTTCCCTTTTACTATAAAAATCTGACATTTATTTTTAAAAAAAATTGCCCATTTATTTCAATTTTGAAATGAATTTTCAAGAATAAATTTATTTAAAACATTTTACTTCATTTATTTTGAACATCTATATAAATAAAATAATGATTTTGTCTGTAAATTGCTTAGAACTGACTCAATTCAAGTTTTCTTTACGTTTCATACATTGGAGAAACCGAATCCACCCTTAGAAACATTTCTGTCGGTTTGTCTGTTTGTCCGCAAAACTTTGTCACAAGTAAACTCAGCTACCATAAGACATATAAAGCTGAAACTTTTACAGTAGATTTGAGTAGATCTAACTTAAAATATAGGCTCTGAATTATTTGGAAATTCAGCGTAGAAGTGAAGTTGTGGACGTTTAAAGCAAAAACGTTTGTCACAAGTAAACTCAGCCACCATAAGACATGGCGAGCTGAAACTTTGACACTGGATTTGTGTATGCCTAACTTAAAATATAGGCTATAAATAGATTCATAATTAAGTACAGAAACGAAGTTATAGGGCTTTAAGCGTATTTTCCTAACAAGTTTGTTTTGAAAATACACAGGTGAAGCAAGTAGGTATTGTTAGTTGATTTTAATTTCATTGGAGCATATGAATATATTGCGTATTTGACATCTTTGAAAAAGTGTTTCCCAGAGTTGAGGATGAACTATCTATTACGAATAAATAGTTTTGTAAACGAGCAATTCTCAACTCTTAATACGAACAGGCAAGAAAAATCAACAAACAAGTTCTTACGCTATATCATACCGAGGAAAGACCTTACAAGTCAGTAAAGAGATTGGATTAGTGATGAAGAAGCAGTTCATTATCTAATTGAATTTCTTGACTCTGAATTTATTTCTCCTAGACTGCCTGCTCATGAGTAAAAACTTAAAGTAGGAGAACCAATCATGCTGCAATTTAGTAGCAGTAACAAATTTCATGTTACGAAACATGAGTGCCCCAAAACTGTGGAACGGGACACGACTCTGTGTTCGTGCTCTACACAGATATGCCATAGAGGCGGACATAATGACTGGATGTGGTACTGGGAGTCTGTGTGTATACCACACATACCATGATTCCGAGTCACAGTCTGTTTACGTTGAAATGATTGCAAAGTCCGGTCAGAGTCTATTTCGCAATGACGTTAACTAAGTCGCAAAGGGAGACTTCATCTAACGCAGGAATACAAGGTAGCGAAACCAAGTTTTTCTCACATGGTCAACTGTAGTTTACTTGCTCAAGGGTCAGAGGTTTCAACTCTTTCTTCTACCATGGACCTGAAGGACAGACAGCTAAAGTAGTATATTTAGAGGCATTTGTTTAACACTGTAGTAGTAATGGTATTTTCTACTGTTCTATAATTTCTAATGACATTTTGGAATACCAAAAATGACGGAACTTCTGATTCCGTCAAAGAAGTTTGCTATGTATTATATATAACTGTAAACTTTTTTTAATTTAATATTTGCTTAATAAATACACTGGTAATAATGTAAGGTATGGGACCAGAGTAGCCCAGTGGCTTGCGTGATCGCCGATGACAGTAGTGCAAATGTATTATAAATAAATGTAACAAACAAATATTTTTTTGAATTTAAAATATGGATAATATAAAAAATGGTAATAAAGTAAAGGGATCTAGCCAGGGTAGCCAGTAGCTTGCTTGCTCGCCGATGACAGTAGTGCAAATGTATTATAAATAAATACAGCAAAAATTTTTTTTTTTAAAATAATATTTGCGTAATATGAACAATGGTAATAAAGTAAGGTATGGAACCAGAGTAGCCCAGTGGCTTGCGTGCTAGCTTTTGACTGGGAGCACGTTAATTAGAACTAACTCATTTCAAGTTTTCTTTACGTTTCATACTTCAGAGTAGCCACATGTATCCTTAGAATAATTTCTGTCTGTCGGTTTGTCCACAAAATATTGCCACCATAAGACATATAAAGCTGAAACATTGATTGTAGATTTGTGTATGTCTAACTTAAAATCTAATCTTTGTATACAGAGGCATTTGTTTAGCACTGTACTAATAATAGTATTTTCTACTATTCTATAACTTCTAATTGTAGTATTAGTATAATACTATAATTGATATTTTGGAATACCAAGTATAATAGAATTTTTGATTCCGTCAAAGACGGGTACGTTTGCTAGTTACTAATAAAGACAGAACTCAGTAGTTTCAGCTTTACTCCAGCCAAATAGCCTTAGGCAATGTCTGACCCTACGATTGCTAAACAAAAAGAAAGCCACACAAATGCACCGATAAATTAAAACAAATCTTTAACGTGAAAAAAAATGAAAACGCATTATAGTAATCTAGGCAGGATTAGGTACAAATAAAATTTCATTTTAATTTCAGTTCTTTCCAAACTGCTATGCACTACCAACTGATATTCTAATTGATTCCTCTAAGGAAAATTTTTCCTTTCAAACTGCTCCATTTCTGTTGATTTTCATCCAATTCTAGCAAGATATATATGAAAAACATTAAAATAACATTTTGTATAAATAATCCATAAATATTCAAAAATTAATTTATTTCAATGGATATATGTTACAAAAAAAGATGATGTTCCAAAGTGTTTTAAAATTAATAACATTTTTTTTAAGAAGCATTAGATCAATTCATATTAATAAAAGCGTTTGAATCATGTTCAGTAAAATTCAATCAAATGCTTCTTTATAAAATTTATTCTGCAATTGGTCCAAATAAATAAGTTTAGTTTCAATAATCTATAGTCACAACCAAAGATACATTTACTAGGTAACACATGTCTTTTTTTTTAATAGTATACACTTCAATGATATATAATGAAAATCGGTTACTGTATTTTTAAAATTAAAACTGATATCTATGTTTTTATGCAACAAAGCAAAAAATAGTTGAGTTAGTTGCATTTTACATTTTAATTTAATAACAAACCACAGGAGATGATATATAGTTCATAAATATAATATTGTAAATGAAGAAAATGATAATATTCTCTATTCATTTCCTTGCTAGAGGTGTAACCAGAAGCACCCTATCTAAATCATTGGCAGTAGTTTAGTTTAAAAAAAAATTTCTTTTAGTTTAAAAAATTTCTATCTATCGCTAAGATGCCTCTCTTTTTTATAGGATAACATTCATACTTATCAATGATTTCAAAAAGCTACTAGAAAAACAATTAATATTTTCTTAGTATCCAAAGTTGGCATCAAAATTAGAAGTTAGTTTATTGAGATGTCATTTAAGACTTAGGGAAGGTATAGTTTACAAAAATTCAAGAGTATTCCAGAAAATGATGACATCCTGGCAGAAAATAAATCAGTATCAGTCAGTTTCACTCATTCACATCAAACTCTCACGGACAACTTTCGGTTTTATTTCAAACCTTTCTCAAAGGTAAAGTATTAACTTAAAAATGTCAAACTTGTTTTAAAAAAAGAAACGTCTCGTTTAAACGTAGAAAACTCACCAATTACCGATTTAGCTTTTTTATTTCTATTTGCACGCAAATATAGTAAGCAAAAAAAAAAGTTGAAATATTCATTCTCTTAAGACTCGTTACCATATGCTCAACCTGACTTATTATTTATCTGTTTACTTGTCTAGCTTGAGAACAACATGGTATGAAAGCATCAAGTTATATTTATATTCCTTCTAAACCGTGCAGTTCAACAATCGCTTGTTAACATAATAGGTGTATTATGTAAAATCGGGATTCGGTCAGTCTTCAAGGTTCAAAATCACACTCTCAATCACTCAAACTACCCACAGTTTAGTTTGATTTTAAAACCTTTTTCATAGGCCGAAGTAAGAATTTTTGGTTTAGAAATGAAATTTACATTATATAAACAAACTAACAATCTTAACTGGTCAAAACCATCGACTAGATTGAAGGTTTGGTCGCGTCCAAAATTGACCAGTCAACTTTGTTAGCGCGTTTGTAAATTTAATTTTCTAATTAAAAAGAAATTTTACTTCTGCCTATGAAAAAGGTTTCAAAGTAAGAAATGTCGCCATTGATAGCTTGATTTTGAAGCTGGAAAATTGACCAAATCTTGATTACATATTACATTTATTCTATCAAAGGGTTGATATATTATCGAATTTCTTTTATATGTATATAGCAAGATTACAAAATAAACACGTGAAATAACAATCAATGATTAAACCACATAATGAATCGTAAAGACAATCATAACTGGATACAATACGACTTCAAAATCGAAGAAGAGTAACACAGAGTAAAGAAGCACAAACTCAAATTTTCGTTTGCACCCTATCTCTTTTCTTCTGAAGACGGTTTGCGAAAACTTGAATTTGTGTGTTTCTTTACTCTTCTTCAATTTCGAACTCGTGTATATATATACATGCTCAAGAAAATAAAATACTTAAGTATAAAAAAAAAGTTATGATGCCTTACAAATAGCTCGTTGTTAAATAGCTTCTTTCTCATTTTTTCCAATTTTATTGTAGATGCATAAATTCTAGTGTCACGTTTTCACGTTTCTAAGCACTTTTGTCCTTATCTTTGGCTGTCAGAGCACATAATGTACATACTAAAATATTCTCTTTTTTATTCTTTGTTCCTATTATCATAATGCCATTTCGCGTCAACACTCTATGGAATAATTTGACCAAACCTTAATAAAGAGGAATATATTATATAGCTCTGCAGGTTGTAAACAATCCTTCCTTTGGGCATACATTTTCATATATATCTTTACAAGAAATTTTCAATTTTTTAAAGTTTCTTTTATTTAAGTAACGTACATTTAAGAAATGCTGATATCAAAAGAGTTTATTCCATCTAAACACATTTGATATTAAGAAGACTAACATATAATACGTTTTAAATATTATATAGATTAATACTCTGGATGATGGTAAGATTATTATTTTCCCCTCCTGGGAGATGAATGAACAAATCATATAACCTTTCCATGTACCTATCTTTAACATTTTATGAAGAAATGAACCACAACTAAGAAACGATAAATTAATGCATTAACTTGGAAGTGTTAACAATTAGAAGCAGAATATAGCGTGGAAATAATAATTTAGGGTATCTTATATAAAATAAAATGGTCCACAAGGACAACACATTAAATGATAAGAGCAAAACACTTATGCAGAAACATAAAGAAAGAATTGACATAATTCACTTCAATTTTTCGATATCCGTCGTCAGTCTCTCTCTGGAGAGAAGTGGTAGACTAGGTATAGAGTGTCCGCTACTTCTCTATGTATTTTAGGAGTTTGATTTGAACCTAAAAAACTGACCAACCGATTTATTCTATTACCATTCTATCAGTCTGACAAAATATATTTGAATTATATATAATACAAGATTTTACAGTACACAAATATTACAGATGAAATAAAAATTAACGTTTAAACCAGAGTAAAATAAAATGTCACTAAGGTCTTTCAAACAAAACAAATGGTCTTCATCTGAGTTTATTTCACTCAAAGTCTTGAATTCATAAAAGATATAAGTAATATTTCTAAATATCTCACTGTAGTTTAGACGAGAATTTTTTTAAAAAACAGAAAGAAAAAAAACCTGTAAATAGAACATTACAATTCACTTTCAATGTTTCGATCCCCGTAATAAACGCCATCGGAAGTTGTATGGTGAGGAAACGATGGTTAGCTGAAGAGTTCTGGTAAATATATGCTTTGAAAACAGACAGAAACAAGAATGACAACTATGGTAGATACTAGGATTCACTTTCAATATTTTGACCCTCTTAGCGGTCACCTCAGGAAAGGAAGTGTTCCGATGAGAGAACGAAAACCAACTGGACAGATTCACTGAATATGTGCAGGTTGGCCACAATGAAAAAAAGTACTATATTACAAAGTACTGTAAATATTTACAAATTATTTTAATATATCAAAATGAAAGAGAAATTAAAACACAGTCAAGCCGCAACAGTCATTATTAAATATGTTTTCAAATATCTCATGGACCCCTTATCTAAATATACATAATTTTCATTGTATTTATTAACCTATTATTCGATAATTGGAAAAATTCATTTTTATATATGTCACAACCATTTAACTAACAACAAATTGCGGCCCAATAAACAGACTATACCAAGGGAAGAAATACTACATTTTATTATTGAGGTAAAGAACATTTATTGACTGAGGAAAATATAGGGTCGAATGTACTTAAAGATAAAATAGGTAAAGATATATGCTATCAATAAAGGATAAAATGATAGCACAACAGAACTAATGATTATAAAAGTATGAAACAAAAAACAAACATTAAATCCTCGGCTGTGAAAGAAATTGAAAGCTTCTATCCAACATAGATAATTGAAGTAAAATGGATAAACAAACAAAAGTCTCCACACAAATGAAGTTTTATTCAACAACAATAACGCGTTTCGAAAAATTTGTGTTCATCATCAGGAAGACACCAAGGATGTGGTGCTGAAGGGTTGTAATGATGAACAAAGTGTTCGAAACGCGTTTGAATAAAACTTCATTTGTGTGGAGACTTTTGTTTGTTTATCCATTTTACCTCAGAATTAGTAAATACCACACAATTGCGGATTGCACAACTAATTATAGATAACTGAATCAACTATATATGTAATATTCTTGTGATAATTTTTGTTGCCACCAGGATCATTTTTAAAGCACAGAATTAAACAAAGATATACATATATAGTAGATTTTTTGTGAATTTTTCATACATTTAACATGTCTTTATCATTTACTGGTTCCCATAGCTATTTAAGATTGCTCTCGAGTTGTCGACAGTGATATGTGATGGGGGGGGATGTTAGTGTGTGTACAAAACATACATCATGACAACTTCACTGTCATATAAGGAAACTTCTAATCAAACTAGCAACTGGAACCCTATAGACCACACTAAAAATCACAACACGAAACTTAATAAACTCTGATCAATGAACAGTAATTCTTAAAAACAATATCATCAGCGCAGTCCAATAATAAGAGAAGAAAAAAAGTTCCGAAGAATATTGAACTGGACAACTCAAAGTGAAAATTAAGTTTCTTTGAAGTACTAACAATAGGTACTGAATATAGAATTCCAAAGTGGAATCCAGGGACTACCTTGATTCCAAAGGTTAGACCTATTCTGAAGCAAATAAAAGGAAAAAGAGTGGCATAAGAAAGGAGATATCTGCAAATTACTGGGTCATTTGCAACAATAAAAACACATTGTTGTGTTTGATTCTCTTATATGATATCTGTTTTAGCTTTTAAACGTCTTGAAATTTTGAATTCTATAAATATTTGAACAAACTTTACGATTCCTAAAAAAAAGAAACAAAATACGCACTTCAGAGATTGCGATGGGAAATTATAAATCATTACTAATAACGGTGTATTGTGGAGGTCAAAGGACACTGTGCATTTCTTACAGTGGACAATACACGTTCATGTTAGACATTAAAACAAAAAAGAATCAGCATGATGATAAAGTTACAATACCTTTCGGGAGATCTCGTTGTTATATAACGTCATTATGTTACTTTCTCAGTACGGCTGTTTTTTTATTTTCTTGTAGAGTTGTCTATGTGACAGTAACATTTTTAGACATAATGTATAATTTACACAAAAGTGACAAATACAATACTCATTTCTAAAGTTAAATAATATACAACGATAATAATGAACAAAGAACTTAGAACTGTTTCTTTCATTATTGTTGTAAATTCTTTAACAGCACAACATTTAAAGAGTTGTATTTTTATTATTTTCAAATCATACTTCAATCATTCCATTATTTACTATCAGGTTAAACCATTTCTTAAAATATAATAAAAATACTGTCCACAACCTTTAAAGTAAGATTATTAATGAACACTCTTACAATTTTTTGGAATGGTAATCGATGTATAGTTGCTATTCCGTTTATATTTTTTATTGCTTTCCTTTTAAATGTTAAAAGAAGCTTTACTACTTTACTTTATTGAAGAAAAAATTAAGTTTTTTTTTTAGCAGAGTAAAGCAACTGAATGAGGGATAACAAAGAAATGATGAAGTTTAGTTGTAATTTATAGGAATTCAACTATTTTTTTTCTTATACCAAAAATTAATAAAACAATATACTACTTTACTAAAAGGAGACCCATTGTGATGAATATGAAGTGACATATTTCAGTAAGCTGGTTACAATTACATAGGTTAGTATGTTTTCTATACACAAATTGTACTATCCCTGCATGAAAAGCAGTTGAAAACATTTATGAACACTAATAAGAGAGACGTCATCTTTTCAATATAAATAACATGTTCACATCACAATTATTCTCACAGTAACACAACATACATTTACAATATGTAAACATATATGATTTTGTTTCCAGAATTGTACCTACTTGACAAATAATTCAAACCAAAAGCATACAATTATTATTTTCGAAATAACTATCAACTAAAAAGTTCCACTTTAGTAATAGTTTAGAAAAACCATTACTACAAAACTGGTAAATATACTGCTTCAGTGATTAAATCAAGCAAGTTTTTTTTTTAAATATCCAATAAGTTTTTTTGCAACAATAAACAAAACGTTTAGTAATGATCTCAATTAGATCATATAATAATGTTTTTTTTTTAATTTGGAATGTATGTAAAAAAAAACTGCTTTTTTTTAATAAACAATTAGAAGAATACAAAATTGTCAGTCGCTATAAAAGCTCTCCTACATAAGGTAAATTTAAAGCTTTAACACATACTTAGTATACCCTAAAGTATAAATCAAGGGCTTAGTGGCAGTCATTGTATATATCAACACTTATAAAATCTAATATTGCTTCAAGCAATGATCAAATACTTAACATTCATAAGCACGCATAAATATATATTACATTCAATAAATATATAACACAAACATAAAAATTACATCAGTCAAATGCATATTTTTTTAAATATAACAATCAATCATTGTTACAAGGAAAGGCTTGAAGCAAAAATTGAACAAATAATTAAGCACAATAAATAAACTTAAATAGGTACGCATAAAAACAACGAAGAAATTGAATTAATTAATTCATTTGGTGCTTATGTTGAAGATAATATTAATTAAAAATGTGAAGGATAAAATATATGCATATTTCTTTGAGGTGTGAAATGATAACATTTGGAATAATTGAAACAGAAAAGATTCACAGGTTACGAATATGCCTAGATCTTCGAACTAGAAGGACGAAGGATGTTAGACCACTGTTGACTGCTCCTTTGTATAGTTGTGTAAGGTTAATAGTTTTCCTTGGGTAATCAATTCTTTCAGAAAATACCTAAAATAATAACAACAAAAAAGTTTAATGTGTAATAAGGATTAAAACAAAAGCGCTTTAGTTAAAATATTATTTTATAAATATACAGAGGTTGTTTTCCATGAAGGGTCTCTTAAGTTCTTTACTTTAATTTCAAATAATCATGAAAAAATCAAACTTAATACACAGTTCTTAACAGATTATCATGTATTCAAGTATTGAGTGATAGATCTTGCAATTTTCCGGCTGAAATATTTGTAATAAAATTTTGTATGTGATAAATTCTGTGTGAACATCCAAAAGAATCAAGGATCTAATCTTTATCAAACATCAGACTGCTTCTAAGATTCGATAAGTTACAAATCTAGGAAAATATGGGAATGCAAGGCATCTATCAATTATCTAGCCAAAGAAAACAAATTAAACTTTTATGGTATACTTCCAAGCTTCCTAAAGTCGACCATTAAACAATGAGGGACAAAGAAGCCATAAACATTGGTAAGCTTATGAAAGTTTTCGAGGTACCATGACTTAAAATATGTTTGCAAGAAGAAGAAGGCGAAAACTTTTCTAACTGGCTAAAACCCTTAGCTAGTTGTATGTAATTGACACCTTTGTCATCGGGCGCAAAGCTGAAACCATATCCCAAAGCAGATTTTTCAATATCATTTAAAGACTTCTTTGATAGATTAATAACAAGTTTAAATGAAAAGTTAAATTTCGATGAAGCAAAATTAGCTTTATGCAAAGGTTTTATTTATGGCTCTATTAAAGAACAGGTAGCCCATTGTCCTAGAAGGTTCTCTGTAGTTTATCAAAACTTAAAAAAGAACAAAGAAATAAAAATAACAAAAGCCGATAAATCTGGAGCTATAGTATTAATGGATATGCCAGATTATATTTCAAAAATGGAAAATTTGTTATCTGATTCCACTACTTATGAAGCGTTAAATTCCAATCCTACTGAGGAGTGTAATAGTTCATTTAATAGAAAATTAAAGAGTATTCTTAAGAATAATAAGGAGTTGATCGCCAGTTTCACTACTAGATCTCCCTCCTTGCCTTATATGTATGGGTTAATAAAAACACATAAAGATGGTAACCCGGTTAGACCTATTGTTAGCTCGGTTGGATCTGTGGGTTACAAATTATCTAAATGGTTGGTACGCATTTTGTCGCCTTTGGTTGGTACTATTTCCCAGAGCCATATAAAGAATAGTTCGGACCTTGTCTCAAAATTGAACTCACTCTCTTTTCACAACTGTACTTTGATGAGCTTCGATGTGAAATCTCTCTTTACAAATGTTCCTGTTGAAGATGCACTGAATTACTTAAACACAGAATTAGATACAAGAAACTTTAGCATGCCTATTTCGGTGCCTGTCCTTATTGAATTAATTCGTCTTTGTGTTTGTGATTGTTGTTTCTCATTTAGGGATAAATTTTATAGGCAAAAGTTCGGTTTAGCCATGGGAAATTGTCTTTCCCCAGTTTTAAGCAATATTTTTATGGAATGTTTTGAAATGAAATTTCTTCCTAGGATTTTGCCAAGCAATGCTAGATGGTTTCGATACGTGGATGATGTTTTGTGTGTTTGGCCGGACAATGAATGTGTTGCAGATTTTTTGAATACTCTTAATAAGTGCGTTCCATCAATTGAATTCACTTTAGAACTTGAAAGCAATAATAAGTTACCTTTTCTTGATTTAAATTTACATCGTTTTGGGCATAATCTAAAATATAGTATTTATAGAAAACCTACCCATGTTCCTTCTTATGTGCATTTTTTCTCCGCTCATCCATCAAATGTCAAAAAAGGTGTTTTCAGAAATATGTTTTTAAGAGCGTTAAAATTGTGTAGTGAAGAATTCCTGAATGATGAAATTGAAAACATCTATCAAATTGCCTCATCATTAAGATACCCAAGATCCCTAATAAACAAAGTTTTGAAAGAAACTAAAGAATCCTTAAGAACAAGAAATGAGAAAGAACCCTTTACAAATAGAAACCTTCTGGTTGTTCCCTTTAGTCAAACTCTAAGAGACATCCCGGTATTTTTGAAAAAAATGGATATTTCAGTTGTTTTCAGTAGTGGTGGGAAATTATTAAACAGACTTGTAAATAATTGTGAAAGAAAAGAAAAGGAAGGTTGTGTTTATAGGATTCCTTGTAGAGATTGTGATTTTTCATATGTTGGACAAACGGGAAAAAGTTTGCTTACTAGAGTGAAGCGACATAAATACACTATTAGGCGGCAAGAAGAATCAAGTGCCTTGTTCCAACATATTAATTCAAAAAATCATTCAATAAAATGGGAAGATTCCAAAGAATTGATATTTCTCTCATCTGATGTGGAAAGGAACTTAGTAGAAAGTGCCCTAATTAAGTATAATTTTGATAAACTAATAAATATAAGTCATGGGCTTTTTAGATTGGATGAAATTTTAATTGAAGGTATAGTTAGGCAAATTGGTCCTGTGGGTGACCTTCAAAATGTACTTGCAACGTTGAACATGAACTCTGACCAGATTGTGGATTCTAATAATAGAACATAATTTTTATTTGACTTATTACTTTCTCATGTATTCTTGTTTTGTTAATAATTTAATATTGTTTATTTTTTGATATTGCATTAATTTAATTTGTATCTATTTGTTTATATTTATCATATATTGTTTATAGTTAGGAATTATATATAACACTTGTTTCTTATTCTATTTATATTTTTATTTTAATTAATTTTCTTATTGTTCATTTTGCATTGTTTAATTGTATTGGGTATTTTTTGTTTTTCTCTTATTATGCCTTTTCGACTCTTGTTTTCCCAGCTGTTTAGTTACCTTCCTTGTACATACCTGTTATGTTACTTTCTAGTTCTTACCTTGTTTGCTCTCTGATGACATAAATTGAAAGGCCTCAGAGCATTTTTTTCCATCTGTTTTCTTTTTTTTTCCTTGTGGTTTGTTTTCATTGATTGCATCACGTGTTTATTGTGATTTATCTGCATATATTATATATAATATATATATATATATATATATATATATATATACTTAGATCATTAAAAGTATGGATTCACACTTTTCAGAAAAAGTACGAACAATCAAGATGATCACATGAAAACAAAATTCGTTCACTCAACAAGTGATCATTAAATAAAAATTCAAATCTATCCAATTTCGATAAAATTCAAACCACAAGGCTAAAAACTGGTCTATTAAGATTCTGAACATCTCCAAATGGGAAGAATTTAAGTTACTTAATGAAGTAGGGAACAGAGTGTGAAAACTTTCGATACAATTTCAAGAAATAAACCATCCAAAGGCTTTTCATTATAACTGGAAAAATGACTTTTCTTCATCAGAATCAGCCATAATGATTATTGATAATGATAATCACCATATAATAAAATTCAGTGGAGATCAGCACATATTTTCTTATCTACCATTATATGAATATATGCAACAATGTAGCCATTAAAAGTATTAATAAGAGAGTTATGGGGTAGTAATTAAAACATGATAGAAGAACCACTGACTATTCTTCTTGACATGGGCAAAACATGATTGAAATGCAGGAAACCATAATGAAGAAATATGAGAGAATTATTAGAAAGGGCAAGTCCATTCACTGGTTCTACCATTCTTGGGCATAACGCATAACTAGAGGGACGCGACTCTAGGTATTTCCAGGGATAGTGGAAAAGAAGACCTGGTGAAGTTAAAAGATCAGTGAGTGAAAGCTAAAGAAGTATCTTCTCTCTCTCTCTTTTTAGTAATTTGTAATATATATTCCTTTCACATAACATAATTATCACATCCACTTTAACTTTCCTTTCTTAAATATATTTCAGTCATAAAATTATTTCATTTAAGAATCTGGATTTTTTAAATATTTGAACTCCGGTAAAAAACAAACATTTAGGAAGCTATTTAAAAAAATGTGAAAACACTGAATGAGTAATCAAAGTATTTTGCTTAATCCCACGTTATAGTTTCTACCAGGGATTTTGATTTGAGAAACCGAATCAAATCGATAAAGCTATAAAATCGTTAGCTATTTCAAAACTCGAATCGAAAAGAATTAAAAAGCTCGAAGTGGAACTAAAATCAACAACAAATATAAATCTTAAAGTGAAAAAGTGGAGTCTCATCAATAATTTATCCACAAATTACTCTTCGGATAAATAAAACATGGCTTTATCTACCTGTAGGGCGTGTAGAAAATCCTTTTAAATAATAATTACATTTTTACATAATAATAAAAAATGATATTAAAAACATAATGATATTGTTTCAATCCCATGAATGAAATATTTTTTTAAGGAAGTTCTTATAGTTTTAAAAAGGAATAGCTTATTCAATTTAATCAATTGGTACAAGCCTTAACTTCAAGACAATATACAAAAAGGGAGACAAAACCTTTCTAAGTTATCTTTTTATGATCTATATCTATTTTACAGCAAAAAAGAGAATATACGAAAGAAATAGTAGCATTAGGCATTTGGAATGCAGAATGAACTCTACTCAACTCCATATTAAAAGATAACTAAAAAGTCCAAAATTGATATTGGAAAAAATTAAACGACGCTACAGAAATCTGAATAGATATTTTTTATGTATCAAAATAAAATTTGATATTTAACGTATTTTCTATCTCTGGTTTCTACTAATATCATAATTTCTCCAGCTTGTTAAAGAAATTAAGTTTATGGATATTGTCCTAAGAAATTTAAAACATTTCTACAATATTTTAAAATAAAAACACATCTTTCTAGAAAAACTCACTCGAGCAGACAGAGGAATTTCTTCTGAAGTTCTGTGAATCAAGCATCCATTAATGTACAATACATTAGCCGCGATATCCTCAGGGAGAGTAATTGTTTGGTAACTAAAAGATGCTTCCCTCTCGATCCGCTGAAATAAAACATTTAAGAGTTTTTACTTTGGCACAAATAAAGGCAATTTGTTTCAAGGCCTTTGCTTTTGATACTACTGAATGAGAGTATGTCTTATGGTTTAAACGAAGTATTTAAGTAAAATTTGATCTGAACTGCATCCATAAATTATATGCACTGACATGAGGAGGGGGATCTATCTATTAGGTTCGGTTCCACAAGGTACAATTTCAGAGTATAAACAGCCTGTACACAACAATTCCCAGTTAAACGAATTATAAAAGAGCTCAGGACTGACGAGGTAAAATTATCCTTATAAATGTTGATTGAAAAAAAATATACAAAGTAAATTATATTTACACCACTTAACACTATTATATACATTTTTATGAATTTTAAACTTCCTGCAAACAAATAATCCCTAATTTCAAAGATTAAAGTAAATAATTTTTTTTAATTTAGGAAAAAAATGGTACACCATTGTAAAGGTAAAAGATTATAACAAATCATCTACCTTTATTACATCCTGAGAGACTTTTCCAGCTCCAATACACATGACGTCTGGTCCAGCCATAGTGACAACTGACTTCAAATGGAAATTCCCTTCAACTTTGATTGGAGTACAAGAGAATTCTGGAAATGCAGCTGCCACTGCTTTGGCACCACCTTCATTCGTCCAATCCGACAATCCAACGAAAAATTCTCTTCCTAAAACCAAAGTAATATCTTAAGAAACAAATTAAGTAGAAATGATATAAATTGCACAACTTTTTAAATTGTTTTAACAATAAGAAAAAATACAACATAAAAAATAATATTTCATTAGAATAGAATAGTGACTGCCTAAATATTATTATCCTACAAATTTAAACGCACGGAACAAACAATCAACTATATATTGCTACCTGTAAACAGGACATCAGATCCATCCAAATGGGCATTCTCATCGGCAATTTCAACCAAGGGAAGGTCAAGTTCCTTTTTTAAAACAGCCCTTATTACATCTACCTAAAAAAAAAATAATTGGAGGCACGAACTGACACTGAAATTTTCAGATACATTCTAAATTAATGAATACTTCCTCTAAAAAATAATATGGTGATCACACCTCGCATAATGTATTTAAGACGAATCTGAAAGCACTTATATGCTAACTTATCCAGGTTTTATTATGTTTTTTTTCATCATAAACAATATACAGTAATATAAGTCATATTTACAATTTTTCTTTCCATTGTCAGAAGCAGATGATGGTTTCAAATAGGAGAATTTAATCTGAATATGTTTTGTAGATAATACATTCAAACTAACGTTATTATCCAACTTTCCTAGTATGCCATTACAAAGCAACTAGTTTACATTATTGAAACCGTTTGTCAAACACGTAATAAAATTGAAAACCTATTTGATATCCCACCTTTTCATTACTATACCTAAAAATTTTCTACAGAAAAAATTATAGTCAACATAAAATAAAATTATAGAATTAACAATCAATTGTACGAACATCATATATAGCCGTGAAATTTAGTTCCTCTTCCAATTGTATACTTAAATAAATAATAGGATCCAGACAAAGTTTAACATTTGTTTTTGCTACGCTTGTATCAGTTCTCTTGGCATTAATAAGTTTTAAAAATCCAGTACAACTGTATAGTAGGTACTCTTACCGTTTTATATACTTAAAGTAGGCTTTTGAGTAAAAAGACTGCCTAAGGTGTATAGCCTTACGTGATGTCTTACATAAACAATGCATTAGGTCAGAAAGACATTCACTTTGAAAACATTTCAAAAGACGATTTAATTACATATACAGTCAGAGAATTGAATGAAATGCTGCAACTTCCTTTTAATTCTTTGGCATTACAACTCTTGATATTAAGGTATATCAAATTAAGCTTATTGACCCTCCCTTTCTCAGTAAGAGACTGTGTCCCTGTATTACGTTGGTTCTGAATTTTGTAAACCTACAATATGTTTAAAGGCTAAATTTAATGTTGAATACAAATAAGGAAAGTGTAATTTAGTTAGTACAACGAAAAGGGGGCGTGCCTAATGTCTATACAGATTTAAATACCATATCTGATTAAATGAACTGATAAGACAAAAGATAGAGAAGCTAGGGTTATCGTTCACTTACGTCATACTCTGTCAAATTATAGTATTATTATCTACTTACTTCTGGTAATCTCTTTCCTTTTCCAGGTTTTGTGATAAGAGCGATACCGTTACAAACCACCGCTGCATCGTCAACATAAACACACTCGGGTAATGCTTCATCAGGAGGTAATTCAATTACATCCAATCCAACATCCCGAAGAAGTCGAACATAAGCTTCATGTTGTAGTTTTGCTTCATCCCAATTAATATCACCAAGATTCTTGAAGGAATTCGGTAGACGACAAACTACAGCATGAGTATGTTTCAACGCCGCCATTTTTCAAAACACTGGCTACTAAACTGACTTCAGGGCGGGGCCTTTCATTCAAATGTGGGGCTTGTCGATTGGGTACAATTTACATGTCCGCTTGAATTGAGTTGACCCTCTCCAGAATTAATCTTCTGAGTCTCGCTGGTCAGAATTCAAGAGTTTGGAGATTTAAAGGGACCATTTTACAAAATCTCCTAGAATATTTCATTTGTGTTATAAGCCTGATTGAAAATGTATGAATGAGATCAATAAAAGAAAAACATCTACATAGATATTCAGACTCAAATTGCTTGATATAGTTCAATGTGATGTTTTGTATTTAAATTTAAGGATATATTTTTTATTTTCACTTTATGGAGCATCAAAACTATGTTGTTCTAACTAAAATACCTAAATAATTGGAATAAAATGTATAAGTTCTTTTGTTAAAACTTTTCTTTGAAGCATCTCCAGATATACGTCAAAAATATAAATGGTTTACTTTGGTGTTATGTTGGCAAGATAGATATTATTTCTATTATTAGAAAGTAATACATTTTAAAAATAGGATCATTTTTTTCATAAATAATATTCTTAATATTTTGAATAAGCAACATTACTTGTAGGTTATTGATTTCAATTAAAACATAATAGATAATTATAATCCAATTCAATTATAAAATTAACTATTGCTGAGTTCAACTTAGTGAATGTTCGTCTTAATCAAACTGCCTCCAGATAGTGAGTAGGCATACAAATTGCTTGTTACAGTTCATTTATAGGTTTATTGCAGTTTTAGCTGACTACTTTTGGATAAATATTAATAAAATATCTGTTATAAAACACTTCTAGAACCAAGAAATAATTCTATGGGCTTAAGCGGACCTTATCTTAATGCTTCCATCTCCCCTCCACACATTAGTCAGAACTATTAATAGCGTTAAATAATAACTTTATTTTTATTTAATATTTTAATTTACTGCAATATTACACAAGAGATTCACATTACAGAAAACACTTACATTAAACATTTTTGTACTAAAAATCGACTTGTTTTCAGCATACTTCGTAAATTGTTTTCAATAAATTTTGTCATGTTCAGAGCATTGGTATGAATGCTTATTATCTTCTTTGAAGCGAAGACATGAAGTTCAGTTAGCTTATACATTCATACAATGAAATAGTTCACATAAGTGGCTGTTATCCATTTCTATTGCTTTTTTATGTCGTTACGAAGGAGTTGGATCCTTAACTATAGAATAATATTTAAAATATTCATACTTCAGGCACAGAGTAAAAACAGTAGAGTTTATAATTTGACATAATGAATAAACTTAATATTGTTTGAGACAAATAGACCTCCATATATTTTTAGAATGAATAAAAAAGTTCTTGTCAGTTTAAAAGACGAACCACACATTTCATTCAATATTGCATGATGGAAAAGTCACTTTTTTGGGTCAAAATCTGGTTTAAAACATTTTTTTCTCCTTAACTAACAACTTTGGAGTGTTAAAACTTTGGGATTATTATGTAACTGCTAGTATCATTAACAGAAAAAAACCCAGAATTTTTCAATAACCAAAAAGGTCGGTTTTCCTAGAAAATGTAAAATGTTTGACTTATAATAGATTCTGAAAGTTACTGGTGTGCAATAGAGGTCTCACGATTAAACAGCTCGTAATGAAGCTACACGCAAAAATAGCACATTTTGAGAGGTCGAGCTGAATGCATTTGTGTTAAAATTACAGGGATTAAAATGGACGTTATAGTACATTTCATGATTTCAGAAAATGTATTTTTAACACCAAACAGCCAACTATAGAAAAATGATTTTTTTTTCCAAAAAATCAACTAGAAATTACTAATCTAAAATTTTTTAAAACAATTCCAATAACCGCCAAGGCTAATAAAGCTTTGAAATCTGAAAATTCTAATTGGAATAATGGATGACCTGTTGTACTTGTCGGATGTGACTTGGAAATTTGTTAACGAAATCCAGTCAATGATCATTCATTTTTGTCTATAAAATGAATATCTATAAAATTCATGGAACTATAAAAAGAAACGCCAATCAGTCTTGTAATTTATTATTACTTTCTAAAGAGTAATTGTACAACCATCGCCAGTGTGATGGATGGTTGTTTAGCGATTATGTTGAATGTACCTACTTGTAACACTATTTAATATACTTATCCGTCAGCCGTATTATTCTTAGTGTTTTTAAGAATTACATTACTTTAGTTAACATTAGAGCATGGTAAATGAACTATTTGTTGTTTATAATAATACGACTACTACAGGGACGTGCAGTCAGGGGAGGCAGGTGAGGCTTTGCCTCACCTGATAATCTTGGAAAGGAAAACATGCAAAATGTATTATATATATCTAAATGGTTGTATTTACTTAGTGAATTGCAATGCAAAGATATTTTTCAGTTCACTTTACCATTTTTAGATTTTTTTTTTTATTCAAAATCAATGGATTTTCGCAACTACTTCTTAGATACTGAAAAGAAATGAGCGGTGAGGCTGCCGCCTGCTGTGTGAAGAGTCACTAAGTGAGGTATGCAGTCCTCCTGTCTCATGAAAGGGTTTCACTGTGGCTATAGGGTTCTTCTTTGTGATTCGGCAACAAAATACAGTCAGTGACAGCACTCTAAAGCTAGCAATTTATTTTTTACCTTCCTTACTTTTGCGAATGGTTTATATTGCATTTCAAAAATTAAAGCAATAAAATGGTTTAAAAGGAAGCTGATATGAGATTTAAACATATAGGTACCGTTAACTACTCCCAATCAAATAGTGAATAAGGTAGGTAATCTGTAAGGTTCATATTTTTGTAAATCTAATGGTGATGAAGTCAGTGCCTCACCCGTCATGAACCTCACCGCACGTCACTGGACTACTATGTATGGTGATTGAACAAACGTAAAGTATCGTATTAGGATGTTCTTAATACGATACTTTATGGGCATGTTCTTTTTGAATACGCATTAGAATATTCATAAAGAAAGTATATCTTCTACAAGAGCAAACAGACAGAGTCGGTCCCAAAAATGTTGTTTAACAATATAGGAAAATCTTGAAGTCTTAAAGGAATAACTTTGGCTTGCTTCTTGAATACGGAAAGAGCTCATGATAGACACCTACGAATTGATTAATCGGCACTAATATATAGATGAATTAATTAATTCAAATAAGGTAAGGATATAAGGTCCTTACACCTTTCACAAGGAGAAAAAATGATTAGTCTATGTAGAACTATTAAGGGGTAGTAATAGAGTAATGATGCGCCTCTAATAGCCACTGGCTATTGGATTAACTGTAGTTAATCCTAACGACAGTGCAACCGAAAAGAAGAGGTTCAATAATTGTCTTTCAGTCGTATGAGAATTTCCAATGTATTTCTGAAAGTTTGTGGAATCTCATGCTATTTTAACTGCATTTTCCTGTTGCAAATTTTGATTATTGAATATTTCGGAAATGATTTATTTGTCAATACATTAATAGCTAAATAATAAGTGAAAGAAGATTGAAAGATCAAACTTATAGTTTTTTTAATACTTTCCTTTTATACGGTACATATATATGAATGTACATTTATTACAAAATTACGACAAGGGAAAAAGGTCATAGTCTTACACAGATAATATGCTTATAAAGAGCTAAATAGAAAAAAAAATACATTAAGAATGAAATGACAGAGGATTATTGATCTCAGTGGAAACCCAAAACACCTGGGTAAACCCTAACTGAGACAAACGACCACGCTAACATGGTATCGATCGAAGTACTACCTAACCTTGTAAAGCGGGTCTTGAAAATATCTAAAGAAATCTCTTATGTTATATGAAATACATGATACTTTATACTATGGCATTTATAGGCATATCAACTTCATTTTTGAAAACTTTACATGGAAGAAATATTAAATATATGTTCTTATCAGATAATATTATAATATTTAATAATTATTTCTTGATCATTAAAATAATCATTTTTTCTTGCTTTTATAAGCTCAATATATATTTTACCGATTTAATATATATTTAAATATAAAGTATGCAAATATTATTGTTTAAAAAAAAATATTTATCAACATTTAAAAGGTTAGATTCAGAACTAAGCAAATTGTCTAGTCTTTTGTGCGGTTGATAATATATATACTTAATTGTACAGACATGAGAAAGTAACTGCAAAGTTTACAAATGAACTTAAAAAAGAAATACACAAACTCACGTTCTTTAATTTTCGGTTCAACTGTCATGAGGGCGGAAGAAAGAGCCGTCCAAGCACACAGGATTGCGTGCCTTCTTCCAGTTCCTTCTTTAACATGACAAGTCTTGACTTCAGAAGCGTCAATCTGGTATAAGATCTTGACTCAGTTTTATATACCATCTGTGACAATGGTAAGATCTGTGTGGAGAACAAAATTCGTTGTAGTCGTGCTATGGGGCTACTTTCACATCTCCGTTCTGCTGCATGCCTTTACAGATTGTCACTTCGTATTGTGAGAGGATTTCTAAGGAATCCATCCCCAAAACCAAATATTCAACCACTCAGTATATGGATTCATGGATTGACCATTTCATCAGCATACATACATCTTAAATTATTGGAAATCTTTATTAATATCTCCACATCTCCACCACAAAGAGGCAGACAACCAAAATTTAAAAAAAATAATTAAGCCTATTTAACAAAGAAGCAAAATTAGGTCCCGTTAGGTAACCATTATACCAGTACAATAGTATGGTTTATTATACCAGTACTACTAATGTATTTTATATTGGTAAACTTATGTATTAAACATTTGTAAAACTGTCACACCAATTTTCCAGAAGAAGAAAAGAAGACAAGTTGAGAATTGGCAACAAAATCCAGAGTCATGTAAAATGTGAAGGAACAGTTCTCTACCTGTTAATCATGAAAAAGAAACAGTTCAAAAAGAATAGTTACAACAATGTGACCTGATTGGGATATTTTTCATGTCAAGCAGTCTTCCTGTGTAACATAGCCCTCCACCAGTAAAGCTGAGGTTTAGTAACCTGCACCAGTACTTCCTTACTTATCATGCAGTAAGTTCTCCGTGATTCCTAATGATACATAAACCTATAATCAACACCAAAATACCCTCTTACGATATTATTACAGACAGTAACCAACTTTAGTGCCTTATGAAAACTGTTACAAAACCTGATAGGCAAAGCAAGTTTTTCTTGCAAATCAAGAGCGAGCGATGTCTCAATTTACCCCCAGGATTTTGCAAAATCAGTTATCATTTCAGAAGACTCAATGTCCTCTTTCACACTTTTCAACCTAACTAAGACAAAGCTTTTAGAGTAGTGATAAAAAAATTCATCATTCAAGACCAAGAGAGACTATTCAGGACAAACTCAAAGAAAAGGTCATGATGCCAGAAATGTTAACAGTGGCATTAACAATATTACAAAACATCCATCTCTCTATTTTTTTTTTTATAGATTTAGAACCTAGCAAAAACAATAAAAACATTTTTGAATTAAAAGAACTGTTACACAGTAAAGTTATTGTTGAAGAGCCTAATAAAATAAGCCCTATAATACAGTATAAAGTGCCAGACTTATGAAATCACAAAAACCCATCGCAAACAAACTCCTCTTTGTGTCAAATACTCGTATATCACAGATCAGACAACTACCTAAATAACATGATGAACCCGCTAAGTGTCCTAAATCTGTTTTGTTGTGTATCTCATTATTGATATTATATTCAACTTCAGATTTTAAGTTCTTTAACGAACTTCACAATTTCCATAGAGGAATAGCTCTTATTTCTGTTGGTTTTAGGTATGATTTACGAAATATCTTTATCCTCTTTACAGCGATTACCTCGAATTCAGAAAGAATGTAATCAAAGGTGTCCGCCAATTCCAGACAGAGTACTAATCATGCTTATTAGTATGATGTTAATTACAGCTTGTAGTTAAGAAGACAAATTCCAGATAGGTATTCCATATATACATTAAATACTTTCTTTGAAAGTATAATATTTTCGTACAAAATGTACGTTCAGTTAAAAGGTAAGGATCACTATTTGGACTATCCACTAGCTCATTCACAATTCATCACCAAAATGGAGTGTTAGCACACCTCCGAGAAGACAGTCCTTGGTGTTCACAATTTAAGTAATGCTAGTTTTAATATATACTTTCATTTCTTCTAATAAATTTCTGTAATCTATTCTATAGTTTGTGAATTAATTCATCTATATATTAGTGATGTATAATCAATTCGAATGTGACTATCATGAGCTCTTTCCACATTCAAGAAGTTGCCAGAGTTATTCCTTATAAACTTCAGAATTTACTTTTTTTGTTAAACAAAATTTTTGGAACAAATTCTGTTACTTTGCCCTTGTGACAATTTTCAGCAAAATTGGCTGAATACATTTTTTTCAAAAATCAAGCTGAACAAGTCGTTAAACTCGAAACTACTTAGTAATGATAACTACTTACCTAATCCGAGGAAACTATTTGTTATATACACAACGAGTCAAGTTTCATTAAAGTTGGTAACAAAGTTTCGGTAATTTTTTTATAAAAGCAATCTAAAGAAATATTAGGATCAGGGGCAATATTTGTGAGATTGATGCTAAATCCCATGATCTAAGCATTCCTGAAATGAGTTACGGGCCCTGAAGCAAAAGAGGCAGCCTTGGATCACAACTTGCTTGATGTTTATCACAAAAGTCCTTCTGCACATTTAAAGTATTTATTGGTCAGGAAGCCTCGAATGATAGGTGCTGTGGCTAAAATATTTTTCCATTATTTGTGATAGGCAGAGAGTATATAAGAAATTAAACATAAGAAATTAAACAATACATGTGCTTCTCAAAGTGCTTCTACATATATTAAAATTAATTCCATCGCGATTCTTTATCAATATCAAGTCTCGAGGTCACTTACGAGGGACGCTTGTAAGAGCCAAACTCTAGCTGATGCTCCACAGTAAACCTAGGCCTCTTTATTACAGAGCATATCAAAAAATCTGAAGTGGCCAAAATTGAACTTTACTATAAGTAAACTTAATATCAGACTTCTTGGGTATATAATATATTATGTCCCATTTAGGTATAATATAAATGTCTAAATGGGAGAGGTTTATTAGTCTTTCATTCCTGGAGGTAGTTAGAGATAGTGATTGATCCAATTACAAATATATATGCTTGGTTTTGTTTATCACACCACTGATGCATATAATATCATTAGTTAAAATAGTAATAACATTGAAAATGTAGATTTCGAAAAGCGAAATTTTGAAAAGCGAAAGTGTAGAATTCTTACCGGAGAACATGGCTTTTGTTCCAATAGCCATAGATGTCTTACATAGGTTACCTGACCTCCTTCTACATTGAAGATTTAAGACAAAGTTTCCTATTTAAAACTTAAAAATATTCCTATTTTGACTGAAAAATGTCAGAAACAAGTAAGAAAATGTCGTTTTAAGGTAATTTTTAATTTAAGATGTAGGATAATTTCGTTTATTATTTTTCAATGAATGTTTTCAAGTTTAAATTATGTTTTAAATTTTTACTCTTTTATAAAATTATTATATGGAGAATTTTATGGCATGTTAGTGGTTTTTAAAAAAATCACTTTTCTTTCCCTTTGTCAAAAATAATAAAAATTCAATTTACTCTGAGCGAGTGTTATCTTTTTCCTGAGTGATAAACCTAAGCACTTTTATAAGTTTACTGTAAATGTATATTGAGAAAAAATATATTAGTAATTAGCCAGTTTGGATACTCAAATCAAATTCAAAGCCGGTTTATAGAGTATAATTTAAAGCTGAAATTTTTAAAATAAATGATATGAACTATTAGACTAAAATAGTGAAAGAACTTACTCTAGAATAAGTAATTTAGGTGAAAAAATGTCTAACAACAGGTATTTGGTAAAAAAAAGTGACTTTCTTTTCATGCATAATTGCTCCCAAACAATAGGACAAATCTACAATCTGAGGCCTATTTTTGTATAAAATATCAATTTGATCAATCAATGATTCTGGACCGTAGCGTGGTACAACTTTGGATACATACTCACCAACCCACCCACACAGACACACACACACAGATCGTCGAAAAAACTTCATAAAACGACTTTTGGGACCTGAAAATATGTAATTCCGCCAAAATCTCGCGATCAATTTTTTTTCACGATTACTATACTTTACCTATAGTAAAGTAAAAAGGTAATTTATTAATGTATACAATTTAAAAATAATTCAATTACTAGTAAAGTTAATAATGAAGAGATTTAACATCTATTTTATCTAAGGCAATAAAATTAAAATAACAGCTATTCATAAACACACATAAACAATAAGCAGCAACAATATTAAGAGACGAAACAAATTACTACTATTTTTTAGCTAAATGAATTTTTTAAAATACAGTGATTGGCTGATATTAAATTTTGGTAGTTCAATCAAGATTGATGCCGATGAGTAATTGGGGTGTTATGTAGCCTTGGTAGGCTGTTATCTGGCTGAAGGGATCAAGAGTTGTCCATGAGAAGTTCACCTTCGGTAGCTTATAGATTATTCACGCTTGCCAGGATTATAGACTTACTTCTACTAGTTATAAACAAACATACATTTAATAATTATCAACATATTACATATAATTTTTACACTATAAAAGAAAATGAATATATTATAATTTTTTTTTTATAATTAATTATAAATAATGACAGTAAAATATATATTGATCCATTATTTTAATAGCCAGTTGCGGCTGTTTCTTTTTTAATAGTATTAAAGTAAATTAAGTTTTCTACTTGGAGGGTTTTTATTGTAATTTTATTCAGTTTCGATGGAAACATTATGATGCATGGAGTCACAATTTTTAAACAGTTCATTACAGGGCAAGTTATTGATCAGCCATAAAGACCAAACTGCAGTCGGAAACGGCCACTCTACCCACCAATGAAATTTTCACACGATATATATATATATAAATATATATATATATATAATATCAAATGAAATGGACCATAGAAAGTATAAACCAAATAACACAGAGGAATATATGTCATGTATATAATACATGGTAATATATAATTTCAAGTGTTTTGGTACTGTTTTCCTGCGTTGTTTCTTTGTTTTTTAGAATATATATATATATATAAAAATTTTACTTAATTAAACGAAACACGATCCAAAATGTACAAAATACGAGTTCAAAATTCAAGAAGAGTAACACACAGAGTAAGAAAACACACTTACAGAGGGAGACCAAGCACGTTGTAGGCGCAATGGCACAATGGCAAGTAACCTTGCCGTTACTTGCCGTTGCGTCTACAACGTGCTTGGTCTACCTTTCTCTTTTCTCCTGAAGACGGATTACCCGAAAATTTGAGTCTGTAAGTTTCCTTACTCGGTGTGTTACTCTTCTTGAATTTTGGACTCGTGTATATATATATAAATATTTGTGTTCTCTAATCAGGGATTCGGTCAATTTTCTAGGATAAAAAATCAAACTCTCGTTTTTTTTTATCCTAGAAAATTGACCGAATCCCGATTAGAAAACACATCTATCCTATCAAACGATATATTGTTGAATCTGTTATATATAAATATTGATTTATATATAACTGAGAGAATTTCTCAGACAGGCTAATCATAACCGAGACTGTGTATAGCACAAGTAATTCACTAGAAAAAGTAGGAGTGAAATGAACTAGTAAATAAAGAATAGGCAGTTTACTTAATTTTTGTTAAGTAAAATGTAAGTAAAGTATAATGGAAATTAGCCGCATTGACAGCTAGTCTTAATCTGTTTAACGATATATATATATCAATCAATGATCAAACCACAATATGAAATTTGGGGGGGGGATACTAAGATCTTTCAACCGCAGCAAGAGGTCTTCTTCAGAGTCAAAACCCAACTGACAAAGACCGCTTGTTGCTTGGTAGTCTTTTTTTCGCATTCCATGTTGTGGTTTGATCATTGACTGTTATTTCACGTTTTATGTGAAATCTTTTTATAATATATATATATATATATACATATTTCACGGTGAATCACAAACACAGTGTCTGTGTTTGTGATTCACCGTGAAACGTTTGTTGTCCTTTTGGATCGTTTACAATATATATATATATATATATATTTAGGTAACTCACCACAAATGATTGAAGATAATCGCTCTGAGGCCTTTCGTTTATCACGTCGTCAGAGAGCAAGTGAATACAAGTTGTGGGCAGTTCATGCATTTCGATTTAAAGTTGGATGAAAAGATTGGTATCATTGACAGTATTTTTCCCCATTACATTAGAAATAGTCTTAATTTGTTTAACGATTCCTTCAATTAGAAATTCATCCAATTTGAAAAGGCCTGGACTAGTTTTGACTAAGCTATTAGAAAAGCTTTTTATGAGGGCGCTTTCAACAATCTTTTTTCTTCTTTTACATGACGTAATACCAATTCTACATCACTGGTTTATCGCGTATTTTTCCTAGTGGGCAGCCAAACCTATCTGAGTTAAGATGAAAACCAATTTTTTGATCAAATACGCTTAGTTTGTAAAAATGAATATTTAGAAACATTTTACTTCCCCCAGGTGTTTTAGATTATGACACCATTAACTCCTGCCCTAGACTATATTATTAAGTATCTTATATCATTAACTATTAACTATATTATTATTAAATCTTAAGTACAGCTTTCTGCTAGCAGAACCGAATTGCAGAAACTAAAATCCTGTAAAAATTGGAATAAGATTTTTCCAGGACAGACAAAATGTAGCTGAAGTCTGTTTAGGAGTCCGATCACTCAGAAGCGTGCTCTCCATATCACCATGAATTAATCATTAGCAATGCTACTAAGTAGCGTAGGCGGCATCTAATGCGTATTGTGCTAGAAGGAAAAACAGTTCAGTGACCCCAGTTAACGTACAATATAACGACGATTTCTCCCAAAGTTGATAAAGTCGCTTTGTTTTTATTTATGAACTTATTCTTTTTTTCATGACCAGCCCAAAATGTCACGACTTTCTTTAACAAACTATTTAAATTAATCTTTCAAACTAATACGACGGTGAACTATTATATAGTAACAATAATCGTAAAATGTTCGCACTTTATTTACGACTACTACATAAATTATTTACGGGAATATGATTTTTTTTAAGACTGTGCTCAAGGATTCTTTGCTTGCGGATCCCCTGAGAGATATGTTGTCTCCTGTGGACCTCCTATGGCTTAAAAAATCTACTTATGCAATGGATTTTTTAATCACACCAAGAACTATATATCATGCCAGTTGTTTTATGACAGTAAGAATAGTAATTTTGCAGAGCCATAGTGTAGATTTGTAGTTAAACCCCATGTTCTACCAAAAAATTCCTTTCAACAGGACAGTCCGTTTGTGGCATTATTCAATGTAACTATTGCATGCTTTTCCAGTTTACTCCTTAAACTGAGAGAATTTTCATATATTTCATAGTTTTAGCTTAATATTTCTAATGAAATCGTTAAAGATACTTATTACTTCTCCTTGAGAAGGGTATGAGGACCGTTTTAGCAGTATTTACATCCAAATCTTTTTCTTTTGACAATCATTCAAAACAGTTTGTGTACCATCTGGCGTAGAACTTCTCATAATATCAATTTTATTTATCTATCCTTGTATATAGTAAATTTCATTATTTAGAGTATCCAGTAGGTCATTCACAACTAATCCCATAAACGACGGAACGCCTCCCTGAGGAGAGCCTTTAGGAGTACAATTACAGTTGTGGTAGATCCAACACTAATATTCATTATTCATCCATTCGATTGTTTTTTATCTATTATACAATTTCTAGAGTAATACATCTATACATTAATCCTAATTTAATGGATTCCTGATCCCAACTCTAATGTCACTATGAGAGCTTCAGAAGGAGCACTTATTTGTCTTCAACGAGGTAGATCCTGGGCTTAACCTCAATTGTTCATATTAATATTTATTTAGTCTTTTTGGACAATTTTGCTATTTTTCATTTACAATTCGTTTTTTATTAATCTTAATATTTTTTTATGTATTATTTATCTTATTTACCCTTCTCTCCCCTGCCTTCGAAGTTGACTGCTACTAATCGATTGCCTTTTCAATGAGACTTCACTTCAGTCATAACTTGTATTCGGAGAGACTCATACATGACTATCTGACAGGTAATCGTGAATAGTGAGTTTTTGTGATCTCTTTTATGTGTGTTCTTTTTGTGATATTAGCATATATATAGTTAAATAACGCACCATATTTCGCTAGAGTAATAAATGGAGCGTTTATTTAACAATATATGTTTAAATGAAGGACTGCTTCCAACTTTTACATATACTCGTATATTGAAAATAGACAGAAACACGAATGAAAACTAGATGATACCAGAACTCACTTTTAATATTTTGACCCTTTTAAAGGTCGTATTCAGGAAGGGAAGTGTTACGGTGAGGAGACGAAAGCCAACTGGACAGCTTCAATTATATATATTTATATTTGAAATTTTACTTTTCTCGACCACACGTAATCTTCACTATTTTTCAGCGTCAAACCATTTTCAAAAACACCTTTAAGCCAATGTTTCGTCTATATTTCTAGACATCTTCAGTGTTAGGTATTTTTTTATTTCCTGAAAGACTACATTGTTTTTCAAATTACAGTTCGAATTCAAATCAACTATAGGACTGTATTTAATTTGATTATCAATTAACAATGTAAAATCTTTTGACAAACGAAAAATACCAAGCTCTGAAGATGTCTAGAAATACATATGAAACGTAGGCTTAAAGGTATTTTTTGGAAAATTGTTTGACACTGGATCGAACCCCAATAAAGATAGAAAGAACCTTTCTATAACACTTAGAGAAAGAAGTGACAGTTCACTTCAATATTTTGATATCCGTCAAAATTAAGAGAGAAGTAATCGATTAGAAGGCTAGGTGTCGAACACTTCTCTTCTGAGTATGGAATATTGAAGTGAGTTGTCAGTTAATAGTGCTGTCCTCATGGATCATTGCATATATATATATATATATATAACTTTAAATTACACAAAGCGCGACACAGAAAAGAGAATACAAAGAAAACTTACAGAATTCAATATTTCGACTTGTTGTTCGTCATCAGGAGAGTAGACTAGAAGAGAGGACGAAGTGAGAGAGATCTTAACGCAGAAACTGCGATCATATTCAATAATATATATATATATATATATATATATATATACGGTACTGTTTTCTTGACCACAAAATATTCACAAAACACTTTTTCTTTTTCTCGGAGTTTGGTCAGGGTAAATATATGGAATCACCTTTTTGCCAACGTTTCGTCTTTATTTCAAGACATCCTCAGGGCTATAAACTAACAAAAAACAATAAACAATGGACATTTTTTCATTTCTACTTTAAAAACATCATAAACAAATTGAAAAAAGAACTTACTGAAGGCTTGGTTCTGTTACATTTACAAACAACCGTTAACTGTCATTACATGTGCTGTTCCAAGCGACAAATTATTGAACCACTGTTTTTTTAGTACAATCCATTATATATAAACATATATACTTATACACATATTATAATATATATCTATTATAATATGTATCACCATAATATATATCTATAATACATTTATAATAAATTATTATTTTAACAATCCTTAAAAATATAAACTAGATAACATTGCATCTTTAACTATTTATGATGGAACTATAAATCCTACTTAAATTGTCTGTATCTGTTTTTCTATTGCAAGTATTATTAGTATTTTTGATATGTATCATTTCTTTTATCAATCTTTTATTGTATGAAGTTTCATAATCTAAAATTGATGCATTCTCAAATTGAAATGTGTGTTGATTTTTAATTGCATGCGAGGCTAGGGCACAAAACATTTTTTTATTTTTAAAATTCGATTTGTGTAAAGCTAATCTATCTTTTAGATATTGTTTGGTTTGACCTATGTATACATTATTACAATTATTGCAAGGAATAGAATATATTATATTGCTTTTAATTAGTTTGTTGATAGGTGATTTGGTGTTCGTAAAAATGCATGTATTTAATTTTTTCTTTACTTTATATGTTATTTTAAAGTTAGCTTCCTTAAGTATTTTTCCAATCTGTTCTGTCAGTCCTTTCACATATGTCACTGATCTATACTGTGGTGAGTTGGTGAGGCCATTATTACTGGAGTGCTGATTTATTTCATTACCTTCTTCAGTGTTTAAATCCGGTGTTATATTTCTATTAGCGTCTACCTGTGGAGTTATTTCATTATGGTTACTAACTGTTGATCGCATTATTTTATTTATTAAATGGTGCGGGTAATTGTTTTGTTTCAATATATTTTTTACTATATTCAAATTTTTCTGTATAAATTGATTATCACATAAATGTATGGCTCTATGTTTCAAAGCTAATGCAGTGTTAATTTTGTGTTTTAGAGGGTGGTGGGATAAAAAATTTAGGTATCTATCAGATTTTTGTGGTTTACGCCACCAATCGACAACTAGGCTACCCTCCGGATTTCTGTATACTATTGTATCTAGAAATGGGAGGCTACGATCTTTTTCTAATTCTATTACAAATTTTAATTTTGAATGGAACGAATTGAAATGGTCCAGTACTGTATCAACCGACTCTTGGGGAATTGTTAAAAACAGGTCATCTACATATTTATAAATGAAAGGCATTGGAAAAGGTATTACATTAATTACTGTATCAAGAAGGTAATCCATCACTAAATCTGCCAAAATGGGGGCACATGGACTACCCATTGCTACTCCATCTATAATTCTGTAATGTTCATTTTCATATAGGAAATAACCCTCTGATGTGCATAACCTAATAATGTTCATAAAGTCTATTATAGTTAATTAAAGTTTCAATTTGTTTATGATGTTTTTAAAGTAGAAATGAAAAAATGTCCATTGTTTATTGTTTTTTGTTAGTTTATAGCCCTGAGGATGTCTTGAAATAAAGACGAAACGTTGGCAAAAAGGTGATTCCATATATTTACCCTGACCAAACTCCGAGAAAAAGAAAAAGTGTTTTGTATATATATATATATAAAGATTTCACATAAACACGTGAAACAACAATCAATGATCAAACCACAATAAGAAATGGGAAAACAAGACTAAGATCTTTCAACCGTAACAAGCAGTCTTCGTCAGAGTCAAAAACCCAACTGAACACTAGATGCAGAAAACATCTGGTGAGGAGTTGAGAAGAGTGGGAGGGAAGAGTGGTATTTTAAAAGGGTGAAAGCAGTCCTTTCAAAATTTTTAAAAGGGTGAAAGAAAAAGGTGAATTAGTCCTTTCCTGTGCTTTCACCCTTTTAAAATACCACTCTTCACTCCCACTCTTCTCAACTCCTCACCAGATGTTTTCTGCATCTAGTGTTCAGTTGAGTTTTTGACTCTGACGAAGACCGCTTGTTACGGTTGAAAGATCTTAGTCTTGTTTTCCCATTTCTTATTGTGGTTTGATCATTTATATATATATATATATATATATATATATATATATATATATATATTATATATATATATATAAATTAATAATCAACAATAACTCTTGATACGAGGTGTGTAAATAAAGTAGTGAGACTGGCAACGTCGCTTTCGATCTGGCAACGCTGGAGACGCGTGGCCTTGAGTAGCGTCAGGTGCACGTGTGATGCGCCTCCAGTATGAATCTGAACTCGCCACAGTCATTTGTTTGTCCGTAGCGTTGGTTTTCGTGAAATGGTTTTTTCTTGAGCGTTTTAAAAATGAGTGACCTCAAAGTTGAGCAGCGGTGTGCAATCAAATTTTGCTTCAGACTTGGACATAATGCAACCGAAACCGGCCTATGGAGAACGTGTTTTATCAAGGGCACAGGTTTTTCGGTGGTTTAAGGAATTTTCAGAAGGAAGAGAGTCGATTGAAGATGAACCACGAAGCGGAAGGCCTTCAAGTGCAAACACCGATGAAAATGTCAACAGAGTACGGAACCTTAAGCGTTCAGATCGACGCTTGACAGTCAGAATGATCGGGGAACAGTTGAATTTGAATCACACCTCCGTTCATCACATTTTGACATCAAACACAAGTGGGTGTTGCATCACGACAACGCGCCCTGTCACACTGCCATCTCAATAAACGAGTTTTTGGCCAGTAAAAACATTCCTGTTGCTCCTCAGCCTCCTTATTCACCAGACTTGAGTCCTTGTGACTTTTTCCTCTTCCCGAGATTGAAAAATCACCTCAAGGGAACTCATTTCGGGACACTACAAAACATACAAACTGCTGTAACCGACCAGCTGAAGGCCATTCCAGAATCCGAGTTCCAGCAATGCTACAATGATTGGAAGGACCGTCTCCAGCGCTGTGTGGCTTCCGAAGGGAACTATTTTGAAGGTGACAATATCACATTGTAATTATATTTGAATAGAAAATTTAAAAAAAATCAGTCTCACTACTTTATTTACACACCTCGTATAATATATGAATTAAACATCACAAAGATTTTGGTACAACCTGTGTACCTGTGTAGTGGTGTTTAATTCATATATATATATATATATATATATTATTATTAAAAATAACCGGTCTCAGCATTCGCGATCTTAAGACTGAGAGATTCGATTCTACGAACTAACCTCCTGCTAACAGGATTCAACTAGAAAAGGAGTTGGCCAAGTGACATGCTAAACAAAATCAATGAGGTAGTCAATAGTATTAATAGATTAAATGGATTAGTAAAGATTAATATAAATAGAAGATAAAAGGTTAATAAAGAACGAGAAACAAAGGGTTTAGAATAAAATAGTTAAAAGGTCAACAGTATAAATAGATTAATAGGTAATAAATGGATTAAAAGAAAAAAATATTAAAATAAATGAAGGATAAACGATTAATAAAGAACTAGAAAAGGTATTAATTGCTACTGTAAAAAAACAATAAGAGAGGAAACAAATTCTTATAACAAAATAATTTATTCTCTTTATACTACCAAACATAATAAATATATGGCATGCTAAAGAGGTAAGGATTTTATCAAATAAACTTATTACAATAAAATAATAAGAAACCTGATGAATAATTTAAAACAATATGATATTAGAAATTTAGTTATTTTTCTTTAAAAAAAAATCCCTGAAACATTATGAATGAATTTTGGAATGCATTAACACTCAGGTACAATTATTTCTGCCCCTTGACTTGGAGATGTTGCAAATATCAAACTTGCACCACTATCATTAATCTTGTAGAATTTTTCTTTGACGCTCTTTATAAAACTATCTGCATTGCTTTTAGTGGTAAGTGCAACCACGCATCCACCCCATCTAAAAAAAACAAAAACCAATTCAAACAAATATTAATTCAGTAAAATTTAGGATAAGAAAATATTAGATTAGAAAAATGTATAGACCACGGTAAGTTTCTATTTTAAAATATAGACAAGCTTAAATACTGAACATCAGTATTTTTAGCCTTATTAAGCCTTGAATACTTAACAGATTGATGCTGTTAACTTATTAACATCGTGACAATTAATAAGCAATGAACCTAAAAGCAAAAACAACCTCGTACTTGAAAGAAACATTAAGCTTTTACCCTGGATGGGGCAGTCATCTCAACTCCTTTAATTGTTTTCACACAAGCATAAAAGGTTTGTTCAAAGATCTCAATGCTTTTGGGTAATATGGGTTTATGAGAAAGTTATAACGTAATTCTTTATGACAAAAAGGGCTATACTAATATTAAACCACTTCTACGATGTACTTATAAATTTTATTAGGCATTATCTTGCCACTAATATTGGATGAGATTTCAGTATTGGAGGGTTAATTTTACACTAAAAATGACAACTATTAGGTTCCCTCAGTAGTACCATGAGAACTTTTGGGTAAATTAGCATCTTTACAAGGGAAAACATAAACAACTAAAAGCCGAAACTGTAAATGAGCTCTAAACATTTTGGTTAATAAAATAGAAAATCTTATAAGTGTCAAAGGAATTATCCTTTGATACTGATTATAAAAGTTCAAAGGAATATCCAGGGCTGCTTCATGGAAAGGTTTTGATAACATGCCGTAGAATCCCGATAATACAAATTAATATATAAATATTTTAATCTACAAACTATAGAATTACAACAAGGTAACGCAAGTACAGTTAATGAAAGTATAGGATCTATTACAACTGACATTGTGACGACAAAAGGATGACTTTAAGAGGTGTACTATCGCTACCATTGAGGTAATTCGTTTTACATGACCTACTGATATAATGTGCAGATAATCTTGTGATTAAAAGATTCAAGAAAGGTGATTATTTGACACCCATTTTAGTGATGGACGACCGACCCACAATGCCCGTTGATTCTACATTAGGAGTCTTAAATTTTACCTACCTCAAGTATATTTAGAGTAGGGATTATTAACGAGTATCTGACGTCTACAGGCTCGAGACCGACGGTTCACGTCCTCTCCGAGAGACCACGTGCTCAGATTTATTCACCATTCACATAAATAAATCGAGGACCAGGAGGATATCGAGCCCCAGACCTATCATTTCAGAGGTGAGACTCAACCACTCAGGTAACCTGGTTCCTAATGACCTGGCCGAATGACTAAACTGGAAACGCCATGTAACACAGAGTTTGTCTGAGGTTACAAAATCAATGTTTTGTTGTAGTAGATCATTGGGAAGAACGTGGAGTCCTAACAATAAATCTATATTTTTTGTTCTATAAAATTACTATTAATGAGTTAACTCGGGGAATAGAAGGAAATGAGGAATCGAATGAAAAAAATCAATTGATCACCTATGAGTTTTATCACACTTTAGCAGAGAGTTTGATACTACGTCTACACTATTACCACTCATATTAAAAAAAATCAAAACTCAAATGATTGTCAATGAGTTTATTTATAGTAAAGTTGTGTGTAGGCCACTCCAGATTCAATAACGTATCACAAATTCATACACACCTAAATTACTAAATAAACAAATATATAACTGAAAGGCAACATTTTCACTTTATTTGGAAGCTGTATTCACTAAGTAAGATTGGAATTTTAAACGAACCCAGCACCAGTGAGACGAGCCCCAAATGCTCCACTGTCAAGGCAGCACTCGACTAACTTGTCCAGCAGAGGGTGACTACACTGGTAAAGGTCCCTCAAGCTCTTATGACTAGCTGTCATTAGTTTCCCAAGCTCCTCTAAGGTCCATCCAGATCTACATCCGTGGCACCATTCCCTGACTCTGCTTGCTTCTGTAAATCAGTTATTTTTATGAATCATATCGTTCATCAATAGATCTTAAGTAACTAAATTGTTAGAAAATAATAAGAAAATACATCTTGAAAAACAGGGTTTACATCACTTTCTATTCAATGAGACTTTTTTTTTATTTAAACATATTCCCCCTGCCTTCGTGGCCCAAACATTGGTTCAGTATATGACAACGTATAGCTTTTAATGATTTATTTCTTTATATATCATTTATAAATTTACTTACTTTACTTCAGAAGTAGGAGTAACAGCTAAAAAAAAAAAGATAAAAAGATAACCAGTTTTTTCCCAGAACTTACTTTTAATTTTCGTGATACCTGTGCTTGGGTAACATGAGAGAATTTGAAATTCATATCACAATAAAATTCCAGACAATAACCATCTTATCTTAGAAGATGCTGAGGGAAGGGAGGGACAATGACGGTGAAGCGGAAAGGTCTTTTAAGTAAATAAAGAAATATATTTTTATCCAACTATCGCTTATAAGAGTTGAAATTTCATTTTTATACGTTCAAAATAATAGAATGTTTGATTAGCTACACTTTCTGAAAAAAAAATTATACTAAACCATTTATCGTCAAAACACATTTTCTGAAATCATAAAATCTACCATAATACCCTTATCTTTTTATGTAATATCCAGAAAAAAGTATTCAGCTCATTCTCTCTAAAGGTGATATTTTTGAGTATAATTTCATTACTTTCCTTCATACGGTGTGAACTGTATAGTTCCCACAAACTTTCAGAATCAAACATAAGACAAAATGTTTACATTTTATTGCAAAACATATCTTTCTAATTGTTTTTATTTAATACAGCTGTCAACTTCATAATAATACTACAAGTTCCATACCGTAGAGTTAGTAGTTTAGGCGAAGAGGAAGTAAATTACAGTTTGGCCAAAAAAAGTAACATTACATTTTGCAATAATGCCTTAAACAAACAGGGAAAATCACTATAAGGTCCGTTTTTGGGTAAATATGAAATTTGGACACCCAACCACTAAAAGATATCAACAAAAATATGTGAAAAATGTTCTTTTCCATCTATTACTTAATATATGTAAATCTGTCAAAATCATGAGATCTAATTTTTTCATGATCACTATCTGTATTATGTATATTCATGGTAAAGTACAAATATCAAGTATTGTTTATTTTAAATAATTCGATAAATAAATGAAGAAATAAGTAAAAAAGTACTTTTACTTTGTAATTACCAGGTCTTAATTAAACTCTGTTAAATTTATGTCCAATACTAATGACATTATGTCTAATTCTATGATATTCATGTGTTATTATACCTTGGAAAACATGAAGGGCTCTAGGCTTCAGTACAAAATTCTCAATGGAGACCGTATTAGCAGTAAGCGAAATTTCACTTAGTTCTTTTTCAGCAACTCCTAATTCACTGCAAATCTAAACAACTTATCAACATTCATGGTGGCATATAAACGACAAAGAATATTTATTTGTATTTTCACCTCAGCCTTTGAGTAGGGACCATCATGGATATTGTCTTCTACATATTTTATAATTTCACTAAAGGACCAATTAAGCATACTTTGAACATCTGATAACTTGGTTATAATTTTCCAGTTATTAAATGAACTTCTTTTTGCTATAATCTACAAAGTAAATAACAATTACTAGTGTAAAAGAAGAAAATATCTGGTCATTTGTATAAAACATATATCTATGAAACGTATTTTGAGATAGGAATAATTAATAAAGGTATATTGATAATAATTCTAACCTGAGCAACCAAACGGCATTCAACAACTCTGGAATTAAACTCTGAAGAAGCAGCTTTATTTTTTACGACACCACTGTGAGCAATTATGAATGTAGCATCAGAAGGAAGGGTAACTTCTTCAGTAGACAATGGGCAAAACATTATATGCTTTGCACAACCTAAAATTATCTTGTTCAATGACAGTATTCTTTAATTGCCAAAATAAAATTTAAGTGAATCAAACCTTTGTTAGCTAAAATTGCAATAGCCTGATCCATCCCTCCTCCAGCAGTTCCAATATATTGCTCACATAAAGCACTTAAGGATGCAATTTCAGTCTTCGACATTTTTACCTAAAATATCTTGTCCGTCAGCATTCATTTCAGTTTAAAAAATTTCTAATTCTGATGCAACATTATAAAAAAACTTATGAATTGCCATCTACATATAAAAATTCATTCAGTTAACCGTAAAAATGTTGTACAGGAAGAAAATCAGAACGAAAAAAGTTGCAGATTTATTTACCCTACATAAGATTAATAAAACTTAACTATTTTTCTATTATCTATTCGAATCCTGATTACATTATATATGTATAGATCATGGATTACGATTTAGTAATAATTAATTGAAATTATTTTATTTCTATTTGTTATATAGTTTAAGTTTCCTCTCATGAGAAGTAACAAAATAAGCAGAAAATGATGTCAATTAGAACTAGTCACATTTACATACTAAAAAGAGCAATACTTTCAAAAAATATTACAATTTTAAAAATGCTAAGTGTCCCTTTACCTTAAATATTTCATTTGAACAAAGAAAGGCTGCACACACCAAAGCACTGGAACTGGATAGGCCAGATCCTGGAGGAATGGTGCCTTGAACTAATACTTTCATACCATTATTTGGTACAGATGTTAATGTATCCATAGAACCCTTTAGACCGCACAAGAAGTAGCTCGACCATCCATTAGCTATATCAATTCTATAACAATACGACGACTAATAGACAAAATTGTGATATGGCAACAGTTACAAATATATAAGATTAACTCACTTGAAATTTCTTTGGCAATAAAAATCAGGATATGTTTCACTATCAACATTCTTCAATTCTAAGAAATGACGACCATCAGATGCCTGAGCAGCTAGGATAATATCTTGTTCAACAGCCATTGGGCAGACCGAAAAGCCACAATAATCGACATGTTCTCCAATCAAATTGACTCTACCTGGGACTCTAACAAAAAAATCTGGTTTGGAATTAAAACATTTTTTAAAGTGATTTTCTAAAAGTTGAACACGTTCCCTATCTGCCTCTGCTAAACTCGATGTATTAATGACTGGAGGATAAATACACTTCTGCTCTTCCATAATGTTAAAATATTTTATGTAATTTGAACTGCCAGTTCCGTTGAAGAAATATCGTTTACTAAAATAAAAGTATACTTAAACAATAAAAAAAAAGTAGAGTTGAGCAATGATGAGGAGCACATATGACTAAAGGAACGTATGACTTCTTTATCTCTCTGACATTAAGTACTATCGCAACAATTGTCGGTTTCCTGTTTACCCGCTCTCTACACAATTGACTAGATTATTTACATGCTATGGCCTCGGTTTGGAGTATGGAATGAAGAATAAATAATCTATAGATAGGATCAACATAATCTTTTCAAGACCATATACAAAAAAAGAAGATAAAACCTAACAGTTTACTGAATAAAATAACCTACTCAGTACTGTTCATAAAGAAGGTTAAAGAAGAAATTATTTGATACCCTAAACCTGCTTCAACTGTTAATTTTTGATTATTGAAATAATTTATAAATATTTGATCACTTATAATATTGGGGAAAAACAAAAACCTTTGCTAAGCTATTTAGTAGTTAAAACTATTATTAATTACTACCAACACCTTTTTATTTTACTGTAAGTATAGTATCTAAGAGAGAGAGAAAAAAACGATGTCCAGGAATTTTTGAGGTCCCTAATCCGATGTCTAAGTTATAGGTCCGTATGTTATGAAACACAGAAACAGTTCTTCTAAAGAAAATCTGAAACGCTTTAGGATAATAGCGAACACACGTTAGGTTTTTCGTTCATTATGTTAAAACTCAAACTAATTTTTTTTCTGTTTTCCTATGATTATAAAGTATTGAAATTTTGCACATGACATCACCATATTATGATTAATAGAGTAAGTTTAATAATTTTAGGGTAATAACGGATATATATATAAATATATAAAAAATTAATAACTTGCACGGGCGGTTGTTCTCTCATCGAATGAGCTAAGAAAGACACAACGGGGGTAGATGGGTA
Source organism: Hermatobates lingyangjiaoensis (assembly GCA_026182355.1). Taxonomy (NCBI): domain Eukaryota; kingdom Metazoa; phylum Arthropoda; class Insecta; order Hemiptera; family Hermatobatidae; genus Hermatobates; species Hermatobates lingyangjiaoensis. Next base: position 2,740,726 of record JAPFBL010000014.1, on the reverse strand, counting down.
ACCTTAGTCGGCGTCCGCGGGTGGAAAATACGGTCTATCGAGCACTGGATTGTGGACTATTCGTCTAAGTAAGTTTTATGTGGCTAACACCTGTCTTTTTAAGGACATCACTTGCGTGGGGAAGTAGGGTGGGTAGTGTCCGCTCGAACGGGCGACGGCCTGGTGGGGCTGCCCGTCCCTTCAGTGCCTGTATTAGTGTTGGTCTTTTAAAGATTTCTTTCTCACTGTGGTGGCACAAGGGGTGCTACCTTGGAAAGTTGCAAAGTCCATCCGGCTGAGTGTTTGAGGGCTATGGGTTTCTTACTCCTTTTCTTCTTCCGGTTATCGCCTACCTGTATGACGGCTTGCTCTCAACCTTCAGTGGGATTCGGCAGGTGTTGTTGCGCACCAGCCTTAAGGTTTATATAGACATTGCTCTCTAAAAAGATGGACCTATCTCTTCCAACCTACTAATAATACATTGCTGCAATTTTTTTAAACACACAGTTACCAAAGAATACCTGATATGGGTATACATGCTAACTATTGTTCCTTCTCTAGGGTATATCATGAAAGAGCCTAAACAGGCTTCTAATAGTGCTTAAAAGACTATTCAAGATTAACCTTGATATAATTTAATTACACCATTGACTAACCAGTTCTTTTTGTAAAACTTTTATTTTGCTACAAAATCTCAATTCTTGTTCTTGTCACATAACAATAAAGAGTAGTTTGATAAAACAATTTGAAAGACTGTGTACAATTCCACTGTTATAAACAAAATACATCATTTGGACTAGTAATTGCTCATATACCTAGTACACAAATAAATTATATATATAGCTGAAAGATGGTTAAAGAACCAAGTATGTAACGACCCAGACAGTAACAGAAGTATGCAACACAGGACGAGATAGATTGACATTGTTAGATAGAAAATCTAGCTAGTAAGATGGAGATAACAGAATGAAGGAAAAGCCTAGGCTGACAAGAAGACTGAAAGACGCTATAAGGTTAATAAAATAGATGAACAAAATAACGTGAATTTAATTTACTCTAAAATAAAATTTACTTTAAAAAGATAATAAAATAACTTTCCTTAACATAATTTAAGGAAAAGAATGAATATAAATTACGATTTAAAATATAACAAACCTCTACTACTGATGTAACAATACTTATCCATCACTGTATCCACTCCTCCCTTTGAACAAATTAGGAATATTTATATATTATGGCCAACATATTGGTACAAAAACCATCTTTAAAACAATACAGTATATAACTTAAACATAAAAGAAATAACTGCCAACAATGGATTTAAATAAACACTTAGATACATAGCTTATTATTGATAACTGGAGAAATAATATCTAAAATAGTAATAGCCACCATACAGCCTGTTCACAAAATGGTAATTAATGGATAACTTTCACTGATATAGGGAAGTAGTCGCATACAACCAATAGTAGTTTTCTAACAAAATATTTACTTGGAAAAACAGATTTGAACATGGTGTTAAAACTTAATAATGCGTATCTCAACAGTCAACAAAACAATAATAATTTTAAATATTACAATTGAGAAGATGGAATTGTTCACTCGTTACAGGGAAAACATCTATGCTTTCAAAATAATCCTAATATTGCAAATCGCTTAGTAATTGTCAGTTAGAAGAGAAATCAATGAAGATTCGATGGACTTCACAAAAACGAAGTCTTTGTAAACAATTTTCCATGGTTTACAAAAACACAATAAACAAATGAATAATTTAAACCATCAGTGCTTGAATCTGGTAGTGCAGATCATTTGATCACTTCTTTCCAATAACAATATATTTTTTCATGCTAGATACAGAGAAACCATTTACCATCGTCACGAAGTGGACAGTGTAACATTAGGCACTTTTTAAAGATCCTTTTTCAAAATTAATTAATTTTAGTATTAGGGTTGTAGATGCAGAATCACGCTGGTTTTTGACGTTCACAAAAAGGACCCTCTTGTGGGCTATCCAATCAATTTCCTAATAAGAAGAGGTAAGTGATAGGAGTGACATCAATAAACTAAGTGATTGTACTTATATACAATGATGCTATGGAGATTATCAGTTTTCAAAATGGGTGAACAAGATAGCCTTCGAAGAAAGTTGATTAACCTTTCAAACAATGTTACTTTCAACCACTGTGGTAGTAATAATAATAATAATATAAACTAACAACACATTCAAATGGATGATACAAATTTATATACATGATTCACCAATTTTTGGTAACCTTTTCGAATAGCTATTTACCAACCCTAAAAAAATATGAAATCAGATAAAATTTGTAAAATTAGCTAAGGCTAAGGCAACAGTTTTGCATTAAATAAACAATGTTTGGAATCTTACATAACTCAAACTTTGTTATATTTTGCCATATTCGACAATGCTGATTTTTGTCCTTCAGTTAAATTAGGCTTAATTATAGAAACATAAGGTCCATAATCAGAAAGTATATGAGATATGGAAGTAGTCGAAAAACTGGAAGAAACATGACTTTTTAATGAACATTGAAGATCTTTCACTTTTGAAAATTTAGATCGTTTAAAATGTTGAAATTTCTTCAGGGGATTCTTGTTACTCAGCATAATTCCTAGTACTGCGACTGACAGAGAACATTCTTTGATGTTTTTTTCATCACTGAAAGTTTGTACCATATAATCTGAGATGGAAAGACTTTCTAAACCTTTTCTAACATCCCGAATGTCGGAAAATGTTGACAAATAATTCTCTTGAATCATATCAGAAAATGTGTTTGAACATGACATGAAAGCATCAACTATTTCAAAAGGATTATGCGATAGTTTATCGTTTTCTCTGCTTGCATAAAGAACACGCCCTAAACCATGGAAAATATCTAATGCGTTATCAGTGGAAATACTATCTTTTGTAACAATGTTTTCATCTTTTTTTGTGAAACCAGCAGTTTTCTTCTTCTTTTTATTATTTAATTTAGTTATATCTTTCCCCTTATATATAAATTCGAGAGACATAATAGCATTTCTTAAATCTCCATTCGAATTTTCAATGATAATACGGATTTGTTCTTTGAATTTTTCTTGTAAACCAACTCTGTTTAATATTCCAGACAGCACCAATTCAACATTTCGTTTAGTTAAAGGATTAAAACTAATAGTGTGTATATTACAAATACTTTTAATATCATCGGGAAATAAATTAATGTGTACCATATTATCAGAAATGATGAATATAACATTAACACTTTCAACAGTTGAATATTTCTTTAAACACTCATGAAATAACGATGGATCTTTTATATATACGTTAGGGATGTCTTTCACTATAACTATTCTTTTATTATTTAATGACAAGATACTGCTGTACCTACTACCTCTTAGTACAAAGTCTTCAAATTTTTTTTGTTGGTTGACATAAGGAACATAACCATTACAATCAAATTCTTGACTAGGAGGACAAAGCCATTCAGAAATTCCTAATTTCAAATGCTTACATAACAGTTTAACAGAAGTCAATTTTCCACAACCCGAACTTCCAGTTAATAGTAAAAATCTAGACTTTCCTTGAATCACACCTTTCAGCCACCCTTCAAGTTCCAATAATTTCTTTTTATTTACTGCTAGTTCATCTTTGTTTTGAGGGGTAAACTTTTGAAGCCACGATTCTGTTAAATCATTTTTGGAGAACTCCAAGACACAATCTTCACCTTTTTCTTCATACAATTTCCTTTTCTTAGGTGTTTTTGAAACCTCGAGAAAATTAGAGAAACTAGGTTGAACCCAATTCATTTTATGTGTCGATTTGAAAAGAATAATACATTCTATTTGACTAAAATAAATACCTAATTGATTCACTGGTATTGTCTCATTGATTCCCTTGTTTACTTGATAACGGAAAACCTTTGAAATTGCATGTTAGAAATGACTGGAAATTACCCTAAACTTATAAAAAAATGAAGTACATAACAAAAAATTGTTCTTAAAACGGATTAAACAATGTATTCAAGTCAATAATGATTAATTCTTAAAAATGTCAATGTTGATATTTGTTAGTACAAAACATTATCGATGTTATTTAAGGTAATAAGTATGACTTATGTTACATTAGAATAGGAAATTAAATGAATTTTTCAATTTATTTTGAGAACGTAATATATTTTGATATATAATTAAAATGTTGGTTTACGAATAGATAAAGGAGTTGAAGATTATAGTGAGTTACTTACTCTAATCCCTTATAATAAATATTCTCTTATTTATATAATACTTATATACCAAATACCTTCAGTATTATTTATTTATTTTGGTATGTATGATATAAATAAAGAGCATATTTAAGTGATTAGAGTAATTAATTCACTATAATCTTCACGTTTGCCTGCTTTATCTATTCGTAAACCAACATTTTAATTAATTCGTTTTACTTTTTATGAAACATTTGGAGAGAATTAATTTCTCTTAATTGCTATAAATGAATTTTTCAGGCTGCTACCAGGCTACTACTTATATTTCAAAATCAAAAAAGTGAATTTCAATCTTATAATAAAGAAAAAGTACTTTTGGTTTCGATTGCTGTTTTAATCCACTTAATTACATAAAACAGCAATTCTCTTACTTTTGGGAAGTGTTTTGTTTACAAATTTTCGGTCGGTTTATTTCTATCAGACATTTTCTATGTTGTTGAGGTCTCATTTTTTTATAACTAAGTACTTACATATTCCTTTATCACCCTGAGAGTATGATAAATCTATTTAGACCCCTTATTAATGACTGTATGTTTTAAAAAATACCATAACAAATATACCATACCTTTCCTTTACTAGGCAGATAAAGTGAAATACCATTTCTTTCATCTACCCAAGTCCCAAGTTAGCATCTCATTAAATTTCCATGACTACCAATGAGTCACTATCCGGTACTAATGGCAGTATCGTTGAATATGATATCGTTTATTTCATTGAAAGGAATTATTATTTATAATTATTATTATTATTATTATTAGTTTTTATTATCAAATAATTGCTTTCTAGGGTTGTGTCTTGGCTTGCCTAAAAGAAAATAAGCTTCCTTGAGCTACCTTTGGCTTGTTTAGTCGATGATACATTCATTTGTTATGAGTTGCCACATAGCTATTGGATCTATATTCCATTATAATAAAGAATATCTTCAGATGGCTACAAGATGTCATACGAAACATTGCAGTACCAAAAAATGTTTCGGTTATTCGGCGCATAACTGTAAGTGTTCTCACATTTCATTGAAGGAATTTTTGATCTGAGGAATATCCCAGAAATTGCAGGAATTTCTCAATACAGGAATTTAATAAGTGCTTGGATTGTCTCTTAGATTATGGATAAACGCAATATTGATTTTGGATATATCAAAAATAATCCATGTCTTGATGCAATTCACTAGAAGACGCCTAAAATTTGCTTGTCTACTATTTTTGAACCATTTGAAATCCAGAAAGGTTTCTTGTCGTACTTTAGGTCTCCTCCTATCTCTAATTGAGGCCTATCAAACTTAAGAAATTAGTGTTGAAAAACTTTTATTATTGTGTAATCGATTACGTGTAGCAGAATGGTGTAATCGACATGCTGAGAAATGTTTCCCTATTAAAACAACCACCTGTAGTGTTCAACATTGGTTTGTCTTCACGGATTGAATCCACTCGGCGTTAGGACAGGGTTCATAGCCTGTTGTTCTTCAGAAATGCCATAATGCTAGGTCTAAGATGGTGTCTTCGTGTAAAGTCAGGTAGTGATCGACGCTTCCTCTTGACTTACACTATGTCTCTCGGAGATGGCTTAAGCTGTCGGTGCCTCACGTTTACAATGTCAGATACCAGTTAAAATATCCTTATTCTAATAAACTTGAGAAAGATCAATTAGAATTCCTCAGTCTGAAATAAACCTGTTAATGTGGCTTGCTCATATCTAAATTAGATGCCAATAAAAAATTGCCTTCAGTGACAGTAGTTGTGATACTGATATGTGAGCTTTTAAAGATCAATAACAATAATTAATGTATATTCTCTGTGTGCTTGGGTTGATATTTTTAACACAGTACTATAGAACACAAATATAAAACTAATTTTTCAAAGCAGTAAACGTCTTACCCTACTTGAATGCAGTCTCACTGAGACTTAACATTAATGAAGGAATTTACACACTGTTTTACTTATAATTACTATATACATATTATACTAACTGAGTATGTTAATTATTCTTGTTAAGTTATTTGGGCACTTTTGAGTAAAAAATTGTGAAATTAGATTAAAATTAATAAAAAAAATCTGGGGTAGCTCTACTGAACTTTACTATAAGTAAAAAAATATATAATTGGTTTACATAATGATTTTGGTCTTTCCAAAACTTTCACATTCAATCGTAAGTCAAAATTTTTATAATTTACTAAAAAAATCATTTTTTGTTGTTTTAAATATTTTAAATTTATTTTTTTTCTGGTTAAATCATCAATTTGTACTTTATATCAGTGTTTTTGATCTTCTATAAAATTATTATACCGGGAATTTTATTATATGCTAGTGTTTTTTTATAAAATCACTTTTCTTTCTTTTTGTCCAAAATAATAAAAATTCAATTAACTCTGAGCGATTAACTATCAATAATTCATAATTGTTGGGTTTATTACTTATAACGTTTTTATGAGTTCATTGGCTGGGAACAATTAAATGAAATTGTTAAACATTGAAATATTTATTATTCGTTTTCGATTTTTGTAACAAATTTAATTATAAAACAGTTTAGCATGGACCAACCAGGTTTTTTTTTTTAACTATAATTAAACAAAACTGTAGCCATTGTTCTCAGATTAAGTGTTACGCGTTCAGTAGTGCCTTTAATAATTAGAAAGTTTATTCATTCAACTTGATATTTCATGCAATAATAACTTCAAACAGTAAGTACGGTTTTCATATGCATTTCTTTCTCCGGTGTAATAACTAGTTAAATTGTTTAATATTAATGTTGTATGAAAATAATTAGTCAATTAGTTCATACTTACTATCGATGAATATGGCGGCTTCAGTTCAAATTAGAATTCTTTTTGGTTAACACATTTTACATGTTTTTGCTGATATAAATTTTGTGGATTAAACATGATGTTACTCAACATTTAAAATTCTTACTAATAGATTATTTGTGCAGTATAATTTTCTACTTTATTGATATTTTTACTTAATTACTTCGAAGTTGTTTATTATTTTATTGATTTCATACAATTACTATAATTTGTGTAAAATGAATGAAGATATAATACTTCTATTTAACTTATTAAATCCATTATGAAAGTTACACTTCTTATAATTTAGTGCATTCATTAAACAAAATAATTTTGATATATATCCTCTAAAATATTTGCATATGTATACTTCATAAATAATAAAGTATTAAGCATCGAATATTGCATATTGAAAGCATATTATGACTATTTTATTATGGTGTCCTGAAAATGGAATTAATATTAATCAAAAATTTATTGTAAATTAAGGAAGGTTTAGTTAACTAAGTTATTGATAAGTAGTGAATTTCGTATTGCAATTATAAACTAAAATAGGAAAGATGTTTTGTTTTTGTAATGGGTATTGATACGATTAATAATGTTCAACATTGTTTTGAAATTGAAACATTAATTAGGTTTTTATCTTTATATTAATCATATTGATATTTCTGATAGGTATTGATTAATTTATTACATTTATTAACTGTGTGTTTGTTTTTAAAAAAAATATTTTGAACCTGCCTAGGTATATTGCTATAATTCTCGATTTAAATCTAGATAATTAAATTAATTTATGATATATAAAGTTTACTTATATAGATAAAGTTTAATAATGTCCACACCAAACTTTTTTCAACTGCTTTAATTATTGATCACATTGCCTGGTATCTAAAACGGAATTTCTTTTCTATTGAACTTAATATTATGATGATGCTATGTGCAAAATGGCATTTGTTTATTATCTCAGAAAGAACGGAAACAATTGCCACTGTTTCGACATAAAATTCCAACAAAAACTTTTATCATTGTTCTACATTAACAAAACCTATACTATTCTTCTCCTAATGAGAAACACAAGAATTCTTAACAAAAATGTTATAATTTTGTGTTAACTTGTAGGGATATCTAAATTGACTTTCCAGCACATCAAGACCTTTTAATCCCTCAAACTTTCAAAATAAAATTATTTCATTATCACAACATTTTACTTATGCGAAGTAAACTACTGTAGCTTGAACCCATTGTTAAATAATTTAGTAATAACTTATTTCGAGAAGTCATTTAAAATAAAAGTTACGTTTTAAATTTAAATTAGAAATATTATTCTCAGTTCTTTATTGTTGTGAACCATAAAGCAATAAACCTTAAATTTATTACTACATTTTAATAACATTTAAATTTATCACTGAACAGATTAAAACAAGCTGTTATGGAGGGGATAGTAGCTCTAGGAAGGCATAAGTGAACTTTGGACTGTGAAGTTCGGTTCATGCTGGTGCCAGTCGTGGGATGGCTCTTCAACAGAGAAACATGGCGGAAACTGCTCTGTGGGATTATGTCAAGGTAATGTTATCAATTCCTCTTTATTCATGGATGGTGTCATTTGATATTTTATCTCAACACCATCTTTCCTGTTGATTCTATGTGCATAGAGATAAGCTTTATGATTTCATGTCTACTATAAACAACAAATTGAAAGTTAAATGGGAGTTAATTTCCTTAGGTTAATTATTATGTTTGATTCACCGATGTTAAATAAACCTAAAAAAAGTATTATCGTAAAATTTAATTTAAAACGAAATTTAAAATAAAAGTTCAAAGCAAACTTTAATTGATTACAGAATGAAATAAATGACTAGGTTGCTTGGTGAGACTGAAGGGGGGGGGGGGTGACCCGGCATTCACTGGAGGATATAGAAGGAAATAATATGATAATTTTAATATTTCCTTTAAGGCGAATTATGTTTTGGAGGGTAGCCTCACTGAGAAACGGCTATTAGTCATTTATAAGAATCCTCGTTTAGAAAAAAACAAGTTTTTCATTTAATATGGAAAAACTCCCTGGCAATCTCTAATCTTTGCTTCAATAGTAGAACAAAAACTTAGAGATAGGAAGCGTGTTTTTGTATTGTATGTAAATCTTCAGTAAATGTTTGAATCTTTGTAGCTCGTGTTGGGTCACTTCTTCAAGTGCGTTATAGATATGCGCATTTATACAGTGATAGTGGTGTTATGTAAAGAAATTTTTTAATAATTTTTATTAATTTATACAAATATCAAAGAAGTATTTGAAACCATTTGATAGTTGTGTTTATTAATAGAAATATTTTCTCCACCTATTCTTTTATTGTATACTTTATAATGAATATATATATACACTTTAACACATAGAAAAGAACACAGAAAGACACTACAGAACTCACTTCTATATATATATATATATATATAAAGATTTCATATAAACACGTGAAATAACAGTAAATGATCAAACCACATTAAGAAATGGGAAAACAAGACTAAGATCTTTCAACCGTAACAAGCGGTCTTCGTCGGAGTCAAAAACCCCACTGCCTCTTTTCGTTTTTAACTCTGACGAAGACCGCTTATTACGGTTTAAAGATCTTAGTCTTGTTTTCCCATTTCTTATTGTGGTTTGATCATTGATATATATATTGTTCCATTAAATAATGTAAATTTCATTTTCTAGTTAAAAAATTCTTACTTCTGCCTATGAAAAAGGTGTTAAATAAAACCGAAACTTTGTCAACGAGAGTTTGATTTTTGGTCCTAGAAAATTGACCGAATCCTAAGAGACACACCTAATATATATATGTATATATATATATATAATATTATTATATAATATATATATAAATTTGATGGCAGTTCTGCATTCACGTTTTTTTTACTTATAGCTTCTATGTTTCTCACAACCTTCCTTTGTGCTGGTGATAATTGCCAAAGCAGATAGCAAAAGACATTCAGAAGACTAGAACACTAAAAAACACTTCACCTGGAATATCTATATTTAATTAACTACTACACTAAACAAAACTAATAAGACAAGCATTCGGCCCCTTGGGCCATCATCAGGTTCTTAAACTATTTATATTAACTAGATATACATATTACATACTACATTGGCGTTTAAATACCAAGTGAACACTGTTTTTCTAAGTCTAAGTGAAAGTTGGTGGTGAGGATGGAGTAGGGGTGAGTGCGGGCCAACAAAAAACACATGGCCCTTCAACTCAACCTAAAGCGGTCATCGCCCTCCATTCTTATTAATTTAAAAGAATTATCTATATTTTTAAAACTGGGGATGCATTAATGAATTTAATATAATGAATTTAATATAATCCCCAGTTCTAAAAATATAGATAATTCTTTTAAATTAATAAGAATGGAGGGCGATGATCGCTTTAGTTTGAGTTGAAGGGCCATATGTTTTTTGTTGGCCCGCACTCACCCCTACTCCATCCTCACCACCAACTTTCACTTAGACTTAGAAAAACAGTGTTCACTTGGTATTTAAACACCAATGTAATATGTAATATGTATATCTAGTTAATATAAATAGTTTAAGAACCTGATGATAACCCACGAGGCCGAAAGCTTGTTTTTCGCGGAACCCCAGACAGTCCGTTAAGAAATCCCTGTGTTCCGCGGAACCCACTTTAGGAATCTCTGCTATACCGAATACCCTATACGGAGCGACTCACTATACGGTATACGGTACAACTATAGAATTTGACAATGAACGGGGCTTTGTTGAAATTTTTGAGGAAGTTTTTTTAGCACCCTTCAAAGCTAAATCGATATAAGCTCAATATTGCCTATGCTCAATATTGCATGTTAAATGGTATATTTCGCACTCTTGCCCCACACACTCAGTATCAATCATACACAGTCACATGACAATATTTACTATCTTACACCACACTCTCAGTATCAATCATACAAAGTCACATGACAATATGCACTATCTTACACCACACTCTCAGTATCAATCATACAAAGTCACATGACAATATGCACTATCTTACACCACACTCTCAGTATCAATCATACACAGTCACATGACAATATTTACTATCTTACACCACACTCTCAGTATCAATCATACAAAGTCACATGACAATATGCACTATCTTACACCACACTCTCAGTATCAATCATACACAGTCACATGACAATATTTACTATCTTACACCACACTCTCAGTATCAATCATACAAAGTCACATGACAATATTCACTATCTTACACCACACTCTCAGTATCAATCATACACAGTCACATGACAATATGTACTATCTTACACCTCACTCTCAGTATCAATCATACAAAGTCACATGACAATATTCACTATCTTACACCACACTCTCAGTATCAATCATACACAGTCACATGACAATATTCACTATCTTGCCCCACACACTCAGTATCAATCATACACAGTCACATGACAATATTTACTATCTTACACCACACTCTCAGTATCAATCATACACAGTCACATGACAATATTCAATATCTTGCCCCACACACTCAGTATCAATCATACACAGTCACATGACAATATTTACTATCTTACACCACACTCTCAGTATCAATCATACAAAGTCACATGACAATATTCACTATCTTACACCACACTCTCAGTATCAATCATACACAGTCACACGACAATATTCACTATCTTACACCACACTCTCGGTATCAATCATATACAGTAACTTGACAATATTTACAACCTTACACCATACAAATCATACATCATGTCTGTGTGAGTGGGTAAGATTTTTTTTTACTTAAATCTTGAATGTAGAAGGAGGTCAGATAAACTATGTAAGAGATCAACTAGTTATTGGAACAATAGCTATGTTCTAGTGTAAGAGATTATTTCGTAACACGAAATCTACGGTTTTGATTTTCAAAAATGTTATACTGCTGTAGTTATACAAATGGTATTATATGTATCAGTGGATCAATCAATATTTGTACTACCTCCAGGAGTGAAAGACTAATAAACCTCTCCTATTTAGAGATTTCTCCGGAAGATGGCAATCAAGCTCGAATTATCGAGAATCGTGAGTGTTAGTCTCTTTTTTGTGTTTTCTAGTTGTAACTTATAAAACGATTAAGAGAATAAAACTCGGAGAAACAACAACAAAAGGGAATTGATTTTGCACAGAAATACTTCTGTAAACTGTTTATTATTTGATTAAATTAGTTTAATTTGAATCACTTAAGACATAGTAATAATTCATTTTTACTTTCGGATAAGTCAAATATAGTGGTCATGAGAAAATCGATCTCGATATTTTGACTGATTCACATGTTTTCAGGTCCCCCAAGTCCTTTTTTAGCGTTTTTTTTATGAAGTTTCCTATGTTTTGTATGTGTATATGGGTGCGTCTGTGTGCAAAAGTTTGTTACCATGCTCAGTTCACACATTGAGTATAGTCCACTCCAGATTTTTCCTACTGGTTGTCTTACCTGTTCCGTCATTGATTCGGCTATATTATTTTTACTTCTTCTTTTAACCTTCCTATTATTTATTAATATTAATAGTATTAATAATTGTTAATATCATTATTATTAATGCTTCTTACTCCAACACCTCCAGTTTCATTGTATACCATTTAGACTGTGCTCGCTGTGATGCATTCTATTTAGGTTATAACCACTAAGTTAAGTCTTCCCATTAATAATCTTATAACTGAAGTTTCTGAAGAAACCTGATATTGGCTCTTAAGAATATACTCATACTGCCTTATTGACGTACACTTAATACCTAAGGTGAGGTCATTACTTGAAAGACCAATGTAGAAATTATTATTTATAATAATTCAAACATTATTATAAATTCAAACTTATTGAAGGAATAGGGTTTGAATAAGACTCTTAGGTACGAAACATTAAAAAACGCTTGTATTTTCATAGAGATATTGGCCATATATACAGGTGGAGTGTCAGTATGTACAAGATGAACCGCTTCATTTGCGCACTTGATTGTCAGGGTTGGGTGGCAGGCTTTTGATGTATTCGAGGGCACGTGCGATAGCCTCTGGGATGGGAGGAGGTGTGGGAAGGTGGTCGCCTTGAGGGACAAATCCGTTTTCATCGGCTGTATAAGTGAGTGAGATTCTGGTTCCATCTGGAGCGGTGTATGAGTAGGAGCCTTGCGCCGTTTGGATCTCCTGATCGGGCACTCCGAAGTTCTTGACGTATCCCTGTTCTTCTGCGACGATCTCATTTCCAGTCTCATAACTGAAACATATTTTATATACTATATTTTCTTGTAATAATACAGAAAAGAGAAGTACAAGAATTTGGGTAATATAAACATATATATGATCTTCGCTATTTTTTCAAGTTTTATAAAGAGTCAACACAGCGATTTTATTGACTTATTTTCCGTTTTCTATGTAAAAATTTAAGTTAAGTCGGACATTTTCCTTCGTGGAAGATTTTGTGAGTATTCTACGTGATTTATCTCCTATAACTTTCAATAAAGGCATTATGAATAATTATTACATGTGTTTTCATAAAACATATTAACATAAATCATAAAACTATAATCAAAATTCAATTTTTTCTACCTTGCAAAGCATGTATTTGCTGAAGAAATTGTATTTATTTTAATTTAACATTTCCTACCAGTCATTTATAAAATGTTGTATGAAATGTCTCTCTCTCTCTCTCTCTCTCTCTCTCTCTCTCTCACTCTCTCTCTCTCCTTCTCTGTGACTCTTATTCACTCAGTCCCCTCTCTCGTTGAATATGAAATTATAATTAGTTGAATTACAAAATTAAATTATAATTAGGAGGTTTGACCTACGTATGACTCTTTTAAGTTTCTAATTTTTCCGATTGACGTACTTCAAAATGAGATAGCAAAATCTCAAAAACATATTCTATGAACTAAAAAATATTATTTTTTACGTTAAAGACTACAGCCATGCTGGATCACTGATTTTCAGGCAACATGATTAACAAGTTAAAACTAGTTAAAACTGCCTTTAGCGTTCCTGTTAAGGAAATTTGGCTGGCCACTGGTTATTGTTCTCGAGTCATGATAAAAGCAATGGATAAAAGCAAAAGTTTTGTACTTTAGTTGATCAAGTTCTGTAATATGTGTTAAAGCTACGTATCGAAATGAGTCAAACTTGGAAGCAGACTTCATTCTTCAGAGAAGAATGGTCAGATACCACAAACACATCAAGCCGAATGACTGTTTGAAATGTGTAAAAAATATATATGCATTGGTTCAGTTCGTAAAAAAACAAATAGCATGGGCTTATTTTGTTATAATTATTAATGTGACGCTTGTTTTTCTTTACTATAAGTATTATAAATTCCAGTTCAATCATTTCGAATACGCAGTGGTTATTTTCTTTAATCACAAAAATTAATTGAAAATTTGAAACGGATTTTTTTGATGATTACCATAAGTAATTTACTTACAATAATATAATGAAAAATAATCTATTAATAAAATATAATTTTTGTTTAGGTTTTGCATTTTTTTCCTTGGATGTTTATTACGAAATTTAAAATATTAGTTATGAAGAATTTCATCATTGAAATTTTTTTGGTGGTCAATCAAGCCTGATGAACGAGGTAGACATACTTTTTTTTTTTGAAAATTTAGAGAGGTTAATAGGGGTTAAGTGAAGCCAAGAGGGAGCCTTTTTGCTTTTTCTATACCGCTTCCAATGGTGTGTTTTCTCTTTAATATTCTCGCCTTGAGCAACTCCTTCAGATAGATTCACAATCAATGGGTTTATTTTTAACGCCTAATCAATTTAAACGCTCAATTTATTTATGATAGTTCATTAGTTAAAAATAATGTCTGGCAATAATTAATTACATCAGAACTATTTAAAATTGTCTGTGAAAGAGATAGATTTCTCTCAAATCTTACAATCGTTATTATATTTTTTAATGTTAAAATTTAGAAATTATACAGTGTTTCATATTGCAACATAGTTTATTATTAAACTATTTATGATTCTGTATTTCGCCATCATGTTTTGCTATAACAAGAAAACATTTGACAGTTTAGTAAATTACATGTTTACTAAATGTTAAAACTGTTGTTTCTTGTTCAATAGCAAATGTGACTGCTAACTGTAAGATTAGATTCTGGACTGTGTGTTAAATGAAGTTAAGGAAGACATGTTCATCATGAGTATTGAACATGAGTGACGTGCTTGGCCAGTCACCATTGTCCTTTCTAGTTTATTAACAATAACTCAACACAAATCAACAAAATAAAATTATTCAATTTATATTGAAAGTAGTATTTTTATGAAATTTAGAGGCAACTAAAAAAATCCTTAACAATGCATGTGCTACATTTGTAGGGGATTTCTCGTGAGGTATTAATGAGCTGTGATACCTTCTCTATGTGAATGATCAAACGCAATAACTCCTATCTTTTTCTGTGTGTTGATATTTCTGGGAACATATCCATCTCCAAGGGATTACTATGGAATAATATCAATATTTTTGTAAATTAATAAGAAAGAAGGTTAGCTCAAACTCGAATTAATTTTATTATTACGAAAATTAATAAAATAAATATTTGTTCAAAAATATGACTAAAAAACCTGAGTGGTATACATTTACTTATATGTGAAGGTATCATCAAACTCTTTTAGAATTAAAATCAAAAAGGGTTCGAGAAATGAGTAAATCCGTATGCAAGTCAGTACCTAATCTTACCATTTCGGTTTAGCGGTAATAGTTATATTGATGGGTTTTTCTAATTGTCTTTTTTTTTCTATTTGTTGACCGATACCTTTTGTAACCTTTTCTTTCAATCGAAATTAACAAACTTAATGCCAGCTGAAGTTTGACATTCATTTATATATTCTCATAATTAATCCAATAAAATTTGTTTAATTATGAGAATATATAAATTATTAAATCCAAACTATTTTAATTTACATAAAGAGCAATTTGTTAAGTTTAAGTAGAAATTTTATCAGTTAACACATGAGTCGTTGTTTGGAAAGTAATACAAGCTCACTTTTTGAAAAAAAACTATCGTTCTAGTGAGATTTTAAATATTTGAAAATAATGTAAACTATTTTTTAAATAACCGGTGATATGTTGTTGATAGCGAAAGTGATGATGTTTAAAAGTTTTTCTTTGATAGCTAGTAGTTCATATTATTATCTTATCTCCCGGTTTCTGGATCCAAGTGTGAGCCATCATCGTGGTACTCCCCACTTATCGGATTTCATTCTATGGTCCAAGTAAAACAAAAGTAACTGAGAAATGACAACAAGAAAGTGAAACAACGGAGTACTTGAGAAGTGGAATTTTCAATGATTCATTCTTAGATGACTTTCACTTGAGTGCGACGTTTCGCAGATGTTAGTATTAACGCGTTATTATTCACGCGTCTTCTAAGAGTCGTGGAAGGGGGAAGGATGTCCTTGGAATCACCTTTCCGGTGATTGATGACTTACGGTAACATCCTCAAAGCCGTGACCCGACGAACTCCCCTTTATATAGTTACCTCATAGGTCACCCATACAAGACGCCTTTTAAAGTGAGGTATTTATTAAACGCAATCTCTAGCTTCACCTACTGTTTACAAATCATCGGTAATTTTCAAACATTTCACTAGGAAAAACGTTTGCCTAATAAGCCAGATGTCTGGCCTCGTGCTACTCTTAAGAGTACTTCGTCTCTCTGAGGTCAATACTAATTAATTCTAATCAAGGGTTATAAATAACGACTTATTGATGCTTCGTCCTCAAAACCTTTGTATGGCTCTATTGTTCTTCATTCTGTCTAATAATGTACATAACAGGATTTTCAAAGCAGTACATCTTCTTGACTGTACTGATAAAGTAGGATCTATTGTGGCTGAACTGTTACATAAGCCCGATGTTATCTGTACAAAAGAATTTTACGAGATCAAGGAATCAAGACTGCTTTATTAATCGACTACAGACCAATTAAACATTTTTTTATAGTGCTTAAACTGTTTTCATAAGTGTTCTAACGAAAGTGAACACTTAATAATATAACAGTCGTTGTATACAATGAACTATGTGGAACTAACGATATTATTATACAATTGAAGAGGATGTAATATCTTTCCTCTAAATTTCCTCTTCCATTTTCCAGAATGAAACTGAAATCATAATATAATACGAGTATCAAGTACATATTGTATTATTATTTTTAACATACAGATTTATACAGACTAAAGTCGAACTGATTTACTTTGGAAGTTTTATTACTTTCAATTTATTTTTTAGAGATTTGTTTTACCTTCAGTGTATAAGAAGCTAGTTGAATTAAAAATAATAAAATATTTATATGGTTTTTCTAAAAGTAGTTTTTATTTTTTCAAAATAAAGTTTTCGCCATACGAAAAAAAAATATCCCTGTATTCGTTTTTTTTTATATATCAGATAAAATATCCCTGAATTTCTTTTTTTTCGTTTATCGTATAAAATATCCCTGTATTCGTTAGTTTTTTTATTTAATTATTTTCATCGTAAATGACTAAACATTGAAACTATGATCAGTCAAGAACTAAATTTTGAAAGAATAATGTTTTGGCCTTTGTACATATGAACTAGGTAATATTTCTTTCGAAGACTTGTTAGTTTTACATGTTTTCACACTTCCTTTGTAATTTAGAGTTTAACGGTAGCAAAAGAAAAACAAACATCAGGAAAACCTTTGTGGTTAAAGATATGAAGTTGTCTAAATGAAAGCAGTATAGGTTTCATGTTGGCCATCAACTGTTATGAGGCGTTTTCAGCGGTACTTATTTTATCTAGAATCTGTTTATTGCTTTAATGAACCATTGGATCTTATTAAGTCTAAAGGTGTCATTAGTAGTGAAGGTGACATTTAAGAAGCATACAGACGTTCTTGTTCTAAGAATTGTCCGTAAATCGTAGAAGTAGCGATAGAATTATTACGAGGTTCGGCTGTTACCTCCACTGGTAGGATCCGTCGTAGTTGACGCCGGGGTTGTCATAGCGGATGATGGGGATGGGAGGAGTGGTAGGGCCTTGGGGCTGTTGGGGAGCAGCGAAGGTAGAGGCCACAACGGCCAGAAGAACTCCAACTGTTACCTGAACACAAACAAAAGACAATGTTACCAGTACAACTCTACAAATCTTGTAATTTATCTTTTATAAAGTTTATAAATATTGGTCCAAGTAAGGTATACATTGTAAGAAAATAATTTTATGATATCTGATCATTTAGAAACAACTTCTTTCAACATCGATCTCTAGGTTACATAGCGTATTGTGTAGATTGTAGTAAAAGAGGTCCTCTTGACCATAAGTTATTTGATGAAAAGTTGTATATTTTCCATCTAAAGAGAATAAAAGCCTGCAGTAGAGCTAAAGGAACATAACACAATGCAGTATTAGTTTGTACACTGCTAATAAAACCATTGAATCATCTCTTGAGAAAGATATAATTCTTCAGATAGAGTCTAATTTAAACTGTAGAAGTAATAAAGTATAAAATTTATGCAAAAATTGGTATCAGAATATTGTGATTAGAAAATTTTAAGAACAAACAACTCAAGGTAAAGTGTGATAATACATTGTTGATCAGAAATTTCATTTTCGACTATTCTTGTTGAAACATTTTATCTGTGAGATAATGTATGTTCTCGTAATCTTAAGAACCGTAAAAGTAAGTTGTTTTATGTTAATTTGTTTTCACTTTAAGATCTGATAATGTTTGTCGTTTGCATTTCATTACATTACATTTCATTACATTGACTGAATTAGGAACTGTAGATTAATTATTAGTAACTGTTAACTATTGCCCTTTATGAAATTCATATCATAAAATCCTAGACTGGTGGGCCTGTCAATATTTAATTTAACGTGTAAGTGATTAGCGTTAAGAAAAAATACGGTTAACAAGTGTTTAGAAAGTTGTAATATTATATCATCAAATAACATGCAATATACTATCAATTTATAGATACACTAGAGCATCAGAAGTCTAAGAAGTAATAATGAAGCAGGCATGGAACACCACATCTGCGCGGTTATTTCTTGGGTCCCAAAACATCTGAAAATTGGAGAGTTCATATTCAGATAGACAAAACCTCTCAGCGCAGTTAAATTCAAGTTTGGAGAACTAACTGAAAAAGATTAAGTTGGCATTGATTAAAAGGGCATTAATACAATCAAACTGAAAAAAATCGCGTGTCTACTCAACCGAAAAAAATTTAAAAGTAATATTTCAGGTTTCAATATAATATTTAGTCCCTGCTCTATTGCGTCTTATTATTGTACGAAAGTCAGTTGTCCGTTGAGGTGTTGGCTGACTCGCGATGGGCCAGGGGTTCACACTCAAGCTTACCATTGAGGAGAATGGTTAGAAGTCAAAGGCCACATTGAAAACTTGATCCACTCTGGCTTGATGGATAGTACATCAGTATTATAACGAATTCTGAATCCTGTTCAGTTACTACGAATTTAAATTCATTTCATCTGTTAACGAAGAGAATTTAAATAAGGGGAATGCAATGGCAAGAAGGATGAATTGACTTTGATAAATAGACCCTATTAATAACAGAGACAGTTATTTAAGTTTGCTAAATAAACAGTTAATTGATTATAACAATATGCCTTGAAGACCTCACGTATTGTACTATTGTTCTTATATGCAAATGAATTCGTAAAATGGTTAATGACTATACCAACACAATTAAAAGTGTATTATGTTAATTGAAATTAATGAACGTAAAACTATTGGATATTGATTTATTTCATTATTAATTCGTTGATTTAGATGCATAGAACATACTATCATTTAAGCCAAGGCATACTTTCAAGGCCGCCAGCACGTCTTCATTTGTCAAGGATACAGTTCTTGAATGAAATAATGTAAGATTCGTAAAAAAATTATTTCGTTTTACTTAAAAATTTTCCTAATTAAATTTTAAAGAAATAATATTTCTAAACTCCATTTCATACTAATTTTTGTACAATTAACCAGTAAATAATTTTAACACGTTATTAGTAATTTTTAAAGCTATTGTGAGAACTCTTATAATTATTGCTCATCATTTTTATGATGAAATTTACTGAAATAATAATATTGTTAATTTTTTCAGTGTTGCTCAAAATAAATCTCTTAAGAAGCCATAAAAGCTGTTCAGTTATTGGATTTTATAATAAAACGTATTGAATGGTAGAATTTCTTCAAATATTTCAAACAGATTATTTTGAGTTAGACATTTGTTTAAAAAAATTGATAATACTTTACAAAATAGAAGAATAGAAATGCATTACTCAAATGTAATAAATTTCAATTCCAAAAATTCTATCTCATTTACTTTTCGGTATCTGTATATGGCCTCCAAAAGACTAGGAGTTGTATACGAAACTTTCAAAGAATACAACACAAACATAGTCTTTATCAGCAGAAGCAAGTGTTAAAACACTTGTAACAGAGTACTCAGTGATTAAGGCCGTTATATGTGTAATATTTTGTTTTAAGGCTTTTTCTAAAGATTTTTTTTTTACTATTTTTAATAGTAACCACCGTGACCACCATAAGAAGGTTCTGAAGTTTTTTCCTAAGTTTTAACTGTAAATCCTATTTCTTCTTGATGTGAGGCATCTTAATATCTTCTTCAGGTGGATGCAAGCCAACTCTGTCAGAACATACTAAAAGAAAAGAGAAAGCTCAAGAAATGAGTTTTAAAGCGAAGATTAGAAACTGTAAACAGCAGAGAGTGGAATACATTTCTGTAAGAATTTGTCGCAAAGAAACAAATAGACTTTGGTGTCTTGTTTCTTTGTGACTTGACGTTACTCAATTGTCTCATTCACAGAGACTTAAGTTCGAACTCTTTACGTGTTAGTTATTTGTGTCGTTCAGATTTGGAATCAGTGGATTGAGATGAAGTTAATAACCTTAGTAACTGATATGCAAATATTAAACAGCAAAAAAAAAAAGAAAACAAAAATATGTTGTTTCATCAAAAGGATAGGGCATCGTTAAAGAATACGAGGAAATCCATCAGTTGGCTGTGTTTGCACCAAGATTGTCGTTTGATAAAATGTTCTAGTCAGTACGAGGGACACTTGTCTTCTCCAAGGACTACCAGTAGTATTCTTAGAGGAAATTAAACAATCAGTGACTGGCGTATTTCCGACTTGTTAACAACAATCAGCCTCTATAGATCAATTCAAGTTCAACCTGTTTATTTAAAGTAAATAACTTGACCTGGCAAAACATTTTCCACATTAATTAGCTGGTTAAAGTATTTTACTATTGTTATTCGAAACTTAAAAGTTTTTTAATAAAAGTTCTTGCTAATACTGTTAACAGTAATATAAAGTTTAATGACAACTTCATAAATATATCCATCACGGAACTCTGCTTTTCTTTATATTATTATTCTTGTTAGAATGACCAGTATCGCCGAGTATATTATTTGTATAATGTCACTAATATTTGGTCTTATTCCTCCTCAACATTTTTTAAGTAGTAATTATTTGTATGCAAGAAAGTTTGATTAGTGTGTGACATACTATTAAAGGAGAACTCGTTTATATATAAAGTTTAACGGTATGTAGTATATCTCTAATTCGACTAAACATATATTTATAAATGTACATAAATAGGTAAGAACATGTTTTATTTTCATTTTTTGTTCTGTCTATTATGAATATGTGTTTTAAAAAAATATTCATATTTTAGCTATTAGTATGAATATCTAGTTTATTAAATATTATATTTATAGCTCTATTTATTCTCCTGATGGTACTTGGGACCAACAACTTGATAGTGTAATTGTTAAACTTTCCTCATTTGTGTCTTTACTCATATTGAAATACACATGTTTCTATTCATGCTTACATTTCTAAAGGTATATTATTATATTTTTAAGAATGTAGCAGTAGACTAGTTTACTAGTTTCTTACTGGAAACTATCATTTTGTGGTTAATTAGTTTTTTATTTTCTCCTCAAGATTTTAAAATAACCTGAATTTTGAAGCTAATTTATTAAAATTGTTAATTTAACTTCTATGATTTAATTTTTCTTTGTTGAATGTATACACATTGACATATTACTTTGAGAACATTTTCCAATAAAATAATTTAAAAGAAATTATTTAAGACTTGTTTGTCTAATATTGGTTGTAAAAGACACAAGTTTTTAAATTTAATTTTTAGAAGAAGAAAAGTATTAAAGATGAGAGATGGTTGTAAGATTATGAATTCTATATATTCAATAATGATTTGGATAAAAAAAAAGAAAAGAATAAATACAATAATTTGGAATGTGTTTTAGCATTGTTTCATAATATTTAGTAATCCATTTAGCTGGATGATGTAATATTTTATTTAAATTAAGTTTGAAGAAGGTGTTGTCGAGGTCGTGTCCTGCTGTTGGAAAGGTGAATCAATTCTCAGGACCCTTCTATCTTAGATAATCACTAGTCATTGGCGATTTCAAATAATTAGAAAAGCAGGTCTAACTGAGTAAGACTGTCTCAAATGTCACGGAAGAAGGGTTCAATTGGTCAATTCAGCTTTATACAGTCTTGCAAAAGGGATTTGATCTGAGAGAGTGTTTGCTAATATATCATGTCTTACACGAGAGAAATTGTACTCAAGCCGATATATATGATTATACATATGACTGAAATTATTCATACATTTCAATTGAACTTTCCCTCATTTTTTCAGTCATTCCTTAAAGTATGATTTATAAAAATAAAGAAATATATAAAAAAGGCAAGAAAAGTAGTGTCCAATACAAAATACTGGCTGGGATTGCCAACATTCGCAATTATTCTGATATACCTTCTACCAGTTATTTAGAAATTTTAGAAAAAAAAAATGAGACAGAAAATAAGGAAATTTTATTAAAATTTCAACGTCAAAGAGAAAATAAAATAAAAAAAAATAATTTGTAAAAGATTCCTATATAGAATTTATTTGCAGTTTTAAAACCATTTTGCAATTTAAAATCCCAGGATAGTTTTCTAAGAACGAATTTTTTATATTAATGAATTGATTTATATGTAGGGTATTGATGAATTAAACCAAATATAATCATGACTTACGGTGATAAATTAAAATGAACAAATTTGCTTTTTTTTTTAAATTATTTCTATTTTGAGGTTACATGCTGATTGTTATACTTGGATAACTGTTATGATAACTATGGGAATACACCACTACTTAGAAATTTGTTTCTCCAAATTTTGAAAGTAACCAAAACAAGATTAGAATTGTCATTCTAAGTAATCTTGAGACGAGATGAAAGATTCAGGATGTTTGAAGAAGAATGACCGAGTTGTGTATGAAGAAGTCAAACCTTTTCCGGTCTGACGAAACACCCAACTTCTTTGCTTTGTCAAGTACCGAGCGAAAGTCTCCTCTAACCAAAGCGATTATGAACGTATTGTATTGCTCCACCGTCACATAACAGATTTTCTGTCTATTCAACTGTATTCAATGCTGTCAAATAGAAAATTTCACCTTACTTTTTAAATTTTTTTAATGTTTTAAGAGAAAACAATTATTTCCGGAAAAAATTACTTTTAGTAAAATAGTACATGTTTGTTTTTTAGTGCATAGTAAAGCCTTGGGTGGTAAGCATGTTAGTGCTTATCTTGACCAGGTTATGATTTTTTTCAGGTTTCAGTTGAGATTGAACTTAATAAATACGCCTAATTTTTTAATAAATAAATAGAAATTATTCAAGCGAAATCTATAAATACGAAACTAATTTACTTTACTATAAGTAGGAACGTACAGTAACCTGATTTGGCTAAATAATAGTAGAATAATTATAAATACAACCATGTCCTTTACATAACTATACAACAATGTGGTAGTAGGTTTGAAAATAGACATGAAATAAGTGTGATGTGGTCTGTAATCATTGAATAAGGAATATTCATTTAGGTCTATTCCTTAACAGAATTTTCGTTTCTTAAAATCACGACCTCATTTATTTTGATGAAATGATGAAAGAAATATATTTTAAAATTTTACTTATTTAATCGTTTCCAGGCCAACTAAATTTAGTTTTCGTAACGTTTTTCTCTTTGTGATTAAGTAGATGCCTATCAATAATTTTGCATACACTATACAAGTGTGCCATTTTACAAATCTTAATAATATTTGAGACACAATATTACGCAGAGTGGTGATATACTTCATGCCGAAACAGGTACTAATTTTAAATCATTTTTCAGGTGATTCTAGAAAACTTAAATTTCTCTACTAAAATTCTCTTAATATAAATATTATGTGTTAAAATTACATAAATTCAGAATATTGAAAGATAAAAATATCAGACTAAGAGTTACAACTATTATTTCTCATGTATAGCAACCTGTCTGATTGCTATGCCACCATAATTACATTTTTGTTAACTGACAAAATAGATATAGCGTCATAAAAATAAATTATTCTCTGAAGTGCTTTATAATAGTTTTACCAAAGAGTTTTATAATACGTCCATACAATAATCATATTAGGGAACTCTAAAATTGATTGTTGAGAAGTTTTTTAATATATTTATTTTTTGTAAAGTTAGTCTTAGAATTTTGTTTTTTTTTCATACGGATCACAGCGACTAATTTTATGTTTATTCACTACATTTTGAATACTGATGAATAGCACAAGGATGTTGTGGCCACTGCATGGAAGATATTTAAACTGATATTTCAAATACAACGCGAAATAGAAGAATTGTGAAAGAGGGATGGTGCCGACGATGACTTTTGTCTTCTCGACATTTAGATTACATCAACCTGAAGTATTCAAATACATTTTTGTAATGGCAAGATTACATTGCTAAACAATATAGATGAAAGTAGATACAATTTCAATGAAGTAAATTGCATTATCTTATTTGAAATTGTTTAATTATAATATTTTAATGCTTAAGGATGAATAAGATGATGCTTACTTAAAGAAGAGATTGCAAAAACTGAAGATTTAGTGATTTACGAGACGTTATGATGAAAAGAAGATTAGAATAAGAAAGATTAACTGAAGGTTGTCTAAGATATTAAAAATATGTGATTGTGATTGGCACGCGATTATAACTGCAAAAGAATACAGCATCTCTTATGGGAATGCCAAGTCATGGGAAGATGGCTGTTTAGCAAATCGCGCAATGACTTGCCTCTAATTCCGTCGAGTCAATCGCGCGACCTTCGACTAATCTGTTAGTTGGTTAGCTTGTTTACGAAACTGAGCGTCGGTTAAACATGTACACCTCTACTGTACTGCTGTGAGTGACCTTTCACACTCTTGCATAACTAGCATGTGTCTGGTCATTGTATAAAGGGACAACCACGTCCTCCCTCAAATGAAAACAATGAATGGTTTTCAACGGCAACAAATTATTTGACAGTGATCATGAAAATGTCTGTCTTGCAAAGGAATTCAGTCTTTGGAATAAAAGCTACAGTCAAGAGAATTTTTTAAATATACGAATTTTATAGAGATAGATCCAATATATAGAAAATAAATATTTAAATTTATATGTAATTTTAAATCATTAGTTGTGGCAATCTGTAATTGTGTGGTTTTTACTCATTCTGAGGTAAAATGGATAAACAAACAAAAGTCTCCACACAAATGAAGTTATATTCAACAACAACAACGCGTTTCGAACACTTTGTGTTCATAATCAGGAAGACACCTGAACCGCGTGTTTGAAATAGGTTGTTGTTGTTGAATAAAACTTCATTTGTGTAGAAACTTTTGTTTGTTTATCCATTTTACCTCAGAATATGTAATTTAAGTTTCTCCTACCTTCTGGAGAATATTGGATTGAAAAATAGACGATTACTCATATTAGCAGACTGTTAGAACACAGAGATGTGAAATTGTTGTGCTTTTATGCTCTTGCCTATATGTAATACGTATACAATATTATTATGAATATTTAGAAATACATAAATTCTAGAAGTTCATATATTTACCCAAAATTAAACAAATGAGACAAACATTAGATAAGTATACCTACAGACCCTAATCTCTGGTAAAATCATGATCGGGAGGAAAAAGAGAAAGAAAACCCAGAAAGGCATTTAAGTGGTTGTTCAAACAAACTCAGCCTTACGATATAATTATATTAGATTGATATAATTTTATATAAGTATATTTTTTCTATTTTGTGCTACATATATTACATAAATAATAATACAAACATGTTGTTTATACATAATTTTGTTGTGATAACTTGTTCAAATCAACTTGAAATTCAACCGTTGCTTCACTAGCACGCTTGTTGTCCCAATCTCTTCTCCACTGATGACTGTTAAACCGAAACTTAGAGACTGTAAGTGTGTGTCTTTTGACTATTTACCTATAGTATACCAGCAAATGTCGTTTAACCTGATTTTTACTTCACGTTTATTTTGAAACTTTGTTATGTATAAATGAATTTTGATTGCCTCCCTAATAATGATTCATACTGAAAATTTGAGTGAGTCTTTGAGTGTTCTTCTTGTGCGTAATAATATTTATATGCACAATAGATATAATAAAACACGTAACCTCACAATCAAAGGATCCACCACACTAATAAAATAAATTCTTAGTTTTTGAAGGTTACACGGTGTGAAAATTTCTAGGAAGGAGGAAAAGAGTTTTGACAACGGCTAGCCCAAAGAGGACATTCCCATTTTTTCTTTGTTATCGTGGCTAAATTTTTGATGTACTTTTTTTTGAAAAGATGTTTATGTGAGTGTATGTAGAACTGTTTATAATATAGTTTCCTTTTACATGGATTATATATAAACTAATATGAATTAATGTATAAGTAGTCATTATATAGTTATTTTTTTTCATCAACTTAAATTATTTTTCGAAAATGGTCTGAAAGAAATTAACAATTATTATTACATAAAAAATTATATTTTAACAGTTATATAGCCAAAATTGAATATATATTAAAGTTTTATGACTTTAGAGTTCACAGAATGTATGAAATATGACCTATATAATATTCTAAAGGAGAATGAACTTGTAATAGAAAGTGCGAATGAATTAGCTAAGGCTGAAGAGTTGGCTGTATCCAGCGTGTCGCCTTCATTTCAACTGACTGTTGTTCGGTAAACGAGTCGTGTTTCTCTAACGACATGCAGTTCTGTCTTTGACAAGCTCATGTTTCAAACATGTGTTCAATCTCTAATTTTCATATTACATAAGGAGCTGAGTCAAGCTCGCTCTCAGCCCCTTAATCAAGGACTTGCAAGTAGTTGAGCTTTCTCATTTCATTTATGTTTTCTTCCTTTATCTTTTGACCATCAGATATCTCTCAGAATTACTTTTTTGGCTGTATGCGATTGGAAATTTAAGTCTTATATATATATCACTATAATATGCATTGCATTTGCTGAGTGTAATCTGGCTGACGGTGTATAAACAGCATAATGTCTTCTTATTCCTCTTAAGCAATGGAACTGCTCTTTAAGAGGAGGCAGTGAAACAAGTGGTCTGCTCAGTTAACTGGAGAAAACGAGTTAGCCTATATGTGTTCTATTTAGGCCTATTCAAAAGTGTTAGTATTTACGTAGATTTAGCCTATAATACACTATTTCATTTCAACATTAAATGAAGGACCTTACTTTTTATTGAAAGTAAAATTTTCATTCTGGTGAATATCACAATTAATATCACATGCTATTAAGATCACTTAACACACACTCGTGATATTATATATATAGTTTACTGTAGAAAAAGAAACATAGAGAAATTAAAAGCACACACTAACAGTCACTAATTTTTTGGTTTGAACCGTCTTCAGGAGAACCGTTCAGATAAGAGGAGATTTCACATATACATGTAAAACAACAATCATTGATAAAATCGCAATATGAAATGAAAAAAAAAAAGACCAAGATCTTTCAACCGTAACAAGCTATCTCATCAGAGTCAAAAATTTAACTGGACAGTTGAACGATCTTAGTTTTTTTTACCATTGCATATTGTGGTTTGATCATGATATATATATTTATATGAGTTGTACTGTTTGACATCTCGCCAGTTTTAGGTAATAGTAAATAAATAACAGTGTAACAGTGAAACAGTTTTCCAACTTTTACATTATTGATAACCCATAATATATCAAATCACAGTAAAAAAGTACGGAAGAAACATTGACAAAACACTTCTACCTATCCAATGATCTATCCAGTGTTATCATGTAATAAAATTTTCATGCTTTTTGATTATTGTGTTTATTATTTTATACAATGATTAATAGAAATACATTGGTTTACTGAATTGTAAAGTAGGTAATTGGTCACTTGACCTAAGGTTTTACGGTCACTTGACTGTTTTCAGAGCAATATCACTCAAGGATTCATATAAGTAATGAGGAGCTGCTAACTATAGTTCCGGCTATTGTTAAGAATGAGATAAGTTCTGAAACAAAGACTCTATAAATTCATCTAGCAAAAAAGTAATCAGGATTATCTTGTAAAGATCAGATCTATGTATTTAAATTCAAATTAACAGAAAAACAAAGGGTATTTATACTTTCTTTGAATCAGCTTCAGTCCAACATATTTTTGCAGAAGTATAATTGAGGTAGGTTGATTTTGGCGGCTGTGATGTATAACTCAGTCATTGAAAATTGATGGTGATACTAGTTAAAGATACGAGTTTGAAATTTTGAGACCTGTGTTTTAAATTATTACTCCAACAACTTTTTTTTTAAGTATGATCGGGAGTTTCCTTAAGTCATTTAAATTTTCTTGATCGAAAAATAGAGTAAACCCTCAATAGAGTAAAATCTCAAGAAAGAACCCTGATCAAAATCAAAATACTGTAGTTAGTTCCTCCAAAAAAAGTTATATAAGGTCCATATGTCTCTATGTATCTAAATGTCTTCAGTTTTATTTCTATAGCGGACAGACAGACACTTTGTATTTTACATATACAGATGACGATATTGTGTCTCTTTTGTATGAAATAGTACATAAACTACCGTAAATTAAAACTTTAATTCATTAATGAAATTGCTTCAATGATTTAGGTTATCTGCAGCTTGCAAGACCACATTAACAAACTTTTTTTAATTTTATTGTTAGGCTAGTAGCGATCATATCGTATTAATATTAGTAACCATATAAATATATTGCATCATGACATCTGTGTCATAGAACTCTTATGGTGTTTATTGAACCTTTTGACATATAGTGAAAGGTCTTTGCAAAGTGATATTTTATCAATTTTTCTTCAGATACTGTTTTCTTTTCAGTTTATTAAGAAAGTTTATAGTTTGTAACAAAAATAATTCTTTATTAACCTCATTATTAACATCAAATTATTTATATTTTAACGAAAAAAGTGAAAAAATTTGCAAAGATATGTGAGAACAAGAGTCTTAATTTACTCAATATAACTCAATGTAAAATTCTCAGAGGTACTTGAGTAAAGTATAAAATAGTAGATAGAGTAATTTTACATGTTATATATATATATATATATATATATATATATGTGTGTGTGTGTGTATGCTATCAAAATAATTATTATAATATTTCTTGAAATGCCAGATAATATATTATATACTATAAAAAGTCAATATGACACATTAATTATGTCGCAAAAGGAAAATGTGATCATGCTTGTGTTGCATAAGATGATCTATATAAGTACAAAAGAAGTCAAGAGAAAATATTCAAATTACTCTCATTTAAATCCTGCATGTTCTATTCATACTATAATAATCTGTACATATAATATAATACTTTGTGTTTCTTCTCCAGAATTTAAAGAAATTATAATTTTGGGCTATTTAATTAGATAATCATTACGTATACATATGTACATATAATTATGAATTATGAAACTCAGTTCAAAACCTAACAGAAGAGTTCAAAAACAATAGAAAAGAAAAGAATTACTGAAAGTTTTGAACTTTTAGTATAACCATAACTAGAAGAGTAGGTATGACGACTATGGGACGTACTGGAGTCAACTGTATCGGAGCGAAAGGGGAAAAAATTATAGCGAAGGAAGGAGAAGATTTAAAAACGCTAATAAAATGACTAAAGGAAAAAATTAAGTTTAAAATAGAAAACGAAAAAAAGGTAAAAAATAAAATTTACAAAAAAAAAGTTATAAATAAAAAAAAATGCGAATGAAAGGATAACAGATTGAACAAAACAGATTGGATAGATATAATGCTATGAAACTTTATAAATATTATACATATTTATATACAGAATCAAGTATTAATAACACATGGATTTTCTAAAAAAGACCGTGTTCTGTCTAGCTGTTATATTTGTCGTCTCTCTGCTTAGTTTCTGTTTCCATTCAGAGTCTACCTGAAAAAACCATTGCTGGAAGAAACAACTTTGATAATACATTTGCAAGGCGTTGATTTTCGTTTCACGCTTTTAATTGTTAAGTCCTCAAATAAATATTGAGTTTAAATTTTGATTGGTAAAAATAATAATTATTTAGATTACTTTATTTCTCTGAAGTCATTTCTAAATTTAAATTGCATTATTAAGATTACATTATTGAAGGTTTGTAAATATAAGCATTTATCATTAGTTTCATGAATGTAACTAATTGATAACTATTCATAAGTTAATTGATTATTTACTAATTTATAACTAATTATAATTGCTCAAAAACAAAGGAACTTTGAGATAGTAAAAAAACTAAAAAAAAAACTTAAGAAACTTAAGTAATGTTAAGTTATGTGTGGTAGAGATTAAGGTTTTCAGGTTATTAAAAAAATTATTTTAAACCTTTTTAAATGTGCAGTTTAAAAAATCTTTAAGTTTTTAAGGAAGTGCAGATTGAAATAATTCCATTATTGCAGTTAATAATAAAATTAGTATCGTTGTGAAATTTATAAATCGTTTGACTTGAAAGTCACTTTTCTGTTCGTTTTTTAAAAGTTTTTCTGTTTTAATTTTTTTCTGTTCACATAATGTTACTTACGAGTACAGGGATATTATGTTGAACACTCCGTTACAAAACAGTAATGCCTCTCATGATAATCCAATGTCAAAATCAAACTTAATCAAAATATCATGCATTATAAGTGTAATTTTGAAAAACGTTTTTACAATTTTATTGATAGAGATTCATTTTAAAGCTTCTCTAGATTTCTTAATAGTTCAAAAAAAAAAGAGTTCACTTACAAAACTTTGCCGCCCTTGTATTACTGCTTGGTATATTAAACAAACAATTCAATATGTTTCATTGGGTGAGACATAAGAAAGCAGATAAAGGAATGTTATATTCTGTTATGTTGCGAGGAGGGAGGGCTGAAGTGTTACTATTGCTGCGATCCGATTCCAAAGACATTCGTGTCTTTCTGGTTAGTATGCTTAAATTCTTTCGTATTAAACCTTGACTTGCGACAAACTATCCTTGCTATTAATCCCATATTTATTAGTGTTGTCTTCAAAAGTATGATTATATATGTTATGAATAGTGTATTTAAAAGATCTGACTGACTTAATTATTTAGAGCAGATGGGTTTAAAAGTTTTTTTTTCTAGGACCAACACTTCACTTATCTACTTTTACTTACTGATAGAAAAAAAAGTTATCTGCAAAAATAAAACTCAAGGGTTTGCTTGTCTGTTTGTCCGTTTACACTATAAAAATGTATAAATGCACCCAATTTGAATGTGAGAGGGTAAATTTGAATTCAGGGAAATTTTTCCGGTAACGTTTTGATGCAAAGAAAATCTTGAAAAAATAATTCTATGAAAAAAATATATATAATATATATTTTATGTATAAATATATGTCAAAAGAGTTTATTTTTGTTTACTTTAATGGGTTTACACCTTGGGTGTGGCCACTATAAGCCAAAGTTTATTGTACTTTCCTCGTGAAGGAGTTTTATTTCAAAGATTTTTTATGGTGTTTACTTTTAAATATCTAAAACTTATAAGCAGGAAAAAATTATAAAAAAAAGGTAGTAACATATTTTGAAAATAAATTACTGTAGAAAAAATTTGGAAGAATTAGTTGATTAACATTTTTGTGTTCAACAACTTAAATTCAAAAATACTCGTATTTTTCATTATGACATATTTTAATCTCCAAAAAATTTAAACAAACTCTTTAATTGTAAATATGGAACTGTAATCTGTTTAAATTTTGACAGTGGTGAGGGTGTTCTTATTAAACAAGTTTATATATATTATTTACAGTTTATTATAATTATTGAAGTTAAGAATGATGTTTCAATAATTTGACTTTATTCCTCTAATGCCATTTGAACTGTGAGTTAGTAGTAATAGTTTCTAACGACCAAAGTAATAGGATTTCACCCTTGGTTCTATTATAGCGCCGTAAGGGTTGGCTCATTTGTTACTTTGCACCCTTTTTACATTACCGAATAAATTTAAAAAAACAGTATTATTTTCTTTATTTAAGAGTCTAACCAACAATCAAAGAGAACCTTTTTGATATTAGGATGGATCATATTCTCTTTTATTTTATTTTTCATTTTTGTATCAAATATTTAAAGAATATATTTTAAATATTTAAATTTTAAATATTTCTGCCCCTAAGGATATAATTTTTTTTAAATTTATAGTTTTATTTTTTAATATTAACCTTTAAATATAAGTAAGATATAAAAAAAGAAGCTTCAACTGGTTTGAAAAAAAACACAGTTAATATAATAATTAAATATTTTTACCCTACTGAGGCCTGTTCAAACTGTTTGTACTTTTATATAAGTGCATATTTGAAAAAAAAATCCGTTACGTTGTTACTAGGGCATTTCAAAGAAATATTTATTTTTGGTGAATTCTCATGTGAAAAGGTTGTTTCACATAAGAAGTGTTAATAATCGACCAGTTTGTTTTTATCATATCTAGTATCACTATTTGAGTTGATTATTAATTTGAAAAAATATATAAAATTGTTAAGGATACCATATGATTAGTAAAAATAACTGTATTTGGTACAGATCAATTTTTCATGTTGAAATTAATATTTCAACATGGAAATAATGATTTAATAACTTCTTGGTAAAAAGAAGTAAATTATTTTGAAAAACAACAACTGTAAATTCTAGCATTGCAGAGTGATGTAAGAAGAAAAACCTGATAATAACCTTCCATGTGCCCAAGCACTGGGACCAGTGAGTGCAGAGGAAGTTTATGTTTGGTGTTAGCATTTATAGCCGTACCTTTCTAATACAAGAAACATAGTTTTATTTCAAAGGTTTCATAATCTGCTTATAAAAGATGTAAATAAAACTTGATTTGACTCAGGAAATTGTTTACTCTGATTCATTTTTTTATATTATAAACAAATAAAGTACAATGTGTACCACTTCTTTAATAATAAATATAATAATAAAATTAATTAGAAATTCCTTAGTTATCAGATTCAAATGAAATTTTCAGTTGACGATGTTTGTATTATATTTAAAACCTGTTTCATAAGCAGAAATATAACATTTAAAACAAACTAAAAACTTTACATTTCACGTTTGTAAATCTAATACCTTTATCATATATGCACATAATCATATATGTAGATATATAATCAACGTCTAAACAACAGTAAGATTTTCAGAAATGAGACCAAGATCTTTCAACCAAACAACTGGTTAGTCAGAGTCTCAGTCCGAAAGCGTTTACTGAGAAATCCTGTTTTATATATACATGTATAAAAAGATTTCACATAAACACGTGAAATAACAATCAATGATCAAATCACAATATGAAATGGGAAAACAAGTCTTAAGATCTTTCAACCGTTTTGACAATAGTCAAAAACTTAACTGTTTTATATTGTGGTTTGATCATTGATTGTTATTTTAGGTGTTTATGTAAAATCTTGTATATATATTTATGTGTATAATAACCTCATTCTCAAAAAAAAAGGGGACAATTTCTAAGATTTTTATTAATCCTTGACAAAAAATTTAAAGATTTTGACTACGAGCAATCAATCTTAAAACATTTTTATTTTTTTACTTTATTGTTGTTATTGCTATACATATTGTTAAATATTATGTCTTATTTGAATTGGTTGGCTTCTTGTCTTATTTTTCAAATTTCTGGAAGTCTCTCCTAGCCTTTTTATTAAAACTATGTAAAACAGTAACTATGCTATTGCCGACATATTCAAGTAACTTTGAATGGTGTCATACTTCACCATCGATAATGTGCTGAAGTTGCTGATATTATATTTAAAGGATGGTAAGGCTTGTTAGTTGGGCTTTGTTGACCAATAACATAACCAGTGATTTATGACTATTGACGAAGAAAAGGCTTCCGAAAGTTGGAAAAATTATGTAAGAAGCCAAGGCAAGCTAAATATGGCGTACTATTTAACAATATATGTTTAAAAGAAGAACTGCTACCAACTTCTTATATATACATATGATATATATATTATGTATGTAACAAGATTTCTTGTAAACACCTAAAATAAGCATCAATTTCTAAACCATGGTAACTAATTGAGATTGAACTAAGGTCTTTCAACAAAGAAAACTGTTTTCGACAGACTATTTTTGAGTGTGACTCTGACGAAGACAATGTGTTTTGGTTAAAAGATTTTTGGTCTTCAATAATCAATACGAGTTAAATATTTCCCCCCCCCCCCCCACTTCTGAATTTCTTACTGTGTTTTGATATATATATATATATATAAAACCTTTATCATAAACATGCTTGCATATATAACCGATTAGTTCCAAGGTTTGTCGTTATGCTTTGAACATACATATCAGATATACTGATAACACAATATTTAACTATATTATTATTTAAAATTATTACTAAGAGTAGTATTAATATATGTATATTGAATGATATGATACTGCAATAAACATTAAGAAATGAGTTACTTCTAACCACAAATAGTGAAACAAATTAATTAAACTGTAAAAATAGTCCCAAATTAGTTGTGGACTGTATGAAAGCATATAGGATGAATGTTGTTGTGGGAGTTATAGCAGTACATACTTGAAGCATGATGTTAGAAGACAGGTGTCGACTGGAAGGGAGGTTGTCTGGCTTTACGATCAGGTCCCACTGACTGGCTTCCTTATATATCTAGCTTCCCCACTACTCGCTCAACCCCTTCAGCTCAGTCCCACCTCCCTTCATACACACCCCATCTCACTCTGACATTAAACTCAGTTATCAAGTATCATTTTCTCTCTTTCTTTTTTTAAATGTGATTAATTTTATTACATTATTTAAAAGGGAATAGTCCAAATTTATATGCGTTTTAATTATACATTTTTAATTGAAAAAATATACTTAGGCTTCAAAAGTTCTATATAAGGCAATTTTCATTATGCCTGACTGTTTACATGCTTTCCCAAATGGCTTCATTAATTTTAATGAAATTTTACTGTTAATCCAGGTTGACGCTGGAAAGGTTTTAGATGGGTTAAACTGATTGACGTCACAGTAAAGATATAATACATTTTTGTCTTTACCTTATGAGTATACATTTTGGCACTCATCAGTTGAAGAAAGTTTTTTTGTCAAAAGTAATTATGAAACAGTTTTATATTACCATAAAAATAACTTTCTTTATCTTGAAAATCCTCAAAGGTTTGTGTCTCATGTTGAGACAACATTTTCTCAAAAAAGGAGATATTGGATAACAGTTTTATGAATTTAATTTTTTTTTTAAAAAAAAGGACATTTTAATTGAAAGTTTGAAGATAGATAAATGAAACTAACAATTAATGTAGTTTTATGACATCAAGCAAAAGAGATTCAAAAACTTTTTGAGGTAGAGGTGTGTCCAACTAGAAGATAAACACTACAAATCAACACCTAGTAGATTAAATCACTACTAGAAATCTGAAACACTGAAGACATTTTACTTAAAAACTTCAAAAAACTTCAGTTTACTTCAAAAACACTAAAGCCCATCATCAAAACAGTCAGTGTATAATGAATGATTCGTTCATCGCTCGAAAAAATAGAACTAATCAATTATAGAAAAGTACAGTAGGTCTTTAATAAAAAAACTGTGAAGATATAAAAAAAAATATTTGATTAACAACTTATATTTTACTATCCACCTTTTGCATATTAAAGTAGATTTCTTTTTCCTCTGATGATGACTGATGTCGGAATATAGTCAAAAAAGTTATTATTTTTGTATATTTGCTTTTCTTTGCTCTCTATGCGACATATAGAGTAATGGAAGTATGCGTTTGGATAAAAATTTTGAGAATGATTTTAACGTTTTGAGGTTCTCTAGATCAAATAAAATAGGTTTCAAGGATTAATTTCTCTCTCCCTCTGTGACTTTTTTATACATCTTTATCATGCATACACCAAAATATATATTACATTCATTAAAAAAAATACTATTAAGCAACTATGTACAATAATTAACCTAATAACAGCGGTTTATGTAACACATACACATAGTCACGGTTGGAAATAATTGTGAAGTCGATAAATTTGTTGGACAGTTCATATTTCATAGTCTAGTCCTTTTGCAAAGCGTTTGTATAATGCTTATGCATATCTCAATCACCAATATTTTGCATATATTATCTTGAGATCAGTTAAACCTTCTGGAAACAATTTCTCTAATAAGACGGGATCATAACTCTGTTGAACATGCTATATGTCAATGTAGATGTGACCACATCTATAAAGACGATTTGTCACAAGAACCTTAATTATTTCAATCACCTTGTTGTTCAGTATCAATAAGATACCAACAACTTGCTCTGAGAGATTGAGCGACCATTGAAATTTGTTGTTACATCCAACCCCTCTTGATTATCAGATCTAATATTTATCTTACTATCAAGACAATCTACAGTATCCCACATACTTAATACTTAGTATGTATAAACATTTCTCGGCCAATTTAAACTTTCTAACCACCAACCGCTTTCAAAAGCACATACTTTACCGTTCACCCTGCTGCCTCCAGTATCTATTAACAACTTTGAGTCAGCATCCGGTGAGTACTCTTCCAATAGCACTCCAGGTAATTTATCAGAGTAAATCCTCTTATCTGATATGATGGTACTGATTTTTCCAGGTTCAAAAATTTCTCAAAATCCAGAACCATGCGTTAAAATGTATTGCGTAAACAAACCCTAGAGGTTTATAGACGACAAATAATACGATTCGAATAGTTTAACTAAGGACAGTTATCTAAGAGCATTAGTAAACTAATGCTTTTTTGTTTATTCAGATACTTCCAAAGAATTTAGACATCTATCGCTCTAACATTTCAGGTGAATTTACATAGTGTACCTATATAACTATTCACCCTGGTGAACAAATTAACGTTTAGTGCGTCTTGGTACTCTATGTGACACTACTACGCAGCAGGTTTCATCCGGCTTTTGTTTTAGTTTGCATTGACTTAGACATTTTAAGAAGAATTGGATGAAATAAAATTGTTATTTAAAGATCGA
This sequence comes from Hermatobates lingyangjiaoensis, assembly GCA_026182355.1. Taxonomy (NCBI): domain Eukaryota; kingdom Metazoa; phylum Arthropoda; class Insecta; order Hemiptera; family Hermatobatidae; genus Hermatobates; species Hermatobates lingyangjiaoensis. Next base: position 2,703,278 of record JAPFBL010000014.1, on the reverse strand, counting down.
TATAAGCAGTTTGAGATGTTTTAATGAATTAATACGATGTGTAACGAGATTAAAATTCTACCTAAAATGGTAGTCCTTAATTTGTTCACACCAAGTTAATTTAGAGTAGAAAACATTAAAAGTATCTTACAAGAGCTGAGTTGTTGGACCGACAGCATTTACTATATTTTTTGAATAGAAAATAGATTTTTCTCCATCTTCTACATGATCTAGGATAGTGTGAACTATAAACTTAGAACAAATATTGACTTAATTTTCAATTTATGCACCATATTAATTTAGTATACATATGATAAGATCAGTTTTAATCCTTATTGTTGTTTAAGGTATAATATTTTGAATATAGCTTCATTCAGAAATATAAAGATTTACTTATTCCTCATAAGACGCATATTAACGCTGTGGTTCAATTTTTACAATAAGTGTGGTTACTTTACAATAAGTCAAGTAATTAATTATTAAAGCAATAAATCATGAAAAAAATTAATTTGGAGATTATGACAGAATTACATGTTTTAATGTCCTTTTTGACGTTTTTTTTTATGCTGTCTGTGTTGTTTGGGTGGGTGCATAGGTGTTTATTCAAAAATTTATGGCCTCACCGTTCGATGAAAGAAATCACATTTTATACTGAATTGTGCCTTATAGTGTAGATTTGATATTATTTTTGGGGAGTATTACCTCTAGAACGGTTTTTTCTTGTCTAAAGTGAGATGTTTTCTTCCTAATCTACTGAATCTAAACTGTTGAAACGTTGGAATTTTTAAAAAATTAACAGCAGAAATAAGAAAAAACTTTTTAGAATTTTTTAATTACCTGAAAGGTATATTTTGCAATAAAAAGTACAAATTTTGCTTATTATTGATTCTAAAACATTGTGAAAAGGATTTAGCTCACAGCGAGTTAATGAAAATTTTAATGAATTTTGATTACCACAAAAAGGTAAGAATGTTATAAAAATGAAAGCTCATCTTGGAGTTATTCATAACCTGCTGTAAGTTTTGTTGGGTTTGTTTGGTTTGCCTTAAAATTTTTTTTGGGAGAATTTAATGAAATAAAATAGTCATTTAAAGATTTGATATAAGCAATTTGAGATGTTTTAATGAATTAATATGATGTGTAACGAGATTCAAATTCTTAAATGTAAAAAACCAATGCCAGTCAAACATATATTTTACTATATTTCCAAGCTTGGTGGATGGATATCTACAGAAAGTTTTGTTGTCAATACATATTCTGTGCTAGTTAGCAAATATTAATGTCAGATTTATACTGCTTAGAGTATTTACCCCATTGTTTTAGGGTAAAGATATTTTTTCTCCGCTCTTTATGAAAAAACGTCACTAATTTTAAGCCACTACTCTGATGACTCAGCAAACTAAAAATTTCGTATTAAGCATTGTCAGAGTACCAATTTTTCAGGATTTTACAATATTAAGAGTATTATTACAATAAAAATGACGCCTGCTAGTGATATCTCAAATAATATGTAAATAGCAGATGGTCTGCTTATCAGAAGAGAAGTGAACAAAATATCAGCCCAAAAATGTTTGTTATCAAAATAAAAAAGTCCCCAAGTTTTAAAAAATCACTCAGGGCTGCTTCTTGAGTAGAGAAGGAGCATTGGGTATCACAAATTCAAAGACATTAATAATTACTAATATAAAGATGTATTAATCCAGAAACTATATAATGGATTACTACAATCCAAAGCATCAGGAATAATAATAATTAGTTAAGTATAAGATCTATCACGTCTGAAATTGCTACCACTAAAAGAGTGTTTTCAGAGCAGAGTGACATCAACCGTATTGCAGTGATAATTGAGGAAGACTTACTGAATACACTAGACAATTGGTTATGATATAAAATGATATGCCGATGACTTTGTCATGATAAGAAGACGAATGCTTGTTGGCACTGCCTTTGCGATTATGCAGCATGCTCTAAACATTGTACATGTGTACTCTAACTTTAAAGTGTATGTTTATTTTAAAAAAAGAAAGAAAGACGAGTGAAAACTAGACACTAAGACTTCCTTTCAATATATCGACGATTTCAAAGGTCATCCTCAGAAAAGGAAGTGGTATGATGGGAAGAGTAAATCGAACTGAACATTACCTCAGAATATGTGCAGGTTGGTGACAACGAACAAGAAAAAAATACTAGATATTTGAAGAAGAGGAAACAGAGAAAACGTCATAATAAAATTATAATAAATAGGTTTTAATAAAAAAATAAAATTAAATCTAACAAATTAAGAAAATTAAAAATTACAAAAAAAACTAAATTAAAATAAATGTAAATTAAATAATCTTAATTGGAGTGCAAGTAAGATAAGCATACACAGACACGATAGTCATGTCGTTGCAGTTTAAGACATGAAGATTATTACATTAAGTTTAATTTATAAAGATCAATAAATACTGGTCTGTTGTTAATACAACTATGATGGTTACTGATAATTTTTACTTTCAGTAATATATATTTTTTTAAGAAGACAGAAATACTAATTCTATGGCTATATCCTGAACACTAATTAATCACACTGAATAGTGTTATTCATAGTGTTAACATGTTGGAGCATAGCTCTCTCCCCTCCTTAGGGTTGAAAGTTTGTATTGCTTAATCATATATATAAACACATTATATGCTTCACCAATTGTATAATTAAATCAATCCTTTAATATTCCGATGGAATATCTAATTAGCATCTCTAAAACACACTTCGTACTGATATAAGTTTAGAGAGGTCGTGGTCAAACTCTGCTAAATTTTCATTTCGTTGCTCCCGTCTAGTTCAAGATCGGTTATTTAGTACTTTTTATTTATTTGATTTTACTATTTTTATAATTATGTAAAAATCAAATGAAAAACAATGTCATTTGAAGATAAACTGTTTTAACGCTGAACAAAAAATGTTTAGATTCTTACGATTCTTATGCAACTATGATAATGTGAAAACACCATAGTGATCCGATATGCTGTCACACAATAATATACTAATAGTATTAAAGCCAATATAAATGAAACTGGGAATGTAACAAATAGCGTTGAATATTATTCAGGTGGAATTAAATTTGACTAAAAAAATGATCACAAATTATTTTCCTTCAAAATTTATGTTTTATTATGATTATTTTTGTATCAAAGAGTAATAATAATATCAATCTAAGGAATATTTTAAAAAACAGAATAAATAAATAAATGATGATTAAATAAAGACAAGTTAATAAACAAAAAGAGTAGAAAAAAGAAATATATCAAAACAATTTATTATACAGTTTTGGAATTGTCCTAGCTTCAACTAATGTCAATAATTTAGAGGTTAAACGATTTTTCAAGGGATTTTGAATCAAATGGCGTGAGTTGTTACCAGTTAAAGCATTGTCCAAACATGTTTTAGGATTGTTTTACATATCAGTAATTGAGATGTGAATTGCAGGTGAGTTGTTTGTCAATGCAATGTCGAGAAATCACAAGACGTCTGCTGCTGGAAGTATGGAGAAGGAATGAACCGGAGAAGGACAGGTTTTTCTACAGAGAGCGAAGGTAATGTGCATGCACGTGTTTATGTTTAATTAGATTCGCTTACTCTTGAACTCTTGGTCCTGATTGGGAGGATTCTACTGAATGTTTTGATTGAAGTTAACCGGATAGGATTATGATCATCTGCAACGGTGGAAATAGTTGTTTGTGGAGGGGTCGGGATGACAGTTGTGTATATTTAGTATAGACTAGAAGTATGTCCTCTCTGACATGCTAGCTTCATGAAAGTCTAATAAGAAGATGTGTATGAAGAATGCAATGAAATTTAATACTTAAACCAGTTATCCTTGAATATGAAGATTCTTGATTTTTTTTGTTTATCTCGTTTTACATATTTGTAGAGCCACATTGAAAGTGTAGACATTTTTTTTCTACTATTAGACATATACACTATTAAATTTTGAAAGTGTTTTTCAATTATACATAAGAATTAAGTAAAATCCATTTACTAATCAAAAATAGTGGGTATATTCTCTACCGAACGGCTGGTATGTCTGCTTATTCAAATTCATCGTCTTAGCTCAAAAGCTAAAAAAATTGCAAAATTTAAGAAAAAACCATATCACATAAAGAATTAATTAAACTAATTAATTATTTAATTAGTTTAACTGAATTAAAATATCTCTATGCATCTTGGGAAGTTTGTTCTTCTTTATCTTCTCTTGTAAACTCCTTCGGAAGATGAACACGGTTACAATTTATGTATATAAACATAAATATTAGAGCGAAATTAGCTCAAAGGACTAATACTATTAACAGATAGAAGTAAGCACAAACAAAAGACGACAAAAAATTAACATTTCATATTTACCGCTAAAATAGTCGTCATATTTAAAAGTAAGTTTCTTTCCGTTTATGCTAGTTTCATTGGTATAAAGATTAAATCAAAAATTTGAGATTGTAAATGTGTGTTATCTGTTTGCTGTTTACACACTAATATATTAGAGTACTAATATATTAGAGTAATATATCTATATTACACACTAATATATATATTAGTGTAATAAGTAAATATATAACGCATTTACAGTCTCTAATTTCCTGTTTAGCGTTATCAAGGAGCCTCCATATTTGTAATGTAATGATTGTAAGTGTGTGTTATCTGTTTACTGAATACCTAGCGTTTACCCTGAAACGTTTCTTGTTGTGTTGTATCATTTTCTTGATGATGCTATATATATTTATATATGCATGATTGTATAATATATGTATACATATACAACAAGATTTCCAATAAACACGTGAAATAACAATCAATGTTCAAAACATAATAAGTAATGGGAAAAAAAGACTAAGATCTATCTATAAGTTGGATAATTGACTCTGACCGCTTACGGTTTAAAGATCTTAGTTTTTTTCCATTTCTTATTCTGGTTTGAACATTGATATACATATATATGTATGAAATAAGGATGATTCAAAAAGACAACAAAAGTTCAATAAAAACTGAGAAAAACAAAGAAATGAAAAAAAAACACACTGAAAGCTTACAATTTTTGGTTAAAACCGTCATGAAAATACAATGGACCGAGAGTCCAATCGCACTCGTTGAGCGACAGTAGTATGTAAAACTTCAATGGACATCAAAATACGGTTTTACGGCTTACCAAATTCTTTGAAGACCAAAAACCACGAAAGACCTTAGACATATTTATTCATTTATTGATTTTTTTGGTGATTTATTGAATATATATGCAATAATAATTACTAATCAATCGAGTAAAATTGGGTTGTTTTGAGTAGTAATATAGTTTGAAAATATTGATATGATAATGTTTATCAGTTTACAAGTAGTATAGGCGTCCGTAGAGTGATGTTTCAAGCTCGTTTTGTGAACTTGAGAAATGAGTTAGTATTTGGTAAATCTCACTCAGCTCTGCTATCGGCTTAGATAAGGTCAGTGACATGAAGCCGGCATCCAAGACTCTACTTCTCCCACTATCAAGACAAGGGTCGCCAACCTGTGGTACGCTGCCACACTTGGCATGCCAATAAATGGTTAACTTCGGTCTAATCCAGGTCAAATACTGCTTATCATTTATAAATAAAATTAAATCTTAAACTTAAACAAATTTTGTAATTCTTAGTAATTTTTCAGTAATAGTTAGTTAAATAGCGTTTTTAGCACTGGTGTGAGTAGTAGTTTCTAATTGAATAACATTGAAAATGACCAAACATATTGAAAATGATAATAACATATGAATTTTTTCTTTTGTATTTGAAACGAAGCGCCAATATATGCAGTGGAACATGGAACAGCCTCTGTTTTCCGAGGGCCATATAATCTTCAATGAATCAATCCAAATTTCAAGCAATGATGATTGCTTCTTTTTTTTTTACTTTTATGGGATTCTACATCTTCTACAAACTATTAATCAATATTACTCCTTTTACGTTTTTGTTGAACTCTGTGAAAGAATAAGGAAATAATAACCCGCATTGTGGATTGACAAGTCATGGGTTCTTTACCAAGTCAATGAGCTTACCCATTTTGCTGTTGTCTGGCAAGAATTTCTAGCAAAGTACAGCTTCCCAATATTAGACCATCCGCCTTTTTCATCAAATCTTGCGCTGTTTGTCTTCTCTTGGTTTATAAAATGAAATTAGTGTTAAAAAGAACACTAATTAGGTCCACTGAAGCTGTGGAAAAGAAAACGAAATGCTTCCTGAAGGAGCTGACAGAAGAAAACTTCCAGCACTGTTAGAATGAAGGGAGATTCCTTAACCTTCAAGGAGCGTTGTAGGCATAACAGAGGAGTGTATATTGAAGGTGGTAATAAGTAAATGTGTATGCAATCAAAATTAAATATTTTGCAGAGTCAGATTTGTTATTTATAGCCACATCTTGAATATATCCTGCAATCTTCTCCTTTTCCAGAATACTAGCCGCTGCTAAACGTATTTTTAAATGAAACAACTCAACAAGCCCAACTGATAATTTTTTATTCTAAATAAATAAAAAAAAATTAATATCTATAAACATTTGCATGTAGTTTATGAGTTAGAACTAATACATTAATATTGGTTTTTATGCTTTTGATAATTGAAGTCTTTTGTTTAAATATATAAGTATAATTTAATTCTGAGTCGGAGTGTTTCCAACATTTCAATGTTTAGAAAAGTACGTTAATTAAGTTGTGACTTTCAGAATTAATTTTTAATTTAAATTATATAACTTCTCTAGTTGATTAATTATCAACGAAATTATGCTAACTGACTGTGAAGTTTTTAACGAAGAATTAATAACGTAAAGGTCCTGACTACTTCTTAAAAAATACTTACTTAATCCTTTATAGCACTGAAACATTTTCTTAGCCATTACAAATTATACTCTTTGATTCAATTTTTCCTAACTAACTTTTTAACCTTTGATCCAGTGGTGATCAAGGTTAAAAAGCTTATATAGTATATTACTCTGAAATAAGGAGCTTAATATGCTATTAAGTGTAGTAACCATTATATCTCAACCAATTTCATGGAAATTAGAAAATTTTAGCTTAAACAAGGGGACATTACTTCATAAAACTAACTATATTAAATTACTTTTGAGATCATTTAGCTATGGTTGAAATCTAGTTATCGTATCCTCGGCTTCTTATCTTGAAGTTAATGTTCTCACTAAAAATCAAACTATGAACCTGTTAGATATTGTTTTATTTTTCATATTATACTTTATTATATATTTGCACTAAAACACTTTTTCCGTGAAAATACGATCCGAAACAGAAGAATGCAGTTTATTATATATAAAAAGATTTCACATAAACACGTGAAATAACAATCAATGATCAAACCACAAATTAATATTAAAAGTGTATAATAATTTCATTTTTTATTATACTTACATGTATATATATATATATATATATATATACGTTTTGCCAAAAATTGTTTGGCACTTGCCCGAGTCTGATATGATGTTGTCAGATAAATGCATGTAACTAACTTAGTCTTCCTTAAAAAAAAAAAACTTTGAAAATGCCAAACAATTTTTGGCAAAATGTTGGTTTACAATTAGTAGTTCAATCTTTGAACAGAATCCTAAAAACCCAGTTTAATTGTAACAATAATTGGTCGAGGAGCTATATCAATATATTGAAATAATATATATATATATATATATATATATATATATATATATATATATATATATGTGTATAATAAATTGTATTTGTCTCTTTCGGAGAGTATTTTGGCGGAAAAAGTTTAAATATTTAAACCAAGAATTTTTGTTTAATGACTTGAAGTTGAAAAAAAAATTCAACTTTTAAAAGACAACATTGACTATATATATATATATTAAAAATAACAAGTTTCATTTAGTTTTTATCTACATAGAAAATAGCAGTTTTTTGAGAAAGTATGTATCTCTTGATTTTGAAAAAGTTTATTTAAAATGTAATTCAACTTTTTGTTTTTGTTAGCAAAATCTGGGCTAAAATTTTGTACTAATTTTGCAGGTTTTTTTTTTTAATAATAATTGTTTTATCCTATCTTATTATCTGACAGTGATTGCTCCCAGTGTTGATGTTGATTTTCATTGAGCCGACAATATTTAATGTTCCCGCTACTGACATTAATACTTGAAATATTGCTTCTTCGTGACCATAGGATCTAGCCAGTTTGAATTTTTTTAAACTATCCGTTCTCCATCCAACATTGAAAGTACTTGGTCTCGTTCACTTTAATGCTATTTGTGTTCAATTCATATTTGGTTTGACCTAAACCTTTAGAATCTCTAGATTTCATGAAGATAGATGGTAAATTATTTTTTTAGTAAAATTAATTCTTAGGGAATCAATAATTATTTGCGTCATAATATTAATTATCTTTATCTCTGCAAGTACATTGGTAGTGTTTGTAACAATTTGTTTATAGCTATAAATGATTCATGCTTAGAATGTAGGTATTCAAATAGATCTCAGGGTGGAATCTATAGAACGATTCATGACTTAACTGGTGACAAACATCACTGAGGCCAACGAGGCATTATAATGGTGGCCTCGTTAAGTTATAATGAGACATTAATAACCCATTATGGGTTATAATGGGACATTAAGTTCTGTCCCATCCTAATCTTCTGAGACAAATCTTGTTTTCAAGAATTCCTCATCGCATTATGAATGAAATATGCGGGTACTCTAAAATAAACATGCTAGAGACTAATCTTTTTTGCTATCATTCACTGACTAACAATCGTTAGAAGTAATAACTATGAACTTACGCAACCTGAACGATTATGGCAAGCTGAAGTGGGCCTAATGGGAAACTGGTAAGACTGTACCTAGTAAAAAGGCGTTTCATAGTATTGCAGTGAAAGCTGCAAAGTACTGTTAAAACATAACTAATTATTATATGTTTCAAATTATATATCAGATAGGTTCCATTTGTCGTTAATCACTTAAGCCATTATTAAGAATATTTTGGGTGCTTTATACTTTGTGCTTTACGAGTAATGATAATTAAAAATACACACGTCAAAACCGGTGAACCAATAAATGATTTTATCTAGGATTTATGAGTTTATATTCTAATAACTTTGTGTTATAAACAATCTTATAATGTTTGACTGTTTAACAGATAAAATAAATATTTCATAGGAAACATTTTTTTTTTTGGAATGCAATCGCTTTCATTTTAACTTTTCTAAAATGACGAACCCATTAATTATTACAGTTCCTATAGAAAAATAACTAAAACACTATTTTGTAAAATATGTTTGTTTCATTTAGAATTATACCACATTAGCAAGTTCAATAGATGGAGGTCGTTGGCCCTTAAGTTCAGTTTCCTCATCCACAGAAATATATATGTACGATTTCCTTACTTGTTTTATTCTGCATTAGTTATCGATAACAACTGTAGCAGTTTATATATATATATATATATATATATATATATATATATATACTGATGTAGCTTCTCGACCACTGATTTATCCAGATTCAGAGCAAGGGTTCTCGAGGATTTTGGTCAATAAAAAATTCAGCTAGTTAATATCTGCCAACGTTTCGCCAAAGGTTGTTTGGCATTATCAAGGCTAAAAAACAATTTATTGAAACGACATAAGCAAAGCAAAACCAATTCTTCTACGGTATACCAATTAACATAAAACAAAAAGGACAAACAAAAATTCATAAGCAGGAGAACAACAAAAACACGAATACCTCCATACAGGGCATTCAAGCAAAACAAAACAGACAGTAACAGAGACAGTACGTCAGAAAATTACAAAAAACAATAACAAACGAAAGATCAAACATTTAAAATACATTCAGGGGAATAAAACCAAAAACTAACAGCATTATTACCTTTTTTGTGAGGAAAACCCTATTTACATCAGCATCCTACGGGAATACGAGAACCCTTGCTCTGAATCTATATATATACAGATTTCACATAAACACGTGAAATAACAATCGATGATCAAACCACAATATAGAATAGGAAAACAAGACTAAGATCCTTCAAACGCAACAAGCGGTCTTCTTTTCTCAGTTGGGTTTTTGACTATGACGAAGACCGGTTGTTACGGTTGAAAGATCTTAGTCTTGTTTTCCCATTTCATATTGTGGTTTGGTCATATATAGATATATATGATCAAATCACAATATGAAATGGGAAAACAAGGACTAAGATCCTTCAACCGCAACAAGCGGTCTTGGTCAGAGTCAAAAACCCAACTAACTCTGACTCTAACGAAGACCGCTTGATGCGGTTGAAAGATCTTAGGCTTTTTTTTCCATTTCATATTTGGTTTGATCATTGACCGTTATTTCACGTGTTTATGTGGAATCTTTATATATATATATATAAATGAAAAAAGACAACAAATAGAAGAAGCGAGAAATCTTACTGGGTCGATATTTCGAACTGAAATCAGGACAATTGTCCTGATGATGAATGTGGTACATTCGAAACATATCGACTAGTAATATTGGTGATAGACTTTATAGTTTTAATGAAGAGACGAGGAAGGAATTCCGGAAACTGGAGAAATTGTGTAAGAAGCAGATACAAGCCAAATATGGGGCGTTATTTAACAATATATGTTTAAATGAAGGACTGCTTCCAACTTTTACAAATATATATATATATATATATATGGTGAACAAAATCCCTATTTAAACTGTGGATCAACAAAAAGCATTTATTATCGATTATGATCTTTGGATACTTACAAATTTGATTGTGATTTCAACTGAAAAGCCACATTTCAAAGTAGTTTGGATTAAAAAAAACGTAAAATAATTTTTTTACAATTTTTTTTAAATATCTTTTATTTAAATGAATTATTTATAATTAAATATTTTTAATGAATATGTAGTAAACTGAAAGAATGAAACTATAGGTATGTATAACATGACGTTTATCACATAAACGATACGCTAGATTAGTGGCGAGTATAAATCTGATCCACTGTATGACTATTGAGACCTAAAGCTTTAGCTGGAGACAATACTGGCCTTCACATTCAGTGTCAATCATTTTATGAACAAATTGTGTGCAATATATTTTGCAAGTGTTACATACTTGTTGAAGGTATAAGAATAAAAGTGCTCATAGGAGCTGGTTCAAATTTAGCATACCTGAATTGTCATTTTCGAGATAACTCAGTAGTTAGATTCACAAATAATAGCTGGATATTACCTTTAATAGTCGCAGTGATAGCGATCGAAGAGTATGACAATAACTGCAATTGATGATTCACCAAAATGATTACAAACAAGATACTGCACATCATAGTTGCAAGTTATATTTTTTTGACCATGACCTTTCTCAATATCCTATCATTAGGAACTCTTATATCAGCACTTGATGCAATGATTTTGTTAAAAGGCAGTTCCCTCTATAATGTCATTCTTATTACGTTACTTCAACAATGATCCTTCAAAACACACACTTTTTCTTTAGAAAGTGTTAATCAAGAAAAAAAAGTTCCTGATTCCTTTGTTCGATTGTTGTAACTTTAATATATGTTTTAATAAATCAAACTGTTCTTTTGTTAATGGTTGTGAAGAGGTCAGAGGAGAGACCCACTGATTTTGCATGTAGTTTCACACTCCCATTTAAGGAGGCGACGTTTGAGCCTGTCTATTTTCTTTGCATTGATCTCTCACGCTATAGCTGGTGAATTGATTTCAGATTCATGACAGCGTGAATACTAGAAGCTCTCAACTACGTACATAATTATACTATTATGCATTTGTGTTTATTCACCAATCGTTAGGAAATCAATGACAATATTAGAATTTATGCTATTGTTGGTGGTAGCTTTATAAACCATTTTGATTATTAATAGTTTTTGGAATCAGTATTGTAACTAAAAGATTCTAATTACTTTATTAAGAGTGGTAATAAACGGTATGAGCTAAATATTATATTTAATGTTTGAAATGAATGGTTTAATCTTACTATTGCTTCTCTTTAAATAGTTTATATTATTGATTCAAGCATCACCGGTTGACTAAAATAATTCAATTATGAATGTGATTAGTATTTTCTGAGGCAGTTATAAGATTGATATTATGAAAGATGTTGACATTATATATACAATATTTTTACTTTGCTGTAAGTAAAGTAATCGAAAAAATTCGATCTCGTAATTTTGACGGATTTAGATGTTTTGAGGTACAAAGGATTAGCAAAAAAATCCTTTGCTAATATTTTTTCTATCATGTCTCTCTGTGTTTTTGTATGCGTGTTTTGTGGACGAACTAAGTAGTATACACTGTTTGGTAGATCAAATAGAGTGGATCAGCACAGGAAAAGCACATGTTTAAAAATAAAATTGAAAATAACATAAAGTACTTTTTAGGATTTTAGGATTAGGATTTCTAGGTGCTTGCAGATAAGCTGTTTAGTTGAACCTGATTGTTCACTAAACAGCTATGGATTTTAGATTCAACAATCGAAGTGCTTTTTTGTTTCTGTTGATTCATTGAAGACCCCAAAATGCTTAGAGTTCACTGTGGCTACGAAAAAACTGCCCCATGGTTGTTAATTATTAATTGCAGAAGTCGGTTGACAAGCAACACAAACAAGTTGTTTTGTTGATCTTGATTGTAAAGATTTTAAGCAATAACATGCTTAGCATATTTGATAAATATTTTATTACTACGTTAATACCATTATCATTTTCATAATTACTTCAGCACTTTAAAGCCCATAGTTGAAAAAAAATGTTTCTACAAACACATAATAGGCAATCAAATAAAAAGGCACACAAAAAGACTTTCCTTAAGGCAATTTAGCCCCAAACTATACTGCTACTGGTTAAAAACTATTCTGGGTACAATGCGAAATGATCCATCCAATAGTGTTGTGACCTGCAACTTGTATACAACAATGTTGGATATATCCATACACACACACACACATAAATATATATACATATATATAATCAAATAAACATACAAAAATAGACTCAGGAGATATACAAAGTAATAAATTTGTTAAAATCTGATTACTATAACTTTATCACATTAATTGGTTATGTCATTATTATTAAGTTAGTTTACATGAAATTGATTAGACATTTTTTTTCTTTTATTTGTATTATTAATCAATTAAATATTGCCGGTTCTTTTAAGATATTCATTGTTGAAAGTTTTTATTTTCGCAATATTTGCCCACGCAGGTGCATCTAAACGATTAGACAGTTTTACGAAATGCATTTATTACTTCTAGTGCTTTAAGTTTACATAATCATCCTTGAGGAATCATGTTTTTTCTGCTGACAATAATCTTCTGCTTTTTAGCTTTCACTTATATTCGGAAACCATTAATATACCTTAATTTATTTTTCTTATTTTGTAATCTTTATTATTTTATCAATTACATAAAACTTAGATTTCAAGATATAATTTAATTAATTTAAGGTGAAATAATTTAAAAACTTTATTAGCCTTAGAGATGGAAGGATAGAGGGGATTGAGAAGAAGATAAAACAGAGAGAGAGACACTGTATATGTCAAAATGAAGTCAATAAAATAGTGTGGTTTAATAGTTTTTTTATTTTCTTTGAATTTGTTACATGCCATCATAATCATCTTGTTATCATTATAAGTCATTCTGGACCTTGGTTGTTAAAACAAAAGCAATAATTACTGAAGCTACTATCTTGGAAAGGTAGTTGAAACACAGAATTAAATATACAATTCCAGTCGGCAGGCTTTGGGTACACCATCTATTAATATTTTTAGCTACTCTCAGGTTGATGGTACCAATAAATCTGTACAATAGCTGAAGAAACCAGAACATAGGTGATACTTATTTTGTCATCATATTGATAATAGCATCTCCAGGGCTACCAGAATCAAAACCTCCTCTGATGCCCAATTTAACCATCAATTTTTATTTTCTAGGCTGCTTTTAATAAAGTCATTTCTCTAGCAAGACAGTTTGTGTATGTGTTTGTGTGTGTGTTGGCTTTGTGTGTGTGTGTTTTGCTGTGTCTGGGTTGGTTTTGTAGGTGTGTATAGGCAAAAATTCTCCTCTTGTATTGGTTTAAAAATATAACATATACTGTGGTCCGCCATAGTTGTATTATACTATTTGTCTAAACTAGTTTGATAAAAGTACATAAGGATGTAATCGGTGTTTCTTATGAATACATGCAAATGCACGTGTAGGCTAAAATTAATACTTTCATAGCATTTTTGATTTAATAGCTTCAAATATTTTCTACTTTTTACATTTAAAAAACTACATGCTAACATCATTGCACATTTTTTTTTTAAAAATTTCAATAAATTTATTATTAGACTTGACTTTGGAAAAACAAATTCTTTTTGAGAGAAAATGTATGTTAACTTAAGGACGTCATAAAGTGTAAAGCCATCAAAATCTTTCATTCAAAATTTTCATTGATTTTTTTACAATTATACATAATAATATAATTATTAATACATGTATAATTAATATGCATAATTATATTAGTAATGTATAATACAAAGTATAATTTTGTTATTATATTACTTAGCTGAATATTATATGTAGTTCTTATTTATCATTATAGTTTTATATTATGTAATTATATTATTACTCTAACATTATGTAACTTTATATTATTATATTATAGCTTTATATATCATTATAATTAAATCTAAAAATATCCGGAATGAGAGGCTATGGGCACAACTGTCTCAAGTGGAACGTAATAATGTAACTTTGTGTATTATTTTATTTTCCAATATTGTAAATTCATTGTATTTTTTATCATGAAATTTTAACATTTTGACAATAAATAATATAAAATTTAAGTTTGGTGTAATCACAAGAAGCGTGGCGCAATACTTAAATTTCTCACGGGATAAAACAAGTCCATGCTATTTCAGCTATGCTCTTCCGTTGGTCTCTGCGTGGAGTTCGCAGAATTTCAGTATGGCTGGTAATATATTACATTTATGCGGTTAAGTTTGCGTGTATTTATGTCTCTCTAGTAGCCTGGAATGTTCAGTCACTCTTGACCTTGATTGTTAAAGTAAAAAACAATGGGTCTGCAAATAATTTATAAACAGACTAAATAATCTTCACTTCAGGCTATCATGCTACCAACTTCATAGTACAGGGTTACCTTTCATGGTGTCAGGCAGAGTACATACCTTGGGTTGAGTTAAACGACAGAGACGACGGCAAATGAGATGAATAAAATAATACTGCCCGCTAATTGTGCATTATTTGCTAATCTAAGGTTTTATGAGCCATTGAATTTGTCGAGGACCGCTAACGTCCTCGACATATACAATGCACTGGTTAGACGACACTAGCATACGTTGTGAGACATGAACCCAAACTGTTGCAATGCATGCAAGCATCAATATTTTCTAGCACAAGAGCCTGAGAAGAATAATATATATGGCTCAATATATGATAATGAAACTGAACACTGGAGAATTCGCAAAAATGTTTAATTATTGTTCTACAGAAGAGTAAGGAAATTTAATATCTCACCGCATCTAATAGACGGCTTACATTTAAAGAATACCAGTAATAAAATAAAGCAACAGTTGCAACGAAAAGTGTTTAGAAATATTAATTTTAAGACAATATGAATAAGAAATTAGTGTTTTTTACAATTATAAGAAGAGTGTATCATTATTCTTTATAGAAAAAGGAGTTTTGAGTATTTTAAAAAACAAAAATTATACTTTAAATGAATCGATTCACACAATATTCTTTTACACGGATATAAACTTATATCGAAGAATTAAAACTTAAAATTATATATACTACACATGTTTATAATGATTCCACTATTCTTTAACTATATTGGTACTACATAGTTTCAAAATATTTATCTAAATAGCTTAAGTTATATAAATTAGGTATTTAATTACTTATTTTTAATAAATAAAGATTTTTTCCTCAATATTAAATGTGATAAAATTCTCTGGTTAGATTGTGATGAAAAAATTTCAGTTAATATAATGTTAAGAATTTTAAAGTAGTGATAAATAATAATTTTCTAGTAGTAAATAAATAGTTAATGTAAACAAATTTTCAAGGAATGCACGTTGCAATCAGAGGTTTGTGTTTTTAGAAGTGTATTACTTCTTCTAATGAACCAAAACATTTGAAATATTTCTCGTAGTGTTCTAGTTTTTAGTAGGTGCCGCATGCAAAGTTACAAAATTCTTTTATTTGTATTTTGATAGCAAATAATATTTTCTGAATTTGCAAGATGAAAATAAACCTCCTTTTAAATAAAGATACTACGCCAAACACCTCCACAACTCATCTATATAATTTCCTTACAATCTCTCAAATGGTGAAGAAATATCGTGCTGACTCAATGTAAATTGAAATATTCAATCATGACTTAAAATGTTCCTTTTTTATGCAGAATTGAACTTTTTTTTATCAATTAATTCTGAAATTTTTTTTAGTTAATGCTTTATAAAGAGCTGAAACTCATAATAGTTGGAGTTTCAGCTCTTAGAGCTAATAGTTTAAGGTAAATGAAATGGTTTCTAAAACACATAATGGGAAATACAGTAGTCTTCCCATAATTTAATATTTCCTGATACGACTCATCGATATTGTGAGACCTATTACTGGTCGTAACATACGAGCATAAATGATGCGTCAAATGGGCTGCCATATAGCGTGTTTACATGTTATTTGTTTCATCTTGAGTCAAATTTCTAAATATTACATAATTTTATTTTATCAAAGAATTCTAAAAATGTTTTAGATAATGCCATTAGTTGACTCATAATCACTGTAGTGTATATTTCAGGAGAAAAACATTGTGTCTAAAAATACATTATGGGTAATCAAATACACTTTCTAAAAAGCAATATTGACTACACACATTCATTTTACTTGTACTATAGCTGTATTTTGCGCATAATATAAAAATTGACTCATCAAACCCCATTGACTAATGGTAACGATACGCTAACAAACCATTTATTGAGAAATTGCTTAATATCTAGCGACTATGTGAACCTTAGTTGTTCTATTTTTCCAGGACACTCGGCTGAGACTAAGATGTTATCTGTGTTGATATATGATAGATGGCTTCATGGTTGTAAAGATTAAATTTAGCACTATTCACCCCTTGAAAAATTGGCGAATAGTAATCCTAAGGGAGAGCCCATATGTCGTATCTTCAGGTGAAATGAAAAGTTACCCCGAGCATAATTTTAACCGTAACTTAAGGTATGCTTTAGGGATATCGATTTTAGGGATAAATATATTTCTTCGATAATAAATTGTATAGTTCCCTTAATCGTCAAGTTAGTGAAGCGTGACTCCACATCAAGGAAAGCTATATTCCTATTAAACTGGACTCTTTCGGTAGGTTAAAAAAGTCCTAGACAAGGTAGACTAAAGTTCTTAGGTATGAAGAGGGAGAGTAATGTGTTAAGCATCTTGGTCGTTGTTAAGTAGGTTTGATGTCTGACTAATGATAACATATTGATACTAATAGTCAGTTTTGTTTTATATCTATATATATATATATATATATATATATATATATATATATATATATATATATAACAAATTCAATAATATATCAACCGTTGGATAGAATAGGTGTATAATAAAATCGGGATTCGGTCAATTTTCCAGGATCAAAATCAAACTCTCAATGCCGACGTTTCGGTTTTATTTAAAACCTTTTTCATAGGCCTACAAACAAAGGATGACAAGAAATCATATATAAACATCAACATATAACTAACATCAAAATGGAATATTACAATTGTGAAAAAACAAAAATATATATACAAGTAGAAGTAATAGAAAAGCAATAAATATTTTTATGAACTTACAGAAGTCAGAATTTTTGAATTAGAAAAATGATGAAATTTACATTATATAAAATGAAGTAACAATAGATAGTTAGTGAACTAACATCTTAACTGGTCAAAAACTTGGACCAGACTAACTGATTACAATTACATGTAAACCGAACACTGTTCACTCAAAGAACACAAAAAGGAACTAAGGAAATTAAATTTCACTAAAATCAACTTAACACTCCTGAATAAATAGTGTTCAAATTGGTAATGTCACTTCTATGATTAACTGAACTTAGATCTTTTTTAATATATAGCATTTCGAGGGTATTTCTTCTTTGCTCATCCTGTTCTTTATCTACTATAATTGCTTCTTCAAAATCGAACATGTGACCTTCGTTTAAAGCATGGAATGCTAAAGCAGTTGCGTTACTTTTATTAGTTCTTATTGAATAAGAATGTTGATAAAGTATTTCTTTTAAAAAACGACTTGTTTCTCCGTAATAACGCTTGTCGCAGTCTTTACATTTGATCGCATAAATGAGGTTACTTTGTAACTCCTTTGGTATTTTTTGTTTCAAATTTGAAAATAAAGACTTGACTTTTCTTTTGTTATAAAATGCCAATGTAACTTCAGGTACATTTCGTTTGAAAACTTTTCTAATTGATTGTGATAAGCCCTCAACATACGGAAATTTGAAATACTTTTTATTTAAAACTTCAAGTTCAGCATGGTTTTGATTGGAATGTTCTGGTTGTTCTCTTGTATATTTAAACCAATAACGTTCAATTAAGTTGTTTGGATAACAATTTTTCTGCAACAATGACTTTACCCTTTTCTTATTTTCTTTTAGAAAACATGGACTACTAATTTCAACAACCTTCTTAACTAAATTTTGAACACAATTCAATTTTTGGTTTATAACATGAGAGGAGTGATAGTTCAATATTCTTCCTGCACTGGTAGGCTTTCTATACCAATCCGTTAAAATAATGCCATTTTCACCTCTTATAACTTTTACATCTAAAAATGGCAGATTTCCATCTATTTCTATTTCATAGGTAAATTGTAGACGATTATGAAAAGAATTAAACGTATTTAATACATACTCTTCTTCTCCTCTTTCAATAATTAAAAATAAATCGTCTACATATAATTTAATAAATTTCACCTTCGTACCTAATTTATTAATACAGTCTTCTAATAACTCAATCATAACTATATTAGCAAGGATTGGTGAAATTGGAGATCCCATAGGTAGTCCAAATTTTTGTTTATAAATAATATCATCAAAGGTGAAATACCTCGCTTCACATATAAGATCTAGTATGGATAGGAAAACCTTCTTTGACATTCCAACCTGTGATTTTATCTTATTCCAAGATAAAATTTATCTTATTGGATAGATATATTTTATCTTATTGGAATAAGATAAAATCACAGGTTGGAATGTCAAAGAAGGTTTTCCTATCCATACTAGATCTTATATGTGAAGCGAGGTATTTCACCTTTGATGATATTATTTATAAACAAAAATTTGGACTACCTATGGGATCTCCAATTTCACCAATCCTTGCTAATATAGTTATGATTGAGTTATTAGAAGACTGTATTAATAAATTAGGTACGAAGATGAAATTTATTAAATTATATGTAGACGATTTATTTTTAATTATTGAAAGAGGAGAAGAAGAGTATGTATTAAATACGTTTAATTCTTTTCATAATCGTCTACAATTTACCTATGAAATAGAAATAGATGGAAATCTGCCATTTTTAGATGTAAAAGTTATAAGAGGTGAAAATGGCATTATTTTAACGGATTGGTATAGAAAGCCTACCAGTGCAGGAAGAATATTGAACTATCACTCCTCTCATGCTATAAACCAAAAATTGAATTGTGTTCAAAATTTAGTTAAGAAGGTTGTTGAAATTAGTAGTCCATGTTTTCTAAAAGAAAATAAGAAAAGGGTAAAGTCATTGTTGCAGAAAAATTGTTATCCAAACAACTTAATTGAACGTTATTGGTTTAAATATACAAGAGAACAACCAGAACATTCCAATCAAAACCATGCTGAACTTGAAGTTTTAAATAAAAAGTATTTCAAATTTCCGTATGCTGAGGGCTTATCACAATCAATTAGAAAAGTTTTCAAACGAAATGTACCTGAAGTTACATTGGCATTTTATAACAAAAGAAAAGTCAAGTCTTTATTTTCAAATTTGAAACAAAAAATACCAAAGGAGTTACAAAGTAACCTCATTTATGCGATCAAATGTAAAGACTGCGACAAGCGTTATTACGGAGAACCAAGTCGTTTTTTAAAAGAAAGACTTTATCAACATTCTTATTCAATAAGAACTAATAAAAGTAACGCAACTGCTTTAGCATTCCATGCTTTAAACGAAGGTCACATGTTCGATTTTGAAGAAGCAATTATAGTAGATAAAGAACAGGATGAGCAAAGAAGAAAGACCCTCGAAATGCTATATATTAAAAAAGATCTAAGTTCAGTTAATCATAGAAGTGACATTACCAATTTGAACACTATTTATTCAGGAGTGTTAAGTTGATTTTAGTGAAATTTAATTTCCTTAGTTCCTTTTTGTGTTCTTTGAGTGAACAGTGTTCGGTTTACATGTAATTGTAATCAGTTAGTCTGGTCCAAGTTTTTGACCAGTTAAGATGTTAGTTCACTAACTATCTATTGTTACTTCATTTTATATAATGTAAATTTCATCATTTTTCTAATTCAAAAATTCTGACTTCTGTAAGTTCATAAAAATATTTATTGCTTTTCTATTACTTCTACTTGTATATATATTTTTGTTTTTTCACAATTGTAATATTCCATTTTGATGTTAGTTACGAGGTGTGTAAATAAAGTAGTGAGACTGGCAACGTTGCTTTCGATCTGGCAACGCTGGAGACGCGTGGCCTTGAGTAGCGTCAGGTGCACGTGTGATGCGCCTCCAGTATGAATCTGAACTCGCCACAGTCATTTGTTTGTCCGTAGCGTTGGTTTTCGTGAAATGGTTTTTTCTTGAGCGTTTTAAAAATGAGTGACCTCAAAGTTGAGCAGCGGTGTGCAATCAAATTTTGCTTCAGACTTAGACATAATGCAACCGAAACTTTTGAAAAACTTCAGGAGGCCTATGGAGAACGTGTTTTATCAAGGGCACAGGTTTTTCGGTGGTTTAAGGAATTTTCAGAAGGAAGAGAGTCGATTGAAGATGAACCACGAAGCGGAAGGCCTTCAAGTGCAAACACCGATGAAAATGTCAACAGAGTACGGAACCTTGTGCGTTCAGATCGACGGTTAATCAGCACTTCTACCGTGAGGTCCTTGAAAGACTTCGAAAAAGAGTCCTTCGTGTGCGGCCAAACATCAAAGACAAGTGGGTGTTGCATCACGACAACGCGCCCTGTCACACTGCCATCTCAATAAACGAGTTTTTGGCCAGTAAAAACATTCCTGTTGCTCCTCAGCCTCCTTATTCACCAGACTTGAGTCCTTGTGACTTTTTCCTCTTCCCGAGATTGAAAAATCACCTCAAGGGAACTCATTTCGGGACACTACAAAACATACAAACTGCTGTAACCGACCAGCTGAAGGCCATTCCAGAATCCGAGTTCCAGCAATGCTACAATGATTGGAAGGACCGTCTCCAGCGCTGTGTGGCTTCCGAAGGGAACTATTTTGAAGGTGACAATATCACATTGTAATTATATTTGAATAGAAAATTTAAAAAAAAACAGTCTCACTACTTTATTTACACACCTCGTATATGTTGATGTTTATATATGATTTCTTGTCATCCTTTGTTTGTAGGCCTATGAAAAAGGTTTTAAATAAAACCGAAACGTCGGCATTGAGAGTTTGATTTTGATCCTGGAAAATTGACCGAATACCGATTTTATTATACACCTATATATATATATATATATAAAGATTTCACATAAACACGTGAAATAACAATCAATGATCAAACCACAATAAGAAATGGGAAAACAAGACTAAGATCCTTCAACCCTAACAAGCGGTCTTCGTCAGAGTCAAAAACCCAACTGACGAAGACCGCTTGTTACGGTTAAAATATATATATCGATAATAAGATTTCACATAAACACGTGAAATAACAACTCTAACTTTCGTCAGGTTTTTGACTCTGATGAAGACCGCTTGTTACGGTTGAAAGATCTTAGTATTGTTTTCCCATTTCATATTGTGGTTTGATCAGTGAGATATATATAGATATAAAGATCGTGAGTTTGTTTGTTTGTTCACCAATTTTCCGTGGAGAAAGTGACTTGAAATTATTATTATTATTATCTTTGCTTTTGTTGTAGTTTTATTACATAATAATACCAAGTAATATAATAATAATATCGTTTTAGGTGGTCAGGGTACAATATTATTTAATAATATTTCTCATTAGGGGTAGCCTATAATATATAATAAACTATTACATTAGAGGTTAAAAATAAATTATTTTAGAAACAAAATTAAACACAACTGTCAGATAAAATAAGAATATTCTAAGGTAATATTATAAAGTCACATTCCTTTTTATTGATGTTACTACTGAGAACACATGATAAAACGACAAGTGAGCTGGCCGTTGGATTGATTATCTGAATTCTTTTATCAAAAGTTGTTGTTGGATCAAAACCTTTTAATCACAGTCATAGATTGTTTAATATGAGATATTTAATGCTTTTAGAATACAATTTTACTTGTACAGACTAAATAACCAGGTTGTTCACACATACAAACACAAATGTAAAGGCAAGTTAATTATTTAAATTTGTCAAGCTTATTTCTACTCTAGAAAATAAAAATGACCTTGTTATTCATTGCAT
Source organism: Hermatobates lingyangjiaoensis (assembly GCA_026182355.1). Lineage (NCBI taxonomy): Eukaryota > Metazoa > Arthropoda > Insecta > Hemiptera > Hermatobatidae > Hermatobates > Hermatobates lingyangjiaoensis. The sequence continues at coordinate 2,680,612 of JAPFBL010000014.1, read as the reverse complement.
AGCTAAGATTATGTCTTCTAAGCTCGAATCAAGCCGAGCTTGATAGATTGGAGATAGCTCTCATATTTTGACGGTAACTAAGTTAGCCACCTGAAGGACTTTGCTTATCTTCTTAGTCGGTAATCCCATCCCAAATGCCCAGCAGTGTAAATTCCATTACATATTACTGCCACGCATTCTTTTAGCTTCACTCTGTTAAAGATGTAATCTTGTAAAATTGCTAAGTAATTCATGAGTAAGTTTGCATGCGCATATATATTTCTTACTTTATTATTTCATTGACTAGTACAACAACATCTCAACGCAAAAAAAAAAGTCGACTTCTATATCGATGGTTCTTAACCCTTTCCATATTTGACTCTGATAGTTCAATAGAACTTTCTCCATGATTCAAAATGCTTTATAAATTTGGAAACAATTAATGAGTCAAAAATTATGTGTACTATCAAATTATTTATTTAAATAAAAACAAAAGGCACATTTCAAGTTTTTTACCATTTTGTTAGCTAGTCAAATGTACTTTGCCTTGAATTTAGTAGAAAAGAAATCTGGAGTTGCGTACACTAAACTTTACGAAGAGTAAATATACTATCAAACTTGTTAGCAAACCAACTGATTTATTGTTTTATTTAATATAGCTACACATACATTTTAATCAATATGTCTTATTTGTTTACATATAAATACATATATGTATTGAGGTACTTATTTTAATATTTAAAAGAAACATGAAATCGTTGATCAATCTGACATAATTAAACTGAGGGCCTAAATCTCATAGCACACATGTGTGTTCCGCGGCCAGACCTATCATACAGGCCTGAATCTCATAGCACACATGTGTGCTCCACGGCCATACCTATCATACAGGCCTGAATCTCATAGCACACATGTGTGCTCCACGGCCAGACCTATCATACAGGCCTGAATCTCATAGCACACATGTGTGCTCCACGGCCAGACCTATCATACAGGCCTGAATCTCATAGCACACATGTGTGCTCCACGGCCAGACCTATCATACAGGCCTGAATCTCATAGCACACATGTGTGCTCCACGGCCATACCTATCACACTGTCATCTTGTTGTTATAACTAAATTCAACTTCAGTTTTCCAGTTCAATAATAACCTTCACAAATGTACATAAAAATGTATTCCTAACTTTTATAGTTTTAGGTATGATTTTACAATAATTTTTATGCATTTCATGGTAATTGGCTCGTAATGTGGTTAAAGGTTTTTCCCTCTTCTAGCTACTGGAATACAGTTTCTATTCACAATAGTTAAGTAAACATCTATTTCTAATAGATGTACTATAGAACATATAGCATTATTTTCAAATGTATGGGTAGTTGAAATGAGCTTTAGTTCTTGATATTCTTTAACTGCTTTCTTCTAGATTTATTTGTAAGATCACTACTGTAAAAGATTGAGGAGAGTAGTTCAAAAATATTTGTACAGTTACAAATATTTACAAATTGATTAACTCATAAACTCATTAAACTTATGAAATGAAAATAAAGACCATCTTTTTTAAAGGTCTTCTTTCCAGATACTCAGATGAAGAGCAAATTATTTACATTGTTTTTATTATTAATTGATGACTCTTCAGTATATCTGACTAGAGCCCATTTAGTGAAATAAAAAATCATTCAATTCTGGTGGTCATTTGCATTCATTTTGACTGCACTGTAAAATAATAATCTACAAAGGGTATTGTATCTAACCAACATAGAGCTAAAGCTATTAATGTTTCCTCCTATTAATTTTTTTGAAATTTCATCTTTCATTGATGTCTTTTTATTTTGTAAAAAAAAAAATCATTTATGATAAAAATATCTAAGTGCACGATGTTTAGTATTTAATTTTAATGGTAGCACCAAACAGTGATTGATACAGTTATCACTACACCTGCTTGCTTTTGTATATCACATAAGTGATGCATATGATATCATTAACTCTAACAGAGCACAAATAATCCTTTGTTACAAAAGCTTCACTTTTGTAAAGCTAAAGTGAAAATTTTGAAGAAAAAAATTAAGGCTAAATTTTTTCTTACTTAGATATTCAAACTTTGGTATATTGATTTTAGAATTTTTATTCTTTGATTTATAAGTTATCTTGAATTCCGTAATCGTTTTGCTTTTTTTTCGTTACTCGTTTATTAATTTTAATTAATTCTTCATCAGTGAATTATGTTTGATTCTTACTCAGTTTTTTTTTAAGCATCCAGGAAAATTCCCGGTTGTTAGTATTATGCCAATATTTTTTATCATATAATTTTGTACAGAGGCCATTAGAATTTGGAAGCAGGTTGTTTTTTTTTATCATTGATTAGTTGATGATTTACATATAATATTGAAATTGTTTAGAATAATAACATTCGATTAAAAATTCAAATTTATTTTTTAGTCACGTAAAATATGTGTTTTACAGTAATTGATTTGTAAGTATTTGATAAAAACTAACCTGACAAGTGATTAATGTGTGTATTTTTCACCGGCTTACTAGAAGAGTTCATTAATAAGGGTAAATATAACAAGATTTCCTCTGGAATTAAAGCTCTAGAGAGAACTGGGCTTGGACCTTGCAGCACTGTCAGTGAACTTTGAATCAGTAGAAACATTGGTACACTTCATCATAGAATGCTATGATTAATCACTTCTGTATTATTCAAACAATAAAAAGGAGAAGGTAGTAAACTAGAATAGTTCATAACTAGTTATATTAAATATAATGCAGTAGGTGAACAATTTAATAATTAATTAATATATTTACCATATCTAGATATCTTAAATTACGCTGAATCACAGTTCCAAATTGTTGATACATTAACCAGATGATATACGGATGTTGTGATAGAGAAAACGAGGAATATATCAGAAAGAGGCCTTTTTCAAGGTTTAAATTTCTAATTATCCTTGTAAAGCCGATATTTTAGTTCTATAGAAAACATTTTAAAAGCCTTTGAAATCAGAGTAATTTCAAAATTCGTAAAGACTGACAATTATGCATCATATATATGTTAAGGAAGGACTACTACCAAAATGTATATATATATACATATATAATAAATTCAAAACGAAGGAAACACACAGAAAGACACAGACATAACTCACATCGATATTTCGACCATCGTCGTCATCAGGAGGTGTGAAGAGCGAAGAGCGAAGAGTCCCGCAGGAAGACAGGGCGGCGACTCTATATATATATATATATATATATATATGATTTCATGCATATAATTATATAATAAAATATATAATTATTTTTATTTATAAATGAAATAAATTAAATGATTTATAAATAGTTTTAATACTAAATTCTATTAATTAATATTAGTAAATAATATTAATTATTCATAAGGTCGTTCTATTTTTTAATAATATTATATAGCAATTCTATTTGATTGCATGCCGTTGAAAAAAGTTAATGGAAACAAAACCAACTAGAATAGAAGGTTATTCATTCTTCCGAGAAGATTTGTCAGTTGTTATAGTTGTAATGCCTTTTCTAACAACTACAATTTAGTGAAATCTTGTTAAAGCTTAGAAATTTTACGTTAATTTTTTTGACAAAATTTCATTATTCCATACCATCCGTTCTGCATAAAATACACGCCCTATTCCGACCTTGTAATTTTAACAAAAAAAAAAAAAAAAAAATACAGAGCTCAGGTCTTTAAAAGGATACAATTTTTGGATAGGATTTCATTGCAATCCGCCAAGTGGTATGATTTGAATCGTGTTCAGTCATAAGTCAAAAATCTTAGACTTTATTTAAAAAAAATACCTTTCTAGTTGCTTTAAAAATATTATTTTTTCAGTTATATGTTCTGTCAATTTCAAAAAATCCTAGTGATGTCTGAAATCACATTTCGATCAAAAAAGTAACTTTTCAATGTTGCAATATTGCCAAAAAACAATAGGGCACATCTGCACTAGAATTTTTGTAAAATTTTAAAGTTGTAAAACTCCATCAAACCGTGTGACTTGTGGAGTGCCTACAACCTTTAGGTACACAAACGCCCACCCACTCACCCAAACAAACGCACGCACCGCAAACACACGACGTATGTACACACACTGACAGTCAGTATCACAAAAACGGACTTACCTCCCATGAAATTTATCTTCTAGTGGTTGCCAATTTTTTATCATTTCTAGTTTTGTTAAATGGTTGAATTAAACAAAGTACCCTGAGCTCTCTCTGACTGGGTTGTTCAGTGACTACTTCACCACAATCTCTCTTCAATCACAATATCTTGAAAGAAAATAGATTTCCTTTTCTAAAAGAAAAAAATGTTTGTTGCATGTAATGGAAGTTGATTTTTGCAGGATTTTCCTGTTCATGCTGTCAGGCCTGTAAGGTTTACAGTTTTATTTGACTAACTCCCTTATGAAGAAACGATACTGTTGCAGTTGATGCATTAGACACTGCACGCAAAATATCTTCACAGTTCTAATATTCATCATAGCACCTCTAATAGTCATCACATAGAACCCTTAAATGCCAAGGACAGATTTATAGTTTAACTTTTATTTCCAGCTCGGCATTTTTCTTTATGAACCACTTGATAAAAGAGATTTGCTGGTTCAGCTGCAGTTCACATTTTAAAGATGTATTTATCACTTTTCATTGGCGTTAGATTTCAGTAATTGGAGTCGGTAAAGTGAGTGGGTCATAGGTTAAAGTGCGTGTGTTGAAAGTTAATAGGTAATTCCTGGCAGTCATCTGGGAGGCTTGCTCAATGGTCCACAGAGGGAGTCAGGGGTCGCTCTATCACCAGAATAACCATCTTGAGGTGGTTCAGTGACGCGCGTCGTCACATTCCTACCCCGTCCTCATCTTGACACTTCGTTTCTTTCACAATTCCTTAAGCTGGATACATGTCACATCCGTAGAATGTGATCATTTATTCATCTCTCATATCTGACGATACGTATCATCAAGCAAATGGTTTTTCAACATATCTTCTTAACTTAGAATTGCAAAATCTCTTAAAATGGTTACAGATCGTCTGTTTCAATCACAACCTCTGTAGCGCTATCAGCATTGTAAGAAGACTAAAATATAAAATAGGCAAAACATTTATATTCTAAAAGTCAAATATAAAACACAGGAATCGTTGAGGTGCTAAATGAGAATAAAATTTTAACATTATTTAATTGATCGGCAGACAGATATCTAACTAATCAGATCCTCCGACAGGTTATCTATGAGTTTAAGAAAGTAACTCTTGGAGTTACCAAGTAAGTGTATATATATATTGGCAGTGCACCTGTTTCAAACCTAAAAAAGATTAACCCCCAGTTATGATTTGTTATTTTCTATTTATTATAATATTTACAGTTATTATTGTTTGTTTTTGCCTATTATGTCGTGCATGCGTTTGTGTATATATAACAAGATTTTACAATAAACGTATGAAACAACAATCAGTGTTCAAATCTTAATAAGAAATGGGAAAAAGACTAGATCTTTTAACAGTAACAAGCGGTCTTCGTCTGAGTCAAAAACCCAACAGAGTTGACTCTATCTCCAATATTGAGAACACCATATTGGGTTCAGTCGAATGACATTCGACTGAAATCTAAAATAAGTAAGATTTCATGCAATTTTTAAATATTTCTCAATAACTGCTTAAAGAGGTAAACTAAATCCGAATTAGTAAACATGCATTAGATTAATTTTGTTCGTATAGCACTTGCTACACATTGTCGTGGCAGCCTCATGGACTTAGAGCATCGATAAAAAAAAACCTGATAATTTATTCCTTCAACATACAACCTTCTAACTTCCATTAATAGTTTTCCGAGACGATAATTAAAATTATTCTTTTATTTCCCACAAATGGTCGAGCTAAGTTCTCTGGTTCTCGCTAACTAGGTGACCTTGTTTAGCATAACCATTTATGTATGCCTGTTATCTGAAGGTTAGAATTTTTAAAACTGTTCATCGATAGCATGGAACATTTTTTACTTTGACCTATCGATTAACTACAGTGGTACCTTGGTTCTCAATCATGATTTGTTCAAGAATTTGGTTGACAACCGATTTGGTCAAAAAAAACTAATATTCCCATAAGAAATACATCATAGGAAATGAGATAATCCGTTCGATCAGACCATATACAGGTGTTATTTTTTTTAAAATATTGTAGGTTTCTCTATATAAGAACGTATAAAAACTACTAAAAGTATTAAATATATAGTGACTCGGATGACTGTTCGAGTTCGAGAATATGTTTGAATTCTGGGGACATAATTTTCTCAACATCACTTTTCGAATTCCAATGTGTTCGAATTCCAAGTTGTTCAGCCACCGAGATACCACTGTAACTATATTTGGTCAATGCTGTTGATTTCAATAATTAGACAATTTAAATGTCTTCTCAATATGACTTATGGTGTTCCACTTTGTTACGACGGTGATATATATGTCAGCACTACCAGAATAAGGATGGGCATAAGCAAGTGCATTGTCCATAGTACTCTTCTATGTAGAAACATATTCTTATGCATATATATTGCATAAAGAATTACTCTTTAGTTTATATAAAATGCATCAAGGTACAATTTTTTGTTCTACCACGCAATAAATTTTAAAATATATGTTTTTAGACATATGATTTTGAATGGTTATTCTTGCAGGTCAGGAAAATATTAAGAAATTTCTTCATGAAGCATTGATATATGTAATTAACATATTATCAGTACATGTATTTAACTGTGGAAACAGGGCAAAGTTATTGTTTTCTCATAGGAATACTAATAGCTTCATTTCATTAAAACAAACTTATTTCGTCCAATAAAACTAGCAATAACCCATTTATCGTGGAGCAATCTCTCATTTAAAAATAAAACGACAGCTATGCAGTACTCTCCAATTTTCAAGTTTAATGAATGTATTCGGGAAAACAATGATAAGGTAAATAAAAAAAATCTGAAATAGAGTGACAATCTCAAATAGTCAATAATTTGAACTGAGTCTTAATTAGATTTATATTACGCATTTATGCAATTATTGCATACATATTACATAATTATTATTGAATTTATAGCAAAATAACAGATTATAATATTTAAAAAAAATTTCGTAGACAAAATATGAGAACCAACACATTGTCAAATACAAATGCTATCCTCTACAGCTTTTATTAGAGACATTTTAAATTTCTTCAAAATCATCAATAAGAAGTAATTTTTGTTTTAATATTGTAATTCCAACAAATGGTAATTCTAACAAATTGCCATTCATATGCAATTGTAAAGTAGACAGGAATACAAGTATTTTAAATATAAAAAGGTGTGAAATTAATTGTTATTTGTTATTACTCTTACAAAGCTGTTAATAATGAGGTAAATAAATCTTGTTTGGCGACTCACATCAGATATATTGTGTATATAATATGCCAAAGAAAATATAAACAACAATTAGGAAACTATGTGATAGTGGAAAGAATTTTGTGAGATAATGACAACATTGCTTATATTTCTATGCGGTTTTATATATATATATATATATATATATATATACTTAAAATAAACTGTGTCACAGAGACAAAAACATAAAAAAGACTCACTTTTCAATATTTTGACCGCCATTACGGTCAAAATATTGAAAAGTGAGTCTTTGTTATGTTTTTGTCTATGTGTCACAGTTTATTTTAAGTGTAATCTGTCCTTCCGGACCGTTTCCTTTTATCATGATATATATATATATATTATATATATATATATTTTCAATAGAAACGATATAGCGAATTTAAATAGTGTTTATTCTAGTATTTTGAATACCTAACAGATTTAGTGAAATTTTGTTCAATAGTTACCTGCTTATCAGCTGTACAGAGTCGGTTATTAACGGTTTTCATTGAATAGTTTAAGAGTCATTACTAGTTCAGAAATGAAAATGTAATAGTTCCTTCAATTGCCAATACTCCTACTTATGTAAGTACATTGTAAAAAAACTTTGTTTTTATAGTTAGACTCCATCTTTTTCTCTTTTTTATTATTCTGTCATTGTTATCCTAATACTCAAGATTGTATTTAATTTTCATAGTGTACTTCTTTTGTTTGTGTTTTAAAAATGTACGTATTAAAATTCTTGTTTTCCTCTGTTAGTAGGCCTATGAAAAAGATTTTGAATAAAATCGAAACGTCGACAATGAGAGTTTGAATTAAAAAAAAGGAAGAAACTGACCGCATCCCGATCAATCATTTTTTAGTTGTATATCTGTCACACGGTCGAGAAGTTATTAGTGTTTATATATATATATATATATATATGAAATGATTCGTTATGGCAACTTCCCAAACGCTTAAAAGAAAAGAACACGGCAAACAACAGCATTAAAAATCACTTCAATAATTTCACCTCGTCGACATCAGTAAAAGAAGAAAAGTTTTGTTCGCCTGGCAAACAGCAACTTTCATACAATATACATATGTCCGATATGTGTATCGGACATATCGTACATTGTATATGTGTAGCACATATATACAATACATATGTGTATCATATACAGACATATACTAACATTAACACACATAGAGTGGTCTTCTTTAACAGATGTCCACGCTTGTTCTGCTCTTCGCACTTTTCTGTAGTATACTTGAAAAACGAATGGATTGCTCCTGCTTAAATATGATCAGTTATGTTGCTCTCTAGAATAAGAAAAATAATTTTTTTGACTTTTTTTTTTTTTGGTTGGAGGAGAGGGATGGTTTTTTGTCAAAACAAGTCGTATGTAACACCGATGACTGCAACTTTCGATGATAGGTAGGAACTCAAATCCACACACGATTACACTGTATGACCACTAACAGCCTGACCGAGTTCCATTACTTCATTGATGCTAAAAAACAAAGAGGACGCATAACTGTTGGTGACATGGCTATAAACCATCATTAGATAATCTAAATGTAGGCTATAAATTGTGAAAACATTAAATGACTTTTTGGTAATATAACTATTCGAAATTAAGAAGTGTTTTTATTATCATTCAGTATTTAGTTTCTTAAGATGTATTTCATTTCGAAAGATTACTTATTTTATGTTTTCAGTGGAAGGTTATATAGTAGACATAATAACTTTTTTAAAGGTACAAAATTGCCCATTAATAGCTTTCCCCCTATAAAATAACGATGAATGTCTACATAATTTGAACCAAATCAAGAATACCTATTTACATACAATCAACAATATCTTGCTAAACATCGAAGATGAATCCTCAGGTCCAGAGAAGTCAGGCGTTTATTAGCAATCCTATTCAAAAGATGGCTTTTATAAATATCACAAGTGTAGTTTGTTGTGTAATAAGTCTGTCTATAGTATAAATTTTTAACTTTGGAAATAATTGGTATAATTTTTTTTTTGGTTTTCGGTAATTTGTTCCAGACTCATACTCTGCCACCAGTTTCTTTTCATACAACATATATTCAACTCTATCATTAAATAAATTCACATTGATATTGAAACATCTATTAAAATATTGAAATCTATCTATTTCTCTCCTGAACAATCTTCATGCTTGGTTACCTTTTTTGAGAGTTTCTCTAATGTCCTACAGGCTCTTCTCAGTTCCTCAGGGTATAAAAAAAACTTAAGCTTTTTATTCCCTGAGGAACTGAGAAGAGCCTGTAGGACATTAGAGAAACTCTCAAAAAAGGTAACCAAGCATGAAATTGGCATGAAATTTTTAGAAACTTGTTTGCAAGAAGGATTGCTTCCAACCTTCACTAATGTATATATTTATAGTTTTTATGCTTACATCTTATAAATTTTTCATTTATTTAATTTATTTTAAGTTTTATTCTCTATTTATTATTAAAGCTTAGTCCAAAATTTTTAATTTTTATTAATTTATGTATCATTTCTTCTGTTCATCCCTCAGTTTTTATTTTTATTATTATATTTTTTTATTACTTTATTTGTTTTTGTATTTACTATTATTCTTCATATTCCTATTTTAATTTAAATTGATTCTTGTCTACCTTATTCTTTATGATCCGGAGCGTATGTGGCAACATTGTTTTTCTCCAACCATCTCTGTACCAGTGCGCTTGGTTTCCCACTCTTATCTCTCCTGAAGACGGTTCAACCGAAAAATAGAGACTGTAAGTTTGTGTTTTTAATTTTTCTATGTTTCTTTATGTACATTGAAGTATATATATATATATACAAAAAAGACTCACAGCGATATTTCGGCATTCAAAGTCATCGGGCAGTAGTCTCTTCGAATAGCTGAAGCTAACCCGATATATATATTTCTTTGAAAAATTAACTATATTTTCCTTAAATCATTTTTTTCACCAGTTTTTCGAGGTTTCTGAATAATTTCTTCTTTCCTTCTGAAAGAAGAAATTATTCAGAAAACTTAAAAAACTGGTGAAAAAATTACTTAAGCAAAATATGTACAATTGTTTAAAGAAATATGTTTGAATAAAGGACTGCTCTCCCAAATTTTACAAATATATATATATATATTTTGGAAGGAAAAATGGTACAAAAATTGATAATTCAAGAATGTTTCCTTAATATTTGTGAAGTTCCTTTTGATACATTTCTATCATTATTACTTAAAAACTTAGTTATATATTTTAAAAAAACATTATATGCTTTTTATAGTAGAAAGAAGTAAGTTGGCTTTAGTGATTTAGTTGATTTTAGCGAAGCAAATACAAGATATTAGACTCATCCATAGAAAGTTGATGTTTTTCTAAAAATGGTATGTGAAATTGCTTAAAAGTACAATAAAAAACTGATGGTGTTAATTGCCAGTAGTCATTGGAACGTAAACACCAATAAAAATTAGTTTTTAATCTATGGTATAAAATATTAGACAATTACACTAGGTATATAAATTACGAGTATGTTCAGGTGTCTAAAGATTTTTGAAATACAGAAAAATTACAAAATATAGATGTTGAAATTTAAACATTTTAAAAGGAATGGCTTGTTGACTTATAGGATAGTACAAAATTGTTAGTCTATCTAAACGTTTTAAATAACTCTTATTCTAGACATAAAAATGATATTAATATAAAAATTACCAAAGATGATAAATCACAAGTAACTGTGATTTTAAATGAAATAAAGAAAACTACAGTAGAAAAATCGAAAACAATGTTAAGTGATGAAACATAAAAAAATTAGAATGCTTATTCTAAGTTAAGTTAAAATATTTTGGATAGGTTCAACAGTTCTTTTAATAAAAATGTAAGAACTATTTTGAAAAATCAACCAGAATTTATAACTAATTTTTTATTTAAATACCCGTCATTCCAATATATATGTAAATTGCATATAATATAAAGAACCATAAAAATAATTGTCCCATACAACTAATTCTGAGTTTTGTTGGTCTGATTTCATATGCCTTAACTAAATGCTTAATTAGGATTTTGATTCCTTTAAGTGGTATTATTTAAGTCTCAATGAAAATAATATACATTTAATTAGTAACATTAAGAGTATCACTATTAATGAAGAATATAGATTGATTTATTTTGATGTAAAGTCCCTTTTTACCAATGTACTTATAACTTTCTGCGATGGATTTTCTTTGTCTTAATTTTCTCTTAAAGCTTGAAAGATCAGATCTTAGTTGGCTTTATTAGGTTGCATTTTTTGAATGTGTACAGGGAACCTTGACGGCTCGTTACATCTCGTTACACAGTTTTTTCTCACAAATAACACAAAATTGGTTTTTGATCAATATGAGGAACATTAATAAAAGCTTTATTTTTAATATTTAACAGAATCCTGTTTAACAATTTTGACTGACAGTAACAAAATTATCTTAAAGGAATATATCTTTTTCTGAACTTACAGCATATATTCAATCATCAATACATGAAATATAAAATTTCATAATTTTACAAACAGTAGACTCCTGCAAAGTTTCCCTCGTATTCCCGGTAGAACCTCTACCGCTCCCTTGTACCTCCTCAACGCCTTCAGGAAGACGGTTGGGAATATTTTAAGAAACACTGGTATAAAAGATTAGATTTTAAGACAATATGTTTTACTCCTTTTGTCTTTCACTTTTTGTACTTGTTATATTTGTTAATTATATATCTAGAATAATGACCAAAAAGAAACCCGTTTAACATTAATATCTGCATGTGCTCATTTCATACCGGAAATGACAGAGACTGACTATAAAGGTAAAATTAGAAAGTTTTAGACATAAAACATATAGCGACCAATCGTAAAGGAAGAGACTATTTACACAACAGCTGAAAACTTCAAACTTCTTACAACTTAAAGACATTTAGGAAGCGACCAAGATTAGAGACTGCTACAAAGAAATATATTACAAACTGCAAATAAATAATAAATTAAATATGATATTTGATAATTACGGAATTATTGGTAACAATGAGATATGACTCAAGTAGTAAGCAAATAGAATCATTAAGTTCTGAAAGGTTGGTGTGTTTTTGAAACCAGTTAAGTAGGCTGGCATATATGATGGCTTGGTATTCTAATAAGGCACATCAGACTTGTTTGTCTTAATTACTGTTTGGGCGTTGGGAATCTCGTCCTCGCCGCATTCTGCGGCACGAGTGACTTTGAACCAATGAACTTTGATGGGCTGCCAGCCGTCGCTGTCCCGCCTCCGACGTGAGCGTCCAACACGAGCTGGACATTTACCTCGCCACCTCCTACTTCAACAACAGTCACGACTCACTATCTCTATTGATTTTCCAAATGTCACCTCTTCTATGATGTTCACTACTTTTAAAAATACATTAACATTCGGCACAGTCTTTTAAGTTAAATGCCAATTTTCTTTTTTTAAGTCTCTTACACTTAAAGATTAAAGCATCTTGTGCTATATAGACTGTTATGTTCATTCATCGTCCCTTTAGAGATATGGATTTAGTTAACGATAAATTGATATCAATATTAACGAAATTGTGTTCCTTTCATCTAAACGTTGCCAATAGACCAGCTTTCTATTCTTAGCAATCAACAGAAAATAGATATATATTTTTAATAATCGTAATTGTAGAATTATAAGATCAACTACTAAAAGAAGGAGGAGGGAATTAATTTGGCAACAACTGACGTTACTGTGAGAGACCTTACGCTCATAGGTAGAGATATGATTAGATTCGGAGGATTCTGATATGTACTATAATAATATAGTATACTGTTAGATATATAGTGCGAGGATCAAGAATTCTTACCAAGACGTAAGTAAGTATGTCTTGTGAAGACATATTCGTGTGGTCTTACAGCTTCAGAGTGTATAAGAGTCCCATTCCGTTTTGAATCAGGAGTCAGATGGAATGATCAGGGTATAATGGGGTTTATAGTGACCTATGGGAGTTGGGGAAGGTTCAATAATGGGAAAGCTTGGATGAGAAGGGAATTTATTATGTCTTGTGATGTAGGGATCTATGGATTCCCATCTGAAGCCATGTTGAATACGCACATGTCTGGATTAAAAAGATACCTTAAGGAGCACGCATTTATTCAAATAATGTTCATGTAGGCTTTTTTAGTCGGCAGCACAGCTTTGAAACAGACTGAGCTTCCATTAGACAAGTTAAACTGAAATCATTGTATTAAACAAATTCATTTACATTAGTAAAAAAAATTTGATTATTTGAAGTACAATACAAATTTTTTCTTTTATATTATAGTGAAAGTATGTATCAATTGAAGGTAATTATTCTAACATTATAAAGAAATAGGGGAACAATTAATTATAAAAGAATATATTAACACTTTAAACGTCAATATTGGAGAAACATTTAGATTTTATTTAGAGTTTATAGTTAATTGAGAGTAGTAATTCAAATTTCTTACGTTAATGCCTGATAGTGCAACTATAGGAATGGAAAAGCGCTTATTTTTGTTTGTTAAAAAAATTAGATTGGATTTCAGAGGCTAAGTATTTCAATATTTACGTATCCAATTTACCACATTACCTTCTCAATCAAATCACAATATCAAAACAAATCTTATCTAATTAATCATAACTTTTATAAGACTGTTTAGAGTGTAAGCTATATTTGGTCATCCAAAAATTAAGTCATAAATATGAACATCAACACAAGCTGGACCTCGTTTATTTTATATCGTGAATATTTTGAGCAATTAATTGTTCTAAGAATAAAATATAAATTTGAAATTTATGTATTATAATTTAAGATATAAATCACGTAAACTTACTTTCTAATTAACTTTGGTAGCCTGGTTATTCCTAATGTGCATTCTAGGACCCAACAGAATGTTGTTGCTAAATTATGTTTAGTTATGAAGTACAGAAATAATTTGTATTTGATTGTGTCAAGGACGTTTTAATCGGCATTGTAATAATATATTATTGGTTATTTATTTGTAGAAATACAATAAAAAGTTAATAGAATATACATTCACTAATTTCCGCTTGGTGAAAAAAAACCACTTTGAGATAACAATCTAGTAGGAGCTGATTTATGAGCTTGGGATGAACTGAAAGAGTATAAGGGACAAGTGTTTAACGACCGGAAGATGTGCTGGTATGGCGAGAACGTCCTCAGTAATAGGTTAGAGGTCAGTTTGTCAAGTCTGGGATTACAACAGAAGGATCAGAATGACGAGGTTGTTGCGACACATGCAGGGAGGAGGCAATGACTGTGTCGAACAATAGCTGGGGATCTCCCTGTCAAATTTATCACACGAGTGATATCCAGGATTGTCGCCACAGAAGAGTACTACAGACTGAGCAATGTCCTCGCATTCTCTCACCTTTATCAAACAGCCTTAGTCCTTCAGTTTGGTTCGAGTTTGTTAAACTCTACTAAATACTTCATATAAAAGTAAAAAAGGAAGTATATGACTTTTTTGCAGGTAACTTTAATGTAGGTATATCATGACAGTTATATTAACAACAGTTTATGATTTAGGTCTTCTCTGATGAGAAGTATATCAGAAATATGGATACCAACACAAGCTAAACCTTCTTTATTTTACATCGTAAATATTTAGAATAATCAATAACTGTAAACCTGTATAGAGTTAATATAATTAAATCATCATTTGATTGCTCTAATATATTTGAAGAAAATTAAAATAAATATTAATTTAATATCATTCAAGTTCGACTTAAACAGTGCGAGCGCACACACATACATTCACAAAATAGTTCCATTTATTATGGAAGTTCATTTGGTACTACAAATTTTTTCAGTTTTGAACTTCTTGATTTTTATTAACTAGAAAATTTCAGAATAGATATTTTTTGGACAGCTGTCTAGTATGTGAAATAAAATAGAGTGTAGAGAGAGTATGCTTTTAGTAATTTGGTTTCTAAGTTATTTGACATTTTATTAACCATCTTAGAAGCTGAAAAACTAAGAAAGGAAATGTGATTCTCGGGACGAGCAACTAGCTGTGATATCAAAACGAATAAATTGAAATGAGTTTGTCATAACAACATTGCTAAAACCAATAAGCAATGTGATCCGTAGAGCAGTATTACATGAGCCGAAACATGAAGTCTTGCACCTCAACCGGAACAATTCGTGATATTATGGAATAGCGAGTACACAGTTTAGTAGTTAGTGGTTATTTATTATCAATAAAGCTCATTTTATTTTCATAAGGAAACTGATGTATATTCTTTGTTAAAGAATTCTCTAAGTTCCTTAATTTTAATTGATTTCATCTAATCGGAGTTTCAAACATATGGATTAAGTAAACACTTTTATCGGCTATTTGAACTTTTTCAAACTTTTTTAGATGAACAGCAATTGTGTTGGTTTAAAATTACTAAAATTACATCATTCAGGCAGTTAAATCTAAGTGTTCATATCATTGGAACCCTCAACCAATGTAAAAGAACGGAAAAGTTTAAAGTCGAAAGTACTATGTATGGCTGATGATACTAAGGCGGGTTGGGGTAATTCTAATTCAGACTGTAAACATCTTATGTGCTGTGAAACAATTCACTAGTGCTACTTGATCGACAATAAATAGTTTCTACTGTTTACCTGCTAATATGTGATATAGTTTTTCCGTAATATATCATAAACGAATCATGTTCATCATAAATTTGTGAATGCACAAATCGTGCGACATACTTAGAAACATCTCAGGAAATTACAGCGATGTATCAAGTGAACGAGAGCTCTGGCTGTTACTACACTGGTAGTACACTTCTAATGGTTGCAGGAAGCCACCATTATAAAGTTGTTATAACGACTTTATTAAAACCAATATGTAATGAGATCCCTAGAGCAGTATTATATGAGCCAAAACATGAAGTCTTGTACCTCAACCGGAAGAAATCTAACAGATGGAAGTAATTTCGTGTCAATTTTCCTGTTGTTGAACTTTGCTGTCGATTTATCTTTCCGAGACAAGAATGTTTTTCTTCAACAGATCTCTGGTTTGAATGCGGTCAATATACTTTCCTTATTTTTTTTGTATTTAAAAAATATGAAGGATCAACAAAAAAAAATCTACCTTTACCTAGTTGCTATGGCTTGACTTATATTTATGTGTTTAGACATTTGGTGTTTTGTACTAGGTTTATTGTAGTACTTACGTTGTCCCGGTGTAGAATACCCGCCGCCTCATTCGCACGTCGACTCCAGCTCTCTTCCATCTCCCTCTGACATCATAGTTAACTAATCAGTTGTAACATACACTCCTATTCACCATTCTCTACGGTTCGCGCTCCGCAGAGACCGCCTCATTAGCTATTTCATCAGTAATCACCACGAATGCTGCTCTTTTCCTTATAAGCGACAAATACAATCTAATATAAATGTTAATATTGATTTGTTTTTCTTAACTGGAAATCAATTGTGAAAAATAATCATGACAGAAAGTGAATTTATAGATTTTGTCGGCTATGCAGATTTGTGATATCTTTTTATCTTTATGTTAAAAAGTTCCTCTGTTCAAATTAATACCTAAATTAATACCTGTTTGAAGTATTAACCACCGCTAATTTTAAGACTAAAATGTTGATAGGTTCTTTCAGTCAAGATGATTTTTTTTTGCATGTTGTTTTCATAATTTCATAATTGCTTGAACAATTTGACTTTTTGATCTTCCAAACGTGGTAATGGTTTACACTTTCATAATCTGTTTAATTAGATTCATAGGATAGTAACGATTCAGTTATTTGTAAAGTCAAGCAAATAAGTAAGTGTATTAAATTTAAATAAGAGAGCCTTTATTTTGCCGTGATCAGGTAATATTTAACTATTGCAAATATTCAATTTTTAACCTACTTCTAACAGATGGAAGTAATTTCGTGTCAATTTTCCTGTTGTTGAACTTTGCTGTCGATTTATCTTTCTGAGACAAGAATGTTTTTCTTCGACAGATCCCTGGTTTGAATGCGGTCATTTCTAATAAAAGATTGTTGTGTCTAAATACTCTGTATTAGAGTATTCTCAACATCTTAATTTATTTTAATTACGTTATGTGCGTCATTCACGAATACAGAAATATAACATTACTGCTTAAATCTTAATACAATCCCTTATATATTCTTTTCAAGGTTTGTGTTACAAAAAAAATATAATTAATGAAAGATATCTGTCTGTAAGAATTAATTTGCTTTTGTCTGATTACAGGAGATATTTAAAACATATTCGTATTTTACTTAAAAAAAACAGTAACCTTCAAGCTCAAAATGTTAAATATCCCCAAAACATGAGTATATTACGATACAAATTTCATATATTTCTGATCACAGGAAGAAGCAACCATTCAAACCTGTCCTATTAAAGGTATCTACAAATATTTTTGTCATCCAATGTGCTTATTTGCTCATTTTTGGTATATACTAATTATTAACAGTAAATTAGTATATTTCAATGGCTATTCATCTTTCAGTCAGCTGATATAACTCAGTGGGTCTGTCGTACAGTATTGACCTGACGATACTAGCTCTTCTTTATTTTTTATATGCTTTTGTTCTTTAACAGTTTCAGTTATTCACGTATTAATTTATAGATACATTTCTCCTGACATTCTTTTTACCGTTCGCTAAGATTATTGTTAATATTATTTCAATTTTTAAAATGCAAATGTGTAAAAGAATTTTAAAAATAGACTCGACCAGGAATTAATGCAGCAAGAATGATGGTAGCGTGACTGGAAAGAAAAATATAAGGACAAAGAAAGCCGGCAGGCTTACTGACCAGATGCAGGTGGAATACGATTGTGGACAAAGCAGATCCACTGATGGCATGAGAAGGAATCTCACATCTGCCACTTGGTGCCAAATCTGCCGCATCCGCGTCCAATGACCTTGCTCAACAACTTGGTCTTTTTGTTGCGAATCATGTCCGACTGGTCTGGCCGATGACCTGGATTTAAATATAAATTCCTCAACTGTTTAAGCCCAGGAGGGATGTATGCTTGATTGTAGTTTCTTACTGATGGTAGATGGATATATCAAAATAACAAAAATTATTGGACAGATTTTGAAATAGTTGTTTTAAAATGTGATATATATGTAAATAGCCCTTTAAAACTGACGGAGTTTTTATCTTTTGGAGACAACTCTGTATCAATTTCTCTACCTTTTCTTGTTCATTCCATTCTCTAAATATATACAGAGTGCAGCATAAGTAACAGTTTTTTTTTACATCTTATTATGAGTACATGTATATTTTCTTTAATTAATTGCTAAATATTTATTTTTCAAGATATATTATACAATCATAAGATTACCAAATGAGTAGAGAGTGAAGTTATTCAATTGTACTGTCAAATCAATTAAAATGAGGGCAAATACTGCAAGATTGTAACCATCTCAATAATGCAAGTCCAAAATATCAGAAGCTTGATTAGAAAATTTGAATTCACAGGAAGTGTAAGTGATACTCAAAAAGCGGGCAGGCCAACTGTTGCAAGAAAAGTTCAATGAATTAGAAAAATCGTTGCTACGTTCACCTCAAAAATCAAGTTGGCATCTTTGTGCAGAGTCAGTGATACGAGTAATGGTGGAATGTTGTAGATGCTAAAGATGAGACCTTACATTCTAAATGTGCTTTAAAGTTTGCATGATGGCGATCAAGATAGACTTTTGCAATTTTGTGAAATCTTTATTAATAAATTTACCGAAGATGTAACCTTCCTTGAAAAGATATGTTTGTAAGATAAAAAACAACCTTTAAGTTAAATGGACATATCAATAGCCATAATTGTATGTATTGGAGTAATATGAATCCTCATGGCATCTTAGAAAAGGATATTAATTTGCCAGGAGTAACAGTTCGGGCTGCCATTTCTTGCATGGAATTAATAGAGCCATACTTTCATATTCAGTCATATCATTCATATTATATTGATATACATTTATATTCATATTTTCATATTTATTATTTGTGAATCAAGATAATTATTTGCATATACTACAAAGGAACTGAAACCTTACACAGTATTTAAATATATCTGCGTTATTTACAAATATAGAATACATTTTGAAAGCTTTAATAAAGGATGTGCTTTGGCTGAAGATAATGATGCCACTGTAATGAGAATATGAAGTGTCCTTGCGGTTTCCAAAGAAACTACCACATTACATTGTAAATTGATTTGTAAATCGTGACAAGGCTTTCAGTCTGTGAGCCAGTCAGTCTGAGGGTCAAACAAAAGGTGTAAATCAGTCGAACAATAAAAAGTGGGAATTTATTTGACGTTAAGTTATTGTCGGTAGAATGCAAGAGAAAGTCAACAAGCCACTGATCTAATGTATGTGTACTTGAGTCACTAGCTGTAAATTAATTGATTTAGTTTTCAATGTATTAGTTTGCCACTGGATTGGATCTACATTGTAAACTGTCACTACACTGTCTTAATCACATATATCAATTGATTTTTCTTGGTTGAAAACTAAAATTTTACCTACTTCACAAAAGACTTAAATATTTATACAATGAAGTTCCCTCAAATATTTTACTAATCGCTAACTTTTTTTTTAAAAAAATGGAAATGAATACTAATTAGTTGTAAAGTATTACTATCCTATTTTCTCTCTGACAGTTTCCTATATAACTCAATGATAACCCTTTTTTATATTTCTAAAATTCCATGCGTCAGTAGGAAATTGAATTTAGTATTAATAAAAAATGTTAACATCTATTTTCTTATGGAACTATGCTATCAATGTATAAAAGTATATTGATTGTGTATTTCTAATCAACTGTTAAAAAGGTCAACGACCTTAATTTTTTATTTTTATTTTTTAAAAAAAAGAGAGAAAAAAGGGTTCAATTTCACATATTTCTTAGGTAGGTAACACCCTTGAAGATTGTTGGTACTGATTTTCAGTTCTGATGTAGGTATGGTCATCTAACTACGAATCTTAAATAATCCTGACAGTTTTCAGTATATAGGAGTATATCATGAAATAAGAAAGTGCGTTCATGGTTTCAGTATTTCAATTAGTTCAGTTAAGTCACCATAATATGATTTTTAAAGTGTAAAAAGTTATATTAATAATTTTTTTTATAACGCAAACCATCTTTAAGAAAAATATTTTTTTACGCATTTTACACTTACTAGTATTTTGAATTTTAACCCACGTGTTGTTTTGGGTTGGTACAAGCTGCTCAATTTACTACTACTTGTTATGGTTTTTGAGTATGGTCCATGATATGGTTATCAACTGCCTATATTTGATACATGTAAGGAGTGAGAAGTGGTGTACTTGTGTATTCTGAAAGTTGTCAGGTTAATTAATGATCATGATATTTGACTATATCTACATTTAACGTTTTTTTTTTATAAAAAAAATTTAAAATCAATACAAATTAACATCTCATTAAGACATACCATTATTCATTTTACCTAAGAAATAATAGGCATTTAAATGAAATTTAACTTTTTTTTTTCTTGTCGTGAACCATAGATTAAGAATGAATTATGTCCTGAATACAAAGAGTTTTAATGACTCAAGAGCATTTCGTAATTGTACTGAAATGTATGCAGCAAGTGCAAAGCCATACAATGACTGTCTATTGTCTACTTTCTACGCTTCTAAGCCTTTACGAGTTGGGAGGAATGTTAATATTTTACAGAATTCTATACAAAATTAATTTGCATAGTTTTTTCCTATTATGAGCTAGTCAAGCGCATTTCTTACAAGTCAAATGTAGGATCTTCGTGTTGAGTTTTTCTGACTACTATATTTAGAGCTCCATTTCCCCTCCATTTCCAAGTCCATTTCCCACCCATATATTTATTTTTGTTACATATATTGATAAAAATACATTAATATCTGTATAGTTTAGTTAAGATTTTGTGAGATTATAAAACATGAAAATAAATATGTTTTCATTGGACGAAAATTTTATGTTATTTATTTCATCTTACATATTTCATTTGGTATAATGCAACATGTATATGTTGGACAGATTGAAGAGATTGTTAAAAACGCAGTAATTAAATAAAATATTACAAAAATCACATAGAAAATATAATAGAAACTAATAAAATTAATTTAAATACTGTATGTGATAAAAACAAAAAATTGATCGTTAAACTTAATAAAGATAATGAACTTACTCTATCACGTAAGTAGTTAAAAATTTACAATAATTAAAACTTAGTGGTTTTGAGAAAATAAACAAAACATTTATACAAAAGATCTTTCACCACAAACTTAGATCACTTAGCGGTTATGAGATTTCTTGTACATAGAACAGTCTACAAGATTAAAGAAGACACCACAATGGTTTCCCATAAGTGTAGGCTTTCTTTAGTGAATATCACCTCGTTTATTTGTTGTGTGTGTATGTATGTGTGTGTGTATGTGTGTGTGTGTGTGTGTGTGTGTGTGTGCGCGAGAGTGAGTGAGTGAGTGAGTGAGAGAGAGAGAGAGAGAGAGAGAATCGTATTTGCAATAGTGTTTCAATGAAACTGACTCTTGTTTCCCTTAAATACTATCAAAATTTCATTTTAATATAAAATTATTTTTCATACTGTATGTATGCTTAGTTTTCTATAAATAACTCTCAATGCATTAATTTGAATGCTGTGTGAATGTGATGACAGCATTAAAGTATGTAAATAGATAAATGGATTGATAAAATTTAGACTCCTAGATTAAAGAAATAGCTTAAATAAGTAAATTTTGACTTTTTATTTCTCGAATATACATAAATCAACGAGTAAACCACAATAAAGAATTCAGAAATGTAACTAAGATCTTTCAACTAAAACAGCTTGTCTTCGTCAGTGTCATACTCATACTGAAACAAGTAAAATATGACATCTAGTCTAGGACTGAAGTACCTTTTTGACAAAATTAATTCATTAGTTAATTAGTTATCTAATTAATTCATTCATTAATTAGTTAATTCAATTCACAAAATGATGAAGAAATAAATTATGTATTACCTTTTTAGATGGCTTTATCAATAAATTAGCTAAAGAGTTATGTTTTAGTGTATATTGAAAATCATGCAATGTATTTACATATGCCCCTTTTCTGTTCTGCACATCATCCCAGAAATATGCTTTTAGACATTTGTTTTGCGGGTGTTAAAATATTGATCGTCTGAATCCCTTAATGATGAAACTAATAACATTAATTCTATTGCTTAATCATTAAGACACCTCAACTCTTACATTGACAAAAATTTTAAGGAGCTCTAAAAAAAAGTTCTTCTTTGATGTACGTAACAAAAGCACATTTAATGTCAAATGTTTTACCAATTTCTGGTAGTGGTAGTTATATTACAATTTCAGCTGACATTTGTTATTACGGATTTTCTGGGTATCTTATACTCTAGCATTAGTCATTGAACCTAGAATTTATAAGCTTTCT
Source organism: Hermatobates lingyangjiaoensis (assembly GCA_026182355.1). Classification (NCBI taxonomy): domain Eukaryota; kingdom Metazoa; phylum Arthropoda; class Insecta; order Hemiptera; family Hermatobatidae; genus Hermatobates; species Hermatobates lingyangjiaoensis. Next base: position 2,657,809 of record JAPFBL010000014.1, on the reverse strand, counting down.
GAATTTAATAAAGTTTTATCTAATGATAATAATTTAGGTAAGTTGTTAATTAAAAACTCCTCATGAATCAGAGTGTAGTGATATTAAAAAACTATCATCTAACTGTTGTTATAAATTATACATAGCTCAAACTGGTAAATCATGAAAACTACTGCTAAACACGCAATTACAATGTATTTAGAAGTGTTACATTACAAAGTATCGCCTTATTTATGCACATAAGTAATGAACTTCTAAATACGGTATAAATAAAAGAGGTATAATTTGAACAGTAACTAAAATGATCAAGTATGAAAGGTTGATGTTCTTAAGAAATATTACCAAGTCCCTTATAATTAAATTTCATGGATTAAATACAATAAAGATTAGACCTAATGTTAACAGAGTAAGCTGGTAGCTTTTTACTTGGATTGATAGCTAGCAGCTAGATTTTACTCATCTCTTTCTACCCTTGCTTGTTTGTCCTCAATTGCCAAGCCTTATTTTTTTGTGCACTTTAAGTTCTTTAAAATTCCACTGTCTTACTTACTTCTCAGTGCCACTCCAGATGTCAGATTGCACTTGTTTCAGTTTGAGTGAAATCAGTTCTTTTGGTTGAAAGATCTTAGTTCCATTTCTGAATATATTACTTTTGCCTAAATGTTGATGTTAATTTCACGTGTTTACCGTGAAATTTATATATAACCGTCGAGTTACGGTCATTTTAACAGATTGTATACTTCTTTTGCGTTTTATATTCTTTTCTAAATCTTTCTGATGTTAAAGCTTTTCAAATAATTAATTGTAGTGTACTTATGTTATAAAGATAATTAGTAGTGTTATTTATATGCATCATACACACAATGTATATATGTATACATTCTTATTCAATAATTAAATGATAACTGTTGTTCATGCATTACGGTAATGTAAATGATATTTACGTCTACATTAATCATTCTTTAATTCATATTCAATGCATGATCTTTATCTCATCTAGGTAGTAAATAGTAAAACAATTTTGTTAGAAAAATATTAAATTGCACAGTAGCTGTAGTAATGTACTACTAAGTAAAAGAGAATGTTTAGAATACTTCATGAAAGATTTAGTAGAAAAGGTATTAATTACTTCAAATCACTGTTACTTTGAAAGTGTATTTATAATAATATGTAATGTAACATTAGAGAAGGTCTGTATCCATGCTTCGTGTTCCGGCTCATACAAGACTGTTTTACACGTCTGTTACCCGTCATCATTTCCAACTAACTGTTTTAAACATGTAGTGCTTTTCTTTTCTGAAGTTTTAAACGTAATATATACTTATAACAACCATATTATGAAATAAAAAAAGGTACTACTACTACTACTTGTCAGCACGTTTGTGTAACGTTACTTTCCAATGATGTGACTTTTAGTTCTAATCATTTTCTGCAATATACAAGTATGGGGGGATGGTAATTCTTTCAAACTGTTTAATTATTAGCAATACATAATATACAATGATGAGGCTATTGGCTTAACTCAATTAAATTTCACTTAAAATTAATTAACTACATAATTTTACGTGTAGACTGATAACCACCTGGTTAAAATTTTGTCATGACTGTAGAGAGTTTTTGGTCATATGTCACTAAAAATTGGAATAAAACGTCAACTTTAATGCTCTATAACTCTTATTAAATATATATTTAATTTGATATAACAGTTCAGAGTCTGGGTGTAAATGTCAACAAAAAATAACAAAAAATATGACTTCTGTTTCATAATAGAAATTAGGACTACAATAATTTCTTAGTGTTTAAAAGTTGGTACCAAATTTTGTACAAGATTTTATTTATTTCTTTTGTAATAATAATTACAAATTATTATTAATAAATATAATAACTGCTATTATATTATATCACCACAAACTTAGATCACTTAACGGTCATAAGATTTCTTGTACACAGAACAGTCTACAAGATTAAAGAAGACACCACAATGGTTTCATGTGGTGTATATGTTAAGCTGATTCTTCATTATTATTATTATATATATAATAATATATATTGTTATATATTATAACAAGAATTATATAATATAATATCAAATTATTATGTTCATAATATAGTAAAACTTCATAAAAAAATCATCAAAAAAAATTATCATAAATTAATGATCATGTAACGCTGAATTTAATGTCCTTTAATTCATACAATCAATATTTCAATGGTCCTTGAATTCACCTGTGTTCAAGAGGTTGGTGACATTCTTATTGTACTAGATTCTGTAGTAATTTTTGATCTGTCAAGAACCCCTTTCTTGATATTAAAAGGCTTTCAATACATGTACTGTCAAGAACCCCTTTCTTGACATCAAAAGGCTTTCAATACATGTGCTGTCAAGAACCCTTTTCTTGATATTAAAAGGCTTTCAATATGTGTACTGTCAAGAACCCCTTTCTTGATATCAAAAGGCTTTCAATACATGTGCTGTCAAGAACCCCTTTCTTGATATCAAAAGGTTTTCAATACATATGTTCAATTATTATTTCAACGCTCCCTAAATACAAGAGGGGAATTGTATCTGATGGCATACAGACTAAGTTATTAATGTTTCGTACTATAAAATTTATGAAAATTTCCTTCCTATTGAAGCATTTCATGTAAACATTTCTTGATAAAAATGTTGAAGAAGGTGGCCACTTAATATTTTTTCATGATGAAGGTATTTCAAGTGATTATTACTCCTTTTATTGCTAGATATATTTTTCTTAGTTATTAAAATTAGTTTGGGTATTTCTTTAATTTTACAGCCAATGCATAGGATAGCATTGTATTATAGTAACTTCATAGAACCATAATAAATATGTAATGTATAACATTAATTATTTATTAAAATATATAAATATTGTAACAATTACATTATATTTAATAATTAAGTAATATTCATTCTAAACAATTTCATTATTTATGGCGGTAATAGTAACTTCATAGAACCAAAAAGTGTAAATTTGGGGTTAAGAACCTATTACCTACGAAAGGACCTGATTATGTAAACAAATGATTTTATGGCCTTGAACCGTGATTATTTTGCAGTAATAATTTGCAACATATCACTACAATCGGTGCAATAGACAGTCTTCCTGCGGACAGTGTTTTGTGGACATAATATCAGTTTTGGCATATTCTATATTAATACTAATTTTTCTTGCATTAGATTGTTGTAATGTATTTTATATTCCTTGGATTAAAACATCTTGATTCGAAGTCGTGTTGTAAAAACTATTTCAATATCCAAATAACAGTTCAGAGTGATTCCTTTAAGACTTAAACGTGTCATATTTTTAACAAAAATTTTTACATCTGTTGTTGTTGTTCATATGATAGGCATGTTGTGTCTTTGAATTTTTAATACCGATATCAAATACAAACTGCAAAATTTATTGGATCACTGCAGAAGTGTCTTAATGTTAGTACATCTCCAAATAAAGTAAAGGTATTTTATTGTAGCTGTTTTATGATTGAACGATAAAGTACCTTTCTCATATTCCAATATTATTTAAAAAAAAATGAAGTTTTTAAACATATCATGAAGTATATATCTGACAAATTGGTATGTTAAAGGGTGCAAATTGTAAATTATTGTAACACTTTTGCTAGATAACCATGACTCATAAAAAATGGACAAAATAAATCTTCATACAATATATTTAGTTTATCAACAAAACTAAATATAGTGTTTTTTTAGGTTTTTAGTGTTGGTATTTATAGTTTTTATAATATCTTACATATCGTATTAACTGTTTAAAATAACTCAGTTTGTTTCTATAAATCATAAAACAAGAATTATCATTGACTGGATACTGATAAAAAATCTCTAAATCGATGAAAAAAAATTTTAGAAGTGCAGGAATTGCTTATCTGCTTTTGCTTATGTCAATTTGAAGTTGAGTTTGCAGTTTTTAAAGTATATTGTCTTTGCCGTAATCAGATTTCTAGCAGTTTTAGCATATCATCCCAACTTTATTTAGCTTGCTTTCTCAAAATTTCATTTTTCTACAATTAGCTGTTTAGTGTAGCAAAAAAGTTTTCACAAAATAAACATTTTGTGAAATCATAAAATATATTATAATGCTCCTAACTTCCATGTAGTTCAGCAAAATGGTATTCAACACTCATAAGGTTATATTTTTCTATGTAATTTCTTTATCGTACATCCAAAGGTGTGACCAGTATCATGTCCAAAATTTTCAAAATCAATCATAAGCCAAAAGAGAAGGAAACGGTGTTACCTGCCTTTGAGTCTTCAGTTTGTTTGGTCTTATTCTCCTAAAGTTGTGTTTCCAAAAATTTTAGTTCGTGTTTTTGATTCTCTGTATTACTCTTCTTTCTATTTGAACCTGTGTATGTCCAGCCTGTATCGTCTTTCCAAGTTAATTGGATATATATGCACCAACTTCTCAGTAAACACATTCTATATCCATACCATTCTAAGGTAAATCACTACCTTACATAAATTATTTTAATATGCTCAGCCAATCTGACAAAATGTGCCCCAGCAAAAACTAAACCAATACACATTTAACAATTGACATAGAGAGAGTGTTAATAACAATATATAAAGTCATGACCACAAAAGCTTAGAATAATAATACATACATAGTCATAACTTATCCTCTAAAGACTAACTCAAACATTTGGAATTAAAGTTTTAAAATTTTATTCGAAGTTGTGTGTTTTTAAGGTTAATTTTTTCACTGTAATTTATTCATTTACTAACTAATTCTTGAAAAATGTTAAGAACTAATGTTCAAGACTTTGTTTTAAAAGATTGTTTACAAGTTCTCCTTGTGGTATTTTTTAACATTGTATGTTTCATTGCATTAAAATTTAATGAAAGAACGATTATGCTTTGATTATGCTTGTCGTTTGAACACACAAAGAATGTGTGTATTTAGACTTGTCTAAATTACCTGAGAGATACTTATCCATTTGGACATTATTAATAATGCGATGTCAATCTGAAAAATTGTAGGAATGCCATAAACACCTTGTTTCTATCTACCATGTCGTTCTAAGGAATATTCTCTTCACTTTTCACTCATCTTTCTCTCAGATTCTAATAACATTAAACATACTCTTCAATATCTCCAGCTTTTACAATCTACATGTGTTGCAGTCTATTCCAGTTTATTAGAAAATTAGTACGCACTTGATGAAATATACTTTTGATCTCCTTCCAATCTGACAGTCGGAAAACGAAGTATACATACATCTTTCGTGGTAGAATTGAATAGATTTTTTACATCCTTCATAACTATGTTACAAAATAGAATTTATAATATCAGATGACATATCGAACTATACTTCAACCACAGCAATGCCAAGTTTGATGAAGAATAGTGGTCGAAATATATTTTTGCATTCATCTGTTATATTAGAAGTTCTTTATTGTGTGTATTATTTTGGTTAACTTATGCTATTTTGAATGATTTTCTTAAAATAGAATTTTCCTTACAATATTTGTCAAAATTGTTTACTAGTACTATCTATTTGAATTTGTTTTTTAAATACTCTTCGCTATTAACTTTTATTTTTTTTTGTGAAAGAGAACCCTAAAACATTTATAATTTATATTTGTAATAAATTTTAGCTGAATTAAAAGTTGTGAAAATAAAAATTCATTGAAAAGTATTTATTCTAATTAAAAAGTATATAATGAAATGGCAGGTTTTAATTTTTAACAAATTAACATTTTAGCTTAAAAATAGTTTTTACAAGAAGAGTAGTTCAATTCTATTTCATTTATTAAATAGTTCCAATATGGTGATTATATATTGTGCCTCTGTTCAAAATCGGTTAATAAAACTAATCAATCTAATCAAAATTAATAATTCTGCATTCTTTTCAGAATTCAATTTATTAGTGCCACCCGATATTTAACCGTCAACTACTGTTTAATGCCAAGCGATTTAATAGAATGCACGATAGTCTGACGAAATAGTATCCAGTTTTCATTAATTAAATTATACAGGCCAAATGCAATGAATATAATCGTGGTTTATTCGGATTAAACCATGATTATATCAAACGATTATATCAATTTACATGATAAACGCCAATCAAGTAAAGAAAGTCCAGTGACGTGTCGTCGAAAGGAGTAGAATTACTCCTCTCATAGGTCAAGCAATGACTCAAAATGGCATGCTTGCTTGACGAAAGTTGACTTTCAAGCGAATAGGAAATAAGGGAAAACAGGGAATGAAGGAATACAAGTGAAAATAATGAAGACAAATAAGGAAGTAAAAGTAATAATAAAACAAGTAACAAATAATAATAGTAACATTAATTAACAGAACAAAAATATATTTTAAATAATCGTAAATAATAAAAAGAAAACAAAACTAAATTAAATAAATAAAATACACATCATCATTGAATTAGTTCAGAATCAGTCTTTAAAGTTAGTGCTTTGATTTGTAAGTGTTGCTGTTTGAATATTATTGAAAGTTATTTATGGAAGGGAATATATACCAGCTGTTATTGCCAGGATTTGGCATGAAATGAGAGTATCACTTATGCTTTCAAAGATGCAGTGCTCCCCTCTCCCCTTCTGTGTTCTCCGTGGACGACATTTGAAGATTACCACCCAATTATCTTTGTTGGAAAAATGTTTTTTATTAATTTAGAGCCTTCTTTATATGATTTAAATTTAATCAAAGTCGTATGCATATGAAAGATTGTAAGAGTTCTACCCTCACTACCTTGTCAACTTAAAAGGTCACTTACAGATTCAGGCTACATCCACAGTTGTTTTTGAAAAAAGTAATTACATTATTTATTGTCTTTTACATGCAGTTTTATTTTAAAATTGTACTTTCAAAATTTTAAACTTACTATAAACACAGAACAGTTACTTCTGGTACCTTAATTATCTCTGGATTAATTATCTTAAAAATAGGCAAGGGTTCAGTCACTAATTCCTTTTTTTTTAATACAATGTACAATTCGATTAAGACTTGTTTTCAACAAAAATATCTATGATCGAACTCACATGTTCGATTGATAAAAAGGTTGTAAATGAAATGTATCATTAGGTTAATGAAGGGTTTATGACTATGGTATAGTAGTCAGAGTATGCTTAATGATCTGGAAGCTACAAGTGTCTTGAACTCCTACACCACTGTCCACTTTCAAAACAAACCTCTGACTGCTAACATCCAAACATAAAAATACTAGTACACTTACCTGACGTATGGTGTTGTTTCACTAGCGTTGTAATGTTTGGGACCCTATGTAACAGGATTAAAAATTGCTACTTAACATGTTTATAACTCTATATTAGAGAACAATATTTTTACATTAGTCTGTAAAATTAGTTAGATAACAATATGAATGGATTCTTCTTACGGTTAGTGTCCCAGATAATGATATATGTAGTTAGTGTGGGAGGTGGTTATAAGGGGGTTGCGCTAATGTTACGGAAGTGAAACAGAAGACATTGAATTGGCCATTGTGAACCGTTGACGTTGATAAACGACCAGAAATCAGTATTGCTATCGACTGTACGGCCGATAAAGTTGGGCAACAGACGAAGAAGAGCCTTGCAATGGGATCAAAAGATGTGACAAATCGAGCACGCAGCAGGGCCGTTTTAGACAGTAAAAGATTGAAATGTCAGCAAGCTAACAAAGGTCTACGCAAGCATCGAGCTCTGTAGGTAAATTTACATAAGAGATGGGAGTTAGGCAAGTACTTCGTAGGGTCATAGCTGTTAATTGTCTTCCTTCTTTATTACTCTGCCGAGATTTCTCAACAGTCCCATCTTAAGCTCTGTCTATAAAACCAAGACTAATTGAAAGTTTACCTCTCAACCACAGGTCTCAAAATTTTCTTTGTTTCTTCATTTTTTTCATTACTTTTGTTTTTTTCCATCTATATTTCCAAATAAAGAATTTTATTTGTATTATTTATTGATTTATTACTCATCATTAAGTCATAAAACAACTTAATACTCATTTTACATATATAATTCCTTCTACCAATAAAGTTTGTTTCATGAAGTTTAATAAACTAAGACATTTCAACCAAAACAACTAGTCTACGTCAAAGTCTAGTCTACTGGTCTACTCAAACTAAAACAAGTGAAATATGACATTTGATGTGGTGTTGAGAAGGGACAGGACAACACCACATGCCTTTACTTTATTAACTTTATGCCTTTACTTTATTACCAGTGTTTATATTTCGCAAATTTTAAATTAAAAACTTTTTTTTCTTACATTTATATAAAACACATTTTCGCTACTGTCATTATTTTATTACCATGCATAAAACATTTACTGCCTTTATTTTATTACCAGTGTTTTTATTTCACAAATTTTAAATTAAAAATATTTTTTTCTTACATTTATATAAAATACATTTTCACTACTGTCATTGGCAAGCACAGAAGTGACTGGCTACCCTGGCCCCATGCTTTTATTTTATTACGATTATTTATATTATTCAAATTTTAAATTAAAAAATTTTTTTTGATACATTTATTTTTAATATATTTGTGCTACTGTCATTGGCAAGCACGCAAGTCACTGGGCTACCCTAGCTCGATGTCTTTAGTTTACATTACGCAAATATTAAATTTAAAAAAAATGTTGTTACATTTATATATATAATACATTTGCACTACTGTCATCAGCGAGCACGCAAAACACTTGCAACCCTGGCTACAATTTTGGGAATATAGTGATAATTTTCTCCACGGAAAATGGGTGAGCAAACAAACAAACTCACGAACTTTATATATAGAGATAATAAGGACTACATCATACTACTACATCTTAGCGATGGTATTAACCAGAGAGTTTTATTTCACCTCAGATTATATTAACAGAGTGTTAATACGAAATAGTTGGGATAGAAATCATAACTATCAGCCACTTTGGTTTAATATAAACTATCTCATTAATACCTATTTGTATATTATATAAATATATGAGAAAATAGACATTAAAGGTTTTTAGTTGAATGAAATAATATTATTCAATAAGTTCTCGATTCTAATTACATTGTTTAATGTTAGTCTCAACGCCTTAATGACACATAATTACAGATATTTCAATAATTTGATGATGACATAAGCTGAGTTATGTAATGTACAAGTACGGTGGAATGTTTACCGTTAATTGGTAGGAGACATAGTTTCAGTGTGACTATATTTAAACTTAAGAACGAGTTGGTGAGGATTTATCTCTGCTTAAGATTAGGCACTTGGTTTGGAAGAGATTTTCGACATTTTGTTCTCATTCGACGTATCGACCGTGATGTATTTGTGTAGAAAATGATAAATTTCAAACCAAAAAGAGAAGAAGTTAAGAAGGACGCAGTTACTTCACTGCGTACGTGGAGAGAGTAATCGGAATTTACGAAATTTTTTTATACTTGTATATTTAATTATAGAAAATTCACAAGTGGAGTTCTACGTTTCCGTTATAAATTTTGATAAAAGAGAAGAGTGACCAGTATCGTGGTCACGATTTTCAAAATATAATTAATTTTCAAAATTAATCATAAGCCTATGATTGTTTTATTTTTCTATGTAATTTCTTTATCGTTCATCAAATGATGTGACCAATATCATGTCCAAAATTTTCAAAATCAATCATAAGCCAAAAGAGAAGGAAACGGTGTTACCTGTCTTTGGGTCTTCAGTTTGTTTGGTCTTATTCTCCTAAAGTTGTATTTCAAAAAATTTTAGTTCCTCTTTTTTTATTCTGTATATTACTCTTCTTTGCATTTGAACTTGTGTATGCCCAATTTGGTTCATTTTTCCAAATTAATTGGATATATATGCACAAACGTCTCTATAAACACATTCTATATCCATAAAAATCACTAGCTTACATAAATTATTTTACTGTGCTCAGCCAAGCAGACAAAATGTGCTCCAGCAAAAACTAAACCAATACACATTTAACAATTGATATGGAGGTAGTGTTAATAACAATATATAAGGTCATGACCATAAAATCTTAGAATAATAACACATACATAGTCATAACTTATCCTTTAAAGACTAAATCAAACATTTGGATAGAGTTTTAAAATTTTGTTGGAAGTTCTGTGTTTTTAAGGTTAATTTATTCATTAAGAATGTTATTCTTGAAGAATGTTAAAAACTAATGTTCAAGACTTTTTTAAAAAATATAAAAATTTTGTTATATATTTAAATTTAATTCTAGAGAATTGACAAGTGGTTTCTTCGTTTTAGTGATAAAATTTTGATAAAGGAAAAGTGTTTTTAAAGCTGGGAAGATACATACAAAATATATTAATTTGTGTATCAATTAATTATTAATCAATTAGAAGAAAGTTTATAAAATAAGTTGGATAGCCTACACTCAACTTTACGGTAAGTAATGATTAAATCATTGATAATAAATTCAATTTTATTTTTTTTTAATGTGGCTATCGCATAGAGTAATATTACTTCTATAAGTAATATTAGATTATTAATAATGAATTCATTTCTTTTAATTTGGTTATAATCATTTTAACAGTTATTACAAACTTGGCAAACTATGAAAGCAAACGTCAAAGAACTATATATTTTATAATTAATATTAAACACATAATACACCGTCTTACCTCGTACATTGCTGCCGTAGCTCTCGGACCGGTTTCGGGTGACACCCATCTTCAACAAGAACTGCACAGTTCTTGATGATAATGATGAAATGTATATATTTTATGATGATTTCCAGGATGAAGGATTGCTCTCTACAATCAATCTGCATGTTGTACTCTTCAGCAAATCTAATTGTTGGAAATATATTCTTTGTGTATTTGTGAACTCTATTAATATTAGTACTGAAGCATAGAAAAGGTACTTTTTCATTCTTTTTAACAATTCAATTTGTGAAATTCGTAAACTACTTTTCCAGTGAATCCAAAAAAAAATTCATTTTTTTGCATAATACTTTGTAATAATATGAATATTTCTTAGACTCTCAAGATTGGTAGAGTAATATGACATTAAAATAACAAAAGTTCTATATATAGTAACTCGAGACTTATTAGGCAGATTAGTATCTTTATAAGGGATATTCTTATCAGAAGGGCAAATTGACAGATCATTTCAAAGATTTTTGGTTAACAATTTTGAAAAATCTTTAAAGCTTTGAAGAGTTATACTGGAATTCTTGGATATATAAGGTGTTTTGAGATCATACTTCCTTGTTATTCAGTGAATCAGCGTGAATAAATTGTTTTATTAATCGAGGTACTTAGTAATGGATTTTTACAATACTAATAGGAACAATAATTAGTGTAAGTATAAGATACACTAAAATGCATTTGTGATTAATAAAGGTTGTACTCAGCTACGTACTGTCGTTATTTTGACAATCAGTACTCTACATACTCTACTGGATATTCAAAATAATCATGGTTATGGTGTGTAAACATATTCAGGTGACTTTGTTATTATATGAAGAGTAATGCTGAACACCCTGTCTTTGAACTTACGCTGTATGACCAGGTCTAATAAATTCAGTCTAAAGACTCAATCTATTTAAATTTGTAAATCGAACGTATGAAAGCTAAAATTAGCACCATGGGTAGTCTGTCTGGAAGAAGTGGATATCATTAAAAACATTCTATGTGAATGTAAAACAATCGTTTTTTAATAGGTTAAGATTTCTGAAAAATTGAAACTGAAACCATTTTATGTGAGAGACTATATGATGAATTTGAAGGGTTTACATAGTTTGATGTCCCCAGTGTTGTTTTTTGACATGTTTTTAGTGAAGTCTGAATATGTGGGTATGTGTCCAAAAGTTTTAGTGCACCCTACATACCATATCACTTGATGGGTTAAATTATATTTTAAGCAAAATTTTGTACTACAGTGTAAATATGCTCTCTTCTTTTTTTGAAGAATCATGAAAAAATAAGTTTTTAAAATAAGGAGAACAAATTGATACTACTGCTAACAAAAGTTATTAAACAATTAGTCACTCCAAAATTGATAAGGAATAATGAATATAGTGAACAATTTCACAGAACTTCAGCAGCCATATTGTTGGAGTTGCGTTACTTAAAGCCTTTAGCGTTAATTTCTAGCTGGTCCAACTCAGTGCATAGCTAAAAAAAAATGTCCTTAAATTGTGAAATAAATATTGATATATTATAATATGAAACTCGTGTCGTATTATATACAACAGTTATAATAAAATAAGCTCATTTGAAAGTCCACGACACGTGTAATATATTCACGATAAAGAAGTACCACTACGTACTGTTACCTACAGCCGTCTATATCTTCAAAATAAATTAACAAAAAACAAACATATCATACATTTTGATCAGTGTAAACACACATTATACATCCAGACAATATTTAATGAAGCAGAGTTGCCGCTTCTTAAATCTTTTAGGGTTCTATAATCTAATAAATTTGTGGCAGTTTTAGAAATATGTAAGAACAGGTAATAAAAATAAGACATACATCTTAAATGTATTAAGAACAAAAAATTAACAGGTCAACAGATAACACCTCTAATTAAAGAATATTATGCTGTTTGACACGCAATTTTAATGATTTACCAGTTTGACTTATGAATATTTTATGACAAAATATATAATTTAATATAACTTAAATTTATATAACTTAATTTTATATATTAATAAATTTATATTATTATATGAATTATAATAATTTATTATAATTTATATAATTTTTTATAACTATACTTTTACTTTTTCCTTATTATGATTTTGACACTATTCTCCAGTACCTTAGAAGATCATTAGTTGTGCAATCCGTAATTGTGTGGTATTTACTCATTCTGAGGTAAAATGGATGAACAAACAAAAGTCTCCACACACATGAAGTTTTATTCAACAACAACTACGCGGTTTCGAACATTTTTTCTTACTAGTTGTTTTCACTGGCCCAACCCTTCAGCACCACAACCTTGGTGTCTTCTTGATGATGAACACAAAGTGTTCGAAACACGTTGTTGTAGTTGAATAAAACTTCACTTGTGTGGAGACTTTTGTTTGTTTATCCATTTTACCTAAGAAGAGTTTTTAATTAACAAATAATCTACTTTAGTACCATTAAAAAGGCCTCTATTAAAGCCAAAATTACGAGCAAGCATTAGAAGCGGGGGTTCATTGATTAGTGATATGGCAAAACAATGATATTTATCATTAAACGAGTTTCTGTTACTATTTGTTTAGTAAAAGTTTTTTAGCCTGTTTAAAGTTCTGTCAATATTAGTAGAGGTGGGGGTATTTTAATTCGTTTTTTTATTTCAGCATTAACGAATTCAAGGGAACAAATTCTTAGCACCTCTTTAGACCTAAGCTGAAAGCATATATTTGAACATTTTTGGGTTGCAAGGAAAAAAATGGAATAAGCACAAGTGCATTGGTCGGTTTTCTAATGTTGTAGCATACACACCAAATATAGCTACTGAGGGAATAAAGTTTAGTGATTCGGATTATTGGAGCTGATGCATTTAATTTTGTAAGGAAGGAGGAGGAATTTATATTTATATAAGGAAGGAGGAGGAATTGATATTTATATATGAAATAAATTGATTTCATAAAATGATGCTATACAATAGGATCCTTTTGATGATCAAAATTAGTTTCTTTTTAATTTTGGGTTCAATTAATCCTTCAATTATACATCATGCAAAGGAGAAATATGTACACATATGTCAAATATAAGTAATAAGTGATACTTTTCCTATTATGTAGAAGAGGTAAGTGGTATTACCACCTTGCCAAGTGTAAGTCACTAGAAAACTTTTTTTCGCTACCATTTAACATGCTAACAATATCTGGTTCGACTCAGAGCAAAGAGACCCAACCATTTTGTCTACGAAGGCAGTTGTTATATTGGACAATTTTATTTTCTAATATGCCATGTTGTAACTACTAAAGGTGAAGGTATCGGCTCATGATTTAAAACGTCATCTTAATTATTTATTCACTTCCACACGACTCACCTAACCTTTCATGCTTCTTCTTTCTAGAAATCGCCTTATTAATTTCAAATGAGAATTACGCCTATCCCCCAGTTACTAGAGCGGCATTGATATCATCTGTCTTCAGGACACGTCTCAAGCCACTTTTACCTAATCATTAATTGAAATTCAATTACTTTCAGAGTAAACAATTTGAAACTTCAAGAAACATAAATCACTTGTAAAGTTTGAGGTTGTGTCAAGGTTTTATTTCTTTTATCGTTAAAATTTTTTAATTAACGTTAAAGATTAGGCTAACAAACTACTTATTAGTTATTATAAAATAAGACAATTCAGGCTTAATCAATACGTGCTGGTATATATAATTTATCTTTACATATAAATATCATTATTTCGAAATAAAATATTTGTGGTCTTTCACGAATTATGTCGCAGGTAGTAGGGATATACAGTGGTACCTCGGGATATGAGTTTCATTCGTTTCGTAACCTTGCTCATATGTCAATTTACTCGTATCTCAAAGCAATTTTCTCCATTGAAATCAATTGAAATGCCATTAATCCGTTCCAGCTCCAAAAATACTTATCTCTAATTGTTTTTGTTATGTGATTTCGAATAAGAAAAATGTATTTATAAATGGCAAATATGTATAAAAACATAATAAAAGATAATGTAGAGGTGGTTAGAAAAAACTGGTTGTATTAAGTTTACGTACATATGTCATTAGTATTTTGGTTATTTAAATTTAACTTAGACATAACTTAAATGCTACTGTCTGCTTAATTTTAGTTACTGCTTTTCTTTTCATTGGTCTTTGCCTTTTTCGCACGATTAAAAAAAAAACTGTCCAAGGAGGTTTGTTGAATTCTACGGAAATGAGTTAGGCATGTTTCATTAAATAGATCCGATGCACGACCAGTTGCAACTTTTTAGGGGTGTTTCTTTGCCACGAACTATGAAGATCTCTCCCACATTTCCAAGATCTTCCAACTTTCAAAGGTAAACTGAGAACTGAGGCGGCATCGTAGAAAAAAGAAATGTACATATTTGTAAATGACCTGATACTACAATTGGCTGTTCCCTGTATCTCAAATTTCACTCGTATTTCAAAACAAAATTTCACTCATTTGACAGCTGATATCCCAAATAACTCGTAAGTTGGGGCACTTGTATCCCGAGGTACCACTGTACTTGGTATTGTCGAAAGGCTAGCATGTGCTGTACATAATACTGGTGTGGAGGGATATTTGTTATCAGAGTAAAGTGAGTTGATTAAGAAGTGCACTTGCTCATGTAATATGTCCAAGACATTACATTTTATGGCTTGTCAGATCTTTTAGCTTTTTATTTCACGATCTTTAGGATTATTAGAATTAATCTTTATTTATCTTTTCCAACTCTTTATTACTGCAATAAACTTCTTATTTATCTATTAAATGTTACCTAATAAAATATTCTTTCCATCCATCTGTCATATTACTGCCACATCATTGCCTTTAAAATTTATGCATTGTTTTATATTGACAGATTAAAAGTAGACACCATATTGTACAAGATTTCTAAACATTGTTCTTGACCTAGAAGCACCAAAAAAAAAAATTGAAATAAATCTGAAGTGTTTAGTAGAGTTTATTAAGTGGAAATGCTTAAAAGGAATGTGATTTATCACTCCGTGGACTAATGAAGACGACCAGTAACATGTTGAGATTACATAACAGACCTTCACCTAAACTGGCGATCTTATACTTGGTGCATTTATAACCATAATTAGAGGTAACAGACAGCCAACCAGGAGGCTTTAAACACTCACAGTGGGGCTGTCATAAGTCGGCAGAATTCATCGTTACAGAATGCAATAAAATTATAGCAAATTAATTGTTACAAACCCTTCAATCATACATTTCTAAAATTAAGTTTACGTTAAAATAAAAAACAAAGCATTACATTAATCGGGCTCACTTGCAAAAAGGAATAACAAGAAAATATTAAGTACTGCCACTTTTTTACTTGGACGAATAGTTCAATCACTGAAGTAAAGCCAACTAAATGTTCCAGGAGAAAGCGGCACCTGCTAGTAGATGGACTCCTGCAGTATTTCTGTGGTCAGTGTGTTTAGGAGTCTATCTAGGTGGACATTATTTCTTTTAGAGCTCATCAAGAGGAGCGTGAATGGAGGAAGTTTGAACTGGTGGGTTGTTTGTACTCTATACTGCTGATGGAGAGTGAACTATCTCGCAGATAAATACCTTTTATCGTGCAGTCGTTCAAGCTTACCTCATCTAAGGCTGTGCAGACTGGCACAGACAATCATGTGAAAGTTCTACAGATCTAGACATTGAGAATCATCAATGGTAAAACTTAATATTTAAAAGAGGCAGTTTCAACAACAATCTAGCTCATAGGGTATTACAGGAATTCACCTCTGGACTCATCAACAACACGAACATTAGACTCTGTTAAAATAATAAGATGAGCTTGTTTGAGCCAGGCCATGTCGATTATCTCTGAACTCTGGCTGAGAGACGGATACTGCCATTCTAATAGTACAGAACAAAAACCTAGATCACTGCTCTGACAACAGAAATTATGTACTGTAGCCTGACTGAACCTCTATGCTGCAGGCAGGTTAAGCAGATTTAGACCCAATCTACCAAGAATTGTAGACTCCAATGTTTAAAGAATCAACATTTGCAGAGTTGCACAGATTACCTATTCAAATGAAACAGAGGTAACTAGAAGAAAGAAAAGATACTGAAATACTAAGTGTATTTCATTTTATGTTTATATACTATAAACTAAAATATGTTGATATTTATTCTACACTTGAATTACGTCTCCGTTAATTGCATAAGTGCGTTATAAATGGATGTGAATGGTGCTTGATTAGTTCCTTATTTGTTCATCTGGTATTAAGTACCTGATGACATTTCTACTTCCTATACATTGCCATTAATAACAGTTCTCTGCCAAGGAAGTCATGGTTTTTATTAACACCACGTGCTACTACTATTACTCTAGCTCAGTCCATATTTAGTATAAATAGCATATAATAGTAAATAACAATAAGCACTATTTTCATTGTACGCAATTTCCAAGAGTAAGTTTTTGTGGGTAATAACACAAAGTATGTTTAAAAAAAATAAAGATACGATATAATTGGAATAGAATTCAGTTACCTAATAATTCAAATTTATATATATATATATATATATATATATAATATATATATATATATATATAACTGAAAAAGACAAATCATAAAGAACGGCAGCACTTACTGGATCAATATTTCGAACCGAAGTTCTTCATCCAGTAAAAGAGTAGAAAGGAAGAAGAGGTACGTGCGTTCAATACTTAAAACTGCATGCGTTCAGTTTTAAGTGAAGTGAATCTGTCCAGTTGACTTTTGTCTTCTAGCCACTCGGCTTCCCTTTCTGAGGACGACCGTTAAAAGGATCGAAATATTGAATGTGAGTCCTGGTTTCTGTTTCTCATTCGTGTTTCCAAAAGTTTTTAAAATATATATATCAAGATTTCACCATAACGCATGAAATAACAATCAATGATCAAACCACAAAATGAAATGGGGAAAAAATGGCTAAGATCTTTCAACTACAAAAAGTGGTCTTCGTTAGAGTCAAAAACCGAACTATTGTGTTTAAGACTCTTTGGGTCTATGTCTCTGATGAAGATCTTTTTTTCCAATTTCATTTGCTGGTTTCATCATATATATATATATATATATATATATATATATATATAATATAATATAATTAATTTGCAACATATCTTATCTATGGCATCTTTCGTTTTAAAGCGGGCGCGGACATTCTCAATCTTCAAAAGGATCTGTTCTAATTGACTCATGTTTGCACGTCCCGGCATCAGATACAATATTATTTCTCAGACGTCCTTATTCTGTTATCAAAAATAATTGATTTTACTTCTATCTTGTTATTATTTGAATATAATCATTCATAAGATATTCCTATTAAATTTATTGTCTATGAGTTTGATATTTTTTCCCATAGTGATAGATAGTCGTCTATCTAAAAGAACGCTACTTTCAAATGAACTAAAAATAATATTGATTTTTATGAAGTTTTATAACAGATTTTCTTATGTTAAAGTGCAGGCCACTCAAAATGTTCATAAATTCTTCATTTACGAACTTTAATTTTCAAATTTTTCTTAATTGTTTGACTGGTTCTTTGAAATTTAACTACATTATATTTCCCACTGGACTAATATGTCATCTAGTAATAAATAAAAAAATAATTTAAATTAATATATTATATCACTTAATATATTATTTCATGGGATCATGAGAATTGATGCTAGGGGAATTAATCAAAAATAGAGCGTCTTCAAACAGAAAAACGTTACAAGTATCGGTATAGCGTCATGGATCCATTTTAAGGATTTGGACACGGAAACATTAAAACTGAGTCAATAGGAATTAGTATGCATGTTAATAGATAGATTACAGCACTACTAAACAGAATTTATACATCCTACATCTCTACTTGATTGTGTAGACACACGTATGTTTATTATAAAGTTTCGGCTTTTGTATCTATGAAACATATGCAATAATACGGAATTCCGGAAAAGTTACTGTTTTAAGAAAGTCAAACAGCCACTCTTTATAAACAAATTACTTTTATTTTTAATTAAGCTATGCAACCTAAAGCCATTTTTCGTTTGTATTCTAATTACGCTTTATTTATTTATTTTTATATTAATTCTTGTAATATAAATAAAAGTATTGAACATATTAAAAAAATATTGAGCAACAGATAGGAAGAATTGATAGAATTGAGACTAAAAGAAATATTATCCTAAAGAATGCCTGAAGAACACACTGAAAGTTCTTGCTGTGGAGAGTTTTATATTACTACAATTTATATTACAAGTTTTATATTACCAGTATTTATTACAATTAACGTTCTTCAGGGAAAAGGTATTTTTTTAACACAGTTTAAACTTTTTCGAATCCAAAATGTTGCTTTTTTTGAGTAAAAGGGGCAAATACACAAAGCATAAGAAGTCTATGCTTTATTAAACAAAGGTCCACCATCATAAGGCTTGTTACACTTGAGAGGCTTTTACTGTTGCCTGCAGAGAGTCTTTCTACTTGGTGTTTAAATTCTGTCCCTGCAGTAGTGCTGGACTGAATAAATGTTGATGCACTTAAACTAATATTAACAAAAAAGTTCATGTCATTTTGTTGTATATTTCTAGTCTTTCTTTCTGCCATCTTGTCTTTCTCCCCTTCTCTCCTGTCTAGAAATAACATTTGACCTTTCCTCTTTGTTCCTAATGACAAAAAACCACTCGGAGCAAAGGAAATAATAAAAACAATATTACATTCATTCTCCACATCCATGTCAAATGGATGGAGCAAGATGGTAATTATTCATCTATCTTATAGGTTACATTTGCTCTTTTGTAGGGACAGAGAGAAATCATTGCAAAATACTTGTAGCCTCTGCCGGCGACCTCTAATGACAGGGCATTATGCTGACTCATTTCAGCTAAATAGCAATATTTGAACCATCACCACCTGAAACTTTGCCAAAAAATTTAGTAATTTCAAGCCAATTATATATTGCATTCCTTATTAAACCGATGAGATTTTTATGTGTGATGATTTTGTGTTTGATTATGACATGCGTGTCAGAGGTTAGAATGCTGCCTCTAACCAGTGGATTAAACAACTATTTATTTGATAATCCTTGAGTTATTCTCTAACTGTCGTAGGTTTATAATGCAGGTGCATTAGATGGTTAGAGTTAAGCTTACGCCACCATCCGACCAAATTTTATTTTATGTCTTTTGTTTATTATAACCTTAAGGGACTCTAAAAACTGATAAGAACGTTTTAATATTTTCTATTGTATTTACAATATGAAAAATTTGGGAGTAGCTAACACTCAACTTTATGTATTATCAAGCTCATTAACAATCAATTTTATTACTGGATATCTTCTGTGATCTAAAAGGAGATATATACTAGATGATGAAAACTATTCTCCAACTCTCCATATATATATTATTAAAGTAGACGGCAGCTTCCGCATTTACGACCTTTTTTCTCGTGTTTTCTAGTTTTCTAACTAGTTTTTTCTGGTAGGGAGTGATTTCGTGAAGGAGTTGTCCCAGAGACATCAAAGAAATAATTTTGTAGCTTACTCAATAATATATTTTTTACTTATAAGCTTTCAATTTTCCCGGAAATCATCATCAGGTATATGATTTCCGGGATAATCGAAAGCTTGTAAGTAAAAAAATATATTATTGAGTAAGCTACAAAATTATTTCTTTGATGTCTCTGGGACAACTCCTTCACGAAATCACTCCCTACCAGAAAAAACTAGTTAGAAAACTAGAAAACACGAGAAAAAAGGTCGTAAATGCGGAAGCTGCCGTCTACTTTAATAAAATATGTTTACAAGAGAATCTGCTGCCAATATACACTAATAATATATATATTATACACTATAATATATATATATATATATATATATAATATATATAAAGATTTCACATAAACACGTGAAATAACAATCAATGATCAAACCACAATAAGAAAATGGGAAAGCAAGACTAAGATCTTTCGACCGTAACAAGCGGTCTTCGTCAGAGTCAAAAATCCAACTGACCAAAACCAGTTGGGTTTTTGACTCTGACGAAGACCGCTTGTTACGGTTGAAAGATCTTAGTCTTGCTTTCCCATTTTCTTATTGTGGTTTGATCATATATATATATATATATATATATATATATATATATATAGAGAGAGAGAGAGAGAGAGAGAGAGAGAGAGAGAGAGTAGCAGTTTGCTTCTCAATGCGAGTACTTCGCACTTCTTCCCGATGACGACGGATGTCGAAATATCGAAGTGAGTTCTGTAGTGTCTTTCTGTGTTCTTTTCTATGTGTTAAAATGTATATATATATGGTAATGATCAAACCACAATATGAAATGGGAAAACAAGACTAAAATCTTTCTACCGTAACAAGCGGTCTTCGTCAGACCGCGGTAAGTGCCGTCCGGTGCGAACTTTCCCCCTGCTTGCTACACCACTAGTTATATGTGAGGTATTCTTTGCCTGTCTTTACTGATGTGACTGAGTTTTCGCAGGATGTGTACAGATATCGTGTGTCAGCGTCACACCTGGTCCAGAGCCTCCCAGGAGACTACTCCTACAGTACCTCGACCTCACAGGTAAGTCATTACGCTTTACTAAAACCGTCCAACCAAGAAACTCCTAACAACTTCAATTATATCAAATAACTTATAAATAATGGTACTTTTATATGTTATAATTATACATTTTTTTTATATATTTTCGTCTTTTTGTATATAAAAGATTTCACATAAACACATGAAATAACAATCAATGATCAAACCACAATATGAAATGCGAAAAAAAAAAGACCAAGTTCACTAAGAACTGAGTTGGGTTTTGGAGTCTGACGAAGACTGCTTGTTACGGTTGAAAAAACTGAAGTCTTTATTTTTCCATTTCATATTGTGGTTTGATCATCATCTTCTATATATATAAAATGATTTCACATAAACACGTGAAATAACAATCAATGATCAAACTACAATATGAAATAGGAAAGGAGGCTAAGATCTTTCAACCGTAACAAGCTGTCTTCGTCAGATTCAAAAACCCAACTGAGTTTGTGTTTTTGACTCTGACAAAGACCGCTTGTCACAGTTGAAAGATCTTAGTCTTGTTTTCCCATTACATATTGTGGTTTGATCATTATATATATATATATTATACACACATTTAATATACATATATATATATATATCTGATTAGTTGATGCAGGACCAAATAAGTTTAACTCATTTTATTCAAAGTTGAAGGCTTCTAGCTCTGATCAAGGTCACGTACAGCGGTTCTTCTCTTCCATGAAGTCATCACCGCCGACACAGCAAATAGTATGAGGGCTCGCACTCCCTCAGAAAATGAACACTATTTATTTATTTGGTCCTGCATCAACCAATCAGATCATAGAACCAGACCCCTCATGTAGATTTCTGTATATATATATATATATATATATATATTAAAAACAAAAATAATTATTATATATAACAATGTCAATTATTCAATGCTTTCTTATCTCGGCCGCATGTATTGAGCACTTATTTTCTTTTTTATCTATCTTTTATTTATCTATTTATTTTCTGTTTAGTCTATTTTTAAACAATACAACACCTTTAAGCTGAAGTTTCGTCTATATTTGTAGACATCTTCACGTACATCAATACAGAATTTAATTACAATAACATGAAAAAAATGTTTATATGCTACATTATTTAATTAGTATACAAAATTACCTAGGTATTTTACTATTGCAAGGAAATAACTAACTACCATTATATTCAAATCAGCCTATAGTGCTGCTCCAAGCGACAGTTTTACGAAGATTCTATGTTAGACTTGATAAGAAAAAAAAAATTAAAACCCATGAAAACCACATCAAAAAAGAAGCTTTAAACTGCAGATATATATTTTTTTTTACTAATTTACTAATTAAAGAGTAATTATTATTTTTGAGTTAATAAAGAGATGGCGATTCTAACGCCATCTTGGTATTTTCATGAAATTACACGGCGATTCTAACGCCATCTATTGGTATTTCATGAAATTACACGGCGATTCTAACGCCATCTCTTGGTCCTTTCATGAAATTACACGGCGATTCTAACGCCATCTCTTGGTCTTTTCATGAAATTACACGGCGATTCTAACGCCATCTCTTGGTCTTTTCATGAAATTACACTTCGATTCTGACGCCATCTCTTGGTCTTTTCATTAAATTACACGGTGATTCTAACGCCATCTCTTGGTCTTTTCATGAAATTACACGGCGATTCTAACGCCATCTCTTGGTCCTTTCATGAAATTACACGGTGATTCTAACGCCATCTCTTGGTCTTTTCATGAAATTACACGGCGATTCTAACGCCATCTCTTGGTCTTTTCATGAAATTACACTTCGATTCTGACGCCATCTCTTGGTCTTTTCATTAAATTACACGGTGATTCTAACGCCATCTCTTGGTCTTTTCATGAAATTACACGGCGATTCTAACGCCATCTCTTGGTCCTTTCATGAAATTACACGGCGCTTCTAACGCCATCTCTTGGTCTTTTCATGAAATTACACGGCGATTCTAACGCCATCTCTTGGTCCTTTCATGAAATTACACGGCGCTTCTAACGCCATCTCTTGGTCTTTTCATGAAATTACACGGCGATTCTAACGCCATCTCTTGGTCTTTTCATGAAATTACACTTCGATTCTGACGCCATCTCTTGGTCTTTTCATTAAATTACACGGTGATTCTAACGCCATCTCTTGGTCTTTTCATGAAATTACACGGCGATTCTAACGCCATCTCTTGGTCCTTTCATGAAATTACACGGCGCTTCTAACGCCATCTCTTGGTCTTTTCATGAAATTACACGGCGATTCTAACGCCATCTCTTGGTCCTTTCATGAAATTACACGGCGCTTCTAACGCCATCTCTTGGTCTTTTCATGAAATTACACGGCGATTCTAGCGCAATCTATTGGTATTTCATGAAATTACACGGCGATTCTAACGCCATCTCTTGGTCTTTTCATGAAATTACACGGCGTTACTTACACTACGCCATCTCTTGGTCTTTTCAATATCTTTTCATTTGAGTATCGTGCCCTCAGTCGTCGCGCGCGAGACTTGTCCGGGTACAGCGATATCCTGGATCTTCGGTGATACTGAGAGCATCCCCTGCGGAAAATTTTTTCTCAATTTAGTTGAGAGAGAGCGCAATAGAGCGTTGAGCACTTTTTAGTGAGTTGTCATCTGGAGCTTTTTACTTTTGGAGCATTGTGAGAAGTTTTTAACCCTCACTTTCTGGGTCTTCAGCGGTTTTTTGCGTTTTTTCCAATTTTCTGCCCCCCCTTATTTTTTCATACCTGGCCTATATCCAATTTTATTTTATTACCCCCCCCTGATAGTTTCCCATCATCTCCGGCCCTCTGGGCCAATCCCCTAACCCAGAAAATTTCTGGATTGAACTTTGACCCTACCTTTGAACGCGTTTATCTCGGCTCCAGGTGGAGCTACAGGCACGGGGAAAACGCCATTTTAATCAGGAGTGCAAGGAGTATCCGACAGCATGAGTGGGAAGTCACCAAAAGCCAAACAGAAATCGACCTCCTCCAGGAGCGAGGACCAGATGAGGAAATCTCCTAGAGCAAGTTTAGCGGAGGATAAGATGCGAAGCCCTACTAAGGTTGCCAACCCCCGGCCGAGAGGTGCAGATGGGAAGTATGTGAGGACGTCAATGGGCAAGCCCTCGTCAGCTCTCACGGATGTGTTGAAGAGACAAATTGTTTATCTCAACTGACGAAGGACCGCGGTTGGGTTTTAACCAATAGTTGGGTTTCTGACTCTGACGAAGGACGCTTTTTACGGTTGAAAGATCTTGTTTTCTTGTCTTCCCATTTCATAATTCTGGTTTGATCATTAATTGTTATTCCACATGTTTATGTGAAATCTTTTTATAGATATATGTATTTATATATATAAAAGATTTGAGGAATCTTATTGATATTTAAAAAATGTTTCATTCTTGCTGTGAAAAGGAACAGTATTGTGTTTGGGTAATGACACTCGATACTGTTCGTTTTGAAGGGAAAATATGAAAAGGTTAAAATGAAAATGAAAACACTGAATACGGTGTTCTATTAAAAAACATATGTCTAAAGGGAAAGCTGCTCCCAAATTACGCTAATCTATGATATATATATATATTTATATATGCGACGTGTATATTTAGATTTGTTATAATGTAACAAAACAAACATGCATGTAGGAATATTTTAACCCGTTGACCTTAATGTAACTTACAGCTGTGTGTTCATTCATGTAGGCATTATGTTATTGATATTTCAGTTAATTTCGATTCGCCTGTCTACTGCACTTAATAATAAAATACATTTGTCTGACGATAATGATTCCATGAGTAACCTTTAAGTAGTTGATTAACTAATCATTGATTGTTTAAGAAGAGGGAAGAACAAAAGGCCACAATGTGATATTAGAATGATCTTCCCAGTGTAGCACTTTCAAGGCTGTTAACTGATTAGAAAGAAAAAGGAAATTATTTCCCTTCTATTCTGGAGGACATTCATTTTGTGTTGAGCACCACATGGACACGACACCAGGGTTTCACGACTCCAACTCTTATTTGACACTGGTCCACCCTTGATCTGATTATTTAGAATCTTCTTTTTGTAATTCTTTTGTTTTCTTCTTCTCAGAAGTTTTGTGATTGTTTTCAGTCATAATTTCTTTATGACAGCAAATTTGGAGTCAGCATTTTGAAAAATGTTTACCAGTTTTTAGTTTAACCTACATCGGAAAAGATCTTTAAACAATCAGGATGAATAACTGTAAATATTTACAAATATTTATTTAATTTTGATTTTATACTTTTTAAGTATATTTTAAATGATATAAGAGGTTATGTAATGTTTACAGTCGACTATGTTCAAACAGAAATATTTTTATCAATAATTGCAATTATTTATTTTGATCTATAATACTTGTTTTGTTAATAATATTTATTTCAATATCTAGAATTATAATAAAATTTGGGAAAAGGTTAGAAAAGTGATTGCAAGTATAACTTATGGTTGCTCTTCTTAGATATACAATGTCTCTTCCACAAAAACAATATACGGTATTAGTTATCAAATGCAATAGTGTTCTTTTTCACAGGAAGGATGATATATTTTTCAAGTACCAATAAAATTACTTAAATCTTAAATTGTGCTTAAAATGAACTACCACAAGTTTACTAACCTAGTTTCGTTTTATTATCAATTTTAGAACTTCAGTGTACCTGTAACTCCTATTATAGTTCACTCTGAGGGAAATTGTATCTTGGGTCATATAAGCTAAGCTATCAGTGTTCACTTTACTAGTTTGCAATACCTCTGATCTCCTTGAAAATCATTTTTGTTCCACAGTTTCCAACAGACAGAAAATCATCCTTCTCAATAAATAAGTCTAAGTGAGAAAACCAAACATTTCTTGCTTAAAGTATAGCATGTAGACATTGTTCCAGTTTGCTAAAGCAAGTCTTGTTTTAGTTCTTTGGTATTAACTGTGTTATTTTTCTCTTTTTAAAAAAACCGCACATAGAGGCTTACAAAAACAAAAAAAATGTATTTTTAAGGTTCAAGTAACGAATAGTTTTGTACTGCAAGTTCATGGACCCTTAGAGTTGTATTTACAAAATCTCTTTCCAATTTATTTTTCTGTCTAAATTCACTTCAGGGTATTTACCTTGAGCTTTTGAGAGTTCCAGCTAATTATATTTAGTTGTAAAGTGTTTTAGTTTTACATTTCTTGTGACGAAAATAAAGACTACCTTAGTAGAACTTTCTAGTCCTTTACTATTTTACCGATTTTCTGTGCATTTGAAACCATGTTTTATACATTAAAACACAGTTCTGTAATTTTTTACTTTTAGTTATGATTACAAGCTCATCGTAGATAGGTTTACAACTGTTTTCCTATCTGTCCTATATGTCTTGATATGATCAGGTGATGTAGTTCTTTTTTAAGTAATACTATGGCCTGGAGAATTGCAAGTAATTCTACTCGGTTACTGCTGCAGCAACTATTCAATAAGAAATTCTTATTTTCAACGGTATGTGATTTTTGGCATATAACAGAAACACATCAAAAGCAGTCTGATATTTTACTTCCTTCAGTATAAATCGCATATTCGTCATCAACAGTTTTAATTATGTCAACCGTTATGTCCACAGCAAGATGAATCCATCCTGTATATTCATCACTTTCTCATACTGCTCAGTTCCGTCCGACCCTAATCTATGTAAATCATAAAAGCTAATCAGCTACTCCAATTTCAGTAGAATTGGATTCATATTAGCAACAACTCTGACGGCCTCATATAAGATAGTTATGAACTCTTTAATTATGCGAAGTGTCATCAACTTTTCGACTCTCTTCAAGTTGCTTTTATTAAACTTTTGTTCAATGCTTTTGACAAAATTGGTTCTATATAGGTTATTTTAGGTTCTACTGTAAAATATAAATCGTTCTGACAGCTTCTACTGTGAGGCCTCAGTATACTTTTGCTGAACGTGAGAGAACGTTTATTATTTGCAAACTTTTATCACAGACTGCATCGACCAGCTTATTAAAGTCATATCTGCTATCCAAAACTACGCACAAGTATTTAATTTCTTTTACTACTTCTAATTTATCATTATTTAAAAACAGATTTATCTGTTCTGTTTTTCTTTTTAACAGCAATGACTTTAATTTGGATGGACTGAAAGATATCTTATCTATTCACCTAGTTTATGATGAGATGCAGGAATTCATTACCTGTAACTTCTAGCTCTAGAGTAGATTTTGATGATATTACAGTCATCAAGTTATATGTAAATGCCACAATTTCTACTTTCTTCTGAAAAGGTAGTTTAAGAATAGGATTAAATTTTATTTTCCAGAAACCAGAACCACAGTAAGACCTCTGAAAACAGCCCTTCGATACAGTTCGTGTAGCCTGGTATTGTAAATAGTAAAAGTAGCTATGATTAATGAGAAAGATAGAGTTCATTAAGTCTTCACACACAAGGATTTAGTTATACAACGTGTTTCCAACACTTAGTATTTATCATAAGGTACACATGCCTCAGTAAGGCGATGTACCTGATGATGAACACTAAGTGTTTGAAACGCATTGCATAATGTTTGTGTGTGAAGACTTAATGTATCCTTCCTCACTAATCATGAGTAAATACTACAGAGTAACTACTTACATACCTCTTGAGTAAAAGTAGTCTTCCTTTCCGAGAAGTTGGAATTCTTAATCGATAGAGATTTTTTGGCCACCAAGCCGACATTCTTCTTCGACATCTAGCTATACTAGAGTAACTTTTTTTCTCTTGTTGAAGCCCACTTTAATTCAACTCTTTACTTCCACGCCTCTGTACATTGCTTTTCTGAGGTGTGAAATCCATCTTCCCCTTACTCAAGTAATTATTATTTCTTAAATGATGCATTGTTCGAACGGATATTAGCCGCTCTAGTATTTCCGACTGAAAGATAACAGCCTTATTGGTCTATAATTGCTATTTTGTTCTAAGTTTTGTTCGTCCTGGTTTGACCAACACATTTTTTTTCAAGAAAATTACCCCTCACGAGGCATTTATTATAAATTTGGGTGAAGAATTTTAGAAATAGTTCAAAAATTTTATGAATTTTTTCCTTATCATATCCATCCATTCGCTGTGTTTTCTTCGAGTCAAATCTGTTAATTAGTCGTTTCTCTTTACTTTTTTTAAATTGTATGATATCTGGCGTTGATATATTCTTCACCTCTTCTCTTACTGCCAAATTATGATCAATTTCCATGGTTCGATCACCAGCAGAAAAATGTTTTTCATTATTTTTTCAAATTTTTAAAATTTACTAGTGTAGTTTCCATCAGATTTCTTTTTTATTAACACCGCCAAGCTAATTTTTAATTTGTCTGAAGCCAACATGTAGACTATGTTCAAAAATTTTGACCGTCCATGAAATCCCAATGGTTTTTCCACGAATCAACTATATGTATGTATGTGTGTTGTGGTGGGTGGGAAGGTCGGTTGGCATCAGAATGTTTGTGACTATGAACAGACCTTTCTACATATGCAAATGTGGGTACGCGAAAATGGCCTCTGTTGTGTAGTGAAGATGAAAACGTACTGTTTCATTATTTATAACCAAATGGCTACTAAATTAAGCAATATCACTGGTGATTCAATGAATTTCATATTAAATGTTAACTTAATATAAATATTTTATGAGCTTACAATATTTGATTTGAAGAGTATTATGACACTGTCTGTTGTTACCATTAAAGGCTGTCCTCAAACAGGTGCCTTATTTCCTTTATTGTTGTCATTAGTTGTAGATGACCTTCTGGATACTCAAAATAATCTAATTACCATTAACAGGAAAGTTTCCGACACGTCCTAGCATCTCAGCCTTGATTATTTAGAGTATCCAGTAGGTCATCTACAACTAATGACAACAATGAAGGAAATAAGACACCTGTTTGAGGACAGGCTTTAATGGCCACAACATATACTGTCATAACACTCTTCAAATATTGTAAGTTTATGAAGTATTTATATTAACATAATACTTAATATGAAATTTATTGAACCATCAGAGAGGTTGCTTAAAATTAGTAACCATTTTGTCATAATGAACAAAGGGGTACGTTTCCAATGCTTTAATACACCATAGAGTCCATTTTCGCTTAACCTAAAGCCAAGAGTAATGACCATCTTCTCAATTTTAAGGGGTAGCTATAAAATTTAACACACTGAAATGACTATTTAGTGATTTACTGACTAACATTGTAACAACCTGTGATTAATGATTTATTTTCATTTTATGAAAGGTAAAGTAAAGTGATCATGAAAAAAAGTTAATTTTGATATTTTAACGGATTTACATATTTTGAAGTCTCTGAAGTTCTTTTTTAACGTTTTCTTCAAAGATTTTTGAAGGAGCTTGAGTGTATGTTCGTTTGATGAATAAAATTTATATTTCACCTCAAAATGGTACCTATAATGTAGATGTAGACCACAGTTTTTGGGCAATATTACATTATAAAGAAGTCACTTTTGTTTGACATTTTTCCCTCCTAACCTGATAACTCTACAGTGTTAAAACTTTGCGATTCCTTTAACACTGACAAAAGTTATAACCAAAAATGTATTCTTTGTAATAAAATGTAAAAATGTTATATTTGTCTTATATTTGACAAATGTCTTATATTTGATTTTGAAAGCTTGTAGAAAAGGTGGATGTCACATGTTTGACCCATCAAAATGAAATTATGCACAAAAGTAGAAATAAAAGAAAATAGTCACAGAGTGACTATTATGAAAAAATATTAAACTAAAACTTTTAGATGTACTCAATTACTTTAGAATATCTTTAGGTGAAGGACTCACTGGAAAAGTCATGCAACAGATATGTACCTTGGCTGCGGCCCTCAGTTTAATAATAACGTATCAGATATTTTTAACATATCAATGATTCGAACTTGTTTTATAACCAATGTAGTGTATAGAGACAGAATAAAACAAATGAACACATTAAATTGGTTACCTCTGAGTTTGATAATATTTTACCACAGATCAATATTACCAGAGAGTCCATACAATTTAGGCACCAAAACAAAGCTAAAATTTTTTTGATTTCCAAGGAATTTAATATAATGTTTACTTATAGAAAAGTCAGTGTAGGCTACTATAAACTTCTATTTTTCTTGATATGTTGAAACTTGTTATTTATTATTTTTTCTTATAAAATAAAATAAGGTTCAAACTGTGTAACATATATGGTATTTAATGATATGCTTTGATCGAGACTATTACTAAGGAGATGTACTACATTGGTGTCTATTGGTAATTTTGTGCATTCTAATAATAATAATATCATCTTACTGCTGATTAGAATATCACTTAGATGCTATAAAAAAGCTTAAAATATTGATTAATATTTAAATAGAATATAACGACTATTATTATAAAAAATTAATGTTGATTATGTTTGTTATTGCGTTTCATATCACTATTATTAGGCATTTTATAATTAATATAAAAGTCTTAACAAAATAATTTGAAATAATGAATGTTTGCTCTTTAGAATAACTGTTGAAAACAAACAAACCACATCAATTTACTGCGATTTATTGTGCTTTTTCAAAGTTCTCAGCAAAGCCCAGTATAATCAAAAGGCCACTATTATTTTTTTATTTCAGGTTTTTTTATTATCACTAATTTAAACTGTATTGTGTTGAAAAATAAGGGTTTTATTATGATTTTATTCATGGGACAATAGTTTATTATCTATTTTATTTAATTTTTTATGGGTGTTTCATCAGTTGTTGATTTTAGAAGTTAGGAAGTACTTTGGTAGCAGGGCCAAGGACTACGAGACTACCTATCTAGCTCACCATATATTTTTCAGGGTTTTCATTAATGATTCTTGTTTGTTTTTTTTATAACCTTCTTAACAACTATGGCTATTAACTCCTTAGCAAGTTAATTGCATAACCTAGGAAACAGAAAACAAGGGCTCTGACAGCTGACCCAGAGATGAGAGTAATTAAACATGAACCAGATAGTATCAAAAATCTAATTCATTTAATAAAAACATAACATAAAGGACAAAGATTAAATATAATAAAGGAGTTCGCATTTGTAGGTTGTGTAAACTCGTGTTTATAATAACAGCATAAAAACACAGATAAATAATATATTAACAAATTCACCATCAATCAGATAGACTAATTACACCAATAATAACAATGAAAAGACGACTAGATAGATATGATAATGATAATTTAAATTTTAAAACAATAATATCAGGTAATAAATAAATAAATCTAAAATTATTAATAGAAAATGTATGCATATATTGGCACCATTTATTTCCTGCATCCTTCGATAATTATCAGTCGCAGTTGAAGATGCACAACATGCGAAACCGGTCGGGCGACTACAACACCGATTTACGAGGTATGACAGACTTTTATAATAATATGATGTTTTCACCTCGGTGGTACTAACAATTTGCATGTATTTAACATCGAATTGTTGGCATTACCCCTGACTCTGTCCAACAGAAGACGAGGCTTGACATCCGAACCACAATTATCTATCTCTCAGAAATCATTTATAAGTTTTTTTTTAATGTAAAAATTAACAAAATTCTGAACAGCTTCTGACACTTAAATAACTTTTTTTCTACTAATTGAATGCATACAATTTGCTGTATATCACAGCGAATTTAATAATTGAAAGGTCATTGTTTTCAGTGATAGTCTCTCTGCCTTCACACTCTTGACACAAGTGTATTGAGTTGCATGTAATATACGCTGTTTTGATACTATTTGCCTCTTGACCAATGGCCAAGACTAGGGGCCAGGTTAGCTCAGTGGTTAACGTACTCACCTCTGGGATAATAGTGCGGGGTTTGATCACCACCTGACCTTCGATTTATTCACTCGGGAGGTGACTAAATTTGAGTATGACATCCCTCGGAGAGGACGTTAAGCCTTCGGTCCCGAACCTGTACGATATCAGGTACTTGTTAAAGAGCCCTACTCGAAATACACTTAAGTTGGACAAAATTTAGGACTCCCAATGTAAAATCTGTAGAATCACTGATCAAAGAAAAAGGCGTTTAACGGCTGACGTTATTACCCGCTAGGGAATCGGTTATTTATGTTCTATATGCTATATATATATAAATATTTCACATAAACACGTGAAGTAGCAATCAATGATCAAATCACAATATGATGTGGGAAAACAAGACTAAGATCTTTCAACCGTAACAAGCAGTTTTCGTCAGAAGAGTCATTTGGGTTTTTGACTCTGACGAAGACTGCTTGTTACGGTTGAAAAATCTTAGTCTTGTTTTCCCATTTCTTATTGTGTTTTATAATGGTCCCATTTCATATATATATAATGGAAATTAAACTAATTTCTTTAAAAGATTGAATGAACTCTTGCTTATTATCTTGACTAGAAAATATTATTTAAAAAAATAAATATAAATAACTATATATTTAACTATAACTTTATAACAACTATGAATATCGTTAATTAGAACTTTAAAAATGATAAATTTTACTTCGTGAACTAAAAAACCAGGTATTCATAACAAGATTAGGTGTCAGGTCTGTCTGGTTATCTGGCTAGGCTAAATATAATATTTACTTCTTAAACCTTAGTGAGAGTCTACAGTTTTTAGCGTAGGAGTGACTTTCAATTTTAAGACTCTTACCTTGAAGGCTCTTTAAGTTTGATTATGACTCCACTCTATTTTGATAATAATCTTTTTATAAAGGGGATATTTAACTTGCTGTAAGGAGCAGAGATCTTTTGAGAACTCTGTCGAAATGCCAGTTACCGAAGTGGCCGTTATGTTAGGCGACTGATTGGATGAACACTTTAATAACGTCTTCACCGTCCTCACCTCTACCGTCTGATTAATCAGTGCTTTGTTAAAGCTGGCACAACTCTATTGTGTTAGATATTAAATGTGACTCTTATAGAAAATGTTAAAGAAGAGTAAAAGGTCGTTGACGTCAATTTGTCATGTAATTTACCAGTTTCCTGACAAAAGTATTGAATTCATTGAAGAGTCCTTTCCATGTATGTATTGCTCATGATTGCTATGATGTAATTATACTCATACTTATGATTGTCTGATAGAAAAGAACTAAAATTATTTGTTAATTTTTTTCAGTATTATAAATAACAAAAGAACTCACTCTGTTGAATTTGTAATTCTGTTGACCTAAATAGATACAATGCTAATCTAAGTGGTTCACTAGATAATTAGGGATTTTTTTTGTTTAAATCTGGGTTGGTCTGCACTCAACTTTAGGAAACGTTTTATAAAAATTAATGGATGTTCAATTTAACCAATACTTTATTTTAATGTGGTGACTACCATTTCGCACAGTATGATGAAAAACAATTCATAGTTATAACTACAATTTGTGAATGAAGATCTAAGTCCTTTATTAATTTAGTGGGAACTCATAATTTATAATATAAGTTGAAACTGTTGTAGTATTTCGCTTAGTACAACAGCAACACACATTTAGTTTAAATGTTATCAAAATTGGAAGAACATAAAATGTTGTAAAATCTTGACCTCATTTATTGGATCACTTGTGCTGATTATTCTTTTTATGGGATAATCAGTAAAATATTCAAATAGACCTTTTTTTTAGTATATAACTGAAATGACGTCTCACAGAATTTAATTCGTCTAAAATTGAAAACTTGTCGATACACTGATTGACACAAGTGTGACCCTAATGTATTTTGTGATTCAGTGTCCTCTAAGAGCTGATCACTTACTACTCGAGATCTCGTTCTGAAGGAAATGCGGTTGGTTCTTAACGCCTGTAAACTGTTCCACTTAGTTTTGTAAGAAGCACATATGCCATTCTTTATCTAACTTTGAAATACGGTCATTAATCCATCAATTTGTTCAAGCCTCAACTTTTTAGATATAAATTAGAAATAATCTTTATCAAAAGAACCCGGAATTGTGCCTTCAAATAAAGACATAATACCAAACTCATTTGCACACTGTCATAAAAATTAAACTTCAGGATAAAAACCGTAAAATTATTATAATTATAACCCACATATTGTCTTTTCAACTAATATAATTGATAAGAACTTTGGTACCCATTGTTACAACTTTTCATTACAAAATTTTCAAACAGATTTCTTTGAAAAATTTATCCTTTAAAAGAAATCAAATCCCTGAGCTACTAAAATTTGGCAGTTATGCAAATGTTTGATTCGTTTAATTTATAGGTTTACTCATCAATAACGCAGTTTTAGTTATATTAATCTCATTTAATTATTAATTTCCGCTCTGTACCATAATTGAATAGGATTGTATTATTCCAAAAAATAAATAAATTTATTGTGTACATAGATTGTTTTCATAATATTGAGATGAACAAGTTAATTATTTTTCTTTATTTTGAACATAATTTATTTAAACTACTTCACATTTTAAATATATAAACTCCTTCATCTACTGTTATTTAAAATAATGATTTTACTTCTGTAATTGCAAATGTGTATTCTAAATAAAAGTTATTCTTGGTCTGTTATGTTTGTATAAAGTGATTAATTCAGTCGATTTATATCTATAAATGAACACATACACAATAGGCAGCCTAGCGTTCCCGTGGGTATGTTTCTGCTTTAGTGTGACATATGACTCATTTTTTAAAATTTTACATACTAATATATTAATGTTTTAAAATTTAAATCACTCTCATTTAATTAACACTTACTTTTTTCTGAAATTGAGTGCGATAGTTTATTTCATTCTTAAAGAAAATTTAATTTTAATAAAATTAACGTGAGTACCACTGCAAGTGTCTACAGGTAAAAGTAAATAGTTGTACTTTTAATCTCCGAAGGATATCTTAATTTTATGACTTGTTTACTTTATTTGAAGGATAAAATCTTGATTCATTATAGAAATGTAATAGCTAATTCAAATTGTATATATATTCAAGTATATATTAATATTATAATAATGCATGAATATAATATTAATTATAGTATATATGTACTATTAATTATAATAATATAATACTGTGTTATTAATTATATTATTTTTTTATATTATAAAAAGCATGAATCAGACTTTGTGTGTTAATAATTATTACTTCAGTAATGTAATCATACCAAAATTAGACAACAAAAACAATCAAGGGTTGCGGGGTTAACATAAATCCGTGGTAGAACATTTGTTCATATGTGTGAAACAGTAGAACCTTTGAGAACGTTTGATAAATGTTATAATCTAATAATATCAATATGAAGATATTCATTTTGAGCAGACTAAGTCATCCAAGAGTGTGTAAATATAATGTTTTTACGAGAAAACAAAAGAAAGGTGTTTGTTTATATGTGTCTTTTTCTTTATGCTTTTCAATACGGTTTTTTTGGAATATGTTGAGCAAACTTTTTTGTGGCATTTTCTTAATATTTATTTACGTTATGTTTATTTTTTTTTTAGAAAAATGTTAAAGTATGTCTTAAAGGAAAAGTTTGATAATAACTTAGAATACTTAGATACACTGAAACTCTGGCAGGAAAACTAAAATAATATATATCTATAACTGTATGTGTTCTTAAGTAAGGCTGCCCAACTGATATAATATGATTTATATGTGAACATGTTTTATTATATTTTTTATCTTATACATCAAACATTATTTTCCTGAAAACTTTGGCTACCGGTTTTCTAAAGTAACAACTCTCTTATTTCAGCCACAAGCTTTTGGGATATGCTGTACAATGTAGAGCATCTGAATAAGATAGAGTTATTATACATTGAAGTAACTCGAACAATGACTATTGAACTGAAAGTTTTACAGAATTAAGATATCAGCGACAGCATGGTATTCTCATGAGCCCAGGCTAGGGCTTAACCGACACAATCGATTGAAGTGAATTACGATGCTCGACAGAAAGTGACCTTCTCTTTAATGTTGAATATAGAAATAAATACCAAGCATAAGATGGAAGGAATTATGGGAGTTTGGATGGGAAAGGTCGAAAAGTGAATGTGTTTTAGTTGGATGTGAAAATCGTCCTTCTTGGTTTGGGCGAACAGCGCTTGAGTAACAATAGTGGCTTGCCCTTGAACAGTGGGAAGTCGAAGCCTGCAGTCAATTAGCCTAATAACTAAAGGCAGATAGAATCTCCCCGGCACTCCCGTCTCTTTTCCTTACCTCACACTTGCACATAAGCCCATGCATTTTTCGCTTATTATATCTTTCAAGGTCATCCATATCAGAAATATCGATGAAAGTTTTGAAGAAGAAAATTTGAACAAAACACTTTTCTGAGGGATATCAGCTTCCATCTTCACATTAGGGTGAAACCATTCATGTAAAATTTTCTCTTGCAATACAAACCTACAAATTGTCTTTATCAGTATATCAACATGATTATACGTTATTAATTAATTATAATGATTAATTCGGTTTTGTCATTCACTCTCAAAGTCTACTTTAAAAGGCTTTATGTCTTGACTTTATGGTTTGATTAATATTTACAGAATATATGCTAGTTTAATTTCTGTATTACTAGCTGCTACTCAATTGAAGGAACTCATTATAAATCTGTGACAATGCTGTCAGCTTCAACAATATTCAATTACTTTTCCTTTAGTCAAACAAGTTGGCATTTGCTTAAGAACCTGAACAATGTTACATGTAAGCATTGCTTTTAGTTATAATTTTTACTAAAACTTCGACTCTTCGATCCCAAAAAATAGAATGATATTTGCTTTAACAGACATGTATAACTTGAAATTTGTTCAAATTAATGATAGAACTGTCTTTTTGACTTTTAAAAGTGGATTTTTACTCCTGGTTTCTGAATTTATATTATGTCAGCTGGTCAAGCTCAGTATATCAGTTTCACCATTATACTTTAAAATTTCTTAATAATTAATGAAATTTGTTGTCTGAAGATTGAAAAGAAAGGGAAGATCTGCAATACAAACATTCATCAAAATCTAAGGATCATAAAAAAAGAAAATAAAAAAAATTCTAACCTGTTTGATAAACTGTTAAGTTTAGTCAATAGATAAAGCATTTTTACTGATTCTGGCCTAAATAATTTTTAAGCAACTCAATATGAAATACGTTTTGAGAAAAAAATATTTTAGGCTTAATCAGCTCGACATTGGAAGAACTATCCAAGTTTCTCAAAACGAGAGAATTATCTACCACTCTTATATTGCTTGAAAAAGGATTTCGATTTGGAATATTATTTCTTTTTCTGAAAATTCATTGAAGTGATTGTAATCCTTTTGAATTTTAAGTTGTTAATTTTGAATGATTTAATGTGTGAAGTAGAGAAGTATTTTTCGACAGTTAGTAAAAAGTACAGACCTTTTCTTTAGTAGAAATAAATGTATCAATGGCAATCTTAGGAGATTATTTTTTAAGTCACCTGTCTGTTTCTACCTGTTCATTCCTTCAAAGGAAGAGCTCTTTGATGCAATTTGACATAAATGTGGTAAAAGAGACAGTTTTTCCAGGATTTCTACAATAGAGAGCACCAATAACAAAGGAGGATTTCTTCAATGGCATGCTTTCGTTTTTTTATACAGTTTTTTAAAGGAAACCAAGTTAATGAGCCTCTTTGAAAGGAATTCCTAAATCATTGATCAAACTGAGGATGCAGATAATTATCATCATAATGTTTCACAATAACGAAAGTTATGTATAAAAAATATTAGGTAAGATATAGACAAAATTACAAACACTTATTAAAATTGTTAGTTGGAGTTTGATTTTAATTAATAGATCAATGATTAAAATAAACTAGGAAAAAAGTTTTAAATTATCTGCTTTCATAATTTATCTGCAAAAAAAGGAAATAGCCATTTTAAAATATATTTTTTGTTCTCTCCTCAAAGTACTCCTACTCTTGAAGACTTTTTTTACAAAACCTTCCTTTTAGAAAATAGAATTCAAATATACTTAAATATCCTTAAAAGTATTTTCAGTAGTGTTACCTTCTACTATTTTTTTCGACACATGTAACATTGAACAATTATGTACAAAATTTTGCAATTGTTTTTAGGTAATTCACTTATGCCTACTTCTATTTAGGTACTTCTACATATATTTATGGTGACCACATAAATAATAAAGAAATTTCAAAAATTTGGTTACCACTAACTCCATAAGATATATCTTTGTCATTTAGTAGTTATCTAATAAAACGATAGTCCATCCTTTATGTATGGGTGTTCCAAATGCATGATGTTAGAATCAATTTCATTCAACTATGGATTTTAAAAAGATTTTTCTTATTTGAATTGAAATAATATGGTGTAAAAAAAGACACACTTCTGTAGCTGATGACTAGAAGGAAAGCAGGTTTTATCGTTAATATT
Source organism: Hermatobates lingyangjiaoensis (assembly GCA_026182355.1). Taxonomy (NCBI): domain Eukaryota; kingdom Metazoa; phylum Arthropoda; class Insecta; order Hemiptera; family Hermatobatidae; genus Hermatobates; species Hermatobates lingyangjiaoensis. The sequence goes on along the minus strand of JAPFBL010000014.1, from coordinate 2,619,248 downwards.
ATATTGATACGTTAATATTGACTATACATAGTCGCAGATGTAAAAATTACAAGCGAGGACGAAGCTGTTTAGATGGGGTTTTGGTTGATTTATGCGGATTCTAGTATGGGAGTAGACAAAAGTGAGTGTGGTGGGACCATTAGGAGTGAAAGGTTACCGGGTTATTAGGGTGTGAAGAGGCTCAGAGAAAGCGTGAGGAGGGCCAAGGTCGCCTGTAGGACCGTCAAGTCATTGCCACATTCGCCAATCTGTCTGGCCTTACTATTAGCAATCCAGCTGTCTTTTACAAATTCACATGTTCTCACTCTTTCAGCCAATTTAATAATCTTAATTTGAACATGATTGTAAAGTTGAAAACAAACGCAACATTACAGACCTCTTAAGTTGTTCTCTTGAACTTCTGTCTAACCCAGACAATTCGATTGCGTATAGGCAAGTAATAAGTTTCACTTTCACACTCTCAGTTCCTGGAACATCTCCTCATTCTTTTAGTTCAGCTGCCATACGACACACTCCCTTTCATTCTATTTCTGGCCTGCTCATTTCACTTATGCCTTTTAATCTCCTCTCCCTTGATGATGCTATAAACATTACACTTGCGAAAAACTCAGTACGCAAGAATTTTACAAAATAAACAAACAGTATAATAACGTTTACAATCTTAACTGGTTACTCGAGGTGTGTGAATTTTCCTTCAATTTTTTTCTAATCTTTACTTTTTAGTCATATACTATTTATATGGTACATAGATATCTCTTTCGGAAATTGAGAAATTCCAATGTTTTTGTTTTATAGTTCAATATTTCTTCTCAAGTTAAATAGTAGACCCTTCCTTAGTACACTATGTTTTATAAAAGTAATAAACTTTAAAATAATTAATTAAAAAACTTCAATATTCAAGAAATCATTGAACGCAAACTGATTAACCTACATGTGTATTTATGCATATATTTCTTACTTAATATATTACTGTCACTTAATACTAATAGCATCCTAGCCTATATTTAAAAATTGAAACCAACTTATTTTCTATTAATTTCTGTACTAAATATTACTCTTGAGCACACTTAACTCTTCAGAAGATTCCTTCTTCTGTTAAGAGGGAACAATCCATTAATAAACTGTTAATCTGTTCAACAGCTCTAAACCATAGTTCTTTCTTAGAAAGATATTGACATTTAATAAAATAAATTAATATATTAAATATCAATATTAAAGATATTAATATTTAATATATCTGATTAAATGTCATACTGACACCATGCAGTATTGCGAGTGTAGTATTTAGCTGTATACTCTGTCAACAATTTAATCTTGCAGTTTCAGTGTGCATTAGCATTAAATCTAGGGCAATTTGATGTTCTTTTTATCGTACACATATAGAATATTACTGTTTACATATTTTATACTCGTAGATATATAATTTTTAACCACTTCCTAGTTCTGCATCAATGTGCATAATATCAGTATTTTGTAAAAATTGGGAACTTTTTTATTCAGATGGCATAATAATACTAAGTTCTGTTGACTGATTTGCAGACACCAAAATTTTCAATACACCAAATTGATAGTTTTTTTTAAATAAATAAAACTTTTTTTTTAAATAAAAATATTTTTAATGGTGAATGGTAAAGATTTTCTGGTGATAATTCCTTTCAAAAAGGATTTTCGCTGAACTGTTGGTTGTATACCGAGTTGATGTAAGTGCAGAGGTTACAGTACATCTAACATAAGGTCATTTAAACTTTAATTTTTAATGGGGCGTTGTTTTTAAGCAGACTTTTACTTTATCTTACCTAACAAGCCACGCAACTTAACAAGAGTGGTTACAAGAGAACAAATATGGTCACAGTACGTGAAACGTCATGCAATTCTTTAGTCAGTTAAGTGCAATAATTGTTGTAAGAAGAGGAATTTTGAAATTGAACAATTATCATATGATGTGGTCTTTTATCCAGAAATATGGAGTTTTGCATGAAATTCGCTCTGTATTGTTAGTTTTTATGGTAAATACATATGTGCTAGGACAATAGAACTGGTTTTTTTTTCATTTCTGCCTTATTAGTTCTCCCTCCTTATTATAATTTTGTCCCACCTCACCTTTGAATCTGTCTTACGATTGGCTGCACTGTTGTTTACAACTGTCACTCAATCGGTTCACTCGATCTCTTACTCTTTCTTCTGCTGATGACAGGTAAAGCTTAAATTTTAGAATATTTTCCTTATTTGTATATCTGTACCATCAATTGGTCTTCGTTTCGGTTCATTTTCACACTTACAAGTATAATTGAAACGGATTCATTAAAAACTGGAAGTTAACATAAAATACATAAGAGAAAAAGGGTTGCTTGGTTTTTTTTTTTGCTGAGAGAAATTCAGAAATGAGACTTTCTTTCAGCCAAAACAACGGGTCTTTGTCAGGTAAGTATGGTTCAGGAGCCGTTGTTTTTGTTGAAAGGTCTTAGTTCCATTGTCGAATTTGTTAAAGCATTGACTTGCTTCTGTGCGGCTTGCTTCACTCTCTTGAAGATTGCAGATGTTGCAGTATGTTTTATGTTTTCTTTTACATGCTTTCTCTCTAGATATAATAAAATAAAAAACAAACAGATAATAGAAATTGTATTTGCTACCGTAATATGTCTTTCTTTGAGAAATAAATTGGTTTTGTTTTTTCTCATATCAAACAACATTGTAGGGTAAAAAAGCTTAATTTATTTATATAAAAAAATAGTTCTATTTTCTCTTTATTCATATATTTGTTGTTTGTATTCCATTATAGTTCTCTGTGTTAATTTTTCAATATGTTTCCTACACTTAGTCTTAGAGCAAATTAAAGGTCCAACATAATCTTCGGGAAAAAAAATAACAAAGAACTGCACCTGCCTTCCAATATGAAACACCCCCCCCCCCCCGCTTTTGTTACCCCTATCAATCAACGAATTTTTAGTTGTGGAGACTATTTCATTAGCTTTTTACCCTACCATGAGTAAATACCACATAATAACTGATTGCACTACGTTAGAATCAAACAACAAAGTATATTAACAGGTAAACAATATATTGACACAAACATTACGTATTAAAAAAAAATCGTAACCATTTCATGACTTAATTCAAGTTTTAGTGAACATTGAAAGAATTATTATTGTTTGTTTCAAGAAAAGACCTTTATAATTCATATAGGAAAAACATAATTGTAATCGGCTACCTAAGTAGAATGCAATAGTTAAACTATTAATTTTGAAATGTTATTCATTACTGTGTCAGTAATATAAAACATTTAAAGAATCAGATTTTAGATGGCCATGTACTAAAAGTATGACAATGATTACTTAACATATTAAATCACTCATGGACGATTTACATGTTTAATGTTCATTGTGATGCTGGCCAAGCCTTCAATGGCTTCCTTAAGTACCTGGAGTCTGGTAGATGTCATATTATACTGAAAGAAAGTAAGCCACATATTCTTCTCATAATATCAAAGTTGCTATAGAATGTTCTGATCGTAACAACTTATATTCTATTTATTTCCGTCTATTGATTATACTCTCATGTATATAGACACTAAAACTCGAACCATATTCAAATGATACTTATTTCTTAATTAGTTTTCAATCCACCCAATAAAATATTGTTCACTATACACAAACAGGACATGGATAATAATATTCCCTTTTAATTTCCTATGTATATAACTATTCTAGAGAGTATTAAGGGACTAAGGGAATAAAATGTTTGTTCAAAATGCAAGTGGGTAAGTTGTCTAATTGGTTCAGAGATTACCTGGGTAGGTACTTCCTAAACCCTTGTAGATCGGAACAGATTTTAAATCCTGTTACTGTTTTCTGATGCTTTTTTCTGTTTTCTGTTTAAAACAGAAAACTTTTTAAAAAATTTAAAAATTCTGTTTTCTGATGATTGAATTTTGATGCTTATCTTTTATATTTTTATGTGAGGGGCTTCTGTAGCTTTTTGTTTGTGGTGATCCATTTCTTATTAATGTTCTCATTGATTCCTAATATTTATTTTGTGGTCTTACATACATACGTTTTATATATTTTTTGGTAATTAGGGAAGTTGTAGTCATCCCTGTTGCCTCATACTTCCGGGTTCTACTGTCCCCTTTATTGCATTTGACTTTATGCACTAGCTTGGTTTCCTTTAATAGAGAACTATAGCTTTGGCATTATTTTGCATAAATAGATTACCATCAATTAACTTTTATAATAGGTAATTAGAATTTATTTGTTATTATCTTGCTTTGATAATGCTTTTATTATATTTTTTTATTATCTATTTTCTGCTCTTCAGAGTAGTGATTTCTGTAATATAATTTTTGTAATTGTTGAAGAAGTATTTCAATCATTTTTTGACTTGTTTTGAATTAAGGTATTTTTTTAAAATCGTGTCATCAAATTGTTACAATATTCATAATTAAAAAATTTGTGCTGTGCAGATATAGTCGTGCAATATCTTTAATTTTAATCCTATTTTGTTTCTGTGAGAAGAAAAATATGAAAACGAAAAAAGCAGTATTTTTTTGGAGTAAAAGATGGTTATATTAGGATAGATTGAAGCCCGCAATCTTTTTGAATGTTTTCAGGTCAAATCAACATAACGATTATGGACACAACACGTACGTAATCATTTCTTAAAGCCTTAAGATTGAAGTACATTTCCTAATAATGCTCATTACTCCAGGGTTGTGAAAGTTCTGGTGTATCTCCAAACTTGGTGCAGTTGTACTACTTACTTAGTACTGCTGTATTACCATGAGGTGAATGAAGCGATTTTTTCTAAGTGAGTCAGATGAATACTAAAGTTTAGGTTTCAAGTAAAATAATTCACTTTTACTATTTTTTTTGTTCACACCTATTTTCTTTTATTAAGTTATTGATCATAGTTATTATATTGTAAAAATTTTTTTTCAAAGATACATTATAGATCAATACTTAAGCTTTGCTTACAGCTGTTACCCCGTAAACGTTGTTAATGTATTTTTGAAAATAAAAAATCTGGATTCGTCTATATTAAACTTAATTATAAGTAAATATATCATCAAACTCGGTGAAATCTGTATAGGTTTGGTTTTATTTTAATGTGACTATCGTTGGCATAATATCAGTGGTAAATATATGATATCAAACATATAGATAATCGAGTCAATGACTTCATTTGTTTCAATGTGGATATATCCATTTTATCAGTTCTCTTGATTATTCTAGAACAATCCGATATATTACTATTATTATCGAAACCTCGACAATGTCTGTCTTATTGTGGTTCCCTTTGTCATTTCTGACTTTAGATTATAAAGTTACTAACTTTACATTTTAAGTTATTTAGTGAACTTTAAAATGATGTCATAATCGGATACCATACTGCAATATGATACTAGGCATCATCTTATACAGTAGTGAAGAACCAATGTATAGATAAAGGGGTTAAGATCTTAAGTTCTACTAAAGAATCTCATACAGTAAAGCATATGTTTTGTGGCAATGTTTATAGTCTTACAATCTTTCTTCTTGAGAAAGATACTAGGACCGTTATAGCTGGAATATAAACAAACTATTCTGCTTTATCTATTTTTCAAATATCTGGAGAGTATTCTGCCTTACTCAAAGTCAGTACCAGCAAGAATTCCTCTTTTCATAATCACCAGGTCATCTGAAAATTCTTACATATAGAAACCTTGTTTATTTATAGTATCTAGTTAATCAACATCTTTAGAGCTAATTCTGTTGATTTACTCTATTGATAGGTATGTTATCTTTTATTAAGATGTTCATTTACCAACAACTCGCTCGGGTGGCTGGGTAGGTGAATATGTATCCACAGTTTGTGGCCACGCTACGGTCCAGAAACTTTGATGGACCAAATTAATATTATACAGAAAAATGGGCCTTCTAGCTTAGATGAGCCCTATTGTTTGGGAGCAAATATGAATGATGGAAAAGTCACTTTTTTGCCAAAAACCCGTTTTAAGACTAAATTTTTTTCTCCTAAGTAACAATTTTGGAGCCTTGAAATTTTGGCATTGTTTTTGAGGCTACAAAAGTTAAACGAAAAATAACCTAAGATTTTTAAACAACAGGTAATATTTTTTTTTCAATACTATGTAAAAGTTCTGACTTATAATTCCATCTGAAAGCTTGTGAGATGAATTTTTTTCAGATAAAATAGGAAATTTTCAAGTTTTCAATGGGAACATTTGTCTGAAATATTGAATGTAGAATGAGGTCAGGTAAACTATGAAAGAAATTTACTGGCTATTAGACCAAAAGTCATGTTCTCCTGTAAGAGATTATTTTGTAACACGAAATCTACACTTTCGCTTTTCAAAAATGTTATTACTGCAGTAGTTATACTAATAATATTATATGTATCAGTGGTGTGATATACAAAAATAAGATAAGTGGATCAGCACTATCTGAACTACCTCCAGGAATGAAAGACTAATTATACTATTAGACATTTACTATACTATACTATTAGACATTAGACATTTATACTATACCTAACTGGAACATTATACATTATATACCCAAGAAGTATGATATTATGTTTACTTATAGTAAAATTGAGTGTAGGGCACTCCAGATTTTTTATTTTTAGAAAAGATGACTATTGATTAAAAAAATCCACAACTCTTTTAGTAAGAGTTGTTTGAGTTTTAACTGACTTAAAAAATATTTTTGAAATAAAAGAAGCAGTTTAGGAGTTATAAATTCATAATCGAATCGCCAATTGTTCTTAGAATTCAAATATTAAAAATCCAGGTAAATATATGTGACAATGACACATAGTGATACTTAATGTTTATAATTTAGTGTTATATCCTCATTTTAATTTTACGAAATGCAATAAAATTGTATCATGTATATACTCACCCTGTATACCCAATACCCTCACGAGTTTTATACATGCCAAAAGAAAATAAAAATTGTATCTCTCCCAAATAATGACATATGTTTAAAGAAACTAGAAAATATCGAAAAAAATTTGCAATGATTGTAGTGGAAAAGATCTTCCTGTATAATATGATTTGAATTTATGATGGATATAAATTTTTAAAAATGTCACATATTCTCCTGCATACTTGGAAACTGAGAAGAAAAATTTAATGAGAATGATTAGAAAAATGTCTAAACCTACGTTGGTCCTAACAGTTTCTCGTCCTAAATCGAAATGGGCTGAGCTATTAAAAAATAATTGAATTGAATTCAATATTTAAGAGAAAATAGAATTCAAAGATAACAAAGATATTTTCATAATTACACTGTTTCACTTTCTGATTCTGAAAAGACTCTGGAACTATAAGTTTAAAAAAAAAAAGTTGTCTAAAAACAAATCCTGGCAGAAAATGTAAATTTCCCGTAATGCAGAATTGCTCCCAATAGAGTTAATTACAGTGCCTTCTATAAAATCTATTCTTATGCTACATATTCTTATTGTTTGCATGTATCTATTAATACATTCTGATGTTCCTACATTAAAAAAATAAATCTTCCTCATTGATTTAATAGATATCAAGAATATCTTCACATATCTAGAATTAGTAGTTCAAAGGAATAAATATTGAAAAACATATTTTATCCAAAACACTGACTTCCTTGTCATGCAATATAGCCATCAAAGAGTAGGTCACAGTAAGAACCCATTTTTGTGAATAATAGTATACATCAAACATTGTTGACTTCAATGTGACCACAAATATTTCGAAATGTTGCATAGTTTTATCTGTTGTAAATAAAAAGTGATGATATTTTAATAAATCAATGTAAGATGTCAGAAGATTTTATTCTTACATTTATAAAAATAACCGACAACCAACAATATATTAATGGGAGGGCTGTAAATATTATCGTGATTGTCTTGATGAAAAGAAGTCATGAATTATTTGTACAAGCTAATATACTGGATAATTAAAATGTACTATAATTTCTATAATATAAGGTATATATTATCAACATTTTAAAATATGGTATGCTAGCAAACGTCATCTTTGACGGGTATTTTACAAAAATTCATAGATGATACGTGGTATTTAAAAATATTATTGGAAAAATTATAGAATAGGAAAAAATATATTTATTAGCACAGTGTTAAGTAAGTGCCTATGTATATACCACATTAGCTGTCTGTCCTTCAGGTGTTGGAACCTCTTACTATTCAGCAAGTAATATACAGTTGACCATACAAGAGGCACTTGGTCTCACTCACAACAATTCCTGCCGTAGATATATTTTCCCATTGCGACTTATTTACCGTCATTATGAAACAAATAGTTGCTGGAAATTAATAGTATGCGTGGTATATACAGAGACTCCCCAGTACCACACCCAGTCATGAGGCCCGCCTTTATGAACGTGAAGGGACGTCCTATGTAGAGCACGAATTCAGAGCTTGATTAGTGAGCCTAATTTAAGTTTTTACTCCTAGGCAGTCTAGGAGCAATTACAGAGTCAAGAAATTCAGTTCGATAATGAAGTGCTTCCTCATAACTAATCAATCTGCTTACTGACTTGTAAGTTCTTTCCTCGGCTTGATATAGCCTAAGAACTTGTTTGTTGATTTTTCCTGCCTGTTCATTGGTAGGGATGAGAATTGCTCGTTCACAAAGCCAGTTATTCTGAATAGATGGCAAATCTTGAACTCTGAAAGACACCTTGTCCATAAGCTCTTGCTGTGAGCTTAAACGCAAACAAAATTAAAATCAAATAACAATACCTACTAGCTACATTATCAGACACCTAAAAACACCTGTATATTTTCAAAATGAAAATGTCTGTACAGCTAACCAAATACAGCTTACGTTGAATTTCCAATACATTCAAATTTTAGATATAAGTTAGGCACATAAATTTCTGCTGTCCAGGTTTCAGCTCTCTATGACTCATCCTGGCTGATTTTACTTGTGATAAAACGTTGCCGACAAACAGAAATTTTTAAAGGATGGATTCACTTTCTCTAATGAATAAAACGTAAAGATAACTTGAAGTGAGTCAGTTCTAAGCAATTTACATACAAAACCTTTCTTTTATTTATATATTAATATAACTAATTAAAATAATAGCACTAAGTGTTAAGTGCTTAACACTCACACATACTCTAAGTTTTCATCATTAGCATAGTGAAAAATGTATTCGAGTTGCACAGAAGTGCACAGCTGTAAAAACATTTTTTACAATAACAAAAGGAAAGTACAACATTGAATAAAATGACTGACAAATTAATGTAGTTTATTCAAAATTATATAAACAAGAATAATATTTTATACAATTATTAAAATTAAATGCTTGACTTACAATAGCAGCCTTCTCAATTATTAAAACTTATCCATTAAAGGATGTAAAAATACTTTTTGATAAATTCTTGTATAGTAAAATAAATTAATATAAATATTAAGGTAAAATAAAATTAGGAGTATATTTACTACAAGAAAACATTGTTTTTATAACGTTGAAAATTTAAATTTCTTCCTTTTTATTTTAAATTAATCACAATATATTGTTGTACTGATAACACATATTAAATATTGTTGAATTTTTGGAACGATTTTCTTTTTTGTCACGTTGACAATTATAATATCTAGATTTTTGGAAACATAATACATAATACAGGATTTTTCAAATTTAAATAATTTACATAAGAAATACACTAAATTTTTGAGTTACTTCTGGAATCAAGCTATTCCATTATGAAAGTATTTCTTAAATATCTTGAATTCATTATTTTTAAAGTTCATAATATAGTTATATATATAAACAAAGTTTATGAAAACTATATTTATACATAATACCTACATTGTTTAATTACATTCAATGTAATAACAAAACTGTTTTAACCTTTTATGGTAGTAAAAATATAAGTATGAATTAATAAGGTTTACTTCTTAGTATAATTTAGACTTTCGATTACAAATTAATTGATCCTGTTTAAATTTGATTAAACACATTTTTATTAGTCAGTTTCTTTTATTATTCTGAACATCTGGGTAAAGTATATTTTAATTGTTTCCTCTCTCTTAACATAAGAGTATAGTATTGTGTTATTAAATATATCCGCTTGTTTTCTTATAATTTCTGGAGATTGTGCAGTTCAATGCCATCACAATCTAGTTACAAAATTAAAAGGTATAATTCTCTCATTTCTTAATAAACTTAGCAGATCATGATAAATCAAGGGCTCTGCATTCATATACAGGTTATTTAAGAGAGTTGTATATTGGTACAAAGCATGAAGATTTGGTATACTAGTGATATGTAGATAAACTGAAAACCACTCAAATTATTATTTATAGTCATGTTATGTTTTCGGATCATTGTATCCAAATCTTCAATTTTCTTTGCTCACCCTATTGCTCACATTTCTGTTGTTCTAGTTCTACCAAAGCAATTTAGAGCTTGATCAACTTATTCCTCAAAACTTTAGAACAAAATATTCTTCAATTATCTATCAGAATCAAAATAGATAATTTAATGAAACATTTAGAACTTTAGAGAATCAAATATAGTCATATTTGAATTGGTTACGTCATATGAATGAGTTGCATGACTATGTTATAATCTGAACTTCATATTAAAAGGAAAACTTTCCTAACATGATATCTATTTACAGTTGGAATATTTCCTGACCAACAATAACATGAAACAAATGTGTTTTGATTATACCTTAACAATTTTAAACTACTTATAAGTATTTATGGAAAATTGATATCATATTTATATATAAGTATACAGCATAAATGCACACTCTCTTTGACAAAATTTATTTCAAACTTAATAAACAAACTGTGAAAAAGTTTTTTTGTGTTTTTTTTATTAATTACATGAATATTAATATTTCATTGCAACTTTTCAAGGTACATCTATTTCAAGTAGTTGTTCAAGAATATATTACAAATGGAATTCAAAAGTGTACATGTATAATTTTGTTAATGTTTCATTTTAAAAAATACTTTTGTATGATTTATTTAATTTATTAATAGTTTGTTATTATATTTTCTAGTTTTCTATGCCATATTAATGAATTAAGAGTAACATTTTTGAAATAGAATCTCAAAAGATCTAATACAATGATTTTGGGAATATTTCCAACCGAATTATAATAAAATTACTTCATTGTCAATATCATTTACTAATTTTGTTGTATATTGTTACAACAAAATACAATGATATTTTATCACCTTCTCTCTGTTGTTTCTGTCCGAAGTAAGTAAAATATCTTATTTACTCTATTTTATCAGAAATACAACTGCAATTATTTTGTTATTTATGAAATCTCTCAAGCTTTTAGTCTTCTATCCGTTTTTATTGATGTGCAGTTAAACTATTTTTGCTGCAATATTCTTTCTTTGAGTATAAAGTATATATTTAGTTTTTATTGCAACTTAAACTAAAATTGGAGTAATTTTTAATTTACTTTGAAACAAAAATCTATGAGTTCACTTTAATAATATTGATTTACACTGGCACAAATATAGGTAATGAAGTCTTTTTATTCTATTGAATTAAACAATATTGTTTTGCATTTCTATAATATACACATATGTCCAATCGAAATTCTACATTGCTTTTCAATTATTGTCTATTCTTTTCTTTGGGAATTTACAAATGAATTTCTTCTTATACAACCCGCAAGCTTCTCATTTTAAGTGTATTCACTTACATACATACATACATCCAGCTTGTCTAAAAACAAACTCTAATGACATTATTTCATTGTTAGTAACAATGAATATTTGGTATAACTCAGAATAAACAAGGATATAGTTGACAAATATAAGAACCATAACAAATGTTATCTAAACAAATAGTAGTATTGCTACAACAATTATCGCAATATCACTATATAAAAAAGTTTTAAGCGTTTTACCCATAATTATTGACCATGCAACATACTTTGACAACCATATTAGAAAATTTTATAATCATGATCCTGGATTTAATATAGAGTATATATTATAGGAAAAAAGTATATTAATAAAAAATACATTACTTATTGAATTACATTTAAGTATAAATGTTTAGATTTAGATTAAAGGCTGCAAAACCTTGTCTTCTACTTACTTTAGATTGCGTTAAAGCTGACATTTTCCTCGTTAAAAAATATTATTTTATAATTCATCAAATTACATTGAGTATAAATTCAGTTAAGTATTAAATTTGTTAATATACTTTATCTCTTAAATTTTAATTAGACAAGGCTCTCTTATCAAATTCTGTTTTTCAAACTTTTCACTTTTTTTTTAAAAGACTTATATATGCTTTTACTGAAGAAAAGAATTCTTTTTTTTAAAATATTTTTAAACAAACACATTTTTTAAAAATATTTCAGTATATTATATTGTAATTAAGAAATAAAATGCGTTTTAAGACAATATAATATCGATTTTATTTAAACCTTCAAAAAATTATTTTTCATATTTACATATTTTTAGTCTTTCTTTTACTGAAAAAGAAACCAGCTTATTTTCATGAATAAAATAGTACATTTTATTTTGAAGAATAGTAAAAAAATAACTATTATACTATTATATCATTATCATACTGGAATATAGTATTGTGATATAACAATTTTATTTTGTGTTATTATAATTAAAATAGCATTGGTTAGAATATTTTTTCTGGACACTTTCTTGATTTGTAGTTCAAGTACAACAGCTCCTGTCAGAAACTACAATGTTTATGACATTTATTTCCATTTTTTCTAGATGACAGTAGAATTCCTATTAAATACTATGTGCATATAAGGTTTCAAATGTTTTGCCAATACGGCTTACTCTTGTTTAATAACGATTCATCATTGCTATTAGTTCTGTATTATTACTTCATTTAGTTTACAAAACTTGTAATATTGATGTTTTATTCAGAAAAAATATGTTTAAGTATTTAAATACATTACAAAGATGTGATGTAAATTTCAAGATAATGATGTTTTGAATTAATTCATAACTTAAAGTATTTGAATGTTTTTTTATTTATTATTTGATTATTTAGCAAATTGTCTGTTTTCAGTTGGTTGAAACACTATATATTTTTTTTTTTTAATATTTGGTGTAAACATAATGCTTTAAACCAAATAGTCTTAAAGCATTATATACTTTACCTGATTTTGTGATATTTAAATGCATATAATTATTGGGATAATTTGCTATATTGGTATATTGGTATAAGTTGGCTATATATATAATGAATTTACAATTTTTAACTCTGTTTAATTGCTGTTCTCAGCCATTCATTTTTTTAAATATATTTTTCATGTTAATATTTTTTAATATTGTCGTATATTTAGTGATTCAGAAATGAGATTGTATTTCCGTCATCACAAAGTTAATACTATCTCAGAGGTTCCTTCTTTGTTTTGCTGGATATTTAACTAAGCCCATTGCACATACATAGAAGGAGTTATTGGCGGTGGCACACAATTGTAGTATAAACCTGCTGGAAATAGTTTTTCGATTAAGGTAGAACAGGCTTACTTAACTCGATAGAACCAAGTTCAATATTACCTGCCTACTGGTTATACTGGTGAGGGTAGTTCAGTTCGTGTAGTTGTTGCTGTCTTTCGACGACTGCATTGCTGTCTTCATCTTCTACTTCTTCAAATTTCTTCTTTTGCAGTTGTTTTTCCTGCAACAGTTCAGTAACAAATATATTAAAATGTTCATTTAGAGTAATTTTATTCAACTTACATGACTGAGTGGAATTGAGATATCCACCAATTTCAATAATACATCTAATTTTATTCCATTTATACTATATATGTTAAATTTACTGACACAACAAATTTAGTGAAAATAGTTGCAAGATTAAAATATTACTGTTTGTACTGCATAAGTTGCTATTATCAACTTTTAATTGCATATTATTAAATATTAAATTTACATTATATGTTGAATTTTTTTCTAATAAAATATCAATATTACAAGTTTTATGAACTAATATGTTTTATATTTAGTTTTATTTGAACTAATAATATAGAACTAATAACACTGATGACTCTTTATTAAACAAGAGTAAGCCGTTTTGGCAAACATTTAGAAACGTAATATGCACATATTATTTAATAGGAATTCTACTGTCATCTAGAAAAAATGGAAAGAAATGTCATAAACAATGTAGTTTCTGAGAGGAGGTATTGTACTTGAACTACGAATCAGAAACTGTTTAGAAAAAAATAATCTAACCAATGCTATTGTTAATTATAATAACAAAAAATAAAATTGTTATATCATATACTATAATATAATACTATATTCCAGTAATCTAAATACTATTATTATATTGTAGGATCATTAAAAAAATACAAGTATGAGTACGAGCTATATTTTTCTAATAATTTAAAGAAGAAAATAATTGTAACTTCATTTAGAGGTCGATATTAAGTTGTCATTAAAATAATTTCTATAAATTATCTGGTATGTATTGTAATATTATAATAGTTATAAGTTTAGGTGCACATTTCTTTTTTAAAAATCTATCCTGCAAACAAGTGAAATAAAGATTTTCTTTTTAAAATGAATAAAATGCATGTTAGATGGCTGTTTACTTAAGAACAATGTAACTTATTTTAGAAATTGTTATTTCTTGAAAATCTACCTTAAGGGCAATCTTAAATTGAGTTTGTGATTGTTGATTTACCAAAAGAATAAAACAGTGCACAAGTTAGGAGTGAAACTTAAACTTCAAAAGAGGTATTGGATATTGATATTTACATAACATTTTTAATATAATAATACTGATTCTGTGATTCAAACATACATACAACTTCTTTAATGGCTTGTTTACTTCTTTTACCAGATTATTCGAGAAAATGAAATGTACTGTTATAATATTTCTTTCCTTTTGTATATATGAGTGACTATTATTTGCGCGAGAAGTCTTTTATAATAAGAGTAATTAATGAACAATTCCTAACGAAGCATGCTAGTGTAGTCGACTTTGCAAAATAGCGCCTTCGTTAGGGGCAGACCGTCCATCATTACTCTTCGATCAGCCTTATGCACCACTTGAGACTGCTTAATGACATGGAGGTGAGAGATTTTAGAAGCTAATGTGATCATCCTGTTGTTTTCATTCATTCATAGATTATAAGTGAATGAGTACATAGGGGGGTAGATATTTAACATGATTTCTATTGTGCATAATGTCATAATAATAAATTATAAAAATAATAATAAAATAATAAAAATAATAATATTTGTATATAAATATAAATAATAATATTATGCTAT
This sequence comes from Hermatobates lingyangjiaoensis, assembly GCA_026182355.1. Taxonomy (NCBI): domain Eukaryota; kingdom Metazoa; phylum Arthropoda; class Insecta; order Hemiptera; family Hermatobatidae; genus Hermatobates; species Hermatobates lingyangjiaoensis. Next base: position 2,604,004 of record JAPFBL010000014.1, on the reverse strand, counting down.
ATATAATTCATATGGATATTATGTTACCTATCATTGCCTAAATGGAACTTTAAAAATTCTTTTAAGGCATTTATAAGGTTGGGTGGTTTTAGCTATGAATGGGGGGGGCACAACAGACCTAGGCCCAAAACTAAAATTTGCTTTTAACCGTTTGTTCAATTATTGGCATATAAATGTTAATAGAACGATAGTTATTCGTTTATAATATTTCCATGTTGTTCATTGGAAATACAGGTACGAGATATTTATTTTCTTTTAGATTTATAAAGACCATAATTGTAATTTTTATGTTTTTATAAACTTTAACAGGTGTGTCCATTACAATAGATTTCAATTAACTTTTGATATCTTAATTATTTAATTGCTTTAAGCATTAAAAAATTATCTTGAAATAATAACTTTTATTTATTGAATAGTATCGAATAATAATGCAATTTTGAACCTTATTTAATCTTAAAAGAATATTAAAATTTTGTTAATTTAATAATTGATAAGGCTTCTTTATTTTTTATTTTGATCGTAAAAATATTAATTATTAACAATTGACCGTATAGGGAAAATGCAAGTTATTTGGAACTGAATTGCATTTTCGATACAATTTTTCAAAACAAAATATTTCGATCAAAATATGCATTCAACACTTTAACGAGACAATTTCTGTTTACTGATATAATTTTGCTGAAACATTTAAAACGTGTACTCTTCAACATGAAATTATACAAATTAATGTGATTGGTGGTTTCACAAACTGGTCCTAATGAAATCAATTGTGGTTAAATCGATTATATATTAAAGAAAATCACCTTAAGGCTCCAGAGGTCTGCACATTCTGATTAAGGTTGAAAATCCATCTTATTCTAAATTGTTTAATGATCTATAACTACAAATGATTAGAAATTGTGAATTTACGAGTGGTGTAGGTCATGTCTTTTTGGATCTTAATTTAGTGCATAATTCGTATATGCTCAAAAGTTAGTGTTAACATGATCTATCGAATTCAAATTGTTTTCGTAAAAATGTATTCATACAATGAATTAAATTGTTCGCGATAACTCGCGTTCCAGTTCATAAGATATTATTGAAACATGCAAATAAAAAAAGCTTATCAAATGATATAAAGTGTATCATTTTAAGATGAAATGGAAACGAATAGAATAAGTTGCTGTTCATATTAATTCAGAAATAAAAGTTTATTAAATGAATACTTATTATGTTTGTCCAGTTTTATTAAGCTACAAACTGTATCATGATCGATTTTGACCACCTGTATTTTAAACTATTAAATAATTTGAGGCACTGATTATGCTAAGTGCAAATATACAAAGATGCAAGTACTACTATTAAATAAGTTTTTCTTTTATTCTTATGAGTGAGTTGACATAGCTGAAGAAGTGAGCTGTTTTGTCGGCTTTACAGAGTAACAAATCCTACGATTTGAGACCGTTGGCAGCTATATGTAGCACCACACACTCCAACAGAAACAGAAACTCTGCTATTGTGGAGTGTAACAGTTGGGTTAACTCACTAGAGAGTTGTATAAGATATTAGTGGTCGTGTCATTCGCCAGTATGTTTTCTTGTCTTGGACCCAAACTTGTCACCTGTTTCCAATAAATGAGAAAAACAAAAGACACATTTTTATCAAGAACCAGTGAACAAGGATCAATAAACCTATGTCTCTACTATCTTATATCTAATTTTGTTTAATCAATTGAATATATTGGAACAGTTATTTAATAAAATTAGTTATTGTAATTTGGGAATGAGTTAAATGTATTTTATGATGTAAACGCTAGGTAGCTAGTCTTAGAATCAGAAAATTGGGATGATATGTGCTATTTCAGAGATTAAATCAATTCTGTTAGAATAAGAGATTATTGATTTGAAATACATTTTGTTTCGCAAAATCCTAAGTAATAATAAAAGTTCAAACTTATAAATTATTTAGATATTTATTGGTATTGCGCTCTAATTGAAAATTCTTAAAATTACTCTTGGACCGATCATTTTAAAAAATTGTATGACTTTTACCATGTTAAATTTTACAACTAATTGGTAGTTTGATGGTCGATTGAACTTTTCTGAATAGATGGCCTAGCATGGCTTTCTCTTGGGTTCTCATTTCACTACCGCTGTTGGTAATAGACGTTAGTGGTGTGCAATACTCACAGCGTCGATGCGCATCTGCTGAAAGATGAGATGAAGGCCTCGCTGTATCTCTGGAGGAATGGGTGGTGGGGTGGGCAGGATGGTCTCCCTGGGCTCTGAACCCTTTTTCATCAGCCATGTATTTGACGGACACTATTCTCCCATCAGGAGCCTCGTATGAATATGAGCCTTGCTGAACCAAACTGTCCTGGTCCTTCTCTCCAAGGTTCTTCATAAATCCAATCTCTTCAGCAAAAATCTTATTTCCTGTTTCGTAGCTAAAACAAATGTACGAGTGAAATGTTAAAAAGATTATCCTAAAAAAACTAAGGGCAATTAATTTAAACTTTTGGAAATAGTAATTCGTAACTGAGTCAAACTCATAGCCGCCTCATTTATAAAAATGACAACCCATGTTTAAGGTGGATTCAGCTTTCCCAGGCTCTAGATGAATTGAGACAGGTAATTAATTCATCTAGAATACTGATGAATTGCCTGTCCTCAAACCAGTTCATTAATTCAGTAGAATTGCAGCTAGAAAGTAATATAGTATCTAAAATACAGCAACCAGCTTTTTCTAAAATATTTGATAACTTCGAAAGTTTTTAACTACAAACCATTTTTACTCCATAAAAATTTACTCCATCTAGCAGAATTGTTATGTCCTAGACATACAAACATGAATCGTTAAATCCGTAAATAAATGAAGGACATATGCTTTTTGGAAGCTTTCGACAGGTTGGTGCAATCCGTATTCCCTGTATCAGATACAGGCTGGGGAAATCGGAAATGCAGCCAAAAAATATCAATTTGCACCTGTTACGGGTAGCTGACTGAAATATTATAAATAATTCTGCAAACCTGTTTTAGTAGTTTACCTAGATTACAATTACTAACTGTCAGATTCCAAGCAAGTCATCTTTAAATAATAACCATGTTTTAGGTGAATTTAACTTTCCATGTCTCTTGATGAATTGAGACAGGGCAGAAATGCTACTACTACCATGTAAACAGCTACGAAAGCATTGGCATCACTATGTCCATGTTAATGTCTTATAATTTACAGTTTTTATGAACATTTAAGGAATTAATTAAGTTTAAAATTTAGCTTTTCGGAAGACAAATAAGTTGAGTAACCCGTAAACTAGATTATACATCCTCTTCGATTTTTAATCTAAAATAAGTCTTTAAAATTGCAATATGCCTATATTTGTTACATAATTATTTATGCAATAACTAATGATTAATATAGAGGTTAACAATGATATACGTTAGTTGAATATTTGTTTACTTAGCTATAGAAAATCATATTTTAAGATCTATGGTCTACAGATATCATAGGTACTTTAAGGAAACTTTTTGCCCCAAAGAAAAGGTCACCTTCCAATCTTGTCCTTTTTAAGAGTGTTCAGGTGAATTAACTCATAAGGATATTATCGCCATTAAACATTGAGTACTCTAAATTTTTCACTACTATGGTTTATTTAGAGTATTAATTTATAACGAGTAACCAATTTGTACAGCCTATAGAGAGACAGCTTTGCTCCTTTTCAAATGGATAGCACGTCAAGGTTTTTCCAAGTACTGTAAGAAAGAAGTTTAGGTTCAGAGACAAACTCAGGATCACCGGTGACAAGGCCAAGCATGCGGACCGCGACACTACTTTAACTCCTTTGCTAATTATGTCACTCTCTTCTATTCATTTTACTGTTGTTGTTTTTAATATCACAATCATTTCTACTTCAAGAATAAGTTTTAACAAGTTCATTTTATAATAATTGCATTCAGTGATATACATAGACAGGACTTGTATTGTGCGCACCTTAGTTTGTAGCTACCATCCATAGACTGTTGTTTGTCAAGCCTGATGATGGGAATAGGGGTAGTGTGAGGTCCAGATCTATCCAGAGGGACTGATTCCTGATGGTAGGTAGTCTGTGAGGCAATGGGAACTCTTTGTACGTAATTGTTCTGTAGCCTGGATGGGTGAACAGCAGGCTGTGTCCTGGGAGCCATGAATATTTGATGACTCATTGGTCTTTCCACGAATCCTTTTCCATAAATCACATCACTCTCTACATCATCCTCTTCTTCCGACGATTGTTTCCCCACTAGACCATATTCACCATTCCTTTCGACTAGCTCTTGGGAGTACTCTCCGTTAGGCCACACCATGACTGTCTTGACGTCCTCCGTCTCTGCTCCTCGAGCCATCTGCGACGGCACAAAGCCTCCCTCACTTTGTATTTCCTTGGTCCTCCCCCTCTCTGTGAAGCCCCTTGCCTCACTGCTTTTCTCCACCACTCCTCCTTCGACACCAAGACCGAATACCTAAAAATTGCAATATTACAGGATTTCAAATTTTCTAAATAATGTAAAATCATATCTATACAAAATATTAAGATTCGATTATATAAATAAGAAAAGACATTAAGAGAAATTAAAAACACACTCTTACAGTCTCTAATTTTCTATTTGAACTGCCTTCAGAAGAGATAAGAGAGAGAAGAAACCAAGGCACTGGTTGGAGACTCCAACTGATTCTGTACCAGTGGGCTTGGTTTCCCTCTCTTATCTCTCCTGAAGACGGTTCATACAGAATATTAGTGACTGTAAGCGTGTGATTTTAATTTCTCTATGTTTCTTTATCTACATTGAACTTTATATATACATATATAATAATGTATTAGGCAGTAGAAATATAGTATTCAGTTTTTGTGATTTTTTTTTATGAGTATTCTTTCATTAAATTTGTTCATATATGTACATCCACATACAGAAATACATATATATATATATATATATATATATATATATATATTGTAATTTAGTGCAAAGTACAAATATTTATTAAAAATAGATACTAAATATACGTAAAATTTGATATTAAACATATAGTTAATATTTAATAAACTTTTTACCTGTAACACCCTTTAAATTCTCTGATGTAATACGACTATATTTAATTTCTTTTGATACTAGACAACAATATTTATTTTTCATTCACCTTTTAGCAGAAAAAATTTATCTCTGATGAGTGTCTCCTCTCATTTATCTATCACATGACCTATACTCATTTGTACTTCCGAAATTTACATCAAGTGTATATGTAAATATTTGGCTTCATGTGTACAACAGCATTACTGGGTCGTTTATATAAGTTCTGAATAAACTTACTTTACCAAACTATGATGATATATTGTAAACGTTAGATTTTGTATGAGAAGAAGAGTAGATTCATTGCAAATTAGATACTTTTTATATTAGTTTGTTACATTTTTTGTTACATATTTTAAGAATGATGTTCTGCAGATTATTTTCATAAAATATCATTTATATGTAATCACCAAGTCCAATATTGTGTAAACAAAGTGTGTAAAAACATGTATTCAGTTATTTTATGACTGAATGAAACACTCAATATTACTGTTGTTTATTGATTTAATTAAGTAATTTATAATATTCATATTACTTTTTATGTGGTTGAAGAAGGGGAACAGAGCAGGGAGAATTTGTAAGAGAGAGAAAGTTACAGAAAAGTGTCATCTACTATGAGATATGAGAAAGAAATTCAGCTTTCTTATCTTGATTGGATGGAGCTTCCGTGTTACTAATCATGGTAATTCTAAACTTAGAAAATAGTACAACAATATGTTATTCCAAGATTATTACAGTGAGTCATATATTAACATGAAAATCACATCTTTTACTCGTGTTATGTACTGCTAATTAATGTAGTAACCTGACAATTCAATCGTAATAATTCAGAACACTTTTCTTTTTTATATAAGAGGTTTTGATTTTCAAATGAATAACCCTGTGTCTCTGTAAAACTTCTTCAGTTATCATGAAACATTTTTTTTTTAATATTTTAGGAAGTAAAGTTCCCTAGACCTCCTCTAAAACAGATGCTTGCATAGATGAATACTGACAGCTTATGAGGATATGGTACAGCGTTTCATCTCCTTGTTTGTATAGCACGGATTATGGGTGTTCATTAAGTATAAAATGGTGCAAGTACGTTTAAATCACCTGAGACTGATTCTAGCTCGTGAAAATATGCGGTGATAGACCTTTGTAGAAGATGTCAACTAATCATGTCATAACATAAGAGTTGCGTTCGTTCTTTCAGCTCAGATTGATATTTTTTCAGCTAGACCTGCCTAGATTTACTAGGCTACCTCTCTATAGGGCCTCAAAAAATATTATGGGGGCTCGAGTGGTTGAAGTTAATTTGCTTCCATAGCTACTTTGTCCGTCCTTTGTGACTGCATTATATCTTTTAGTGAGGAAATCCAACAGAAAACAGATAAGTCTACCCCAAGCCCTTGCTAAGACGAGACCACATCGATGGATTATATTAACGGCAAACCACTCTTATGAGCTACTCAGGATCATTTTAAACATAATTTTAAAATCACTGTGAGCTTTGAAAAACCTGAATAACGAATATAAGATAAAAGTATGCTTTTAAATTGTTTTTCAATTCAAACAAAACAATAGTTATTTTTAATGGTTTTTCATTGTTTCAATCCATGAATAAGCTTTGGATAATAGAACTCTATAAAATCTATTAATTCCTACAGTCACTTCTTCCAGACACTACAATCATGTGGTGTGCCTGTTTTCACAGTCATAGGTTCCAATCCTTCGATACTTTGTTATGATATTCTCACTGATAACGCTCAGATGTGTTAATGACCATAACGGATGTCTGAATGAAGAGCCTATTTCAAGTTTCATATACAGCCATTTTAAGTGCAAGCATCACTTGCAGTCATAAACACAAATTAAGAATGGCATTGATCTAGTTTTAACTGAAAACAAAATAACTAAAAAGACCAGTAGAATATTTTTTTTTATTTTTTGTCAAAATTAAGAAACAGTCCATAATTTAAGTTTGTTCTTGAAAAAAAAGTGTTATAGGAATATTCCACAGATTATGACGCGTGTTTATATGCACTATGACAAGAAACCTTAATTCGAATTTAAAAACAATTTTTAGTATGATTATTGGAACTTTTACTGTGAAATGGAGCACACAAGACTTAAATTTATGTAGCCTATTTGTGTATAACACCTACTTTGAGCAAATGATCTTGAAATTTGGCCTCTTGTGAAATGGGTACACGATAGAGAACCTACCAATCGTGATTTAGTCGAGGGGGTCACAGACCAAATAACTTAGCTTAAAGGCTGTTATATGCAGTGCTACTTTATTAAGTAATAGTTACGAGGAGAGAGGATCATTCAGTGTAAGGTTTGAGATCTTCAAGTAATCGCTACATCGTAGTGGCGGAGATGTGAGATAACGTTAATGTAAAACACAATGTTTCAATTAACACGGTATGCAACCAGAGCTTGTTAATAATAACGTAATCAAGGAATTTGGATAATGGTCTACTACAAAGAGTGCAAAAGAGTTATGTCAAGGCGATGGACCTTGAGATGTAATGTTATGTAAGAGGCGGTCGTAACGAGTCCAGAGCTTCCTGTCCGGGAAAGCGGAGAGAGGCGATCATTAAGGAGCTTTCTCTGTGGAGGACCTGCCACCTCTTTAATCAAACCCTCTGCCCTCTTTCTTAGTGTCATTCCAACACGTAAAGGCTTCTTCAGAACTATATAAGATATTCAAATCTACAGTAAGTTTTTCAAAAAAATTGTCTGAAGAAAACCTGTTTGGTGACGCCATAGCATCTCAACAAAAATATGATACCGACTTATTTTTGCACACTACTGACATCTATTGTTATATCTCATAGATTTAAAGCAAATAGCAGCAAACGAGACCTTCATGAGAATAAATTGTGCCACCATTCAACCTCGCAGGTATAAGTTGTACTATAAGTAAAGTCTAGCGAGTATGAAAAATTCAATTTCGAGACTTCGACCAATTTACATGTTTTGAGGTCCCCAAAGTCCTTTTTTGGCAATGTTTGTGTGTCTGGAGTGAGTGAGTGAGAATTTGTATACTCAAAAGTTTGTGGGCACGCGACAGACGACACCTTTTGATTAATCAAGTTCATATTTTATCTAAAATTGCCTATTGTTTTTGAGCAATATTGTATCATCAAAGAAATCACTTTTTTGGCAAAAATGTCATTTTAAAAAATATTTTTTCACTTAATAATTTTGATTTAAGAAAAAAAATTTAACTATAAAACGTTGAAATTTATAATTATTATGAAAACAGATAAAAGCTATATAACGAACCTTAGTTCGTTAAAGCAATGGGGAAGGTATTTTGGCATTAAAATGTACTGTTTTTTATTTATGATTCCTATCAAAAAATTGTGGAAAAGATAGACATCACACACACTGCTTCACGAATGGCAATGAAGTTTTAAAAAAAAATATAACTCTTTAAGGGCATGAGCTGAATTATTTTAACTTGGAATTACATGGATGGGTGCTATGGACCGTTTTGTGATTTCAGAATCTTTTTACGATACACGGGTAATTGCAGAAAAATAATTTTCTTTTTTATAAACCTCTACATAAAATAGGTTTACTGTGTAGTATTTTATTGGTATTCCAATATGTCGTAAAAACTGAAAACTCAACTTGTATTAATAGACAACCTGCTGTTCTTGTCTGATTTGTTTATCCTTAATCAATCTAATTGTTGCACCCTTAATTATATCTGATTATTGGGTATACATTATGTGTTCAAGGATTCCATAATTTTCGGGTAATATTAAAGCATGGGAAAGATAATAATTTTATGGATAGAAGACAATACGGCAATCGTTTTTAATCCACTTCTATTTGATTCTATAAACTTAAAATTTTGTATAGTAATATTGCTAATATTACATGACCTTACATTATTGGTTGATTAACATTATAATAAACATAACAAAAGTTCTAACTATTGGAATGAGAGAAGTTTTAGTTAAATAAGCAGCTTCATACCTACTGGAATTACCTACACCTGTTGGGAGCACATATCTATCTATTGGAACAAATTTATACAACACAGAATGGATTCATACAATGCTAACGCAAAGAATAATCAGCTTAAGTATATGAATACAACAAATGAACTTGTGGTCACAAAAATTTTTCCTTTACTTGTGAATGATTGAATAGATATTCTAAATTATAAAATGTTATAAGAAGAAGAATTTTTGCTAGTACTGTCTTTGAACATATGGAGCATACTCTCTTTATTGAAAGATTGTCAAAAGGAAGGGTTTGGATATAAACAGCTGAAACAGTTCCTTATCAAAGGGCTTTTTATTCAACTCACTAAGATACAGCTCTCGAGCATATAGAAATATCTGAAATCACTTTTGATTAAAGACTAGACCTGAGAAACCATGATTGGTTAAGATACTTTGGTTTAAGCCCAGACGATCAATACAGCTGTTACATATTGGGGTCTTAACCACATGTTTACACTTTCACTCTACACTTTTGTGATATAACCAATTGTATCATATGTATTAGTAGAGAGGTATCCATAGGTTAATGAAAAAAGTAAATAAACTAGCCTTAATAAACTTGAAAAGAAAATTAACAGAAGTAATGAACATCTGCTTTACATCTACGAGTAGCATAATCTTCAAACTTTAATATAGTTTTATCAACAATAAAACATCTGCAGTCAACTGAGACTGTTTGGAAATTAAAATGCTTCTATGGGCATAAAATATTTAAAAAAAATAATTAAAAATTAAATAAACTAACTTATACCATATATTGCTAGTACAATACCCCTCAAAGAGAATTTTATAAGTGGACTCGTAAGTAACCTGAAATTATATTCTTGATTTAAATCGTCCTAATTTTGCAAAACGTGCTACTATTTTGCTATTTACTGGTGTAATTGTGGGCCAAAAACTAATAACAAACTGCAATAATTTCAACATTTTAAAAGGTGAGGCTGGTGTAACAACAAATCTCTGCCATACTTCTGATGAAGATTTGTATTTAGCTATTCTAAAATATATTGCCATGAAAGTTGATGATATGCAGTTTATGAGACAATCAGGCTAAACTGAAGGCTTTGAACTTAATGGTTATTAATTTAAAACTATTTTGGCAATGTTTGATCTCTCATAAGAATCTGGCTTGTAGAAAGAAGTTATTTATCTTGTGAGAATCTGGACATATGGGAGGGATACTGTGGAATGAGGTGGTGAACTAGTTCGAATAGGTTTGATCCAAACAAACTTTGAGGATTTTAATGCTTTATGATCATCCATTAGCTTCCTATTGGTTTTGTTTAACGAATAGATAAGAATGAATTTAATGAAAATTGGATATTGGATATGAAAGAAAAATGGATAACCACACTGAAAACAAATGAAATTATTATTGATTTCTGTAACTGTGATATTATAGAAATATATATTTCTATAGTGATATTATATGATATTATAGTGATATTATAGAAATATATATAGAAATATATGTGGCCACATTAAACTACAAGCAAAACTCATTTGACAATCAAGGAGTTTTGCATTATGTTTACTAGTAGTAATGTTTAGTGTAGCCACAATCGTATTTTCTAATGGAGTTTTGTATACTCCTCAGTGTATTTCCTCATCGAGTTTTATTATTTATTCTTAGTTATTACTTTTAATATTTTTTCTTTTGATTTTATCTTTATTTTTTTTAATTACTAGCAGCCCCTCTGTTTCATTTTTGTAAAAATAATAACAATAATTATAGTAATTTTTTTTTAAATAGTGATGTATGTTTTTGATTGTTTCTATACCGTAGATAATCGTAATCTAAACTACACTTCGGGTGAATCAGTATTTGTTAAAATTCAAGTAATAAAGAAAATTAAATATTATTCATGCCAAAGTTTCTCTGTAAAGTTTACGGTTAACATAATGAATTTAGACTCATCAAAAATGGCAATTATGTTAAACGCCAATACATTTGAAAGTTACAGAAAGAGTTTATTAATTACATTACAGTTCTTAATTTCACTGATAAAACAAAGTACAAATGAAAGAAATGAGATGATAACTAAAACAAAATTTGGAGTAGTCCACACTTAATTTTACTTTAACTAAACGTATTACCAAACTCATTTGCAATAAAATTATTTTCTTGTTTCATTTAAAGAGGCTATTTCATTTAAATTTTATAGATAATAAATATAACAATATTAATCGTTGTTATAGCAGAATGCAGAAAAAAGTGAATGCAGCAAGACTTAATGTTTCGTTATTTCGATAAATTTACAATTTCAATGAATCATAAAACGTAGAACCCACAGTATGGTAGAAAAAATGGTGTCTGAAAACACATAATGTGTAGTCAAGTAGACTTTCCATGAGGTAATACTACCCCAAAACTATATGGCTTATGTTTACTATAACTGTATTTTTAGATATAAGTAAATTTGATCTAAAATGAAGTGGGATTCGTAGTGTGTTCCAAACTTTTGAAAGAATAAAAATGTTGCCTATACTGGTACATTAACAGTTCTTTTAATTAGATATGAAGTTATTTATAAGATGTTTTTATGTAACTGATATCACTCATTTAAATCTGGTCGGATATAAAGAAATCTGGTTAAATCTTTACTTTAAAGAGAATATGAAGGAAGGTCATCTAATGTTGACTTTCCGTCGGAATTTAAATATGAAATATTCTCCATTTTGAAACAGAACTATGTAAATGTGTGCCACAAATTAATTTGTATTGACTAAGGATGATAAAAAAAAAGTTTAAATTTGCAAATGTCTGAGTTAAATTGGTCAACAGTAGGTTGGCTATTATAAGGAAGGTCGTGATTTTCCCCTCCTTGTTCTTTATTACCTGAAGTCTTCTTCTACACTTCAGAAGACAATATTGCACAAAGTATTTGCATACTATGAAACCGAAGTTAACAATTCTAAAAGAAATAACTGCAATAAAACTTAATACTACTTGACGGAGTATTTTAAAAAAAAATATGAAGAGAAAGCACTAAAAGTAATACTCAATGGCTTTTAAGAAAAGATTGCAAATCAGCAGTTAGAGATCTCTCTATTATTGGAAACGAGTTATTAATTTTAAATTGTAAAATTAATAGTCTTATTTTTGCTATAAAAACTACTTGATTAACAAATGAATAAATATGAAACATTAAAGCAGAGAAAGCTAATTTGGTTTGAATATCTGAAATCCTGAATGTAAGTTCCGGTAATGATGTCATATATTTTGATCACTGTGAGAACATTGCAGTTAATCACTTTCAGTTATTGAAGTGTGTGAATAAGCTAGTACAATGTGAGTGAATTTCAACTGAATGATTTTTAAAAGTGCTTCAGTTAAGAGTAAGTGTTTATAATCATCTATAATTTTATTCTCTTTCAAACAAAACGTATTTCTTGTTTGTTTTTTTAAATCTATAGTCCAACTAAGACAATGTTGAAATTGGTTGGTATGGGTCAGTTAACAAGGAAAAACAATTGATTAGAGTATATGACAGAATTGAGATGGGGATAAAGGAGGGCAGATCTTCTTTCAGACATGTATCATGTGAACCGCAGTCTCGGCATTCACGATCTTCAAACTGAGAGATTCGCTTCTACGAACTAACTTCCTGGTAACAGGATCTAATTGCAAAAATTATGTTATACAAAATCAATCAGATAGTCAAAAAGATAGATTTTTTTTTTGTAATATACATAAATACACGAGTGCAAAATTAAAGAAGAGTAACACACAAAGTAAAAAAACACTTACAAACTGAAATTTTGGGTAATCCATCTTCAGGAGTGTAGACGAAAGGAGACCTCAGATTGCCGAAAATTTGACCTCGTGTGTTTCTTTATCTGTGTGTGTTACTCTTCGATTCAATTTGACACTCATTGTGTCCATTTTGGATAGTCTTTTCATTTATTAAGTATATATATATTATTATTTATATTCGAGTAGCTTCTCTCACAAAAGATAAGTGTATTGAAGTTAAGCAGCCTTCTCGTACTAATTTCTTACTGATGTTTCGTAAAGCTCCTTGTTGAACTAGAAAACGCCAGAGCTGCTGCTAACTTCAATAATATATATAAATAAAACAAGATTTTACATTAAAAAATTAAAATGAAAATCAACGTGTAATCCACAGTAAGGAAATTAGAAAACATACCAAGTTCTTTCAAAAGTGCAATTAATTAGTACACAAAGTTCAATAAATTCCAGTTCTCAAGATCATCAACTACTACAAACCAAACTCAATAATCTACGTTTCTAGCTAGCGAGTGTTACTGTGTAGGCAATCTCACCAGAGGAGTAATTCTCACAACACACCCTTATTCATATGATTATTGCAGTCTACCTAACCTAATTTGGAACCAAGAAATGACACTTATCCGACACCATTTACGAACCAAGCATACAGGATGACTCAACACCCAACCTTGTCCTAGGTACCGATAGTGTAATGTTTTAAGGGTGTTTGAGTGGTAACTCGGATCTGAATCCAACTGAATCAACCCCGAGGAGCAGAGACTCTGTACTCCTTATTGCTATCACGCCCAAGCGGTTTTCTTCAATATAAACTCATAGCAATATATAATGTCACATTAATCATCTTTATATTTGATTATTTTACTGCTTCTTCTTCTTCTATTTTTGTACAGTCCCCAATGAAAGGGTGCTGAAATATAGAGAAACTTTAGTGATTTTTTTAGTATCTATTTTTGATTTTATTTGATCATAGTAATAAATTTTGAAATACAGAAATTCTCTTTTAAAACAAACTTGGTGGCAATTGAAAAACCATAAAACTTACAAAATAAAATATATATAGTAATAAATATTTATAAACCAATAATAATAAATAAATAAAAACACAACGAACTATACAAATAATAAAACAATAACTGTAATAAAATATAGATAAAAATATTGATTCAAATGAAATTAGTATTTCTACGGATGACCTTTCCATTCATATCATTGTCTTTTTCTCTGATAATATAAACAAACCTACTTGGCACATTGAAGGATACAGTGGTATGAAACGTTTCGGACTCTGCGGTTGTCTTACCTGTTCTGCGTTAACTCTGAGTATTTTATCACTCACAAGAATAGTAACCTTGATAACAATACTTTTTCCTGAGCCTTTAGCAATTTGTCTCATTGCTTGAAATGTAAAGCCAACCGCTTGTTGTAAGGGCAGTTCATGATTCCAACCTGATTTGTTAGAGCTCCAAACTTCAACATTAGTTACCGATTAAACCTTCTAATGAGGTTTTTATTTAAATCTTTTATATATCTTACTTTTTGGGACATCAAAAGTTGGAGTAAATTTTATCACATTTGTGGAATATGAATTATTCTAGGCACCTGATCCTTTTTTTTATATAATGCTCTTTAGTCATTCTTTTTTAGGCAAATGAAGACTTTACCTTTAGCATGCATGATGATATTTTTTGACATGCATATCCGTCAACATATATTAATCAATTATTGCTATTCCTATATTTTACTTATTTAACGGAAAATATGGTGAAAGAGAGAAGAGACTAGTAGGTTGTCAAATAAATTCACCTTTCCTCACGGTTAGGTGTGGACAGATGTGCATGGGAATACTCTAATATGAACCAGAGTCCTATTAAGATGAAATAGTTAATTGAAGACAAGCGCAAAATAAACAGTTATTAATTTGTTATTTACTTATATACGGATCAAAATCTTTTACAACACAACCTCTATTTTTTATTATGTTAATAATTAATACATACTAAACTAATAAACACCATTTAAAAATAATAACAATAACAATATAATGAAAATAGTAATTAAATCAATCAAGGCTGAGTAAGTGGAAGTTAAGCAAACTGTAACATAATGATGGGTAGTATGTAATATTAATATACTAGATGTCTTATTGAGTTTTAAATTTCTTTATGTCGTAATTAAAATCTACACTGCCATATAGACCATCTCAGTTTATCATCATACGAGACAGTGGGGAATGAAGCAAATAATTATATTTATGATATAAACATAAAATAGGTTGGGTGTTTTTAAAATATGTGATGCGATGTGGAAATATAGTTGGGAAGTGAGTTAAGGGCAATCAAATTATTTAATAGCTTATACATGAATAGGATATCATAACAGGTGCAAAATGTTTAGTTCTCCGGGAAAGGTGATCAGGATTACTAAATCGGACGCAGAGGAAAGTATAGTAAGATGAATCTGTACATATTCATCAGCAGCCTTTTTATATATTAGTGAATATATCTCACCTATAGGATAACTCGACTTATGGAACTTCCTTAAAGAATTTCGAATGAACGAAATGAAGTAAATTTTGATAATGATTGTAATACGGATTCAAAACAGGTGAGATTTATTCTAAAATTGGAAGAATGAGAGAATCATAGAGTAACGTAAGTAAAGCGATCTTTGAAGATCACATGAATTTCTTGTAATGAAACCGAGGATTTTCATAGTATGGTTTTTTTGTTAATTTAGAGTCAAAAATCAATCCTAATCTTTCACAGAAACTACTTGGGACATAAAGAATTTAAATTTATAAGGATATATTACTGGGATTTTTAAATGGGAGAAATGGATTATGGAATACTTAGACAAATTTAGATTATGATTATGGGAATAACACCAGTTTAGAAGTTTATTTATTCAAATTTGAAAAAGTTCGCAAATTATAAGAGGACATGATATGCAAATAAATTTTAAGTTCATCAGAGAAGTGTAAAAATTTAACATCTGAATAGTACGTAATGAACGTCTGTCATAAATGTTGAAAACAATAATAGACCAATATGGGGTCCTTCCAAAATACCGGATTTGATTTAAAAGTTTTAGCATTAACGACATGTCTTCGGTTTTTAAGGTAACTTTGCAGCGTGTCAAACATGTCTCCTGAAATACCAGCAGTCTGCAATTTAGAAGAGAGTGTACCATGATCTATACGCAGAAGTGTGTATGTAAAACTGGTTAAATTATGCTTCATTAAAATGAACAACAATATTGGACAAATATTGCAAAAAAACTGCTAATATAATAAACAGTTCTCACCAAAATTGTAATATTAATATTTTAAAATGTTTTTCATTTCTAGAAGATGCTTGCTTAATTACTTCTTGTGTTTAAACCATTTGTTTTTCATTTCAGTTACAGAAACAAGTAAAGTAGGAACATAGTAAAAGTTATTTTGGCTTCCATCTATCCCTATCCGGAATAGATTTTCTTCATTGATTTTACTCTTCTGCACTATTCCATAAGTTACTCTTCGTTAAAGTAGTATGCCGTGAACTAAAGAATCGAATACTCAACTAGGAATGCGGAAATAAACCTGTAATGATAACTTCAACGGACCATTATTCAAGTTTTATAAAGCGTGAAACAACTGTAATGAACCCAATGGGTCGAAAGTTTCAACATCTCTTAAGACTAGTATATATTCAAATTTAATTATCACCGAATTGCCTAATGTTTCTTGGATTATTTTGTTTTCAACGATTAATTTTGGATTACAATAATATTAAGTTTACTACTCACTGTATCCAACTGATCGGAACTGAGAAGGAAGAACCAATGCGTGTACCACGATAGGTCGTTTACATCCTGTAGCACTATTACATGTCAACAATTTACTAAAGGTAACGGTCAAAATAATTGAAGTCTCTTATTCAATAATGATTTTACAACTTCCCAATATTTAATTTCGTCTATTATGAAGAAATGTATATTTATAGTATTAGCATATTTTCATTTTCTCTCTTAATTTCTCTTTGTAGGAGCCAGATTATTAGAAATAGACTTGCCTAAACTATCAACAATTATTAATACATCCCCTAACTTTATTGGCACTTAGCGGTCTTCTAAGCCACCCATTAGGATTAATTCTAAATGAGACACCACATGACTTCCATTTACCTCATTAGAATATTATAGAACTAACTCGACTGGCTTACTGGTATAAAAAATACTGATACACTTTTTCCTGACATTTATCTGTGCTAAATTCCAAGTGAATTGGAATTCGCTAGGATTAAACTTCTGAATTAAAATACTTCATACTAGTAGGTAAAACATCTATGAAATAATGTTATATGCATAAATTTAGAAAAGAATAACAATTATAATATTTTACTTGTTAATTTTTTCAGTGAAATGAAAAAAATTGCCAGTTAAAAATACCTGAATCACTAATAAGTGAATGCGAAAGTCTAATCAACTGGTAAACACCAATTTTACACTTTTGCAGTTTAAAAATTTTGAAGGTTTAAGGAAGTGGTAGAGAAAAATGTAGACATTTATAAAAAAAATAAATGTTGTAGATTTTAAAATTTGCAATGCACTAGGTATTTTCAGCTTTTCACTTGATTCAGTTTTAGTCATTTGATTTAAAACATTTTTATTTTAAAATTTTGCTATGAAACATTTTATATCTTCTATAATGTAACATTTTTTTGATTAACTAAACACGATCTAAGTCCACTGTTGCAGACTTAAATAACGATACTGGTTTGGTTTATTAGTAGCATACAAGCTATTGTATGAATTACTGTTTAGTTTATGAGGGGAGAGTTTTCCAGGTTGATCACCACGAGCGCTAGTAAAAAATATGTGTCAATGCTTTGTAAAGTTATCATTTACTAATAAAAAGTAGGATTTTTTTTTCTCTCCATCATGATGGCTAATACATTATAAATAGTAAAGTATTCATCTATATTTTACTAAAATCTTGTTTAATATCGGTATCAACTTTATCTAAGCCTTTAAAAGTTCATTAATTCTTTATATCATAATTTTGACCCTGAAATACAATTTCACATTCTATACATTTTTTATGATTTAATGTCACCTAGAAAACCCAGACCACAATGGTTTTCATCCAAAAAAGTATTAACAGATTTTTATAAGATCACAAGAAATCACAATTTCTTTTCATAAAGTACCATCAAAAAAAGGCAATATTAATTAAATGCTGAGTTTGCTATTTCGTCTCAGAGCTAACATACTTAAATATAATATTTGATGATTATAATTCTTTGGGTTTTTGAGCTTCTTGCTCACAAACACAAACACTCTGCAAACCTATTTTAATGGACTTCTAAAACTTAAGAAACCTAAAACATCAAATCTGTAGGAAACTCGATATACGTATTACTATTTATAAGTTACCAGGGGATGGTAATATTTATTAATTATCAAACATGTTATTTTCTATGTATCCTGGTTTTTTACTCTGTTTTTTCTGCCAAATTTTTATTTAGGCTTAAACTTTTATTGGAATTAAATATAAAGGACTTGATTAATTAATTCTTTAGTTTGAAGTTTAAATCAAACTATAACACAGAACCCTGATTATGATTGAGAGAATAGTAATCGGTTTACAGATCCGCAAAGGTTTCTGATAAGGTTAGATAAGAGATGAGACTCACCAGTAAGACGACGTGCACCAGCATGTTGCTACAGTGATCACCGAGAAAGCCGTCCAGCTGTTTATAAGCACCCTCCCCTGCTGAACACTCTCCCTCCCACACCTTCGGCTAGCATCTTCTTCAAACCTACCGGCACATTACATAAAGTTTTATTTGTTTCCAACTAGTATAATTATAGTTAAGAATCGTAGGCTATATTATGTAAGATATCCTACTTGTTAACAAACGTGAGAAATCTCCTTTCTCAATTTAGTAACATTGAAAGACAACGCATACAATTAAAATCGCAATTAATTAACATCACACATTTAAAAACTCACATGCTCAAATTATTTTCTTATATATATTAACGAGTAAATAACAACTATTGGTAACCAAAACATTGTCTGTCGTTTTTTAAAAAATATTCTTATATTTTTATACATTATTTTTTTCCCTAAAATTATCCACTTTTGCGTTGAACAATAGTTTTATAACTAAAAAATAATGTATATCTTTCATTATTATAAAATGATAATATTGTAAAAAATGTAAAGAACTCAATTTTGAATCGTTTAATTTTTAATTAATCTGCTTAAAACTTGAATTGCACTAAATTAAGTGGCAATTATTTTTTTCTATTTTTTTACTTTAATTGAGGTTTACAACTAGAAAAGATGAATTACTTCTTAAATTATGTAAAATAAACCACTGTTTGTTAAAAATAACGGCTTTATTAAGGTCCCATTACCATGGAAAAAGTAAACCTCCCAAAATGCATTGTACCATATTTTGGGCAGGTTTTGGGATTAAATATTCCAAATATAAATATTAAATAATAATTTTCAATGTAAGAGCAGAATTGGATTTTTTCTAATCTATTATTTTGTATAATAAACATTAAATAAACAATACACTTCATTTTACAAAGTAATAATACTAAGTTTGAATAATATAATTATTGAATCAGCATATAATTATATTGACTCAAATAAATAAAACAAATATTCCCTGAATGCCATCTATTCGTAGAGAGTTACTATTAATAATAGGTCTTGCTTTTTCTTACATTTTATTTATTTATTTGAAGGCATTTTCATTGCCTTCCCTATTTTGCTTCTTTTTTTTTTGAAAAGTTACTTACGCGTTCATTCATCTCTAAAATATATATTTGGGGATTGTGGTATTTAATACTCCAATATTCCTTCATTACTAAATTTCTTATGCAAAAATAGTCTTTTAAAAGAGAAAAATATTTCCCAATCCGATGGAAATGTAAAAATTGTACAAATGTTCAATCAAAAATCTACATAACAATTTTTTAAACAAATATAAAACTTAATCATTATCAGGTACGATAATTCCTTAAAATGTTTGAGGTTGTTATGGAACAAAATTCATTATCTCAATTTGGGTTTAGCATTAATCAGTGAGTGATTTTGAACTAATATAAAATTAATTTAAAATATAATTAAACAATTAAAATTGTTTCTGAAATAGAATGAAAAAATGGAAGAAAAATAAGCAGCAGTGGTAAATTGCAAAAAAAGACGAATATTTCTACTAGGTATCTCCTTGCCGCGCATACGAGTATGTCCGCGCATAGGTACGTTGAAATTCAGCAGAAGAAATATTGCAAATGTAGAGAGCTTGCAAATGTAGAGTCCACGAACCTCCGCCCCCATATTACTAGTAACATGTATTCACTTACACGACCCTCTCAATAGCAAGCACGTGTCGAAAGTTTAACATATATCACTCATGGCTTCCTAAACCTCTATCTCATTCAATAGTTTTTCATATTTAGAATTTCTACTCAAACTCTCCGCTTGCCTATCGTCTCCCATTGTTATTTTATTGACAATGAATTCCTTAGTTCTTTGACAATAAACGTCAGTAGGTCTTCTCACTTTTCATATTTCGTTTTTACTTCATATAAATTAAATAGATATATGAAATTAAAAGATCAAAAACCCACTGAAACCAACAATTTACAAGTAAACACCAACAAATACTCAATTTCGTCAGATCAGTTGTTTTTTGCTTCTCAAGCATAATACTCCTCTTGGTTACAAAGAATGTCTAAATATAGAGGTGAGTTTTTGTGTTCTTCTGAGTGCTTTTGTCTGTTATTTGGTTTTTATAATACTAAATTAGAATATTTATTCAACAATGTGGTCTGTGTGGGTGGGTCAGTTGGTGGGTGTGTATGACTCCAAAGTTTGTTACCACGCTACGGTCCAGAATCTTTGATAGATCAAATTGATATTTTACACAAAAATGGGCCTCGTAGTATAGATGTGTACTATTGTTTGGGAGTAATTACGCATGATAAAAACTTTCTTTTTTCTCAAAAACCCGTTTTTAGGCAACATTTCTTGTCTCTTAAACTACTAGTTCTGGAGTCTTGATTTTTGACATTGTCTTTAAAAATACAAAATCAACAAATTAAAAATAGTCTCTAATTTTTAAAACAGCAGAAAATATTTTTTTCAAGACAATGTAAAAATTTTGACTTATAATTCACTCTGGACGCTTGTGAGATTGATGCAAGCTATACCGTTTGATGGATTAAAATGAAAGTATACCTAGAAATCGAATTTTATGTGAAGGAGGAGTTGAAATGTTTTTTTTTTTCAAAGTTACAATCATCAAAGGGCCGTTGGAGTACATTTTCAGTTTTCAGAAAAAAAAATTTTGATACTAAACGGTCGTTAAAAAAAATGAATAAAAAATTAACAATTTTTTAAAAAAAAATCGTGAAATTTTAATTACATTAAAGAGCAAAGAAGCTATAAAAACTGAATATTAATCCTGGACTAATGGTTTACTTGCTATACTTGTCGTATTTGTTGGCATTTATTTACGTTGTTTACATTAACTTTTGAAAGTTCTTGAGTGAATGCTTTTTTTTAGCTTTCTTTTACATAACCACAATAACGTAAATGTAAATATTACTAGAGACAATGATAAAATAAATATATGTATATACATTTGCTCATGGAGACAAGAGGGAAAAAATAATCCAGTGACTGTATCTCCTGGCGTAAAAAATAAGTTGTAAACATTAGATTAAATATATATAGAATAGTTCATATTAATAAGTCTCTTGGCCTCTTTCTATTCAGACGTCTTTGGGGATTTCCAGGAATATTTGTTGAGTAGATGTTTATCATTAAGGGATTATTATTGTTAGTAATTTTTTGTGGAAGGCTTCGTAGCGAGATATTGCTACTTGATGAAGTGTTGAAATCCTGAGTTCTGATAGATTGTTTGATTTGGTATGAAGAAAGGGCAATAAGAATTTTTCTTAGAAATTTTGATTGAAGGGATTGTATTCTCTGAGCATTGCTAAATTTTGTTGCTCCCCAAAGTTTAGTGCTGTAAGTTCAATAGGCATAATTACAGATTTGTATAGTAATAGTTGTTAATTAATTGACTGTTAATTAACTGACAGCTGTTAATTTTGAACGATTATCAAGTAAGTAAAATAAAAGTCTATAGTGCCTGTTCTTTTCGTTTTGGTATAGAGGGCCCAAGTAAGATTTCAGTCAAGGTGAAGTCCTAATTATTTGTTGATATTAGCTTGAGGGATAGGACTTTGGTTAAGAAAAACAGAAAACATGTATCCTGCCTCAAAGTGAATGTTACATGAATACTTTTCTGTTCATTGATACGCATTATCCAACTGTTTAACCAGGATTAAATGTTTATGTGTTCTTGAATGGAGTAGAAGGCTGTGTCAGGACACTTATTTAAGGAAAAGATTGCATTGTCATCAACGAAGGTGGTCAGGATAGTGTGAAAAGATAATGGAATGTGAGATGTGTAAATGGAATAAAGGACTGGCCCAAGTATGCTTCCTTGAGGTATACCTGCTTTAATCGGAAATTAGAAGAAAGTTCCATCACTAGACTGATGTGGTTGAGGTACAATTGCATAATATATATGTGGAAGGATTCTCTTAGGTTTCCAAAGCAACCCAGTGTGCCATATTTTGTCAAAGCTTCAGAGCAATACATTTTTTTGCTCAAAAGCCGAGGAAATGACGTCAACAACGCATTGTTGAATCACTGAATATTCAGATCTAAACCCGGACTGGTGTGAGGGAATTAAGTTTTGTGATTCTAGGATTGGATAAAGTCTGCAGAGAAATAGTTTTTCAAATATTTGAACATTGTAGGTAATAGGCTAATTGGACTATGTGAGGAACATAAATGGGCTTGTGCGACTTTAGTATCATACGTATAACAGAAAATTTCCATAAGATAGGAAAGTAAGTTGTTCTTAGTATAGAGTTATATATGTATGTGAGAAATATTATAGCCTTTCAAGGAAGTTGTTTAAGGATTTTGTTTGAAATAAGGTCAACCCGGGAAATTTGTTATCTAGCAGTTTTGAAATTAAGAAGGAGAATTTATTTGGAGAATATGCTTTAGGTAATGGAGAAAGCTGTAAAGAGGTGATGAGATCATCAATTATACTCTTCGTAATGTTAGTCTTCTTCTATATCTGAGTTGGGAGAGAAATGGGCTTCAAGACGTTGAGAAAAGATCTGAGCTTTTTCACAGTCACTTTTTGTCATAGTATTGTCACTATTAAGGAAGGAGTACTGGTTCGTTTATGGAGCAGTATTCGCCTGGTGGCTGTTCCACAGTGACTTGTCTTCTGTTTTCAGTCCTTCCGTAGAATTTGAAAAGTGTCCGTTTATCAGGAAGGATGTCCAGTTCTCTGCCATTTTGATCTTGCTGGAAGTTTAGTTTTTACTAATTCTTTTATCTATATCGGTAAGTATGTACCAAATTGTTTGGGTTTGTTTAGATTTTTGGAGTTATTTATACAAGTGTGAATGTTTTTGTTTATGAATTGTAGTATCTTTGGGAATGTTGAAGTGTGTGGAATGGACTCTTTCCTCAAGAAAGAGTTATTCTGTTGTTGACAAATACCAGTTTTTTCTCTATTCTAGTCTATAGTTCATAATTTTTTTAA
This sequence comes from Hermatobates lingyangjiaoensis, assembly GCA_026182355.1. Lineage (NCBI taxonomy): Eukaryota > Metazoa > Arthropoda > Insecta > Hemiptera > Hermatobatidae > Hermatobates > Hermatobates lingyangjiaoensis. The sequence continues at coordinate 2,580,513 of JAPFBL010000014.1, read as the reverse complement.
AAAATTGAAGCTTCAAACTTAAAAGTTTTAAATTATATTGAAAAGTAGGATCATAATTATGATAAAATTATAATTTATTATATTATAGTTTTATATATATATATTATATATAATATATTTTTTCTCAATATACATTTGGAGCAACCTTATAACAGAGTAAAGCACGCATGAAAAAGATAACACTCGCTCAGAGTAAACTAGATTTTTATGATTTTTGAAAAAGGAAAAAAAGTGATTTTTTTAAAAAAAACACTATCACGCCATAAATTTTCCATATAATAATTTTATAAAATACCAAAAATGTAAACGTCATTCAAAATTGATAACATTCATTGAAAAATACTAAATGAAATGACCCTACATGTCAAATTAAAAATTATCTTAAAATGACATTTTTCCGACAAAATAGGAATATTTTCAAGTTTTAAATGGTAAAGTTTGTCTTAACTCTTCAAATCATGTAAGTGATACATTGGCTATTGGAACAAAAGCCATGCTAACCTGTAAGAGATTATTTCATAACATGAAAAGTACACTTTTACTTTTCAGAAATATTATTACTACTGTAGTTATACTAATGAGATTATTTGCATAAGTGGTTGAAGTATAAAATAAGCATATATATTGATAAGTGGATCAATCACTGTCTGTACTACCAGGAATGAAAGTCTAATAAACATCTCCCATTTAGACTTTTACAGTATGCCTAAATGGGACATTGAATATTATAACCTCAAGAAGTTTGAAATTATGTTTACTTATAGTGAAGTTGAGTGTAGACTACTTCAGATTTTTGTTTAAAGGAATTCAAGAATATTTATTAAGAATATTAACAAACTATACATAAAATATTAAACTATGGATTAGGTATACATTTTTATTACTTATTTGTATGATTATTTGACTTTACTGTACTTTAGTTTACATAGTATTCATATAGCAAGAAATGTCAGGTTCCAAAAATTTAATAGTTTTTGAGTAATTTTTTTAATTTATTTTACGTATTTCTTGATGATGCCTGAATGAATAACGTCTTACACAACCTGTTATAGTGAACAACTTAAATAATTTGAAACATGCGAATTGTTATGCAATATTGCGTGTACGACCTTATTGCTCAGCGAACACGTATAATACATAAATATACATACATACATTTACAATAATATTGGTACATGAAATTTGTGAATACTCATATGTATAGGAATCTGTTTCTAAAATCTTAGGAGTTATTGAAAAAAAAAAAATAGAAATGGCGTAAACTCAACTTTAATATAAGTGAACACCATATGTACAATCTTTGGCAGTCAATTCAGTTTCGGTTTTATTTTAATTTAGTTGTAATGTAGCCATCAAATTAAAATCTCTGCTAAATTATTATCGAACTTATGGATAATCGATTCAATTGTATCTTTTATTTTAATCAAACTATATGATTTCGTCCGTTATAACAGTTTTGTAATAATTCATGTAAAAGAATCTAACAACGTTTTATTATTAATATGACTCGTCAGTTGACCAGATAAATTTTCTTTCTTGAAATCAGGAAGCTTTCAATGACAATATGTCATCACTTCATCTCACCCTAGAAAATCTTATATGAACGGCATTGTGTCTCGAAAAATATAAGCAAAATTAATAATATTTTTTTCTATTAAATTTATGTAATTTCCTTCTCTATTGAGAAATTTTGATGTTGTATTATTTCAACAGAGTACAAATTACTCTTTCTTGATAAAATTATGTTTGGAGGTACGTTTAATAGCTTTTTTATGCTTGAAAGATGGCAGATGGTCATTGATATACATGTACATGTCTGTACCTCATTCACATGGTTTGGGTACCTAATTCATTTTATCAATGATGCAAATGCAAACCATTAGTTTATGATGGTAGTAATAGTAATTTTGTAAGAAACTTCACCTGTATACACCTAAATAATTTGTGAAATGTAATCTTTCATCAAGAATAGTGTCTTTGAAGTTGTTGGATTCATAAATTATTTGTGTTCTATCTTTGAAAGTACCTAAAGCTGATACTTCTTTATATGCACAGAATCCTAGTTACAGAAAAACGAAATATAATACTTCAACCAAATCAGTGTCATCCTTCAATTCATCCAAAGCCACTGAGTAATTTACAGTAAAATTTTCCCTTTGATTTTTATTTAAAGTGTTGGTTTTGAGTAAATTAATTTGATAATCTATACATCTCTTCTTGACAGAGGTATGTTTTTTATATTTCTTAAATTTCTCTCAATATAAAGGTCTCACGACTTTGATGATGCAATATTTTATGAACTCTTCATTGCTACATGGTTTACCTTTCTTTCTAATCAAGTTTGCAGCATTGTTACTGGCCACAGGAACACGCATGCTCCATGTAAAAATTTACAAAAAACTTGTTGGTTTCCTTTTACCATCTCTCAGTTTCTTGAATTTGTAACAAGTAAACTTACCTTCAAACTTAGTATATTTATCTTCTTTAGAATAACACAGTGATGATGGCCATTGTACCGCCTTACTGTCAAAATTATTTTATCATATGAGAGGGACTACATTTATTGTTATAACTGACTGAACAAAATATAACTCCCAGTTTTAACTAAATACTCTTTTCCTTTCTTTCAATAAATGTTGTTTTATTTTTTTTGAAAACGAAAGATACTTATTCATTTTCAAAACATTGAAAATGAACCAGCAACGAATTAGGCTGACTTTTTTCTGAAATCAAATTTTTTTAAAAGATGCATTTAAAAACATCTCTCTCATTATGTATTCACAAAATATTAAAGTACAAAGTATTTGACTAACTCTACATTTGTATTTTAGCAGATGTTTTAAAACTTCTGTTTTAAACAGGAAAATGTTCGTTGTTTACGATAATACGACTATTATTTTAATATCTCATCATTGTGCTATCGAATTAGGTATTATCTTATAGTGAATATTTTATAACTTTAAAACATGAAACTAGTAATATCATATTTAAAATGACAAATGCTTTTCTTAGAGTAGCTTGAGAATCGTAGGCAAATAACAGCGTATATAACGAAAAACACACCTTTCATAAAGGATAAATCGATAAAATCTGTAACAAAAAGGTTGGTTAACGAGGTACAGCCGACTTTTATAATAATGTTATATATTATTAGTGTTGAAAGGACTTAGCAGCTTTTGTTGCAAACAAAACCTTTCTCATCATTTAGGACTTATCTTGACAGAATAGTATGAAGTATTTTTTCAACACATTACTTTTGCATATATTCGACCAATGAGATGTTTTCAAACATTCTTTTTAAATGTAACAACATTACTGAAATATCTTTTTTTATTCATTAATAACGTGAAGGACTAATACAGAGAACTTGCAACGGACACGTTCCATGTCATTCACATCTGACAGGATACTGAAGAGTAGTCGTTTGAATGATTGATATGTTAAGTTGACGTCAGTTTTCTTTAGTTTTGACTTTCGTGTTTTTCTTCATTTTATTAAAAAGTGGAGGAATAGCCTTCTTTTTTATTTTAATACAATTTTTTTGGGAAATTACTGATATTATCTAATATACAGAACAGCAATATTAACCTTGTCATCAATGTGTACTTAAGCTTCGTTCTACAACATAACATCTTAACGTACTATAACAAGCAATAATATTATTAAAAAATATAGTAATACTGCAATCTGATACCATAAAGCTAGATAAAGTAGAGGAAAACGTTAGTAATAAAGATACATACATGTAATTGAACTTCAATATACCTTGGAAAGATTGATGGGCATAAAATTATTTACATTTAGGAACTTTATTCTTCTTACATCTAATATTAAGTAACTAAATCATTCCTAATTTTTCTATTATATATCTAAACATCAATTTTATTTCAGTAAATTCACTAAAAATTTTCTAAGTGAATATAAGCAATGCAAGTAAGTGTAGAGAAATCAGACAAGCACAGGAGGTGATAAATTATTCCAGGATGAATTTTCAGTTTTTATATCGGTCAAATTAAATGTAGACAGGATGTTAACTTTATGCAGAAGTAAAAATTTGATCTGTAACAATAAATTTAAAATAAAAAGAGAAGGTATAAAGTAGTAGTTCTTTATAAAAATATAAAGAATGCAGACAAGTGTGTAACAAAAACAAAACTAAAAGAATAGAGCAGATGATGGTAACAGCATTGATTCAGGCTTTCTAACAGATTTTTTTTCTTATGATAGTTATCAGTTTTAGTTTTCTATGCGGAAATACCGAATAGTCAAAGCCCCTCGTGTAATAGGGCCTCATTGCCTCTGAAGATTAACGTTTACTTATACTTATATTAAAATAAAAATCAACTCCAACTGGAAAGATCATTCTGGAAGCTGCTAGACACATGAAGTATAGTATTCCGTGTGTTCTGCTCTTTAGGTGTACCCTGCTCTGTATGAATAGTCACACAACAATCAGAGCAGAGATTATCATTGCATATATAAATATTCGTAAAGATTAAATATAACGCTATTTTTTTATTTTATACCTCACATTTATTAACTAATTTTTTAGAAAAAAAATTATTTTTTTCATATATGTACTTGGTGTTGTGATTTAAGTAATTTATTTACCAGTCTTTTCCTTCCTCAAAAAACAGCTATGCTTGTTCTAAGACAAGCATTTTCGTAATTCCAATCTTAGTATATTTAAAAATTTTTTTTATAAATAGTTTGGAAAGTCTTAATTAACAGCTCTAAAAATAAGGCATTAAACACAAAAAAAAAGTTGTAAATTAATAAGAGATTGTTTGAAACTAATGAATCATCAACCAACCATGGAAATGAAGTATGGTATTGCGTCCTATTTATTTATTCATGAACTAAATGATTAACGGCATTTAACTTCATTATTGAAAGAAAGTTTTTTTCTACTATTTTTAAATATAAAAAGTTTTATGAGAGTATTGATTTCATATTTCAAGGTTTTGTAAGAATATTTTTCTTCTGAAACAACGCCTGTAGAAAGCATAACAAATCTCCAGTTTTATGGCTGTTTTTGAACTCCGATCACGGATTCTTGGATTAACTGTTGGGCAACGTCTTGTAAGTAGTTGTAGCTTATATCTCAGTTTTACTGAGAAGAAACCTTATGATGGATATCTCTGTCATTATTTACTGTTTGCTGGCTAGAGGGTTACTTATTTTCATTATGAGACGTGATTTAGAGTAGAGTCACCAACCTTTCAAACATCGCCCACACAACCATTTTCAATTTAGTTACCATTATCACTATTACTTTGAAATAGATGGATATATATATATTTATATCAGATAATGTTTGAAAACGTTGATCTTATTATATGATATAAAGTTATTAAGATTATTTTATTAAGATTATTAATCATTACGAATAAAAACGAGTAAATCTTACTATAAATCTAGACCAGTGCTTTGTCACGAAGAAGCGACTCAAGTCCATACCTATACATCGCGACAACTCTTCTAGATTTGTATCCACCTTCAAATGTTGATTATGATTATTAAAGGGTCATATAACCAAGGTATGAAAGTAATACCGGTTTCCTTAAAATAATACATATTATTAATAATAGTAGTAATTTTAATCGAAAATATACTCTAGATTTGGAAAAAAGTAAACAATTTTTTAATTTTTCCTTAAACACTTCATAGACTCAAAAATTTACTTTACTTCACCTGACTTGATTGAAGTAAAGTAAATAATGCATTAAGTAATGCAGAGGTTTTTGTATTGCTAGTTAGCGACCACTGTGACTAATATTAAGCTAACTTGATAATAACACTCTGCGTTAATCCAACTGCAAGTTTGGTATTTTCATGTATTTTTCAAAATGGCAACATTGGTATTTTTGTTTCTCATCTTCAAATAGTGACTGAGGTTGTTGGAAATATGAAACATATTAATTTAGTGGTTCTAATCTGGTATGAGTAATATTGTGCACCACAGATTTAGTAGAACTGATCATTTTTTTTATCATAATTTGATTCTACCCCAAAAAATGTGTACAAATATGTTTTGATTTTTAAGTACTATTTATAGGAGATGCAAATGTAGATTAGGTGGCATACTCGAGGTTCATGTCCACTACACTACTTAGTGAAAGGATAAATCTCTCATATTGAAAAGTGCTAGCTGATTATTGGGTCTAAATAAATTTTCCTTGCAGGGACAAGTTTACCTGGTGACCACATTAGGACAGTGTCGTCGACCTCATCATTCGTTCTGTCATTCAGTGACGGTACCCAAGTTCTCGTCGAGACCTTGACCTTCTAGTTCCATCGTGGGCTCAACCAAAGCGGAGCGTAGCAACCAGTCAACCGCAACTTATGCGCTTGTGATTTCCTTCTCCAGTCAAGCAGACTTATCCATTACCAAAACAACCCCCATCATTATACCTACTAAATCAGTATTTGCATTCTTTTAAACTAACTATAACGATATTAATGAATGTTGTTCTTAATTAATATTAATAATGCAATATAATTTATGTAATATGTTTTGAAACTGGTAAAGTTGAATATTAGGCTATATTAAAAACTGATACGCTTTCGTAATTTCTAATAATCAGAAAGTTTCAAAGGTGGAAAACAAATGCAGAGTTTTGAGATGAATGTAAATTACTTTTATTTAACCATATCCCATATTTACCCATAGTCTTGTCTCAGAGGCAATGTCCCATTTCTATATCAACACATATTTCAGTTATAGATAAACTACATTACTAAATTAATTTAAAATGGTTTTTCATCTGAGCCTAAATTTTGTTAAGTATTTAATTAGTTCTTAAGTAGGGAGTATAAATCTTTTGAATATGTATATTATCTTAAATATTAAGAAACATATTCGTTCGGATATAATTTTTCAGAACTTTTAAGAACTATTCTAGGGACTAAAAGAAGTTGATCGCTTGCTATATTTGCCGCTAGTACTGAAGGTTTGGAATACTAATTGAGCAATAGATGTGGAGTCAAATCTAATTGATGGCAATAGATTTGTGATGTGAGATATGGTAATATAGTGCATATCGTTTCGAATTTGCAAAAACAGGTATTTGTTAAACAGCACTACTATAATAAACATTTATAAAGAAACTGTATATACTATTTACCTCCACTACACTTAATAATTTATGTCCTTCTGGACTTGATACAAGTTTATATAAACTGTGTAAAATTATTGAGAGAATCTTGAAAATTGAATTTTGGTGGTTGATAATCAGTGTAGAATAAACGAGAAATAGTTTTCTCCACAATAGGTACGAATTTTCTTACGATTGATTTTGACCAACAAATGTATGTTTTTCTTCTAATAAGCAGAATTTATATTTTAAATTTCACTGTGAATATTCAATCTTGAGACCTTTGTCGTGCTCAGAAAAATAGTTGTAGGTATCTAAAAATAAAAAAAAATGAAAGTGTCTGAACATAATTTAAAAAAGGTGAAAATATTATTATATGTGCATTTTAGAGGCCTTGTGGCACATGAGGCAAGAGTTATTTAAAGACACCTTGCTAGACCAAGATGAATAAAGAAGATTGTTAAAAGAAGTGTTGGAGAGAAGAAGAGGGGAGAAAGGGAGCAATTGGTACAGTTGAAATTAGCGTCACTATCTGAAAAGGATCTCTGGACAGGAGAAAGTTCAAACACTCCTCTCTTCTTATTCAATTAATCCTACTGCTGTGAAAATGACACTGGCCTTTCACTGACTGACACTTCCTTAACTCTCAAACTAGCATCTGAAAATACTGTATTCCTCCACCTAGATCACTCTGAAGAGTGTAAACTCGGAAGCTATCGCCAGAATAAACATAATTGTATTATCATGGAATACAACTTATTACATTTATATTGCTAACGATATTATAAAACTTCCACAAAAAATTGCAATATAATACATATTGAATGTATGAATAGTGTAATTATTTAAAACATAAACATAACAATTATTTTTTAACAACAGTCACTAATTTTCGGTTTAACCATCATCAGGAGAGAAGAGATAGGAACACCAACCGCACTTGCGAAGCAACGGTTGGGTCTCCAACAAGATCACTTTCTTTATGATAATATAAGATTTCATCAAATGCAGAAGAGAACCTTCTTTTAAGCATGTGTGATGTATTTAACAGCTGTTTCAGCGTTGACAACCTTTCTCTGGTTGCTCCCAGTTTCCTGGCAATTCTGCGCTGAGCTGGTAGTACTGGTGGTGGACACTTTGCTTTAGATTTAGTTATCGACTTATTTTTAATGTATTTGTTCTCACATCCTGTTAGAAAAAATAATTAATGTTATTTTTAATCTGAGGATGACCTAGAAATGTTGAAAGCCCATTAGGGTGTAGTTTATAAATAGTGATATAGTGAAATATGAGTTTTGTTTCTTCTTCTCCATGTTTTACCAAGAACGTATACGTTTGTTTTTTTTTTGAACGTCTATGTCTCTGGCAAGTTTGTGGCCAAGCGCAGAATTGTTAGGAAATTGGAGCCAACCAGAAAAAAGGACGTCAATTCTGGAACATCTATGAATACAGCATATATATATATATATATAGTTCAATGTACATAAAGAAACATAGAGAAATTCAAAAAACACACTTACAGTCTCTAATTTTTGGTTCGACCGTCTTCAGGAGAGATAAGAGAGGTAAACCAAGCGCACTTAAGATATGGTTGGAGATATAAGAGATGGTTGGAGTCTCTCTTATCTCTCCTGAAGACGGTTCAACCAAAAATTAGAGACTGTAAGTGTGTTTTTTTAATTTCTCTATGTTTCTTTATGTACATTGAACTGTATATGTCCATTTCGGATGGTATTTTCATCAAAACAGTATATATATAGTTCGATATAGACAAAGAAACATAGAGAAATTAAAAGAACACACTTACAGTCTCTAATTTTCGGTTTGAACCGTCTTCAGGAGAGAAAAGAGAGGGAAACCAAGCGCACTGGAGACCCAACCGTTGGTTGGAGACCCAACCGTCTCCGAACCAGTGCGCTTGGTTTCCCTCTCTTATCTCTCCTGAAGACGGTTCAGACCGAAAATTAGAGACTGTAAGTGTGTTCTTTTGATTTCTCTATGTTTCTTTGTCTATATCGAACTATATTTGTCCGTTTTGGATCGTATTTCCAACGAAAAAGTATATATACACACTTCAGGAAAAGTATATATGCACTGTGTGTCATTGTATCGTTGTTTGTATCGGTTAATGGACTCATTTACGTCTCCGTTCCTTCATTCCTTCTCCTTTTTATTTTCTTCTTCTCTCCTGAAGACGGCAAGACGCCGAAATGATTGAGATTCGTGAGTGTTAGTCCTCTTTCTTGTGTTCTCTAGCTGTAACTTTAATTATATATATATATATATATATATATATATATATATATATATATAAAACTCATTATATAGTAGGTATGTTTTGAAAACCAACTTGTTCTTGATAAGTTTGTCAACGTTTTTTAGTTCGTCGGGCATGCGATTTCTTTGTTTTATTCTATGGTTGCGCATGTATATAGAAACGCTATAACAAGTAATGATTAAGTAATTAAATAACGTATAATTTATATAACTTCCATATGAAAAAAATGTTAATCAATGATTATTAGTTTTTCAACTTGAGTTCAAATTTACTTGATAGTTAATGAGGTTCACCTATCTCCCTTGCAGTAGACATGTCTTTACGGTTTGTCTCGCTTTTGCTGTGCTCAATTGATTAGTCAATGTTCAATATATAATTGATAAACTCAGTATTATAACATAATTTATGAAATTTATCATTGTAAAATACAATATTATTTCATTTTTTTTTTAACGGTTTCGTATTCTCATTTGCAAATATTTATTTGTCGCAGTTGATCGTATATTATATTATTGATCTTAGTTATCTATTTCCTATGTGACAGGTATAACACTGACAGCCATGCATAAATAATGCTTTTAAGGGTTTTCTAAACAAAGTAATGACATATCGTAGGTAAATTATAATTTTTATTCTTTTAATGTAATTTTTTGGATCGTTAACTGTACAGTCAGATTTCGTACTTTGTAATAAGAATGATATACAGAGTGTTTTAACTTTCTAGCGTGTTCTTCTACTTGGTTTAATATTCTACTAAAGATAAAGTCACTATCTTTAAATACTTTCAACTTAATTATATGAGATAATATTTCCTGGAGAAAATGTGTAAATCGTTCTTTCCGGTGTCGACTACATTTAGAGCGTGCTAATGACAATTGGGGTTTTGCTTGAGTGAATTTATGAAATTAGAAAGACTGGTATGTGGTGTCCTGGTCATGTTGATGCATGTAACATAAGAGTGGCATAAGAGTAATTGTTTGAACCATACCGGCCAACATCTCCCGGCCACAATGGCTGCATTGTTAGCTAACTGCATGCACTTGTATCACCGTCATCGTCTCAACAACAAACTTAGTAATTAAAGGAAAGGCTTGAGTAAAACTTACTTTAACACTTTAAAAAAAAAATGAAAACACCAAAGTAAACCAATGCTAAACTTTGATTTTGAAAAATCTAAACTGAAACATTGTATTCTTAATTGATAGTTTTTTCTTAACAATATAATATTCTTTTGTTACTGAAACGAAATTTTCCATTCTTATTTATGTCCTCTTTAAGTAAGAAAATATTTGAAGCATTTAACATGTATTTTATTTTTCAAAAAAAAGTATGTAATTTTAGATTTCCAAATTTTCAAAGTCTGAGAACTTTACTTTCATCATTAGAACAGATATCAGTGTACTGTGTTGAGATTAGGAGTTTCACCCTGAGTATATTTCATTTACACACATACACAGACACACAGACACACACTCACACACACACACACACACACACACACACACACACACACACACACACACACACACACACACACACACACACACACACACACATATATATATATATATATATTATGTATATTATATATTATACACACATATATATATATATTACGGTTTGCAAACAAACAGTTGCGGTTTTGCTTCTCAACGCCAGTATTTCGTACTCTTCTTCCTCAAGACGATGGATGTCGAAATTTCGGAGTGAGTATCTGTAGTGACTTTCTCTGGTCCTTTCCTATTTGTTAAATTGTATATATATATATATATATATTTATATTTTTAGCTATTTAAATGTTTGAATGTTATACTTACTTCATCTTTGTCCTACAAGTTATTATTGTTTATTGTTATTTTATTATTATTTTATAATAACTTTGTTGTTGCATACACCTTGAATCCTGTTTGATACGTGAACCTTAAATATACTCCCTCATAACAGGATTACTGTTGTGAGGAAAAAGAACCACACACACACACACACACACACACACATACATGCATACATACACACAAAGCGCACACCCATACACATATACATATGGAGAAAGTGAAGTACGATAAAGTTTTGACATTCTTTATGAATGACTGAGTATTTAAATATCTTAACCGAATGAAATATGAAAACCCTTTTTGAACTACGTCATAGACAGTTATTTTATTACATGATATCTGTAATTTAACAAAAGGCCACAGTCTTTATTTTTTCTCATACTGTCACAGCTTTCTCTGTTCAGTCTTAACGCTAAGCTTCTACTCTTCAAATGCCTCCATTTCAGTTAGTGTTACGATTCTCGAGAGTATAGATTTGCTGCCATCAGCCGCTAACAGTCATAAATATTTTTAAAATAGGTCCATTGCTCTATTGAGCCTACATAGTTGTCAGTTCTATTTCTTTCTCTGTGCCTGCCCCAACCTATAGCTCAGTAAATTGTATGGTAATGAACTTAAATTTGAATGAAATAATAACAGTCAACCTATCAAAGTTACTTAATTACATTTCACTTCAATAAAGTGAAATATCTGTACACAGTGATGGATCCATTCTTTTTGTCCGTCATTGGGAGAATACATTCCCTACCATGGGAAGCGTACCTTCTATAGCGATATTAATACCAACCCATATTTGTGAAAATATGTCTTCAACTTTGAGACCGTCTAGGCTTGCGATTATTCCTTTGCATCAATATTTCAACTGAACTTAACAGATAAGCAATACATCAATTTGAAGAATATTAGTGTTTCACTATTTTGATATAATAGATAATAACAGTATAAGTTGTTATAATAAACAATCAATCGTTTGTTATATAAAAATGTTGTTTTTTACTGTTATCTTCTTTTTTAGGAATACATAGGAATGCGTATATTCAGTGTGTTAAATTACCTCTGGTAGTATACATATTGCCCCTGGTGTACTATCAAGTGCAAAGATGCTTCAATGATTATCTTAAACGTAAACTCAGGTTTCTAGAGAAGGTGATACATATAAAAGAATTATCAGAAAACTACTTTAGGATAGGTAATAGTATTAAAAAATTTGAACCAGTAATGCAAGATTACCATTTTATATGAATGTTTAAGATATTCTGATTGTAATTTATATTGTTAGAAACATGTGTCTACAAAAATAAATTTTCATCTTAAGAATGTGACAACAGATTTATTAGATGGACCAGAGAGTGAAAGGAAATTGAGCGGCTTGATAATAAAATGTAAAACCAGAATTGTAGATCTGGTTCTGCAGTCGAATTTCAAATCATTCTTTCAGGAATCAAAACGCGCTAGTTATTTAATTTATTTAATAATAAAAAAATAATTATTTAATAATCATTAAAAAATGAGATAATAATTGGCAATTTAGTAGATATGAGTAGATTAATTTCCAATAATTGTTATGCAATATATATTATTAGCAAGTTTAGTGAAATCAATGTAGATTAAGAAGTGGTGAAATTAGAATAGCAAGGGGTATACTGAAAGGTTTTCAGTTGCGGCAAGAGACTGTGCCTGAAGTTCAAGTGGCTAACTTATTCAATGTAAATTAGCACTGGCTGAGTGTTAGTTGTGAAACAGATGAGCATTGTGCACAAAACATGTTTCGCAAAAACAACACTTGCATTCAAAGCGAAATGTCCCTGAAAAGTGTCAGCCACTCAAACTGGTAACAACATGAATGATATTTGACTATTAGTTATTAAACTGTATAACTTACTTAGGTGACAGTACCGTTTTATTATTGCACGCATTTTTGATTTTCTCAGAAAACCAGAAATTATTAATGGAAAAAGCAAAATTATATTATTAGATATTTTTGGTGAAAATAATGCATGCAATAAAAAAACGGATACTTATAACCTAAGTGAAATATATTATTTAATTTTTAAATAACATTTAAATTCAATAATAGTTAAATAACATTTATGCTGTTTCCCTTTTCGATATGGTTTTCAAAAGTTTTTTTTAAATTTTCTTGGCTTATCAAAATGCAATTCAGAGTTTTCGTAAATATGACGCTAATAATAGCACAGTTGTTCATTAGAATATGAAATTAAAATTTAAAATATTTCAGCAAATGAAGAATACTATGAAAATAATGTATTGCCATATAAATAATGGAAAATATTTTTTCATGTTATTGTAATGAATTTTGCATAACAAGAGATCTTCATGTTATTGTAATGTATACTTGAATATGTTTAGAAATACAGATGAAGCGTTGTAGAATATATATTATAGAATATAGTGCAGAATATGTGGTCGAGATAAGAAAACATATATATATATATTATATATATATATATATATATATATAAAACTCTAAATAAAAAAAAACTTGTGTTTTATATTACAACAAATATTCTTTCATATTTTATAAATTTTATGTTTATAAATTATAATCAAATTGCATTACAATGTAGCCTAAAATAAGATTAAATAGCATTATAAAAAAAAATATTAGGTATTTATGAAAAACCAATGTGAAGACGTGGAAGATGTTTTCATGCTAAATGTTTGAATACTTTGGAAGTCAGCTCGCGAAGTTATGTTACTTTTATGTTAGCCTCTCAGTTTTTACTTTGTTTGCTCTCTGATGACATAAATTTAAAGGCCTCAGAGCATTTATTTCTATCTTTTTCTTGTTTCTATTGTGGTTTAAAGTTTATTGATTGCATCACATGTTCATTTGTGATTTTTCTGCATATATATTAAGTTTGTGGCACAACTCAGTAGTTGATTTAAAGGTATGAATGATGATGTTCAATTTCACTACTGCATAGACTCATAGCCACGAATATAAAAATACCTTCGAACTTTTATTTCATTTTGTATTAAACAGAAAACTTAGGTTCATTGTATAAAAAACTTGACTCATTCAAAACTATTAATTATAACTAGATTTTTGCACTTTGATAGAGCTTTTACAATTAGTTTAAGAAATCAAAACCACTCATGCTTGATACATGGTTTAAGATTTAAAGGTCGTAAGAAGTAAGAAGAGACTAATTCAAATATTGCTGTCCATAAAGAAAAAAGAAAAAAACGTTGTGATTCTTGGTTGAAAATTCACTGGTATAATCTTAAGAGTATTAGATCCTTTTATATGTCTATCGACGTGTAACATTATTGGTACATAATCCGGAATACCTGAACACAAAAGCGTTATGAGAGATTTTCTCACTTTAAAATGTTTTTCTTTATAGCAGGGTCTGATGACCACCATTTAACTCACTAAGGAAGCTGGCTTGACTTGACTTTAACTTGACTTTAGTAATAAAATATTAATTGTCGCTAATATTGCGTAACATATCGGTTGTAACATATTTATTTGGAGGAAGAGGAAGATGACTTCTACAAGCACGGAGGAATGGGTTTAGGAGGAGGCGTCTCCTTGTAAGTCGGCTTTGGTTTCGAATGCTGGACGAAGGACTCGGGTGGGCCAGCTCTAATTGGAGGTAGTAGTTTGGGAGTAGACTGAGGACGAAGCATGTCGAAAGCGTTTCCGTGACGTACGCCTAACATGGCCGGTGAAGCAGAGGGAACGCAAGTGCCTTCTTGACACTCTGGACGTCCGCTGCAGTCCCATCGGCCACAGTCATCTTGAAGGCCATTCTTCTTCCAGCAGTTACATCCCATGTGGAACTTGCTGGCTCGTAACTCCACACTGGGGTAGCGAGGCTTTGTCCAGGGAGCCAATCTCTGAATCATTGAAACTACTTATATAGAATACCCATCTTAGTATCGAAAAAAAATAAAAAAACGTTGTTATCGTGTAATATGTATCTAACTATGTATGTTTACATATAAACCTATAAAACTAAAATACATATAAATATAATAAATAAATATACAAATAAACTAAAACATGTCATAAACTAATATACATATAAAACTAAAAATTTTATCAGGACCCAGTCAGTTCTTCAAGTTCAAATTAAACTTTCATTCCCAAGTTTCGATTTTCTTTAAAATCTTTTTCATAGCCTTACAAAACAGAAGAAATTTAAGAAATAATACAATCATTCAAAAATCAAACATACCTAAAAAGCGCAAATTGTTACAAATAAGAATATTTGTAATATTTTAAAAATTGAATATATTACAATATTTAAATGAATTACAGATAAGAATATTCTTATTTGTAACTATTTGCGCTTTATATCTATGTTTTATTTTTGAATGATCGTATTGTATCATATGTTTTCTAGGCCTATGAAAAAATTTTTAAATAAAAAACGAAACAGTGTGTATAATTAATGTCACACATACCAAATGTAATACATAATTAAAAGGAAAACAAGATAAATCCATTTTATAGTTTTCCAGGTGGACATAAATTGTTATTTTACATCATAAAAATTCACGTGTAGCGATATAATTACTGTAAGTGGCTATAATAAAAATGAACTATTTCTGATGTCTTGTTAATAACACAATATATAAATAAATACATACCTATTTATATATAAATAATATAATGTATAAAAATTAATAATATAATAGAAAAATCTCTAATTTTTCTGACCATTTATTCATCACATATTATATCATATATATTCAGAATCTTCAAAGGAGTTTTCCTAAGGAAATACCTAAATGTGATAGATAATCGAAGGGCAACTTACAAATTTGATGTTTAAAAAGTATATTAAAAAAATTTGACCGAGAAGTTAATTATCTTTTAATATTTATTACTTTTCAGTTATTTTTGATATTTGTGTCTAATATTTATATCGGAATGTATGATTGGTATTGTTATTTATTGATGGTATAGGTGTGTGACTTTTTATGGTAAAGAGTAACAATCATGTGTTTGCTTCTTTGACATCGTAAGGGTAGATTATTTTTTGAACTTTTATTCATATCATACCTTATTACCTTCATATTTATTCATTTAACTTTATCCAACCCCAAGATGACTACTCAGACCTAGTTTGAATTCTCTAGACCATATCTGTCCCAAACAGGTTTTTTTTTTTTTTTTTTAATATAAGTTATTGTGAATCAAAGGTTTGCAAACCAAAGGAGGATCCTCAAAGTAGTAGATTTCTGGGGTAAAGGGTTGGGCAAGCCGGCCGTCCAGGGTAACCTTTAGTTCCTCCTTGATTTTGTAAGGGTACGTTAGAAGCGTCCTTGTCTCATCATAAGGGTGAGGCACTGACCGTGGGGGAGGAGGTCCTTCAGGAGGGCAGGGCACGTATTCTTTCACTTCATAACATTTTGGATCTCTGGAACAGAAAGTTTTAGCAAAAAAAGCTAAAATTAATAAGTTACATAAATAATCGTGTATTTGAAGTTCTTCATTTAACACCCTGAATTCGAATGATGGCTCTTATTTATTTAGCTTTTCATTATTTAATTCCAATTTTTACGGTATTTGTAAAAAATAAATATAGTAATAATTGAGTTATGATTATATAAATACTTTATTGCTTATAAACCATTTAAATATTTTAGTTTTCATTACAAATCATGAATAAGTAAAAATAAAAAAAGGTATATATTTTTATCTTTTAGATAAAATATATAAAGTTTATATCTTTTATCTTGATATAAATTTTTCAAATATATAAATCATCAAACACAAAAACTTGTTTTAGATGTTTTTGTTATTTTCCATATATATATATATTATATTTGAAAGAGGACTGGTTTATAAGTTGCTAATATTAGAAACATCTCGGAACACTTAGTTACAGGGTTACCAACCATTTTTCTAAACATTTTGTTTATGTATCAAAATGTTGCTTTATTTGTTGTCAGCTGCTCGGAAGGCTAGATATTTCATAGCAGAGTTTAATAATGTTGCCTTCCCACTCAATGTTTGATAACTTGTTTATCCACAAGTGATTTGTACTTCCAAAGATGTGCAACGATCATGTCGCCCTACTCCTACAGCAGACTCAGAAAGGGGAGTCACTTGTACAGTCAGATGGATGGGGGATTGGAATAACCAAACCACGTAAATTCTGAACAATATTTCGCTTCTGGGCTGGTAGGAAGGCATTTGACTATGTTTGAATTCCATGATTCCGTTAACCATTGTTTCCTTAATATATGTTTTTTTTTCTTGATTATAACGCATCCACCTATGGTTTTTGCTTATTAATCTTCAGTTTGTATCCTGGTGGATTTTTCAGAGCTGATCTTTGCAGTCTGTCAGCCGCCTCATGTTTCTAGTCAGCCAGTTATACTCTCTCCAGCCAGTCATCAGATGCTCTATACCCCACCAATTGAGGGCCAGCAAAGAGCAACCACCAGCATTGTACTGCAACGCCAAACAGCAGAAAACCATTCTTGTTATGGTAGATATAATTTTTTCTCTTTTTTTGCTGCAATGACACACTTATATCTCTGCTTTTGAGATCAGAAGGGCTCAAATGTAATTCCAAGACTTAATTATCTAATCTGCTTTTCTAGATACTCTCTGCTCAAGTGTTTCCAAAGTTAGAACAACTGGTTTTACTTCAGCAGCAATATTTGATGCCGTGGAACTAACAGGTTCAGATACATTTATCTCCCAGTGTGACAGTTTTCGTACCACGTTGGTATACGTGGTGGTTTATTGCACTAATAGTAACATTTAAAGTTAGTCATGAGTTTAGAGCCTTCTTTTAGTCAAACTATGATTGTTACCACACCATAAGCACAGGTTTATTAGAAATTAAGAATTTCATTGAAATAAGCTTTTACTTTTACATAGCTTGAACATTCGTTAACTTCTATAGTTTTAATTCATGAGTCAATCCGACAGAACATGAGCAAAAGGATTATTGAAGGGTTATTGCTAAAGAATAATACAGGTCAAGACTTAATGAAAATATTACGTGCGTAGAGTATTCCCCGTTTGCTATTAATATACATGATTTGAAACGAAATGGTTTTTATATTAAGACGCATTGCATTCATTATTTAACTCTCCAACTTTTTCAAAAATTAAGCCCGTAATTTAACTGCATCTCTACTGTTTTTAACAATAGACAGTAATAATTGCATGTAACGAACCTTAGTTCAAATTAAATTTTCATGCTTATTTCATAATTAGGTAATTAAGTAAGTTAAGCTTGCCTGCCCATCAGACAAACTATTGATTGTTTTAAAATGTTGCATCAAATTTAATGGATTTCAAAGAATTGTATACAATATGATTTCTGCTTTGTTTCATTAAAGCTGATAGTTGACTATTACGGTTACGTGCTATTTCGTAATAAGATTGTTACTGTCAAAGGATAAAAAAAAGTTTTTCCTTTCACTTTAGAGTGACTTATGACATAAAACTAACAATTGTTACATAATAATCAATTTGGCAGTGAGCAAATGAACATTAACTGAATAATATCCCAAGAAATGGTATTAATTTTTTTGATTTCAGGCTAGAAACTGTTTTCATTAAAACTACATTTGTTTAAAAATTGATGATAGTTTAATATTTTTAATTAGTTTTAATGATTAGTGATTTGGTAAGGATTTATGTAAATTTTTGAAATGTGTTCTTAATATGGGTATGGGGAACTCGTTTTCTGGGACAGTTGTTCAGAGTGAATCCAACAGTGAGTTTATGTGGTCTTTTTTGGCATATTCAGTAATGGAGTGATGGATGGGGCACCAACATAGGGAGAGGGAGTGAACTTTCTTGAGGCTTTTTTAGTAGGTCCAGATGTCTATGCAAGGCTGAGTTTATTAAAAATAAAACAAACGTCACTATTTCAAGTGGGTATTTCTATTTCGGGTTCTGGATGTTAATGAATATTAAAAACAAACCACTCTAAAACTCTTCAAACTGGCCTACTTATTAAGCAGTGGAGAGGACAGTTGATGTGTTTCTGGATTGGAGCGAGCTTTAGACTAGGTCTGACACAGAAGCCTGTTACACAAATTAAGGTTACTAAGTCTTTCCTCGCAATAGCTTCATTGAAAATAGCTGCAGACTATCCCAGACTGAACAGTTCCATAGGAGTGTCCTCATAGTAGTGCCCTTAGAAGCTGCACACCCTTTATTCTCATAACATTTTCTGCTATAATTACTCTCAATTAGAGGCGTTCCCGGGATACATTTTTTAACATAATAAAACTCAACGAAGAGTTCCCACATTTATTTCGGTAAGTGTTTCCTTCACTGTCCGTCTTCTGTCCTTGTTAGTAACGAGGTCATGCAATACCAAACTGAAGCTAAAGAACTGGGTGTTATTTTTGACTCAAGATTACTACTTAACAGCACCTCTATAGTAAATTCAAATTAAAATTTTACTCATCTATAATCTATATTCTATTGTGAAATTAAGGAATTCACCCATCTATAATCTATATTCTATTGTGAAATTAAGGAGCTCTCCGAATGTAGTGAAGAATCTTGTCTATAAGGTGAGTATTCGTTCAATTATGACTTATGCATGTTCAATTTGGTTTAGTTCTGTGATAATAAACAAACATAAATGGGGGTCCATTGATCACTACATAACTCAACTAACCACTAATGAAGACCAAAGATACCTACCCATCCAAATCTTACACTCCAATCACTAAATCCAAGCGTCAATATTCCCCGACTCCTTCAACCTTCTATACACCTTACCTTCTCTCTTGACCTCCTTTCGTCAGTACCTGAATATTAGTAGTACAGAATATTTAAAACTAAATGTTCCACTTATGACAGACTAATTTAATTAGTACATGTTAGTAATAGCTAACACTAATTTTCCTCCCAACACAATAATTCAGCAGAAATGAGTCTCTGATCTGGAACTACTAGTAACGACTTGCACTGTGCACAGAAATATTCGTTAATTGTTGGTTGATGAATTCACTTTTAAATACTTGATGCATTAGAATTAGTGCAGTGGTAATATACTGTTTCAAATATATTTAAATAAAAAAAAAGATTTACACATTGCAATTAGAACTATTGCAAATTATATATTAATAAAAGACTTGACTAATTTAACGTTGAAATGGGATGGTTACCATCTGGGCTAACAAATCTACCTAACATCAATATCCTAAGAGCTCTTCAAATGCACTCTTACATAATATTAACATATACATAATATTACATCAAATACCTATGTTAGTAATTGATATCTTTGTCTTTAGTATTTGGTTTGAACATGTGGATAGAATCAACATATTCTATTTAATATTACATTTGATTTGATTCGTTGGGTCGATACCACAACTACTTAAGATGTCAATGACTAAAAAGATTCGGTGACCACTTCTAAAGATAAACATTTTTCAAGACAGACATTAAAGAAAAACTCAAGATCACTAGTCTTTTGATATTCTAAACCATTACCAGCATCACTCATTGGTCAGTT
This sequence comes from Hermatobates lingyangjiaoensis, assembly GCA_026182355.1. Classification (NCBI taxonomy): domain Eukaryota; kingdom Metazoa; phylum Arthropoda; class Insecta; order Hemiptera; family Hermatobatidae; genus Hermatobates; species Hermatobates lingyangjiaoensis. The sequence continues at coordinate 2,559,821 of JAPFBL010000014.1, read as the reverse complement.
GTGGCAATATCTTCTGAACCATCATCAGGACCTCTAAGAATCTTTAATCTAATGAAACCAAGAGTCATTCTTTATAGTGAAAGAATTCAAAAATTAGTGAAATATTTTCAAATAAAATTATCTAAAAATGCACTAATATTTATTGTAGACTTAATGACTTACAATAATTATTATACTAATGGTTAACATTTCAATATCTCATGTTTGTCAAGATAAATATTCTTCTGTTTGAACATAATTAATTTTCTCACGTAGGTATAATTTTTGGCATGAATTTCTAATAAACGCATATTAAAACAGATTCCATCAAATTATGATATATTGAGAGAAATATATAAACAATATTAATTGTGGTTTGTGAGGTTCTATATTTTATAGAAGAATGAATTGGGAAACTTTGAAGTAAGTTTTACCTACTGGGTTTACGTTCTCTTTGTATGGGACTCTTTCCTCTACTCCGCTCTCCTGAATGTACTGTCAGTGCGTTCGCGCATGTGTGTGTGTGTATGTGTGTGTGTGTGTGTATGTATGTGAGAGAGAGTGAGAGATGTGAGAGAGAGATGTGAGAGAGAGAGAGAGGGAGAGTGATAGAGAGAGAGGGAGAGTGAGAGAGAGAAAGTGATTGAGAGAGGAGTATAAGAGAGAATAAAAATGAGAAATTATGTAACATTAAGGATTATGTATATGTTTAAGCTTATACCCATATATATATTACTAAAAAGTAGAAAGAAAATGTAATTAAAGGAAAAAGTATAATGTAGCTGATATATAGCTTATATTCACCGACTATAGGAAATGTGGTTGAAAGAAAAACTTTCAGTGAGCTCCTATCGCGTTTATTCATTTACCATTCAGCTTTCCTGTAGGAAGTTCATAATGATATGCCACAAATAATCATGAGTTCTGGTCATTTGTGGCTGCTCCTTGTTATATTGAGAACGTCACTACCTAAGCTGGAACCTGCCAGTACGATGCTTACTCTTTAATGGTAATATTTCAGAAAAAAGGGGTTTACTTTTTTTAGTTTATTTCTATTTCGTTTTCTCTGTAAATATTCGAAAGACACTTAGCAAGTTCTATTGTTTCATTTTTTTTATATACATATTAGTGGTCATTTCACTTTCATGGAATGTTATTGTATTTAAATTCAGGTAAAAATATATAAGAAAATATTTTCAAGAGGTATTAAAAAACAAAATTGAAATATGGTAGTCAACTTACATCCGATCAAAACTAGCAATCAGAACTAATAATAAACCGTGACATTAAACTCAGATTTATCTGGATGTACATGCATTACTTTCTAGTAAATAAAGCAGACATAAAGGATTAGTTCTAAGTTTTACAAGTGGTAACATACGACTCTATTTCATCTATAAGTTCTCGTATCTTCTCCTCAACTTGTTTTGTTCCACACTTCCATTCTCCCTCCATTTTGTGTTTTTAATATCTTGCAAGATAATTTGATCTCTTGTTACTTGAAATTTTGATTTTCTTTAATATTTATTGCCACATGACCTTGCACTTGCAAAATTTAGATATTGATAGCAGTGTTATCTACTTGTTATACTTGTTTCAATTTGACTTAGAAGAAATTAAAAATGAAAAATATACTTTATGTGTATTTTTAAAATGTAACTATAAGCTATTCATGATTAACATAAGAACATTGGCTTTTGATTTGTGTAGAAGTAGATGTTATGGTTTCAAAATACACATTAATTGTCTGCAATTTAAGAATTGAATGGAAATCTGAGTCTCGCCTTCCAAGCAGTTCTGACCACCTGTAACTTTCTAGGTAAACATGGTAATTTTCTCCTTCGCGCCTTCCGTTTTGTCAGCAGTCACAGCCACAAATTTAGTGACTTTTCCTAGTGTTTTGAACGCACTTATAGTTCTTATACAGTTCCAATTCACCCAGTCGCTGGTAGGAATAAGAGTTTGCCTGTTTAAAGTTTTATTTTACTTTTTTCTTTCTTTTAAAATTATTTGTGATCGTAACTATCCCCATTCTATCAACAGTCGTATAGAACCTGTTATCATGTCGTACAGCATATGTATCATAGTTCTGGTCCTAGGAGCTCTCATTTCCCTCATTCCTTTTTCTAGCCTTATAGCAGTGTTTTGCAAGCGTTTTTAGTTCAGGGCACACCTATGAATAACCAAAGCTTTGGGGCACATCACTGATTTTAATATAGACAATTTATTCCTGAAATTTGAAAATAGAAAAATGATAGGTAATTTTTTTTAAGAGAAAGAGGGGGTAAAAGAGAGTGAAGGGAAAAGAGTGAGAGGGAGGTGGAGGGAGAGAGGGGGAAAGAGAGAGAGAGAGAGAGAGAGAGAGGGAGGGAGGTAGAGAGAGAGAGTAGTAGAAAAGGAAAATGGAGAAAGAGAATTCAATAAAAAATAATTTAAATCCCCAAGGAAAGGAAAATACAAAATATTAACCATTGCTGCTTAAAGATTAAAGTTCAAAATATCAAGTGGAAGAGACTTAACTCAGAAAACAACATGCTTGGTGTTTCTAAAATAAATGAGAAGAATGCAAATTTTTGAAATGTAAATCTGTTACATAAATGTAGTCTTTGGTTATCTTGGAGCGCACCTGGCTACCTTCCAAGGCACACCGTTTGAAAAGCACCACCTTATAGGCTTGGCCAGGTTATTAATGAATTATTCCCTGTACCTTTTTCTTCCTCTTATATGTTTTTATGATCTTTAGGGACGCGCTTTCGATCTCTTACCGCAACTCTCAAACCTGATGTCTACCTTTTCAGGCAAAATCTTCTCCCATGTCCTGACATTACTGCTGAGTGGTACAATGTGAACGCCGCGGCGTCTGTCTTGCCCTATAGTCAATCATGTCTCTCCTTCATTTCCTTCCTTAACAATCACTCTAAACCTATTCTTCAAATGACCTCCTGAACTTCCTGCAATTGGGTTCAATGTTTACAATATTCCCAATGTGATGTTTTTATATGGATTATTTCGCTTTCACTATACTGTTATATCTCATCAAAATTTGTTACTAAGGTACCTTCTGTCTAGCTATTTAGGTCTTATCAATTAATCTCAGTTCTCAACTCATCTTGATAAATCATTTACATTTATAAATTATCCAAACTTGAAGTTTGCTATCTGTCTGAAGGAATTGTCTAATACCCATTATATGCGATGTACCAATAAAATTTACAATAAAAATATGCAACCTTTCATATACTAGTTCATTGAGTATAAAGCTTCAGCGGTTCATCCACTATAAAGGTCTTAGTTTTAGTCCAATCCATAAAATGAGTCACTTTAGAATTTTGACAGATTCAAAAATGTTTTTATAAATCGCTTTGATGAAATTTCTTTTAGAAGTCCCGAGACAATAACTCTGATCATCGTTTGGTTTCTTAATTGCGCACCTGTCTTGTTAAGTTCAAATCACACTCTCCTAATGAATCTCACTTCCTGAAGCCTCATACTCGCTTGAAATGCTTATCTATTACATGTATCTGATATTCCTGAACCTGCTTTCTTTAATAGTTTATCTTTGCATGATAAATTTACTGATTATCATACCAGCGGATAATGGCTGATAAGCAACGATCTCTTCTTTCTTATTCTATTTCTTTGTTTCTTGGTTATTTAGTTTCTTTAATTTATAACAGTGTTGTTAAGGAAGGTGCCATCAAAGAGGATATCAATATTCTTATTTCTTCTTACCTCCACTGTTCTGTTTTCCACTGACTTCCAATAAGTAATAAACATTACAATATGCCTGACTCTCCTCTACTCTAAAGACCCATTATCTCAATATATGCGTGGCTCATAAGACATTCTCAATTTGTTGACTACTACGAGTACTTACAGGCTATAGTTCGTTTCAAGGTAAAAACCATCTTTTTGCAAAGACACTTTCCATTTCCTCCTACTCCTTCCAAATATTTATTTGCTTACAACCACTGATCATCTTCTTCTTATAGTAACCTTGCATTTCCTTACCTCTATATTTTCATTCAGAACTCCACCTCATACTTTGTCAACCTGTATTCTTGTTTTTCTGGCAAACATTGTCCTTAATTCTGACTTCAGAGCGACTCACTTCTTTTTACTTGAGGACAAGGACCAGGGGAAACCAATTGTATAATAACTACGTTTCAACTCTAATATTCTTAACCACTTACTAACTTACATCAATTATGTGTTGACAACACTGACTATAAGAAGTTCCATTTTATTATTGAGGAATATTTCTCAATATATTTTCCTTAAACCATTTAAGTGTTCTAAGGAATCTCTACGCGATATTACTAATAAATATTTTATACTTATTTTATAGTCCTGATAATACATTGTCTCGAATCAAGCAAATATTGACAAGTTAAATTTCTGTAGTTTCTTTGTAATCCCTAATTTAATAATTAATTATAATAATAATTTAGTAATAAATGACTATTAAATATTCTAATAATAAGAAAAAATATATCTAATAAATTACTTATGTAAGTAATTTATTAGATGTATTAAATCAACTTATCTACCTTAATCTACTTATTAATCTACTTTATTTAAAAAATAAAGTAGATATTCCTAAAAATAATGGAATCCCGTAAAAGACTGCAAGTGGAACTGCAGTCTTTATCCTTTTGTGTTCCATTATCTCTTACTGTAATTTAATATTTATGAAATATGTATCACGCGTTACACAAATCAAGATAGTATTAAATACAACATTTTAAGCTTCTTAAAGGATTAAGAAATGATTCTTAGAAGATCTAGAACAGATTTATATTAATCCCATTTATTTTCAAAAGTCCTGTTACTGTTATGAAGTGTGATGAGTTATGAAGTATGAGAATATTATGAAGACCAACATCTTATACATGATATTTGAGAAAACAAAATAATTAAAAAATCATCACCATATTTCCTATAATAAATAACAGGTAATAAGTTTCCTTATTCTCTATAGTTTACCTTACTAATAATATCATATTTTATTCATTTTTTGATACTTTCATGAAAAATTAAAAAAAATAATAAGAGAGATATAAAATCTAGTGGAAAAAAGAAAGTGTTTTTTTGCTTTTCCAAAATTTAAATCATTATTAAGACCTATTAGCGATATATGTTGTAAAACAAAATAAATCTCATTTGAAATTCAGTCATTTTATTTAAAAAAAATATATCAGTTTTTCTAAATACATAAAAATGCATGCATTAACAATAGTATTACAATAGTAAGATATACACGGAGTATACATGTAATTAGTTATTTTAGGAACACTAATTAAAACTCTGCATATTTATTAGATAAGTGATTAACTAAATAACAATAATTATGTGTAAAAATTACAAAAAAAATCACATTATACTAAAGACTAAAATTTTGAAAATATATTTAAAATATGAAAAATACATTTGATTTTTTTAAAGTAATTTGAAAATCAGTCTACTACCAATTCTTAGTCAAAGGTTTGATTACAATTCAATCCGATGATTGTGGCTACTCGATGGTGGAACATACTTTGAACATTTCATAACAAGCATCACTTGAGATCCCCTTAACAACAAAGACGTCCACAACTCAATTCAGATATCATAAATACAATAGTTTGAAGTAGAATAACAATTAAAGCAGTATTAAGCGGTTATCTCTACTGAAAGACATTTACACAAACTTACTGTACTGAATGACTAATATGTAGGCAATAATTTCTACCTTATTATTAACAATTTCTATTTCTTACTTGAAGGCTGCATTAAGAAATGACATTAGGTTTCAGTGATTTATGTTTTATTGTTGCTTAATGAATTTCTGTGCTAAAATGACAAAAATGATTCTTATAATAAAAACATTTGATCAGAATTTAGAAATTTTAATACTGGGAAGAATCGATTCCATACATAAGAAATATCTTGTCAAGAAAAGATACTAAAATTTAAAAATAATACTGATAATAATAGCCCATATACTACGAACTAAGGGAAAGCAATGCAATTTCATAAAATATTATATATATATATATATATATATATATATATATATATAGATTCAGAGCAAGGGTTCTCGAGGATTTTGGTCAATAAAGTATATATATATATATATATATTATAATGAAGAAAAGAAGAAGAAGAGTTCTGTTCGGCTGGCAAACCGAAACTCATATGTATATTATATATATATATATATATATATATATATATATAAGTGTATTCTCTATTGTATGTGAATTTTGAGTTTATTTGTGAACTTTTATATATATGCACACTAATTACGTAAAGACCTTTTGCTTTCTCCAGCCTTATTCTTGTACAAAGACAAACTATACGCCGTAACAATTATCTTACAATATTTGAATTAACATTGCATATTGAATTGATCACGTATAATGTATTTTTAAGCTGAATAAATACATTAATTACTTCATGAATCAAAGTAGCGTACGTATATATTTTTTAACAATTTATTTTTGATTTTAGCTTGAAAGAGATGGAAAATAGCTTTATTGAATTGGATCTGATTACAACACTTTAAACAATGGCTCTAAAAAGCTATTATTGGTTACAACACCTGCCAAAGCCCTGTGAAAAGACATGTAATTATTGCGAGCTCTTGAATATGCTAATAATTCAAAGACCCTTACCGCCAGCCGCCTTCAGTGTTTTTTCATTGCAGTCATTGAAATTATACAGCCATCATACGCAGAGTACTTTAGCAAGAGTCAGAAAGAAACTCTTTATTACTAAGTGACAATTCACCCAAATAGCTTTTCTTTAATTTATTTCTTTAAAAAGGTTTCTTCCATTATGATATTTTAACTGAACACTGTAAGAATAATCTCTCCGATCCTACCAGTAGATGACGTAGTGCTGATAAAATAGCATTTTGACTTCTGTAATTTTTGTGATAGGTTTATTGAATGTGAAATTAAGAGCATTGCACTGAAGAGTGATTATAACCACAAAGATATATATATATAAAACTTAATGCATACATAGTTTTCAAAAATTGTTTAGTTATTGAATCTAATCATTTAGATGACAGCCTGTAAAAAGTAAATTAACTGGTATACCATGACCACCACAATATAGAAAGCTCAAAAGCATCACTAAATGGAATAACTTTCCGTTGTATTAGAAATCATTAAGATGCCCAACTAACAATTTTTTTTTATAATTAGTTATTATTACAAAATATTCAATTTTAATTTAAGTATTCAAATCAAATAAAAATTTAATAATATAATTATAATTCTTCAGAAGTTTTTAAATTATAGAAATTTTCTTATGATATTCATAAAATAAAATGTTGTTTTTCCTTAGTGTTTGAATGCCCAAGATTGCTGACTTTAAATGCTATCCATAGAGTGTACTTACATTCTTTTAAAAGATTAATAGTATCTTAGTTAATAGTTGTTTAAAAAGTTTCCGTAAGGAATTACTGAGATTATCTCATGACCAGCCAAGATGGAACTATTTAAACAAGAGTTTTTTACGTTTTTTCCTGATTGATTCTTATGTTTAATAATTTTAAATCAATGTAGTAACGTAAAGCTGACAGTTTATTAATATAAACAAAGGAAGTTTTTAATCTACCGATTGTGGTAAAGTTACGGTATGTCTAAATACAGTATTGAAAGGGACGTAACATTGTAAGAGAGAAATTTTGGGGATCTCTAGTTTCCTTTTTAAATGTGCCTACCAATAATAAAGCTACAGCTATATCTAAATAATATCAACCCACCGATAAAAACGAAATTCCCTTTAATGTTATACAAAAAATGTTAATGTGCTTGATTGTGACATTACGACACAACTGCATTCTTAATAACAATATTGAATATTGTACATTTTTCAAAAAGAAATTAACATACATTAATAATACTGAGGCATTTATAATACGATTTAAGGCATTTATAACAATAGTAGAAATACATGAATATAATATAAAAAAAGGTAAAGCTCTTTGCATTTTTAAGGATAACAATAAAAACAAGTTGTTGTTTCAAGGCAGGGTCTGTGAAGGTAGCTGGTGAACCTAAGGTCGATCGCTCAGCTGAGAACAAGTAAAAGAAGGATATATATATATATATTTAAAATAAACAGTGACACATAGACTGAAACATAACAAAGACTCACTTTTCAATATTTCAACCGTAATGGCGGTCGTCCTCAGGAGAAGAAGTGAATTGACGGAGGGACGACAGTCAACTTTATATATATATATAATATATTAAATCAAACAAAAGTGAATAGAAAGCCTCGGTAATTACTCTCTACAATTATATTTTATAGACCTGTAGTCATTAATAGAAGAATCATGCACTTAAAAGACAAATGACTTACCAAGGAGAAACCAACATTGATAATTCCACTTATTTCTTCTTTTATAGCGTCCGTCTCCTTTGCTAACTTTCAGAAAATAGTTTTTCTTTCCTTTAGTATGTGAGACAAAACTTTCCACCGCTGATTTGTCGTTTTCCTTGGCATCCCTAATATCAATGGCGTATTTCCATTTTCCTGGTTTTTGTATCCTTAAGTTTGTTTTAGTAATTTATTTTGGTTTTTTGTTTCAACGGTTAAGAGTATTTAGGATACATTCAATAAACATATACATGCAATAAAAAAAAATTTAAATTAAAAAAAATCATCTATGGACTTTAGAAAAAAAGTTTGGAGTGGCTTGCACTCAACTTTACCTCAAGTAAACATAGTATCTTATTATTTTGTAGGATATTATACCCTAACATTATACTAGTCTTTCATTCATGGAGGTAGTGCAGATGATTGATACACTTATCAATATTCATATTTATATTTTTGTATCACACCAATGAGGCATATAATATCATATCTATAACTAAAGCTGTAATAACATTTTTGAAAAACCAGAGTGAAAATATTCCTATTTTGTCTGTATAGCAGGTGATAAACCTGCTATATTGTTTAACCTAGGATAAACAATCAGTTTTTATAGCTTTATTACTCTTTGCCGTGATTAAAATTTTATGAGTTTTTTTTATAAATTTCTAATATTTTGTTTCATTTTTGGGAAAATTTTAATGATTTTTTAATGAGCCGTTTAGTACGAAAAAAACATTTTCTGAAAACAGAAGCTATACTGTAACACCCCTTTGGTGAATGTAATTTTAAAAAAAGATTATACCAACTTATTTTCCACATAAGATTCTATTTATTGGTATGGTCTCATTTTGAACCATTGAAACGCTCTCACAAGCTTACAGATTGAATTATACGTCAGAATTTTGCTTAAAAGGTAATGCCAAACTACTCCAGAAGTAGTAGTTTAGGAGAAAAAATGGATTAAAACAGATTTTTGGCAAAAAAGTGACTTTCCCGTCATCCAAAATTTTTCCAAAACAATGGACTACATCTACTCTATGAGGCCATACCCATTTTTGTGTAATATATCAATTTGATCCATCAATGATTCTGAACTGTACAGTGGCCACGAACCTTGGGTTAATTGGATTTCAACTTTAAGTCTTATTGGATTTCCAATAAGAAAGTCCCTATCTTTGACATAGTTTCTTGAAATAATTTTTTCAATTTAATATCACTGTTTAGAATTGGGTTTTGGTGGTTTACCGGATTTTGTGTAAATCGTATAAGTTGATTTTTCCGAGCCTGTCAGTTTAATTTGTGTAGGCTATATTTGAAAGTGTTAGTTCGTCGTTTAATTTTATTTCACTTACAACTGTGTTTTTAATTGTGAGTAGGACTGGGTTGTATTCAAATGACAGTATTACGAGCCTTGTTATGTGGAAGTATGTGCCCTGGGAATTACATATAGTCAAGTCAGTTGTACTCTAGCTTGTCTTTCTACTTGTACGGAACTGTTTGGTCCAACTGCATGAAGTAGGAATGTCCATGACAAATTTCTAGCAGTTTCTTTCCTACGTGATGTGTGCTTTTGCAGTACCACAGCTGGTGTTATACATTTAAGTCGCCTGAAGATCTTCTGGAGGGATGGGTGTTATTAAATATGATAAATAATTTGATTCATTTTAAGCAAGATTCGGAAGATAATATACAGATGTTTACTTCAGTAATTTAGTACTAATACTAAAAAAATTAACCTAAAATAACTGATATATGTTGGAAGTTTGAATCGGCATTTTCGTAAGTTTGGACGGCTGTGAATTTAATTACAGCCTTGTCTGCCAAATGTCCCTCCTGTAAAAACCTGGGTGAGTTTTTACAATAGTGAAATCCGGCAGGAAAAAATTGTTTGTTTTGATGAAATTAAAAATAATAACTTTAATTTAAATTTTTATTTTATATTTGTATTTTATAAACATTTTAGAGAAATAATATATTACAGTAGGGCAATTTTAAGAATAATTACATGGATAAATAATGCTTTTACTCTATAGTTAAACTGTTTTCACAACAACTATATGCATTAGATTTTAAGTAGGTAATTGCTCTACTTGTATGAAGTGAGTTTGATAAACTCAAGTGTGCAGTTGTTTTATGTTTTAACAACTAAATGTTAACAAATAGTATTATAACAATCGACATTTTTACTTTACTATAAGTAAAGTATAGTGATCGTGAAAAAATTCGATCTCGAGATTTTGACGGAATTACATGTTTTGAGGTCCCAGAAGTCGTTTTATGACGTTTTTACGATGATGTCTGTGTGTGTGTGTGTGTGTGGGTGGGTGCGTGGGTGGGTGGGTGCGTGTGTTAGCATTGCTTGTTACCACGCTACGGGCCAGAATCTTTGATGGATCAAGTTGATATTTTACACAAAAATGGGCCTCATAGGGAGGAAGATCCCTATTGTTTGGGAAGAATTATGCATGATGGGAAAGTCACTTTTTTTGCCAAAAACTGTTTTTTTTAAAACATTTATTTCTCCTAAACTGATAACCCTAGAGTTTTGAAATTTTGACATTATCTTTGAGGTTTCAAATGCAACAAAGGAAAAATATATTCAGAATTTTATAACAACAGCAAATATTTTTTTTTCACTAAAATGTAAAAATTTTGACTTATAATTCAATCTCAAACCTTGTGAGAGCGATACAAGCCATACTGTTTGATGGATCAAAATGAAACTATGCCTAAAAATAGAACATTATGTGGAGAATGAGTTGAGATAGTTTTTTCGAAAATTACATTCGCTAAAGAGGCGTTACAGTACGATTTGTGTTTTCAGAAAATGTTTTTTTGACGCTAAACGGCTCATTAAAAAATAATGAAAATTTGACCAAAAATGGAACAAAAAATTAGCAATTCACAAAAAAAAAATCATGAAGTTTCAATTACGGGAAAGAGCAATAACGATATAAAAACTCTTTGTTTATCCTATACTTGTCGAATTTTTTGTATTTTTTTACATTGTTTACATTGACTTAGAAATTTTTTGAGCGAATCCACTGAGATAAAATTGATGTTTCTAATGGAAAAATGAAAATATATTTTTGACTTATAAGAGATGTAAGAGGAATAATATTATTACATGTAAAAAATCACCGCCAACGAACATAAATTAATTTCCTCTGTCTTCCATGGTATGATGGATTTGTCTCATAAACTGCTTTAATAAATCTATATATTGCACTCTTGAGCAAAACTTAATAACAGTTATAGTTTCTTCATCTTTGTGAATTGTAGTATCTTACCATGATATTGAAATGTGAGGAATGGACTCTTTCCTCAAGAAAGAGGATTTATATTTGTTGACGAATATCCAGTTTTTTCACTATTCTAGTCTAATAGTTGATATTTATTATTTTCAAAAATTAGAAACTTTCAGCTATAAAAGCTTTATATTATACTGAATAGCCGATTTTGACTTTGAATGGAGTATGGAAAACTTGATAATTACTATAATTTGTTTTCTCAATATACATTCAAAGCAACCTTATAACAGAGTACAGCAGCATGAAAAAGGTAACACTTGCTCAGAGTACATTTGAATATACGTTTTTTGACAGATGAAAAGAAAAGCAATTTTTATTGAATAGATTTTTTAGACAATTCTTATTATTTACATGTTTTGCGCAACTTTGTTTCCAAAAAAATTAATGTTTTCATTCTCCATTTAATCATATCCCATTTAGATGTTTACGTTATGTTTAAATGAGACGTTATGTTTTATATACTCAAGAAATTTGACATTAAGTTACTTATAGTAAAGTAGAGTGTAGGCCACTCCAGATTTTTAATTTAGGTTTTCTTCTATGCTATTAATCAGTTATATATTAATTTAACAATTAATATTGGCTGTTAACAACATCCAAGAAATGTGTACAACATTTATATAGCTCAAAGAAATGAAGCAAAATTATGTGAATATACGATTCCGTAGCTCAGTCAAGCACCCTATAAACTAAGCCTCCGAAGTATACTTATCTCATTAGGGGAATGATATGCGGATTATATAATTTTATGTAGGTCAAATAATATAGGGTAGTGAGATGGTCCCTATCAATATAGTTTACAATATTGATGGTACCACCCTATCAATATAGGTTGATCACTTTTTCATTCACATCACAGTCCAATGCCAAATCAGTTATTACACTTGTAACTTTGATGTCGCCGCGCACCCGGCCAGAGTATTATTTCAAGTACTTGACAAAAGACTTAGTTTCATTTCCGAATTTCTTACTGTGATTTGAAACTTTAACGTCTTATAAATGTAAGTAAAATAAGACGTTAAATGTCGTGACATGTGACTCCACAACCAATAAAATCACCACAAAATTAGAGTCTGAAGAATTCGTTTGGAGGGCCTGGTTTCTACCATCATAGTTCAAACTGAGGATTGATAGGCAACCTATTGGTTCATCAAACTGAAGAAGTGGTGAAAATTAGATACACTTTGCAATATGAAATGTTGTATCATAGTTATTTACTTGTAAGAGAAGTATGTTGGAGTAAGGTGGTTACTGCTCTTCCTTGGGAGGGGGTGCTGTGGCCAAGTACTCCAGACTGCGTAGGATTGCCTCTGGGATAGGAGGTGGTTGTGGTAGGTGTTCACCGACTGGGTGATAGCCGGTCTCATCGGCTGTATACTGAACCGAGTAGGTCTTACCGTCGTCTCCGACGTACGAGTATGATCCTTGAGACACCTCTCCAGCATCTTGACCAATCAATTTTAATTGACCAACTTGCTCTGCTCGTGTACCATCACCTCCTTCGTAACTAAGACAGAAATTAATCAGTCATTTTACATATCTATGCTATTTAGTGAGTTAGCTGCAAGTTTTTAAAAATTAATAAATAAAACTTTATAGCACAGTCTGTTCTCTTTATATTTTACACATATCAAACAATCTATCTATTTGTGTCAAATTAAATTATTTGAACCACTACATAATAACTTAATCAAATCAGAAAGCAGTTTTGAACATGAATATATTCGATATTCCGTCCAACTTAACAAGAGCACAATAACATACTTGAGTACAGCGATGGGCGACTCAATTTGTCGCCCGTATAATTGCATCCCTCGTACCACCCTACTGTCACTTAGTTCAATTTCGAATTGAAATATATCTAGCTTATTGTTTCAGCAACCAGGCTTGAATTGAATTAGTTTCTATGAAAATTTCTTATTTCGAGAAATTAATATTTTTCCGGTAAAAAGGAGATTGGCATTTTTTCAAATAGCTATATTGTAGCTATTGTAGCATATATACATTGTAGACATGTAATGAAGAGAAAATAAAAATGATTAATGTTAGATAAATATTTTGACTCAATTTACAAGATAGAATGTGAAAAAGTAAATTTTCCAACTGTTCTACTAAGTTCTCCATTCAAATACTCCTTCCCTGTGGCAACCGAAAGCGTCTCTCTCACCCTTATGCATACATATAATCAAGTATACATATACATGGTACTCCTATATTCAGACCACTTGCTGGCAAGTTCTGCTATAAATTTGCATAAATCAAAACACAAAGTCCAGTAGTTAAGGGTTAATATACTAACTTTCATTTTGATTTGAAATTCCAGATGATTGTTAGATCTTATTTCATTTATTTTAGACTTCCCAAAAGAGTTAATAATGTCCAGGTGTACCATAAAGAAATTTAACTTTTTTTATTATATATTTTACAAAGAATCTGTAAAATGAATAAAAATGAAGAAGCTTTGTTTTCTCTTTAATTTTCTATGTGTCACCCATCATAAGTGAATACGATAGTTAGTTTAAAATACAATTATTTATTACCAGAACAGAGTAATACATTTTTCAGTTCACTAAGAAAAACATTTGCTATTTGATTTATAGTAATACCAAAGACAATAGTTATTTTATATTTCAAGACGTCTAAATGAACTAAGGATTATGGACAAAGGATAATAAAAACACGATTTTCATTAACAATGCTCGGTTGTATGGACTATTGATTTCACATGTATTACAAAAAAAAATTGTTTTCTGATTTTCTGATGATGTTTTCTAGTTTTCCCATCAAACTGAATCACAATTTTTTTTACATAGTATGATCAAATTTATTTTATCATATTATAATTCGTTTTGGTAAATAAATGTAACGTATGCAATTATTTTAATTAACATGTCATTTGTAATTCTATTGTAAAATAATCTTTGATGAATAGTTAGATAAATACCCGAAAAACTATGGACAGGATTATTATTTCAATTTCAAAATGGATTAATAAAATATTTTATTGAAACAATGTTGAGTTGATTTATGGGTCATAAAAGAAGTGATAAGTTGTTAGGAGGAGTTACCTGTACTTGTAGGAGCCGTCATAGTTGACGTTGTTGTCTAGCGATATAATGGGGACGGGCGGCGTGGCTGGCTTTGAGGGGGCGTTCTGAGGCTGAGGGAGGGCGGCGGCCAGCCCCAGGCAGACTGCGAACACCAACTGCAACAACGTCTGGGTTAGCACGCCAGTCTTGTGGAGGGTCACAACCCAACGGGCTTCAACCTCCGTATAGAGTTAGCAATCCTTATAATTAATTATTCAACAATAATAATAATAGGGAAAAGAATATATTTTGTGACTGTTATAATAAAGTCATTAATTCTAACGTAGTGCATACAGTTATGTGGAATTTACTCATTGTATGATAAAAAGCTAATGAAATATTCTCCACATATAAAAATATCTTCTCAGTCTCAGTTGTACCACGACACTCACCCTTAGGTTCATACTCTCTTCCTTATGTTATTTTATTGTACTATAGATAACTCTCTGATGACATTGTATTTTTTAGTTAATGCCTGAGGTAGAACACTAAGTGTTCGAAAAGCGTTGTTTATACGATTAAATTTTTATGTGTGGAAACCATTTCATAAACTTTTGACCCTGCAATTAGTAATTAATTAATAGGCAATTAACTTTCTGGCGATGAATGACCCTACCATCAAAACTAAGGCTTCTTGAAGTGTGAGGTATGATCCCCCGAGAGAGGGACATCAAAATTTGATAATCATAATTATAAATGATACATGTTTATAGCTACCTGTAAATCTGAAGGCAAAATTAGATATCCACTAATATTAAGTGAAGCTATACGATCCTTTATAAACTTATGATGACTCTTTATTTAATTCAATATTGTTATTGAAATCTTGGATTGTTTTAATACATCGTGTTTTCTTTTACTTAACTGTGGTGGAGGTTAATGTTTTCTGGTTTATGTTACAATCCAAAAACTATTTCCTTAAATAGACTATTCGATTGATTTAAGAAATCCTCTCATTTAAATTACATTAAAGGTTTACTGGTACTATTATAGCTAGAAACAGACGATACCAAGCGACAACAAACAAAACTAACGATTTCACATAATGAAATAATGACTAATCATAGGTTTCTTGTTGTCAAGATATAATGTAGATAGTTTTTCATTTATTCATTTCGTTTACTTATCTAGGTCTTTTACCTACACTTATTGACTTCATCTACATGAGAGGATGCTTTCAAACCCTCCACCCTTGAATGATTGTGCTATTCAGATTTTGTTTAAATTGACTGATGATGGTGCTTATTAGTGGGAAATGTTAATACATCGTGGAAAAAAATATAATAATATATCTATGGACTCCTCAAGCCTCCTCCTCCTCCTCAAGACTCCTCAATTGAATATAAATTCCCGTTCTTTCTTCCAATAAATATTGGCTTCAATATTTAATTCCTATAAGCTTACTTCATTTTAAGTTTAGTGGAGATCACTTTATTTATTCAGCAATATTTTATAGCTGACAAGATTCATTTAATGAGAGTTTTTGTAAACCAGTACAAAGACGAATGGTTAATAAGTTATTCGGACATGCATATATCACGAAATGAAAAAATGGATCTTTAAACCCGTTGTGCCATCTTGAGCAATAATACTTCAATTTTTTTAGTACTGATAAGCAAAAATGTATTTTGTGTGTAAGTTTAAAATATTGCAGAACCTAGAAGAAAGAAAAGATGAGAAAGTGGCTGAGAAGAGAGCGAAGGCATTAAAGGGTCGTTTGTAGTTGGGATTGCAGAGATGAGGAAAGCGAGAGGCAAGCCAGTTAGTTGAGCAAGGACCATTAGGTTACGTGCAGTCTGACCTACGACCTACTTGTCAGCATGAGGCTAACAACTGTGGGCCACCGTCTCCAACTTGTGAGGCAGTTCAGTAATTGGCACTCAAATCCTGACTGACAAAATATTTGAACCATTAGATGGTTAAGATCAACTACCTCTGGCTTCGAAGACTTACTCTTCCACAACATAAATATTTCACACTCACACACACTCTCTCCTATACATGTATTCAAAAGTTTACATGATATTGACATATTAACCATGGAATATTGATCAATTCCTGCCAGTTATGTATGGATATTGAAATAGCTGCATTAAGATCATATATTCTGCTTTGGGCACGGAATGGAACAGTAATAAAAAAGATTTCATTTGGATCGTTTTCAATGGTCGTTTTCAGGGAAATTAGTATGATGATGAGATGACAGTCAACTATCGTTAATATAAGATAAATTATATATATATATATATATGACAAAACCACAACGTAAAATGGGAAGAAAAACTAAGATCTTTCAACGTCACAAGTGACCTTTATCAGAGTCAAAACCCAACTGATATATATAATATATACATATATATATATATATTTCATTGAAATACACAACAGCCTCTGCGTTAACGAATTTAAAGCTGGTCTGCTCCAATTTACGAACAACCTTGCGACGAAGACAGCCCACCGTAAGGTTCTTCGTAAATTGGAGCAGACCAGATTTAAAGTCGTTAACGCAGAGGCTGTTGTGAATTTCAATGAAACATGTTTACGTGAGGATTTGCTGCCATCATACACAAACATATATATTTGTGGCAGCAGATCTTCATCCAAGCATACATTGTTGAAAAGCAGAGCAGATTCTTCATTCACGACTTTTTTAATTAGCTGTTCTTTTTTCCTAATTGAACTTCTATATTGCAATGCAAATAGCAAAGCTATTCTAGTCTGCTATTTGCATTGCCTCTGCAATATAGAAGTGTAATTAGGAAAAAAGAACAGCTACTTAAAAAAGTCGTGAATGCAGAATCTGCTCTGCTTTTCAACAAATATATATATTATATATATATATATATATATATATATATATATAAATATGCATGTTTTGTTAAACACGACAGAGTAGTTCCTGTCTATAAGTTTCTTCTGGAGAACTTCGATTTGCCGAAAAACAGTTTTTTCGTTGTTAGAACAACGTTTGAGGAGGTCTGCAATTGTAGTCGACGCGTTTCGATCACTTCTTCTGTGTTTCGATCGAACAAAACATGTATATCCGAAGGACTGCTACCAAAGTACACTAATATATATATAAAATAAATTCAAAACGAAGGAAACACACAGAAAGACACAGACATGACTCACATCGATATTTCGACCATCGTCGTCATCAGGAGGTGCGAAGAGCGAAGAGCGAAGAGTCCCGCAGGAAGACAGGGCGGTACTCATATTTAATTATATATATATATAATTAAAGTTACAGCTAGAGAACACAAGAAAAAGGACGAACACTCACGAATCTCGATAATTTCGGCGTCTTGCTGTCTTCAGGAGAGTAGAAAGGAAGAAAATAAAAGGAGAAAGAATGAAGGAACGGAGACGTAAGTGCGTCCACTGGCCGATGTAAACTGTCGCGATACAATGTATCGCTCTACGATACAATGTATGGCTCTAATATATATATATATATATATATATAGAGAGAGAGAGAGAGAGAGAGAGAGACAAAGAAAAAATATGAAAGTTTTAAATAACTTGTCTTGTGTTTAGAACTGAAATACAAAGATGCCCTTTTGCTTTTTCCCAAAGTAAATGCTCCTCAATAGCAAAATACTATTACAGTATAATTTTATTCGTTTTACTCTGTTTATACTGTTAAAGCTATATAAAATTTGTTAAACCTTTATGTGTACTGTTCATTTAAAGTTCAAACCTATAATTAAATTTAAGCTCACTCAATGTGCCGGTCTATGATTCTCGTCTTCTCGTTCTACAAATTTATAAGGTAATAAGTTTACCTTTGAATTAAGCAATAAAATGAAATGCAGATGGGCGGTCGGAGACTAAGGACCATCATGTTGAATATTGGTCGGGAGGGGTCGAATGAGTAAGAGAAAAGGAGTGAAGGTATTGTGGAGAATGTATCTCGCAGGCATTAATCAATTATTGAGGAGCAACAAAAAATGAATAAGGAAAAAGGGTGAACTGATGGACTGTTTAGTGTTGCAGATGATAAAGTGGATGTGTATAGTGAGGAAGAAGGAATTAAAGACAGTCATGTTGAAGATATTGTGTCATTCAAGTTGAAAGAGTCTTCACGAAGCATCTTACTATGAACACACTGAAAATATGAGTTGCTAATTGAAATCGTGAATGGGGGAAGGATGAGCGAAATAAAGAGAAAGTGGAGTAATGATTGGCCAAGAGTCTTCTTGAAATAATCTCCGTGACATATAGCAATGAGGAAGTTATATTCAACAGAGACTGCATTCCGTAACCTTTCAACCCATACCTTCAGAGATCACTACTAATACAGTACTCAGTTGATAAGGCATTCATTTTAAACCAGCCAATCCAAATTTGATTAAAAGAGCAATTTTTTTTGTTGCTTTAACTAAAAGTTAAATGCGCATAGAAGTAATGGAAAAATATTAAGTTGGGCACCAGCACCCAAATTAATTTAAACCAAATTTAATTGTGAAAATATTAGTCACCAAAAGAATAAACTTGGTGCTTAAATCTCTGCCATGATTTATAAATTTATAATGCTATCATGAAATTTTTAGTTTAGTGCTGAAAAGTGAAAAAAAAAATAGATTTTTTGTTTAAATTGTGAATAGCTGGGCCAATATGTGGCATATTCCAAAGTCATTTACAATATTGTATCCACTTTACCATTGGTAAAGTATAGCGACCATGAAAAACTTTAATTTCAAGATTTTATAGAATTTAGGCGTTTTGAGTTCCCGTAAGGCTATCTTTGACTTTTAGAATGTTGTTGGAAAAAGACTAGCGATTATGAAAAAATTTGAACTTTAGTTTTGATTATTCACATATTTGCATGATTGAGTGGGTGGATGGGTTATGAGTGTGGGTGGGTGTGTCGTAGTGAATCCAAATTTTTAAGAGCACGATGCAAGTCACAACGTCCGATGAATCACTATTATATATTACATAAAAGTAGCTCACAATAAATGTGATCTATTGCCTTTAGGCAATATTCCCATCATAGGAAAGTCACTTTTTAACTAATGTTTGTTTACAAAAAAACAACAGAACAATGAGATTTTGTAAAAAAAATTTACCTAAACTAGTTGTTATAAAAAAAATCAAGTAATTACAATTACAGCAAAAAGTAATTAACTCTAAAGCAGGGGTCCTCAACCGTTGTTTGCTTGTGGACTGTCTGAGATCTATTTTCCCATATGTGGATCCCCCCCGGATACTTAGGAAACGTAGTTATGTGCCTGTAATTTTTCAAAAAAATGTTTGTTTTTAGGTAAATGAAAAGTGTATCTATGAAATATTTTCATTACATTTACAACGTGATTTCGAAGCTAAGACCTTCCTCCAACATTTGTATTTACTTATCCAACAAGAGTATAGTGGCTTCCTTGTTTGGCAGACTCACCCAACAGTATTTCAGCAAAAGAACAGTAAAAACTTTTTTCTATCTTTAGTGAGTTATCCCCAATATGTTATCAAATAGCCCCAACCTTAAGAGTATTTTCCTCAAAAATTTTCTCAGGTTTCTGATATTGCTGGAGGATTGGAATAATGTGTTTATCTTAGTTGTCAAACTTCCTTCATCATTAATTAGATTCTTTCTCAACAATAATTGTTATCTTATTCATCTCATGGCTATGCACAGTTATGCATCTCATAACTATATATCACTAAAATTTAGTGATGGGTGTGACATGAAAGAGTGATTACAAGACTTTTGCCACGCAACCATCCACAATACCATGGAGAACTTCAAAAAATATGTGGGATTTACGTGTACTTTTATAGTTTTTAGATTTTGCCTTCTTACATACTATACTAATACTTTGAGAAGTATTCAAATTTCTTTTATTATACTTTGAAAAACAATTCTGTTTCCTTGATTCTGATATTGAATATCTAAGCCACTGTAAATAATATTTACAGTAAGTAACTATAGAGTTTTAGAAATATAATGTTATTCGCAGTAATTAGAATTTCTTTAAATTATTTTTATAACAAATTTATTTTTTTATAATTTTTTTTACAAAATTTTATTCTTCTTTAGTTTTGTAGTTAGCGAAAATTTTTTTCTGAAATCATAAAAGGTAATTAGTTTCAAAATAATCCAAAAACTACAGTACTCTACTATAGTTAAGAGAAAAAGATACGTTGACTAAAATAATATGTATATTGAGCAAAGAAGTGACTTTACCATTATGCAACATTTCCTAAAAACCATAAGAACATCTAAATTATAGGAGCCATTTTTGTATGAGATACGAATTTTTTTTTCAAAATTACTAATCTTACTTATAGAGAAGGAAAAAGAAACTATGTTCTGAGAAATATTACCAGAACAATTAATAAGATATATGGAACTGTTGGTTACATGGAGGAAAGAGGAATGGAGTAATGCTGTCATTATACTTCCTTACATGAAAATTAAACTGTGAAAATAGAAAGAAAATATGCATAAAACAAAATTATTTCACCCCTAATACATTTCTTATTCACTTTTTGCGAAACTTGTTTCGGGTTTTCAGGATTAGAATTATGAGAAAGAATTTTATGAATAGCTTTAACGAGATATGCTACTTTATTGAATTTTGAATAATTGAGATTTGAATAAATATTCAAATTATTTGGTGTATATAAGTGACACTGAAGTATCATGAAGTATAGTGAAGATTAACTATTTTGGATTACAGAGATGGTATACTTTAAAAATTGAAAACCTTTTTTGCACCAACCAAATGCACTAAGTTCAAAAAAGATTACTAGAGTTTATAAACTTATAAATTCTTAATATTTAAGAGCTTGTTTTGTTGTACTTGTTATTAAAGAAAAGCATTAATCTTAATTATTGTAAAAAATAATCTGCCTATAATCTGTCCTGTGGCAATCTTGCATAAAGCTTCAATTCAGATTATCTGTTTATTTTTATTATATGTTTTAAACATAAAGTTGAAATTGTAGCGCAAAAGCATTAAGTAGAATTATATACTCGTGTATATATATATATTGAAAAAGTATCGACCGCGGAATGGAAACAAAACTAGTGTTTATCGGACTTGGTCAGTTCTTCAGGTTCAAATTAAACTCTCCATTGAAATGCATTGAGAGTTTAATTTGAACCTGAAGAACTGACCGAGTCCCGAAAAACTTTAGTTTTGTACATATATATAAACAAAAAGAAATTGTCATTTTTTAAAGAAAATTTGTAACATTTTCTTAATAATCTTCTATAAATTAATAATTTATGAATTTGATAAAAATTTTAGAATAAACGTGTTTTAATTTATTCATCAGTATTTCAATGATACATCAATTTTATTTTATTTTTACACAATTTTTCTTTCTTATCGAGGTTTGGTCTCGCTTCATTAACTACTTTATCAGCATGTTCTACCTCCATGATATAATCGAATGTTTTCTAACCTCGACAACATATATCTAACACTATTTTTCTTTCTTATCGAGGTCTTATGAAGCTAGACCAAACCTCAATAAGAAATATGTGGTCGAGATTGGAAAACATTCGAGTATTTTATTTGTATAAAATTATACCTATGCTATTGAGAGTAGCTCGTAGTATGTATTAATAAACCCTAAATCATTTGTGTTTCGAACACAACTAACTGTTAAAGCGTGGTATATGTCATTTGAGCCTGCTAAAAGAGTTCACATAAGCATAAAGAGTTCACTGGTTAACACATTTTTTGGTGCCCAAGGATTCTAAGCTGATTTAGATTAATTTAGCTGATTCCGAAAATCTTACTAATTTTTTCTCATCAGGTGAAGTTATTGAGAAGTTTATTATTTCATACATTTCTTCCCTTAAAATTATATGTATTACAAAATACATTCTAGCAACATAATTGTAATTGTAGGTTGTTATTCTGATCTACGTTAAATGATTATGACATCACAAACTTGAAGTAAAAGTCATTATTTGCGTTGCAGATTTTTTGAGTAAAAATTAAGCATGACTACATATTATCCTAGGTGACATTCTTTAAACAAAACAAAATGTGTTTTCCTATATTTGCGGAAAATACGGTATATATTGAAATAAAAATGAATTGCATACGTGTTTGTATACGTAATGCAAATATTTTGTGGTTAATGAATAATAAGCCTTAAAGTTAGATAAAAAATATTGTTTCTTCGATTTGCCTATCTTCATTGTAGCAATCGGCTTTCTACAGAGAGGGGTACACCATTGAAGAAAAACTAGATCTCATAGAGAAAAAAAGTTATGACATCTTAGGCACCATGAAAAAGTTTTTTTTTTGTTAGTTCGCCATTGTAATAGGTTACTTTTTATTATTCATTAGTCGGTGACTGTAACTATTGTTTTTCAAGAGGTCTGAATTGCTTATAATTTGCCCTGTACCAATCTTACATAAAGAATTCAAGCTAGGTGTTTAAAGAATTACAAACTTATGTAATAAAGAGTGTTTTGCATCATTTCTGTTTCTATAAATTGTTACTCACAAAAGTGAGTCTTTGTTATGTTTCAGTCTATGTGTCACAGTTTATTTTAAGTATATATATATATATATATATTAGTGTATTTCGGCAGCAAGTCCGAAATCGGCTATCAAATTCAATAATATATATATCTACGGTTGAATGATCTTAGTCTTGTTTTCCCATTTCATATTGTGGTTTGATCATATATATATTTAATAAGCTATTAATTCATTGAACTAGTTCTAGTAAAGTATGGTTAGATTCGTGTTTAAATAACTTTCAGTTTTAAGTTCTTATCTACAACATCTCTCAGTGGAAAAGATTGTATAATTAGCACTTTATCGTTAAAAATGTCATTTATCTGTCTTTTTCTCTTTTTTTTAATAACAAGTCGGAGTTCTTGAATAATAGACTTTAAGAATTACTTATTATTTTATCGTAAATTCAACTATTGGTCCACAATAATTGATTTATGTCGTTATATTATAAAACTCATATAAAACAAAATATAAAATGCATCTCAAAGCACAAACAATTTACTTTATAGTCCTTTAAACTTTCTAAAAGTAACTATGAATTATTCAGTGACTATGATTTTTATAAATATAAGAAAAGAAAACCAATAAAGCAATATCTTTAAGAGGAATAATTAATATTACTATAAAGTTCTTTACTTTCTCTAAGCTAATAGGAGAAAAGGGTATATTAAACTAAAATAGTATATAATCCGTTAGAATGCAATTATTTTCATTTTTTGTAAAAAAACTTTTGTATTTCTCTCTCGTGTCTGTATGTTGGTATTGAGAATATTTGGGATAAGCTGTTTTCATTATGTGTAGTAACGTTGATTTATAGTTCAGAGAAATAGGGTTAGAACGCTATTTTATAACCCTTGTCTAAGGTTATTGTAATACACAAAGTGAAATAAAAGCTCTAATAAGTGATAAGAGAGACTTACCAGGAGCATGGTGAAGATGAAGTAGAAAGGGATGAGTTGAGGGAGTGAGATTGAAGGAAGTGAAGGAGAGAGGGCAGTGGACACTTACTTATACTGGAGGGTGATGAAGCAACGATCTGGCGCACCCCCTCCAGAGGCTGCCGACACCGACAGCACAGCCTCCCGGCCCAGCTCAGACCAACCTTTGACCATCAGTCTCAGCACAAACAAATAAAACATTTAAGTCTTTTGCCAGTATGAACTTTAAAATAAATCACATTACCTTTGGGGAGAGCTTTCGGTAAACAAATATTATTTATCAGCTTAATAAATAATATTATTATAGAAAATTGTTATTTATAGTAAAATACCAATATTTTATCAAAACTGATAAAGTTCTTACTTTTTAGTGCAATGCTTGAGATAACCCCCTTTATACCTGTCCCTATATCTATAATTATCTCTCTTACCTCTGCATTCCATTACTTCTCTAATTCATTCCTCCACACACGTTAACACAATCTCACTTTTTTCCACTCTATCTCCTCCCTTAACTCTCATTTATTTCCCTCTATTCTCTATATCCACTGTCTATTCTCCACTCTCCCTCTAGATTCTAATGACACACTCTGTTCTTCCCATCTTCACATTACCCCTTCCCTCTCAAACAAGATTTGATAACTTCCCTCTATTCTTCATCTTCACTCTCTCTTTGTTTTTACTTTGCTATAAGTAAAGTATAGTGATCGCGAAAAAATTCGATCTTGAGATTTTGACGGAATCGCATCATACTCTATAAGGTCTCAGAATTCGTTTTATGAAGTTTTGTCAATGATATCTGAATGTATATATATATATATATTATATATATATATATATATGTGTGTGTGTGTGTGTGTGTGTGTGTGTGTGTGTGTGGTTATGTATCCAATGTTTGTTGCCACGCTACGGTCCAAAATCTTTGATGGATCAAATTGATATTTTACACAAAAATAGGTTCATAGTATAAATCAGCCCTATTATATTTTTTAGAGCTCAAACAACAGGAAATATTTTTTTTTAATAAAATGTAAAAACTGTGACTTATAATTCAATCTGAAAACTTGTGAAAGCGATACAAGCCATACTGTTTGATGGATCAAAATGGAACTATACCTAAAAATAGAACATAATGTGGAGGATGAGAGAGATAATTTTTTCAAAATTACATTTATAAAGGGGCGTTAAAGTTCATTTTCTGTTATCAGAAAATGTTTTTTTGACCTTAAATGGCTAATTAAAAATTCATAAATTATGCCAATAAATTGAACAAAAAAATAAAAATTTTTAAAAAAAGTTAATGAATTTTCAATTATGGCAAAGATTAATTAAGCTATATAAACTGAATATTGATCCTGGAGTAATGGTTTACCTGCAGTACTTGTATTGTTTACAGTTATTCACATTGTTTTCATTGATTTCGAAATTTTTTGAGTGTATCTACTGAAATAAAATTGATGTTTAGAAATGTAATAAAAAAGATTTAAATATTTAACAACTTAATATGAGATGTAAAAGAATAAAATTTTTACATGTAAAAAATCAACGCAAATAAAAATATAAATTATGATGCTTTCTATGGTATGAAGGATTTGTCTCACAAAATGCTCTAATCAGTCTATATGTTGTGCCCTTGAACGAAACTTAATATCAGACGTAAATGTTTTTGCGTTTATGAATCATATTAACTTAGGGTAATATCACTGCCATGTAAATTTCAAAATATAAGTAAAGGGCACAGACGAATTTTACACTTCTATATATTTTTAAAGTTTTGAGATTTTTGATAACGTCACAGAAAAGCATAATAAAAAAATTTGTAAGGAATGAAATTTGTAATTACTTGTTTTAAATTGTTTTTATGATATTTGATCATAAAATATTTTAAGCTAAATAATTTGTTATTCAGGAAAAATTTTATATATTTATGGATTGTAACTTTGACTTAGAACTAGATTCTGTCTAAGAGTCATCCATATAAAACTCATCTACACAAATTACCGAGAATTATTTCATTTAGAAGTAGTTTAGACATAGAGTGTACAAAATGTAATTTTAAACACTTTGTGAAAATGTGAACAGGAAAATAGGAAATGAATTACCACAGCATATGGTAAGTAAATTATAAATTTGTGCTAGTATAACTTTTAAATAATGTTTTCGGTAATCGATAATGTACTTCTGAGGTAAAATGGATAAACAAACAAAAGTCTCCTCACAAATGAAGTTTTATTCAACAGCAACAACGCGTTTCGAACACTTTGTGTTCATCACAAAGAAGGCACTATAATACAGATTATATCTAATCAGTTATCTAATCAAATTCTGGGCACCCTGGAATTTGACCATTAAGACATAGAGAGGCAGAAGGATTATTAATGAAGGCTTTGTTTATTTCCTCCTTTGTTCATTAATAATCCTTTTGCCTCTCTATGTCTTAATGATCAAATTCCAGGGTGCCCAGAATTTCTTAAACTGTCCTAGAATCACAAAGAATAAATTAAAAAAAAAAGAAGTTTCTTTCCTCTAAATTAGTGTTTCTGGCCTTCTGTATTTCAGTTAACGGTTTTCAAGCATACCCGACACCTTTGTCACCTTATCTCCTAAATGCCTATCCCCACTGTTTCGCAGCGGATCTATTTCCTACTTGTTGTTTTCACTGGACCAACCCGTCAGCACCACATCCTTGGGAATGTCTTGAATTATCTTAACTGAATTTTATTATTTCACTCTAATTTTGTAACTGATTAGATATAATCTGTATTATAGTGTCTTCTTTGTGATGAACACAAAGTGTTCGAAACGCGTTGTTGCTGTTGAATAAAACTTCATTTGTGAAGAGACTTTTGATTGTTTATCCATTTTACCTCAGAATGAGTAAATACCACACAATTTGTATAACTAACTTATGGATTGCATAACTAATGATTTGATAATGTACTTATTTACCACAGAACCGATAGAATTTACTCCGCTACACCGAATAGCACAATGAGAAGAGAGGACGTGCTAAAAAGAAAGTAAAATGTGAACTTATGCTCAGTCTGGTAGATAGAATAAGCGAGGATTTAAAATTCTCTGTTATGAAATTTATTTGATCATACGGCATTATTATATTATGAATGTTAAAAAAATTCCTATTAATCAACATTAATTATCTGGGAATGATTATTTTATAAAATACAGCAGAAGACATTCTCTACAGCTTAATTAATATTTTTACCGATACTCAAAACTAAACCAGATTTCTCTTATGCTATAATGTCTTTTCTCATAAATGTGTGCCATAAAATCTATAAAATATATTATAGATTATTATAAAATAATATTTCTAGGTGACAGAAATAACCAAAGGTTGGGGGACCCAAAGTGACACCATAAAGGGTGCGAAGGACCAGTGACTTTGTTTACTTGCCTCTCATATTTCGTTAATTTATCTTTGATCGTAAAAACAATCATGATTACTTAGGCTTATAAATACTAGAGTTGAGATGTAAGTTGTAATGATGCAGTTGAAAGGTATCATTACATACATATATTTCACCTCCTGGTTGAGATCTCGGAGGGGGCATCAAAACTGACTGTGACAGTATTGGTTACAAGAGATAAACACTACATATACCGAAAGCTAACTCAATGATGAAGACATCATTGAACCATCAGGTCATTCATCAAGAAGTGCCTTTGAAGCGTAAATGAATGCTTTTGAGTTACATAATAAAAATAGGGAGGGGATAATCAACTAATTCCTCTTGGAGTAAGCTCGAGAGATCAGATACAGGTACATTGGTAAATAGAAACTTGCATCAAAACTAATCAATCTCTATTATTTTATAGATTGATTAGTTTTGATGTTAATTCCCTATTTACCAATGTACTTGTAACTGATCTCTTCAGCTTACTCCAGAAGAAATTAGTTTATTATCCTCTCCCCTTATTAAATTATATTAAACTATATTATCTTATATTTACGATTTACGAATACTATATTTACTTATATTATCCATCCACCACCATATTTTTTTCATCCTATATTTTTTATTCTTTTCATCCAAAAAATTTTAAAATATCTGTTTTTAGACATATGTTTTTGAGGGTATTAAAGTGTTATACCCCTCAATTCCTTAATAATGAGATTAATAACACTAGGTAAATTACCGTATCATTAAAATACCCCTCCTGTTACATTGATTTAGCTGTAAATAGTACTAGAAAAACTTTCTACTATGTTACAATAGAATTCCGTTCAATGTCAAATTCTATAGTTTTACCGCATCATGAGTCATTGGACCCTCTTCCTTGGCTTGCTCGTAAACCTGAGCTCGTAATAGCTTTTTTCAAATCGTAATATCGTAAGCAATAAGCTAATAAAAATCTCTCCCATGGAACTGGAGTGCAGTGGTATGTATAAAATCCCCTGTAAAAGTTGCCATAACATTTATGGTGGTTTAACTTGTAAAGCATTAAAAAAACGTATCAAACAACACCAATACAAAGTAGGTAGACAGGAAAAAAGTAGGGCCTTATTCTTGCTTATAAATAATGAAATCATCATATTGATTGGACCGGAGTTAAGAAATATTATCGAATTCTCTCTGATCGAACATTTGTAATGGTTTATTCAAACTTGACTCAGCCTTGACGAGGGCAATAGCCTTATCTAAGAGGGTTGATAGCTAGCTGATAGTTTTTTTACTTATCTTACTGAACTCCTTTGTTTACTCTAAGATGTTTCCCGATCTATTGACCTTTCCTGCACTTTACCTCTCTTGCCTATTATATATATATATATATATATATATATATATATATATATATATATATATATATATAATAGGCGTTGAGTCAATGGAAGCAAAGGAAGCAATGCTTTCCTTATGATTATGGAAGCAATAATAAAAGCATTTATTTATTTTTCTCTAGACGGATCTTCCATTATTCTGTAAAACCATTAAAATCCGTGTAAATTACGCGGAAGTTCATACTTCCAGCTTTTATTTCCTAAATATGCACTGACGCATTAACCAGTGGACTGATGGCCCGAAAAAATCCGCTCAGGGGAAGTAACAGGGATATTGCATCCCTGCATTCCCTCTGCATGGAATTATTCATCATATTGCTTTCATAAAAAGCCAAAACATAATTTTTTTTCAATTTTGATGATGAGGAAAATCTAATGATATTAATTACACTTAAATTGGTTTCAATGGTGAGTTTTCAATTGGTAAGTTTCATGCAACAATGACATAACAAAGTGGAAGCTAACAATCTAGCAGTCTACATTTCATTTTCATTTTTATATCACTATACGATATTATAGAACAGTGTTTCCCAAACTTTTTCGAGCGACCGCCCCTTTGGGTCCGTATACTCAACACTCCTCAATAATCAGAATCTTAGACTAAATAACGAAATGAGTAACATTTTAATGATTAAATTAATATGATGAATAATCGAATATTTATTTGTAATCCAATATATGTATTGTTTCATAGCATATTTATGCAAAAGAATTAATACACAATAAAAGAAACTTAGATGAGAATATACTTTTAACATAAAAATAAATTGTCAAAACAAATAAGTTTAAGAAACCTTTTCCTAGAAGTTTACATGTGGTGTTTACACTTAAATTTAGAAATTATATTGCATGAACATTTTCAATTTATGGAAATAGAATCTCAACTCCTTTTTGCATTACCGCCCCCCTATATCAAAGCACAGCCCCCAGGGGGGCGGTACCGCCCACTTTGGGAAACACTGTTATAGAATAATGCTTGTGCAATAAGTAATCTATAAAAGCATTACATGTAGAATATTTAGCCATCATACCTCGTCGGTGACCAATTTCTGAACACTTCCATCTTCAAGAGAATTTTTGTTAACGTGCAAGTTCTGAATTGAAATAAAACTTACACACATACAAGATATTATGATCGATTACTCTTATTTACACATTTATAAGTCAAATATGTCGTGCTGATAACCAGATAATGGATGTAAAATGTAATTCTATTATTTAGTGACACATTCTAGGTTGAGTACTAAGAATATAATCTGAAAGTTAAAAGGTGAGATCTCAATATTGAATTTTTAATTTACTTTGTTTAGAGTAAATATTGCATCAGTTATGAAATTGTGAGATAATAAAATGCTTATTTATTTGTTGTGTGCTGAATTTGCGAGCGAAAAAGCTCCTTTAATAGGTAGAATAACCGATGTAAATAAAGTAATAATTGCCCTTTTCCAGTAATAGATGATTTTCAGTAATGCTAAAAGATGTTAACTAATCATCTGAAATCGGCGATTGTTCTGAGTACTGAAAGGCGGGACAATTACTTGAGAGGGATGGCGAGATTGAGGTGAGAGAGATAGGAGAAATACCAGCTCGTGAGTCGACTTCGTGACGGTCTAGTTCACCTTATCTGTTTGACTTGGCCACGCCAGAATTGGTTGTCTAACAATCCAAGCAAGGGAATAAAACTGTTGTAATGCTTGGCTGATGTTCACTTGGTTTACAAACAAAAACAGTTTTCGATAAACTGATAAGTGAGTTGAGGTTCTATTAAATTCGCTAGCCTGCTTGATACTATCCATCTTCCACAATCGCGTGGAGTGCAATTCTAAAGGTACTATATTATCAACTTTATGTCTATTTCAAACTATTGTCTCTTTGGCATAAATTTAACTTAATTTAATAAGGAAAGTTTTTCAAAAATCAAAGCTATATACGAATAAAGTAATTTCACAAGGACTTTATAATATTGTTTTGAAATGAATAATAAATTCATGGAATCAACCTCTCTCTACAAAGCACAGCCCTCCGAATAACAGTAAATCTTTTTGATTCCTCCAAGTTCTATGTTCATTCTGAATTAGTAACTATTGTTTGATTGAACTGTTCTTCTTTAAAAGCCACACATTTTGATTACTTATACATTCAAAACGTTTTATTCAACATTTCTTATTGAACATTTCAGTATTCCTACACCTTTGACTGCTTTCTAGTAAACCTTCATTTCCGTTATCTTATAAATAATTTTTCTCTGTCAATACCAGCAATCAGTAAAAAAAATCATCAGCAAATGAAAAAGGGCAGTCAATTGTTAGATAAAATTTTCAGATGCGATTCAAACACATCAAGTTAGAGTCACACCATTAACCATAAAGGCAGCTATTTTTTTTTCGTTCAAAACTTTCTCTTGTAGTAAAAAATAACTTGACGAAAATATAAAGATTTCTAGGGCATTTAAAAAAAATGGCTATTTTTCAGTGGAAGTTTAATCTTTGCACGCCTTCTGGAATCGGAAAGGTGTTTAACTGTTTTAATAATATTCAGCAATTGCTTCTTACATTCATAAGGTTCGTTTATACGACAATGAGATTATTAGTGATGTTTCTCAACTTCCAAATGTTGGAAAAATTCCATCCCATAATAGGGCATAGAGAACTGTAAAGGGAGTATTAAAAGTTCCCGTTACCATTACCATGCTATACAGACCATGATTGAAGTGATTTTCATGATGAAGTGAGGTGATTTTCATGGATTGAAGATACTCATTGTATTTCTTGTATCTTCAGAGAGTCATAATACCTATTTTTTCTTATATTTATTTGGTGACAGCACTTGTTCACACTTTCATATTTCGCAACAAAGTTTTCAAAAATTTCCATAATGGCATTATCAGCAGTGTCAGTACATGAACCTTACTTCATTTAATACAGGAGAGACTTGAATCATTCAACACACATCTTGCAGGCAGTTCTCCAGGTCCTGAGCTAGATTTTTCTAAGGGCCGACTTCTTTTTGATTCATATTCCTTGATAACTATATTAATTAGTCTTCTCAGTTTTTGATCGTTTGTTCGTTTTGTTTGTTGTTTGTTATCTGCTCATATTTTCTTCTGGGTTTTCTGACTTTGCGTCTCATTATCGTTATTTCAGTTGCCCTACGATTCACATTTCTTATTCATAAATATTTGCTGATTCAAGTAATACATAAATAATTGTCATTATTTATTTATAAATAAAGAAACTTAGTTCAATTTGTCTTTCCGAAGTTGATTTTATTAATTACAGTATTTAATTATCCAAGCTAAGATGGAGTTTTCCCCAATCAGTCAATTATATTTAGTATATTTTACCATATGGATTCAGTTATCATTGATTGTCAACAGGGAAGGTAAAAATGCCTTCATTACACTTTAAAGTAATTTCATTGTACTTAAACTGCTTTTCAATGCCTTTTCGTATCTAATTAGATACAATCAAGATGCTTTCATTTGTTTCTGTTATTATGAAAACTGATAGGTACATTGAGGAGTATAGAGATTAGCATGTTGGTTTCTGAAATTAAAATTCACTGACACTTCATTGGATTCGTATAGTGACACCATATGAGCACACAAACTGAGCATACATACATTTGCTTGAATTCCTGGTTAAACCTCTGAAATGCAACAGATCCAATGGCAGAGTCTGCTGACGTATCATTTATTGAATATAAAGTTCGATATTTTAAACGCTCTAATAAAACTCTCTCGCAATATAGTACATGCAAACTTATTGTTCATACATGAAACTGAAGATTGATTATATTATAGATTGAGCATGTTGGTAAACAAATAAAATGAAATATTGAGAGATGTCTAGTGAGACCATTGAGCAACTATTAATAGATGACATACATTTTTATTATTCTTGGTTATTAACATCTGAAATCAACAGACCTTAATCAAAGCATGTGACTACATTTATAAGTAAATTCATGTTTAAACGTACTACATAAAACTAAGCAATATTAGAATAACATAATAAATTTTATATGTTTTAAATGTAAAATTAATGAATTAGAGATTACTGTTAGAGATATCTGACTTTAATATAATTTATTCTATTATTTGAATTTCTACAATACAATCTTTTATAATGTAATTACAGTGGAATAGTCCTTAATGGTGATTGCTACATAAACTTTATGTAAGAATTATGTAAACGTTGTAAGGTGTATTTTTCCTAACTAAATATCATAATAAAGAAATTAATACATTTTTATATTAATTAAATGGATAGTTGTATGGTGATAATAAATATTATAATATGAAATTTAAGGTGTTTTTCCTAATAACAGGAAAGAAGATTGGTCATTTATATAATTGACCAACCCGATTATGAGATAACTATACACCTATATTAATTTTCTATCAAACGGTCGATGTATTATTGAATCTGTTATATATATATATATAATATATATATATATATATATATATATATATATAAAGATTTCACATAAAAACGTGAAACAACAATCAATGATCAAACCACAATAAGAAATGGGAAAACAAGACTAAGATCTTTCAACCGTAACAAGCGGTCTTCGTCAGAGTCAAAAACCCAACTGAAGTCAGTTGGGTTTTTGACTCTGACGAAGACCGCTTGTTACGGTTGAAAGATCTTAGTCTTGTTTTCCCATTTCTTATTGTGGTTTGATCATTGATATATATATATATGTATATATTATTAAGATTGTTCTTTTAACAAGCACAGTCATGAGTGTTGCTACATTTTATATTGCACTATCTTTTAAAATTATGCACATAGCTGTTTTTTTGTAGATTAGGGTATACATTAAATTTTTTCTCTTAGTGTTTGCAAAATTGTTTCACAGAACTCCTTTGCTTGTAAATATCTTTGGTGGTAAAATTAGCATCATGGCTTAAAAAAGGGCCAAAACTACTTATTTCTCAGTATTCTTGTGAGAGTTGCTTCTTTGATTTGAAAGTCGTATTACTATTCTCAAATGTTAAGATTTTTTCCAATAGTGCAACTTGTAGAGTATTAATTTTGATGGATACCTTCCCAACCAAACTAAGGTTTTTCTAATTTAAATTAGATTTTGGGAAGAAGAAAACCTGTGAATCCATCAAATATTAAAATTTACTTCTTGTTAGATTGCTGTGTAATCAGCTAAAAAATGAGCACATCATGTTAACAACCTTTCTTCAAATTTATAAGTCCAATAAATACAACATTTACTATGATTATACAGCGTATCTTATTATAGCATACTTATTTAACAAAAATTCTAACTTTGTATAGCACACACATATGCATACAAGTATATAATTTTTCTATATGTATTTAACATGATTGGTCAATATCTCTCTTCAAGGAACACATATAATCAAGTCAGACATGCTAAGATTTGTATGCCTGCATAATATTTCCTTTCATATTTTTAAATATTTTATATGCTCTATATGTCAAATCAACAAATTGAAAGAACCTAACGAATTTCTTAAATAACTTTCTAAATGTAATAAATATGTTTAAAAAATTCAAAACATGTAACAAGTTTTCTTGAAGTCATTGATATAGAACAATCTGATGTGTTATTTTTATTAAAATTATGATTATTAAACTGAGGGTCAGAGTTTTATCCAAGTAGTAGTAGTTCGTGTCGTGACCATATCTTTCCTATTGCACTATATAAAATTGTAAATTAAATTTAATACAACTTTTGTATTAATAGTTTACTTGAAGTTAAGTAGTTTATTGTGTTGAAGTACTTTTACAAACTTTGGGTTGAAAAGTACATGCATCCAGCTAATGCAGAATTGTGGACACGAATATACGAATATATTGGTAAAACAATGAAATG
The DNA here is from genome assembly GCA_026182355.1 of Hermatobates lingyangjiaoensis. Lineage (NCBI taxonomy): Eukaryota > Metazoa > Arthropoda > Insecta > Hemiptera > Hermatobatidae > Hermatobates > Hermatobates lingyangjiaoensis. The sequence continues at coordinate 2,524,976 of JAPFBL010000014.1, read as the reverse complement.
TTATAACAAAAGTACTCAGTTTAAAAGTAGAACAACTAATTGAATGTCAAGTGAATGTCTCTTTCTACAAGAGCTGACCTTTCGAACACAGGTGTCCTTCACCTGGAGATTTAAATAATGATGCAGCTATGACTGAGGAAAGATCAAAAGAATCATGCAAAGTTTTATGGAACGGAATTTTAGCTTTTGCTAAAGTGCCAAATTACCAAAAGTGAATTCAATTTGTTTAAAATATACCATTACTAGTCAAATAGAATAACGGAACATAGAAAGGAACTTTGAGCAATCAAACATTTTCTACTTTAGATGCTTTCCAAAATAAAAGGTACTGATTTCACTTCATTTATATGAATATATATTCATAATAAAAAGATAATCCTGTTTATAATTCACATTATTGTTTTACTATATGTGAATTATAAAATGTTCACAGATTCATCAACTTTTTTTTATGTTTTGGTGATTAATTAACGATTTTAATTTCTATATTTCCGACTTTGTTCTTTGGGGTTTCCCATTCTAAACATTTGTGTGTGTATTTTGGTGTATATGTTTGTGTTTACTTTTACTTATACATACTCCATGTTTAAACAGAAACAGTATTTTCTATGTCAGCTCAGCTACAGATTCGGTGGTTTTTATCTGTTATCTTTTATTAATAATAACTTTTATCATTTTTTGTGAATTACAAGGAGCAGTATAAGGCAATTGCGAACACTAGTGACTTATATAAATAGTAAAGTGTTGCATACAGGTCATATGTGTTTACATTTTGTTTGAAAGACATGCTATCTGTAGGCATATAACACTCAATTATCATCAAATATCAATAAATTATATGAATCTAAGTTATTTAGGGAAAAAAATAAGATTCGCCAATACCACACAGTCGATATCTTTGGTATGTACGCTAATGATTTTTTAACGTATATGAAAACAAACAAAAAATTCTGGAGTGGTGTATACCCAATTAAGTAAAGATAACGTGAAGCTTGTAGACAGTTAATTAAATTTTAGTGTTTTAATATTGCTATCGTGTAGAATATCAAAATCATGGTTAATAAATAATAATTTAATTAGTTTTAATGTGGCTACACAATTTTATCAGCTATAAAAAACTTAAAATAATTTATCTAGAACAATGTGACAAGTTATTATTTTTATTATTAATGTGGCGGCCTGAGTCCCATAGGACTCCTGTTCATCGCGTCTATGATTGACCAATAGTACTTCTCTTTGGTAATTTCAAGATATATTTTAGATTTGAGTTTTATTAGATTTTGTTTTCATTAAATGTTGAGTTCTTTAACCAAGATCATAATTTTTTTTAAAGAATTATCTCTCACATATCTTGGTTTTTAGTTATAGTTTACCAAAAGTATAACTAAAAAAACTAAAGTATAAGTATAACTAAAAGTTTAACCTGTTAAACGTGATAGTCTCTGACTCACATAAATACACTGCGTTCTTCGTGTGATGTTAATTTCAGCTTGAATTAGCGAGAGTTAAGATGACAATGTCTGGTTAGATATAGGCATATATTTTTAATTTATTTTCTTGAAAATGTATTATTTTTTTACAAAAGTATGTACAGTTGGACGGAGCTAATTAGACCTGGTTATTCTAGCCGCTATTTATTTACTTCCTTCTTATTCATTCATTAATTACATCCATGAGGAAGCTGGTGCGTTGTACATAAGGCTGGACTGCCGATGGTTCTTTTGGATAAAACCTTTTCCAACCTGTCCACCGCCTCATTCCTCTGCATTCCCCATATCTGCTGGTACCCACAAGAGAGTTAACTTGGTATACTAGCCATGTTATGGTGAGAGATATGACATTACTAAAGTAATTTTGAATTATTGTATAATCCTAAGTTTGACCTCACTGGCTGATAAACTGTACTTCCTTAACTGTTTTGGTAATTTTTTTCGAATACGAAAATACAAATCTTCAGACCAGCTTTACAGCCGGAAATATTGTGGATACTAAGGCTTTTAAATGTGATATTAGTCCTATTATGCCCAATGTCTTTGTTCTTAATTGTTGAGTACATGTATATTAAGCAGGAGTATTTTTCTCGAAACTGGGATGATTCAAATCTATGATATCATTTATGATTACTTAGCAGCCTACTCTTAAATGTTCCTTGAAAGCCATTGTATCTAGCAACATGTAAGTTAAATTATTCATGTTTGGTTCTATTACATTTTTGTATAAATTACCTCCTACAGAGGTATTTTTATTTTTAAAAAGTATAAGTGAACTCTATATGGCTTTAATCTTGATAAAAATATCTAAAATAGTAAAAATTAATAACTTCTCCGAGCTGGATATATGGCGGGTGGTCATTCCTCTTGTTATTCCTAGACAATCTTCTCTTTGTAATTTATGAAGACTGCTTTACTTACATTTTTTATTAACCTATGGATACCACACTACCGATATGATATTTTTTCTCAATCAGAGCAGCGCAAAGAGAAAGTGTAGATGTATGATTAATATCTCAATTCTAGTACAGAATCTCAAACTGTAAACCTTCTCTCTATGGCCTTAACCAAAGTATCTGTTACTCTTTTGTCAAACGTTACATTAGGCATTTACATATGTAGGACATATATATATATTAGTATCTTGAATAAAAAGGTCTTTGACACATACTTCCTTGGTCTTTGAGAACGGCATTTTAACCATTTAGAAAGCAGCCAGCTTAAATTAAAAAACAGTATAATCAAGAATTCATCTTTTTATAATAGCAGGGTCATCTGCATACCTTTGCATATCTTAACCATGATTATTTAAAATATCTGGTACATCATTTACAACTAATGAGCACAATACTGATAGCTCACGAGCCTGAGTACAACCAATTGTAAGTGATCACAATTTGAGTTGCAGTATATCCTATATTTACACTAACAATTCTTTGCGTTAGCATTGTATTAATTTATTCCGAATTACTAAATTAATACATCTGATTCAATGAATACAGGAACTTCTTACCAAACTCCTTCTATATCTAAGAAATCCAGGGTAATTTTGTTAAGTCCAAAGAATTTACCTATTTAGTTAACCAGAATTATTGTAACTGATTCTGCCAATTACTCCTTGTGATATGTATGTTGTTCATTATGATGATGATGATACTTTATCAGCTACTTCTCATATTACTATAGAAAGAAATTTTTTCTTGTTTGTTGTAATTTAGTTACAAACATTATTTGCAGAATCACATTACAAAATTTCAAGTTTATTGATACTCTGGCTTAAAAATAGTAGCCTCATTGGCATAAAGAATGAAAATTTACCTTTCCCTTGGTCCAATATTACCCAATAATGAAGTTCTTAAACACACGAAGGATATATATATATATATAATAACTAGATAAGTTGAAAAAAGCAACATGTAATTTGATTGCAACATTTCAGCTAAACAACAATTTTTTACCCTTGAGACAATCATAAAATAAATGGTTGCTTGGTGTTTGCGTATATATTTGTAAGTGTTTTATGGTATACACAAATCATATCAAATCTTTAAAATACCTTTTATCCAATCCTTGCGTACTTTTTTTTATTTTATTGTTGAATGCTCCATATTTTATTCGTATACTAATCTTTAAAACAAGATTATGTTTGACCCCTTTTTTCAAAAAAAAGAATTCTAAGTCATTGTGAACAAATCTGATAAGTAACAGCGTCATATCCATTAGTCCAGGTTTAGTTTTCATTTGTTATAGATAAATTGCATTTTACCATAATCAACATATTTTCGATTTTCTTTTGTATCTTAATTTTACGTAAATGTTACCACAAAATATCAACTTTTTCAGGTAGTGATTTAGCTTAAATTTTTTTTTCTTTTTTCTCTAAATGTACCGTAGTGCTAATTTCCGTCTATAAATTAACAAAAAAAAATCAAGTAATTTTCTCATAAGGTTCTAATTTTGGAAAAAAATTACTTATAATCCATCAAACAGAAAGACGTTTATCATGTCTTAAACCTTTCAAAATCATTCATTACTCAAACTGTTTACATATTATTGCAAAACTGACCTTTCCAGTTATTATCTGGAGTTTTTCCGGTAATGCTGTGATAACGCTGCCAGTTTCACAAATGTTACAAAATTCAATACTATGGAATTAGTAATATAGGAGGAAAAAATGTTGTTTAATATCACATGTTGCCCAAAAAAGTAACCTTTCTAGACAGACTAATCAGTAAAGTAACTTTGCTGACATGAAACGAGTTAATACGTTAAAATCTCAAGGTTGAATTTTTTCATGATACTATACAATACTAATGGTAAAGTAAAAGGTTTGAAGTGGTCTACACTCAACTTTGTTATGAGTAAATATAATTACATTTAATTTTGTGAAGTAAACAATTCATTGATTTTTGGTTTTATTTTAATGTGGCTACCGCGTATACGTATTGTCAAACCATAGATAATTTCAAACAATCATTTTCAAAATAAATAATGATTTCACTTTTTTAATGCTGCTATTTCCATTGTATGTGCTATATTTGTTGAGGGTCCGTTATCAAATAATTTAACGAAAGGAGATTCTTGATGTCAGCTTTTATTTTACACAGTTCAAAACAACACATTCAAAGCTACACATTTTGTGAACGTATACAGAAACACATGGTTCATTTTCAGGTTTTGCAACACTGGTTCATTACAGGTTGTGCAGTCCCCTCAGGCATGTTTTTAAATGTCCCACAACACTCTCCCTCATTTAACAACATCAAAAAAACTGAAAAACAAACAATGATTTACATATCTACAAGTCCCAATGTGTTGTTGTCTTGCAAGGAGCGAATCTCAGAGTCCATTGCCTGTCTCCAAAGCTTTGACTGACGACTCTCAATAGCTTCCTCGTATGAAGTAGGTTCTTCAACATCTGAAATGTTTTCATTAATCATGACAAAATCCGAATATCTTGCCGGCTTTTTCAGTATGTTGCGATCCCGAAGAGCAGTCCTATTTTCGACAGATTCGTCTTCTGAAACGTGCTTCTCAAAAGCACGTTTTGGAGATGTTTCAGAAGGCTCGTTAGGTGTCTTGTCACATTCCTCTTTAGGTATATTATCACGTTGAACTCTAAGGGGAGTCTCTTCAAATGTAACGTCACGAGATCGTATAAGCTTGTTAGTGCTTTTACACCAAATCCGATACCCATCCGCTTCATATCCAATCAAAACACCTTTGACAGCCTTAGGATCCAACTTGTTACGTTTTTCTTTAGGAACATGAGCGTAACATTTTGATCCGATTATTCTTAGGTGTTTCAGGCTAAGTTTTCGTCCTTCCCAAAGCTCAAATGGGGAGATACGCGGTTGACTGGAGGTACCGGTCAGGTTCAATACGTACACAGCAGAATTTATCAGCTCTGCCCAGAGTGCTTGAGGCAATTCTTCATGAGCGTGCATCATCGCTCTTGCAGTCTCCACTACTGTCCGGTTGTCCCTCTCTACGCAGCCATGTTGTTCAGGGGTGTAGGGCATAGTGAGCCTCTGTTTTACTCCATGTTTTTGTAAAATCTTCTTTACAGCGAGGTTATTGAATTCCCCTCCGTTATCGGAAAGAAGCTCTCTCACAGTGTACCCAGCAGTTTTTATTTCAGCTAAAACAGTTTTCAAAGTATTGATCACTTCAGATTTATGTTTTATGAAATAGACAAAGCGAAAACGTGTATAGTCGTCCTTGAAAAGAACGAAGTATTTGTATCCTGAATAAGAAGGTACAAATGGTCCACAGATATCCGCATGTAACAGGTCACCCTGTTTACAGGATCTAACCCTTGTTCCAAAGGATTTTCTATGTGCCTTACCGTAGATACAGCCTTCACACAGTTCACTGTCAAGTGGAAGGTCTATACCAAGCTCTCTCTTAACCGTTTCCCTTACATGGCGTTTATTCTGATGTCCCATACGTTCATGATGAAGTTGAAGCAGGTTTTCATGACAAGTAGAATAGAGCGCGGGTGGTTGAGTTGTGACAATGTGAAGCTTATAAAGGCCTCCAAATCTATTTCTGGAACCAACCAGTTTGGTCTCACCATCAATGGTCAAGCAGCATTTCTCTCCCGTTGACTCGAACTTGCTACTCAGAATTTTATCTTGAATAGACAAAACAGAGAATAAGTTTTTCTTTACATCAGGTACATACCACACATCACTCAATGTGATATTTTCTTGTCGCCCATCCACTAGAGCAACGATGTCCACTGAGCCCTTCCCAAAGGCTCTCATCAACTCTCCATTCGCTATTGTCACCATGTGATCCGTCGAGAATGGTTTGAAATCACGTATCATATCTTTCCAGCGGCAGACGTGGTTCGTGGCTCCGTTATCAACAAACCAGTCTTGTTGATTGCACTCAGCTGACAGTTTGCAGGAGGTGGTGGCCAACAACATCATGTTAACCCCCTTTCCATGAGATTTTTGGGTAGATTTCTCTGTTTTTGGTGGTCTTCCATCAGAAATCCACTTTTTACAAAATATTATTTTATGTCCAGGAAGCTTGCAGTAGTTGCACACTATTTTCTTGGATGGATGCTTTAGAGAACTGTTAATACTTTTCGATGACTTTGAATACTCAGTTACCAATAATTCATTGGCATTACTGCTCTCTGCTTTTCCAGACAGGGCCCTTTCATATGTGCATAGCTGAGTGGTCAAGTTTGCCAAGGACCTCTCAGACTTGGCTATCAGAGTCCAGCTAGACTTGAATGAAAAATAAGACTCAGGCAGAGTCTCTAAAATTTTGCACATAAGGAGCAAATCAGGGAGTTCTCCATTATTCTCCTTCGACAACTCAATATTCAAAGCATTCCAAATATTCTTCAATTTGGACGTGTGTCCCATTATGTTATCAGAAGGATCCATTTTATAGCAAAAAAATTGAATACACAAGTCAAATGCTTTGTCCTCCCTGCAGCCATCAAATAACCTGTGTAATTCCAGCCAAACATCCCTAGAATTAGAAAAGCGCATCACCAACTTCAAAGTGTCCTCCGTCATGTTAGTAGTAATAATCAATAGAGCAATACTATCTAACTTGGTAAAAGTTTCATAATTTTTTTCAAATGCCTTTACCACTGATGGACTTGCATCCTTTGAAGGATCTTCAGGTGCAACCACTCTCCCTTCCACAATATCCAGTGCACCAGGAGTACTTTTCAATAAAATTGTTACTTTATATTTCCAGGTAGACCAGTTTTTCTTTCCTTCAAGAAGGCCAATGTTTACTTTTGTCGCTTCCATTGTTCAAAAATACAAACAAACAAATTGCAACACGAGTCCAAGTTCAAACACACAACTTTGCTCAATTAACAATATTTATCGGCCTGGGCCCAAAACCTGTTGAGGGTCCGTTATCAAATAATTTAACGAAAGGAGATTCTTGATGTCAGCTTTTATTTTACACAGTTCAAAACAACACATTCAAAGCTACACATTTTGTGAACGTATACAGAAACACATGGTTCATTTTCAGGTTGTGCAACACTGGTTCATTACAGGTTGTGCAGTCCCCTCAGGCATGTTTTTAAATGTCCCACAACAATATTAAGCTCGAAATCATTTATCAATCTGATCAATTTAACGCAAGAATACCTAGCGTAAGTAAACGATTTACTACGTATGATTGATAACTCGGTGACTTAACCCTAGTATTTTCGTCTTAATTCGATAATATGAATCCCATAATATTCTAGTCTGATAAAGTTTGTTTGATTTTAAGCAACTATTAACCAGTTGAACAAAAATGTACAAGGTATGGGAGATTACCGTTATAGATGTACCGCAAAGAGTCTTTTTCGTTAAGAGGAGAGAACATTTGAAACCACAAATGATAGCCCTGGCAATCAAATAAAAATAATATAAAAATTGTTGCTATTGCTGAATACAGAAGAGAAAGGTTAGAGGACTGCATAGCCTGTGGTGGTTTGAACTGGAGTAATATTGTTCGTGAAATAACAGAGGGAGGTAGCGGCCTCGGGGTGAACAGGACGCCGAAGCGGCTGTCTCAATGACCTGCAGTTTTGTAGGTGGGTCTGGCATGATGCAACAAGTCCTCTTGCATGAAACTACACGCATGCGTCCACCCATAAAACACCTCTACTGTGATCTGTCTAAGCGAGACAAAAGCAATTGCAAATGTTGAATCATTATTCTGTTCAAAGATCAGAGGAGATGGCCGTGAGCAATGCCCTATTGTTCTTGAATCGTCTTGAACAAGCTACCTGACGCTTTGCTATCATTAACAACTCAAGGAGAAATTGGCTTAAGGGGTGTTTATCCCTAGAATAATGTTCGTTTAAGTACTAAAAGTCTTACAACACTTTTTTGTAATTATCAATATTGATCCGCCTTTTGACGGGAACTTGTCATTTACTATGATGCTTGTGGAGCAATATTTCATTGGGTGTCGGGAAAAGGTGCATCTATTCGATTTCCCAGGCTTTTTATGGAAGCCCAATCATACATTATAAAAATAAATAAATAAAAATAACATTGGATCAGTTACAATTGATATAGAATATAAGAAATACTTGAAACTGGGATGATAGTTGCTCTTCGGGCAATCATAAAAATTTATAATTTTAGCACATCACAATCCCTAAATTGAGACAAAAAAAATTAATAATTGTTAAATTCTATGAAAACTTAAAACCAACCACAAATATTAACTTTAAACTGTGATTTGAATCTCGGGGATATTTAGCTTATATTATAAATAAATATGTTTGCGTAATGCATTCAGTAGCCTACTACTCTAAATAACTATTCTAAAAACCTGTGTAAGTTTTAATCAACATGGGGAACATAATTTTGTTTTTAATAAGGGAATGTTGTAAAAAGAAAAATTGTGTTAAAGATCACATAAAGACAGTACTACAATGAATTACATGAGACATATAGTAGACAGTTCTAAAATCATTAAGTCTTATTTTCAAATCGTAATCTTAATAAGTCAAGAAATACCCCATGAAAATTCCTATAAACTTAGTTTTCCTATGATTACTTCTGTACCCAAGTCTTGAATCAAACAGATTCCTGACCTGATCCCCCATATAACTTAACAGCTTCAGAGGATATACATATTTGTCCTCTTGGAGTCCGCTTCCCTCACGGCCTACCTTTCCATTCATTTTTCACGATATATTTTCCCTAATTATTTTTTAATTAATTTACAATTGTTATATATTATTTTCTGCTATCTATTTATTTATATACTTATTTGTTTTCATATTTATAATTGTTTATTATTTAACTGTTAGTACTACACGAGACCAGTCGGTAAGATTCTCCATCAGAGTTACGGATGCTTCTAACAAGCACTTTAGCTTCAGTTAGGGGTTGCGTACAGACTTGCTAAAATAGTCTTAAACCATTATTAGTCAGTAATTAATATGATGAGCTAATTTGTTTAGCCTAAATAAATGTCGTGTCTATTTTAATTTTATGTAATAGGAAGTATTACAACCATAGCAAGCATCAATACAGCAACAATTTTTTAAAGTTTACTTATTACTAAAAAACTTTATTTTAACTAGAAAATTAGAAACCATTTAAGGAGTTACTTAAAGATTCAACCATCTGCCATAAAGTTCCTCTATACATATATATTATAAATATGTATAGAAAATGATGACTTCTTTTCCTAATAACGACAGATATCCAAATATAGTGAAATGAGTTTTGATACACAGTCATTGATAAACAATACTATCACATTTAGTTTATCACTAAACAAGTGATGATAGTGTTTGCTTGATTATAAGGAACATTATTTGCGGTTTTTTTGGAAAGATTATCATAGGGTTTTTAAAAACTTTTGTGGGAACTGCTATTAAATTTCCTCCCGCAGTGTGTATCCAAGCCCCATGTTTTCATTAGAAACATACATTTACATATAATATATAATACAAAATACGAAAGCTGTCATCGAACAAGATTTACTGAAAACGAAATAAGAACAAACAAGACTGAACTTAAAACAGAAAAAAACAAAACTTAATGTAACCTATATTCTCTGAACTGTAGTTCATCACGATGAGAATACAAGGAAAGAGAGACTCTCGTTATTTCTTCTCTTTTCTCATTTTCTCCTGACAATGAACTATGGTTTCATTGATTTCATAAATACTTGTTCTGTTATCTGTTTTAACGTGCCATATGCCTCTTCATGCCTTCACTGTAGTGCTGAACCTACTGGGCAGTTTTCTCTCTTTCTCTCATGCTAGAAGTTTAAAAAGGTATAAAGATTTCACCTGTAATGTTGAGAAGATGTGCTTCCTCAAAAATGCGTTTGCGAGTTAAAAGTTTTATTGGTCTAGGATCTGCTTCATCATGCTATAGCCGAAAAATCAGGTATATGATTAAAATCAAAACAGATCTGTTGTGTAAGCTGCATTACTTTGATTGAGCGCTGAATGAAATGTGAAAGGATCAGCAAGAAATCAGTTGTGTGAAAGCAAACAAAGCGTAGTCTAAGACAATACTCGAAAACCAAAGATGCGTTCAAATATAGATAATCAGTGAAGAGATACAGGGCAGGAAGAGAGTAGGAGTAAGTTTCTAAAAATGAACAGTATGGAAGAAAAGTACTGATAAAGAAACATATTTCAATGGTGAGAGTGTGATTGCGGTTGACAGTTGAGTTTCTCAGACTGAGTTATAAAAGATAAGGACTCGTTAAGAGTAAGAGGGAAAGTTAGCTGTAAGAGAGAGTGAAACAGTCTTAACATATATGCTCTTATCCAGCAACTAGGAAAAACATTATAATGATTCAAAAATGCTGAAAGAGCAAATTAAATCTACTTATAGATGTCTCTTAAAAGTGCGATCGTAAATAGGAATCACATCTGCTATTGCATAACGTAAGGTCATGCACCAGGGTTTTGGTCGTTGTGCAAGTATACCAGCCTGCATTGCCCTCTTCCCATTGTATGAATGGAAATATCTTATTGAAGTGATTTCTGCTCCACTAGAACTTTTTTCACTTCGTGCTGCCAAATAATGATTTTTTTTCTATTTAGATCATGCAACTTGAAACACGATTTACATGTTTCAAATAAAGTGAATAACTAAGCGTAAATTAGTAGACGCTAAAGAAGAGTAAACTCTTCTAGTTTACACTTTGTGGAAAGGTATTATCCGGAGAATTCAAGACTAGCCCAAAAAATATCAACTAAAGTTTTCCACAATTTGGCTTAAGAATATTAACAACAACAAAAACCGAATTTATAAAGTTGTACTCGGAATTGCAAGTTTGCTAGTGACCACACATTTTTTTTGTAATTTGGTACTTTTAATATAATGGAATGTACTTCTAGTTCATTCAAGAACTTGGCAGTATAACAATAGAAGAAATCAGAGACTCGTCGTGCATCAAGATTTATGTTTGAGCTAAGAAGTTGAAATAGCTTTTAATTTATAAAATGAAAAATAATATAGCGACCATTTCAGTATGTTTTGTGCATATCGTTATAAGAAGTTTAACTCTCTTTTTACATTTACCAAAGAAGAACAGAATGCAGTAATTTTTATATTTTCGTGATAAAATAATTATTTACGAATTTTTATTCTAGGCAAAGGGACATCATTATTATATAACTAGTAAAAAGGTTGCTAAAATATAAAATAATCAAATGAACAGTTCCACTGTATCTTACTAACGGTCAGAGCAAAGTCATATAGTGAAATGAGTTTTGATAAACAGTACTATCACATTTAGTTTATCACTAAAAAAGTGACGATAGTGTCTGCTTGATTATAAGGAAGCTTTCCCCACATATAATAGAGAGGAATTACTTAAAACTCAAAACTATTTTTTAAAATACTAACAAAATATTAAAGCAGTTATCTGATCAACTTGCATCTTTATTAATAATATTGTCTCAAAAATAATTATTGACGAATGTATTAGTCAATTTGGTGAAATACACGCTCTCATTTTTCTCTGTTTTTTACTTTAATATAATGTTTTCACGTGACAAAAGTTACAACTAATGAACTAATTCGATATATTTAGTAATATTTCTTTTAAAATATTACCACTAAATAACTTTCATTGTATGGTGTTTCCCATTCTTAACTAAATGTAAATCTAATCTACAATCGGTGAATGAACCATTATTAAGGCACTTCGGTCAGCAAGGCTGCCTCGGCCACTGGGGCGTGGGTGCCTTGACTTTCAGTACTTGTGCTGGACAGATTTCTATTTTCGACGATAGATGGCTTTAATAAGCGTGGCCGTAGATATGACTCTGATGAAAAAGAAACCCTGTCATTTAGATATTTATGCTAGCTAGATCTGAATTCAATTGAACAATAAAGTTAGTACAGACAGCATCTGACGATTTCATTTGTTGCCAAGCAACCTTCACTGTAGAGTTCCAGTACCAGTATTTTTGACTCCCTCTCTTAAACATCTGTTTAAATGTATTTTATGATATGGTGAGCTCTCCAACTTAACAACTTTTATTTATTTTTAAACTTAATCTATGTTTATAAAAATCTATCTGTTTTTCTACCTGCACGTCCGTTTGAACTACAGAAATTGCCAATTGAGAGCCAAGTTGAAGGTCTTATTTTCTTAAAAATTTTCCTTGTCAGGTTTTAGTATAATTTATTTTTTAAATTTAGTTCATATATAACTAAAACAAATGTTAACGTATAACTGGTTGCGTTTGGGAGCTTTTTTCAATTACTTTGAAATATAGAAATAAATTATCGTGCATACGTGTACGCTATTAATAAATCAATGAAGTATCGGTATACACGTTGAAGAGTTATATGTAGATGACTTTTATATCGTGCCTACTTCTAAGCCCGTAAAAAATATAAACGATAAAATATATAAGAAAATTTAAATTTCAATATTCAAATTAAAATATTGTAAAATAATAGATATCAAAGAAAGTCTGAGAATACATATTTGAAAACAAGTTTTATTCTCAACAACTTTGATTCGAATATTTACATCTGTAACATCATCTAACATTTCAAAATCTTAACAAATTGTAAAAGTGTAAAATTGTCGTTTGCTATTTGTTTTCAATTCGACATGCACCTGCATAATTATCTTATTTTTGTTTAAAAACTTTTAGGTCTGATATTTCATTTGTTTACACTTTATTCCACTGATGGCAATGAGGACTGTAACTTAATTGCTTCGACTGTCCCACTTACAGGCTTTCACTGTAATGCTGTCCTAGGGTGTAATTCAAAAGCGACACTACAGTCTTTCCCTAATCATTCAAAGCACAAAAAATTATCATTAATACAATACTTATCATTAATTTATAAGTTATTCTGTTTTATACATATCTCTGTTAATACTTGTTACTTAACAGTCACCTTAATTAGTATTCAGAAATCCTTCTAACGTGACAATTCGCACTCATTTTAATTTCCTAATTTAATACTAGTGCACTAGAACTAGATTAATTCCCAAATGTTTACAAAAAAGTTTATTTTGAAAAATATTCTTTAACTAACTTTTAAAAAAAACTATCACATATAAATTAGTCTAAAATTAGAAACCATTTTATTGTTTTTTTACATTCATTGTTCATTCTAAATAATGGGAAAGCAAACTCAAAACTACTTTTCATTCATCAAAGACTTTAAAAATGTTCTAAATTCCTAGTTATTGTTTTGGTTAAGGAAAATAGTATTGAATTGTTTTTGTTATGAAAGTGTTGATTCAACTAATATCGTTTAAATTCTTTATTACCAGCTTTACCATTTCATGCTAAACATTTAAAAAAAAACATATTTAATAATTTTTGGTTTATTTATTGAATTCATAAAATTTATTGGTTAACTTAAAAACTATTATTTCATATCCAAAGGTGGATTGATTGTATGATTTGTTAAAGCATATGTTTTCAGAAAGTTATTTTTGTAAAATTCTTTTTGTTTAAAACTCACAAAAATATAAAAGTACTTAAATTAATTATAAAATATATTGACAAATCTATCCATCTTTAATATAATACGATTACATTTATATCATCATTATCAAGGAGGTTAAATACCGAATAACAGTACTTTTAGCATATTTAACAGTATGAGACATCTTTTCATGTTTTTGAATTGTGTTTAATTAAGCTATAGAGAACAGAAGTATGAGACAATTTTATATTGTTAATATAAAAAAAATAAATTGAATGAAAGAATGATTTGTTAAAAGCTTAGCATATATTATTATACTATAGGACTACAAAGGTATCTTCATTTATTGTGTTCTGTATAAGCATGGACAAATAGGGAGAGCATTTCGTATGATTACGTGAGTATTAGAAACATGAGTTCTAATTACAAGCTTAAAATTAAATAACATGATTTTAATTGAATTGAATACATTATCATTTAAATGTAGCTAATTGCTCAATGTAGTTTGATTGGTAGTCATCAAATAACAATCATAATGGTTATTTTGTCATGCGAATCGAATTAAACGTAAGAGGAATTTCATTAACGAGTAAATCATACGAGCAATTAACTACATTTAAATGATAATATATTCAATTCAATTAAGATCATGTTATTTAATTTTAAGCTTGTAATTAGAACTCATGTTTCTTCTTGTTGCTGATGTCGAGGGTCTGTGGGGATCTGATAGTCACGCAACTCCATACGAGCAGCTGCTATGCTCCAAAAGAGATTATTTCTTTAAGATATCTTCCAATTAGTTTTGAGACTCAAGTGCTGAAAGAAGGGCTTTCTGTCCCTACTACTCTACTATCTTCTACAGTCTCTTCATCTGTTCCACAGTCCAGGCAGAGAGAAGATTCACCTAACTTCAACTTAATGAGTATGTTTGGTTTATAATTTGTTTGTCTTTGCCATATTCACGAATATAGCTGTGGTTCTAGTGATATCATTGTACATTTCCGATAAATTAAATGCTTCTTCTGTAGAGCCCTTTAAACTTGCGATGTGGCCATTTATTTTTTTATAAATTATTTGGCAGCACTTTTGCACTTCTGAAAGGAATATTTTGAAAAAAACCTGCACTCATTTTCGCGGCGGCTTGATGGCTACATATCCTTCACATCGATTTCTTCTATTTATCAGTGAGAGGACACTTTTCTGGACAATGTCCATAGAACTGGGCATTTTTTCTAATACTATTAGGTCTACTTAGCATAGTTACAATTTCCTTTCTGGTTGTGTTCTCAATGCAGTTTCTAATAAAAGTCACTGCTGAAGCGCAGGTAAAATCTAATATTCAAGTTTAAAAGCATGAATTCCAAAGTATTTCTTCTTTGCAAAGCATGCAAAGTTTAACTTCTACAATTGTGAAATTAAGATCGGAAGTTAGATAATAATAATAATGAAATAACGCCCCATTATTTAATATGACCGAAAAGAATTTTCCTAACACTTGAAAATATATGTATTCCAACCAGTACTCAGATATTTAAAACATTCTTCCTTTCAAAAATTGATATATGTTTAATATTACTTCAAAAACAATTATTCCAAATTAATTCTGAAATAAGTAAGATGCACAGCCCAGCCCCATTTCTCTGATTTTATTCTTTAAAACGTCGAAGTTTCTGACAAATTATTATTAAAATATAATTTATAATATTATTGGCGTGATACTATTGTGTTAAATTTAAATGATACTTTTTTATTTAGTTTTAATTTGATTGGAATCGAACGTTTCGATTCTATGAACAGCATTGGAAGGTTATCGAGTAACTCTGAATTGTTAAATTAAAGTTGAATATTTGTAAAAAAAAGGAAAAGTATTAGAGGACTATGTAAGCACCCTAAGGCAATTGAAGTTATATAACTTTGAAGAAACTTTAAAAGAAGAGTTTTAACAGCAATAAAAGAATTCATATATAACTTCTAATGAGCAGAGAAGCAGCTTAAGATCTTACAACAATGGTCCCTCTTCTGTATGAAAGGAAAAAATAATTATCATCGTCCTTCACATATATATATCTCAATATTCATTGAGTTTAATAATTTAGACTGTAAAAATAATAACCTTCACCACTTATCACCTTCCCTGCTTATTATCTCTAATTAATTTTGACTAATTGTATGACAAGTTTCTTTAACTTTAAAATATTGCTCAATAGCATTTCTTATGTTTGTGCTCTTCGGCAGAATATGACAAAATAAAAGATTTCATTTATATTATTATCCTTTAAATAATTATCAAAACATCCATAGTTGTCAACATTTGGGGTCTCCCAACTCATCTATTTCTGTTATCCATAATACATACAAAATGTCTTGTGAATTCATCCTCATATTATTATTATGTCAAAAATTCATCTTACATTGAAAGAAAATATTTCAATTTCAATTTTATGAAAACTTAGAAATGCATTCTGTATCAAAAGAGATAATAGTATGATATTTCTTACATAAATAACACAAATACTTAAATAAATAACAATGCTATTATTTACTACATCAACAAATATGACGTAAGGAGAGTGCTAAATGTGTAGGTAGCACTCAATAATATCAGCTTAATGCGAAAAGTTGTTTCTATATACCTATTATTAATCAATAAACTTTTAGTTGTTACCAAAGTTTATAATAAATTTCTATGTTATTCTTATCAAGCCTATTAAAAATTAAAGAAACTAATAAGAAACTAATATGATGATAACTAGTTTATAAAGTCTATATTATACAGCGTTAAAAACTAATCTCAGTTCCTTAAACTGAATGCTATCAGCAGGACTATTAATTTAAAACAAAAAATTGAAATAAGATACTGTTTAACGGTAAATAGCATTGACAAATCTAATAGCTTAAAAATTGGCCTTTTATGAAACCCTTGATTTTAGTATAGTACCCAATTTCCATAAAATCAACGTATTTAAAAAAATTAAAGGAAACTGTTTAAACAAAGTAAAACAGTCAGATTATTGATTAAAACTTCACAAACTGTGGTTTTATATTTCTTATCGAAAGTTATTGCAAACATTTAAATGTTTTTAATGAAAAAATCAACTTTGTCTGAGAAAGTTCAACTTTAAAATTTATGTTTTTATATCTTTAATTATGCAAACAAAGTTCAAATTCCTTTCAGACAATTTTATGCTGCATTTGTGATTACAAGAGTTTCTCGAAATTGGAATGTGTATATAAAATAACTCGTATAATGTTTACTAAAAAAAACATTTACTAAAAAGTCAATTAAATAGATATAGTTATTAAGCAGCTATATTGAACGTTCATTAAACCAAAAAAAGAGATATAATAATATTTCATTTTAATGTTTTGAATACGATATAATGATTCACAGCTAATACTGAACCCCAAACAAATAATTCTATCAAAAGATCTTGATAGAAAATTAATACAGACTTAAAAAGTAAAATACTAATACATACAACGTGTTATATGTATACTAAGACATAGAAACCATGTTTTTATCGAAATATTAGTGTAATAGTTAATGGAAATGCACCAATTATCCATTTTTTACATTTACATATATTTTGTTTGTACGAATTCAGTTTATATATATGAACAAGCTATAAATAAAAGTAAACAAAATTAATGGTACCTTATATGCCAAAGTTTTGGACCAATTTATAATGGACAGAAAAAGGAACAGTTATATTAAAAGAATATTTATATTAAAGCCTAAATAACTAAAGACAATAATTATTAATAAGGTAATTAAAGTTAATTAGAGTTCACACATATGAAACTGTTTGTTTGAAAACTTATGAAAACAAAATGATTTATACAGGAGCAAACAAAACAATATGTAAAACTTATGTATGTTTAAGATTTAAATCATGCTTAAACATTTTGTGTTTTAAGATATTTAGGAACTACAGGCTTATTGGCCTTTTTAACTTATTGTTGATGTTATTCGTTTATAAAAGAAATAATATCTCTTCAATTTGCAGTTTGAAGTTACAAAATAAATCACGCGTTGGTATTTTAAAAGACTTTTATTTGTAAAGACATTTACTCAACGATGAAGGTTATATTCGACTATGCTTTGTTCAAATTATATTAATCATGCCCCAATTCTACAAATTTACTTAATCTTAGAATGTTCACCTTTTCAGTAATACCCATTAAATAAATACCATGTGTTTCTTCTTCTAATCAATTACCATCTTATGATCTTGTATTATCTATTACCACCTCTTTATGGTAATAATATTTACTGAATAGATTTTAGTAAAGCATAGACTAATGGTTTATCACAATAATGAAATGTAGTGATACCTAATAAAAACGATTACTCATATAAAATTAACTTCAGAATCTTTTTAAATGTTTCCAGTTAATATATTAAATACATCTAAACAATGGAAGTAGTAATGATGATAACTATAGTGATATATACGTAATTATTAGTAAATTACTATATTAAAGATTATTAGATCATCATATTTAGAATTTACCAATCTTTTTATGAATACATCCAATTTGTGTTTATCAAAATCTTCTATTAGTTTATAAAATATTTTATGTACATAATGGAGTGTCATAATTCTTTAATGTTGATATGCAATTAAAAGGATGTCATCATAAATAATTACACTCCATTCATGCAATTGCATTAAATAATTTAAAATTGAAACACTAGTAAACTAAATATATTAATGGTTTGCATTTTATTGTTATGAAATTCAAATGAAGTCCATTGAACTTAAATTCATTATCTTCTGTTAAATAAGTGATGCGTAAATGATAAATGTTTAACAAATATGTAAGGTACTTTTATAATGTAATGATTTTTTCAGTTTTTCTTTATTATCATTTGTTTTTTTGAAAAATCTTTCAATATATCTGAAAAAGTAACCTCAAAAAATATTATTCCTTTAGAACTGATACATTCAATTTACCCTGAATTTCATTTTTTAGAAAATACTACTACATTCCCTAGCCTAAATGGAATTTCAAAAGTTCATTTATATCAGGTTTACAAAAAAAGATGTAATTCTTTATTTAAATAACATTTGAATAATGTACCATTTATCAAGTTTCATCATTTATCACGCAAATTATTTAATGCGCATGTCCGTCAGTGAAATTGGACCAATTAGAGTAAGCCATTCTCAGTTTTTCGGCAGTATGTGATGAATCTTGATCGAGGAGGGACCGTGCTCGTAGTCTCCGTATGTTGAAAGGTATTTATTTAGTTGAAAGGTATTTATTTAGTTAAACATCTAAAAATTCAAAAAATGCATAAAATACTTCAAATAATTGTACTATTAATGATTTTAAGTCATTAAACTTAATAATTCAATTAAAAACAATCTTATTTGTGACGGTAAATTATCACAACTTCTGATCATACAGGTATAATATATACTTGTATAATTTAAAATTATAAGTTAGTATAATTTTAATATTCATTTTGAGTAATAGAAGTGCTTGATCTCCATGTAAAGGTATAATCGTGAATAATTTTAATTAAAACCTGTGTGTAATTGCCATTTAATATAGCTTAATGTTTGCTTGTGTATGTTTTATAACTACACCTAAGCTTCAGTTAAAAGTGCATTCAAGATGCGAATATAGAATGCCCTTTGTTTTTAGCTTTATATACGATTGTAGCTACAGGACCCAATGAGGCTCTGGTTTTCCATATCTGCATTTGAATCAAGGCTGTTCAACTCGATCGAGTCAGTGAACATTTGAAGTCAAACAGATATGTCAACACATAAGAGCCCAGTTGAGCTTTGCCCCCGGCCCATAATGATCCGCGAACCATTGCTCCAAGAACTTGACAACAACTACGACAAAGACTCCTCATACAGATTACTGTACTGACATATTAATGCTCTCTGGATACTTTTCATCGTGTCTCTTTCTTGAGGGCTTAAACTTCCTTCATAAGAAGTACAGCCTCAAGTTAATAACGTTATTTGGCATGAAAAAGATGTTTAAAAGGATGGGAAAAGTTAAATGTACAAGGGTATTTTATACTCAAAGACTCATGCAACCAAATTGTGTAAAGGAAAGCGAAAGATACGAATAACTTGAAATAATGTATTTATACTGTATTTTCATATTCAATTTACCTCAAATATTTCACAAAAAAAGTTTGTAGAAACATGGCAGGAATCATTTCTTCTTTGTTCACTGTCTCGTATATCTTAAATCATGAAAAGCTCAATAACATTGCAAAGATTTTTTTTCTTTTTTTTTAGAATACTACCTCATGCTACATAAATTGTGGAGAGAGAAAGAAAGAAAGGTGTTGGGCGATGAGTAAAATAATAGAAACGTGCTATTTCAAATCAGCTGTGTTATGTATCTCATTTAGGATGGTAAACAACATATTTCAGTAATGTTATTTTATATGTAATGTCATAAGCTGCATAAATAATGATAACGTAAGATAGGAGAGGAGTTGGGTGTAATGAAAAATTACGTCTCTTATTTAATTGCCAATGGACATCTCAAATATTACAAGAAAGCTGTATAAGAGGTAAGCATTTGGTGTTGTGAAAATAAATAAAACAACTTGAATGGTTTATCAGCTAAATCATGTAGTTCATATGGAAGGTAGAAGTATATATACATATGCAGAAAAATCAGAATAAATAAACACGTTTTATATTATTTTGGTAATAATGTACACATCTTAATTACGTTGTTATCCATGTAAAATGTAGGTAATGTAAAAGATGGGTTGTAGCCAAAGAAGAGGAATTAGGGGTTGTGAAAAGCAGTACTTCCATTGTTATTCAAGGCAACTATATATATTAAACGAATTTTATTTTATGTATACTCTCATAGGCAACTGAAACATTTGAAGATAAAAGTACCAGTGGAAGAAGAAAATAGATGTGAAGAATAATGTATCCTTTTAAATAACATGTCAGTTGCATCATATAACCCATATGGTGATAACTGTGTGCATATATTTTGTTTAATCTATTTGGTAACTTATAAGAGACACAGAAAATGAGTTGGAAGCTGTGAATCCAATTCTTCAAGTAGTATTCAGAACACATATGTATAAAAAAAACTGTATTGTATAACAATGTAAATATTATCATAATATTCGTTTATGTGTAATGTATTAGCAACATAGAAGTTGATAAAAAGGTGCAGAAAGGAGTTTGTGTTCAGAAATGGAATACTTCTGTAAGTATTTAAGAAAATTGTATCATTAAAGCTCATACATTGTTAATAATGTGGTTATTTTTTATCCTATTATTTATATGTAATTCCTTGGGCAATAACTATGATGGGAAAAACGTACAGATCTGCAGTTAGGAGGTGAAATCAAAAGGCGTTTTAGATTTTTTCTGATTGAAGAATTGAAATGTTGGAGGTAATGCAATACTCGTTTTAATGTTTTTCTATGTATATCGTTTTAGGTAGAATACAAGATAGAAGAGGAATTAGGGTATGAAATTAATACATCCATCAGTATTCAAAATAGGTTGATCAAGAAATCAAATAAGGAGAATACTGAACATATTCCTTGGTGTTGTTTTATGTGTATTGTTTTAGGTAGAATGCAAGATAGAAGAGGAACTAGGAGTTGTGAAAGTAATACATCCATCAGTATTCAAAATAGATTAATCAAGAATTCAAATAAGGAGAATACTGAACATATTCCTTGGTGTTGTTTTATGTGTATTGTTTTAGGTAGAATGCAAGATAGAAGAGGAACTAGGAGTTGTGAAATTAATATATCCATCAGTATTCAAAATAGATTAATCAAGAATTCAAATAAGGAGAATACTGAACATATTCCTTGCTGTTATTTTATGTGTATTGTTTTAGGTAGAATGCAAGATAGAAGAGGAACTAGGAGTTATGAAAGTAATGCATCCATCAGTATTCAAAATAGATTAATCAAGAATTCAAATAAGGAGAATACTGAACATATTCCTTGCTGTTATTTTATGTGTATTGTTTTAGGTAGAATGCAAGATAGAAGAGGAATTAGAGTTATGAAAGTAATACATCCATCAGTATTCAAAATAGATTAATCAAGAATTCAAATAAGGAGAATACTGAACATATTCCTTGCTGTTATTTTATGTGTATTGTTTTAGGTAGAATGCAAGATAGAAGAGGAATTAGAGTTATGAAAGTAATACATCCATCAGTATTCAAAATAGATTAATCAAGAATTCAAATAAGGAGAATACTGAACATATTCCTTGGTGTTGTTTTATGTGTATTGTTTTAGGTAGAATGCAAGATAGAAGAGGAACTAGGAGTTGTGAAATTAATATATCCATCAGTATTCAAAATAGATTAATCAAGAATTCAAATAAGGGGAATACTGAACATATTCCTTGGTGTTATTTTATGTATATTGTTTTAGGTAGAATACAAGATAGAAGAGGAACTAGGAGTTGTGAAATTAATATATCTATCAGTATTCAAAATAGATTAATCAAGAATTCAAATAAGGAGAATACTGAACATATTCCTTGGTGTTGTTTTATGTGTATTTTTTTAGGTAGAATGCAAGATAGAAGAGGAACTAGGAGTTGTGAAAGTAATACATCCATCAGTATTCAAAATAGATTAATCAAGAATTCAAATAAGGAGAATACTGAACATATTCCTTGGTGTTGTTTTATGTGTATTGTTTTAGGTAGAATGCAAGATAGAAGAGGAACTAGGAGTTATGAAAGTAATACATCCATCAGTATTCAAAATAGATTAATCAAGAATTCAAATAAGGAGAATACTGAACATATTCCTTGGTGTTGTTTTATGTGTATTGTTTTAGGTAGAATGCAAGATAGAAGAGGAACTAGGAGTTGTGAACTTAATATATCCATCAGTATTCAAAATAGATTAATCAAGAATTCAAATAAGGGGAATACTGAACATATTCCTTGGTGTTGTTTTATGTGTATTGTTTTAGGTAGAATGCAAGATAGAAGAGGAACTAGGAGTTGTGAAATTAATATATCCATCAGTATTCAAAATAGATTAATCAAGAATTCAAATAAGGGGAATACTGAACATATTCCTTGGTGTTATTTTATGTATATTGTTTTAGGTAGAATACAAGATAGATGGTAGGTATGAAAAGGAATTCCTATATTATATTCAAGACAACTGTATCAAATTATTCAAATCTAATGATGTACATATTTCTATATTCATTGTTATTTTATGTGTAATATCATAGCTAAAATATATGATGGAAGAGAGTATGGTCGAGGAGATTGAAGTTGTTAATGAAATACTCCTATTAGTACTGAAGACGTACATATCAAGAAACTCTGATTGTCCTGATTCTTTCTACATTTTCATAATGTTGTTTTATATTGTTATAGGAACCTCAAATATAAGAGTGAGGTAGAAGGGGAGATACGTGTTGTGAATGCACTTCAGTTACACATCGGTCGTAACATGTAAATGCATTGAGGGTAACATTATATATATACTGTTATATTAGTTTATGCATCCTGTTATGTATACATTTTGTTATATGCATCTCAAATATTTGTTGGTAGAGGTGGAAGTTGTTCTTTGTGTTGTGTAGCTTATTGAATACTTTGGAATTTTATTTCAGACATGTCATGTAACTTATAGAGAATGTAATATTGTAAATATTCATTGTTATGTTATATTTTATGCTATGCACTAGGAAATTGATACCTTTATATCAAAGGTGAGGTATAGATGTCATGGCTGATGTTAAAACATTCCATATATTGGTATTTCAATTCTGATAAGTCATAAGTGTATGGTAAAAGCGAGATATTATTCAACTTATATAGTGGAAAGGGTAGGTAATTTATAACTTGATGATTCGAAACACACTCTACAAATTGATTGAGCTTTGTATATTAACTCATATGTGTGGTAAAATGGGTAGAAATATTCGAAATAATATTCTCTATGAAATGTTAAGAAAATGAAACATATAGAGTAGGGGTTGGAGAAATGGTTGGGTAGTGTGAAATACAATTCAGTATTATAGACTACTGTGTCCTGCAACTCTCGCGAAAAGTAAAATGTTTGTATACTAATAATGTTTTATGTGTACTGTCTTAGGCAACTCTACTATCAAGGAGGGTTGGGAGTGGTACTGATATTGTGGGTAATTCCAAACCAATCCAAAGATTAATGTTCTAGTCTACTGGGTGATGAAATAACTAGAGATGGTAAAAAGGTACATATATTCATTATAATGTCGTATGTCTAATGCATTATGTAAATCAGTATTAGGAGGGAGATGTAGAAGAGGACTTGGGTGATAGGAAAAGCAATGCATTCATTAGTATTTCAACTCAGCTGTGCCATGTAACATGTCGAGGCAAAGGTCACGTCTTGAAATGGATGAACAGGTATATTTATATTATTCTATTTGGTTTTGTTAGCTCACTATACTGAGTGTGGTTATCTGTGGTTATCTATTTCAAACTTAATTGTTGTATGTGTTCTAGGAATTCGTATCAAAGGAATTGAGGGATATGAGGTGGACTTTCTTTTCTTCTCAATCACTATATTTCTGGTAGGTCACTAATAGTTTATAGTAATAGCATTAGAATATATATTTACCTTTTTTTTTTTGTAATTTGAGCTCCTAAGTAACCCAAATTTAAAAAGTGTATTTCGTAGAGGTAACAAATACATACCAATAAACTCATACTGTGTGAGTTAGAAGTGTGTTTGTATAATTTACATTCGCTTATTGTACCATCTATAAAATGTGTTATAGAAGAGGTGACAGTGTTGAATAATGCACACAGGTGTTTTTTTATTAATATTTGAAGTTCACTCTATCATAGTATTTAACGTTTTGAGTGTAGTAAGCGTATTGAATGGTTAGAAGAACCATCATTTCATTGTTACTACCGTCTACTATATATTCTATATATACTATATATTCTATTCTACCGTCATACAAGTCTATTGTGATGGGGATATGATGGGGAGTGAGAGATGTTTGAGTTGTGACAGTGAATATTGACATGGTTGTTGTATCTTCACTGATTCACGAATCGAATATTGTTAAGAGCACGGGGGATAGTTGTTGAGTGATGTATTCAATCAAATTAGATGGAAATTTCTGGCGTGATATTGAATATTGTTAAAATGGTGGTAGATGTTGGGGGGGATCTTCATGGTATGAAATATTTGTATTCACTGTTTTTTAGTGTACTATCTGATATAATATGAGTGTCATGGGAGGAGGTAGTATTGAGTTAGGTAAATATGTATACCAACAGTGTTGTTTTCAGTCTGTATTCCTCTGGCTCTAGTTGTTGTATGGCATATTCATAAATATAGGCATCAAACATAATGTATATTGACATTCAAATCTATTGTGTTCCTCATCCGTTGGGGAGTACCTTTCTATTGTGCCGTCATGCTTTCATTAAGAATGCAACTAATCCATAGTGTTTAAATAATTTATTTTAGTATCTAAGTCATTTGTCTCATGTTACTAATATGATTGGGCAGTAAGAGATTTTAGCGAAATGTCAGATACTACATTTACAATATATTTTCCCAATGTACCACGAAATTAAAAAAAATTATTTTAAGGTCTGTTGGATGTGATAAATTGTATATAAATATTGCTGTGCTCAGTCCAAATTTTCGTTGTAATTGGTTGTTATTAAATAATATATTTAAATAATTAAATAATATATTAATTTGATTTATTTATTAATGTATAGGATACAAAAGGATTTTATTGTATCTAGGATTCTTTGGGGGGGGATTAACAAATATTTCTGCTACGTTAAGAACTATATTTATAACTAATTAAATATTATAGATAACGAATGTTATTGATATATTTACGAATGTTTGTTTTGACTTATTGATATTCCGATAGAAAATCTCCCAGTTGGAAACTATTTTGCAAGTTCTATGAATTAAGCCTTTATATATTAAGATTTAACTATAAAAGCCATAATATAAGCTTCAAACTTCAAAATGCATTCATTTCTTGATAATGGCTGAAGACAGTAGAAACATGTGTTCATTTAGCATGTCGATTGGTAACTTACTATATTCTGTGGATACAGTAACAAGATCGGTATTCCGGAAACTCGAGAAACTTATAAAAAAGCAAGTTTTAGCTAAATTTGGTCTAATTTTTAAAAATGTTTATTCAATAAAAACAAATTCAATAATATGTCAACGGTTTGACAAAATAGATGTATTATGCAATCGGAATTAGGTCATTCTTTTCTTTTTGACAATTGACCGAATCCCTAATGAATAATACCCCTATATATATATATATTATATAGGAGGTCTCAGAGCTTATTTTTTCTTCATTCTGATTCTTCCTACGACATTTTGTCTCATATACATATCTTAGGTGTTGCTGGTCTGAATACTGGGCGGTGACTGCTTGGCGAGTAGCTGGTGGTTGGTCACCTAGTAGCTGCAGTGTGCGTGAAACCCCCGTGTGTTGACGATTAATTAATGGGTTGTGCTTCATGATTTTCATGGCTTCGTATATTTGCAGTCTGGCTGGATCATTAATTTTCTTTAAAATGATGGTGTTTTGAACAAGGTCCTGGCGGGTGAGTTTTCTTCCATGTTCCTCGGAGGTGTGT
The DNA here is from genome assembly GCA_026182355.1 of Hermatobates lingyangjiaoensis. Lineage (NCBI taxonomy): Eukaryota > Metazoa > Arthropoda > Insecta > Hemiptera > Hermatobatidae > Hermatobates > Hermatobates lingyangjiaoensis. The sequence continues at coordinate 2,498,432 of JAPFBL010000014.1, read as the reverse complement.
CTAGCGATGGCTCCTGCTTGCAAGTGCATTGTCAGTCGTCGTGAGAGTGTGGTCGATGTCATACCGATATATTTTGAATTATCTAGGAGCTCACAATCTCCGATATTGCAGTTATATTCGTATATGACATTGGCCTTTTGCATCTCCGGAATGACTGCATCTGGGCTATTTTTCATTGTCAGGTTAGCGGTGGTTCTACTTTTATAATAAATATGCACTTGAAGACGTTCATTTTCGTTATTACATTTAACATTCCTGCGGATAATTTGTTTCAACACCCTCTCGTCTTCTTTATACGCCTCTGTGTATTGATTCTTATAGTGCACAGAGGAGTATAAAGAAGACGAGAGAGTGTTGAAACAAATTATCCGCAGGAATGTTAAATGTAATAACGAAAATGAACGTCTTCAAGTGCATATTTATTATAAAAGTAGAACCACCGCTAACCTGACAATGAAAAATAGCCCAGATGCAGTCATTCCGGAGATGCAAAAGGCCAATGTCATATACGAATATAACTGCAATATCGGAGATTGTGAGCTCCTAGACAATTCAAAATATATCGGTATGACATCGACCACACTCTCACGACGACTGACAATGCACTTGCAAGCAGGAGCCATCGCTAGACACACCTCCGAGGAACATGGAAGAAAACTCACCCGCCAGGACCTTGTTCAAAACACCATCATTTTAAAGAAAATTAATGATCCAGCCAGACTGCAAATATACGAAGCCATGAAAATCATGAAGCACAACCCATTAATTAATCGTCAACACACGGGGGTTTCACGCACACTGCAGCTACTAGGTGACCAACCACCAGCTACTCGCCAAGCAGTCACCGCCCAGTATTCAGACCAGCAACACCTAAGATATGTATATGAGACAAAATGTCGTAGGAAGAATCAGAATGAAGAAAAAATAAGCTCTGAGACCTCCTATATTATATAAAGAAGAGTAAATAAATATATATATATATATATTCACTGATAAAACGAAATACGATCCAAACTGGACACAATACGAGTTCGAGATTAACAAAGAGCAACACACAAAGTAGGGAAACACACTTACAGACTCAAATTTTCGGGTAATCCGTCTTCAGGAGAAAAGAGAATGGGAGACCAAGCACGTTGTAGGCGCAACGGCGAGTAACGGGTTACTTGCCGTTGCGCCTACAACGTGCTTGGTCTCCCATTCTCTTTTCTCCTGAAGACGGATTACCCGAAAATTTGAGTCTGTAAGTGTGTTTCCCTACTTTGTGTGTTGCTCTTTGTTAATCTCGAACTTGTATATATATATATATATATATATAGATAAAAGTATCGACCGTGGAATAGAAACAAAACTAAAGTTATCGGGATTTGGTCAGTTCTTCCGGTTCAAATGAAACTCTCATTGCCAACGTTTCGGTTTTTATTCAAAACCTTTTTCATAGGCCTACAAAAACAGAGGAATATAAGAAATAATACAATCATTCAAAAATCAAATACATAAAGGTGCAATTAGTTACACTTAAGAAATTACAATAGGAATTTTGACTATAGGTTAGTGAGAAAACTTACAGAAGTATTAATTTTGAACAGACAAACTAAGTATTACATACATTACAGATTATTTTTCTTTGTAAAATAATTTTTAATGTAATACTTAGTTTTTCTGTTTCAAAGTTTATACTTCTGCCTATTAAAAAGGTTTTAAATCAAAACCGAAAGGTTAGCAATGAGAGTTTTCATTTGAACCTGAAGAACTGACCAAGTCCCGATAAACTTTAGTTTTGTATATATATATATACGTTTCACAGTAAACTATAGGCACAGATCAAATATACGAACATACTTACAGTCTCTATTTTTCAACCCTCATCAGGAGAGTAGAGATGGGAACACCAAGCGCACTTGCAAAGCGACGGTTGGACATTATATATATATATATATAAATCAAAATATTAAAACGGTCCAAAAAGGACGGATATATATATATATACAGTAGACTCCGCTTAATGTAATCACTTTTGTAAAAACCAAAAGTCATAGCAATAACCGATTGATAACATTAACCGAAGAAATGGAAATTCCCATTGTACAATTCATGAGGCTAAATGTGTAAGTGAAGCAAAAAACCTCAAAGAAATAAATAAGGGTATGTATTAAATATTAAAGTTATAATTTATAGTTCTATTATTTAAACTATAAGCAATGCAGTAAGTTATTTATTTAGGAAAGCGTCCGTCTTTGTCTGCTTCACGTCTTTTCGCAGCAAATTTTTCCTAAACGCGACTCGTACTCATAATGAAGTTTATATTCAGAAGATCTATTTTGGACTCCAAGCCATAGCTCGCGAAGAGCTTCCCATATTTCCTTATTTTTGGAGCGAACACTGATGGTTAATCATCCTCTGCTTCATAGTCACTTCCATATTCTATTCTCCCCAGCCTGTGTAACAGCATCGCAGACTTCACCCTCCATTAACTTTGCAGCCACCTGGAGGATATTGTTCACTGCTATGCACTCCTCGAAGCCGGTAGCTTTATACAATTGGTTTTTGAGTCAGCATGTCCTATATTTTTGCTGTTACTGTGGTACACAACCTTTGATTCCATCTCGAGCCAAGTCCGGCTTTTTAAAATTTTGTACAGAAGCTCGGCTGAGATTTTTGCAGCAACCTGACGTTGCCTCATCTTCTCCAGCTTATCATAGCTCTCTAAAATTGCAGCTTTTTTTTTGATGCATAAATCTCTGCGTTTCTTTGTTTTGAAAGAGTAAAAAGATCAATGAAAACAGAAGTCACTGGTAAGATCCTTTGTTGGATTGGTCAGATCGCTTATCACAACTGGTAATTTGGTAGCAGCAACTGAAACTGAGCGATTTAAGCGGCTGTTGTGAGCAGACTACATATCACCTGTTTAAAACTCTCAAGAGTCTTTGCAAACAGTCGAAATATCTCAATCTAAGAGCAGAAAATAATATTTCGGTAAAAATTGATTTTGTAATAGTCTGTTGACCCTGGATTGGATTCATATTACTTCTCACTTTGATGAAGGACTACATTTATAAAGTATAGGAATTTTTACATATATTTTGTGTGTTAAGGTTCAAAATATACAAAAACAATATTTTATTAGAAATATATACATAAAATATACAGAGATAAGGTACAAAAAGAAAAGGTATTGAGGATCACTTCTTTACTATTCCTTTTGAGAAGTAACTATAATTTAACTAATTCAGTTTATTTTTTTGTTTTAAATATTCAATGAGTATTATTATTTTTAAATAGTTCTAATCGTTTATGGTAAAACGTTCAATAACTTAAATTCAAAATATGTAAATTGATTAAATTAAATCTAATTAATTCCTATTAAGCAAAGCGTTGTCACATTAAAGATTATTGCATTGGGTTGTTGATGATAAAAAAAATGTTTATCCTATTAAAAGGGTTAACTATCTTTTGCTTAAAACCAGAGGTGTTTTTTCACCTCCTAGAGGACGCTAGAAGCGTCCAGTGTTCGGGATGGTTGCCTGCACTTCTAAATAATTTAGTCAGTTTTTCTTATTGTTGATTTACTATAAGTAGTTTAGTAATCATAGAGAAATTCAATTTAACTGATTTTCATGTTTTGAATTCTCCTGAGTCAATATTTGAAGTTTTTTTATGGAGTTATCATGGTTGGATGGTGAAATTTCTAATTAAGTATTTGATATTTCATGATAAACATTAAATTAATTTAGTGTATCAAAAAAGGAAATATTTTATTAAAATTGGAAACTATCAAATACTATCTACTTAATATTGTTACTTGATGAGCTCCAACTAGTGACAAATGATTTCTTTGACAAAATAGTTGTATCCATATTTAAAAAATAGCCATATTGATTGTCAATGAGTATGATAATACTTTTGCTACTTCTGTGATAATGAAGCAACTAATGCAATTGATTTCCAAACTATCAAGTTTAAAAAAATATATTGAAGATCAATTTATAACGTTCTATATATAATATTATTCTATGCCATATTATATATACAACGCAATGCTTGTCAATATATTAGACAATTTTAGCAGCAATCTGTACGGTGTAATAATCACTGATTTAACATTTCAAGATTTTATTTTCCCGTTAATTAAATTTAATTATAAAACATTTAAATGTTTATGTCGGATTATATATATTAGATTCTACAATAACACGAACCTTTATATTTACTGCAACGAGGAAATAGTTTTCATTCGTTCCATCTCTTACTCACAGTTGCATAATAAGTTTACTTATAGTAAAGTTAAGTGTATATCATTCCAGTTTTTTTAATTTTCAGTTATTTTTTATCTATTTCAAATTTGAAGTGATATTAAATATTTAATATCAATAATTAATATTAATGTTAATTTAATATTAAATATTTAATATTTCATTTGTCGTGCGATTAATACTGCATCCTTATAATTTATGTTGTTTACCCCAGTTGCTTTCTTTTGTTCTTTAGTCAATATATATTTTACAGTTAAAATGACGTGGTATTATTTTAAATGGTTTGTAGGAATATAGGTATGCTAAAAGGTTGAGAAACAAGTTTAGAATAACAGCATTATAACAGATAAACTACAGCGATTGAAGTTCACAAGTTCAAAATAATAAACAACACTTAAAAACTATTCAATACGTACAAAAATAATGAATGCTATAAACTACGACAATATTTCAAAGAATTAAACCTAGAATCAACTGTTAATTTGTAATTACAATTATATTTAAAGGAAAAAAAAGTTATTTTTTATGTAACAAGGAATGATGGGAGATTGAAGAGGGCTTTAGTTGAACATCACTACTTTCTTCGTATCAGATCTAAAATAAAGTATAAACAGATTAATCTATCCTGACTCCTTCGTTTTAAATCACTAACAACAAACATTATTTATGATGATACTCTCAGACATAACCATGATTATTAACTAATACAGTTCATCCATAAAGACGATGTTACTTTGGCTTTGGATTACTATTAATATACTTGGGAAAGTTTTGAATTATAGAAACTTATGAACATTGAAAATTTTTTATTAACTACTCATTAAACTATCATTTGGGAAAGAGAAGATTAAATTTTATTTATTCTTCCATAGGCTTTCAAAATTGAAGATAATAATGTTATGAGATTTTTAATAGTTTTTATCGATTTCTTTCTTATGGGGGATAGGAAATCATACCTTGAAGATAAATAACGATTTTTTTTGGGTCAGTATAATGTCAGACTTTGCTTAAATGCACCTACTCTATGGCAGTAGGACTCTGCGACCGACGCAACAATTTCATCAACGCAGTCTGTTTTATTCCATGTACTTGATAATAGATCAAAACAGTTGTTAGACTCCACATTTCAGTTGTGTGAAATTACAAAGTGACTTAATACCTTTGTGTTTTTTTTTCTGTTGAAGGAGATACTTTAACCTTTGGCCTATCATATATACAACGCCGTGCCTGTCTTTGAACAACTTTACCGAGTCTCTGTTAATGAAATTTAATTACAAAACATTTAAATATTAGATACATATTAGATTCTGCAATAACATGGATCTTTATATTACTGCAACCAGGAAATAGTTTTCATTCGTTCCACTCTTAGTTCTTCCAACTTTATAGAAATTTTCCCCGTCATTTATTCTTACTCTTTTAACCACTCTGTATTGTAAGCACTCCCTACATGTGTTGGTTTTCTCTTTCTTTTTTCAGTTAGTGAATGTCTTGTCCAAAATTTGTTATTGGTCGATAGATCTTGTTCTTACATTAATTACGTATTGTGCTCTATAAGTTGGATATTTATTTCACATGTATTATGTGAAATCTATATGAAAACAATAAGTATATAATTTCATCAGAGGTGATTGATGAATATTGTTTTCATAATGTAAAAAGCAATTTCAATTATTAAACGTAGTAGAGGAATTGTTCTCTTGATTTTATTTACCTCTACTAAGCACAGCCTTCCAGCTTAATAAATAAACAAAAACACAAGAACAATGTCAAATATAGCGACAAAAAACATGCTCATCCTGATTAAATTCAACATCTTTTTCTTTTTTTTTGATTCAGCGTTTCTTCATTTCAAATTTAAAATCAAATAGTACAATATATTGTTTTATAGTTACAAGATATTTTCTTTAACTAATGGAAATTAATTTGAGATTTTTGTTAAGATGTGACGTAAAGCATGATGAGACAACGTAAGGCTTCATACGAAGCCTTAGCAGCTTGTCTTATGACATATTTAAACAAAAAAATTGAAATGTAACTTTTTTAATTAATTACATTTAATTATATACTCGTGATATTTTGCTTTAAATAAATATGTGTAATTTCGCATCTTTTGTAGCAAAGTTAAAGTTATATATTCGAGTTAATATAAGATAAATTATATTACGAGTATAATAGTTTGAAATTATGAAAGCAAATATCCATTTTTATATCTTATGAAACTTCTTGACCAAAATAATAGTATAACATTTTTTAGTACAGATAATTATTTAATAATATCTCTATTATAGTAATACAGCGTTATTTTATACAGCATTGAAATAATTATAAGTTTCAATATTGCTGTTTAACAATAAACGAAACAAATTATATTTTTGGAAAAATTAAAATTTTAGTAACTCCTTTTTTTTATTAATTGTACATTTCGTAAACAATATACTTCAAAATCTTTTCTTTTCGGTATTGAAAACAAAATTAAAATACCGTTTATTTATTAGTCCCATTTATTAAAATAATAACTCAAGTGACAGAAATGAACATCAAAATGAAATAATCTTTATAAAATATTTAACGAATTTGCTTACACTATTAATTGGATTGCCTTTCTATTCATAGACTTTTTATCTTATGTTGATATTTTGAAATGTGAGAAAACTATTAATGGCATTTTAATTTTATTTATACCACCTAAAGATGGAGGTTTCAAAGTATATTATGAAGAAATTGATAATAAACAAAAAAGAAGTTACTAACATACTAATTTTTTAAAAACTAATTACCTTTACATTGACCCATTGTATTCTGATGCTCTAACAACTATATACAGTCTTAGTTTATATTACAATACATTATACAAACATGAAAACTTTGTATATGACATAGGTCTAAAGCAGTCAAATATTCTTCCACACACATATGCACCTACTAAATGACGTGAAAATTTTTAAAGAGGATATATTAATTTTAATATCCCCTTATTATTTTTATACACCAAGTTAATAAGGGGATATTGCTCTTATGTTACATGTCTACCTTAAATTCTTCTGAGAATAACAAAAGAATGTAGACTCTATTAAGAAGAGAGTAAATTGTAACTGGGAAGCAATTGACTAAAAGGGGTTCAAAGACAAACAAAACTATTTCGGCACCTCAAAACCTCAAAAAATAAAGGCTTCCAAACACTATTAAGTTCTTAGTAACAGTAATTATTAGCTTAGTAATTGCAATGGTTAAATTCTGATTAGTTTAGACTCAAAGAAAGTGAGGTAAAATCATTTTGATATTATAGACTTCAATCATGGATGACATATATAATGTTTTTATTATTCTTGTATTTATTATGACCCGAAGTTTTTCTGGGAGTAATAAACTATTTGGGCCTTAATATTGGAATATCTCAATTTTTCACAAAGTGAAAATGTATGTATGACATACATAAATCAAATTTGGTTTTTCAAATAAACTTTCAAGTTGGATATTTCTGTTCTAATGCACTAATTAGATAAATTAAAACAAGGATAGAAATTTTGGCATACATTTGATATAAAATCCAATCAAATTTTCCATACTAGTAATATTCTTCAAATTCAGATAACAATTTTTTTGCAAATATGAATTTATTCTTTTTTTTTTTGCTTGATTATATAAAAACTAAATTTATAAAATTGTAAATCTTTTAGGCATATATAATAATTTTGGACGGATGATTTTTTTTTCAACTAGGTTTTAGATAGTACTAATTCATCAGTCGTAGTTATACCTCGAAATATAGCTAGTACATTCCCCATTCCTGTTTGTGAAAGGAAAGCATAATGTAGTTTATAAATATTTTCTAGTATGAATCCTGATCAAAATATTTCATTAGTTCAAATTAAAACCGATTCCTCTATCGTGAATCAGATTCAAGCATTTCCTTATTAAATGTGTTTTTTTTTTAAATTAGAATTCATAAAATGTATCTATGAATTCTGATTATACTCGTCGATTGAAATGTTAGAATGAACTACAACTATTGGAAACCAAGGGAGAGTAACACAAAGTGTCTGAGAGCTTTTATTTAATTCTTAATTATGCTTTTATAAAAAAGAACAAACAAAACAATTGAAATTTTTTACAATAATGCCTTGATGTTTTACTTCCTTATAGAGAAATAAAGAGTGATTCACACACTATCATATATACTTTAACAAATACGTATACAAATCTGAGTAAAACTATGTATAAATGTCAACAGTTTTTAAAAAATAATTAGAGTTGTTTTATTGTTTGTTACCTTGTATATTTTTACTTTCAGTCATTTCAATTTATGATTGGAACGGTTCTTTTCAGTAAGGCACAATAATTCACATTATATTAATGGAATATGCTTTTTAAATAAGATCTCAATAAAAAGTCATTTCAAGAAAATAAAACTGTAACTTTGTTAACTAAAGATTTATCCACATAAACCCTGGAATTGCATAGTCCTGGAGAAGGAAAAACAGTTTATAACAAACTTTTTACAAAAAAAGGAGAATTTTTAAATAAGAAGAACGTTTTAAAATTTTGAATTAGCTGAGTCCTGAAATAAGTGAAATAAAATAAAAAATAAAAATTAGAATAAATGATTTAAAAGATTATTTTAGTTTGGTAAATAAAAAAGCATAAAATAATCTTAGGTTATATAGAGCCAATATTTCCAGTTTGAAACTATGCATGATGTACAGAATAGAGAAGTAATTAAATGCACAACAGCATTGGTAATTCAAGATTAAAAAAGGTAATAATAACAAGTTAGTAATCCTTGTTCATCATCCTGAAAATAAATTCTGAAATAGGAAATAATAAATATTGTGGGGTTTATGTGGATAAATAAATATAAATTATACATACAAAATGAAACCGGCAAGTTGGGAAGTGCATATAAAATAACAGAAATTAAATGCTCTCTGGTTGTTTTTTGTCTCCTATCTCCTCGAACTAATTCATGTATTACTATATCTCAGAAAAGTTAAAAATGCAATGAATCGCAATTATTTATATTAATGATATTAGGAATTAGTTTTCTTTCATTACAAAAACATTAAAACCAACCAAAGCTTACAATATGAAAAATTAGCTTCTTAAAAAGTTGAGATGTCGAGGGAATGTTTAAAAATTTCAAAAAAAGATATCTAAGGATAAAATGGCTTATATTATTTAGTAGGAATTATAATATTTAGCTATTGGAAGTAAACATGGAAATTAGAATTATTTTATTTAAAAAAAACAATAAATGCACTCCCAGTTTGCTATACCTAACTTAAATATATAATTGATAATTGTAAAGGTGCGTACTTGTACCGCTACAATCTTTAAATATATATTGCACTTATGGATCTAATTACCATAGGTAACATTTAAGAAACTCCTCAATTTAAATAAGTTGACTTTCTTCACAGCCATAATAAACTAGTCAGAATGTTTCTATTTAAACATAAACAATTAAATTTGAAAAAAGAAAAAAAAACACAAATTATACCATAGATACTTTGAACAATTTGATATGCTACAAAAATAAATTAACCTGTAATACTAGCAACACAGGCAAGTAATAATCCTGTACACCCTTGTTACTTATGATATAAATTGTTTAGAACGCTCGATAACATCGTACACTGAATTAAATTCAGTTTCAATATAGAGTTTAATTTGTTTTAAATATAAACAATATAAAAATAAAAAAATATTGTATTCAATAATATTGATATAATAGAAAAAACATGTAAAAATCATTACTAGAATTTTTGTTTAAAAAAATTGGTTTAAAGTACAGTGGTTAATTTGTTCAAAATAAATTATACTGAAATTTGAATGTGTCATGGAATATTATTTTAAAAAGTATATAAGTGAACCTCTGATATATAATTTATTAAACTTCAAAACAAATTATATCCTGTTTGTAAAAGTAGATATAAATGTTTTAAATTTCATCATGGAATAATCGAATCCTTATTTCTAAGTGGGAAACATTTGATGTATATAAATATATTGTGGTAGATGTGGAAATTATACTCTTTAAAGTACTAAGAGGTAAGTAATTGTGGTCCATAGGCAATCGTGTGTCATCTTATTTCTATGATTCTATACAAAATAAAACAAATATCTTTATAATAAACAATTGCAGTCTTGATATTTATATATAATTCTCTTTAGAACTTTTCTTATATAAATAAGGTTTGATTTAATTCCCTATATTGTACATTTCATGTTTACACAAAACATCTATCACAGCAGGGACGTGTTCCGTATAGACACTTGGTCCATATATCGACAATAACATACATATCTTTGAGACATTTTATTGAAAGTGTAGCAAAGTTCACGGTGTTTATGCCAGAGTTGCACCGTTTTGATGCTGAGATGAATTTGTTATAATAATGGGTTTGCCTTTGTGTTCAAAAAGTGTTTCTTTCTCTGCTGGATCATCAACCCCCAATGATGGTTTTTCTCCCTTTTTAGCGTGCTTGGTATCTCCTGAAAATTCCCAAATGCATACAAATTCCCAAACAGGCAACAACAAAAATATATGCATGACCAATTTCATAAATGAACAAAAAAAGCTAAGACATAATAAATAACATAATTGAAAGCACATTCTAAGCATTGAACTCTCTCTGCATGTACGTTGCATACAAGTTAATTTTTTTTTCCTTAGGAGTTGTTTCAATTCCTTTGTTCTTCAAAGTTTTACAGTCCAGGGCTTTTTATTTTAGATGAAATATTAATACGAGTGGATTGTTAGTTTGTAATCAATTATGAGAACAGAATACTAGTTTAAATTAAAATAAATATATTTTGGGTCTCTCTCTTCCGTTTTGTCTTCAAGAACAAGTTCCTTTAAGAAGTTAAACGAGATCAATATGTTACCCAGAAAATTTGTTTTGAATTTGGAAAACTGGGTGAATTTTGAAATTTTTTTAACTTTGTATATACAAAGCAACTTTATGTAATTTGCACTTTGATATTTATTAGTCTACGACTATAAGTGCTTTGGAGTTTACTGGTGACGGTTGAATAAATTATATTGTTTGATACGAAATATACTTACTTCTTAGTTATACGTATATACATATATTTTTACTAAGCAATTTTTTTAAAAAAAATTAAAGCTTGTTTTCATTTTTTTAATGATTTATATTATTTTCTTAATACAACTCAGTTTTATTTCATTAGGATTATACTAATTGATAAATTTTTTTCAAATTATTATCGTAGATAAATGATCCAAATGAATTTTGGAAATAAGACTTATGTATTTAAAGTTATTTGGATGCTCTAAAAAAAATTAATGTGTTTATAGACAGAGTTTTTTTAATACTTTTTTAAACAGAAATTGTTTCATAAAAATTATATATCTAATTTATCTGATCAAATTTGTTGAAAAATATTCAGAATGAAGAAAATTTAGTGAATATATTTCGGAATTAGTTATTTTTCAAGTCATCTATCTTGAGGAAATCCTGTAGAGTAAGTTAATTTTCTTAGTCAGAAATTACTATCAAACGAAAAATTACTGTTGTGTATCTTTTTAAGTGCATTTACAATTCTATAGAGATATGAAGTTCAATAACTCCAGTAACTATAATGATAATTCATTTAAATTGGCCAGCTTGATTTTGATAATTCCTTAATTCTAAATTCTCTTTAGCATTGAATTTTTGGAGACATTCATAGCTTTAATTTATTTCAGTTGTTTTTAAAAATTTTTGATGAAATAATTTTATTTTTTAAAGTATCACAGAGAGATATTTTTTTGTTAAATAAATTATTCAATTAGAAAATAATATTTATTACATTTTGGAAGGGAAAAATTGTTTTAACTAAAGAAGTTGTATATTTTACTCATTAAATCTTTCATTCAGTTCAAAAAAATCTGTTCAAAATTTGTTGAATTGAAATCAACTTTGCTTGAAGACAGGTCCTATAGTACTGCAGTGGTTCTTAATCCGGGGGTTACGAACAAAGGTTTTCAGTAATTGTGGAATCTAGAGAAATATGGGAATATGTACGGAGAATTATGCAGAGGAAACTCGAATTGATGGGACATATACCTGATTAAACTGATGACGGCAATAGATTGATCGAGAAGTACATAATTATTTTGGAATGCAGTATGATGATAATGATGACCAACGTTTAATTAAATTCCAGTGTATTTCTGAACATTGTAATTTATTAAGTAAAAAGTCATCCTCCATAAAAGATGTAATATATGATATCATTAGGAGTCAAGAGAACTGACAGATTTCAACTGCAAAATTTGTCCCACCAACTTTGTACATTTTTTATTTTTTTGTTAGCTATTGTAATCTGCTTCAAGCAAATAATTTAAATTATCTTTTACGAGCAGTCTTATTATTATTAGTTACAGTTATTAGTCAGTCATGAACTATCTCGAGTTCAAATATGGGATTTCAGTTTCTATTATTCTCTAATTCTTTTCATTAAATTGACTGTAATAAAACAGTGTTTTGATTTAATTTACATTGACGGAATGAACAAATTTTATTTAATCTTTTTAATTGTACACATATGTATATTTAATTTACATATTAAACAAAGATAAAAATTATACATTTTAGGATTATTGCTTTTTAATGTTCTTTTGTTCAAAATTGCTCCCGAACCCTAATCCATATGAGAACCATCAGAAGATCTATTAAACGTGTACCCCGAATTTGATTCAATTCCGATACTAATAATTATTTTAAAAAGTATAATATATTAATTGTTCAGCTCACAAACATTGAAGCTCTGAAAGCCAAAATAGCAACAGTAGGTCTGCATGCATGAGTATCTATCAATCCATATGAAATGTGCCCTTAACTTTCTATCGGTCCCAAGCAACTTATTGTAACTTTGCCCTAGGATTGTAACAATATATTCTTACTTTACTAGATATAAGAAAACTTGTTACTTTATTTAAATTTTAATATTCAACTATGAAGAATGCACATTTTAATAGTAAAAAAATTTAAATTAATTTCCTTCTATGCTGTTTCCATTAAAACCAGAATGGTTAACAAAGCATTACTTTCTTTTCAAAATAAAAATAAAAATCGAAAAGAAAACAATTTTTCCAATATATTTTTTATAACACATTATATTTGTTGATGATCATTCATAAATAAAAAAAATGTGTTCCCAAGAAATTGGCTTTTAAATAGTGTCACTGAGAGTCCGATTACAGCTAGGCCACTATTGTTTGACTCTATTCTCCTTGATCTAATTATTGTCATTGATCTTGATATAAATTGTTTTAAAAAATAATTACTTATTTTGCAAATAAAAAAAATATTATTTACTTTTGTTACAGCAATAAAATTTAATAATTAATAATTTAATAAAACTTATTACTTTTATTAATTAACCTGATTTGATTCTAAATGTTTTCTTATATAAAAAATTGTTGGCAAAATTAGATTTGATTCATATTTTTACAAATAATGAAACAATCCGGAGTTCATCCATTCTGAAGAGTCAGTGTTAAGGAAATTGGATTGCATCAGACAATGTTAAGACCATACCACATATAAATATTTAATCTTACCCATGCAACAAGTCATATTTAAGCGAACTGATTTCTCCTAATCCAAATAGAATACTGAATAAAATAATCTGATTCAAAGCATGTTTTTAAATGGTGCTGGTTATTTATGAGATTCTCAAAATTAGAACAACTCCGACTAATTACAATTTAAGTATAATTTAAGAAATATAATAAATAAATATATAATTGTTAAAAATAAGAATAGTTAATATGCTTAACGAAAAATGGTTTGTAGTTGGAAAGGCACATACCTGAGGGCGCACAGCGCACAAAAGATAGGAGAATGCCCCCAACAATAGGAGGAATCCCAGAGAGAAGGAAAGGCACTCGATATGAGCCAGTCATGTCGAAAATGAGACCTGTACAGAACGTGGGCACGTAAGTAACTTCCATGCATCATAGAAACTCAGTCAGAAATATATTCAAATTAAAAATAATATAACTGACATTGTTGTGGGATTAATAGTTAATATGTACTTTGTACATTTACATTGATTCTGAGTCTTTCATGATTGTTAGTCAAGTATTTTGTCAGGGATTTCTGTGCTTTTTCTTGGACACTAGAAAGCAGATGAAAAAATAAAAAATAAAAAACATCACAATTTTCATTTACACCTTATTTGTTTCATTTTCTATTCATATGATGGTGGTTTATGTGATTTAGAATCACGCGTGTTCTTATGATATTTTTGTTTATATATGTTAATAGAGTCTTGTTTTCCGTTGGAGAGGCTCTTTTCAGCCTCCTGCTAACACGCATATCAAATTATCATTGTGAGAGTTTGTGCTTTCTTCTGTGTTTTCCCTCTCTGATTTTTATTACAACCATATACATATATAGTAACTGATTTTTATTACAACCATATACATATATAGTAACGTAAAATAAGTTTACGTTAACTGCTTTGTATACTTTAATACATTTATTAATTTATTTATATATAAAAAAGTCCATCTGTTTTGACTATCTCATTGATTTTGTATGATATGTTACTTGGACAGCTTCTTTTCCAGTTAAATCCTCTTAGCAGGAAGTTATTTCGTAGAATCGTATCTCTCAGTCTGAAGATCGTGAATGACGAGTTTACAGTTCACTTTAATGATATATATATATATATATATATATAATATATATATATATACTTACAATGAATAAGCACGTGATGGATATCAGTGAAACAAAAATCCACAAGAAAAAATTAAAACCAAGAAAGGTATGCTCTGAGGTCTTTCGTATATATATACGAAATATATATATAACAGGATTTCACAATAAACGAGTGAAATAAAAATCAACATATAAACCACAATAAGAAAAGGACTAAGATCTTTCAACTGAAACAAGTGGTCTTCGTCAGAGTCGAACTTATATTGGAGAACAGCATTACTTTGACTGAGACGAAGAAGGCTTGTTTTGGTTGAATGATCTTAATTATTTTTCTGATTTCTTACTGTGATTTAGACGCATATATATATATATATATATATATATATATATATATATATGTGTGTGTGTGTGTGTGTGTGTGTGTGTGTGTGTGTGTGTACGCATAATACATATGTTAACAAAATTCATCTCATTTTTAAAAATCAATTTTTAATAATTAAATCTATGAAAACATAATGCACACTTGTAAGCAAAATTTAATTGTTCTAATGGAATCTTAGAATTGAGAATTTGACTGACCTGCAAGTGGTGGGCCTAAAGTAAGCGGAACGGAGCAGAGTCCTAGGAGGCAGCCAATGGCCTGGCCAGCGCCTGACTTACCACACAGATCATATGCGATAGGTCCTAGTAAAGTGATGAAGCAGCCATCGAACAGACCCATGACAAGCACCATGCTGAGGAGCATGTTAAACGAGGACGCCACTGTCATTAGCATTGTCAGGCACCCAATCAGAACGAACGACACCTGCAAACATAGGCACATGTATATCTTCTATTTAATACTCTACCATCAACTTCAGAGTCTCGATGACGCTATCGTCAATTAATTATATAGAATAATCTACTCAAGTTTAAACTAAATGAATTACACACTCGTGAGCAATAATTTCAATTAAATGATTTATTATCACTATTATTAATTATTTTAATTAATTTATTTATATTTTTACCCTACAGTGATTCCATTTTACTCTATAAGAAAGATTGCTTTGATTTTCTGTTGGCATTTGTAACTCACCTTTGTCTGAAGGGTGGTTTTTAGTTTTGAATTTTATCTTACAATCTTTTATCTTACAATGAGATGTTGAGACTGTTATTAACAAGTGCTTGTTTTGTTCTCTTAATGTCTGAGTTGAATATTTCCCAGTTTGATGCGATCTTATATGTTCTGTGTATTAAGGCTTTAATTACTTCATATTTGTAGCTTGATAGTATCCACTCAGGAAATTGTGGTAGGTGGTTTATTTGTTTCTTTATTGAACACTCAAGTTTGGATTTTAACATTTAACACATTAATAGTGATATCGAGAAAGTTAATTTTGTTTGTTATATTGTAAACTCCAGGCTTTGTATTTTTCAGTGGTCCATTTTGTTTGTTTCGTTATATAACAAAACAGTTGTCCTCATATCGTTAGTGTATGTTAGGTTTGATGTCATCTCTGCTGTTCAATATGTTATTAAACAACTGACCCTGCCTTAACAGACTGAAAATCGCTTATTCCTTGAAAAAAATATTTAAGGGAAAAAGTGTAGTAATTTTTCTATACTGGATGCAGAGCAGGTGGTAATGCTCCTGCTAGTCCTAGAATCGATTGAATTTACATTTCATAACATGGGTACTATGTATATTTTAAAACCGGAACGGACGGAACATTTACCTACTGTCCAGACGAATTCAACCTCCGCCAATACCGGGACCACCACATCGACAAACTTGGGAACAATTTGTACAACTTAGCTAATTCTCTAAGTTTACTAATAAAAGTCGTCTGTAAGCAAACATTCCTTACAACCACCAAACTATGATCAATCCCAGTAGTTTTCGTTTTTTCCTTTACCACATGCTTACCTCAGATTCGTATGCATGTCGTCAAAGTATTCTTTCCTTTCCCTCCCTCCCCTTTCTCTTTGGTCAGTGTATTCTAACAACTCCGTCCTTCAGAAGGCTTCCTGATTTAGTAGATATGTTTTCCCATAGAACCATTAGTACTCAAAGGCTCGAAACATAGAGGGAGGTTCTCTATTATTTTGGCCTCTCAACTTCTTAAAGTATAAAGAAGAAAAAAGTACAGGGATGAAGACATATTGGCAAATGTTAAAAAGTAGCATTTAGTATGACTAACCTTACTAAATGAAATAAAAGAAGAGAAGAGAAATATTGTGTTTCGTTGACTATGTACTGCATGCTTGTTGTTATATACAAAGTAAAGGTATTAATATCGGTATACCTGTTGGAGCAATATCCTGTCAACTCCCGGAATATCAGCAACTCTGCCAAACACAAGTCGACCAATTCCAGAACTGATTCCAATACAAAGCACCAATATGGATCCATTACTATCCGGGAAGTTAATTTCAACAAATTTGACCTGTCAACATTATAATGCATACTGTGATGTATAAGATTATTATAATTATCATAACAGACATGTATGTTTACATATAACTTCAATAACCAAATGGTAATGTTTTGCTGAAGATAGGTTTGTCAAATAATATATAGGTGAAATTAATATCACCAATTAATAATTCTGAATTATCTTATATATCATATTTGCAGTTTTATTTAAAATAGCAGGAGTGTAAGTTGAAAACTCTTAATATTTCGATTAATTATGAAACGGAAAAAACAGTGTTTTGTTTTACTAAGTATTTATATAGATATATTTTATGGTACCCAAGAGCCTATGTGCAACGGTATGGCTGTGACACTAGGAACAGATGAAAATTGACATTCTGACTATTGGATAGGTGCTTCGCCAATGGGTGATTGAGTATCTTAAATATCACTTGAATGCATATACTGTATTGCAGAACAATGGAGTCCAAAATAAACTCCATGGGTTTATTGTTAAATAGACTACTATGGATATTATGTTGATTACTGTTTTTGATATTATATAAACGTGATATTATCAAGATAAATAAGAATATGTTTATTTACTAAAGTTGTTGATGAATAACTGAAAGTGTTCTTCTTTTGTCCCAAAAGATATTCATGTTCTACGAAGGTAGATAAATTATACCTTCCGTCACACGTGATTTTTTCTCTGCTTATATATTAAAGCAACTTTTCTTTAGTAACACTATTTAATTTGAAGAACTCCATGTTATAAGGCTCAGACGATTAGACTTTGTATATTTTGGAAAGTTGGTGACAGTAAAAGAAAATGACTACTCACTGCATGGACGTACGGTACGAAGTATCCGAGAAGAGTGAAAGGAATGGTGAGTGCCCAAATGACGTAGCGAGTTTGTTTCCAGTTGTCTAAGTTGATTATGGACTTGGGTTGGTGAAGAGGTTTGGGGTCGTGGAGTGGTTTAAAGATCATGGAGGAAAAGATGAGAACTGAAAGCATGGCGGAAAGAATCCTGAAACAATACGTATGAGCACAATTAATAAAGGGAGTGGAATGCAGAATGTGGCAACTCATTGGATCTACAATGGCATTCATGAATGTTCCAAAGGAAGCGGTTATAAAATAATACGAAACCTCTTATTTTTTTTTAATCCCAAAATATAATTATTTGTTCAATTTGCCATTATGGGGCAATGAAGGTTCTTCTTCAAGAAAACGTGATATACCAACATACTAATAGAATAAGTAGAAAGAAAGTTGCTATAGAATGTACATTTTTTAACTAATTCTTTTAAATTATTTAAAATCATGAAATCTATATTATGTGATAATATTTTTGACACATCCGATTGCATAGACAGAGGAGTAGATCGATCAAACTTTTTTCCTCCACACTAGACCTTAAGTATTGTATTTATAATCTTGAGCTGTTATTTATTATTAAATATTTTAACATTAACATTAAAACAAAAAGAAGATCGTAAATGTGATAAATAAATAACGCTTAAATCGCTTGGACGTCATTCTCCTACCCCCTTGCAAGTATGACCCTGAAAACAAGCTTTTACTTATTGCTACTGGCCTACCTCTCGCTCCTGAAATTTGGTGATTAGTATTAGTACCAATTATTATTGATAACTGTTAGCAACACTTACAGGAAAGTATATTTCAATCCGAGATCCTCGAGGAGGGTGGTGATGAGGAAAGGCATGAAAATGGTGAAGGCGCTGCTGCCGGCGCAGACGACGCCGTTCACCAGCCCCATGTACTTCTCGAAGTAGTGACCGAGGATGACCAGGCTCGGCGTGTAGGCGAGCGACGCTCCTCCGCCCAGCAGCAGGCCGTACGTCAAGTAAAGCACTTTCACCTGCAACAGTGTTTAAGTCGACTTAGCATGCCAGCGCTGCCTAAGGAATGACAACACCCATCACAAGCAGCTTAGCCCAACTATAATTATAAGTAAACTACAGACGCCATGAAAAAAATTGAATTCAAGATTTATATAGATTTACATGTTTAGAGTTCCTCAGGATCAATTCTAGAAGTAGTTTTTTAAGTTTTAATTCCTGTGCTTATGTTTAGTGGTGTGTTTGGGAGGGTTTGTATGCAAAAGAATTTGTGAATGCACTACAGGTCACACAGTTAGTTGGATCATATGATATTATGCCCAAATAGCCCTAGAATACAAAGTGAATGAACTTAATAGCTTTTTTCAATATTACCTCATGGAAATTCCACTTTATTTTCATCATATGCTTTCAAATATCACTTTCTCCCTCATTAATCACTAATCTTAAAGAGTTGAAATTTTGCAGTTATTATTATGTATGATGAAAAATATTATTAAAATAGATCTATGAAAAAAAGTAGTATATTCAACAGTTTTCAATGTTTTGTTAAGAAACAGACCCAAGGAGGCGAAGTGTGACATGTTTGAAGATGAGTTGGCTCAACGCCAATGCCACTGCTTCGTAAAGTTCTCTTTAGGCAATGTGGATCGTGCCGTTATGATGACTTGCAACGGTACTAGTTTTAAACTAGCTTTGTGAACTGAGTATGTTTTGTCCAAAAGATTAAAATGGTGGTGACTCCAGTTTTGTTTCGTATAAAAAAGATTTTTTTCCCTCAAGAAGGATCCAATGTATACACTTCTCTTTCTCCACTACAATCAGACTGTGAGGGAAAGCCTGTAAATAAGGGTTTGAAAGAAATTTTTCTTGTGTGTTTGTGACTAACTATCTCAAGTGCTCATAAGTCTCCTAGGTAATAAACACTTGACTCTACTTTCGTTTCATTTCTTCGTGAATAAAAGAAATCATAAATCAAAGGATTACAGCCCATAAGCAACAATTATAAAAGTGGCACAACTTGTTCATTATCCTATCAACTACTTATTAACAATGGCCTTCTTGATACATAGAAATATCATCCTTCGGAGAAGTAAAGAACAATGCTTTTTCTGGATGCTCAAAATTATTCACAAACATTTGGTAGTAATTGCTCCATTAGTTCAAAGCTTGTGTAATTTTTCTTTTTATAAATGTTTTTAAATAATGTATGCCAACTTTATCGCAAAAATATTATTATAAATAAATAGTTCCGTAGAAATTATTGTCTGTGCAAAACAGTATTACCAATCTCTGTTGGAAATAAAGTCTGAATGAATCGATTGTTCGTGGCGAGGTTAATACAGATGCTATTATTAGCTTTTCACGGGTTTACTACACGTGTTCTTTAACCAGAAGCAAGTATTATATTTACTACGACTGTACGCACACACTGATGTGGTGCTAATTGTATGCCGAACTGGATTTCCTCTTGTTGCTTAATAGTAACCGAATTTAACACATATTCTAATGTCACATCCAATTTGCCTAAAAATTATATGATAATGTGAGGAAAAGCTATAGTATTGAAATTTACCTCTTCGTTTGACCATGGCACATTTCCTGACTGAATTTGAGCCAAATGACTTAATTTTTAAAATGATATGGGTTTGGTAGATTTCAAACCACTCATTTGAATAGAATTATAGCAGGATTGTGAGAATCAAAACTAACAAGCACAAAGGAAAAAGTCAATTCTAATTTACATAATAATCCATTTAATTTGCATGAAAAAATGATAAAAAGTAGCCTTTTTATCCTTTGAACAATTATGAAAAAGTTAATATTCTTGTACTAGAAACATATCTTACAACTTTTAATAACAAGTATGGTATATATAACGCTAGCTTAATGCATTCTTAGAATTTATGTACAAACATAGCGAAGACATAGATTATTTAATTAAGTAAACAAACATGTAAAATAGGTCTGCTAAATGAACAAAAAAATAGAGGTAGGGGCACCACACGTCCATCATTTTTGAGCCGTATGTAATTTTGCTTAAAATTCATTTATTTTCTAATATTTTAAAAAAGAGTAAATTTTTAAAATAGTTGGTATGAGTTTTTAAGTAAGTCATTTTTTGTTGTTGTTTCTTAAGTTTTCCCCTTTGATAGTCATTTAAGTAGGCGACCCAAAGAGTCCGATATTACGTATCATGTCCAATTGTTTGTTCTTTATTAGATTCTCTGTGTCATAATTCTTCGTTTTTTAGAAGAGTTGTGACTTAATCGCATATGTTTACGTTGCATTACGACAGGATAGAGATGCTGACCATCGAATACTGTTCACCTTGAGCCAGCTGAACCTAAGTTACGAAATTATTTCCATAAATCCCATTTAAATAAAATTAATTATTCAATATAATTAAAATATGCATGAAAACTTCTGGATTAAATACATTTATTTTGAAACTAAATAACATTCTTGTATTGTAGATATTAATTACAACAATAATTAAATTAAATAACATTATTTATTAGAAGGCATTGGCAACATAGTTGAACGTGTAGTTGAACATTGTTATTTATATCGGCATTATTAGGATGATTTCTATTGTCTTATCACCATAGTTTGTGAGCCAGTTACTTCCAGTTAAAGTACAGTTTTATGCATAAAATTAAAATTACTTCATATGTAAGAAGGTCAATCTTTATATTACTTTGATAAAAAATATGATCGACGTAGATTAGATCTGATATCATGGAGTTATAAAAATAACGCTCGAGATAACACTGTATCTTTCTTTGAATATTACTTAGATAAATTTTAATATTTTGGAAAGGGTGAGAGAATATTCCAGCTACAAAAGATGTTCTTTCAGGAGCCAAGAGCATTGAATGCATTTTTATTACCATAAAAAAATCAATTACAGCCACATTTAAAAAGCTAAATTGAAGTAGACCTATAGACGAAGTAATTATTTGCTATTTAGAGAATAAATATTCTCCAGAATATTTCTTGTAATTTTATGTCTATCTGGTCTTAAAAACTAAATAGATTGTTTAAATTATGTGAAACAACCAGTATTACAGCTACTGCGTATAGTTCTCTGTTCCTACATTGTTGTAAAAATAAAGGAGAGAGTATCATGCATTAGTATTAACTCAGTTGAATCGAGTACCCATTTAAATAAAGATATTTAATTTTTTTTTATAAAGTTTTGCAGGTACAGGAAAGAAAGTCCTTAAAATTTGTATGTTAATTATTGTGTTCCAGTTTTAACATTATTCTTCTATCATATAAATTTATAACCTTTCATTTAATTTTTAGTTTCTGATAAAATGTCAGTTTAATATAAACATGTCCAATTTTTCCTAAACATTATGACACGCTACAGACAAGAAAGAACCTCCTGATCATTATTTGTCGAACTGGATTGGAGAAAATGCTCAGATTGGCTAACATACTTTGCTAATAAACTTCTTTTTAGGAAAGTTAAACCATGCTGACTTTCTTTAATGACAGTTTAATTTTAGTAATGAATATTATGAGGGATAAGTTATCAAAAAGCTTGTATGCTTTCCATATGGTAGATTATGTTCCACATGTTATCTAAATTTAGCACAATTAGTATAACAATTACACCTATCTGATGTAATAACTGAAGGATAAACCATAAGCGTGTTTCTCAAGGACGTCCTTGTGAGGGTTAAATGACTGTATTATCGAGTAGTTCTTTCACTCGATTAGTTTGTGAGTAATTTTTTTTTGCTTTACTACACCCGGTAGTAAGCAGAAAATCATTAATGTAATCAGTTTTGAAATTTTTGTTGGATTTAGAAGTTTTAAGAAATCATTGTGAATATTTTTAAGATGTAGATTCCGTATAGTACAACATAATGAATATGAAATTATTCCCATCTATTTACGTCAGCGTTTTTAGAATTCTTCTTGTTTAATGACTCTATATAATTTCAGTAATAGATATCAAGAAGAATAAGTTCTCAAAAAACTTGAATGATCGAAAGATGGTTATGTAATCTTCAATGTGTTATCTAAATTTTGCTCTTTAGATAACGTTAACTATCCATTCAAGAATCTGTCAATACTACCCATACTGTGTGGAAGTAGTTCAATAAAATTTGACTTACAAAGTGTCCTTGGTTAGATTTAGAGCTACACTTTAGTTTCAAAGGTTAGAAAGACACTTTATCATATTTTTAACCTTATCTGTCAAAGCAGAAATTACATTGTTTTAACTCTTCCATTAAACAAAAAATGAAAAAATTTTGTATTTTATATTCTGTTGATATTTCTGTTGTATGATTCAAATTCAATGTATTTTGATTCATAGAAAGATGCACAACATAAGTATAATTTCCAGATATCATCTTTTATTATTTGATTTAAGAAATAAAAAAAATTGAAAAAGTATCAGATAAATTTACTTCAAAACAATTAATAATGGCTACACTGAAGTAGTTTAAACTAGTAGAAAATAGCAATTTTGTAAATTTGTTATAGGAATACAAAGCGATGGGACTATTGTCCCCGCAATACCCACAGTGGCGCAGGCAAATATACTATTCGGATGTCTCTATAATTTGTTATTGAATGTATAACGCTGAAGCAAGTGTATTTCATGTGCACTAGCTACTAACATTCCATGATACATATAAACGCGAGTAATAAAATACCAATTTAAATATTTAAAAAAAAAATTACTCTCTAAAGCAGCACATACTCTCAAGAGTTCAGATTGTAGGCATTTAATTAGTAAAAAAAAAACTCTAGGGAGAGTTAGAAGATTGTGAGAAGGTTATCAGGGGAGTTTAAAGGTTAGCAGATGCAATACAGTAGTTTGATGGATGATAGTAAAGAGAAGCGAGCAGCAGTGTGTGCTGTATGGGAGATATTTATCTAAGCGAGCATTGAACTCAGAACAGTCTGTGCGGCCTGTTTATAGTCCTAAGTAGCTTAGTCAGCAGAGGACTATCAAGTAGTCGTCTTCTCAAAACGATCATAATTTGAAGTCATATGTGTAGAAAAATATTTTCTTTGGGAACAATGATTGTAACTAAGTTAACATAAAACATCGTGTGCTTTTATTCTAACACTCCATTAATTGCATTAATCTAATAATGTTCTTGTTTAAACATCCTGTTTTTATTTAAACAGGTGTTTCATGTTTCAGGACTGCTCTGCCTATATTACACGACTAGTTTGGTTCAGTGTTCTGTTAGGTTAGCCATACCAAACCAGTGTGACCGGTGGCCGACGCTCGTCCAAGTTTGATGTGTCCCCAATTATACAAACATTTCGCTGACTAGATATATTTTTTGCATATTTCAAATATTAGATATGAAATAATTGCCTCAGCAATTAACAGCATTAATTTACCCTTGGTTGTTCTGTTGCTCTCTGACTTTCATAGCATCATATCATTAGTATTTGATAATATTTCTACGTTGGTGCACGTGCATGGTGGTGCACGTAAAAGAGAACTCACTATTTAATGCAATTAAATTTCGGATGATTTTATTAAAGATCTTCATGACAAAGAAAATCGTTGATGAACAATTTGGGTGAGAAAAAGTTTTGCACTGACTTCAGTCAAGCTTCAGTTTAAATAATATTGCGAAAATTCCAACATTATTTTAGGAAAGGTTCATATATATTTAATAAATATACGTTAATTATTGGTCAATTAAAAAAAAATTAATTTAAAATGATATAATTATTCAATTATATAAGTGTGATAACAATAACATTTGTACCAAGCTGGTGAGAAAAGATTCCGGTAAAGTAGTCGGTAAATGCGCTTTCCACGTCCTCATGGTAAATGGTTCTCAACCCTTGGATTGTACGTTTTGTCATTTCTGGTATGGTGAGTTAGTGGTAACTTTCTTCAAGAGTGTTACTATGAATAATTGAACAAATATTATTAGCGTCAAGATTGAAAAAATCGACACCTTATGTTCTAGTTCTATTCCATGCAAAAGGTAGAGTTTAATGAAATTGAATGAACGGGTAAAACTGATGAGATTGAATAATTGAATGACAAGTGGAGATTTATGATTGAATGAGTAAAAACCGTTTGCACTTAACAGATGTTAGGACTTTTCTTCTATCAATATTGGCTTCCCTAGATCTTTGCCATTCAGGTTGACACAACATCAGGGTTAGAATTAGCAGTTACTGAACATAATAAATAAAACTAACTGAATCCATTTATCATTTAATATGATCATGCATTATTATATTATCATATAATTTAGTCAAAAATTAACAAAATGACCCTTTATTACGTTACGTTTGTTATGCTGTCACTACCAATTTTAGTTGCCAAAGTTGAGATCCAAAAACTTTTGTTTTTCTTGTGACTTGAGTCACAATTTCTCAAACATACTTATATTAAAATAATATGTTATCAGATTTTTTACTTTCGTGAAGTAAATGAAAGATTGATTATAAATAAACTGCTTGTATTTTATAAAAAATAAATTATTGTTATTTAAATGGGAACTTCAATCAACTGAGTTAATACTAATGTATGAGTTGCTCTCATCTTTATTTTTACAACAATGTACAACAAGCTTTAATGCTAAATTTAAAATATTTTTAAGGAATGTGTTTTGTTTTTAGACCCAGAGAAATATGAAAATTCATTGATACTGTGGTGTAGGTCGTAGTAGGTGTTACGAGTATGATGGACGTACAAAATGCAAATCGCTTCGTAAGGTATTCAGTGAATATGATCAAAACTTTTATTCCACTGGATTTTTAAATTAAAATTTCATTCTTGATTCGTTTCAACAGGGGAATTTTATTTTTCAGTTTTTTTTAATTTTTCCTTCAGACAATTTTTTATTCCTGTTAAATTTTAATTTTTTATTCTCTTCATCACGAAAGTGATCCAATTAATTTGGATTATTAATTTATTTATGTTATATATAATGTGAAGAATTTAAGCTTAAACCTACTCATTTTCTAAAAGATGATTTGAAGAAATGTGTAATTTCAACTTTTGATATAATTTTGACAAACATATTACAAATTTATATAACCTATTGTTATGTTTTGAAGATGATATGATATCTGAAGTATATTTTGAAAACCCAAATCTCACTGACAATGGTACAAGAATGCTAAAGAGTTCTTATATAGGGTATCAGTGAAAAAAGTTTGTCGAAGACAAACAAACAATAGCTATCACAAACAAAAGGCTTACATGTTAATCTTCGGATTAGATGACGAAGCTACTCAATTTCTTTCCACTCTGTGGCACGATAGTATAATACTTTTGCCCATAACTTGTTCCAAGACAATCACTTTAAGACCTCTTAATGCCTCATTAGTTTGCACATTATTCTATTTGTGAAATTAGGGGCTGTAAATAAACTGTAACTTTAACTGTACAACGACCATACTTCTAGGTGTCCACATTTAGTGTTCTCTAAGAGTGAAAACTTCCGCTCATTTATTATTTGGCGTCCATTTCAATATAGAGAAGCTACAGCAAAAGAGTAATTTTTACCATTAAAAATAGTTCTTCTCTAAATGCAAGATAGCCGTTTATTTATTAGTACAAATTGTATTCGTTGTTATTTGATTATATACTTTTAAAATATTCTGATTCATTTTAAATTTAGCAAAATCTCATCCATATAGAAACAGCAAACTAGGCATACCAGTATTTTAGACAAACTGTCAATTTATTATTATTTTTTTACCTAGTCAATATATAAATATGTATAAACCTAGTCAAAGACTATAATATATATATAGTTCACACAGGAAAGAGAAAAACAAATAAAGACACACACAAAAGACTCACAACGATATTTCGACAGTCGTCGTCATCGGGTAGAAGGTAGTCCCTTTGAGTAGCTTAAGCTAACAAATATATATATATATATATATATAATGTACTCTCTTTGCAGAGAACATTAAAGTATATATGTATTACCTAGTATTATATATGCACGAGTATTTCTTAGGGTTATATATATATATAATATATATATATATATATATATATATATATAAAATAAAAAACGAAGGAAACACACAGAAAGACACAGACATAACTCACATCGATATTTCGACAATCGTCGTCATCAGGAGGTGCGAAGAGCGAAGAGTCCCGCACCTCCCGCATTTCTTAGGGTTATATATATATATTATATATATATATATATATATATATATATATATATATAATAAATAAAAAACGAAGGAAACACACAGAAAGACACAGACATAACTCACATCGATATTTCGACAATCGTCGTCATCAGGAGGTGCGAAGAGCGAAGAGCAGATCCCGCAGGAAGACAGGGCGGTACCGCCCTGTCTTCCTGCGGGACTCTTCGCTCTTCGCTCTTCGCACCTCCTGATGACGACGATTGTCGAAATATCGATGTGAGTTATGTCTGTGTCTTTCTGTGTGTTTCCTTCGTTTTTTATTTTATTGTAAAAAAGTCCGCTGGGCCGTTTCTTTTAATTGTGGTATATATATATATATATATATATATATATATTATTTAGATAGTTTTTAATTATTATATCTAACTAAATGTCATATAAATGGGAAATGTAGTTCGATTAGGTCCATGGGAACTGTATAAGACTAACGAATTGTAGTATTGTACAGCGTATCACGATGTGCAGTTCTCAAACACAGGCAGACTACCGTTGTATGACAGGCTTGCTTTGAGTGGGGAAGTCAGTGGCTTGTAGAAAAGGTGGTTGCAAAAGAATTGTTACAACAAAAAGTTGTGAAAAGAGATCGACTCGAGTGTTCAATGTTTTAGCAGAGAGGAAACAAAACATCTCACATGCATTTTGAAGATGAAATGAATAAGCATGAAGAATTAGGAGAATGCTTAAGAGTTATGAACCTATCGGATTTCTATTTCGTTTAAACATTATAAAAAAAATCAATAATATGATGTTTTTTTAACTCAGAATAAATAAAATAATTCATTACTTTAACTATTCAAATGAGGTCAAGAACGAGCTAATTGAGAATCTGTTACAATGTCATTGTAAAATGTATAAATTATATCTCTTTGTTTACAATTCAATCCAAGTATAGTTTTCTATCTTTTGATTCAAGTTGAAAATATAACATAAATTATAATTACGTGTAGTGGATTATATACAAAATGATGTAGGTTATAAAAATCTTAAACAGGCAGTATATCATTGCCCAACCGTCGTAGAGTTATGATCGATCTTCTTTAGGTGTTATCTGGTGCATCAGCTTTAAATTGACAGGCGATACATTTTCAAAACAAAAGGCTTTAAATTATCTTCCTGGGTTGCAATTTCATTTGTAAGTTTTGATTGATTACATTTGAAAATATGATATGACGTTATACTGACGTTATGTATGGCAAAGGAGGAGAGGAACATCCCTGTGGTGGCGAGAGCCCCTCCAATGAACGCTGTTATTCTGATGCCAATCCTGTCCACTAGGATTCCAGCCAGGATGGAGAAAAGAAATGTGGTACCAATAGCGAGTGCACCCACCAGAGCTGTAAAAAATAAAAAATAAAACAAAATTACTTCATTATCGAGATAGGTAAGTAATTACATTGGGCCTCTTACAGTACTCTTGGGAGCATAGAAACAGTGTGATAGCCCTACACTATCTGGTCTGGTGCTACATCATTGTCATGTAAGATATATCTTACATACTATGTAAGAAGAACAGGTGGCTACAAAACATCAGCAAGTTTTATACATATAACATTACTGTGAGTGCCAACAACACTTTGAGTCACCAATCCAAGTGCAACCATGTGAATGTTTTTCAACTTCAGTAATCCAACGGAAACTAATGTTACAATGTGGCTTAGGCTGTTGGCATAGTTTTAGGTCATACAATCCCATTAAGAGGTTTATTAGAGTTCGACAGCAGAGACATATAGGTGTGTTAGAAAAGTTAAAAAACAACTGTATTATTAAACTGAATCATATATTAATTGGTTTGAAGAAGTACATTTAGAAAGCAGTATCTAAGACAGAACATTACATTAAGTATAATTATGGAGTACCCTGTCTAATAGTTATTAATATGTCGGAAATATCAGCAGAACAGGTAGTTGTTTGTAGTGTGATTGTAGTAAACGACTCTAATTATTATTTAAGTGATATCGCCAATCTTTTATAACACACAAAAAAATTGAATCAAAAAACAACCACAAAGTTTGAAAACGAACAAATGGAATAAATATTTGTAAAACATTCATATATAGAATGTAGATAATGGAATCATCTACACTCAAGGAACTTGAGTATAAGTTTGCATGTTATCAGCTTAAACGGATAATGCATTATTCAAGTAATTTATTATTTTATGTATTAGCGCCATTTTGGTATTTTGAAGAACTTTTAATCGACAGTTAGAACCCTTGTTTTAATATCAATGAAGAAATATTGGCAATTGCTATAGCGATTTCTAATGAATCAGTATATGATGTTTAGTCAATTCATATGATTTGAAC
Organism: Hermatobates lingyangjiaoensis; assembly: GCA_026182355.1. Taxonomy (NCBI): domain Eukaryota; kingdom Metazoa; phylum Arthropoda; class Insecta; order Hemiptera; family Hermatobatidae; genus Hermatobates; species Hermatobates lingyangjiaoensis. Next base: position 2,468,737 of record JAPFBL010000014.1, on the reverse strand, counting down.
ATAGATTATTGTAATATCTTAAAGCAAGTAAATACTCCGAACTGCTGGACAATTTTTTAAACTTTGTTATTAGTATTAGAAAACAAAAAATTGACGTTTGAAAAACATATTTATAATAACATTGAATCCTATTTGAAGTTATTTGATATAAATACATTGATAATAAAGAAAAGTCTGTGTTTGACACAAAAAAGTAGAAAATAAGGAAAGCTACCACTGATTTAAAAAGAATAATTGATATATTAGAAAACGCTGACTTTCAGTGCTAGAGATAGCCTATTACGTTGTTCTGAACAAGTTGGTTACATATGAAATACATGTACATCTAATCTATAGTAAAATTAATTATCAGTACATTAACTATCATAAAATTAATTATAATTACCATAGAAATTATAATGAAATTAACATTAAAGGAACAAATCAAAAGGGAGAGGAATAATTACCGAAGTAAAAAAAAAGAAATTTTATAAAATGAAATCACTTCACAAATTAATAAAGAAAAAATAAGCTGAATATTTTTACAGAAAGAGCTGTCCTATATAAGAGTAGTAAGGTCGTTTACCAAGAACTGTAAGGAACTATTATTCAAACTTCTCCATAAAGAATGAACTATCTGCAATCTAAACTAACAGGTGATTGCCAAATGTCTACTTGAAACAAATCATTTACTTAACTTTCCGCAAATGTTAAATTCTTTTTGTAAGTAATCAAACTAATTTTTAATTAGTTCAACTAAAATAAAATAAATCAGTTTAATTTTCCGGGGGAATTCACTCTGCTTAATTCTTAATTAATAATCGGGCCATCAATTAATCAGAAAAATATTATGAATATCTTTTATACTATCAATATTCTTACTATATTTCATCGAAATACGTTGTGGTAGAAATGGAGATATCTTTAAAAGATTATCGCTGCCAGAAAGAAGATACTTATGGAAAAAAAGAAATGTAATTGATTATATATATATGATCAAACCACAATATGAAATGGGAAAACAAGACTAAGATTTTTCAACCGTAACAAGCGGTCTTCGTCAGAGTCAAAAACCCAACAGTTGGGTTATTGTTATGTCAATAAATTTAATGATGTTTTTTATTTAATGTATTATATGCATATATTATATATTTTTAAACGCATTTCAATTGATAGTAAGACAAATAGTAAATGTGTAAGTTTTCGAAGTTAATGCTGTTTTCCATCCCTATGGTGTGTTCACATGTTTGAACTGTTTAAATAAAACCTTTGCCAAGACATTGCCAGAGCATATAGCAATTTGCTTGTAGAAAGGTTGCTTGAAGCCTCTTAAGTGGCGACCATCACGTCCTTCTAGGACTTCCAATTGATCCCATTCAAACAACTGCTCTTGTGGAAAAATAACCCGACTAATCAAACAACCTCAGCATTCTCTGCACCTTTTTTACACATTTTTTCTATTAGCAATTTTACAGTGACCACCTATATTACAAGGCATTAAAATAGAGCCAGTTGTTTTAACAACTATATCAAATTGCAGTGCAAGAATAAATAGAAAGAACTGGAAAAGCAAAACTAACTTCGATATTTTGACATCTGTTGTCATCAGCAGGAGAATTACCTTCAGATAGTGAAATTTAGAACTAAATATAGTCAATTATTTATAAGTGGTAGCCATTTCAGTTTTTTATTATGCACACATATGTTGACAAGATATTGATAATATAATTGAATAAAATAATATGTATTAACAATCAATGAATTTTTCACATTTAAATCAAAACAGTCGTATCGGTTTTATTTAAAACCTTTTTTATAAGCATAAGTTTTGAGTAAAAAAATATGAACTATTACGTTGAAATGTTTAAAATGATTAAGTACCTGAATGGACTAGTCTGATGCTTTTGGTTGACCTGAATGATTGTTTTTAATATTTGTATTCAAACCAATACTTCTTTTTAACATATAAATGCAGTAGTTCATTGGTGTTTCGAATTAAAAATCTCGTACTTGTGTATATCTATAATGCTTTAAATACAAACAATAAAGCTTTAATGTTTGATATATATTGTTCTATATATATAAAACATATAACAGAAAACAGACAACACATACAAGAAACGAGAAAACTTACTGGATCCATATTTTGAACTGAAGTTTGTTGTCAGGAAGAGAGTAGAAGGGAAGAAGAAGAGGTACGTCCGTTCACGTGTACCAGTGGAATGCAACTGTTGCGTTATATATATATATGTGTGTGTGTGTGTGTGTAGAGAGAGAGAGATATGAATATCGGCTATGTGGACAGAGGAGAAGCAGTTCTTTTACTATCGACCATAGTAACTGTATTTATTTGTTAAATCCTTATGTTAACTTCCAATTATTAATAAACTCGTTTGGGTTGTATTTTTATATTCTGATGTTTATATACTAAAGTTTAACGTTTGTGTTTCTAAATCCATTAAACGAAAGAGAATGAAAGATATATATTGTCAAATGTGCATTTTTTAGAAAATTTTTCTCGAGAGCCAAGGAATGTTTGAAGAATGATTTTATTTAACAGTCTACTAAATTTTTACCATTTTTTTACTAATTCCGGGCAAATATTATTTGGGAATATTTCTCATTATACCTTTAAATAACTGAATAAGTAATTTTCAGATTATCAAAAAGCATATTTTTTTTGTTTCAATGTATGAGTTTAAGTGTTCAATGTTTAAGTATTCAATGTTTAAGTGTTTTTGAATCTATAAGTATCATATATATGTATATGAGCATTTTTTAATAAAGATGGGAAATGAGGAAACAAATTATAAACTGCAGTAAGAAATTTTTAAATAAAACTAAAACTTTTCGATCATGTGATCATCCTAATTAGAGTCTGATAAATATGGTTGCTTTCTTAAAATATATTTTTTTCATTCCAAATGTTGCCATAAAATTTTATTCATAATTTTTAATATACATAGAATTTATAATAAATATTGTGCTCTAACCAAAGTTATTAAAACTAAAAATAACCCAAGCAGGCAGTAAATAACATTATCTCGAAGAGTAGTTTACCATGAAGTGCATATTAGAAATAAGGATACTTAGATATTTATTAAGTGTATTAGCATTTTATAAAAAAAAAATTAAATTGTATTATTAAGGAAACAAATATAACCTGATACTTGTAGGGAGAATATGGCGTGTGGCACTCGCGGTGCAGATAGGTTAGTGTTACAGAGTTAATAATAGATGACGCTAGAAACCGTCTGGACAGCAGGCCCTTGGGCCGTGCAGTCACAACAACCAGCCGACGGTGCTGGAAAACCAACGCATTCCAAATAACATTTCGATTTAAATATCACAAAAAAAAGGTCTCTTTAATGATCTTCTAGTTAATCTAACTTGCCAGTATAGATGAACTGAAAGATGTATCACATTCACAAAGCGGTAATAGGAAATGAAAATGAACATGTGGGAGGAAAAAATGTTACATACAGTAATAAAGTCAAATTGTAATGCTAGCAAAGAAATTAGGATGATTGCTATGAATTAACTGTCATTTGAATAAACTATGAAAATTCAATATTGACTATGTTACAAAGGAAAATTGTAATGCAAATGTCTAAACATGCTGTGACTGTAAATTTTAACAAAAAATAACTCTGGAGGCTGACTATCTGCCCATCTTTGTTCTAGATCATCTCAATTTTCCTATGAAATGCCATTAAAACTAAAGATAATTAAAAACGGAAATCTTTGTCGATGTTCTGCTCTATTTATGAATGCATGTTCTTTAAACAATATCTTTGTGACTGTACCGATAGTATTGTAGTACTATAATTTACTTTCTATTATTGGAGCAGACTTCGGAAAATTTTAATACTATCAGAAAAACTATTTAATTTTCCTTTTCCTTAGATTTACGGGAACCTGCTACTGTGTTTGCAAGTTCACGTTTGCTTTTCAGTTACTTCAGACATTCTTTAGGGCACGGAATAGTTTTGGATTCATAATACTCGACGCTGCCTCACTGTTAATAAAACCGTTCATAAAACAAACAATATAACAATAAATTTAATACCTTTAACTTTAACAATAAAATTAACCTTTAACTGTTAATTATAACAGCCTTATGAAGATTTGAAATAACTTTGGTATTAAAGTTATTTAAGAAGTTTGCGGGAATATTTGAGATATTTTCTCAATTTAACGTTCTCCTAGTGGTGAAATTATAAGAGCAAACTTTATTAATACCAATCATTAAAAATTATGTTTAACTTTATTCATGTTATGTACTTTCAATATATATATATGACTTTTTAATCATGTTTAAATGAATTATATAGTTGTTTTTATAGTTTAACGCTAACATCTTCTGTTAACACTAAAAGTTATTGCAGAAATGTTAGTAACTTATCATTCAGTTTATGACATTATTAACCCTTAGGAACACTTTTAGGTAGTTTATGAAGTTTTACTGCTCACTTCCTGTCAGATATTACCTTTTGTAGCAAACTAGTATATTTCGAGAAAGACATTTGAATGAATAGTAAAATATTCTTTTTTCATTTTTCAGGGATAATTAAAAAAATTATCAATTATCCAACAATGTTCGTTGTATGATTATATAAGAGTCAAGGTGGGCGAAGGCACGTGTACATATTATCTGCATGGAATCAATGAGTGGGGGCACTCAGGGCAAACGAATAATCTATTGTGCAAATATTAATCAACTTTCAAAATCATAAGGAAACCTAAATCATTGAGACTAATCTTTGAGCAGATAATAAAACCAGAGTCGTTTTATTATCTAATAATATGAATACATTGTTATATATAAAAAGATTTCACATAAATATACATTGTTATATGTATGTGTATAACTTGTTAATAATTTTTTAATAACATTAAATTTTCGCTTATTTAATGTTATTAGAGTACAATAACTTTAATGTTATGACATTGTAGAGGCCCATGAGCGTTTTTCTATCTTACCGGGTAATTTTTAAATTTCACCTTTTAGAAATCGTATAAAAAGATACCAATGGCTAGACTGTGCTGATTCGGTCTTCTGGCAGCCGAGATTACCCAAAACCACAATTTTGTGAATAGTGAGCATAGTGCAGCATGCTCTGTCACAAACAAGGACACAGCCCAACCGAAATGAACTTAAACTGATGAGTGAAAGTCAATTATAATGATATTCATCATTGTTTAATAATTTGTTACTATGTATTAACTAAAAAAAAAGTATTATTTCACACAATAATATATATATAACCAAACAACAATATGAAATGGAAAATAAAAGACTAAATGTTAAACCTTATTTTACCATTGGATTTTTCTTTTTGCTTATATTTAATTATTTATTGAAGAACTGTTCAGATTAAATCGGTATTCGGTATGAAAGGATCGTTAATGACGAAAGACTTTTTTTTTTTTTCGTTTCGTTATGATCCCCGGGCACCTCCCTCCTATCAGGAGGTCTACTGATAAATGCCAGCTGGTGAGGTTCCGGGATCTATTTTAGTCCATTCCTTATCAAGGCTCATAATGGATGAGATTCAAGCGTGGAATCTAGGAATCGAGAATTCACTCTACGCTTTATTTCTTAATTCAGATTGTATATTGTTTGTAATAGAGTTGAACATATTAAATATAATTCAATATATGTATATTATAAATTAGAGAATCTCATGATTGAAATCAGAGGACGTAATGTTATAGAAATTTCATTTCTCAGAAGCAAAAAAGAAGAGGAGAAATGGGAAAAACAGGTTGGAGTTGATGAGAAAGCAACAGGAAAGCCTGGGTTATGAGAGGAAATCTGGTCAAGCCAGTGAAATGATAACACAAGGGTGATTTGATCACTACATAAATATAGAGAATCAAGATATATAAAACAGGCACTGGGACAAGAGTAAATGGCGAATGAAGAATTAACAAATCTCATGAACACAGTATACGGAACAAGGAGAGAGACCCTTTAGTATTCCGCGACGCCAAATGGTCGGTGAGCCTGAAGACTAATTGTAGAAGTATTCCACATCTCTGACCCAACTCACAGAATTATCGAATATTTAAATAATGCAAATAAAACCAAATAGGGTGGTTCTTCTACTTAAAAATGCTTCATTAATTCCATTGTAATCTTTCTCTTACTTACTTAAGGACAACATAAATATAATTTGAATAATTTCTCTGCTGGCAATCTATAATGGTCTCTTTCCATGCTGTAATTTTGCAGAAAAAAATCTGGTGGAGACACGACTAACATAAGTTCATATGCTTTATATGACTATACAATTCTTCAGAAAGTAAATAAGGATTTTAAAAATGCTGAATATAATCTTGCTATTATTAGCAAGTTAATAAGTTAATATTGTTATTATTAGCTAATTGATCAGTTATTAATTAATTGGTATAACAGCTATCAGTACTAATATAGCTTAAAATAAAGTTTATTTAATTAAAATGGACTATACATATTCATAAAATTCGTCATCATTCAATGAATTCATAAACTAATAATGGATTATATGACCAGAACCTGGAAAAGCCCAAAAGCTTTCTTCATTTTGCGTCAGCGGTGGTGGTAAAAAGATTGATGGGTTGCTTTGTGGCCTACATTTACCAAAGGGAACTCATTGCTCAGTTCCATTTCTCATGTATCAGTTCAATAAATTTAGACTAAATCCAATATTCACTACCATATATGTTATTGTCTTGTGTTTAAAGTCCGTGTCAGCTTTAACAGATACCTTTAAAGGTAGTTTATTTCAATAGATAAAGCTCTATTAACAGTTTTCTAGGTTTTTGATTCTTCAAATATATATTATGTAAATCGTAACTTGTACATATCAAGTTTTAACTAAATTGCCGTAACCATAGTGATTTTAATCTAAACTTTTTTGACAGATTTCTACTAAAATGGAAAGAGTAGACAATTATTGGAGAAACTTTCCTCTTTTCTTCTGAAAATAAGTAGCAAATTGTATAAGCTATGGTCATTTATCTCATAGACATTTAAATGAGGTAATTTATTCACCTAAAGTGTCCTAAAAGAAGAATAACGAAATTCTGCTACTCTTCCTGTTCTTTCTCAAGGCTAATAGTAACTTAAATGTGAAATTCAGTGATTGATTAATGTTTTTGTTGGTTTTTAAGAAAATTCACTAACAAGCACACACTCGAATTATACGAATTTTATTGTAATTTAGAGGACATTAAAATGAAAATTTCTTTTGAAAATTTGTTATTGAAATTTTGACCCAAACTCAATACTTTCAGAACGCATGAACTTTACCGTTTATCTAGAGAATAAATGTAAGAAAATATAATATAGTATTTTCTTGTGAGCAATAAACAAAATTAATATTGTTCGAGTGTATATAATGCTATGAAGAATGAGATATAATCCTTCACAGGAATAAGAAGAAATACTGAGAAGTCAAGATTGTCACAGAATGGGTTTCAAAAATAAGGAAAATGATTTTTTATTTTGATTATTTTATTGCAGTGTTTCTTAGAAGATACATGTTATTGTTTCTATGGTAACCGTTTTAAACTGACTCATTCTGTAATTACGTTGATTATTCATGCCACATAAAAGACAAAGACTACGTTTATTAGTAAATTAAAATAGAAATGTGTGATACTTCCAGGAAAACCTTTCTCAAATCATTGATGAATGACGTCAGTCAGTGAAAGATAACTTCAATCAGTTTGATAATGACATTCGTCGAAAAGTTTTACATGTTTTTCCTTGCTATTGTTTTGAATACAGGGAAAGCTAATGGTTCACTGAAATCAAAAGTGGAAGTATAGTCACTTTGGAGCTTAGCGATAGCGTGGATTTGGGATTCCACTTTTTCTAATCAGTTTCCTTTCAACCAGCGTTTAGCAGCATTATTGAAACAACTTAGTTTCTGAGTAGTCTAATTCATGGAGAACCTTTTAGCACAAACAGAAGAAAGGAAAGTTAAAGGCTTCATAACAAAGTGTCACTAGTCATTTCTTTTTCATATGTTTGATTTAACCTATTTGGAGTAAAGGTTGTGAGCAAATTGTATAAGCTATGATCATTTATTTCATAGACATTTAAATGAGGTAATTTACTTAAATTTCTTATAATACTGTTATCAAAGTCCGTCTTTCTATGAGAATTGCTGTAATTTTGTTAAATATATAAATTAAATTGAAATTAAAATGTAAACATGTATATAAAGTGTAAACGAGTAGATAATTAAAAAACGCTTTAAAGAACACATTAAAGTCTGATGTGTAACAGAGTTTCTGTTTTATTTCTGTGTGTTTCTTTTGTCAATGTAGTTTGTTTAGTTCGTGAAATCGTTTCATTTAATGGGTTTATATATATATATATATAAATAGTTTATATATATATATATATATATAATATACACTGATAAAACGAAATACGATCCAAACTGGACACAATACGAGTTCGAGATTAACAAAGAGCAACACACAAAGTAGGGAAACACACTTACAGACTCAAATTTTCGGGTAATCCGTCTTCAGGAGAAAAGAGAATGGGAGACCAAGCACGTTGTAGATGCAACGGCAAGTAACCAACCATATATATATATATATATATATATATATATATATATATATATATAACTTGCCGTTGCGTCTACTACGTGCTTGGTCTCCCTTTATCTTTTCTTCTGAAGACGGATTACCCGAGGGTTTGAGTCTGTAAGTGTATTTCCTTACTCTGTGTGTTACTCTTTTTAATTTTTGAACTCGTATTGTGTCCAGTTTGCTTCGTGTTTCGTTTTATTAAGTGAAGATTATATGTATATATATATATATATATATAATAAGCAAACATCACATCATATCAGTAAATATAGAAATGTGTATATTCAAGTGTAGCTTATATATATTTGTACACAGATTATTGTATTATTATATAAATAATATTATTCTGTTGTACCGTATATAAAAATTCAGAAGTAAACTTGAGAACAAATAACCGATAGATTCAATCTTACACCTCTAAGTTTTAGTTTAACCATCATCAGAAAGATGGAGCACACCGGTAAACGCCAAATGGAAATCGAAAATGATTAGAAAATACATTATAATCAAGTGCTTGTTTGTTTTCTTAATGTTAACTCGGAAAATCTGCCAGAGTGAGGATATTTGATATGTCCTAGTGCAGAGAGGGGAGACAATTTATAAAAAATAAAAAGTACGATTAAAATACTGCTTAAAATAATAAATTTACTTAATGAAACATTATACATAACTGAAAAATTAAAAAAATATAACTGGAGATATTAATTAAATTTTGTTTAACATTAAAGAATAAAAATGAAGTGGACTACCACTACCTGCTTTCTTGAACAACCTATTATCTTACTGTATCTGTTGCAATATTCGCAAAATAGAATTATTATTGACTGAAATGTATAAAGAATTTCTGTCAATAAATTTTTATTCTGTTAGAATAGGAATATTTTGGGTTGGATGATGAAATTTAAGTTCATTTCTACCGATTTTGAATTAACATATCTCTTAATGAAAAGACTAACGTCAAATGCTAATAATGTTCGGAGCACTATCTTAAATAAACAGATGGCTTGTGCCAGATTGGAAGGAAACTGTTTATTCTTGCTTGTTTTCCTTCAGTATAAACAAATTATAGCACATGGATCTGTCATTGCTTTAAAGAATGTTTACTTTTTGTTAAATCTCATGTACAGTTTGCTCCTATACTCGCTGTTGACTCTCTAAAGGTATGTTTATTTAGCTCCATGAATGTCAAATACTATAGTTATTAACATTATTCTATATAAGTAGTCCAAAATTTTGAATTGCTCAAAATTATTAGAACACTGCTCTTTGACTTAACTGCTATTTTCTTGAACAGTACTTCAGTCAAAATGACCCTTGGAAGGAGGCGTAGGGTGTCACACGGTTTTCTATTTCCGACATAAGCAAAATATATGGTCACATTTCTTTATAGTAATCCAATCCACTCCTAACCACCAGCTCACTTCATTTACTTTTAGCCCAGAGTTGATGATCTGTAATATAAGTAGATGTTGGTTTACATAAAAGGCTTACTTAATAAGAATTGAAAATTTATTTCTTCTCTTATATACATTCTCTTAACAAATTGATAAATTTAACCAAACTGAAGGTGTTAAAGATTATAGACAATAAATGCCTGTCCTTTTGAAATCAATTTTAAACATTAATGTGTAATGCTAATTTCTGAAAACTTAGTGGGCTATTTATGAGTATGTAATTTTTTCCCCTTAATTAAGTGGCATTTTTCTTTTCAAGACATTTTTATAATACAGAAGTGGTTAAGGAAGTTTTCACGTCACTGATAAGGCATAAAGTGTAACGAGAGTTTAATTTAATCCTATTATCAGCAGCATCGGACATTGATCTCTGCTCAATTGAGACAGACTACTTACAAACATTTCTTAAAATAAAAAAAAATGTATAAAAACAGATTTGATAAATATGTGAAGAGAAAAGGAACGCAAAATTGCAAATAGTTTCCTTAAAACGGTCACCAACCTTCATGAGTGGCTGATTAAACCTGAATATGTTTGACGTCTGACGGTTTTCTAAGAACTGATAAAGAAGTGGCAGGTTCCTTATTTAATGAAGCTAACTGGTAAAATGCATCTCACATCTTTTCCCTGCGGAATTTCCAGAGGCAAAATTCCTTGGAATCCCGGGAATCAGAGGTTTGGTAAAAAGGTATTCTTTATCTGTATCTTTCTAGCTTGTGAAACTTTAGGAGTCGCTATGTTTTTACTTCCCAAGGGCTAAACCTACTCATTACGTTACGTTGTGAGTGCAGGATAAGTCAAGGTTTTAACCTGATATCTTCAGTTTTCATCAACTCTTTCAAAGGCTTATCCTAAACTGAGTGCTGCTGAGTACATATCTCTCAGAATTTTGAGAATGCATTTTAAGAATACATTAAGAGATTTAACATATTTACTTTGGTTGCGAATGTTCAGTTTCTACACAATCATTGGTTAAAATTGAAATAGTAATTTGTAATTTTTCACTCTTTTCTTAAAAAATCTTAAAATTTTGAGATATTCATGCAAAAAAAATTTTTTAACAAAATTATAAAAATAAAGTATACGTAACACTGTTTCAATCAAAGTTAATACCATTTAATGGAATAATAAATCAATTATTAACTATTAATGAAATACCGTATTTTAATATTTAAAGTCTTAGTGACAGGAGTTCAATTTATTGGGTCATCTATTAAGCCATTATTTATCAGTTCTGAAAATCCAGCCATGTCCAACTGGGAACAAGCGTAACAGAGTTTTAAAGCTTTCATAAAAAAAAATTATACTTTACATGAAAAATTAGACAAGTTGATTCCTAGCCATGTTGCCGGTAGGCAAGCTGAACTAACAAATTAACTCTGAACCAAGAGATGGTTCAGTGAATGACCATACTCGAGTAATGCTGCTCACAGTAAAATCCGTTCTCATACATTCAGAAAAAAGAAAAGAGTAATAGAAAAAGAATATAAATGAATAAAACAATATAAATAAATATATTACTAAATTTTATATTCTAAACACAGAGGACCCAGAAAGCATGACCCAAATGTTGATAAGTCTCATTGGTAATTTTGTGCAAGAGTTGAATGAAGCTTTTTTTAAATATGTTTAAGGGCTTAGGTCCGGACTGTGTCTACTCACTTTTTTCACCCTCTCTTCTAGGACAGATTGGAGGTCTGACAGCTGGCTACCTTACTGTTAGCAACATTTTTAAACAAAACAAACTAATTATAGGGTGAAAAGCTAAATATTCTCATATACAGACGTTTTATCACTTTTGTTACCCTGAGTAAATATCAAATAACTTATTGCAGTACCTTTGAAAATAAACTAATTGTCGTCAAAATATTTTTAATGTTTTACGAATTGAAAAAATAGCTTTTATAAAGTTGGAAGCTTTTGTTGGGTCGTACTGTATATAGAATAACACAAATATTATATAAATTTAATTTAAAAGTCAGACTGATTCTGCTCTAAAAAATATATATTTACAGTGAGCATTTCTTAGACCATCAGATGTTGAAAACTTTAATAATAACTGGGCTTATTTACTATCAGTCGATGAGTAACAAGAAGGTGGTCCTGTTGGATCCTTTCCTGCATTAAAACAAGGCAACCCTCTTAAATGTATGGTGTCATCTAACCTGCAGCTAAAGCCACCTCACTGTCAGGAGAGCATGGCCAATCCAAGTTCATTATACGAGGTGTGTAAATAAAGTAGTGAGACTGGCAACGTCGCTTTCGATCTGGCAACGCTGGAGACGCGTGGCCTTGAGTAGCGTCAGGTGCACGTGTGATGCGCCTCCAGTATGAATCTGAACTCGCCACAGTCATTTGTTTGTCCGTAGCGTTGGTTTTCGTGTAATGGTTTTTTCTTGAGCGTTTTAAAAATGAGTGACCTCAAAGTTGAGCAGCGGTGTGCAATCAAATTTTGCTTCAGACTTGGACATAATGCAACCGAAACTTATGAAAAACTTCAGGAGGCCTATGGAGAACGTGTTTTATCAAGGGCACATGTTTTTCGGTGGTTTAAGGAATTTTCAGAAGGAAGAGAGTCGATTGAAGATGAACCACGAAGCGGAAGGCCTTCAAGTGCAAACACCGATGAAAATGTCAACAGAGTACGGAACCTTGTGCGTTCAGATCGACGCTTGACAGTCAGAATGATCGGGACTTCGAAAAAGAGTCCTTCGTGTGCGGCCAAACATCAAAGACAAGTGGGTGTTTGCATCACGACAACGCGCCCTGTCACACTGCCATCTCAATAAACGAGTTTTCACCAGACTTGAGTCCTTGTGACTTTTTCCTCTTCCCGAGATTGAAAAATCACCTCAAGGGAACTCATTTCGGGACACTACAAAACATACAAACTGCTGTAACCGACCAGCTGAAGGCCATTCCAAATCCGAGTTCCAGCAATGCTACAATGATTGGAAGGACCGTCTCCAGCGCTGTGTGGCTTCCGAAGGGAACTATTTTGAAGGTGACAATATCACATTGTAATTATATTTGAATAGAAAATTTAAAAAAAAATCAGTCTCACTACTTTATTTACACACCTCGTAAACTACTACCATTAGTTTATAACACTATTCTAGTTTTACCTCTAATATAAAACGAAAAACATCAAACAAATGTATGATGGCAGATTACCAAACGAATAGAATAACTGTATGAACATTCAAACAGAGAAAATATTCCTTTAATAAGATCATTATAAAAAGCCGTTATTGATAAGTTTTGTGAAAGTAAATTCAATAAATTGAGGGTAGACCTACATCTTAAACTATACTCTATAGAATTTTTTCCTGTAGACTGATAGCCGAATTGCTAAATTCTAGTGAATGTCTCATTGTTCTTTTAATCATCGGTATATTTAATAATTAAGTTAATTTTTTTTTAGAAATAGTATGTTTGTATGTGCTATTTAATTATGATAAAATGGTATGTTGCTATATCAGTGGAGCTGAAACGTGTGCCACGCAAGAGTTGGTGCTTGTCACAGTTAAGTGGATGACGTGCCGAGTGGTGAGTGTGTGCTACGACATGTGGTGTCTGGGTCCCGACATTCGTATCCACGTGTACTTGGCATTCATATGAAAACTACAAAACTTCATAATGGTTGCCATAAATTAGTATAAAAATCAATAAGAATAGTCCAAGTATAGCTGTAAACATTTAAATTAATTCAAATGAAATATTAAATAATTAACATACTAAAAAAGACATGATTATTAATAAACAATTATAATTAGATAATTGATATTAATAATTAACTAATAATTGTATAGTTTGAATAATAGTTTGTTTATATTTTATATTAGTTTGATTATATTTTCTTTACAAAATGTTTAAATTTTGGAGTAAAAACTTTGTTGAATAATTTTAGAACGCTTGGGTTTGACTTAGAAATTCAAGGTTTTATCCCCTTTCCTAAAAAATTGAAAGACAATTAAAAAAGTATGGTTACCTTCAAGTTTTTGATACTGTTCTAAAGAATTTCAGGAAATCAGAGAAACTCTTGATTTCCTGAGGTTTTTTGACACATTGTCTAAAAAACTCTGTATTCCAAAATTGTAGCCACTTTCATCTTCAGCTAATGTAGTTATCTGAATGAATTTAATCTGATTTGTTGAGTTGACGTGCTCTGATGTTCTCTACATCTATTTTTCGTTTTTACATGATGTGGGCCTTGACTAGTACGTTTGTGGCAGGAATGAGAAGAGGGAGAGGGAGTGTATACAAAAGCATTTTGACAACAGTATAGTTGGCAGCCTTTGATGAATCATAACGAAATCCCATTTTGAGTAATCTTTGATCAAGAGAAGAGCTTCAAACCATGAGGGTGCAGGTCAAATCCAGGGAAAGATACATTTTGTACATTACAACTAATATCAAATAATGTTTCAGATAAATTTTGACCATTAAGTTTGCTACGTTAGGGGGGACAACAGTATAACACCAACATAATTTTTATTGACTTCCACTGCCACTTACTTGGGTGATGCATATTTTATATTATTAATAAAATAGTGTTCTGAGCAAGCATTGCTCAGAATTCCACATTGCAGACTCTATACCCACGGATAACGTTTAATAACAAATGTGAAGTTGATTATGTATGTGATGAAATTTTAATTCATTATTAGATGTATACAACGAATGTTCAAAGAGCTGATGGTATTATACGAGTAATACTATATTAAAAATGACAAAAGTGCTATCTGTAGTAACATTTCTAAGAGAAATTTTAGGTAAATAAGTAGCTTCAAGACGGACTATATACTACAACAGAATAAGTTCCAAAAAGTTTGGTAAATAAAATAGAAAATTTTTAAATATTAAAAAATTTAATATATGCTGAACTTCTTAGAAAGAAATTTTGATAGCACATCCTTGCTATTTTTTGGATCAGTAGGAATATTATTCTAGAAACTTCAAATGGTTTAATAGAATGCTAACGAAGAGAATAATCATTGTAAGATTAGATATTACTGAGTGTGTTGAAGTGATGATCACATGGATAGCTTCAAGATTTCAGACGGTGACTCCAGCCTGGTATACTGATGCGAGAAAAATGAATAATGAAACCAGTAAAAATAAGTTACTCTTATGTGAATTCTTAGAGACAAGGGAATAGATGGGAATGACAGTAAACCGTTTGGAATAGATTTAGATCTAAAACCGTTTTTCTTCATTTAAACTTTAACAAAGTAAGGCTTTTAATGTTATAAGACTTGTAATGAGTGAATGAATCACTTATGGCCTGCTTTCTTCACAGTCCAAATAATTCATAAAGAACTTTAAAAATGTACGGTCTTATTTCTTCTTGAATTCCTTCAACGGTTCGTGGTTTACTTATATGTATCTGTGATTTCATTTAAGATATTGCACAAAAACACTAGTTTTTTTTGGTTTTTTAACTGAGATGGTTACTAATTACTTAATCTGTTGCACATTTATCTCGTAAATTCGTATAATGCACTGAATGTACATCAGTCCAGAATGTAGAAAAATGATAAATAACTCTGTGGGATAGAGCTTTAGTTCTCATCTATCTGTATAGTAGGCTTGGTTGAAGTGGAAGACAACGCTCTGCATGTGCCAGTGTCCAGCTGTCGATCCGTCAGTGGATATTTTGACAGATAAATTAAACAGTGAACCAGATCGAGCATTGACCAAGGCCGAAGTCATCTCGCCCAGATGTCAATGTGCACGCGTCACACATACGCATGTGTCACTGCTAATACGTCTCAAGCTGTCATTTATTATCAGTATATAATATCAGGTCACAAATAATTGGGAAAAACACCAACTGTATACAGTTAAAATCAACTTTTCGCTAAGTAGAGTTTGATTTATCACAAACACGCACACACACACACACACACACACACACACACACACACGCAATGCACACACACACACACACACACACACATATATATATATATTATATATATATATATTACTATAGAAAAATTACGGTGTTCAGTAGAAGCTTACTCTAAAATAAATAAACTTTAACTGTCATGTTTAAGGCAAAAATTTAGAGTAGTCAATTCTAATTAAAAATGTAAAGTTGATTCAATGATTTTTATTGTAAACATTTTTAAAAAAAGTATTGAATTTGTAGATTCATAACTATTCGGACATAGAAAGTACATGTCCGAATATTAGGGAGCATAATTTTATAGTTTTGCATCTACCTAGTAAAATGCTCCTAATGAGAATATATTCAGAGAACAATTTTACAAAGCAGAATAAAAAATTCTTTAATTACAGAAATAACTGTTTAAAACAGATCATTAGAGTCGAAATTACTTAGAAATAATTGGATGATTTAAATAAAATAATTTCACCAGAGAGTTATCTATAGTACAAAGTAAATAAGAATAAAATTTTAATTAAAAATGTAAAGTTGATTCAATGATTTTTATTGTAAACATTTTTAAAAAAAGTATTGAATTTGTAGATTATGATCAAATTAATTGATTCTGAAGTACCTAATTATTTGATTTATTTAAACCCGTTTAGGTTGATATTGTCAATTCTTTTGAAATTTAATTAACCTCACTAAAAGTAAAGCTATCGCCAGGTATCCTAATAGGGTAAATAGAAGTAGAATAAGAAATCATGACTTTAAAACTTCAAAAAAAAAATAAATAGAAATTGTAGGTTTTGATTTAAGTACAATAATTCTTCCAAAAATAGTTTTAGAATGATTCATAATAAATGGTTATTAGTACATTATCTCTGCTATATCAGCGAAGGGTTCCTTTATGTCCTTTTACTCAAGTGGAAAACATGTACTCCCCTGATGACAACGATTTGTCGAAATATCTAAATCAATAGAAAAATGATAAATAACTCTGTGGGATAGAGCTTTAGTTCTCATCTATCTGTATAGTAGGCTGGGTTGAAGTTTTTTCTGTTTTTCTTTCTGTGAAATATTATGTGTCTCTTCGTAAACCGATTATTTCTTGACTGATTATCAATGATCAAACCACAATAAGAAATGAGAAAAAAAGAATAAGATCTTTCAACCGTAACAAGTGGTCTTCGTCAGAGTCAAAAATCCAAGTGGAAAAAATTCCAGAGTCAAAGGAGTGGGAGCGAAGAGTGATATTTTAAAAGGGTGTAAAGTACAGGAAAGGGCAAATGTCCAGAGAGGTATGTTTGGGGAAACAGAGGAGTACAGTAAGAAAGAGTAAAAAACTATCCGCTAGCTGTCAACTCTCATAGAAGAGGTTTTTGGCCTCGTAACGAAAGAATCAACCTTGAAGAGCCCGTTACTAATGTTTGTAGTATTTCATCTATTAAATTTAATCAGAGAGGACTCGATAATATTTCTTAACATCATTTTTTTCATAGGTAATAAATTTAGCTCCTGTCCAATCAATATGATGGTTTTCATTATTTATGTGCAAGAATTAGGTGCTACTTCTTTCGTGTCTACTTATGTTGTGTTGGTGTTGTTTTAAACGTGTCTTTACTGATTTACCAGTTTCACCAATATACATTTTACGACAATTTTTGCATGGGATTTTATAAATACCACCAGTCTCCAATTCACTGGGAAAGTTTTTAACATATTGCCTACGTTGTTACGATTAGAAAAACCTATATTAAAATCAAGTGTAGGCGCAAGCCTAGGGAGAGGGTCCAATGACTCATGACACGGTTAAACTATAGAATTTAACAAGGATCGGAGCTCTGTTGAAATATTAGAGAAGGTCTATTTAGCACTCTTTAAAGCTAAGTCAATATAAGAGGAGTATTTAAATGATAGGGCAATTGCCCTAATGTTATTAATATAGGTATACTAACAACTTCGGTTTTTCCTGAAAGTCCGTATACCATTCCTTTTAAAATAATTAAATTATCAATATCTGTTTTACTTAATTTTTCAGCGTTACAAAAACCTTTAGGAACATGAACATAATTTAAATATCTACTTTTAGGAACAAAATTTATACCGTATCCTAATGCTACTACTGTATTATTGACTAATATATTGTCCGATAAATTGAAAACTAACTTTCTTTCCCATTTTGATTCCACGAAATTAATTAACAAATAAAAAATAAGTAGGTAAAATAAAATTTAAATGGTGACTTCATTTATTGGTAACAAATGGAAAGAGGTAAATATATAAGATATATATAAACAAATTTTAAATCTCAGAATACAACTTAACGATGAAGGTTAAGATGTAAATGAGTTGCTAGAGCTATGTATGGCCTCCTGTAGAAGCTCTCTAAGTGATAGTCTATTGTGTGGAGAGACCTTCTTTAGTATTTGACGTTTAAAATTTATTAACACTGAGACTACAGGAGTTGACATGAATAGCAATGGGTAGAGTATTAGTCCTACTGACCGAGTACATGTGGTTATTCATGCGAAGGTGTTACTAAAACCACATATAATGCAGAGGAATTTTATAAACCTCAAATGTTTTTTTTTTTTTGAGAAACTTGAATTCAGAATTTGAATTAAATTAGAAACTAGAAAAACAATATTATTCTAATCTGACAGGATACTAGATATCACACCAAGGCTGTATGTTTTGTTTCTAAACATAATTAACCACATTTAAAATAGGTCAATTGATAATTAAATTTGATTTAACAAACTTAAAAAAAGCAATTACTTAATAATTGATAAATATGTGCTCATACATTTATTATTTCTGACTTATTTCACTCAAAGATGTCAACGCTGATTAGGGATTCTGATTTCTCTGGAAAATCGTTATCGTTTGATGTTTACTCCCATTGGATTTATGCTACAAGAACATTTTATTTTCACGATAAGGCAAACAGAGATAATGAAATGTGCATCAGTTGAATCAACAGATGTCATTTTCCTTGAGTGTGTGCGGGTACTTACAAGGAAATTGAGCGTTACAAATTTTCAATTAAACACTTGATTAATGATTAATGTTCAGGTTAACTGATGCGTGCTTTTCTTATGACTTTAGAAGATGTAAACTACACATTAATCCAACATTTGCAATGCAATTTATATAGCAACTCTCATTGTTAATCCGGAGCGGCTTTACATGAGTAAAAAATTAAATTAATTAATGATTTTGTTTGTATAAAGTACTGGTAAATTTGTTTTGTTATTTCTCTATCTTAGAGAATCTAAACACAAAGGGAAATCGGAATTTCATAAAATAAAGGACAAATCAAAACGAATATACAATTCATATTGACAGGTTAAAAGTCACCTATAAATTTTCGCATGCCTTTTAAAAAAAGTATAATTTTTAATAATTACTTTAATTCCGATGATATTGCTTGTTCATGACTAGAACAAAACAAATGAGCCACATATTCCGACCCTAATAACCACTTCACTGGGGATAACTATATTTAATTAAACACTACACTAGATTAAACTAAGATAACAAGCTTTCGGCCCCATGGGTCATTAAAGTACTTATATTAACTAAATATACATAAGTTTTTTGTTGACCTGCACTCACCCCTACTCCACCCTCACCACCAACTTTCAGAACTGAAAGCAGTTTTCAGTTGGCATTTAAACGCCAAAGTAGTCAGTAATATGTATATTTAGTTAATATAATTATTTTAAGAACCTGATGATTACCCATGCGGCCGAAAGCTTGTTATCTTAGTTTAATCTAGTGTAGTGTTTAATTAAATATAGTTATCCCCAGTGAAGTGGTTATTTCCAGCCTTCTGAATGTCGTATGCTAGTTTGCTTTGGCAATTATCACCTTCTCAAAAGAAAATTGTAAGAAAAATAGAAGCTATAAGTAAGAAAATTGTGAATGCAGAATCTGCCATCAAGTTCAATATATATATATATATATATCAATGATCAAACCACAATAAGAAATGGGAAAACAAGACTAAGATCTTTCAACCGTAACAAGCGGTCTTCGTCAGAGTCAAAAACCCAACTGAACACTAGATGCAGAAAACATCTGGTGAGGGGTTGAGAAGAGTACTTCTTTATTATGTTTTATTATTTTATTATTTATTATGTATTTTATTATGTAAAAATTTTTCTAAAGTACATAATAAAAAACTTCAGAACTTAATTGACAATAGCCCGTGGAATAAAAATAAAAATAAAAAATTAGTTCTTAATTTATCCGACAGAATATTAGATAATAATGCAGTAGCAGCATTAGGGTATGGTTTAAATTTTGTTCCTAAAAGTAACAATTTAAATTATGTTCAGGTGGCTAAGGGTTTTTGTAAAGCTGAAAAATTAAATAATATAGATATCGATAATTTAAATATTTTAAAAGGAATGGTATACGGTCTTTCAGAAAAAACTGATGTTGTTAGCGTTCCTAGACGTTTTATCGAGGCTTATTCTAGGCTTAAAAAAGAAATACTATAAAAATCACTAAAGCCGATAATTCTAAAGTAACAGTAATATTAAATAAAAAAGATTACGTCGATAAAATAGAGAATATGCTAAATGATGAAAATGTGTATACAAAGTTAAGGTCTAATCCTTTGGATAGGGTCAATAGTTCATTTAATAAAAAAATTAAAACTATCTTAAAAAATCAACCCGATCTTATTACTAAATTTATATCAAAATCCCCTTCTTTGCCATATATGTGCCCGCACGGGTTGATCAAGACACATAAAGATAATTACCCAATACGTTTAATTGTGAGTTCGGTTGGTTTTCGGCATTCATCATGGCTTGTCGAAATGGTTAGTAAGTATTTTAAGCCCTTAATTGGAAAAATTTCAGGCAGCCATATAAAAAACAATGTGGATTTAATTAAAAAATTAAAAAGCGTCAACATAAAAATTATAGAATAATCAGTTTCGATGTGAAGTCTCTTTTTACGAATGTACCTGTAACTGATCTGTTGAGCTTACTCCAGGAGGAATTAACTAATTATTCCCTTCCCCTTCCATCTACCACTATAATAGAGTTAATTGAGTTATGTGTGGTAGATTGTCATTTTCAATTTGAAAATAATTATTATACACAAAAATTTGGTCTTGCTATGGGTAACTGTTTATCCCCCCTCCTAAGTAATTTATATATGGAGTTTTTTGAGAGTAAAATGTTAAGCTCAATTTTGCCCAAAAATGTTAAATGGTATAGATATGTTGACGATATTCTTTGCATTTGTCCCAATTCTTTAAATAAAGTTGATTTCCTAACAAAATTGAATTCATTAGTGCCGACAATCAAATTCACAATGGAAGAAGAAATAAGTGGTAATTTGCCCTTCTTAGATGTCCTGATCCATAGGTTACCTAATGAGTTACGCTTTAGTGTATATAGAAAACCTATGAATGTACTTGCATACGTTCACTTTTATTCTTCGCATCCAAAAAATGTTAAAATTTCTGTTTTTAGAAATATGTTTTTGAAGGCGTTAAGAATTTGCTCTCCTGAATTTCTTAATGAAGAGATTAATAACATTAGGTCAATTAATATTAAAATTATAGTAATCCGTCTTACCTCGTACCCTGCTGCTGAAGTTCTTAGACCGGTTTCGGGCGTCACCCATCTTCAACAAGAACTGATCAACTAGAACTACGGAGTCCTACCTTTCTGTTTATATAACCTACCTACTTCCCAATGCTGCCTAGATTTTAATATTTAATTATTTTGACTTTTGTCAAAGTTATTAATAATAACTTTAATAATTAATTATTATAATTAAAGGATTTTAATTATTATTCCTTTTATCAAATTCTATACTTTTGCCATACCACGAATCATTGGACCCCCTTCCAAGATTAGCCAAACAAGTTGATTTTAATATAGTGTTTTCTAATCGTAATAACGTGGGTAATATGTTAATAAAAAACTCTCCCAGCGAATTGGAGTCCGCTGGTATTTATAAAATTCCGTGCAAAAATTGCCATAAAATTTATATTGGTCAAACTGGTAAATCATTAAAGACACGTGTAAAACAACACCAATATAACGTAAGTAGACAGGAAAAAAGTAGTGCCTTATTCTTGCATATAAAAAATGAAAATCATCATATTGATTGGACAGGAGCTAAATTTATTACCTATGAAAAATCAATGTTGTTAAGAAATATTATTGAATCGTCTCTAATTAAATTTAATAGACCTAATATTATAAACATTAGTAACGGTCTTTTCAAACTTGATACTTTCGTCACGAGGGCAATAGCCTCTTCAAAGAGGGTTGACAGCTAGCGGATAGTTTTTTACTTTTTCTTACTGTACTCCTTTGTTTCCCCAAACATCCCTTTCTGGACATTAGTCCTTTCCTGTGCTTTCACCCTTTTAAAATACCACTCTTCCCTCCCACTCTTCTCAACTCCTCACCAGATGTTTTCTGCATCTAGTGTTCAGTTGGGTTTTTGACTCTGACGAAGACCGCTTGTTACGATTGAAAGATCTTAGTCTTGTTTTCCCATTTCTTATTGTGGTTTGATCATTGATTGTTGTTTCACGTGTTTATGTGAAATCTTTATATATATATATATATATATATATATATTTACTTAATTAAAAGAACCACGATCCAAACTGGACACAATACGAGTTCAAAATTCAAGAAGAGTAACACACAGAGTAAGGAGACACACTCACAGACTAAAATTTTCGGGTAATCCGTCTTCAGGAGAAAAGAGAAAGGGAGACCAAGCACGTTGTAGACGCAACGGCAAGTCACTTGATATCTCCTGATATCAAGAAATGATTCTTGTATACTCGACTTTATTATTAGCATATTTTTTGTAGAGGGTTTACTTATTACTAGTACAAACTTTTTTTATGTAGGTATAAGTAGTTAAAAAAAAACATGTTTTTCAAGTTTTTTGTATCAATTTTTCACTTGAGGTATTTGTAGTTTACTTCACAATCGAAGAGCCTTCTAATAATTTAGTAATTATGATATCCGTATTTTAGGTGGCAAATCTTTCAATATAAACAATACTGGCCCAGAGTCATTGTGAAGTAGAAGGAAATCTCAGGTAAAAGTGGATAGACACAACCAGTGGACTATGCCAAACGAGAGTTAATATCTAAAGTAAACACCATATACGTTTTAACAGACTATAACGTAATCTTCAGTTGTGTCTATTGACTTCACAAGATAACATTATCTCACTTTATGAGAGGCAAAACACAATAACAACATTGACTGTGATATAAATTATAGCTTAATGTAAAGAATCTTAACACTGATTTATCTTTTGACATCGGTAACGACAAACTCTTATGTGTGGTGTGGCATCCATCTGTCGTCACTAGGCAGGCCAATTAACCTTGAATGTTAGAACGTTTATCATTCATTTGAAATCATCAAGATATCCATATAATGTTAAAAAAAATACAATACTTTAAAATCTCGAATTGTGCACACTCCGTCATTATCGATCAAATCTTTTCTTACTTTACTATAATTAGATAAAGAATATAGAAATTTTAAAAAACATTTATTTGGACTTTTTAACGATTTTTGTTTTAAAGACCTCTTATGTCATTTGTCGTGCTTTTTAAGATATGATAGATCCATGTTTATATGTTTCAATGAAAAAATATGTATAGAGATAGATATAGATAGTTTGAAAAAAGAAATTTAAGGAGCGTTAGAAATTTCAGATGTTAGAAAACTGTATTGCTCCAGCATAAGTTCCCTCTTCCCCCCGAATAAAGAATGATTTATATACTGATTATTTCTCCAGAGATCACAGGTTGAGTAAATAGATATAGCAACTCTATCCTACTTTGTCCTCCTCCTCTTCCCCTAACTCAGTATTTAACAAACTTCCTCAATTCTGCTATCGAAGACCGAGGTGAGGTATACAGGTATGCAGCGATGTGAAAGACATGGGTACCTCACCTGTTCCATAATCATTCGGCTACATCTTTTACTTCTCTTTTAAATCCTAACCATTAATATACGTATAATATTCCTCATGCACTTCTAGTGATAGTGTTTACCGTCTAGACCAGCGTTTCCCAAAGTGGGCGGTACGCCCCCCTAGGGGCGGTGGTTTGATATGGGGGAGCGGTAACGCAAAAATAGGTGGTTGGGGGGCGGTAACGCAAAAATATGCGGTTTGGGGGGCGGTAACTAAAAAATAGATGGTTGGTGGCGACAGTGCAGCTAATGTAGCAGCTGGCTGCTACAATACTTACACCGTCGTCCCAAACTGTTGGTGGTAACAATCAAAAACCATACAAGTAATAAAAATTAGAAATAAGGATTTCAAAAGATATGCCGCTCTTTTACCTGAGGATTAAGGGGTCAGCCCCGGTCGAAAGTAAAAGAGAGTTTTCGGTCAAAATAAAGGGAATAAAAAGATAAGCTGCTCTTTCACGTATGTCCTATGGATTAAGAGGTCAGCCTTGATCGGAAGTAAATGAGTTTTCGGTCGAGATCAGAGGAATAAAATGATCGTTACCTATATAAATAGTAGACCGCAATCTGAGTTCTGTAAAGATAGATTGTGGCTGTAGATTGCATGACAGCTAGACTCTAGCTGTCTAGCACTGGAGAAACATTTGAAACCTCGGAAGGTAACTAACTTAAGATTTATTTTTTCTTTCTCCAAAAAAGTTAAACCTGAACAGGATAGGTTAGTTCTGATAGGCTTTTTGGCATATCTTTCCATTTTTATGGGGTAGGGGGCGCTGGCAGGCTATTCTAGAAGACAAGGGGGCGCTGGCAGTCTATTCTAGAAGACAAGGGGGCACCAGCCAGAAAACGTTTGGGAAACCCTGGTCTAGACTATACTCAGAGTGATGCACTCTAGTAGTTTTAACAACCATTATGTTAGGCCTACGCATGAATAATCATAGGTCCTCGGTCAGTCAGGATTATACACTGCTAGTTGCAGTTCATGCCAATTACCATATTCTAAACATCAATACTAACAACAGTCCCTCAACACAATAGATTCTTCTCCTTAAGCTTCTCTTGAGCTTAGACATCGTTCACATCTAGGCATTAACTTGTCTGTTAAGTTTTAAGGGTTTTAAAACTCCTTAAACGTTTTTTTTATCTCTAAATTATTTTTTTTAATTTATTAATTTATCAATTTGCTGTTCAATTAAGTTTTATATTTATAAAGATAGATTCTTTTTTATTTCTTCCTCATTTTTATTCTTCTTGTATAAACAATAGTATTAACAACCGCATATTAATAATATTAATGGCATAATAGTATTATTAACCGCAAAAAGTTTGTTTACGTAGCACATGCAATCAGGAGTGAAAGGATTTGAACCCTTGTCGCATTGTCAAGTAAGCGCCTTCAGCTATCCAGCCTCCAAAGGGTCGTTCGTTTTCCTTATCAAAATATATTTTAAAGCTTTCTGAATGGGCATTAGATGAAATTTCAACTATATAATCGTTTTAAAATATATGTTTTGTATTTTTAGAAAATTAAGGTTGATCACCAGAAGAAACGATAAGTCCCTGTGTAAGTAGTTCATAGTCAATTTAATTTTGAGACTTCATCACTGCTGTAACTACAGTAGATTATTTCAAGAGTCAATACTTTGCAATGAACTTTTATAGTATATTTTCAATGAATTTAACCTTAAAAGACTAATATATTAACTAAGTATATTAATAATTAGTTTGGCAACACGTTAGTTATAGTTAAACTATTATCAACCTGTTGAATAATCTAAATTTTATTCTTTAATTTAAAAAAAATGTTTAAAGAATTTTCAATGAATAGAACATCTGCATTGAAATACAAAAATATGCGCGTTAGACATATATTGTTTATGCGTTGGCCGACGTGACGCCAAGTACGTTTAAGTTTAGAAAATCATGAAATATTGTATTTGGTACTAAATATTTAGTCCAGCGATAAAGCATCAAACATTTCCTGTTGTTGATTTAACAGGAAAAGTTTATTGGAAAACCTTATCTTAGCTGAAAACCTCAACGTCGAAAAATCTTAATTTTATGAAAAACTCTAACATAGTTTTGGTGCAGAGACGCATATATAAATATTCATCTTTGTTTAATATTGTGAAAATTTTAATAGTAGTAGTAAAGAAACTTTTGATAGTATAAAAATGGGAAGAAATAAATATTTATTATTCATTTTATATTTTTATATTAAACTTAGTTAAGATACAAATTAGTCAACAAACATGTGTAAGATAAATGCACACAGGACAACAATGTATAATTAGAAAGAAATTATAAAGTCTAGAAATTTTAGGAAAAGTAGCAATTAATTACTTTTTCGTTTGTGAAGTTTCCTGCTAGTTCATCAATATGCGTTCAGACTTTATGCGCTTCAAGCCTTAGAAGAGCCACTTACTTCATCTGTCAGCCGAACTCTTTTATTCGTTTTAGTATTGTTGATTAAAATATGCAGTTAAACACACCATGTGCATGTTTACACCCGACTTTAGAATTGAAGTATTAATGATGAATAATGTGGGCAATATTATTACTCGATTGATGACCAACTCTGTCCGTTGTAAGGAATAAATATTTGAATGAAAAGAATTTTTTGCTTCGTGGATGTTTGTTCCCGTAAATGAGTTCGCGTGTCACCTCTGACACACATATCATCTCTGATCTAGACCCTGATCTAGTTGTTCGTAATTCCTGGTACTGAAAGTTCGTAATTCCAATAAAGTGAATTTATATGATTTTCACTGAGTTGTAAAACTTGAGCACTCCTTAAACGGCAACATTTTTGATGTTGAGTCAACCCTGCTGTGGTAACACGAAATGGCTTTATGGAATTACATCGGTCTAGTCTAATAAGCAAATAATTAATACTATTCATAAATTACATATATTTGAAATAAAATGAATTAAAAAAATGGATTTTTGCCTTTTGTCAATTATTACCATAACAATAAAAAAAAGGTATGTGTTAAAAAATTATTAAATAGTATGTTCTATTAGATGGGCTAAAAATAAATGTACTAGCCATTTACTTGGGATTAAAAGGTTATTTGATGAATCATTTTCATTTTGCTGAAAAAAATGTTCTACCTTAACTATTATTAGAAATAAATTTTTCAAATAACAAGGTTATGATACATTTATAAGTATGCGAGAAAATAACTGAGTAATGTTGAATATTACATAGTAGTCAGTAGTAGGTGGTTTATTGGATTCATTAGTATTCTTCCTGAATGCTTTTTTAATTTTGTGTTGAGGAGTGTTAAAGTGACTCTGTATTTATTTCCCTGACAAAAACTAAGAAAGACACTCTTAATAAGAAGAATGTACTGTTAAGACCGGCCGGGGCATTCCCCACGGGTCTGCATCACCACGGAGCTTGAGTTTCTCTGCTCATTGTGGACAAATTCCGGTCCTTCAAGGTAGCTCTGAGACCAGTCGACTATAGCTCATTCATCAGGAAATACCCGAGCTATATAACAGTCAACGGTTGTGGGTTTTTACTTCATTATACATTCGTTTTTAACTTTATAAACCCTGAACTCACAGTTGATCATTCCGTCTTAAAATGAAATTAACTTACCTCTCTTTCTCCATAATACCTGATACATGTGCATTGCTTATTGTCTAATACTACTGATAGGACGTTTGAATAAACCTGATGAGCTTCAATATTTCACGTAATAGATTTGGACTCATGTTGATGATGATTCTCCATGTGGCTTCAAAGCATCAATCTAAACATGTACTGTCAGGTATTTTCATAAAATGGTATTTACCAATGTTGGCATTTATTGTCCGTTGTCCATTAAGCTATATAAATTTAAGTCACTAAATATTACTCAAGATGTTCAAGTGAACTATATAATTCTTTTGTACTCTACCAATCTAATACATTACTCTCAAAGGCAATTCAATACCTTTGGACGAAGAATTGTACAATAGAAATTAGCTAAAGTAACTGAAAACGATAATAGCCAGACATAGGTAATATCAAGTTAAACAATATGAATTTCATTCTTGAAATAAAATATACAAGTAAAGAAATTACACGAGGAAAATAAATTTAATTTCTTTAGGTTTCGAATACAAATGTATAATGGAAGAAGTTAAGAATGAAATAAGAATCTTCATGCACTATTGAGATGGCATCTGTTTACGTTATTAAAAAGGGTTTACCATTTCCAATAAATGAAGGATTTCCGGCATGAAATCCGAAAATTAAGGACTTCGAAAGTCATATAATAACAATCGAAAAAAAAACAAACTCAACTGATGTTTGCAAAAGCTTCAGCTTTTTGAAGATCTTACATTTACACTGAAGCCTTCCGATCCCCATGACCCATCAGGCACATATCTGTCTGTGCTCCATTTCAACATTTAGGTAGAATTGATGGCCCAAATATATTCAATGGATTTATTAATGAATAGTAACAATTTCAGACAATACTTATAATTTGATATAGTCATTATCATGTAATTGATGGATGAAACTTACAAATCTAAGATTTTTGAAGTTACTACATTGCTTTCGTGAGCAACTCTTTTGTCTTGTTTTAGAGCCTTATATAAAATATTCACTTGTTCCTTCAAATAAATTTTTAGTTGTAAATATATGTAGAAACAATATAGAAATGAAACGTGTAATATATAGTTTAGCAAAGTTATAACTACGAACTAGCCTTTACTTAGCACTATTGGGTATTCTTATGTACCAAGGTAAAAAAATATGTTGTTACATCGCAAAGAAAAACAATAGTAATAATTAAACACAAATGTTGAATTTTTGACTTTAAAAGTGGTTCATTTAGTCAAAAATACTCTTGGCAAACAGCATTTTTTTATAGGAAAATCCATAAAATTGTTGCTAAGCCGTTGAACAAAAAGAAAATATTTTTTTTATTACCAGGAAGAAGCATAAAACATGAAAGCCTTCGATTATAGTTAAAATAGCCATTCCGTAGTTACTTCTTCTTCAATCTATGAAGTGTTTATATTTAAATGTCACTAGTATATTAAATTCTATGACGACCGCTCTTTTGTT
Source organism: Hermatobates lingyangjiaoensis (assembly GCA_026182355.1). Classification (NCBI taxonomy): domain Eukaryota; kingdom Metazoa; phylum Arthropoda; class Insecta; order Hemiptera; family Hermatobatidae; genus Hermatobates; species Hermatobates lingyangjiaoensis. The sequence continues at coordinate 2,439,754 of JAPFBL010000014.1, read as the reverse complement.
CTTAAAAGAGTAGACACACTCAAAACAAATATGTGTCTACTTTCACCATTTCGCACAAATAATAAATTTGTTCTGGTGACTTAAGGATTCTGAAGCCTTAAACATCAAAATTAACATTTTTATAATTTATAATAATACATTGATAGAATTTATGTTTATTATATTAATTGTAGTGGATAAATAAACAAAAGTAAAAAGAATGATTAAGCAACCTTCAAACATGTAAAACCTCACATTCCCAAAATCTATTTTTCCTTGATCATTATGCTTTAATAACAGCTAGGTAAAAAACATAATATGTAATATTCGATTTAATAATATCATGGTTGAATGGCTATATGTTCTTGGAGGCTAATTCTTAATGCCTTCTCTCTCTCGGTCCCTTTCTGAATTGTTTTTTGTTACAGTAAGCCAAAAAAGGCGGGAAGACTGAACTAAAGAACATACCTGCTTTTGACGAAGCATTGTCTTCGTGTAAACTGATTTCCTCCTGGAGGGTAACGTAGACCACGCCATAGGTGTTAATGATTCCAAAGATAAGGCCGTTGCAGAGAAAGCTGGCTGCGGCTACGAGCCAAGCTCGGGCACCGCCATCCGGAGGGTCTTGGCAACTCATGCTGCGTCTAACTGAACACTGTCGCCTACCGGTCCCCCTCTCCACATATAGGCTGGCGGGCGGCGACACGGTGCGCAGGCCGCGGCAAAAACAGGCAGCCCACCTGGCCACAATGTGCAAACACTTCACTCGAAGGAGTTCAACGAAAGTTGTGCAGGCCGCACTGATATAATGTTCTATCGAATACTTTAATGTATCAGGGATAAACCATAGCAGTTACCAAACAGAATAATGCGTTAAATACCGAACGTTATATATCTCCACATATTTATATATTTATCTATTATTATTTATCTATTTTTACTTTATATATGGAGTAGGTATTAACCAACTGCATGATGCCTGTTAATATATATATACATACCATCAGAAATGGTGATTGAATTCGTAAGTCTGTTTTTATCTATAATTGCAATGTTTACCTGGAATAAACATATATTAAATAATGTATGTTTTTCTACGCAGTAGATAATACGAATGATATATGATAGTTATTTAATAATTAATAGCAGGGCTAGCACACAAATATACTCACCTAAACCAATTACACATTCTGATAAAAACCTTTAGACCTTTTAATTCTTGTTAACATATAATTATCTAACTTATTTAGTAAAAAATATACAACTAAAACTTACACTAGATGAAGAACTTATGAAATCGTTATTTTGAACAAAAGTTCGTCTCTGAATACTTCAAAAGAGAATATCAAGCTGAAGGCAAACTGGTCTCGGAAAATCCATCGTGAAACAATTTATTTGCTCTTGTTCTGTGCCATGTTTACTTTTATCAAGTCTGGTTTGATTGCTATAAAGTATTTGAGAAATATATGAATATAAATTATTAAATGTAACTTTAGTACTTCAAAACGGAAAAAATGATAGAACACTCAGAAGTGAAACAGAAACTTACTAATATATTTCGATGTCCTCGTCATCAGGAAGATAGTAGTGAGTTTCTGTTTCATTTCTGAGTGTTTTTTGTGTCAATATAGTTTATTTAGTTCGTGGAATCATTTAATTTAGTTGGTTATATAATATATATATATATATATATAACAGATTCAATAATATATCGACCGTTTGATAGAATAGGTGTGTTCTCTAATCGGGGTTCGGTCAATTTTCCAGGATAAAAAATCAAACTCTCGTTGCCAACGTTTCGGTTTTATTTAAAACCGAATATATATATATATATATATATATATATATAACAAGTAACAAGACAAGTACTATAAAAGTAAACGTCTAAACTAAGTGTGATCCGTTCTACGCTGGCCAGGCATCCACCAAGCTTAGTCTCCGTATGAACAATCACAGAGCTTCAGTCAACAACCATTCCCATCTTCCGATCGCCATACATGCTAATAGCCACCGACTTCCCTTTAATGAGTGCTACAGGTTACAGATTCTGCGACAAATCCCCTCTGACTGCAAAAACCTCACCCTCCGAGCCTCCGAAAAAGCCCGTATTTGGTTGCTTAATGCGCGCAGTGCACCTGGCCTTAATCTAAAGAGATAGTGCTTCATTGTATTAGTTTCTTGTCTCTGCATCTAGTTTTTATGCTTTCATCTTATATATTTTTCATTTATTTAATTTATTTTAATTTTTATTCTCTATTTTTTAAAGCTTAGTCCATAATTTTTAATTTTATTTATTTATGTATCATTTCTTCTGTTCAACCCTCAGTTTTTATTTTTTATTATTTTATTTGTTTTTGTGTTTACTATTTTTTTTCATATTCCTATTTTAATTTAAATTGATTCTTGTCTACCTTATTCTCTGTGACCGGGCACGTACGTGGCAACATTGTTGGTCTCCAACCGTCTCTGTACCAGTGCGCTTGGTTTCCCTGTCTTATCTCTCCTGAAGATGGTTCAACCAAAAATTAGAGACAGTAAGTTTGTGTTTTTAATTTCTCTATGCTTCTTTATGTACATTGAACTGTATTTGTCCATTTCGGATCGTATTTTCATCGAAAAAGTATATATATATATATATATATAAAAATTATAAAAGTATCGACCGTGGAATAGAAACAAAACTAAAATTGATCGGGACTCTGTCAGTTCTTCAGGTTCAAATTAAACTCTCATTGCCAACATTTCGGTTTTTATGCAATTAGTTACTATTAAGAAATTACAATAGAAATTTTGACTATAGGTTATTGAGAAAACTTACAGAAGTATACATTTTGAAACAGAAAAACTAAGTATTACTTAGTTTTAAGAAATACTTAGTTTTTCTATTTCAAAATTTATACTTCGGTAAGTTTTCTCACTAACCTATAGTCAAAATTTCTATTGTAATTTCTTAATTGTAACTAATTGCACTTTTATGTATGTTTGATTGTTGAATGATTGTATTATTTCTTATATTTCCCCTGTTTTTGTAGGCCTATAAAAAAGGTTTTAAATAAAAACTGAAACGTTGGCAATGAGAATTTAATTTGAACCTGAAGGACTGACCGAGTCCCGATAAATTTTAGTTTTGTTTATATATATATATATATATATATATATATATATGTGTGTGTGTGTGTGTGTGTGTGTGTGTGTGTGTGTGAATTAATGAATACTCGAATAAAACCTATAAAGAGAAAACTTACATTGATGTATGAAGACTATTAAATTCTGAACAAAACTCAACGGATAAACCACATTATACAATTTTAAAGAAGAACTAAAATATTTGACTAAGATCTGAGTCTATTCATTGTATACAGAATGTCATATTCTAGTAAGAGTTTGACACTTAATTTAATTGTTGCTGAAGAATTGAAATTATGTCAATTGCTATGAGTTGTCAAAAGGATGAAGTAACTTCTTAAATCCGTACGATAGTTGGTATTTGCGTTTAGTAATGACGAGAGCTCTCTCAGCAGTGAGAGCTAAGATTATGAAGAAGACTGGGTTGTTAAGAAGACAAGTAAGCATCTAACACCAATTTGACAGGGTTAGGTTTTGGTTGTGACGGTCTGTCCTCGTGATGGTTTGACTGCTTACCCTTGTCGCCTGTCTTTCAGAGAATTACTGTTCCACCTTTATCCTTTTCTATTTATATTACGATTAATAAAGTATTGTAACCATGAAAAAGCCATCTCGCGATTTTCATGGATTTACATGTTTTAAACTCATGTTAGAACAATTATTTAAAAAGGATTTTAAAACCTTTCATGATGTTTTTTCGATGATGTTTTTCAGCCTGTGTGCGTGTGTGTGTATCCAAAAGATTGTGGGCACGCTGGAGCCCACAGAGTTTCATTGACCAAATTCATATTTTATATAATAATGGACCGTTCAGTGTAGATCTGCCTTATTCTTAGGGGGAAATTATCACGATGGGAAAGTCACGTTTTTTACCAAATTGTGTTTTATGTAATAGTTTTTCCTACACATATTTTTTGATACTGTCAGTTTGGCTACTGTTCATTTTCTCACTCTTAAAATACTGTTGGTCATTAAGATGAGAGTAATGACGTCTGATTAATCAAAATCATCAGAATGGTCCGCTTTGTTAATAGAACATGGAACATCTAAACAGGGAGGAAAATGAATCTGGCCTATTAGGAGCAGAGGATTCTATTACAGAGAAGCAGCTTCTATTCTTTACAATAGTATATATTTTGTCTATTTAGTACAACAGTATATTTACAATAGTAATTACAAAGAATAAAACAATATATATTGATAATTGTTGTAAAACAATCATGTTAACAATTATGCAAGGCAGACTATTCAACAGCATTTTTAAGAATTATTTCTTAACCTGCTGTAATGAAAAAGCTCTTTCTTCTCAACAAGGGTTAACATATTGTATTCCACCAGGACCAAATTTTGAATCCAATAAATAAGACAAGCATATGTTAAAAGACCTTATCTACAGCAAAGTGGGCACAATTCTTTTGGTTGAATACTTCAGCTGTCCCACAGCTGGGTTGATTTGGACTCTTTATTGACCATTAAGGGTTATCTTTTCAAGAAACTGTGTACTTTTTCAAAAGAATACATGTAACGCCATAAGGAACAGTTTGCAGTACTTACCATAAGTTGGTTTCATATTCTATAAGCTTTGATATATACTTAATTTTAAATATATGAAGGAAAAGTAGAATCAAAATTGAGTCAATTTGAGGCAGTTTTTGATTTAGAGACTGCATTACCTAGGACACTAGTTTCCTTCCTTGTGTCTTATGACTTTTACCAGTTGGGATTTTTTCTAAATATGTATGATGTGTGTCTGTTTTGTTTTGTGACTGTATGAAACGTTTCAGTTTTATGGAGTCATAAACTAATGAAATTTCATTCCCATGACTCTAAAAGTATTAGCTCTACCCCAGTTTTAAATCATAATATTGGCGATTTTTTAAAATCGCACAAAACGGCTAGCTTATGTAACATGATGCTCAACTGGCTAATATCTTATTTCTTCAACCTAAAAACAGGAAGAAGAAGGAAGAAAAATAAAGCATAATTAGCAAGTATGAAATATTCAAATCAAAAGAAGAAACAATTAATTGAAAATCATCAATTAAAAACTGCCAGTGCTTAAGTGACCTCCATCCAACTCCTATCTCTTGAATTGAAGGTCTTCCTAACACTGACGACCACTGGTTACCAGGTCACAAAGATCCTCATTGTCTTGGAGGATAAATTTTATTGATTTCTCTCACCTTGAGATTGTCAAACAAGTTTATCAGAGGTAAAAGTGGAGGATGTACACAATATTTACTAAACTTTGAAGCAAATAAGATAATATTTTGCTATCTATGTAACCCTATTTCCATAAACACCAGAACATTTGACATCCATTTTTAAAGGTGATGGATTGTAAGCAATCAATTATTGTAAGTTAAAACTATTTTTTATAACAACGCATCAAACATTATGTGATTGATGTGTCTGAGGAATATTTTGACTTAAGAACTTCTCATTTATAATAAAAATATATTTTATTGAAGTTAGTAATCATTAGTTTTTTAGTTATTTGTATAGTAAAGCTTGTCAAATTTGATACTTGTAAGAACTGAATTGATTACTTATTGTTACTTTACTATAAGTAAAGTATAGTGATCGTGACAAAATTCGATCTCGAGATTTTGACGGAATTACATGTTTTGAGGTCCCAGAAGTCGTTTTATGACGTTTTTACGATGATGTCTGTGTGTGTGTGGGTGGGTGGGTGCGTGGGTGGGTGCGTGTGTTAGCATTGCTTGTTACCACGCTACGGTCCAGAATCTTTGATGGATCAAGTTGATATTTTACACGAAAATGGGCCCCATAAAGACGAAGATCCCTATTGTTTGCGAAGAATTATGCACGATGGGAAAGTCACTTTTTTTGCCAAAAACCGTTTTTTTTTAAACATTTATTTCTCTTAAACTGATAACTCTAGAGTTTTGAAATTTTGACATTATCTTTGAGGTTACAAATGGAACAAACGAAAAATATATTCAGAATTTTAAAACAATGGGAAATATTTTTTTTTCACTAAAATGTAAAAATTTTGACTTATAATTTAATCTCAAACCTTGTGAGAGCGATACAAGCCATACTGTTTGACGGACAATAATGAAACTATGCCTATAAATAGAACATTATGTGTAGAATGAGTTGAGATATTTTTTTTCAAAATTACATTCACTAATGGGGCGTTACAGTACGATAACTGTTTTCAGAAAATGTTTTTTTGACGCTAAACGGCTGATTAAAAAATAATGAAAATTTGACCAAAAATGGAACAAAAAATTAGCAATTCATAAAAAAAAAATCATGAAGTTTTAATTACGGGAAAGAGCAATAACGATATAAAAACTCTTTGTTTACCCTAGACTAAGAGATCACCTGCTATACTTGTCGAATTTTTTGTATTTTTTTACATTGTTTACATTGACTTAGAAATTTTTTGAGCGAATCCACTGAGATAAAATTGATTTTATAACGGAATAGTTTAAATTGTTTATTGAATTGTATGAGATGTAAGAGGAATAATATTGTGCAGGAAAATGATAACACTCACTCAGAAAAAATTCGTATATATGTTATTTGACAAAGGGGAAGGAAAATGATCTTATTAAATACTAAGAAGCTTATTAATATTATTATTTTAAAGATTAAAATTCCCAGTATGATAATTCTATAAAAGACCAAAAATGTAAATGATAATTCATAATCTGAATCTTTCGTTTAGAGATTAATAAATGTAATTATCGTACATCTTTAATTAACAAATCACCTTAAAACAACATTTTCCTCGCAGTTAAAGATGTTTATCAGAGAAAAAAAGGGTATTTTCCTGTTTTAAATTTAAAAATTTTACTTTAATATTCAATGTAGAAGGATGTCAAGTAAACGATGTAAGAAATCTACTGGCTGTTTGAACGAAAGCCATTCTCTTGTAGGAGAATAAATCGTTTCAAGAAATGTTCACTTTGGTTTTTCAAAAATGTTATTACTGCTGTAGTTATACTAATGTAATTATTTTCAAATAATAAATTATTTGTGATGTACAAAAATAAGCTTATAAAATGATATGTCCTTCAATCACTATCTGTACTACCTCAGGAATGATAGGCTAATAATTATATCCCATTTAGATGTTTACGTTATGCTTAAATGAGACGTTATGTTTTATATACTCAAGAAATTTGACATTAAGTTGCTTATAGTAAAGGAGAGTGTAGGCCACTCCAGATTTTTTTTAAAAATTCATTACAAGCTCATCTATATATTTTAGTTATAAATGACTTTTTTTATAATTAATTTAACAAATATTAAATGTCTAATTTATTTCGTTTGTTATTTTACTGCATATACGGAATTGTAGTGAAATATGTACTTGGTGAGTAGGCTAAGTCTATTTATTCTAGTCGAACAAACTTTGATTTTATCCCTGTTACATAATACGTAATTTCTAATCTATCATAAATTAAGAATTTAATGGAAAAAGCTACTCACAATTTTCACTTACTTGTAATCACATATTACTGTATACTATTGTATAGTACTGTATATCAACTATTCTCAAAATAGACCTCTCACCTGAACGGTACTTAAAAGAGGTGTATAGAAAATTTGCCCCTTTGATATACTTCATGCCCATTCAGAGAGATGGGTCAATGAAATCGAAGACCCTGAAGAATACTCATGGGAAACCCTTCTCAGAATAAAAATTATAAACGACCACCTCAAATATCTCATCTTGCTTTAGTAAAGCGAAATCACTTCCAAAACTCCTTCGTATTCATCAGCAGGACCCCTCTGACCTCATTTAATCCTCTCCCTCAACCACCCTCCATTAATCGCTGAACACTATCTTTGCAAATAAGAAAAGTAGACTTACTCTTCATCTATTATAATTCATACCATGTCCAGTTACTAAATACTTAGGAGCTACCAAAAACATAATGCCTTATTTAATAAAATCTATTTAGAAAGTATCAACGACCAATCTCTCTGTTCCCTTCCTAACTTTCTTAGTGAGAAAAATAGATTTAGAAAGCTCAACAATCAAAAAGAGACCAATGATTTGAAAACCAGCAAGCAGAACACAGTGAAACTTCAAGGGGCCGTGGTCGAAACTTCATAGCAGAGTTGTAGATCCTGATCATGTGAAAACCAGTTAAAATGGTCCTAACAAGGTTGTCATTTCCTCATTCATGTTCAGATACTCCATTTTAAGAGAGACTCTTCCAACCTAAAAGCCCAGAATAATGATTTAAACTTCTTATAATATTGTTTATTTTTGAATGTAAGAGAATGCTTTTCTCCATATTTCAGAAAATGTTTTTTGAGGAATTTGAAATGTTTATTCATTTTAATAATTGTTGTAGGTGATTGTGTATTATTAATCTTCCTGTCTCATTGTAAGTTTATCAAACTCCTGAAAACGGAAGTAATAATGACAATAGTATGTACTTGATTTATTAATTTACATACCAGGCTATTTCACGGAGTTAATATATCTCTATAAGCCGTATAGAAATACTAGATGCAACTTTTATATGTGTTGCATTGAAAGATTCTAATTCAGTATTGCAGAAACTTTTGGTTTATAAAATTAGATTGAGTTGTTCTTTCCAGAAGAAAAATCCTCTTATCTTTACTATATATCCTGGTGGCTCCTACGTTGACATCCATATATTCTCTTCTGCTCAAGTATATTCCAAGACGGTGACAAGCACGTTATATTTTTAGTTGATATTACTATTAATGTGACAAATAGACATGTTATTAATTTCATGTTATAAAGTAAGTAAATATAGCTTGTCTTCAAGAAAAAGATGAAAATCACTACGATTCCTTAAACATTCTAATCGTTTAAGTGGAATCATTACTTTGAATTGGTTGCGCAATTATTCAATTGAGAAAATTGAATTTAGATCCAGAGAAGTGAGTAGTGAACATAATAACATCTCGTTTTAAAAGAATATATTGCTTTTAAATCGTTATGAAATTCTCTTGGAATCAAACAATGCTCCCACAGGAATTAGTCTTAAATATAACACAGCGACCCATGCAGAATAACTAGTCTATAATATTAAAACCATATTAATAGGGAATGATTAAATTATTTTCATTAAAAAAATAAAGATTATTTATGTATATCTAATGATTAAACAAATAATTTTATCTATCATCTCCAAAAAAGACTTGTTTAAATTCCTGTTATTTCTGCAGTACAGTCCGACCCAAACATAAGTTCTCTTGACAAAATCCCTTTCATCTTGAAGCAGACAATGATCTACAAACTTTTGGTCAATCCAAAAGCTTCTGATAGTGCGATTTCCGGTCTTAAGTGCCTTTGAACTTTATTATTCTCATGTACTAAAATTTAATCATACGTCTTATGTTTTGAAATTTTTTTTACTTATATTGTGTAGAAAAAATGTTTGCTGCCTACATTTGAAACACATGTTTTATATCAGATACACTCCTCTCGTACTATAACAAATTAACGGACTATCGATGACTAGAATAAGATATGATTTTTTAGATCTGACTACACGACAAAATACATTTTAAAATATCATAATTTTTGAGATTTACTTCATGGTTTGACAAACCAAGTTGTGTTCAACGGTCATTATGGTTTTTTAAATTAATTTTGTAATTAGGTTCTTCACTCAAAGCATTCAATCCTTACTTATAATTAATGTTGTATGGAAATGTATCAGGTTCAAGCCGAAGTATCCAAATGACATTAACAAATAATATTTATACTTAGCTTTACAGAAAACTAAATAATAGGGAACAACTAATAAATTAAACCATTCATGAGTCCATATTCAAGGTAAAAGTATCTTAAAATAAACAATTTTAAATTTATTATAAATATTCCACTGTCAAACGAAACAATAAATTTGTGTTAACTACTTGCATTTTGTGTTCTAACTCCAAAGAACGATTGAGTGTTTAATTTAACCTAGTTAAAAGTAACTTTGTTGTAGTAACACAAAATAGTTGATAGAAATCATTATATTGAGTAAATTGGTTCACAGAAAAGTGTTAAAAAATAAATTTAACTTTATGAAGTTTTGGTGTCAGAGAAATTATTAAATATATTATTACAATACCTTAAATTGTACCTTCTATTGTACACTACTTCTTACTCATTTCATAACAGCTACCTTTCAAGAGCCTGCTGACTAAATTTACTTGGTGCCGCCTCAGTGTTGCCAGCAATATGATTATTTAGTAGCCAAATACATACATTTACATTGTTCATAGTTAATACATTTTCACAGTTGTTATTCTCTTTTTTGTCTTGTTAATTTTTAGGTCGTTTTTAAAGTTTTTTAAGCTGTAAGAGTCTTATCAGACAGGTACACTTGATCAAGATTAAGTAATTTCACTGGAAATAGGGAAAATACGATAAAACTAATTGTACAAACTCACTTTTTCGAATCCTACTATTTTAAAGAAAGAGAATTCAAAAAGCCTTCGTGTAAAATTTTAGGTGCAAATTGATGTACTTATGTTAGTCTGTGTTATTTGTTAGGCAGTGTATTTGTTCTATACTTTGTTTATAATAGTTCTGTAAGGTGTTTTATACTCAAAAATTTTGATGACAAAAAATTTACCTACACCAATCTTTAAGTGAATAGGTGAACGTATTCCAATATATCTAGGTATAAAAAGAGGTTTGAATCCGTCATTTCGATATATCCAGAGGGATGGTCAGTCCCGTCTAAGTTTCAAATACCTCAGATGCATTTAAGTTGATTGTCCAAACTACCTAACCAAAGAAAACATCTAAGTGGATTGAAGTAATATTTCTATGGTACATTTTTCATTTCTCAATTTTGTTATTAAACCTATCAGAGCCTTTTATGTTGATTTACTCTTTCAGTATGCTTGAGCTCACTGAAAGTACTTCTCTTTGATGGTATGTTTGTATAACATTCTCCAGTACTTTTAGTATAATAAATGTCAGGTTTATTAGTGTATAGGCTATAAGTTCTAAGAACTTTGAATTTCACCCTTCGGTATAAAAGTAACCTTAACACCATGAAGTCAGAATACCTTAATTGGAAGTAAGCTTAACTGTCTCCATAGTGTTTGTTAAGTATAGAGGTTAAAATTTAAAATCGCCTTTTTACAAAACATGAGCTATCCCATTTAGAACTGGTTATTTCTAAGGATTTTATTTTTTTACCGTAAAGATGGTCTAACAAATGTTTATCGATTTGCCCCTAAAATTTTATATGAAGGCTTGTTGAGTTATCTTTCTCTTGAGATACCAGGATTCGGAAAAGTGAGTTTCTATAATAATTTTTAACGTATTTTTCCTATTTTCATTGAAATTACTTAATCTTTATCAAGTGTACCAGTATGATCAGATTCTTTTTTAGCCAGCATCTTTTATAACAACAAAGCTTGCTTGATACTATCACAATCTTCACAAAAATCTTTCAATATTTCCATTTGGTTCTCCTGAGAGCATTGTTAACATTAGTTAGAGAACATTTATAATTTTAAATTTTGATGAAACTAAAAACAAAGTATTTCTTTTATTAAAAACTTCTTTCTTGGGGCAGCTTAGTCAAGAGATTGAATGTTGCCTCATTTAAATAACCTGTTGCATAATTCAGTTCTTTAGTCGTGATGACAGTCGTATTAGAGAACCCATTTCACTTAAAGTAGATGATCCAGTCATTAGATTTTATTTTAATTTCTATAAGAGTTCCTAACAACGCTATCAATATGTAAATTGAGCCTGACAAAGGAAATCCACTGAACAGATACCATTTTTAACCTTGTTGCAAAGGTGACTACTGATAGGAGTTATTTTTGAAACATTTGTCTTACCTTGGTAATGAAGGTAGACTTCTTCCTCCCCTTTAGTACTTTTAAGTTATTTGCTATAATAAACTATTAGAAGTTCTCTCATCTTTTTTGTTGGTTGTAACTTCTTCACACAGATCATGGGCGCTGGCCTGCATTCAGTCAGACAGTGTGGACTGCTCCTTTTTCTATGAAACGTTTCTTTCGTCAAAGCGTTTGATTTGTTTCGGGAAAATGTATTCTCACCACCAAAAAGGAACCCAGAGCCAGAAACCGTAATAAAACATCTTTTTTTTTTTTCAAAATACACAGAGCTGCTGATCTAAGTTCTAGGACATAAGGAAATATTCATGCTTGAAAATTTCAAACAATATTGTATCAGAAAAACTACTCTAGATAAATCATGAGCTGTAACACAAATCAAGTAATGTAAAATTATTGAGATGTGAACTGATTTATCTTGATGTATTCAGAGTCCCTGTAGTAGAGATATGTGTCTATCCAATCCCGCCCATTTAATACCTTTCTGAGAACATATCCCTTACTGTGCTGCAGATTTATTTGTCTGGAGGAAGCCCACTATCCACTTGACTACTTGATTAAACTAAAATCTAATGTAGCTGTTTTGAATAGGCCATCGTGTTATACTGCAGCCTACTTTAAAAACCAAAACATCAGTTATTTTGACTTGTTTCGTAATAACATTAATCTGATCTGATTAATCAGTTTTTGTTATGAGAAAGTTTTTTGTCAGAATTGTTATTAATGGGTATTTCACTAAATATTTCATTAAATGTGTACATTTATAATATTTGAAAGTTTGGCAAAACGATAGAAAAATATATCATCCGATCGAAATCATCCTGTGTCCTCATTTGATGACCAAAAATCTGGTGTGGCTTTTACTCAATTTTGTACTCATTGTACTATAACAATAATCAAATAATAACCTATAATAATGACAACTCATTTGCAGTCATTCGTATTTTGGTTGCAATAATGTGGTTATTATGTAGATGTATATTTAACCATCAGGTAAAGTATTATCAAACACATGGATAACAAAACACTTAATGTATTAATTACTATGCAATGTATTAATTGAAAGAAAATAATTAATAAATATCTTATACATACATTTTTACATATGAACACATTGAAATCAACCTAGTGTTTCAACGAAGGCCTCGAAGGCGTATTGACAGTTATGAATGCTGAATATTCAGAGTTCGATACATAAATGATTAAACAATGTACGTCATTGTTGAACGCATTTCCTTCAGTATTTCCCAACCTTATTCTAAGAATCAATATTTATTTATTAAAGGAGGGAACCATTTATTTCAAACATTCCTAGAAGTCGATATTGCTCACGACAAGCACATTCTAAGTATTATTAAAGACCACTGTAACAGGAAATATTTTTTTCACTCAGGGTGTCTTTTCATGAGTAATTTTGAAATTATGAAATATTTTTCACTTTCTGGAGTATCTTTAAGTTGTTTTCTTTTTTTTTTTACTACATCAACACGGGGAAAAGATAGCCGCAGCTGGGGTTTAGAGTGGAAGTAATTAACTTCTCCCTATGATTGTTAACAATTAGAAGTAGTGATTTTACTGTAACTAACAAAAGACTGGTAAACTATCAAAGTCAAATAAGTAAGTCAAAGTCGTTATGATTGAGAGGTGCTGTGTGTAAGGCAACTATGAACACAATGTTATCAGTGTCGTTAAATATTGAAACATAAAAATAGGTTTTATTTATTTAATGTGTAATTAGCTGTGTCATAAAGAATCTTTTATTTTCTACCAATCAAGAACTCTAAATTAGAATCCATTTAATATTCCAGCTTCATATTTTACTATAATAAAGAATAGTAATAATTAAAAAACAAACACAGAATATAACAGATTTTGACTGAATTATGCAACAGGTTAATTAAGCGAGGCAACATTCAAGAAAGTTTTCAATAAAAAAAATACTTTGATCTTAGTTTTGTGAAAATTTAAATTTTTACTTTACACTTTACTTCACTTCACATTATACTTCACACCATTTAAAATACCTCACTTCCCTCCCACTCTTCTCAACCCCTTACCATGATGCTTCTACATCTTGTATTTTAGTTTGGTTTTGACTATGACCGGATGTTACGTTTGAAAGATCATTTTCTCATTGTCTTTTGTTCCCATTTCTTATTGTCGTTTGAACATTGATTGTTATTTCACGTGTTTAAATGAAATCTTATATATATATATATAATTAAATTTTTTTAAAATTTTATAAAAACAGACACGTATCAGTGTTACGTGCCCATTCAAACTAGACAGTTGTTGAAATCCACATACTATTTTTTTTGTAAAATAATCTCTAATGAAACACTTATCTTTTCTGTTTGAAAATGTTATTCTTCTGCCTTTGAAAAAGGTTTTTAATAAAAACCGAAACATTGGCAATGAGAGTTAAATTTAAATTTGAGGAAGTGACCGAGTCCTGATAAACTTTTAGTTTGTTTCTATTTCACAGTCGATTTTTTTTATCAATGTATAGGTATATATATATAGACATTAACTTTTTCTAATTTGGAATCAAGAAGGGGTTTTTTTTATAAACAACGAATAAATTGTAATGTTTGATTATTCTATTCATTTCAGAGAAATTTACTGCTTTTAAATTGACAATTATTAGTATTGCTCCTTATAATTCCAAATATTTTTGATCAAGTTTATAGAAAAGAATATTTTCGTACTTTTAATGAATTGATTTTCATTTCTGATGAAGTGTATAATAAAGAACAATTTCACTCTCTTTGTTTTTTTTTTGTTATTAGCCTGTATCTGGAGTTTTAGATATAGCTCCCCAAAACTATATATCACTGATGGCAAACCTTGATAGATTGACCTACGCATGATTTTTAAATGACACACTATTGCTAGGCAACTATTTCTTTGTTAAAGATTTTATTTAGATTTTTTAATTTCTGTAGATAATTTCTATTTAATTAGTATTTTTCTCAAGCACTGCATTGAAACAAAAGCAATTTAAATGCCGTCTATAACCTTCATTCTGATCATTAGAATTCTAAAGTTACGCAAATTATGTCAAATACGTTTGTTTTATTTAAAATAATGCAAATGTGTTGTAAAATATCAAAGAAAATGTATAATTTTACTCGAATTTTGTGTATTGAAAAAAAATCAATCTACCACAGCAAATAAGGCCATATTTAAAGCATTTATAATTAACCACTATATTTAAAGATCCAGTAATACAGATAGAAAAAGATATTTTTTGGCAACTAGATGACATAGATACGTAGAAATATATTTAATTGCTTTAGATGTGAGTAAAGATTTTAATAGACAAGCACATTAGCAGTTTTGCTAATAACGTTGAAAGGGAAGTGTATTGGTCTTGCTAATATTAAAGAATTTGATATTGCAATCAAAAAAATGTATATTAATTGACCTTCAGAAATAGTTTATGTAACAACATATGGTAGGAAAGATCATTGGATTTATTCAATATCTTCAGTAAAATATTTTACTTTCTCTTATTGAATTTTCTTATATAATACAGCAGCAAATTTTAAAATAGAAGCATGGTTTAAAAACACTTTCGAGTGTCTTTATATATGCAAGAGCTCTTAATAAATGGCAAATTGCACAATTCATATTAAGGGATTCTCAATATTCAGGGATTTCGACGTACAGCATCGTGTAAAGGCTTACTTTCGGAGAGTCTTAAATCGATATAACAGTATTAGGAGAAATTAAGTTTTTTTTTCATTGAAAAAAAATGAATTATTCAACATACTTTGGTTAAATAATTGATCGTTTTTTTATGACATCACTCAGCATTTTAATGAACTGAATACAAAACTTCAAGGGCATGGACCACTTAAGGATGATTGAAAATATTAAAATATTTATAACGAAACTTTACTAAGAATTTAGATACAAAATCATGAAATGTTTTCCTCAATTACAAATAAATTTTCAAAACACAATAATTTTTGAAAACTCAGTTGGAATTAAAGAAATGGTAGTTAAAAAATATTTAATGATTATGCAGATATAAAACAATTTTTTTGGGAGAGATTCAATCAATTTAAGTTGAGGGTATAGCTAAACATATTAGACTTCTTGGTAATGTGAAGCTGATTAATATGAACTCTAATCTAACTGGCGATTCTCTTCCTATGACCAATGGTTTTTCTTCCTTTGCATTGTGTTTGTTAATTCTTTTTCTTTATTGTTTTTCATTTTCGCTTGTTTTCTAAAACTCTGTATATTTTAATACCTGTTTACATTACCTTTACACATTTCGTTTCTATAACCATGCTGAAACCTCTTTTGTTTGCAATTTCTATTTCTTCTGAGATTATATAAATTTGAAAGACTTCAGAGCATATTTTCTGTTTTTTTAATTTTTTTTCTTGTGACTTTTACTTTTATATACATATAGTAATAAATAATATTCCATAATATATATTATGTGTGATTTTCGTTAATTCTTGTTCATTCAAACACTAATTGCCATTTGAACCTTAAACATTTTTAAATCGTCAAACCACGCCTATTTTTACTAGTCAAGCCAATTAAATTTTAGTTTTAAAAATACTCAGTTAACAATTATTAAACTTAACTCTGGTGGAAATGGGCACTAGTGACCCACTAGTTAGTTCTAAAAAGTTATGAAAAATGTTGACCCACGTCTCAAAAAGGTTCACCATCCCTGCTATATATATTAGCAACTAAATAGAACCAAATAGACCAATTTAAACTAAATAGACCAATTTAAATAGGAATGTATATTGTATTTATTTATTGCAGGGTGAATTGGGTAATGACGATAAAACAAGATTTTTGGTATAAAATGGTATTCTTGGAATTAGTTTTGATCACTCGTATGCGCCACATTACTAGTGTTATAGCCAGTTCGTATGAACCAAAGCGGTGTCGTTAATTATGTCTCTGAAGCATGTTGTGGATAAATTTTGCGTATTTGCGTCTTTTTTTTTTACTTCAACTACAAAGTGTTTGTATTAAGAAGTGATTGTAATTTGGTTTCTACGATTAGGGAGGATTTATAACGGGAATGAGTGGTCACCATTGGTGGCACTCCGTAACATGGTTACCCTCACAGCTGGTTTAACAGATGAGGTCTGGGGGTCATTTTCCTTTGAAAGGCCTATGCGGGTTTAAGGTATTACAGGTGAGAGAAGGGAATAAGCAAGTGGGTTAGTAATCTGCTGTGGAATAATTTGTATCTTTCTATCGCAAAGTTCTGAACAGAACTATTTGCGTCTAAATCTGTAACATTTACAACATAAAACATATAACAAATTTATAATAAATATTCAAATAAAAATATTTTAAAGCAGTCAGGTTGGGAACAGTTTGAAACTACGTCAATTATAAATTTTATTCTCTACAGCATTTGTTTAAACATTTTTTTCCTGTAACTTAATTGGAGCACCTTAATTTTAACAAAGTGTAGATTGTAAAATTAACATTTAGAATTTGCTTACAAATTGTCATAGCTATGAATGAACGGGTGTTCTTGCCAACCATTTGATATTGATTTCAGATTTGATAATGTTTATTTCGTTTGCTTTGCTGAAATAATGAACTCAAATTAATCACAAATATATGACGTTATATCTAAGTTTTGCTTATAACCATAAATTCGTAGATAATGCTGGTATATATTAGTAAACATTATATTTATTATGATTGTGATCAAAATTGTCACAAGTTTTGATTCACTTGAAGTTTACTCTCAAATAAAATCAATTACATATACTCTACAAAAGTAACAGCTGACATGTACTAGTATTTTTAATACAACAGTCTTTCAAGTCACTGTTATTTCTACTTTTTGTTGAACTATTGTATGTGAAGTCGGGATGGGAATCTAGTATAAAATAAGGTAAAGGAATGTTTTATGACGTTTCTCACTGATTTTTCTTTATTTAAGCATATTTCTAGCTAACACATAGTACTGATACGAGTTATTAAAAGAATCGTTAAATCATAGATAATGATTAACTTGGTTGAAGTCAAAATAATTGAACAATAGTATACCTTGAATTTCACTTCTTTCTTTATTCTTCAAAGTATCGAGTTAACAGATCATGTTCATAAAGTATGATTTATCACTTGCGCAGTGTACTAGTTAAAGACCTTTGGTGAGTAGTACTTATAGTAAAGCAAATGGTATCATTACTTCATGTGTTTTATTTTTGTTTTCAGGTCAATTGTTGGTCAAAGGTCAGTGCCAGTAAGCGTATGCAAGAGTATTGTGTGAAAAGACTATTGTTCAGTATCAGTTGAGGACAATGACCAGGTAACAGCAGTCCAGTTAAAGTACAAACCTAGAAAGTTCACTAGTTTTTAAAATTTTATTTCAGTACTTGAATTGAATTGCATCTCTTCTTTTGAAGCATTATTTAACAAACTTTCAGCCTGAAATCCTGATCGAAACTAAAATATATTTAAAAAAAAACTAATAATTGTTGGATATTTTATACTTTATATTGTCCAATGTCTTGAGAAAGTCTTTACTTCGCGCTACCACCTACACTACCTACATATAGATTTTCAAGGCCTTCCAGTTTTTGTAAGAGGTTTTTTATTTCTTTTTTCAAGCATGTATTCTGAGCCAATTATTTATTCTGTCTTTATATGTTTTTTTACATCATAATAAGAAACTATTTATAGGTTTAAAGGTTTTGGTTTAAAAGACACATTAAAATTGTACTGTTTTGTCAAATATCTAAAGAGAGTGACTATGCTGTCGACCTGGAATTATTAATAAGTTATTATTAATGTCAAAGATGATAAAGAAGAAAAACATAAAAAAAATAGTGAAGGAAATAACTGAACATAAAAATAAAACTAATTTGAAACTGTGAGAAACAAGCCATTCGTAATACCAGACAATCAGTTAAATTCCATTTAGAGTGTCCTAAGTTTTTCATTATAGACTTTAAGAGTAGCCATATTTAAAGGGTGTCTTATACCCTACTGATATATAAGTTGTTGGAGCGATGACAAATGTTTTTTCACAAGAAGTTATTGGGAGCACCTGACTACAGATAATTCAGTGATAGGTTTTAAAATTGAAGGATAGGTTGTTTTAGGAGCATCATCCTACCCCTAATTCTGCAGTGGATTATACTGAAATGTAACATATGTAAACATAAACTCCTTGAAAATTAATTTACTTTTAGATTTAGTTTAATATAGCTATCATATACTAAAGATATTTAGTATATAATGCTAATGTATATATGCATGCATAATACATGATTATCAAACTCCGTGTGAGAAGATTACCAAAAGTTATAAACAACAGATTCAATGACATCACTTATTTTAATATGATTATAAAATTGTATAATTTTTTTTTATAATTAATTATTTTATTTCTAACAAAAAATCAAATGCGACGAGAGTAGTCAACCAGGTTACTGCAGTCAGGTGGATCTGTTGTCCAAGGTAGATCTGTTCCATTAGTATTTTACCAATCGCTAAAGGTGTTGGAAAAATTTCTGATGGTATACATTTTACATAGCCTGAACTCAAGGAGATTATTTTCAGAAGTTCAGTTTGGTTTTAGATTTCAAACACCCTCATTGGAGACTCTTGAAAAGGCATCAGAGATAATTGAAAGGTATCTGGATATGAATGATAATGGTGTCATTGAATGTATGTGCTTCACTTGATGTGGCCTGGCGGCCAAGCATCTTGAGAGGCCTCAAGAGTTTTCAAAGTCCAAGAAATTTGTATTACTTGGTAAAAAGTTATTTTCCTAACAAAAATACCACTGTAAGTTTCAAAAATTAAATGAAAACTACTGAGACGACTAGAGCTTGGTGACAGAGAATCTGCTATAGACCAACTTTTTGGTCCATAATGTATGACTTCCTCATCCAACTTGTGCTAAAGTTATAGCGTTTGCTGACGACTTCTTGTTGTTGTTGGCTGGTAAAACTGGAGGTGAGTTACTATCGTAACTGGTTGATGAACCTAATAGATGCTTGTTCTCAACAAAGTAAAATCTCATTTAAAGAAGATAAATCCAAAGTTCTTCATATGTATAGAGAATACAAAAAAAATTCCTCAGAAGCTTGTACATCTTGGAAACCGTTAATTGCAGTTAGTAAGAAGCCTAAAGTATCTAGGATTGACATTTGATAGAAGCTTGGCATGGATATGCGCATAAGACAAGCAAAAGATAAAAGTTGGTAGTTTGTAAATCTCACAAGTCAAGCACTAAACTTATTTTATCACAGCAATGCTTTTGTATATTGTACCTGTCGGTTGAAAGCTTTGCGGTCGACATTAATAGAAAACGATTGAAGAAAGTGCAAAGGCTGTACACAATAAAATTTATTAAGCGGTATCGAACGATGTCATATGATGCTGCTTGCATAATTAGTAGGAATCGTAGGGAATGAACGGACTAGCGAAAGAGGAGCAAAAATTAGATGTACAGCAACTCACTATCAATACCAAATCTTCCCCTATCCACTATTGTTGACGTGAGCCGGTGAAAAGCTATTTCTCAGGTTGGAGGACACTTGGCTCTATTCTACAGTAGTAGCAATGAACAGGGAGTTTTTATCATCACGGAGAAAGCATTTCAGGATGCGCCATATTGTTGTTGAGTATATGGTGACACAAACATTGTCAGCCCATTGAAAGATGCTGTCATACATCAACCGGTTCAATGTTGCATCCACGACACCTCCCTATGCAGGAAGTTACATCACAAACAGTGGACCATCTTCTGTGGGACTGCCCCGACTTAGACCAATCGAGAGCTGTGTTTATGCAAGGTTATATAATTAAGAAGGGAAGAAGGCCCTCACCTAAACGATAGCTGCTATATGAACTACTACATTTAATTTTATAAATAAATGTATTTGAGAATGGTCTGGACCTTAATTGAAGATATGTTCACTATCTGACCAAAAGATCTAATTCTTAGGCCGAGGATGCTAAAGTACAGCACGTAAATATATTAGAAAAAGATATCAGGTTAATGTATAAAGTAAGAACCTTTGCCTTAAATTTAATAAACGGACTTGGACTAAAACTGCTCACTCTGTAATCGGAATACGCCTGAGAATTTTTATTCATGTCCAGCGCTTGAATGTAGCTGAATATCTTGTTTTTGTTTTGCAGTAAAAATATTATAAATAATAAGAATTTTATAAAGTTACTTGACAAACTCCGGACAGAGAAAACATGCACAAGTTCATAGGTAAATCTGGACCTTGAGGTTTTATTTAATAATATTTATTGATCCTATGCAACTGAGCTGAACATGGTAGTAAAGCAGATTACTAAGTCTAATATGACAGTTACTGTATATAACTAGGAGAGCTGAAACACTGGGGAATCAATACGAGTCTGCAAAGGAGCTCATTAGCAGTAGCCCCTGTGCCTAATCCAGTAATCCTCTTTGCCACCGCAAACCTTTAACTCTCATTTATTCTACACTCATGAAAAAGGTCACACTATTTTTAATTGGGATTAGTGAGAGATTATGTACATGTCCTTTTATACATGGATTCAATTTACATCAACATTTGACAGTGATACGGGTACTTATAAAATAAAACGAGGTCAAAAGAAACAAGAAAATCAATTTCGTGTCTTGATTGCATTTTAAACTACATAGTTCGTTTTGAACACATGGTAAATATATAGGACATTACTTTTTCAACATGTTGTACTATTCCAACATTATACTATCGGTAAAAAATCCTGCATTTTCGGTTCCCTCTCTTTGGCTGAAGAATGATTAAAGTGTTTTTTTACCAAGTAATATCGTTATCAAAGATAAAAAAGACGTTGACTTACTTAAGTAAATTTAAATATTTAGACATATAATTCGTTTCATGGGTTTTAGAGTATTTTGGTTCTTTTTTTGATTGTATTTGCGGTAACAGACAATTCTCAACTTTTTGTTTGGGACAAATATTTTGAAAACTTAAATTAAGGTTATTCCATAACAAATATGAATTACTCTATTATAAGTGTTCATTATGTATATTCAATTCAGTTATACTTTTTACGAAACTTTTAACTTTTAATACTTTTAACTGTAATAATGTATTAATCAGAATAGGAAATATATTTCGTAGGCCTCATAGTATGAAATGTCTTACTTATACATAGAACGCTTCCACATTATTTATCACAAGTAAAAGGAACACTATTATATGACACATATTCATATGGAAACTTTCTACTCCACATAGTGAACACTCATTGGAATACTCTCCATTAATGTTCATTTGTATGCCAATATGCATGTTTCATTACAGAAATTGTGGTAATTGAACGACGAAATTTCATGATTAGTTTTCCACTATTGACAATCTGGGAAGGATTAATTCCTCATACAAAGTAGTTTTTAGAGAAATCATTTGTAACGTCGTATTAATCATGTAATATTGGAAGTGTAATTATCCTTATGATGGTAAATGTTCCACCATAACATGATTAGAAATATAGTTTAATTCTTTAAAAGCTTAAATATGCATAAGTTAGGTAAATGTGGAATATGGTAGAAAAAGTGGTTGTTGCTCTAGAATATTTATTGAAAAAAATTTGGAGAAAATAGCTTTCAAATGTGAAAAATTTCAAGAAAATTAAACAAAATAAAAATTCATATAGATATCGTGTCCAAAAAAATGAAAACGCAGACACTATAAATGACA
Source organism: Hermatobates lingyangjiaoensis (assembly GCA_026182355.1). Taxonomy (NCBI): domain Eukaryota; kingdom Metazoa; phylum Arthropoda; class Insecta; order Hemiptera; family Hermatobatidae; genus Hermatobates; species Hermatobates lingyangjiaoensis. The sequence goes on along the minus strand of JAPFBL010000014.1, from coordinate 2,417,111 downwards.
TTTATCTCAGATACTATACAATACAGAAGTGATAAAAGAGATATAAAAGTATCTCAGACAGAAAAATTTAACAAATTTATAATTAATATTTGTCCACGCCTGCAAATGGATGGTGGAGAGAGGGGGCAACTGGTTTAGAATTATGTAAATGAAGTCGTGTGGCGATTGATAACAGATTTTTTTTTATTAAAAATATTAATGTCTACTGTTTCTCTGCAACTTCAAGCATTAAACTATCGACAACAGTTTAGCCAGTTCTATTCGTGGTGATATAGAACATTTAAAGAAACTGAATTCCAGTATGTAAGTGGAGCTTGTCCAATAATTTAATCTATAACCTTTCAATTAGAACTACATGCAAATATTGAGAGGTAAATGCTAAAAGATAAACACGGTCGCAAGTTGCATTATATGGAGGAAATAAAAAATAAAGAAGCAGAACATTTTCAATGTCAATGAAACCTTCAAATAAGCTTTTGTCCTAGGTTAGAGTGGCCTTCCTGTACATTCCGATGGTTTCTTCCTTCCCCATGAGTTGATAGCAATTTGCATAAAGTTCACCATTCTACTGAAATTAGTATTTTAGCGATTCATTGGTTTTTTGGGTCCTTTTTCATTGATATATAGAACTTCTAAAGCCTGGAGCTGCTTTTGTCAATTTAGAAGGAAATTATCTTTGTAATGTTTACCATGGTTTCTTTTTGTCTATTTTTTTTATGGTATTTGATTTTAGTTTGTCTTCTGATCGTTTGTACCTGAGACTATTTTTTTTTCATAAATTCGAATGGACTAAGTCAATGAACTTCCAGAATAAAAATAAAAGTTAAACCGTCAGTACAAAAATAAAAACTAAACCGTCTGTCTGGAGTAATATGGTATGCTAGTAATATGGTGTGCTAGAATACTTTCTAAGTAACAATAAGAGATACATTTTAGACATTTATGAGTACATTATTATTCATGTGTTAGTAGACTAAAAGAGATGAAGTTGAACGCTTTCACAAGAAATTAAGAGTCTGTCATATTAAACTCTGATATAATGCATTGAGGAAAAAACTGAAATTATACTTCCTTATGAATTTATTAAGAACTAGATGGAATTAGTATTCATCCAAAGTTATAGCACCAGCTCCAACCAGAAAACTCAGGGACTCAAGAAAATCCCTTGCCCAAAGAAATGATATATGCTACCAAAGGTTTGAGTGAAAACGTAGATGTCTTAATTTGACGAGCAGACAAGCCAAATGTTTATTATCCTAGACAGACTGAATTGTGGAGGAAAACCTGATGTAATCCTCTTAAGGTAGTCCAGTTGATTATGTGCTTTCTTCTGGACTGGTAGATCCGGGATTTGAAACCACTCCACTCCTCAATTTATATTCTTGCTGGAGGTGAACAAAAATCTTAGCATGTCGTCCCTCAGAGAGGACGTTAAGCCGTAGTCCAAAGCCTCTACGATGTCAGGTACTCGATAAGAATTCTACTACAAATACACTTAAATTAGGCAAAATTTAGGACCCACAATGTTCGTTAGGTGGTGGTAACACAAAGGGCTGATCTTGGTTTATGTCTGTTTCCTCATGGGACGACTTATGCAACCTAACCTGATTGTCATAAATAGCTCCAAATTCAAAATAATCAACAGAAATCTAACGAATCAACTGAATCATGAAGTCAATAAATTAATTATGGAAGCAATTACAGAGCCATAAATTAGATTTATTAGTCCTTAAGGACATACTCACTTGTGTAGGATATACCTGATGTAATCCTCTTAAGGTACAAGTACAAGAATTCCACTGTGTCTAACATATCAAAAGAAACATGGTCAACAATTGTGACAACTTTAAGAAACACTCCACTCCTTACAATTTAATGCATTCGTTAGCTGGAGGTAGATGCACAAATTACTATTCACAAATCTGTCATAATTCAGAAATTGATAACAATTTGAAAGCCGTCTTAGTCCAAAGCCTAAACGATGTTTGTTTTCAGATAAGAAACTTCTACTACAAGATACACTTAAAGTTAATAACTAACGAAGATGTTAGGAAAAAACAACAGCATGTTCGATATAAGGTGCGGAACACAATGAGGAAGGCAATCTTAGGTTTATGTAGTTTCCTACATAGGTAACGAGCTTATGCAACCTAACCTGATTGTCATCAATAGTCTCTCAAGATTCTAACCTAATCAACAAAGTTTAACTTGAATCAACTGAATTTGTGAGTCAATAAATCGTAGATTACTGGAAGTCAATTAATGAGTACTAAATTAACCATTCTAAATGTAACCATACTGATGCGTGCTCTAAAGAACAACCTCAAATACATCACCAGAAAAAGGCAACAGTAAACCCTAGTCAAGATCACAAAGATAATTTTCCGCCAGATTGACGAGAAATACTTCTGGATTTTAAAAGTTCTATATATCAATGAAAAACCACCAAAATCAATGGGTGAAATGCTAATTTCAGTGAAATGGTATTTTTTTTGTGAATTTACTTCAACACGTAGAGGAAAGAAGAAACCAACAAAATGTAAAAAACAGGCAGTCCGATCGGACAATCTGGGGACAATTGACAAGTCCTTAATGCATAGTAGTTAATAGAAACAATAATTTGTAACCGTGCATCGTATTAGTCATCTAATATGTCAATGCGTAAATATCCTGATGATGGTCAATGTTCGCCCGATACATGTTGAGAAATGAAGTAATTTAGTTATTCAAAGAAGTTGTGTCAATGTGGGTCAGAAGAGAAAAAAACTGTTGTCGGTAGTATAATTCTGAGGAAAGAATATCAAAAAATTTAAAGAACTTCAAAAAATGTATTCGTTAAAAAATTGATATAGAGATTTTATTACATATATGTAATGTAATTGTATGTAATGATACATAATATAATAGAAGTCGTGTGAATATCTATGGTATGAGGGGTACTATAATCAAACACAGAAGTACTTAAAACATAGTCAGGTAAAATTAGTCAGTTTGCGTGGAATAATCTATGATAGTAAACAATCGAGAAGTAAGAGAGATTAATTTGGTCGTTAAACTGAACGATGTTTATTTTCAGAAAAATATACTGAAATGATTTTTAGAAGTAAGTTTAAGAAAGTTGAAGAGTTGTATGTGAAATGAATGGTATTGGTGATTGAAGACAAGGTGATATAAATGTTGAAATCGGTGCACTGGATAACGGGCGAAGTCAAGGTAAGTTAGCTGAAAGGAACTTAACTTGACCTCGACCCAGCTTGATTTTGGGTCTACAAAATAGTTTTTTCCTTGTGGGAAGCCGAATAGGAAACATATAGTGCTTCCTTGTCAGTCACCAAGCGTCCTACGGAATTGGTAATTTGGAGTAAAATGTATCATGGTCACCAGGAAATGATATAGAAGATCTGGCAGAAGGCTTGAGGATCTATTTCTTAACGAAAGGTGTCAAACTCCTCTACGATCAATTACTTTAGTGAATCATGCAATCAAGTATAGAAAAACAGTGTATAGTAGAATCATGGTTCCGTGAGTAATTAATGCTGACACAAAAAAATATTATTTCAAAATTCTGAGTTTTGAATCAAGATATTTCATAATTATATTGGAAAGTGATATTACTCATGACTCATCAGAGATTTGAGAAATTTGTATTATCAAATTTGTAGACATGAACTGATTAAGAAAGCTATCTCATCCAGATGCATACCTTAGCTGTGTTTCTTATACCTCTAAAATTTATCTGATCGTATTCTTTGTTGCAACTTTTTGTTTCATAAGGACATGCAAATTTTATTTTAAAATGTTATATCGTAAGCTCAGAAATACAAACCTCATACAGAATTTTAAGATTCTTGAATCTCTGTAGAAGAGGCTTAAAATTAGTAACAGTTTTGCCATAAAGATCGGAGAGTACCTTTCCCATATTTCTCATTACCCAAAAACAATAGGGTTCTTAAAGGAACCAGAATAATATGTTTCGCATAAAACTTTATTTGAAGCTACGTGTAGATTGATTACAAAATGTTCACACTCTAACCACTAATTACATTGTGGAAACAATCATATATGGTTGATCTGCTTATGATTTTTGTTGCTTTAAGAATTTTATTTTACATACTAATGATATTAACTATTTAAACGAACTTCAAATTGCTTTTATAAAACTTATGAATTATATTTGATTGAACTCTATGGAAAATGTTTAAGTCAATGTAAACAAAGCAACCAGTAGAAGGAGTATTTATTATTTCAACCTGAGTTTTCAGTTTTTATAGCATTACTAAACTACCCGTGACCCGTTGAGTCATTCAACAGCTCCTTTTTATTTCAATCAAATTCACATAAATGCATAATTCTATTACATAAGCTCGGTGGATCAATGTTTCTCATACATACCCATGACAGGAGCATTCATTTTGTCTTCTAGCAAATGCTGGAGCAATCCAGACAAATTCTAGTGAGTTAAGAAATTCTTGAGGGTAATGTGTGGGTTCTGTTCCTACACAAACCGAGTTGTATGACAGATATTGTTTAATTCCTCCTATTAAAACACCTTAATATTTTAATCATAGGAAATTATTCAATTAAATTATGATTAATTTCACTGTGTGTCTCGTTAAATGAAACTTATATAGAGTTTTCTGTGAACAAGGTTTGTGGGTTGGCGAATGAAGAGTAAATGTATTCAACACAGGAATCAACATTATATGCAAGGATAAACATATCTTCGGCCAGTAATAATCTCTTTATTTTCCTTATCTTCAACTCAGTTTTGACCAAGATTTATCAGAAATTTAGAGTATTTCTCATCTATTCTTAACTATCATATTGTTTGTTAAATGGAATTTAGTAAAGTTGCGCGACAAGTAAGACTGATTCAAGCATTATAGATGTCAGCATCAGTTTCTCTCTTGAGAACTGAAAGAAGTTGTCAATTTTTGAGATTCTGCAGCCAATGCAATCAGACCTGAAGTCCTTAATTTAGAGAGGATTAGTTTTATTAAGAACTTTTCTGTACCTTCCGTTGGATCGGGAGCCCTTTTTTACCATTTTATTGAAATAGATATATCAAAAGAAGAAAATATAGGCATTATGACTATGTTTTTTGATTACAAACATAATTGCGTGCTGTTAATATTTTACTTATATTAATTTGATAATTTCTAAGACTTGTGTTAACTATAATAAATATCATTTCTTGATGTATTAAATAATTATTTCATATTCTCGTCGATTATTCAATAAATTTTCTCTCTTTAAATTTATTATAATTAAATCATTATAACTTAGGTCAAAAAAACATTTATTTAATCTCTTGACGTCATTTTTATCAGGTTTTCGAAGCTTAATTTGCATAAGTCCCAGTGCGCAGTCGATAGCGCGGGTTCCAATTGCCTGGACCTCCAATACCGATAGAGTGGGTTCGATTCCCACAGAAATTTTAAAATTTTATTCAGTTTAGAGCGTGTGCAAATATTTAAACACGAACATCAGAGTTTTATAAGGTATATAGACTGTATTTTGAGCTAATAAGAATTTATTGATTTTTTTCACTAATGAAAAAACTATTTACTTCATTCTACCATAAAGTGCTATTTTTTACCGATAATATTTCAGGAAATACATCGGATCACAAAATTACCTGTGAAGGTATGAATAGTCTTCTGTAAGAGACTCTCGTACCGTTGTCCAGCAGCACTACATAAACGTAGCAGATTGTTTCTTGGGGAATCAACGAGTATGCTCAATGTAAATCAGAACCCCTGTTGACGTTCTCAATGAATTTCAAATATGACGATAGTCATATTTGTAGGGATATTTACTATATTGTGGCTTGGAAAGACGTACAACCATTCAATAGTAGCCATTGTGAGTGGGTGTAGCCTCATGAGGTCGGTGCAGTCCCTCAAAGTTGAGGGACATCCAACACTATGGCTCCTACACTTGGTCTGCTCCCACGTCCTTCTCATATTTCGCCAGACCACCTTCACAGCACCTCCAAATCAGGCGCAGTGACTAACAAATAAATGAATAAGTCAACATATCTACTCCTGGAATGTCTGGCTATTTAACATACAGAGAACTTGTTAAGTCCTTTCTCTTCATGGCCTATATATGAAATTAAACATACAATATTGCTAATAAAACTTATATAATAAATTGGTAATAAGGCCATCCTTAGATCCTAGTATAACAAACGATCTATCTAATAGAAAGGATTATTCCTTAAAAACGACACGAATTGGTCGTAGGATAAATCCTTAACTGTGAGTTAATACAAAGGTATATTTAATGGGTTAATTTAGGAACTCAGTATTTCAGTTGAGTTGCTCTGTAATGCCTTAGTTGCTATTGAAGACGACCCTCTCAGTAAACATTTGAGTCTATCATGAGATTCAATGCCAATGACTGCTTTGTAAATAATTGCAAAACATTCTCATGTTTAAACTGACTTATTTCAATGACTAGTTGAATTCTCGATGCACTTCATTTAATTTTGCTTGCACTAGTGTCAATTAAATTTATTTAGCACGTCTTCTATTTGAAATAAAAAAAATATATGAGAGGTGATAAGGTCCAGACATTATCTCGTATTTTGCAATATAAATGATCAATAATATATCTTACTGGATTTTCAACTCAGACAGTGAGAATATTGTGTACACTTTTTGACTTTATGTAACTGATTACTTGTAATGGATTAGAGCGAGGTAGTTCTGAATATGAAGTGTTTTATTCCAATAGCAGACGCTGTGTCCCTAGGACGTTTTTTGTATTTCATTGGTATGTCAGTTATAAAAAAAAAAGACTGCTTGTGGACCACTTCAAACGAGACATTGCATTATCACCACAACCTTGAAACAGTAGTTTACTGTTTGCTGTTTTACGATCTATACAGTTTAAACTGCTCTTTTCTTTTGCTGCTGATGGGAGGATAGTAGAATTTCCCAGATAGGTAAAAATTATCATCTGACTATTGGTCTTCACACAATTGCTACCTAAACATTGGAAGGAGAATCTTGTCCTTTCAAAATGACTTACACGTTTTGTAATTAAGTTATGACGCCTACAGCCTAAAGTGTTGTAGGCGTCATTGGACTAACACTTAGAACATTCATCTTGTACTTGAAAATCATTCAATTATATCAAATTTCTTTGAAGATGAACTAAATCCGAAACTGGTAACGGTATTAGGCGAGGTAAGACATCAGGTTTGAACACATTCTAGCCTCTGTGGATAACAATTAACATGTATTTAAAGTATCATTGTATTTAGAATTACTAGAAGAGTAGTATTTATGAATGACTTCGAGGATTAGATTTGTTGATTGTCTTTTAATGTTTAGGCAAGAAGATCCCTTAGTCACTCTTTGGCATTAGTAATGACTGTGTAACCCGTCAGTTTCATTAACGTTGATTCATGGGTGCTGAATGTGAATGGTTTGATATTGTAGTTAGCGACAGTAACAGCTACAACTGGATATCAATAACAACTAAAAAAAATATTAAAGTGGATTTTTTTTATTGATTCTGAAGTTACCTTTATTACCAGATTCGTTCTCAAGAATGTTGATGTATCATCGTCAAGTCATTTTAAGCGTTAAACAGTCATGCTTTTTGAACTAGTGACTAAGAATTATTGATACAAGTTTTTTTTAAGCTCAATGATAACATAAACTACATTACGTATTATATTGTTAGTAAATTATATTAGCAACATTATTAACTGAAGCGTTAAGTAATCTTAGCATTCAGCAAATGTTATTCATGAATTTTACAAAGTAGTGAATGTCAGGTTCACAACATTAATTAAACCAGATGTCGTACACCCATTATCATTTGCATGAAACATAAGTCAAGAGTTTATTACTTTTTTCCTCTCTGGTGAAATAGAAGACGCACTTGCTTAAAAGGAAGGAAAACAACTTGATACCACAAGTCCAAGGCCATCTGGCTCGATTCCACATACTTTCAGTGAAGTAGAAGCCAAAACACTTGCTTTGGGCTTTACGTAACCATACCTGGTTTAATTACAACCATTTTCTCATATTAAAACTCATTTTACGACCTTTATTGAGTAGCTTATCTTAATTCTAAGCATACTGAACACAATTGACTGATAAACAATTAATCACAACTTCAAAAGAAATAGAAAAAGTTCTATAACCTTTTCAAGGTATTCGTTGTCAAGAAAAAAAAAATAATAATAATAAGACCTGAAAAATGCCACCTTTCACTTTTATCACAAGATACCTTGAAGCTTTAAAACTTCTTTTTTCCTTTAAACCTGTCGTGAGTTATTTGACTAACATTCTGAACTTTACTGATTTTGTCACGTTCTATCAATTGCCCATCTTCCACACAAATATTTATTATATTTTTTGTCTAAAGTTACAACAAACGTGACTGATTCTCTTTTCATTCTTGTGTCTTGTACAATTTTAAATTATAAATATTATTCAAAATATGACTGTGGTGGTCAAAATGAATACCTTAAAAGTGCAAATAGAAATAGATACTGAACAATATAGTATTCCCTATTCAGGAAGAATCAAAATAGAAGACGTTCTGTTCTGATTTTCTTCTGTTAATTAAATGCTGTTCACAGTGTCATTATAGAGAGTGCTCTGTTCTGAATTATTTTTAGCATAACATTTCTTCTCATTAGTTGTGCAAATCCGTCATTGTGTGGTATTTACTCATACTGAGGTAAAAGGATAAATCAAAGTCTCCACACATGAACAACAAGCTTTTTTATCTACGCGTTTCGAACACTTCGTGTTCATCGTCACGTAACTTCTACAATACAAATTACAAGTTCAAAGTTACAAAAACAACAGGAATTGTATACAATAAAATTAAAAAAGAATGATATACCCAAATGAAGGAGTAGAGAACCGACCAGAGTCGAGGGTTCAACTGAGGAATTTAGATCATGTGAGATAGAGTGGGGAAGGGTCGTTAAAAGATAAGGAGACAAAGGAGTTAGGAAGTGACAGTGATGTGCTATAAAGCAAGCCAGAAAACACCATTTTAGAGGAAAGAGTCCTTTTTTTATATATATACAAAAAAAATTTTGTAGCAACAATTTGCGAAAATTTTGACAGCCCGATATTCCTCATTAAAACACGACGGTGAATTTTGATTTAAGGCTTTATTTATTTCAAAAGCATCCAAGTTTGAAATTTTTATTTAAATTTGCTATTAAAATGTAAGATGGCAAGGTTCTTGTTAGGGTCAAACTAACTGGTTGTGTGGCTGGGTGTTTTCAAAATGTGAAAAAAATTCTTTATTATTCTTACTATAATTTTTTTTGCATATACTCCTTAAAATGTTCCCGGGTTCTTTTTTCGAAGGAACGCACAGTCAGACCAATGTAAACATTGGCAATCTGTACATAACAACTTATAAACTCCACTCAATTAAGTGGGTGACTACAAACCTAAGGGGTTAACAAAGATGTTAAATTACCATTCGTTTTGTAACTTACTCTAAAATTTCTTTCATATATTTGCAATTTTTAGGGAGAAACAACCCACATAAGGTAGAGTAATCTTGGTTGGATTTTAAGCTGTTTTGAGGAAAAATGATATTTAATAGTGTTTGTTCTTTTTTATATAACAATTTGTTTATTAGCTGCTTTGAATAACTGTTATTTGTTGCTATGGTTTTTATGGTTTCTATTTATTTAAACGGTTTTCTTTAGATAAAGGTATCGGAAACAATCGACTTATCATCGAATGGAAGCACTTAATTTGTATGGTATGTGATGCAAGGAGGAACATGTATGGCAGAGTCCGTGAAAGCGGGTTTTCGAAAAATGTAGGAATTCAAAGCCTTTTTTTTATGACGTGTTATAGTTAAATCTAAAAAATGTAATGATTTATTTTGTTCACATTCTATAGTGAATTTGAAATGAGTGTTAAGATCATTAGTTAGTTTTAATAAGCAGTTCAACTGTCTAGTTGTTCCACTGAAAATTACAAAAAAGTCATCAACATATCTTCAACAAAATAAAATTAATTTTCTAAAGGGATGGTTGGATGAGAAAAGGTGTTCTTGGAGGGGACTTAGATATAGGTCGGCAAAAAGTGGAGAAATATTGGAACCCATTGGTAGACCAATATTGCTTTGCTTGGAAAATTTTTTATTAGAATGAAAATAATTATTCTTTACACATAATTACACATACACACTTCAGTATGAGAAATTATTTTTGGATGATGGAGTCATCAGTAGTACGTAACATTGTATTGGAAATAACTTCTATAATATCAGGGATTGGGACGCTTGGAAATAGTTTTTTTAAATCATAACTAACTAGGGTAGCATTACGGGTTACAACTATCGTTTTTAACTCATTTATTAGATGTAAAGAGTTATTTATTGTGTAGGGACATTTATATTGAATGGGTTGTCGGAAGAGAACATTCACATGTTAAGCTTTTTTTTGAAGCGGTGAATTAGAAAATGACACGATAGGCCTGATCGGTATGTTTATGTATTTTGGACAAGGAATATAGAAGACGAGGGCGAGAATTTGTCGGAAGAAATAGAATAGGCTTAAGAATCAATTTAGGACACGTTTCAAGTGTCTTTCTGAGAGTATTTTGAATGTGTTTGTCACCTTATCTTTTAACGACCCTTCCCCACTCTATCTCACATGATCTAAATTCCTCAGTTGAACCCTCGACTCTGGTCGGTCCTCTACTCCTTCATTTGGGTATATCAATCTTTCTTCATTTTATTGTATATAATTCCCTGTTGTTTTTGTTACTTTGAACTTGTTATTTGTATTGTATAAGTTTACCCGACGATGAACACGAAGTTTTCGAAACACGTAGAATAAAACTGCTTGTTTTTTATGTATAGAGACTTTGATTTATCCATTTACCCCAGTATACATTCTTCGTCTGTTTTCTACACTTCTAAATATGCATACCGACATCTATGACAGAGAGGCCATCTATGATCTTATTGTTATAAGCATCAATTTAAATAATAGTATTTTTTAACAATTACTATTAATCTGGTGAAATGGCCTCTACCACTACTAAAATGGTGGTCAAATAACAAATGAGAAACTTTCTGACCTAAAACACACTCCCAACGGAAGCACTCACAATTAAGTAGCTCTCAGCTCTAAATTTACCATTAGATAAAGTTCAAATGAAAAAATATTATCAAATTTAAAATTAATTAATGTCAAGAAACTTGGTAGGAACACCTACTGAATGTCACAATGTTGACATAGCAAACGCCTACACTGCAATCTTACATATTTTTGAGATCTAGAAGACGTCACAGAGAAAAGTGTTGAGAAAAAATATTCTAAGATGAATATGGTACTATCATTTTTTTAACATATAGTTGCTTATAACTTCTGTATAAGTTAAATACAAAAATCATTCCTTCATGACTTTTCAAGATGTATATAACAATTCCGATAGTTTTTTTATCCCAATATCTCACACATATATCACAATCCGATTGTAGCTTATGCACAGAAAAGTACAGCTTGTTAAAGAGTACTATATATATAATATTATTTATATTACCATATATAAATAGTATAGATTGATATTCGAATGGTGTTTATGATGTCAATACACAAATTCACGTAAAATACGTATATGTAACATAGAATTCCAAATAGCCTGCTTCACGTAGTTTCAAAATATATAGGAGTTTAGTAACAAAAAACAGATATTTGCTTAAACTTTATTATAAGAGATGTGATACTATCGTACTTGAGAATTGCGGAGATTATTATTTCGCCACTGTGGAATAAAGTTCAAGGACATAAAGCAACATATCCACAAATTTATACATTTATTTCTTATTTTGTAGGAATTAACTCATACAAAGGTAACTACTGGTTAATATATTTGTATTGTAGCTTAATTATATTTTGCTACAGTAATTTTTCTAAAATAATGCAACTCTCATGAGCCCTATACAAGAAAGTTAAATTAGCAAATTAAATCCATAATTTTATTGCAATATTAAGAAATGTGTTTCTTTTCAAAGAGGGAATAATATAATCTTACAATAGCTTTTCTCTTTCAAACTTTTTCAGATTAGGAATGCTTGCCTATGACATTTTTCTATCCAAAGCACTCAAAGTGCTACATAACATTTAAAGAAGATGTATAGGTTGTTGATTCCTTCAGTTTTGTAAGCAACCGGTTTCTGGTAAAGCTCTAAGCAAAAAGTTCTCAATCATTTTTTTTTTTTTGGTTACTGCATAATTTCCTTTGAAAGTATACTGGTATACTTGTTTCAGACAAGGTGAGTAAACTGCATGCTTGTAAAAAAAAGCCTGCTTATATTTCTCACTCGTTACTTGTTTAAACATATTAAAAAAATCTGGAGTGGCCTACACTCTACTTTACTATAAGTAACTCAATGTCAAATTTCTTGAGTATATAAAACATAACGTATCATTTAAGCATAACATAATATCTAAATGGGATATAATTATTAGCATTGCATTCATGAGTAGTACAATATGATGTGGTGGGGGTGGGTGGGTGCGTGTGTTAGCATTGCTTGTTACACGCTACGGTCCAGAAATCTTTGATGGATCAAGTTGATATTTTACACCAAAATAGGCCCATTTAGACAAGATCCCTATTGTTTGGGAAGAATTATGCATGATGGGAAGGTCAACTTTTTTGCCAAAAACGTTTTTTTTAAAACATTTATTTCTCCTAAACTGGTAACCCTAGAGTTTTGAAATTTTGATCATTATCTTTGTAGTTACAAATGTAACAAACGTAAAAATATATTCTAGAATTTTAAATAACAGAAATATTTTTTTTTCAATAAAATGTAAAATTATTGACTTATAATTAATCTCAAACCTTGTGAGAGCGATACAAGCAATACTTTTGATGATCAAAATGAAACTATGCCTAAAAATAGAACATTATTGTGGAGTATGAGTCAGATATTTTTTTCTAAAATTCATTCGTAAATCGTTAGTAACGATTTGTTTTTCAAATAGCTGCTTTACGTAACGGTTTCAAAAATATATAGGAAATTTGTAACAAAAATGGAACAAATTTAGCATTAAACTTTATTATAAGAGATTCGATAAGTTTCAAATTCGGAAGATTATATATTCGCCACTTGAATAAATGTTCTGTTTATAGGACATAAAGTCAACTATCCAGCAAATTTTGTATACATTGTTTCTTGCTTATTTTTAGGAATTAACTCATACAAATTGAGTAACTACTGGTAATAAATATATTTTGCTTATAGATGTAGTTAATTATATTTTGCTACAGTAATATTTCTAAAATAATAATTCTATAGCCCTATTTACAAGAAAATGTTAAATTAAGTCTAAATCATAAATTCTCATAAATAATTCTTTAAGACAAATTGTAAAGATAATTATTATCTTTTCTAAAGAGGAATAATAACTGTAATTATTACAATGCTTTAATTCAATCCTTAAAACAACATTTTTTCGCTTTTAGGAATTTGTCTATGACAAAAATTTTTCTATTCCAAATTCAAAGTGTACATAACTTTAATAGAAGATGTAATAAGTTGTTGAAATCCTTCAGTATTTGTAAGCAAACTGTTTCTGGTAGAAGCTTCAGTTTCAAGAAAGTTTCAATCTTGGTTTTTAAATGTTATTATGCTGTATTATCATAATTTCCTTTGAAAAATAATATTGGTATACTATAGTTTATAAATGTAGTCAAACTGTCTGCTACTCAGTAATGAACTAATAAGTCCTGTTTAATTTACTATCTATACTTTGTTTTAATACAAATTAATAAGTATTAAGAAAAATTACATATTTTTTTGTGTTTTACTGTTGTAAAATACGATTTGCAATGCTCTCATTAATGAAAATTAGATTGCGTAACGTTCAGTTTAGAGTGAAATAAAATTACGTCTGCTGCTCTAAAGCATATAAATATTTACATGAGTTTGGTAAAACAACTGTGACGATGTATTGAATCAGAGCTGGTAAAAGGATTTCGTTAAAAGCATCTAATTTCAGACTAAATGTTTACGAATATTAAAAGAAGTTCCAAACAGCCAGTAGTCAAAATGTTAGTTAAAATTAGATATCATTGGAAGAATAGTATCATAGAACTTGTTTATACTTTACTATAAGTAAAGTATAGTGATCGTGAAAAAATTCGATCTCCAGATTTTGACGGAATTATATGTTTTGAGGTCCCAAAAGTCGTTTTATGAAGTTTTTTTGATGATGTCTATGTGTGTGGGTGGGTGGGTGAGTGTGTTAACATTGCTTGTTACCACGCTACGGTCCAGAATCTTTGATGGATCAAGTTGATATTTTACACAAAAATGGGCCCCATAGTGTAGATGAACCCTATTTTTTGGGAAGAATTAAGCATGACGGGAACCAAAAACGTTTTTGGCACTTTTTTTACCAAAAACCGGTTTTTAGAAAACATTTTTTTCTCCTAAACTGATAACTCTAGAGTTTTGAAATTTTGGCATTATCTTTGAGGTTACAAATGCAATAAACGAAGAATAGATCCATAAGTTTAAAACAACAGCAAATATATTTTTTCAATAAACTGTAAAAATTTGGACTTATAATTAAATCTCAAAGCTTGTGAGAGCTATACAAGCCATACCGTTTGAGGGATCAAAATCAAACTATCCTTAAAAATAGAACATTATATTGAAAATGAGATGAGATATTTTGTTTTGAAATTACGTTCACCAATGAGGCGTTAAAGTACGATTTCTGGTTTGAGAAAATGTTTTTTTGACGCTAAACGGTTCATTAGAAAATCATGACAATTTGATGAAAAATTGAAAAAAAAATTAGCAATTTATAAAAAAAGATTCATGAAATTTTAATCAGGGCAAATAGCAATAAAGCTATAAAAACTGTTTGTTTATCTGGACCAAGAGATCACCTGCTATACTTGTCGAATTGTTGATGTTTCTTTAAATTGTTTCCATTGACTTAGAAATTTTTTGAGCGTATCCACTGAGATATAATTGATGTTTATAATGAAAAAATTTAAATAATTGATTGCCTTATATTAGATATAAGAGGAATAATATTATTACATGTAAAAAATCACCGCCAATAAACATAAATAAATTTCCTTTGTCTTCCATGGTATGATGGATTTGTCTCATAAAATACTTTAATAAATCTATATATTGCACTCTTGAGCAAAACTTAATATCAGTTATAATTACTTCATCTTTGTGAATTGTAGTATCTTACCATGATATTGAAATGTGACGAATAGATTCTTTCCTCAAGAAAGAGGCTTTATGTTTCTTGACAAATATCCAGTTTTTTCACCATTCTAGTATAATAGTTCTTATTTACTATTTTCAAAAATTAGAAGCTCCCAACTATAAAAGTTTTAAATTATACTGAATCGCTGGCTTTGACTTTGATTTGAGTATCTAAACTGGCTAATTACATTAATATTCGAAATTTTCTAATTGATCACATACAAATTTTATCCAACAGACTTCCAGCTCAAACAAACCCACTTGCTCAAACCCTGTTGTCATATGTACATAACCTTCTCAAAGTCCTGAAGACGGTTAAACAGAATATAGCTTTATATTTGACACGAAATCGACACATCTTACAGGAGAATAATTAGATATAACTATTTAGGTAAAATACTACTTTTACCCGTCTATATAATTACCCGTCTATAATTAATTATTAATTAATTCCCGTCACATTACTGGTCAATCAATTCTATAAAACAAAGAAGAAAAATCTTACTTTTATGTTTGACAAAAAATAAATTTGGTGGAATAAACACTTGTGATTGAAAAACTTGTTATCATTGAAGGGCGAAGCAGAGTTTCGGACTTAAGGACGAAGGCAAGCCCCTCCACTTTCCATATTACAGCATATAATATAATGAAGAATAAATCTAATGTTTGTAGAAATTATGCATGAAACGAGTTTTAAATGCATCTAATTAGAATGTGCATGTTTATTAATTAATTAATGTTGATAGCTACTCGGGCATGAGGCCACCTCACTTTGAATTAAGATTCTGCTATTCATTTCTGAGTTATAACATTCAATTGGAATTAATATTGCAAACAGCGCTTTTAAAATGAATGTTCATTCATTTTGATGTCGTGAAGTCATGTGTTTATAATACAATAGCAATTATAAATTTTGTTTTGATATTACGACTTGGAAATAACTGATCTTTTAGTATAGAGATTTTATTTATGTGGTATTAATATATTTTATGTGATGATGTTGAAAAGTAATTATAGTTATTAGTTAAACTTTTCAGGTGGATGGGCAAACAATGAACTTATTTATCAATTATATAATTATATCAATTCTATATAATTATAATTTATCAGTTATTTACTTTGATATTACTTCTGTTTATATTTTGTATGGGACTGGAAAATTAATTTTTGAAGTGTTCTAATATTTGTTTCTTTGTTTTTAATAATTATAATCACACTACTGATAATTATAATCAGTATCCGTTATAAGTAACCTTATATTGTAATGCAATCATCGTTAGAGAAGGATGGGTAAGTTTGAACGACGCATTTCTGCTTGTGACCCGTTGATACGTATATGTTAGGCTGCAGTTGGGAAGACTGTTTTGGTTGTGTGAGAGCAGTTTCTTCTACGGTACTAGCTTTCAAAGTTACAAGTAATAAGCAAAGCACCACTACTTTCATAAACAAGCGAGCAGTGTGGCAGGGATTCTCTGCATAACTGCTACAGAGTTTTCTCCAGGCCTGGTAACGGACGCTTATGGAGGACCAAGGTCAAGCTCATAAGGTGGTAGTCCTAAAATCGTTGACTGGTGTGTATTCATTTAACGATTTATCGTGTTTACGATTTCAGCCTTAGTTGTTGTCTTACTCATTTCTTTTTTCCTTCATTCCCTTCTTTTTTTAAATAACCCCCATGTTATTAAAACATTCTGCACCTATCATTGACAATAATTTATGTGATAATATCATTATCATATTTAATTTTATATATATACTCATGATTTTCATTCAACAAAATTTCAATAATTGAGTTTATAAACGAGTCGTTTTAGAGTTTAAAGTATATTTTTTTACTTAAATTTGGAATCAATATAAACTTAGGATCCACCATATTTTATATTAAATAACTTCTTGTAATTTTCAAAGAATGATTGACTCTGAGCCCGCATAATATTAGTCAGTATATCTTATCCCGCATACAGAAATTATACCTAAAAATAACAACTTTTGTTAAAATTTCAAGGATGATGGAGAAGTTGTGGTACATTTTATGATTTCAGGCAATCATTATTTTATGATAATTGGCTAAATATAGAAAAATGGAATTGTGGAAAAACTTAGCTAAAATTAGTATGCTACGAATAAATTTTCATGGAATCCTAAATACAATAAAAGGCAATATAACTATAAAAACTTAAAAGTCTACTCGTAATTATAGGTGACTAGTAGCACTTGTTAGCTTTTCTTTACACTGACTTAGAATTTGTTTAACATAGTCAAATCAAACAAAATTGTTATTAAAATATTTAATAAAATAAATTTTTTAATCTCTTAAATAGTTAATATGATATGTAAGAATGATAAATTTTTTTAAACTTTCAAAGTTCATAAGACATATATTTTATGATAAAACCACACGAAATTTCATTAAACAATGAAAACATTTATGATTATCTATGAGTTTGATAATATTTTACTAGAGAGTTTAATATTAAGTATATGATTGGATTATTAAAATAAAACTAAAAGTTAATTGGTTCTCATCGAGTTAGATATAAGTTTAATTATAGTAATGTTGAGTGTAAGCCAAGATTATTTTTATAATAGCTGAGAGAATTTCTTGAAGAAGTAAATGTTTTGTTCTTTTACCTTATAGTTACAACCATTTACTGATGGCTTTATTAACTAAACTTATAAATATATTTATATCTTAGCAAGTTGTAGAGATATTATAGTAGCAGTGGTCAATTAGAAAACTATAAACAGTATTAACTGGAGTTAGAGTGTACTTATTTGTTTCAATATGAGCTTGTAGTGAAAGTAAAAATACAAGGTCAAGCTGCAATCAAGGATAGAGGTAGTTCAGGATCAAGGCAGTCGTTAAGTTAATACGTTCTCGATTCATAACTCTTATAAAAGGTGGCTATTAACTTAATAACATACCTGAATTCAAGAGCATAGTGACTACCCTAACCCACTTACCTCCCAATCAAACAATGCTCCACACAGAATTTCTTCCTAACGTTAGTTACAGTCATCTTCATAACCAAATATTCCCCACACAGTATGATTTCCTAACTTGACTAACTTACCTTTCTTGTCAAACATTGCCACACAGTGAGACTTGCTAATTTAATTCACTTTCTTCCCAGTCCCATTCAGGACGACTTCTTAACTTAATTGAATTGCATTACCAGCCAAATAATTCCCTATGCATAGTGCCTTCTTAGCCTAACTTAGTCCAACTTCTCAGTTGTCAAGGATTGTCTTCGCAACATAGTGTCTTCACTATCTCTCCAATTAAACAGAAGCCCAAGCCGTGTCCGGACCGTAGGTCGACGGGAAAGTGACCGACAGGTAACTGGTCAACGGACAATTGACTCAGAGAACATTTGTCCGAAAGGACAATTCGGGTAACGTCATGTGTCTGAAAGATATTCTTTGTTTTTATGTTCTTTATTTTATTTAATCTTAATAAATACTTTCTGAAAGAAACTTTCTATCAAACAAAGATAAAGATAATTGCATGGTTTAAAAGAACTGGATTCCTCTTAGCTTTAAGTAATCCCATTATCATACTCATAAAACTGATGAATTTTAAAATAAAATTAAGATCCATTATTAAAATAGAAATTTTTTTTTAGAAATATCATGAAAAATGGATGATATTAATAAACACTATATTGACCCAACTAAACAGCTCTACCCTTGTATAGGGAAATCCGTATGTTGAACGTCATTATATCTAATAAGTAGAGTGCATCTAATCGCTAAAAACATTGGATAGTTCAATTGTTGAAATAAAAAAGTTTTTAACAACAAGGACAATTGTTTTAAAATTAAATTTAAAATAATATTTTATATTAGTTACACAGTGAAAGCAGAAAGTATTTGTTATTTTGGTGATGCTGAATGAAAAAAGGTAAGCATTAATTGCATTCAAAGTTGGTAAAACTATATAATAAAAGTAATATTAAAAAATAATATTATAATAAGTTACTGATTTGTAATTTATTTTTGTATTTGTTTTTTGGGTAACATTGTTACGGGTAACTGTTTTACAGGTAATACCTGTTAAATTCGGTGAATAACGACAATTATGGAGAGAAACATCCACACGTAGGTACATAAAGAGTTGTACACAGATATCAGTAATAATTAATCATCAGCAAATGGATTGTAATTCATTTACAAGTTTTGTTATACTAATGCATGTTGTATTGTATTTCACTGTACTAAACTGAAATATTAAGTGCTGTATAGTTTCATAAAGTTATAAGAACCAAAAACCTTATCTTATAAGCCTTAAGAAATTAACTTAGCCCGTTCGGCCAAAATGTCTGCTATGCCAGTTATTCGTCGGCCACTTGTCCTTCGGCTTCCGTTCCGGGAGCTAACCCACGCAGTATGACTTTCTTTTATTAACCTTCTCAATTAAAAGAAGGCTCCATAAATTCTCATTTCCTAACTTAACGCACTTATCTTCCCACTCAAATAATGCTCCTGCACAGAATAACTTCCAAACTTTCACCCACTTACCTTCCCAATCAGACAATGTTCCATCCAGTGTGACTTCCTTACTTAAATCATTTACCTTCTCAATCAAATGATGATCAGCACAATATAATTTCTTTATATAACCACCTACATTTGCAGTCAAACAATGTCCCATACACGTGAATACCTAATCAAAAATTATTACAACTAAACATAAATAAACAGAATTGTATATCACTGCGATTCTAATTTGCTTGTTTGAGTTTTACTTAAACGCTTCTTCTGTTTCAAAAGTGTATAAAGTTTGAGCAATAATATACGATCTTTGATTGGTTTTAAATATGAAATTACAACTCTATGAAATCAGTAGTGAAAAAGAAAAGCAGTAAATTCTTTATTGGTCTCGTAAACTCCATGTTCCGATTTCACTCGAATATTTTACAGTACTTTTTAAAAAGAACTGTTCATATATGGATACTAACAGAGAAATGTCAAAGCATAAAAAAATTACTGAGAAAGTTTTCTTTCTGTAAAATTTTACTTCAATTATGAAATATTGGTTGAATTTAAATTGTTCTCCAGTAATGGTAGAAGCTTTATTCAAAGTATTTGTGTACATTTTGGTAAAATTTTGGAACTCATTCTAGTCATGAATAGGACTGATATATACATACACCAAGACACAAACACATGCATATACGTCACGCCGTACTCCTACCAAGCATGGGCAATCATCCTTCTAAAAACATTTAATTACATGATCTTCTATGGTTTGGAAATAGGTTTACTTTTTCGTATACAGACCTCTTAATGTATGTCTTCTTTAAAATCAAAGGCCAGTAGTTTCCAACATAGTTAAAGTTAAAACTTCTCCATTCGTTCATAAGAATGTTTGGAGTTGATGTTTGTAAGTGAATTTAAAAGTAAAATAATCGGAGTATAGTGTGAAATGAGTGTCAGAACTGCGGAGTATCAGTGATGAAACGTGATGCAGTGAGACCTTGAAAAAGGAACATATTCAAATCAAGATTGTAAATTAAAAACTCCCTGACATTCATTCAATTTCAATTAATATTAATTTTTTATCTGTTTACCAACAACAACTGGCTTTTTTTTCACGAAACATATTGTGATAGCCTACACGAGTTGATCCTGGATATATTGAAATCACATTTTCTTTAAAAATACTAAATAGAGATTTTTCACCTATATGTTGGAATAGCCTTAAATTCAAGGAAAACTGACTTAAATTGATATCAATCAGAAGAGACTAGGAGTTATAATGTAATTGGTGTGCTTGATGTGAAAGGAAAGTTTCTATGAAATCCAACTCTCCACTCTGGAATGTTCTTGTGGAAAATAATCATATATGTTCTTCCAGTATCATCCAGTATCTCGATGTTACGTTATACATTTATATTATATACTACTTATATATTATAAAGTATATTATATATATTTTATATGATATACGTTTATCTTTCGAGATAAACGAGTACCTTAGAATGGACATTCCCAAGAAGAATAAAACGTAAGTCATTAACAACCGTAAATACGTAGTATTTACTACGTAGTATACGTAGTAGTAACCTAAGTTATATACGTATGTTCTACAATCACGTATAGTGTTCATCATGAATTGTAAGTTTTACTTCTTCCAGGGATGGAATTAACACGACTTTTCCATCTACGAAATGATAAAATCTCAGTATTTTCCACTATGACTTCAAATACTTGTGAAGATATGTCCCTTAAAGTACTCATGTCTACTTTAACCATAAGCAAGAGCAGTTATGATTATTTATCAAAATCATATCAACTTGGAGCAGTGGAATAATGTTTTGAAAATCAGTAAGAATTCTCCAGTGTTCCATTAGCCAATCAGTAATTCATTAAAGAAGGTCTCCAACCAAATAACTAAAGCAAAGAATAACTTTTAATCATAAAGTAAGAAGTGTTTCAATTATATATATTGATGTATACATATCTGTAGAAAAAATTATCAAACCACAATAAGAAATGACGAAGACCGCTTGTTACGGTTGAAAGATTTTAGTCTTGTTTTCCCATTTCTTATTGTGGTTTGATCATTGATTGTTATTTCACGTATTTATGTGAAATTTTTTTATATCTGTAGAAGTGGATGTATGGTTTTCTTGAAATCTTCATCATGAAGAATGTAATTAGGTGGAGCACTAAATATGCTCAACGATGGACATGTGTTAGCGTAAGAGGTGAAAGAGAGAGAGATAGAATGAGAGAGAGCGGGTATTTGTGATAGAAAAAAGACATAGGATGCAAAGTGTGACAGAAAGAGATTTAGTATAAATTAATTTGTATTAATTTACACGTCTTATATGCTAATATTTAACTGATTCCATACGTTTTGTGGGCAAACAAAGTGTTTTCAACTAATTGCTTAGGAGAACTTTCTTTCATAAATAATAGTTTAGGTAATAGAAAAAGAAGTATTACTGCTTTCAACCAAGGATGTCAATTAGGAGTAGGTTATAATAGAACAGTAAGTTTTTGAAATACAGTAATTATATTTAAAATTGTTATATGTTTAATAATTAAATCACTAACATTATTAGTATGTTATGAAATCTCAAATTATGAGATTTTATTATCTGACTATGAAATAGACGTTCTCATTCTTTTTTACTGCATACAACATTCACATACAGGCCTCATGTAAATGTCATCATATTCATAAATTTGTTAAATAGTTAAGTGGAACTGTATTTTATGAATATAAATTATGACTAGGAAATGCTTATATTTAGGGCATTATTAAAGAAGTATTTTTGAAAATCTTTCATTTGAACATAACTAGAGGATGATAAAAGCTATTAATAGTTGTCAAGAAATGTCTATTGTATTGATTTTATAAACCTAATATACATATTTTATAAAAGATTAAGACAAATTAATGAAAACTGATCCCATGGGGTATTCCAAAACACTGATTAGAAATTCTCAATACAGTAAATAATCATTAAGTACCATTAAAATTACCACCTGATTGGCAGGAGATATTCTATCTCTTATAATTGAGAGTTAAATTTTTTTAATTTACTCTCTTTAACTATAAAATTAAAAAAATTGAATTTAGAATTGTGATTGCTAAGCTTTTCCTGTTAAGGAATTAATTTCAAATGAGGTTTTATAACATTTGAGTCCTTTAAATGAAATTATGTTATAATATTTCATCATAAAAATTAGGAATAGGCATTCATTTTTGTTAAATTATATCCAAAATTAAATTTTAACCAGATATAAATGTTAAACAAGAAAGTGAAACAATTAAGAGTAGTACTTAGTTGGTGTGCCATCCACCAGGAGCAGCACCATTCACAATACAATTTCATATCTCTTTACGATAGGAATAGGGGTTTTATACATCACAAAAACTACAGAAAAAAAATTGCTTTATTTCATAATATAAAAGTATAAAGATAAATATATCTTGAAATTGTAAAAAAATATACTAACTACATATTTCATTTTATATTTATATTATTTTTATAAGAATATATAATATATTATATAAATTATAACTTGATATTTATAATATTTTTTAAGTAAGTTTCTTCACAAATACAATGCTACAACTAATACTTATGTTGGTCTTATTTAAAAATTTACAAATATTTTACGTGATAAAATTAAACTGTGAGACACTTCCTTTAATTTAACTTTCAAAAAGTAATTGCAAGTGATCTTTAGTTCATGTTTGAACATTATTTTTTTCTTCAGAAAATTTTAAATAATGGTAAAATATTAAATTGGAATTTAAAACGTTACTTAAATGAGACCATACTAAATGTTTGATATTCACAATCAATTAATGAAAACCTTGAATGGAAAATCTAATTGTTTTTCTTCTTGCTTATCAATTCGACTTTTAACTAAAGTTGAAATTAATTATATTTGACTCTCAGTATGGTTTTCTAATTTTGTATGCTATTAAGAAAGCACATAGTAAATGACATCCACACAACCTTACTGCTGAGGAAAAAAAGGTTTATTACTTCATTAGGATCCTTTGTCGTATATTGCTGAGATAGCTTTTATCTTTAAGGGAAATACATTTATAATTTTAACTATTTAATCGGATACAACAACATCATTCTCATTTACTTTTGGTTTCATTTTTGAGAGTTAACATTGACTGGAAATGATTTTAAATATAACCTTCACTTATTGTAATCGGTAATAATGAGGTTATCCTTCCCGCAATCAGGGAGTTATGACGGGCGACACTGACAAGTGTGACTTCAAACCCAATATATGGTTGAAGAGAACAAGACCAAGGGACCTCATTCGGGACAAATTCATGGCTCCATTGACACACTGACTATAACGACCGTGTATTCTTCCTGAAGGAAGTAGAAATACCAATAACAAAGATGTGTAACAGGAATTTAATAAAATCATGATATTCGTACTAAGCTATTCCACAGTAATAATATTTATAATGTTTACTTAAATACTCTTTTAATTTATTTTATTGGTGAAGATATATGTTTATCCATTGTTCATCTTTCAGGAATGCTATGTTTCTTTTTTTCTGTAAATGTCTGATGCAATCATATAAAAATTATAAAGTAGTGCCATAGTATTAAAAATAGATATTAATTGTAGGTAAAATTGGGGAAGCATTGCAGCAAGTTAAATAATGAAATTGTTTCTTCCTGGAACCATATAATATTGTAATAGAACCATGTTAAATTGTAGGAGAAAAAATAAACAAACCTATCCAGGATGCATACTCTGATGGATCATTAAAATTGAAAATTTAAGTTTTCTTTTTAACTGAAGAGTTTTCTTGAAAAATCATAAAATGATAAAAGATACTTTAGCGTTTAGAGCAAATATTTGTTTTCACTCAAATGTTATTTGAGGTCTTCACGTCAGTTGTATGTTGCATGAATATTTTACACATTTTGGGTGAAAGCAAGATACTGCAGTACACAACTAACTACTTGTACTTCCAAGTTTAATTTGACTATGTTGGCGTTATTCATAATAAATAGGAATTCTAAATGGAAATGTGAATGAAAGTAGAGTAGAGTATCAAATACACATTCAAGGTTAGGATTTATGCTTTTTAGAATACGTATAAAGGGTGTCATTTAGTTGTTTGCACTGATGTAAGGATGACGTTTCTATGATTGTTTCTGGTGCCCAAGCTTATTGGCTTTCACTTTTCGTGCTGTTTTATTTCAGAAAGGCTGTCCTATTTGTTATTCAGCACCTATTTCAGTTAAGGATGATATACATTACTCGGTGATTATACGGAGGGTGTTCTAAATTTTACTCCTCTCAAGTTTATTGGAATGGGGTCTTTAAGAAGTATTTGATATCACACATGCTGGTAACTGACAACTTTATGTTCTCTCCGAGGAATGGCGTGCTCAAAAATGTGTGCATCTCATACATGAAATATGTAGCATCAAGATCAATATTTGAACCTGCAATCTTTAATACTAAGGATAGCTTGCTACCCGTTAGCGTTCAACTGACCCCATATTGCCAAAAGTCACCATTACATCATTTTATTAGTAGTTATTGCCCAGATTACCGTCACACCACCTTTTTCTTTAACCTAAAACTCAAGCTTTGACATCATACAACAAATATAAGTGTTTCCCGTAACCAAGAAAAACTTGTTTAAACCGATCCCCTAGCGGGTGATAACGTCAGCCGTTTACCGGCTTTTTGTTAGATCGGTGATTCTACATAGGGAGTCCTAAATGTTGCCTAACTCAAGTGAATTTCGAGTAGGGATCTTTAACGAGTATCTGACATCGTACAGACTCGGGACCGACGGTTTAACGTCCTCTCCGAGGGACGACGTACTCAAATTTATTCACCTCCCGTGTGAGGGCCAGGTGAGGACTTAATTAATTCAACAGCAGCATGCCTATGGTTTAGACCTGTAATTACGAAGTACTATACAGTGTACGAGTATGTTTGCCATGTATCAATGTTTGAGGGTATCTGCGCAGAAGGCCTTTGTGCTTAATCCAATTTTGATTTAATTACGGTATTGATGACTACGAAGTAATTGTTATTAATAGAAGGCCATGATCAAAGTCAGAGTCAGAGAGGTTAACTGAATAGTGGCTTCATAGGGTTACACTAGAAAATCAATTATTCTCTTAATCTGACCCTAGTGTCAGCATCCGGATAAAAAGATATAAAACGGTACTCATTATATTTGTTATTTACGGCACGAACAAATAAATAATTTCACAAAAGAAGAAATATTGTTCTGACATATTGGAATAAGTAACTAATTTAAATATTAGTGTCATCGATCAGTAATTATATTGCACTTCATAAAGAACGTCTTATACACATCCTTGAATACCATCCCCATCATTATAGAGTACTCAGTGGGATATCCACAGCTAATCACAAGGGACGATAGCATACGTCCTTAGCTGAGGTAAACATCGTTTAGTTTTCACAATTTAAGTTGCGATAGGTCTAATACTAGAACTATTTATTCTCTTTAAATATTTCCTCTAATTTCTTCTATAGTTTTTTTATTAATCCATCGATATATTAGTGCAGTTTCATTGATTCAAAGGTGTCTATCATGAGCTTCTTCAACATTCAAGAATGTGATTCCTTTAATTTTCAAAATGTTTCTATTTTGTTAGAAAAATGTAAGAAATAATTTCAGGTTCATCGAATCACCTAGGAAGTAGCTTAAAATTAGTAGCCTTTCTGTGATAAAGATAAACATTTCCCATGCTTAAATATAACCCAAAGCCAATGGTTTATATACACAACAAAAACTATTCCTGACATTAAGTTGTGTTCAAGGTGCAAATGTAGTTTGATTAAAACACTTTGTTAAACAAGCATTCATCATACCTTGGAAAGCAACAGAAAATATATGTTTGTTTAGCGTTGATTTTTTACATTGTACAATGTTATTCTTCCTACATCAAATATTAAATTATTAAAATATTTCAACCTCTAAATAGCAATTTACTTTCCCTCGATTAACTTATAAAAGTCTAAATAAATGTAAACAAATCTGGCAAGTTCAGTCCTGTATTGCTCTTTGAGACAATCAGAATTTTATAAAATTTTTTTTATAGTTTTTTAATTTTATGTTTACTTTTTTGGGCAAAATTTCACTGTTCTTTTATTAACAGATTTAAGATAAAAAGGCATTTTCTGAAATCATAAAATGTACCATAACACCCCTTCTTGTTAATGCAATTTTAGAAAAATGTCCCTCAACCTTTTCTGATATAAAGTTCTACTTTTAGGTATAATTTCATTACGATCCGTCAAACGGCTTGTATCTTCCATACAAGTTTCCGATTAAATTATAAGACAAATTTTTTACATTGTTATGTAAAATATGAATTAAATACATCAAACAATGTGAACTGCAGTATACCCATAAACTTTTGGACCATGACCAACCCACTTACCTACCTGTCACACACACACACACACACACACACTTTGGGGAGCTCAAAACATGTAAATCCGTCATGACCTCGGGACCGAATTTTTAATGATTACTATACGTACTTTAGTGGTAGTGAAGTAAAAATCTGAAAGCACACGTGAGTACTACAAGTTGGACCCCATGTACATACTGTATCTAATATAACATTCACTCTTATGTTGTGAATGTTGCCTTCTAAAGTAGAAGTTGTCAGAGTTATTTGTATTATTATTTGCTGTTTTTAATATGAATTTCATATGTATTATGAAGAGAGAAAGAATAATTACAATATGAATACCTTCTTTAACTGAGAAAATTATTTATAAGACTTGAATATCAAGAGCGGCTTATATTTAGTATTGGTTATCAGAAAAAGCGAGTAATGCCTAAAAACAATCAACAGTGAATTGTTAAAAGACTCGGTAAATAACTAAGGTTATATTGTTTTATTCGACGTAATCAAACAAATTACTAAGCTTGGGAAAACCGTGATAAAATTATTTTACCTATTTTCCTGCAATAGAATGGATAAGTTATACATTTTCGTTTCGATTACATATCTAGAATGTTGTCATGATATATAAGCTAGTATCTAATAATATATTATCAGATCACGCAAACAGAAATACTCAGAAAGAAGTGACGCAATTAACCTGGATTATTTGATATTTCTAAGTGATTGTGTCAATTCATTCTGTGTGTTCTTGCTGTGTAATTTTATGTGACCTTGTGAACCGTTCTTTTTTATGTTAATATATATATATATAGTAACGTTTTACAGTAAATCAGAAAATAAGATGTACGTTCAAACCGCAGTAAGAGACTCAGAAATATGTTAGGTCTAATGTCTTTCAATGAAAACAAATGGTTTTTGGCAGAGCCAAACTCAAACTGAAATACCAGTTCGAGGGTGACTTTGAGAAAGACCAGTTGTTTTGGTTGAAAATCTTGGTCCTTTTTCTGAATTTCGCACTGATTTTTAGAAGTATATGGGGTAGTAATGAAGTGATTATGCGCCTCTAATAGCCTCTAGCACTCAAATCCGACTTTCGGCCTTCACAAGGTTACCCTGTTAACCTGCTATTTGCAGGGACAAAAGAAAGATGAGGAGAAAGTGACCAGTGGCTGGGCCTGACCAACTTCGTTTCACATCCTTCCAACTTCCCAAATCCTCTCCTCTTATCCCAGCCCCAATCTAAGGCGTTACGTGATCTGTGCCGAAGGATGAATGATACAAGGGTTACTGTATTACGAACGGAGCCTCAAGGGTACCAGGTAACCCTCTTGAGTAAATAGTCTTACTCCGGTATGCGGCGTTCTGCTGAAGTGGACAAAATACCACCGATAGAGCATCAGGGATTTTCCCCTGCATGATCCTAAGGAGAAGGCAGTCCGGAGACTATCTTCCGAAAGCGCAGAGGGTCCAAAAGCGCTAACTAGTGGGAGTAAACCTTCCACAAGGTCCTGAAGGAGAAAGGAAGACTCTTTCTCCCGAAACGTAAAGCTCCTGAATAGGCATTATCAATGATGATTTGTGCAGATTCTGGAAGAGTGAGGATGAAACACCGTTTGCACCTGCTGACTGACTGTCAAGCAATTTTGATGCATAGAGTTAGGTGCTGCAGGGCACTCAACACAACCAGGAACCCAGGAAGGGTGCTGAGTTTCTTGCAGGCGTTGAGGCTAACTGCTGGGATATATTAGTACAGAAACGGGGAGGTACAATAATTTTGCATACTTTAGTTTGGTAGAAATATTTCTAATTTTGTAAAGCATTTTTTCAAATCCAGATTGCTTAGTTCAGGAATTAACTCACTATATTTCTTATTATTCATTACATTGTTCGGCATGTGTCAGTGCTCACATGTCACCATCTTTAAGAATTAAACAATATAATTAACTATTAAAAATTAGGTAACATGGTAGAAATGCAACTGAGGCGAAGGAATTCTTAAAGGTGTTTGTGCTCCTAGAACAGATGTAAAACATAAAAAGACGAACATTAGTCTCCTTTTCTGAAATGCTTACTGTAGTTTACAAGTTCGGCTGTAGTTAAGTCCACTAAACGTATCCCTTTAGTGAAAAAGTGTTTAAATATATATACATAAAAAAGCAACTTATGTTTGTTCTTTCACGATATGGTAATACATTTTGTAACTGACTTAGTCGTCAGGGTGTCTAAAAAATGTAATCAAGACGCCATCTAATAGTGTTCAAATTATTTAATACTTGATAAATTCTCAAGGTATAGAAATATGATACTAGTTTTATTTATTACTAGCAAACCTACCCGTCTTTGGCGGAATCAAAAATTTGATTCTACTTGGTATTCCAAAATATCATTATAAATTATAGAATAGTAAAAAATACCATTATTAGTGTAGTGTTAAACAAATGCTTCTGTATACACCACATTAGATGTCTGTCCTTGAGGTTCATGGAAGAACAATGAGTTGGAACCTCTAACTCTTGAGCAAGCAAACTACAGTTGACCATTTGAGAAAATGGTCCTGTCCCTTTTCACATTTCCCGAGGCACTCAAGTTTCGTAACATGAAATTTGTTACTGATACTAAACGCAGAATGATGGTGCTCCTACTTTAAGTTTTTACTCATGAGCAGGCAGTCCAGGAGCAGTCACGGAGCCAAGAAATTCAGTTGGATAATGAACTGCTTCCTCATTACTAATCACTCTCTTTACTGACTTTTAAGTTCTATCTTCGGCTTGATATAGCGTAAGAACTTGTTTGTTCGTTTTTCCTGCCTGTTAATATTAAGGGCTGAGGATTGCTCGTCCACAAAGCCATTTATTCTGAATAGATAGTACATCTTGAACTCTAGGAAACACCTTTTCAATGATGTCAAATACGCAATATATTCATAAGCCCAAATAAAATTAAAATCAACTAACAATACCTACTTGCCACACCTGTGTATTTTCAAAATAAACTTGTCTGCGAAGTGAGCTAAATACAGCTTAAAGCCCCATAATTTCGCTTCTGCACTCAATTATCAATCTACTTAGAGCCTATATTTTAAGTTAGGCATACACAAATCTAGTGTCAAAGTTTCAGCTTGATATGTCTTATGGTGGCTGAGTTTACTTGTGACAAACGTTTTTGCTTTAAACGTCCATAACATCACTGCTACGTTGAATTTCCAATCAATTCAGAGTCTATATTTTAAGTTAGACATACAAAAATTTACTGAAAAAGTTTCAGCTTGATATGTGTTATGGTGACTGAGTGTAATTGTGACAAAATTTTGCGGACAAACCGACAGAAATTTTTCTAAGGGTGAATTCGGTTTCTCCAATGTATGAAACGTAAAGAAAACTTAAAATGAGTAGGTTCTAAGCAATGTACAGAAAAAATCATTATTTTATTTATATAGATATATAGCTACATCATATTTATGAATTCTATAACGTGAGTGGTTGAATAGGAGCATCTTTAATTCCCTTCACTCAGTCATAATTTTATCGAGGTAAAAAATTATACCGAAAGCTTGATTTGAACCTGGAAATCTTATCGATTCTTGATAGATTTTGATTCTATTTCCAGTTGTATTTGCGTTTATAAACATATCTAATCGGCAGGGTGTGTATGTATCACCTTGAAAATTGCATATTAAACAACAGGTTAGTTTCACGCCATTTTGTTGAAGATTGTTTTGATGGTTTAAAGAACCTTGAAAAACTACAGAAATTAAAAGAAACCTTGAAGTGAAGGTTTTTTTATTAAATTCACATTGATTTTCATTAGAAACAAACTGAATTCTTAAATCTCATTGTTAAAGAAGAAGAAAATTAATATTACACTTGAATTTATTTAAAATTTACTGAAGATGGATTTTATATAAACGCAGAGAGTATAATATGAAGTAAATGAGATGTTCTTTCATTGAAGTATATCTCGAAATAGTAAAATGCGTATTCATAGAACATAAAAAGCACCATGAATCTGGAGTCATTTAAATAGTACTTTATTATAGTAAGATTAAATCATTAACTTTATCATTAACTCTAAATAATAGATTAATGAATTACGAACCTTTGATAAAATATTAGAAAATTATCTGTTTGATAAAATATTAGAAAATTATATGTATGATAAAATAGAGACAGGAATGTCAGGAATCAATGTGGTAGAGGTAATATCTTTCTAGTACCTTTAAACATAAAAATGAAATGTCCGCCTGTCTGTGTGTCCGTTCACACTATAAAAATGGCTAAATGGTATTCAATTTCAATGGGAGTGCTCTCATTTCCTTTGTCAAGTTTTGGTGTAATGAACTCAAAAAAAATGTATTTTATATAAAGTTAAAAATTTTTTATTATTATCAAAGTCGCTTTTTCAGCAATTTTTAAGAACAATTAATGAGTAATACCATTATCCCATCGTGTAGGCTACAAATCAACTA
This sequence comes from Hermatobates lingyangjiaoensis, assembly GCA_026182355.1. NCBI lineage: Eukaryota > Metazoa > Arthropoda > Insecta > Hemiptera > Hermatobatidae > Hermatobates > Hermatobates lingyangjiaoensis. Next base: position 2,385,470 of record JAPFBL010000014.1, on the reverse strand, counting down.
ATGAGGTATTGTTCCATGGTAATGGAGTTCTATGATGAAGATTTTTGTAATCCTGTCTACGTCTAAATCTTTAAAAATATAAGAGATAAAAGATACAACAAATTGATCCTGAAATGATTACATTAAAAGATTTTAAAAACATATAATCTTAGAGACAATCTCAAAATATAGTGGATTGAAAATTTTTTTCTCTACAACTTTTATCCTATAACTTTTTCATGTGACCTTATCTAAGGATTCAAAATTTCAGAGAACTAAAAATATTGAAGTGACATTTAGAATTCGTTTACTTATTGACATTGACCCGTCAGTGGTACAGGTGTCTTATTGAGCAAGTTATATATATATATATATATATATATATATATATTTCATGATCAAACCACAATATGAAAGGGCAAAAAAGAATAAGGTCTTTCAACCTTAACAAGCGGTGTTCTTTTTTCTCCTTTTATATTGTGGTTTGATCATTGATTTTTACTTCACCTGTTTATGTAAAATCTTTATACAAAATATATATATAGTTCACAAAGGAAAGAGAAAATGGGTATCCGAGTAATATTTTTTATCAAAATTTTTCCACTTAATAGATTGTGTTAATATTACTATGTAAATCCTTTGGTGTTACACTTTTTAAATTAGAAAATAAAAATTCCACTTATTGTTTGCTATAAAATGATAAATTAATCTCTGTTGTGTTTCTTTTGACTACTTCTTTAATATTTGTTTAGAATTTTAAATAAAGGGGAATTTGATATATTTATATTGAAAATTACATAGTTAATAGTAATATCATTTGTAGGTTCTGTCTGTTTTCTTAAATAGTTATTCTGAATATGTTTTATTAAATTTTCAGAGTAAAAGTTTTTTTCCAATAAATATGTCATGTTTTCTTATTATCTTTCAAATAACATTGACGACTTATGCCAATTAATTTTTTATTAAATTGTGGGCCCGCATTAATGTTTGGTACATAGTTTCAGATGAGAAGTATTTTAAAATTCTTCTAGTATTGATTGGTTTTCTATAAAAGTCTGTTAATATATTTCTGTTTACCCCTCACATAGCTTTTATAACTGGAAACAAAATATCCTATCTTTTTCTTTTTCATAATTAATCGCAAACGAAGATGAAAACAATTGTAAATATTTAAAACATGTTGTTTTTCTTCATTTTTTAATAATTAAAAATAAGTCATGTATATAATGTAATAAAATAACTTTTCATCCAAGTTCCAAAGGTCATCTTTCAATAATTCAAGTATTATTTTATTATCGAGGACATGGTAATGGTAATTACCTAGGAGAGTGGAGATCCAATGGGAATTCATATTTTTGTTTGTAAATAAAACAATAATTCACTTTTTAAGGAAAAAGATTAACAAAGAAGGAACACACTTGAAATGTTGTTTATTAAAAAATCCATGTCTGCTTTAATTGCAGAAGTGATATGATAATTGAAATAGTGCCTATTTATGTTACTGAGTCCCTCAAGTTTTTTTAGTACAATAAAGTAAAATTTGGTACCATAGTTCAACCTATATGTTTTTAATCATCTGTCCACTTGAGTATGTTTTCAAGTTCAATTTGTTTCATTTCTGAATTTCCAATAGTTTTTTTAATTTCAGATATTCCAATTTTTGTAAGTTTCATTTTTACTTTACTATAAGTAAAGTATAGTGATCGTGAAAAAATTCGATCTCGAGATTTTGACGGAATTACATGTTTTGAGGTCCCAGAAGTCGTTTTATGACGTTTTTACGATGATGTCTGTGTGTGTGGGTGGGTGGGTGGGTGGGTGGGTGCGTGTGTTAGCATTGCTTGTTACCACGCTACGGTCCAGAATCTTTGATGGATCAAGTTGATATTTTACACAAAAATGGGCCTCATTTAGACGAAGATCCCTATTGTTTGGGAAGAATTATGCATGATGGGAAAGTCACTTTTTTTGCCAAAAACCGTTTTTTTTAAAACATTTATTTCTCCTATACTGATAACCCTAGAGTTTTGAAATTTTGACATTATCTTTGAGGTTACAAATGGAACAAACGAAAAATATATTCAGAATTTTAAAACAACAGGAAATATTTTTTTTTCAATAAAATGTAAAATTTTTGACTTATATTTCAATCTCAAACCTTGTGAGAGCGATACAAGCCATACTGTTTGATGGATCAAAATGAAACTATGCCTAAAAATAGAACATTATGTGGAGAATGAGTTGAGATATTTTTTTCGAAAATTACATTCGCTAAAGGGGCGTTGCAGTACGATTTGTGTTTTCAGAAAATGTTTTTTTGACGCTAAACAGCTCATTAAAAAATAATGAAAATTTGATCAAAAATGGAACATAAAATTAGCAATTGATAAAAAAAAAATCATGAAGTTTCAATTACGGGAAAGAGCAATAACTATATAAGAACTCTTTGTTTATCCTAGACTAAGAGATCACCTGCTATACTTGTCGAATTTTTTGTATTTTTTTACATTGTTTACATTGACTTAGAAATTTTTTGAGCGAATCCACTGAGATGAAATTGATGTTTCTAATGGAAAAATGAAAATATATTATTGACTTATAAGAGATGTAAGAGGAATAATATTGTGCAGGTAAATGATAACACTCATTAAAAAAAAATTCGTATATATGTTATTTGACAAAGAGGAAGGAAAATGATATTATTAAATACTAAGAAGCCATAAAATTCCCAGTATAATAATTTTGTGAAAAACCAAAAATGTAAAATATAATTCAAAATATAAATCTTTCGTTTAGAGATTAATAACTGTAATTATCGTACATCTTTAATTAACAAATCACCTTAAAACAACATTTTCTTCGCTGTTTAAGATGTTTTCCAGAAAAAAAAGGTTATTTTACTGTTTCAAATTTGAAAATTTTACATTAATATTCAATATAGAAGGATGTCAAGTAAACGACGTAAGAAATCTACTGGCTATTTGAACAATAGCCATGTGTCTTGTAGGATAATATTTCGTTTCAAGAAATGTTCACATTGGTTTTTCAAAAATGTTATTACTGCTGTAGTTATACTAATGAAATTATTTGCAAATAATAAATTATTTGTGATGTACAAAAATAAGCTTATAAATTGATATGTCCTTCAATCACTATCTGTACTACCTCACGAATGCAATGCTAATAATTATATCCCATTTAGATATTTATGTTATGCTTAAATGATACGTTATGTTTTATATACTCAAGAAATTTGACATTGAGTTACTTATAGTAAAGTAGAGTGTAGGCCACTCCAGATTTTTTAATTCTAAAATTGGTTTAATTATATACTTATTTTTTTAAAATACAGGGTTAACATCGAACAGCTGTTCATGTGTGTTGATCTAATGATAATAGGATTTATCCTCTCCATGAGAGTAATTTTGATTGCTCACAGTTTGAGGCAGTGAAATCAGTGATCCTGGTGCACTGTGCTTGCACTCACAATGCTGTATGAACTGAATTTAAAAGCTGATGTTCAACAATGTGTCTAAGTGAAGAAAATTTGAATTAAGAATTGATCAGAAAATTCTTGTCATCTTTCAGAAGGCAACTGTTAAGTGTAATGGTAAAAATGTTTAATGATTTTTTGAAATTATTTGTGAGTAATAGTTGTTTTTGTAGAATATTGTTTATTGGGAGATAATGCGATTTTGATGCTTTTATTCCCGGGACTCGATCCATCAAGTGAATTGGGCCATATTTCATCGTTGAAGCCTGGAAGCGTTCTCGGGTCTCCGTTCTCGGCTGGACGAGCAGGCGCTCGCAAGTCTCCTTTATGGTTTTTCCCGATCGTTGGAAGAAGCAGGATCATCAATAGTACATGGGTGATAGTCTTGGAGGAGGGGAGGCAGAGGAGTATAACAAATGGCTGTCCCTTTGTCTGAATTTTATGCAAGGGTAGAAAGGGGTGGTGGAGGAAGAGGCCACCCCTAAAATCACCCTCAGGATATCCGAGTCATAAATATTAGAACGTCCAATTCTGGGTCCTCAATATGGTTAAAAACAACACATGAATAGGCCAGAAGTTTCTGTTACTGATGTGTTTTTCATGTTTTGTCACCTTACACAAACTGAAGAATGTGTTCTCATTAATTTACACGAAAATTAAAAATGTAAAAGAAGAGAAATGTAATAACAGAGCTATAATAAAGAGAGATGTCTCTCAGGTGTCACCGCAAGGTGGTTAGGGAGGAAAGGTAAAATAATTTAACCATTCAATAAATAAAAAATAGTATTTACAGAATAATACTAATTAGTATACACAGGGACATTTCATGTACTTTGTGTGCAGTATTCTTGAAACCTAGTAGAGGTTTTGCAACTTCTTATAAGGGAACAACTTATTTCTATTATACTCCTATTTTACATGAAGTCAAGACAACTGTTTTACAATTAACTCTAATATAATTGAGCTCTACTAGATGGTCAAGAGAAGAAGATGTGTTTAAATTTAACGAAAGGAAAAAAGTGAAGATTGCATAAGAAACCTTATGGTATGTGAATTGATATAAAAAGAAATATCACGGTGTAACTGAACTGTTGACAATATATGTTTTTCTACCAGTTGCATCGTATATAAAGATAATAACAGAAAGGAAGAAGCCAATGGTAGTCTAATTGATTGCTTGCGAGATGGAATTCAATCGTTAAATTTTAAGTGAAGTGGGAGATGGAAGGAGTAATTTTCTGTTCACAAGAATATTATTATTGTCAATGGTTTAAAGGATATAAGAAAGAAAGCTCCTTCAACTTAGTATACTGTTGACAGAGGTATCAGTCATCTTCTCGTAGGTATATTGCAAGCAAAGGCATAATGTCTGAAAACAATGTCAGGATAATTGATCTATTGGTAGACAGGAGTCATTCTCAAGTGGTAAATTTCTCCAACATTCGTCGGTGGCAACATTTTAATGAAGCAGGCTACATGACAGCAAGACCCAAGCTAGAGAAAGGCTTGAGGCCTCGGGTCGAGCCTGTGCTAATGATGTAACTAGATCTGGCTGACCGAGAGGGCAGTGCTTATCTCTCTAAATGGATTACCACACTTCTAAGTCAATTACACCGAGCTGACGAAGCGCCTCCCGTCTTGCTAATTACATTCCTCAAAACTGTCAACCCCTCTACCTGGATATCTCTTATTTCTCCTTTTCTTCCAAATCCTCTCAATTATCCACTTCAACATTCTCTTAAAGTGCAATACCCTGTGCCTTGTGATTTCATTATCCATTAAACTGCTCAAAAGTCCATTTAATGTTCCCGTTCTTAAACAGAACCGCCTTTTCCAATATAGCTTTCTTTCTATGATCATAATGTACCTGTTACTCTTTTAAGCATTATAGTTCTTTACCTCGCTTTTTATTTCATTAGAAAAAAAGGTGGTTGTGTATGCAGTATTTTTCAATTAACTTTCAGGTAAGTAACACTGTTTTTATTACATTCTTACAATCATATTTAATATTAACTCAGTATTATCTAGTACTCAGTGTGAACTATTATAAGTGTTAAGGAGGAATGTTACAATTTCTGTTTCAAAATTTGCTAGTAACGCTATGGTGAAACCCATGATCACTTTTGTAATATATTTCTTTTTATATATGTTTACAAAAGTGTGCGAGTTCTGAAGTTTGTATGTTCAGTATATAACCACAGTTTACAGTTAAATATACCCAATTTAGCAGAAATAGTTCTAACACAACGTTTAGGTTTGTTGGAATATAAATTCTAATTAAGATGGATATTTGTAATAAAAAGGTTTACAATGACTTTCCATTTGTCATCCACATGCATATGTCAGAAACTGTTAGTATTCCCAAAGTTTTAAACTAATGTGACTAAATCATATTCTTGTGTATGTGATCTCTGCATAGAGTGATATTTGTGTTTTGTCTATTTACAAACTTAAATGCATTTTAATATTCATATATATTAAGTTGATTATATTAAATAGACCATGGAAGTTATTTCACTTACTTGTTTTAATTTGTTAGGTAAACTTTAATGAAATAATGTTTAATTAATCAGTACATGATGTAATTTTTCAATTTAAAAATGTCGCTTTAAAAATAGCAGGCTCTAAAATTTGAGCTCTAAGACCAGTCTAATCTATAAATTATAAATATATTTTTATAATTGGTACATTATAGGTTATTTTAAGTAGATTTACAAACGAAGGGTTATTGAACAATTAAAGAGACAAATTGGTCTGGCCAAAAAATTGTAGGGCAAGTTTGGCACTTTTAGTACTTGAAGTTAGCGTCACTGGGATGATTGATCAGTTGCGTTTATAACCTAAAAAATGGGACTTAACGATAGAGAATATAATAGAATACTCCACATTAGTTAAACATCGTTCTGTGTTTGTTTTTTTATCTTCTGATAACCCTTCACTTTCCAATATATGGGGAAATTTGATGAAACGGAGAAATTTCTATAAGAGGGTAGTACAGTTCATAAGTGATCGAGACTCGGTGACTGACAATTACCGTTCAGGCTGTCCAGTAGAAGTTTGAACTTCCTCACTAATAATGTAGAGAGCAGCTTTGTCTACAAGTGCGAACAGATAGCAGATAACTTTTACTTCTTCCTGAACGTCTAATGATTACCCTGACTTGTATTGCCTATTCATTTGTTCCCTTTCTTTGCTTTTTCTGCCCTTCTAAAATACTTACTTGCTCCTCTCTTTTCTCAGTACCACTCCGCATTTCCTTTCTTTTTGTGGTTTAGACGTTTAAATATATATGAGCAAAAAAGAAACGGTCCATAGTGACAACTAGCCAAATTACGCAGAAAGAACAAATAGAATTGAACCATTTGGACGTACAAATCACAAAACCATTTTTGTACAAAACACGTACAAAATACTTTATTTTGTATGAATTATATTTGTCCTTAAGTTTAATTACATTACTTATTTCTTAGATCTAAAGATTGATTTATGTTTACAGAAACCCTTTAATTCCAAATGTTATATATTTTTATAATCTTGGTGAACATATAATTGTATTTAATGCTGATAACACCAAAAATATTTAATTAAAAAACTTCTCTACATCTATAGTGTAGCTGTATTTATTAAATCCACTGTGGAATAATCAATCACCATATAAACTCAGATCATACTAGTGGTTTTGAGCTTAATTGTCAGTTCATGTTATTAAGGATAACTGAAATTGTCTGTAAAAAATAATAGCACTTGGTAAAATAAAGATGGGGGGTGAAGTCTAATGTTTAGATTTGCTCATAAAGAATGGGAGTGACGGAACAAGTGCATCGAAACTAAATCAATTACAGACATTGATAATCTTGTGAAATATTATCAAGTCTACATTGATAAAATGTGATAGATCAAATAATTCAAACATCAGTAACAGTTTATTAAACTTAAATACATTTATTGAATGGGCTTTTTTTGCATCACTTGCAGCATCTTTTTCATCAGTCACTTTTTAGATAGTGCTTTCATGTTTCTACCCATTTGTTAATATTGTCCTATCATATCTTGTCTTTTCTTTTTTCTCCTTTTAAAATACCTTCCTTAGAACTCTCCCTTATTCCAAATAATATGTCTCCTTTTCTTTTGATTTATATTCCTTGTGGTTTACTTTTTTAGAATATTATAGATCTTCAAACAGAGATTCTCATCTTAACCACAACTTATGATTACTGTAATTAACATTTCACAATGTTAATTTTCGGTCTAAAAGTGGAAAATACCTTTCAACTCATTCTATCATTCAATATAATGCCTGGCATTCGATTTTATGAGGTTGAAAGCAAACCATGCCTAAAACCAATAGAATAGAGAGATACTTCATCATTGATCATTTTAAAGCTGATTAATTAATTTTAATATTTTTATACAACAAGAATTTGTGAATGTATAAGAGACATGATTGAGACATTTTTAGAATTTGATATTATGCTTTCTGATTTTGATAAATTTACTGATTTAGGTCTCCCCTAAGCGAACTTTTGATGTTTAGTATAAGTGTGTGTTTTTGCTGCTTGTGTATAGGTGCGTGCTTGTAAGCATGTTCATGCACATGTGGCTGTGTATGTGTATGTATATGGATAAATACTCACTCAGTGTTAGTATGAATCAAAAATTTCCCCTACTCTGTGCTTACTCTGTTGGATGGATCTATAGTTTGATACATCCCACATAGTGTGGATGAGTTCTTTAGGTCTTAAGTAATTTTCTATAATGGCAGATACACTTTTTCCTCATTATAGAAGTTGTTTCTTACATTACATTAATTTTTCTCAACCTACAACTAACTTATGCATAAAAGTAATATTGGTCTTAAAGTTGTTTCAGAATTTTGATGAAAATAAAGGTCAGTTTTATATAAAATTTATAAATATTGATTTCTGATGGACTGTGAACGCTTCTGAACACAATATGGTTACACCGTAAGATTCATTTGATGAATCTTAATGAAATTAAACACACAATTGCTACATTTTTGAAAAAGGAAGTGCACTATTTTTTTAGGGGGGACAAAATCACTTCAAAGAAAAAGGAATAATATATTTATTGAGTTCAGGAAGGATTTAATTGTCTCCAAACTGCAAATACTGAAACATTTCTACTTATAATATGACATCAACTTAAAATTTGCATGGCATGAAAAAGTGCAATAACTGTGGTCTATTGGAAGAGGTGATATGGCACTTTAATTGTTTTCCACGTTTCCACATTGCATATTAATACAGTAGAATACATACATATTATTCTTCTCTTAATTTGTGCACTGACCGTACATTTTAGATTGCTTTCTATATAGCAGTATGAATTATTGTCGTTTTATTCGATACTTCAATTTTTAACATTTTATGACTCCATTGAAATTTCACCTTGGATGCCCCATAATTACAAAACACATATCACAGTTTTTATTTATTTTTTTTAAACACAGTTACATTTAGTATTATATTATTTATCACCTAGTTAAACTTGGCGTGAGCTACTAGTATAATACAAAGTAACTAAAAGTCCTGGAAATCCTCTGATGGAAAAAGGTTTTATTTTAATGAAATGAAAAGCAAGATGAACTCGTTAAGACATCAAAATAAACTTTGAGATAAAGAAGACAACAGTTATAACCAGGCAACTGACAATTAAGAAGAATGAGATCATTTAACAACGTCAGGAACTAAATGAAGCAAAAGCCCATTGTTCTTCCCTTTATACGGCTATAAAACAAGTTGTTTTTTTATTTCATCAGATTGTTTCTTCTTTTCATTAGTGGGATTTTTGGAGTTACTAAAATCATCTTCATTTGATGTTCAGGATATTTTTACCAATGTCCCTGTGGGAAAAATGTTTCAAATTTTTAATATTAAATTTATTTTTAAATTTGAATTTAATTTTTTTTTAAATACAGTCCTAAAATGGAGAAACTAGGTTGGTCATTACCCCAAAATCAACCATTAAATAAAATAAAATTAGTGTATTTTACATGAGCTACTATTTCTCTAAATTAATACATTCTTGACTGTTTTTGAATGAAAATGTTCATTTAATACCATGTCTCTTTTCTGATAAAATTGTTGGTTTAATATCGTTAAGTTCTCTCTATAATAGAAATTAAGGATATATTTTCTGTGACGTATCAACAATATTATTTGAGTGATGTTTGGAGTGAAGCTGTAATCAAATAAGGTTGAAGGTTATCCCTCCGATTGTTATAAGACTTCCTTTGAAAAAAAAACAATCCATTAAATATAATACAGCGGTGAGAGGAGAAAAAAGACAAGGGTAAGTGAATGAGGGTAGGGTGGGGAGCGTCCCTGGTGATTTAGGGACTGTCCAGTGTAAATGTGGTGGCTATTGAGACAGATGTGGACCTGGGCTGCCTGCCTGCAAGACGTCTCGACCACTCCTTCAAACCATCTACTCTCCAAAGCCATTCCACCATCACAGTCCACCTCTCGTATCGTCTGGGGACCTTAGCATCATTTACACTCAGACTAAGATCTTCCATGTTGCATTAACAAAGAAATATAGTCAATAATATTATCGGGATTCAACTGTATTAATAAATTTCTTACTTTCAATCAATATTTTTAGAAAATAGTACTACTGTGAATGAGGGAGGTATTTTAACGAATTATTTAGTACAGCATACAATCAGTAATTATGCAGTTTTTTTTTATAACAGTTTGTACAAGTTTGGTTGTGTATGTTACATAGTTTAACTTGTAGGGGGCTTTAAATTATTATTTTATGGCATGAGTGATTCTCATGAAATACTATTTTCAACTAAAACATACTAACATTTCTAACAGCTACTTGTAAAATGTTTCCATGATGTCTTTACTGTCCAGGCAATAACAATTTAATACACTGAGGGTCTTTAAATCAAGCTGAAAAATAAAACAAAAAAACCTAAAATAACGCGTTTCTAATTTAGGAACGAAAGAACTCAGATCTAATGCTAATTACAATTAGTAGTGATTGTAATATTTTAAAGCTGTTTCTTTGTTTTAATGGTGTTATTTTAGGCAATACCGACTTACGAATTTCAAAGCTAAACTTTAGTTCTCATTTACACAGCTAAATAATTTAGCAATTTGATCGTAAAATGAACAAAATGAATATGTATCATCATTAAGAAAATACGTGTTTCCGACATGGTAGGTAATATTTGTTCGTTAAAACTAAATTAATAATTGCATTGTTGTTCATAGGAAGTGCATTTCATGATTGTTTGAAATATTTTTTAGTGGAAAGAATTTATTTATTTTATGGTGGAAAACAGCAATGTTTATAGTACTGCAGACGATTTAGACAATGTAAATTGCTCCTCTTTAAAACCTATGATACCAGACACTGATCTTTCTTCCAGAAACCCATTCGATTACTAAAATATTCTTAAGTAATGATGGTCATAAATAATACTTCAGCAATTGGTAATTAATTAATAAAAATATGTAATATTTATGTAATAATAATTACTGAATATTTGATTACTTCAGACTGAAAGTAGGTAAATGCTGACAGACTGAAAAGTAGGTTTATCAAGTATACGTAGAAAGAATTGAAAGAGATGTTTTATTGATTTTTATACTCTATGCATACAAGTGCTGGTACATGTTGAAAATAAACATCAATAATACATGACTTAATTATTTATGAGTGTCTGTCTTATTAAAACATTAAAGTTTTAAAATTTAGTTAAATAATCTTTTTGAATATATTTATTTTAATTTAAAATAATTGCTCTAAAATATTTCTAAAACATATGCAATTTTAAATTACTGAATATTGTTAAGGATATGCCGGAAATGAAGTTTAAATACTAGATTTCTAGATTTGTTCTCAAAGTATAAGTGTACGGGCTAGCCGCTAGAAAGCGCTGGTGGCACTAACTCAACTGCTGCTATAGAGACCCTGCTTCCCAAGGATCATTTCAATTTTGACAGCAGTACAGGAGCAAAAAGAAAAATTTATTGGAATTGAGGCAATGGGAATCTGGTTGAGAATTACATAATGATACTAAATTCACTAAAATGAATATTAAATTAAGTTAATTAACAAGCCATTGGGATAAGCCACTCCTCTTGGTCATCTATCCGTGTCTTCTTTTATTTGCTTACTTTGTTTGACCCATAGTGAGTATAATATAACACTTTTTTTGTCTCTTTTGTACTCATGTTTTTGTCCATATTTGATAGCATTAAAATTTAATGAAGTTTACAGATATTAGGTTTCACACGTTTAAATTGAAGTTAAAAATTATGAAAGAACAAATGAATAATGAATACGATTGTAACACGTAAAATGTTAGTTATATATACGAAGAAATTTGATGATTGATGCAATTCATACAACATATATATATGGTCAATTAAAAAGCCCCCTGATAGAAGTCATAGTTTTAGAGCCAACTAATTCTTAATGAATGTTTGAAATTTGCCATTTTATGATAAAATCCTTGAAATTGGAGCACTTTGGCGAGTGTCGTGGTCACCATTTCAGATTGATGAGCTAGCTTGTTTGCCACGATTTCCAGGACCAGTTGCAATAGCATCAAGCAGCTTAGTTAAGATATCTTCCCACATGGTCACTTCTGACCACAATGCCGATTGCTTTAAAGATTTCTATAACAAATAGATCAGTCTTTATTAATGATGAATTGCCATTTTGTTCACTTTATAAATTGTAATTATCTTTACAATTTAACGGAAAAAAGTTAATATTAGTTTCAATATGAGGAACATTTTTTATGCTGTTCCTTTTTATTGGATCTAATTTTAGGTCACAACAAAACTTGGTATAAAAAGAATGAACTAGAAATGTTCCGAATATTTTCAGAATAATTAGATTAGAAAGTACTTTAGCTTTTTTAAATAACCATTATCATCACTGCTTTTTGTTTTCCTTAAAAAGTATGTATAATACGCTTTTACTGGGTAAAAGGGGAATTGTTCCTTTGGCATAGTGATGTATGATTTATAAATTTAAACGGCGTACTTTTCTTAAAGGGGATTCATTTTCAGTGTTTTTTTTTTTTTGAGAAGTGGCTATGTTTTATCTCATATGACAATAGACTTAAGCCAAAGTCAAATAGCTGGAAACAGTTACAGAATGTCATGCATCTAAAAGGTTCATATGAAGCAAGTCTTCCTCCCTTACATCTCTATGATGACTGACAGTCGGATTACTTACTGACCAGTATGAAGACCTCTGCATCCAAAATTCTACTGTGCTGGTCAATTTTTGTTTTTTACTGTGTCACACTGTCTCCACGAGTCCTTGGTAATCTCTAGCAAATACATCAAACAACATTTACTTTTGCCAAATGTCGATGACAAGACAGTGGTGAGTAAACCAGATCACATTTGATGACTGAAGTGGTCAACTTAGGCATTGTTATCACCCAGGTGAGCAGACTGCCTATGACCATGTGCCTCTCACCATCCCATGTGCCAGACAAGTAATCTAAACCAAAATCATCAATGAGCAACACTTCTGCCTGTTGGAATAGCCTAAAGCTTTGTGGGCCATGGTGAAAAATATCTTTTCTGACATAATGTAGGTAGTGCGATACTAAAGTATTTGCAAAAGTATATTGATATCAGCCATTATAAGGATATTGTTTTGATTAAAAATAATTTGAGGATTATGCTAGACTGTAGTATTGATATAATTGAGGACTATATATTTTAAAACCACAGCATATAATGAAATAATTAGAATTATAGGAATCTATTCATTCCGGACTACTGCAATGATGTCTTTCCGAAAAGAGAAGTTTCTTTTTGAAACTTCCCAGAGCAATAGGATTGTTTTGGTGCGAAAAATTATTAGGTACACCAGCAGCTGTGTGAAAATTTGGCAACTATCCCTTCTTTATGAAGTAAACTTTGCATTTATTGGACTGACCAGAAATATGATGTGCTCAATGGAAACTAATTTATCAAGTTTTTGCGGTGTGATACCTGGATCTTTTTTCATTGAAATTACACATTTTTTAGAATTCATTTCTGTCTAAGAAAATTATAGTCTATCTGTCCAGAAAGCAAAATTATTAAATGAAGTTTTATTCTGAATTTTTAAGGTCGTCAATTCCGCCTAACGTTTTACGTACATAAATTTGATACAGGGTAGTGGACAATGTGAGGGCAGTTGTTAGCGGAGAGGGGTAAAACGTGACTTACGAGTGTAACGATACGGTTAGTAGAAGGGGGCAGAGGGGTAAGTGGTGGAGAGGGGGTTAGGAGGAGGGCAGGTAGTGAGTAGAAGGGGCTCAGTACTAGACCAGCGTTAGAGGGGAGTATCCTGCTCTCCTGCAGACATCGCGCCATGCAGCCCTGGCGATACTTCTACTCTAGGGACAGCCAAGAGGTCCACCGCAGATTCCACCAACTCATTGTCGATCTCTACCACTTCTTGAGATACCTCGTTCTCGGTAGACCTCCAGGTTAGCATTAGCAACTCTTATTATTTTCAAATTTATTTATATATAAATAATATATTATATTATATCATATGCCTTAAGATAGGCATATATATGATCAAACCACAAAATTACAGTTGAAAGATCTTTGTCTTTTTTCTCTTTTCATTTTGTTGTTCGATCATTGATTGTTATTTCATGTCTTTATGTGAAATCTTGTTATATATATAACTCAAAATAAAATGATTTGTTTGAACCATTAATTTTTTACTACATTGTATAAAAAATTGTTAAGAATAGGTCGAAAATTCCTGTTAGTTATGGTTCAAATTGATTGCTGAAATAATGATTCATTCCTGTTATTTAATTCCAATGTAACTGCTTGGTTGTTTGTTATAAGGTCAGGAATGAACGTTATCTTCAGTAATTATTTTATTTGTACAAATTGGTTTGTTAAATAGCCATTAAGTAAAAGGCCTACCAGAACTTAAACATACCTTAGAGTTTCATTTATTCATTACTGTTAATTCATTAATCTCGATCACTAAAGCAAGCACTAGAGCACTTAATATAAACTAATTGATTAATAAATATGTAATTAGATTTGCCTGCTAATTAATAAGATTTAACTGTTTGCGAATAGAAAGAGGTGACCAATCTCAATAACATCGTTTCATACTCTTTTGTATTATTATGAATTTTTATGTCATTTTTAATTGTTCAGCTTGTGTGTGTGTTGTGTGCTTGTTGACCGCTGTCCTCAATCTCATAATTATAGTAGGTTACTTGAAGTATACTAGACAAGTGCAAATATAATCTAAATTTTCATTTATATGTTTGTAATACAACATGAAGTTTGACATCCATTGACCCTTTAGGTATTATAAAGTTGTAGAATGCTATAAAATACAGTTATCAATACGTAGGTAATCAATTTTCATCTTTATATTTAAAACCTCAGACTTTGGACAATATGGGCTTATGGATACCTATGCACTTGTGAGCATACAATCGATACAAGCTTGGTAATGAACAATTAATGATTTCAACTAATTAATTATAATTGCTGGCATATCTTAAAACTGTTATGATTGCACTGATAATCGCTAATAACTTGTACTCATGAATTAATAATAAAACTAATAAAAGGCATATAAACGTTAATAACCTGATTGTGTTGTGCAAGTTTTTATATGAGTTGGTTGGTTAATAAATGGTCGAGGTGCTTGACTCAGGTAGCTAGAAGATTAGATATTTGATGTAATGTAGACATGCGTATACATGTATGTTGTACATAAGCTAGTGTAAAGTAAACTCTGATATTAAGCTAACACGCGGCTGGCTTAGCGTTTTGTATCAATGAACATGAAATACCCACTAATTTAGATGCTCAAGAAAGCTCTTTTCAAATTTTTGATTTGAAACAAAAAACATTCTCGATGTATCGGAAGTGACGTTCAATATACTTCTCACTTGACTGCATACGAATGTGAAGTGACTTTGCCTGCATAGGTACTTTTAAAAGAAAATATCACTCATTCCAGAAAGAGAAAAAGCCTTGAAACTTTAATTATTTGTTAGCGAGTGTCTATTTTTCTTTGTCATGTTATGATTCCGTGGTATTTATCACAATAATTGTGCTCTACTAACTCAAATACTTTAAATATTAACTAAATAATCCCCCAACAAAATTTGACTTTTAGTTGTAATAAAAAAAAAATTAAAAAATTGAAATTTAAAATTAAATCGAAAACATAAAATTTGAAAGTAAAACAAATTATTTAGGTTTGTTAAGCTGACCAAGTCGTCAGCTTCCTCCGAGGAACTAAAGTAAGCTTCTTGAGAGGCTGTAAGAGTAACTTGTAGATGGTGACGAGTGCTGGTATTAAAACCTGAATTGTGCAACAGTACTATTTGTTGAAGACAACGGGATTGGCGTGAATGGCAACATAGGCTACTATGTTGACCAACCGACCCGCTATGTTATTCATACCAAAGTTTGACATAGTAGTTACTAAATTTTCATACCAGGTTACATTCTAAACGGTAAACACAGTCGTTACAGATGAAGAAAGATAAATTCTGAAAAAAAGATGCAGAACGAAACATGCAAGGATAGAAAGAAAGATTATTAAAGTTTAAGGATGAAATGAAAAAAGACTCACAATTAATAATTAGACAGGTAAGACAAACAACTATACTGCACACCACAGCATTTTTCAATGTTGGGAGTAGGCTTACCAGCTTATTGGGTGCATATGGACTTCCCAGATCAGGGTGTCTCCTATAGAAAATGGGAGGTAACTAGTTGAAATTGAGGACGAGAAAGAGAAGTATAAAGGAACGCTCCTTCAAAAATATACCCAACTTATGAGGGTGAAATATATATATATATAAATTATCAAACCACAATATGAAAATGGGAAAACAAAACTAAGATCTTACAACCGTAACAAGCGGTCTTCGTCACAGTAAAAAACCCAACTGTCCAACCCAACTTATATATATCTATATATATATATGCATAGAGAGTGAGAGAGAGAGATAAGGACGCTAAGCGCGCTTGCGAAACGACGGTTAGAGACCTTCGCAAATGCGATTGGCGTCCCTATCTCTTCGATGACAGTTAAATCGAGAATTAGAGTCTGGAAGAGTATTTTATCTATATACTCTTTACGTGCAGTTTACCCTGAAACGTTTAATATCTTTTTTGGATCGTTTTCTAGATATACTATAAATATACATATTTAAATAAAAGATTTCACATAAACACGTGAAATAACAATGAGGTGGGTTTTTGATTTGACTCTGACGAAGACCGCTTGTTACGGTTGAAAGATCTTAGTCTTGTTTTCCCATTTCTTATTGTGGTTTGATCATATACATATTATATTAAACATTAAAATTTAACTAACTCTATACCGAAAAGAGAAAAATATAAACATAGACATACATAACTCAGAACTATATTTCGACAGGCTTTGTCATCAGGTGGATGATGACGCCTGTCGGAATATAATAGTGAGCCATTTATAGCTATGTTTTTGTTTTTCTCTCGTTGTTAATGAGTGAATAGTCCAGTTGGACCTTGTAATTATATATATATATATATATATATATATCATAGTACGAAAAGGCATTGTCCCATTAACATTGTTAGGCCCCCAGTTATGTATACGTTTATAGTTGTTCATTTTGTTATTCAAAAATTCTATTTCTCTCCAAGAAGGAACTTTTAAATACTTTCAAAAATTTGGCATTCAGAGTTTGATTTGAACCAAAAATAAATATAAAACTACTGAATGAATATGAATATTCGCAAATTAAATGAAACGATTCCAGGATTTTTAGTAAATTTGTTTTTTTAGTAAATTAACTAGATTAACAGAAAGAACGTACATAAAAGATATCACAAACATTTACTGCTATATTTTTGCTAGTGTCAATTGATTTTTCTCTTGAAACTAGAGAATTGGGAAATAGTATAAAACATTAAAGTGGCCTTTGGTTTATTGATTATTTGGTAAAACGGAATGACAAAAGGTAGCGATCAGATATTAAATTTCCGAAATAACAACTTAATTTTAAGAGTTAGCTGTGTCCTGTAATTAATATTTGATGATATATTTAAATTTGAGAAATTGAATATTGCATTTGCGTTATTGAATCAGAGGTAAGTTAGGCTGAAGACAAGGTTTATGAATTATAGATGGAGCTAGATTAAAGGGCTGCATGGTGCTGCTGCCGTGACGATTCGGCCAACTACTACCCCCCACTGTTACTCGCTTCCATACCCTTCCACAGTTTTTAAGACTTGTTTATTTTAGATTGCCGTCTTATAATCATTCAACTGCTTACTTTTTCATACTGATTTAAATATTTCTTCAAATATGGGAGCGAGAAAAACCATTTCTACCCATCAGAAACTTTAAAAAAATGTTATTTACGTAAGTCTAGAAGCAAGTGTGTGCAGAAAACGGCATGGCGTTGTCACAATAATTCAGTGTAGCCTGACAAGCAAAAGACCCCAACTTTCGATTGGTCTCATTTTTTTCTGCAAGCATTTTATGACCATCAGATCAGATCAGGAGTTTAAGTATATATTTGAGATTGCCCCTATTTAACCTTGGGGATTTCGTGAGGGCCAGCAGAAGTTTTTCTTCAAGTCCTTAATAATAATAATTATTAATATCATAATTAATTATTATTATTATTAATAATTATAGTGACCCAATATTGACTGGTATTCTCACTGCTTGCTTCATTTAGTTTCGTAATTGTTCTAAGTCTCCTTGCGTACACTCTGTTTTTAAAGTAGTCAAGTAAAAAGCCCCTGTGTGGGGTGGGGGAGGGTGTAAAGTTGTTGAAAAGAGGGTGTAATCTCTGGTTGTGCACTTAGAACGGATCTTGAGACTTTTCATAAAGCCATCAAAGTTCTCTCTAAACAAATATACATAGGATAGGTGTCACTTAGCTGTTAGATCTTTCTCCATCTTAATAACACTAGAATTTTACGATAAGCGATAGATTCAGAGTCTTCAGCTCATTTTTGAAGAAGGCTCTAAGAGTTTGAAAATTCTTATAAAAAATTAAGGCCAATTTTTTTCATCGTTCTTAACCTCGTGGCTATTTTATGCTTTTTACACTCGAGGTATTTCTAGAGACATAATTGTATCAGAGACTTTTAATTCATTATGAGAATGCCTTTCTGTTATCCATTTTGATATTAGTCCTTGGACGGATAACTATGTCACATGGCTCACCAAGGTCTCTTATTACAAAAATCGCCATAAATAATATTTCGGATGTAATTATAGAATTTCGCCATAAAAAGAAAAAATAATGACATTAACCCTGTGAATCAAAGTTAATAGCATTAATTTTAGGGTAATTTTCTTGATGTATGAAATATTTTCAAATGATCATCTGGGTTCGTTTCAAGTAGTTTCACTGTACTGATGTAAGAATTCATTGTCGAAGTGCTAGTGATTTTAACTGGATAAATCTGTTATTCATAAGTACAGTTACATAGAAGTCGTAAAGATTCCAATCTGTCACCGTGAGCGTTCAAATTGTTCTGCAAGATATAGTGTCAGTAGAGGGAACGTCCGAATGGTAAGCTACTAAACTATTGTTTTACTTCTAACAATTTTAAAAGTGTATCAGAGTGGCTTTGTGGTTTGCGTACTCGCCTCAAGTCGAATAGATCCTAGGTTCGATTCCCACTCTGACCTCGATTTCATCAGTATGCTGTTCAGTGTTCAATGTGTTTTGATTCATTCATGCATCTCAGCCCTTCGGTTATACCATGATAAAGAAGAATAGGTTGACATGTAGCCCTTTCGCCACGTCACGAAATACCGATCTTTCTTCACGAATGAGACAAAACGAGAAAGTCCTCGTGAAGTTCTCTAGGTGGTCCTGTACTCATTAAAGATCGCTACTCTAAATACTTATTAGTTCCTAAATTAATATTTATTTCCCTTCATCTTATGGCTTAATATTTACCTTTAAAAAACACCCACACTGTCACATATCTCCAGTGTACTTTGTTTCCACGTTAAAGTGAAAATGTATTTAAAATGATGATCATAATGCTAATATGTTGTAAATTATTAGCATCAATTATCAATTATTAGCATCATTGTAATTACATCAAACAATGTTTAATGCTATTGTGTCGCTATCAATGCTGAATGTTGGCAGATTTTAGCGGTGGTTGGACTGTGGGATGTGCTGCTGCCTGGTGTAATATTTCGATACTACTCTGTATATTCAGTGTTTAAATTTCTTAGTTATCAAGTCGCATTCTCTTATACAAACTGTTATCTCTTTAAAAATGAGCTATATTTATTAAATAAAATCAGCTTTACAGATTTATTATAACTTTCTTCTACGTTTTTACGTATCCTTTCTATCTATACTAAAATAATCTAGGACTCCACTCCGGTTTATCCCAGAAGGGAAATAATCATATTAAATTTATTTTGTTTTTTTAAGCTACTGGTATACGTGTTTTGTTTCTTGTTTATTATAGAGTAATTGAGTTAAACTTCAATTGAATCGAAAGCTATTAAATGGAAGTATTAAGTACGAAAAAAATAATCGCACTAATAGACAGAAGACTATTTATGTGTGTATGGTTATAAGCATAAATTTAGAAAAGAGAAGCTTTTATGAGCCAATCTTTACTCCAGAGAACTGCTTTGAGTTGGAAACAGTAAAATAATTTAACTTCATTCCACCAATGAAATAGAGTTTTACCGGCTAAAAAATAATTATCAGAATATAAAAAAAAATGTTTAACTGACAGGCAAACATAAAAATGTAAGCATTTGGCAAACGGCAATTACACACTGTTTTAATTAATTGACTTTAGGCAATGTCACAGGAAAAAATGTTTTTTGTAATATAAACAGTGGAGCAGGAAATTTTTAATCGACAATGTTTTTTTTATATTTGCTATCAATTCATTTGTTTTTGAAAAATGTTATATACGTTTGTTTATATCATTTATCACTTACACTTTCCTTTATTTGGACCTAGACGGGATATAAATAGTGCTGTATAGACTTATCACTATGTAACTATAGATACATATTACTTTTACATATCCTATGGCTTGTTAAAATGGTCAAATATTGTTCACAAATGTTTTCAATAACTTTACAATAACAAAAACATGTGTATGACATTATGACGTATAATAAGTAAATGAAGCATACATTTGGAAGTAGGCTGGTTCACGTAGTTTTAAAATATATATAGTTATAGAGGCCTATATCCAAAACTCTAACGGGATTTTGGTAACAAAGAAGCAGGCAAATAGACAATAACATGTTATATTAGCCTGTATAAATATAATAAATAAACATTCGTTTATAACCAGTTGAAGCTTATAGTAGCTCCTGCTATTTCTCCCTCTGTTACTTTTTTGGGAATGAGCCTGTTAGCTCTGGTGTACTTGAGTGGATGTAATGAAGATTAGTAAAAAGAGCCGCTAAATTTTGATAAGAATAGTCTATAGGAGAAGAATGAGAAGTGATTTAAAATAATTTTAAGGGACTTTAACTTTCCTATAGTGCTTAACTTTCCTTCCTGTAAATCAAGTAATCTATTAACATATTAATTTTTTAAGGTTTATTACAATGTGATTGAAAAGAATCGTTATTAGTGATTTAACTAGTGGTGGAAATAGTTTTGAGGTAGCTAAACTTGGAAATAGTCAGTTAAATTTTTAATCTAATTACCTAATGTTAAAAGCGTTTATGATTTAGAGAAGCTATTAATCTATATAAATAAAATAATGATTTTGTCTGTACATTGCTTAGAACTGACTCATTTCAAGTTTTTTTTACGTTTCATACATTGGAGAAACCGAATCCACCCTTAGAAAAATTTCTGTCGGTTTCTCTGTTTGTCCGCAAAACTTTGTCACAAGTAAACTCAGCTACCATAAGACATATAAAGCTGAAACTTTTACAGTAGATTTGTGTAGGTCTACCTTAAAATATAGGCTCTGAATTGATTGGAAATTCAACGTAGAAGTGAAGTTATGGACGTTTAACGCAAAAACGTTTGTCACAAGTAAACTCAGCCACCATAAGACATAGCGAGCTGAAACTTTGACACTGGATTTGTGTATGCCTAACTTAAAATATGGGCTCTAAATAGATTGATACTTCAGTACAGAAGCGAAGTTATGGGGCTTTTAGCTGTATTTTCCTAACTTCACAGACAAGTTTGTTTTGAAAATACACAGGTGTGGCAAGTAGGTATTGTTAGTTGATTTTAATTTTAATTGGGCTTATGAATATATTGCGTATTTGACATCATTGAAATGGTGTTTCACAGAGTTGAGGATGTACTATCTATTAAGAATAAATGTTTTGTAAACGAGCAATTCTCAACTCTTAATATGAACAGGGAGGAAAAATCAACAAACAAGTTCTTACGCTATATCATACCGAGGAAAGAACTTACAAGTCAGTAAAGAGATTGGATTAGTGATGAAGAAGCAGTTCATTATCTAATTGAATTTCTTGACTCTGAATTTATTTCTCCTGGACTGCCTGCTCATGAGTAAAAACTTAAAGTAGGAGCACCTGATGCTGCAATTTATAGTAGTAACAAATTTCATGTTACGAAACATGAGTGCCCCAAAAACTGTGCAACGGGACACGACTCTGAGTTCGTGCTCTACACAGATATGCCATAGAGGCGGACATAATGACTGGATGTGGTATTGGGGAGTCTGTGTGTATACCACACATACCATTGATTCCGAGCCACTGTCTGTTTCCGTTGAAATGATTGCAAAGTCCCGTCAGAGTCTATTTCGCAATGACGTTAACTGAGTCGCAAAGGGAGACTTTATCTAACGCAGGAATTCAAGTTAGCGAAACCAAGTTTTTCTCACATGGTCAACTGTAGTTTACTTGCTCAATAGTCAGAGGTTTCAACTGATCGTTCTTCCATGAACCTGAAGGACAGACAGCTAATGTAGTGTATACAGAGGCATTTGTTTAACACTGTATTAATAATGGTATTTTCTTCTATTCTATAATTTCTAATTATAGTATTAGTAATATACTATAATTGATATTTTGGAATACCAAGTATAATAGAATTTTTGATTCCGTCAAAGACGGGTACGTTTGCTAGTGAATAATACAATTCTGATGATATTTATTTCAATTGCATTCTCCTATTTTACTTTTTTTACTATAGGATGAATAGTTTTGAGTACAATTCAGATAATTATGTTATTTAAAAGAGGAGTCAATGCAATAACTTTCCACTTACATGAGTGACATAGCACGGCGTATGAGTCCATTCAGTCTATTTCGTGGATGTCTAGAGGAAGTGACCTGAAATATATTGTGTTATTTCAACAGAGTGCAGAGTTGGTGTGTTTGCCAGGAAGAGCACAGTATGCAGCTAATGGAATAAGGGCCGTTGATGTATTAACTGTCTTGCTTGCATGAGTTATGGACTGCTCTTATTTATTATTGTTTTGCTAGAAATGTAGGCCATCTAGTAAATCACTTGTTGGAAAACAAGAGCGTGGTCAGTGTGTCACGTTCTGCAGATAAATAACATTGTAAGACGTGGATATATATATGTGGGCAAAAGTAATCGTCAAAGTGTCTCCGTTCAATCCGCCTAATGAAGGGCCTGTGGTCGGACACTGGGCTGCTCCATGATACAGACCGGTTGCGTGTCGCTGCACTAAGCAAATACTTGGTCTTTAGTCCGTTCTTCTCAATTTACTGCCAAAACAATATAAGTTCTGCAATAGATTCTAAGAATTAGTGAAGGAGAGAAACTTTTAGATTATCTTTTAATTGCTTGAATATCATAATCACTTTTTGTATAAAATCTTTAATTATATTTATGTGATGATTAGTTTTTACCTACAGTCTGATTGTTTGTTAATATCAGCATATAATAAGATATCACTTCCTTACGGAGGATTGATCTCTATATATGTATCGTTCATTATTGACTTCATTCAGGTGTTCATAATCTTCAGTTATTTAAATTGTTTAAATACACTATTCCTTGTGGACTGGTTAAAGCTTCTTTAACCTTAAGAATTTTTGTCGGTGAGCACTGTTATTTATAAGTACGAGTGTATTTTATGGTTCATTACGAATGTGAGTTAGTTTTGCTTCCGTATGACCAATTTTTTAGTAAATATTTTAAAAATCAAAATTAAAATTCTGGAGTGGCCTACACTCAACTTTAATATAAGTTCATACTGTATCGAACTTGTTGACAACCAAGTGATTTATTTTATTTTAGTGTGGCTTTACATATATATTAATCAATAATGTATGGTTCGTTTACATGTGGTCTTAATAATTTTATCAGTTATTAGAAAATTGAAATCATTTATCAATTGTCTTTTTATTGATTAATATAAATAAAATCATTAATTGGAGAGCCTGAATCTCATCCGACTGGTATGTGCGCGGCCATTCATGTCATTTTGTGCATACCATAGTTGTAACTGAATTCAGATTTTTGGTTCTTTAATGACATCATAAATGTACATAGAGAAGTATATCCCATTGCTGTAGGTTTACTAAAGATTTGACAACAGTTTTTATCATCTCCAATGCGATTGGCTCACTTTCAGTTATAACCTGATCCAAGGTTTCTACCTCTTCTAGACAGTCTGAATTCTTCCTATGATGTCAAATACCACTTTCATTTCTAGCAGTGAAGTAGGAAAAATGTTCAATAGATGTTCCACATATAGTATTTTTAAATTCTCCCTTTGAAGATATAGTATTCTTTTCAAATGTAAGTTAAGTTGGAATGAGCTTTAGAAACAAAATTAGAGCCGTTTGTTCTCGCCACCTTTTACTGTTTTCTTCTTGATCTATTTGTCAGTTCTACTCCTGTATAAGTTGAGGTGTATAGTACAAAAATGTTAGCAGTATGTTAATAGGGTCAGAAAAATTTCCAAATTTTTACTACTAACCCATTCCCAGGTACTCCTTTGTTTTCAGCTACTCACATGAAAATCAAATTATTTACACTGTTTTCATTATTAATTTACGGCCAATCAGTATATTAGTTTAGAAACCATTTTATTGAAATGAGAAAGCAATTCAATTCAGTAGAACATTTTTACTCACTTCGAGTAGCATGTAATGTAATCTACGATGGGCAGTGTATATAACCAACATACAATGGTTGTATGTTGGTTATATATTTAAATCAAAATATAACTTTATAAATTATAAAAAATATAGTTAATTTAAATAAAACAATTTAATGAAATTAATTTAATTTTATATACAATGCTTTTAGTAGTCAAACTATTAAAGTTTTATTTTATTAACTTATTTGATATTTCATTTCTTATAGATGATTTTGTATTTTTTTTAAAAAAAAATATTAACCATTGGGAAATATCTAATGGGATGTGTTTATTCAGGAAGTAGTAGAGATAGTCATTGAGCCAGTTATCCTTATATAGTACTTTTTTTGTATATCACACAACTCATGCATTTGATTTCATAGGTTTTACCTCTGATGTAATAATACTTTTGTAAAGACAGCATGAAGATTTCGTGTTAAGGCCCCGTGCTCAACGAAAGAATTTCTTACAGCAAAACACTGCTTTTGTTCCCTTAGCCAGTGATCTGTTAAATAACATTTCTAATTTAATCTGTGATCTAAAGAACCTCTAAGAGTAAGTCAGTAACTTTGATAGTTTTTGGTTTATCCTTTTCTGCTTTAGTAAGTTACAAGAATGCTGTATGCCTGAAAAGTTCTCCTTTTACCCATCTTTCAAAAATTTGAGAGTAGTTTTTGTATTAGTTTATGTATATATTACAGCTGATTCATTGATTCGGTGGCATCAATCATGAGCACATTCTACCTTAAAGAATTAAGACAAAATGATTCCTTTAAGACTTAAAATTGATATATTTTGTTTGAAAAATGAGAGGTTCATCGTTCAGTGAAGAATAAAAAAGTACATTCCCTATACTTCAATATTACGCAAAGATAGTAGAGTTCATAAACACAGGAAGAACTATATCTGTCATTAAGTTTTGTTCATGGGTACAACATACAGTTTGATTAGAACACTTTCTTAGACAACCATCCATGATACCATAGAAAATATAGGTTTGGCTGGTGTTCATTTTTTACATTTAAGAATTTTTCACTTCTTATGTAAAATGTTCACTCATTAAAACTTTCAAACATTTTTTTTTATTGAAGATCTGAATAACACTTTCCTGTATCAGATTTTTATAACTTTTTTTATGAATTACTAATTTTATTTTTGTCATCTAAAAAGCCATTTAGCATTCAAAAACCATTTTCTGAGTTGATAAAATGTGCTATAACGCCTCTTTTTGTAAATTTAATTTTATAAAAAGTCTCTCATCACATCCCCTCGTAACGAATGATTTTTAAGTATAATTTCATTTTACCCCGTCAAACGGGATGGCTTCTATCCTCCTCACAAGTTTTCAAATTGTATTATATGTCAAAATGTTTAACTTTTGTTGAATAAAATATCGTTTAATTAATAAAAAAATTGTAAGTTGCATTTTAGGGCTGTACATAAGATCGTTACGTTATTTTTTTTCCTAAAAGAAAAGAATAAAATAATTTCGTTCCTCCAAAATGCACCTAAGGTAAACACTGTTTTTGTACAAACATTTACTCTCAGAAAGTTGTACTTTTTATGGAAACAATAAATTTTGTGATTTTGACGGATTCACCAGTTTGAAGTTCCGTTAAGCATGTGGAACATGTGCATCGAAATTTTTGAACATGATTTAAAAGTTTTGATGTTTTCTCAGGTATATGGATGGATAGATGGGGGTTTATCCAAACGCGAAACTGTTTTCGAGAACAGTTTAAATTTTTTTTCCTTTGTCTTTATTAACGAATTAATATCATATGTAAAAAAAATGTGAATTCTTCAGTAACCGTGAAGTCAGTTTTTCATGAAATTGTTCTCTTACTACTGAATCTGGTAGCACGCAAACACGGTACTCTCACTGTTTGACGAATTGTAATGACTTTAAATAAAAAAGAGCACATTACAGGAAGATAATTGGTGTAGTCTTCTTGACAAAGTTATAGTGCATTATAGTATACCTTGTAAATTAAGAACTAACATTCATATACTATGAATAAAATTGCAATAATTTTAGTCTGTAAGAAGAGACGATGTAGTCCTAGAAAAAAAGGCGTTCTATTTGGAAAATAGTTCATCACAATTCTACCAGAAATGTATGAACATTTGTTAAAAAAAATTATCCCTTAGGCGCTAACAATTAAATAATTAAATTGATACTTAAAAACTATAACATTATAAACTATGAAGGCGAATAGTATGTGGTAGTATGTCTTCAGTGAATTTTTCTTGATGGTATTTATCCTTTGGACAGAGACATCACAGCGTTATTTCTTGGAGCTAGTTAAGTTAAATAATAGTAAATTAATTATTAACATGTATAATGTATATGGTTATAGGTTTAAAATATTGCAAGTATCATGTTATATTATGACATCATCTATAATAATGGTATGAGAAATATTTCTTGATCCAATTTAACTAAAAGATAACTTCTTTACACCTTAAAATATACATGATCTTTTCTTCTGTTGGCCATATGAAAAATATAGTCATGAAGAAATGTATTTGAGATATTTAGGATTTTACACGTTTTAAAGTCCACTGAAATCTGTTTTCATATTTTTTGGCATGTGATTCCGCGGGTGTCTATCGATAATATTGTAAAAATTCTACAAATCCATTAATTTTACTAATTTCAATAATACCTGGTGGACATATAGTTTTTAATGTGGTGAAACATTCTTTTGTTTTTGGGTAGTATTGAAATATGCTTATTGCTAATTATGGTGCTTTATACCTTAACGGGTACCAATGTTAATTCATTGTACTGATGATTTTAGAATGCTTATGTATTAAATTTTAAATCAATATTGATTTGTTTGAATTTACTAGATAGACATTTGGTATAGGTTGCATTTTTTGGTGAGTTAATATATCATTAACCATACGTAGAGACTCATTGAAACATAGTGCTTACAATGAATTCATTTTTTGAAATGTTACAGCAGAAATCGTTGAGGATGAGGAAGCAGAAGAATCGGAGCAGGCCCTGGGTGTGGTGCCCGACCTAGTGGCAGGCATCGCAGAGGCTCCCCATTCAGGTAGTCTGACCTTTTTAACTCATTTAAAATAACATGATTGTTATCGAAACGAAGCCTATTACTAATGATATAACTAAACAAAACCATCATATATTTCTGCTTTGTCTCATAATTTAGAATGTGTGTATCTTTATGAGTCTACTATTGTCGACCTTCGGGAGGATAAGATAATGACAAATTGGCAATAGATGATGGTCAATGTTGCCCATTTTCAAATGCTTTACATGCATCCACATTTACTTCATTCAAAGTGGCCCACATATTAACTGTAAGGTTTGTAAGAAAAGTAAGTTTTTGTTTCAGACTGCGAGGATGGCCCCAGCCCTGAGTCCGGAGCTGCCTCCTGATACCAGCTGAGCCTCGCCCACACGGCCTGCATCCAGCTGTCCTTTGCCAGGAAGCACGGCGTCTTCGCGCTCCGCGCCCAGTTCGCCTTCGACTTGGTCTTTTCCTTGAGCCTGCAGAAGCTGTCCCGCTGAGGCTCCCCCCCTGTCCCGATGTCGCTTCGTTCGCTTGGTGTCGTCGTGTTCTGTCGTCAGTGTCATTCGTGTCTGTCCCACTCGTCTTTCAATGTAATCTAGCAAGTAACGTTAGTTTAAGTACACCTGTCCAAGTCTTTCAATAATAATACCTTTCAAGTCTTTCATTTATTTTTCTTTTGCTTTTAATCTACAGATAGCTCCCAGCGAAATTTCTTAAAAATGTTTATCATATGAATTGAAAAATAGAACTCTTAAGAAAATTATGAATAGACTGATTTCGAATTTTCAACAGTTGTCTTATTTCGGTTGTGATTTGTACTTTTTATAACATTTATTTTAGTAAAACTATCATACCTCGTGCACTCGTATGCATGGTGTGCAGACATACGAGGTGTGATGGTTTTATTATAATAATATGCCTGATAGCTTTGTGCTACTGACGCTTCATCATATTTCATTGATACTTATTCATTCATGATAATTTTTTATCAACCTGTCCAGCAGTAGTGCTCACTTTACTTTTAAACCTAACAGTTAAAGTTTTCTTCATTAAATTTATACTTTTACCAGGAATTTTTTTTGCACATTATTTCACAATTTAGAACTGTTTTTGATGTTAATTGAGACACAACCTTCCCTTTATTTTGGAGACATAATGATAAAGTATGCTGAAATGGAGCCATCTGGAGATATAAGAATGTTTTGATGTAAATTTATTTGGAAAAATGATTGTAAAACTAAGATGAATTTAACGAAAATTGATTTCAATTTTTTAATCTTTCTTTTATGTATAATTTATTTTCAATAATTCATCATATTGTAGTTGTCTTAGGTGATTTTTATTTTATAATCCATAGTATTTTCGAATTCGTATTAACATTTCCAAAAACTATACTGTAATCGCCATAGATAATAACACCGAATGAATTTAAAATTAGCTGTCGCCCTTATCAAACTTGCATTACTTTTTAAATTTCCTGCGATCACCAATCAATAACATGCAATAATCATGATCTCATTCATGACTGTACAATTAAATCCTCTGTCGTTTTATAACATCAAATTGATAGTATTTCACCAAAACAAAGTGAAAAAAATTAATTTTGTATAATTTCCTCTTTGTTACCTTATTTTAATGTTCAATGAATCAAATTTTTACTATGTCTTTCATAGGTTAAACTAACCGTGTATTGATTGATAAGCTTTAGGTTTGCCTTTCGGTTTTTTAATGTTCCGCCACAGTGCACGTCGCTGTCACCCGACAGGATGCTTCTTTTGTTTGCACTTCAGTGATTAGGTGTTCATTTGTCACCACTGTCACGACTACCACCTTTTTAGTTTAGTTCTCTGATTTAAAAGTTAGTCTTTCATTAGATTAGTTCTTTCTTAAGCTTAATTTAATATGTATTTTTTACGATCTCATTAGTGTAAGTAAAGTTTATAGTTTCTTTTCTTTTCAAAAAAGTATGAACCAAAATTTCTATTTTGTATTTGAAAAAATAGTTGCAATATTGAAAAAAAAAAGAGTGATTTGGTACTGATTTGGCTCGCAATGCTGTGTTACTCGTCAGGAGAGATGGTGGTTGTGTTGGGTGAGTGTATCAGAGAGGAAGTGGGAGAACATGTTCGCTCACTAAGTCAGCACGTACACGAATTAGCAACCAGACAGTTCAGATATGAGATTTTCCAATCGTACAAATCACATTATACCACTAGTCTTTTACTTTGTTTTTTCTCAAAACAATCTTTCTTTAAACTCTGTCATTACGAGTTTCTGAAATTGTCAAGAGTTTTTCATTATATTTAAATCAGTTTAGTAATGATCTCATAAAATTGTCTTTCATAGAATAATTATTAGTATCGTTTGAGTTAGTAATTTGCTTTGAACAAGTAATATAGATATGTAAGTGACCAAATGATAAGTGAGTTTTGATTTATTGCACTTTCAAATCAATGCTTGGACTAATTATTTTTTAGCAATCGATGAATTAGTTTAGTTAGAGTTATGTTTTTCTTAAAAATATGTATTTTTTTTCTTAAAAATTACACACTGGTCGATTTTGACTTAAATATTTAGCTTTAAATCGACACATGAAAGAACCAGAGTGGTATCTCAACATATGAGTTCTGGACCCGACCATAACTCAATTTGCTCGTAAGGTCAATCCACCTTTCCTATTCAAAATGACTGAAATCCATCCTACCAATACACCAGTACATCCATAAACATATGAATGTACGTTATTAATTGATAAAAATGTCCACATTTCATTAGTAAGCATAATATGTCCATAATCAATTACAATATTTACTTACTCTTTCCAAAAAACGTTTAAAATTATAATAAATAAAATGTATTGTGTTTGAAAAGTATGTAATTAATTTACTTCAATTTACATTATTAAATATATCTTGTTCGTATCTTAGATTGTTGCTGGTTACTTTCTCTGGTTAAATAAAAGTTTATTTTCACTGATATCTCGAAAGAGACGTAGATGCATTCACATGTCGAGGTACCACTTTTGATTCGCTTCACAATATGCTCCCACTGATTATTAGTACTCTTACTAATGTAAGAGTGAGGAGCAGGAAGCGGGGAATGTCGAAAGTTAACACGGTACTCTAGATTATATGGGTAACTGAAAAAGATCTCAGCTAGTTTTATATTGTCGTAAAGTTAGTTAACATAGCATAATCAATGTTACATTATGCACAGTCTTAAGTAACAGTAAGGTTATATAAAACGGAATTTAAAAGAAAACAAAATGCATTGAATTGACTTTTTTGTCTGACTTGAGGGAGGGGATATTCTATCGGCATAAGATGTAGCATGAATGACATGCCTCTAGTCTGTCGTCTAGAACTTGTCAAATTAAAACTGACTACTAACAAGTATGGCTTATATTTATTTACTCTCAGAACCCATAAAGTAAAATCAGAACCCTAAAGACCTAAGTAAATTATTATTTAAACTCACAAAATACCATTACGAATAGGCATGTGTAATTAGTTTAAAGTAAATCATACAAACATTTTGAAAAGAGAGTCCTTGATATGAGATTACTCTTAATATTCATTTATTGACCAGTTCTTAGTTTTTTAAATTCCCTATGATCTGTATATTTTAGTTGAACTCTCCAGAAAACTTTAGTCTTCCATAAGTTGAAAGTGTAAATATGTTTCTTTAAAGTATTTCAATGATTCCCCCTTCTTTGGACTCCTGACTGCTAAACGGAGGTTTGACACCACTTACTGCTGATCTGAAGTCAATATTTAGCATTAAATAACTAAATACTAATTTTACCGAACTGTTTTGTCTTTTATAATAAGACTTCGTATAATCGAGGGGGCATGCTCTGTCCCTTCCTCCCTCCGGTAATAGACTGCATGGTACCTGTCTACCTGATGTCTGTTCCTGGTATAGCTTGTATGTATATTTGAAATTCATTCATCTTCCAGTATGTGCACATTTATGTATTCCTGAGTGCTAGTCACTAGCTGCTAGAATTCTTTTTCTTAAACAATTTCAATATATTCCGACACAAAATTTCGTTTCTGTTTAAAAGTTTTATTTGTTATCAAATGAAATGTCTTTATTGAATTCTTAAATGAAACCATTTCCCAACATTCATTCATATTTATATTTCTATATTTTTTCCAAAGTTAACTCTTTTCAAGCTAAAATTGTGGTTTTAGATCATAAGCTAGTCCAAATTTAAGTTGCTTGGATCAGGAAATAGACCAAGATGCACAAGTTTCCTTCTCCCATTGGTCCATCATTAAAGTGCATTCCTGCTGTTATATACCAACGTCTTTCCAAAACGGACTTAACATCAAGTAACCATAGTTTTAAAAGGTCTTGATAATAAGAGGAACAGTTCAAGTAAACTCTATACTGTCTGTTAGAGTTAAGTTTAAAGTGTAAGTTTAGGATTAGACTTAGCGTTTGGGATTCTGAAGACCAAAGTGCCACTGAATCGGCTACAATGATCTCGTTCACCTAGTCACAAAGGCTCTCATTAAGCAGTCATCCACTTCTGGATGTTGACTAACAGCTTTCAGTCTGTTGAGCTAATTCTTTCTTTGATCTCATAGGTAGTTGGTAGAACTAGTTGTTAGTGTGAATAAGTTTGAAAATTGAACACAAGTAAACTTACTTTTATTAAATGCGAAACAATTTCTGTATTTAAGTTTACGAGTTCCATATCTAATAAATGTTGACATAATGAGTGTTGGGTAAAGCCACTTTGATGCCTCAATTATATTGAGTAGTTGTAATATTAAGTAGTAACTGGATTAAGTTTCCTTATATTATTTCATAGAGATAAATTAATTGTTTTTTAATATAGTTTAGCATAAAGGGAATAGTGAGTACTTTTTGAGTTTTAAATAGTTGTGACTTGGGATACTTTTTTATGCATAATTTATTAGTGATGTTTTACACGTCACTTTAACGTATAGTTGTGTTTAAATAAAGATCTGAAAATTTAAGTATTTATGGCAGATCTGAAAGTTTATGACGTCACTCAAACCTTTAGAAGCTCTTTTGTTAGGTATAAGAAATGTCTAGGTGTAATGTGAAATCCAGGAGTTCAGCTCAAAGTTGTTTTACACTGTAAAGCTGGCAGTCTACTTGTACAACTTCAGCGTCGCTATCACAAGCTTTATATTGATTAGGCACCGTAGAGTGAGCTCAGAAACAGTCTTGTTTCAATGTTTTGTTGACCTGAATAACAGCCTTTTAGACCTCCACTGCGTTTTAATTTCTAAAATAATGGTAATCCTCTTAGAAAGCAAGCATACCTAATACAACTTTGTTGTATACTTTTAAAAATTCAAAAATATGATATCGTAAATGACAGATTGTGTTTTGATGGGTGGGTGGTTTCTGGGTATTGAATATTAGTGTTTCCTTATGAATAAACTACTAAGTTTACTCATGAGGAAAACTTTTTTTTGTAACTCAGAGTGCCATCAATTTGTCTCAATGCTGCTAGTGAAGTGGGCTACTGAGTCTTTTGCTAAACTGTTGCCCGCTAGCAAATGCTTCAGCGATCTACCAATCAAGACGTCTAAGTGAAATAAATAATTTTGATATTGTGTATTTTTTTAAGTTTTCCAGTTGGGAGTTGATGATTATGGTTTGACTTGAGAAGGGCTCCATGGACATAATGTCTGGGATCCTCAGCAGGCAAGCCTATAGAAAGCACGGTGTTCAGCTTCAGCATCATTTCACTAATAGTGGTAGTATTTGTAACAGATTTGTTACAGATAAGAAAAGTCAATCCACCAATGGGTATTACTTTCGATTGTATTTAAACGATTAATTTAAAATGTTTAAACTATATAATTAAATATAAATAGCAGAACTAATCAAAAGAGAAATTAATATATTTATAATTATTTACTAATGTTGGATAAAATTCCTATTCATATTTATGATACCTCTTTATGAGGCATTTAAGTTCCTTATAATTAGGTGAGATTATACCTTGATTATAAATATGATGTAATAACCTGGAGACTAAAAGTACTTCCATAAGTATTCGGTCTCACATGTTAAGAGCAACACTGATGGGAAAACTAACTTAGATATATCTTCAGAATCAAAAGAACAATACACTCTTTGAGGAGAATAATTATTTTTAGAAATATTTTTATATTAAGATATAGTTAATATATTATTTTGATAAAAATTTTTTAGGTTATTTTTGAATGACTAATTTAATTATTTATCTAATAAATATAACGAAATAAGATTCAACATATTTTCAAAGACCATAATAGTTAGCACTAATTAAAAAAAAATTTCAATTAAAGAAGTTGAATTAAAAATTAAATTCGGTAAGAGTTGTTTACTTGAAGAATCATGCGGTAAATAGGAAGGTATTTCAGAATCTGATTAGATAAAAATATTGAACTTCGAAGCAGTTTCATGTTAATCATGGTTTGGGAACTAAGGGCTCTCGGACTGAATGCTTCTATAGTAAGTTCTTTTTATTCAATGTTAATAATTATAACCACAAGTCAGCGGTGACTAACAGTACACAGCTATTCACACCATTACGGAAAAACTTTCAATTACCAGGAGTTCATTCGTAATGAGTCCAGTATTATAGACTTCCTTTTTATTGCTATGAAGTAAAATACTTTATACTTTTTTGGCTGACAACGTGCAATAAGTGGTTTTTAATTTAATCATAATAGACAGTTGACGTAAATCAATATCTATTATTAACTCTTAAGAGATTAAACTGAAATAAATATAATACTGAGGCCTGCAATGTTTTAGGAGATTTGATTATTTTTTGAAATTGCTCTATAGTCAAAATTTCTGATTTTAATCGCCAAAACATACCGGAATAATCAATGGAACAATTATATTTATTTGCTTAGTTTATATTAATGTAGTTTTTTTTTAGTTAACAATAAAATTAATGTTTATAATTTTTATATTTATATACACTATAAAAAATTTTGAATAAATGTTTGTGAACAATTTTGGATAAGTATTTGTATTGGCACAAATAAATTCTATTTTCTAGTGTTTTAAGAGTTCAGACATTGTGTGTTGCAGAGATGTGGGATGACATACAAATCAATGTATTAAATACCAAGAATAACGTTTTCAATTTCGTAAAGTAGTTATTCTGTACTCATCTGTGTCTTTATAAATAAACAGTGTCTGTTAGATGTTGTTCTTTACCTTCCTTGTCTTGTCTATTAGTGCTCATCGAGTTCGATAGCCCCACAGTGTCAGGTAGCTGACAGCTCTAACCTGTCTAATATCTATTCATTGTCGTTGAA
Organism: Hermatobates lingyangjiaoensis; assembly: GCA_026182355.1. NCBI lineage: Eukaryota > Metazoa > Arthropoda > Insecta > Hemiptera > Hermatobatidae > Hermatobates > Hermatobates lingyangjiaoensis. The sequence goes on along the minus strand of JAPFBL010000014.1, from coordinate 2,350,534 downwards.
AATATAAAAACTGCTTAAATGAAAGCCTTCTAAGTTTGGCTAAGGGAGTAATAAAAGTAAATCATCCGGGTTTTCTTATAAATATAAGTTTCATAACAGCTGCTTCTTTTCTTATAAATTTTAAGATATTTCAGATGCAAAATGTAGATAGTGTGTTCCTTCTGGCACCAGAGATTTCTCTGACTTTATAATTTATAGCTGATAGAAAAATGTTTTGGATACAAGAAGGAGGAGTAAATATTAAACGTTGACAACAGTAGTAATTAACACGTTTAAACGTATGAAATAAACAAGGTGATCTACAACTAAAACAATATTATTATATTGACAAATAAATGTATTCATAAATACTGTGATGACACAAGGCTGGTGGATTTCAATGAAGAGAAGCAGGAAGTAAAGGGAAAGAAATTCTTTACTTATTTCTGAGACTTTCACTAAAGTGTGGAGTAGCCTCAAACATTGCATTGCCTTCCCCAGATCATGTTTGATGCAGCACTTTCATTCCAAGTAGAAGTGGTGGATTATGAGCTCTGTTCAACTCTCACTATCAGTTTTACCCTTTATTAAATTTGCTAGTAGAATTCTATGCTAACTAGCCGGTCTGTAGCTTGCTAAAATTTCCAGTCGCCTGCACAAAGTAGCGATGCATAAAAGTGATCAGATGGCAGTCCAGCTGCTCCGCGTGTCAATCAAATGACAAACGTACATGCGGATGGTTAGAGCCCATCTCAACGTCATGTTATACGAGTTTATAACGGGGGTACCATTACTTGTGTGCTTCTTTTATAAGCCACGGGTTCTGAGGACAATATTAAAAAGAAGGATAGTAATATTTATAAGTATTTTTAAAGTTATTTAAAGTTAAACTAAATAGTTTGATGTTTGGAAAATTATAGAAACTAATACAGTGGATAAGAAATATTCACAATCAATTACGAGTATAAAAACACATTAGAGTTACACTAAGCGAGTTAAAAGAAAAGAAATGAACTGTTGTAAAAAATTAAAGCATGGGTAAAGACTAATCCAATGTGTAAGTATTTTACCGAATATCGCTATTCAAATGTCGAATATCTCATATTGGCAAAATAATAAAGGAGGTAAAAAAAACTCAGATTTTCTAGTAACGAGTGAACTGCTGGGGGTCAGACCATACAACAAACATTGCACTTTTATATAGTCTACAAAGTCTCCATAATTAAAAGAAGATTAAAACCAAAACTGATGATATTTTATAAAAGGTACTAAAATTGTGAGTAGTTTTATGGACTGTGTGATAAGTAGTTTAAGGAGCCCTTAATATAAACATTCTTTCCCATTATCTGATATTGTATTTACAAAATTTTTCTTTGTAAAATAATATGTAATTCTTAGTTTTTTGTTTCAACATTTATACTTCTGTAAGTTCTCTCACTAACCTATTGTCTGAATTTCTCTTGTAATTTCTTAATTGTTACTAATTGCGCTTTTTAGGTATATTTGATTTTTGAATAATTGAAGAATTATTTCCTATATGTATTGTAGGCCTATGAAAAAGGTTTTAAATAAAAACCGAAACGTTGGCATAGAGCTTAATTTGAACCTGAAAAACTGACCGAGCTCCGAAAACTTATATAGTATTGTATATATACACATAAATGTATATATATATTCTATGTTTTGTTATTGAGGGCTAGGTCAAATAAAAGAAAATAAACTCCTTCCTAGGCCGACGTTTCGATGTATTTGTACATCATCTTCAGGGCTAAAAAGTAGAGTAAGTACAACTCACATAGAGAACTAACACGAATTTTTGAGGCTATGTATCTGTTAGTCTCAAAAATTTCTGTTAGTTTTCTATGTGAGCTGTAGATTGTTTTGGTTAAATGTATTATAGTTCTTACTCTAATTTTTAGCCCTGAAGATGATGTACAAATACATCGGAACGTCGGCCTAGGAAGGAGTTTATTTTCTTTTATTTGACCTAGCCCTCAATAACAAAACATAGAATAGAATAGATGAGGTCAAGAATAATTTTTGGAGTTTATATATATATATATATATATATATATAGAGAGAGAGAGAGAGAGAGAAGAGAGAGAGAGAGTGAGAGGTGTTCTCTAATTGACCGAATCCCGATTAGAGAACACACCTATTCTATCAAACGGTGGATATATTATGAATCTGTTATAAATATATATTACTGTGTCACTTTGTGTCGGTCGGTGGACACTTCCACGTCTCCGCTCATGTGTTCCTTTTCCTTTTCCTACCTTTCCTGAGGACGGCATGATAGCCGAAATGATAGATTATAGTAATTTTCTTTTTTGTTTTCTTATGATAACTTAATTATATATATATATATATATATATATATATAATATATATATATATATATATATATATATATATATTAGTGTATATTGGCAGCAGATTTTCTTATAAACATATTTTATTAAAGTAGACGGCAGCTTCCGCATTTACGACTTTTTTGCTCGTTTTCTCTAGTTTTCTTACTAGTTTTTTCTGGTAGGGAGTGATTTCATGGAGGAGTTGTCCCAGAGACATCAAAGAAATAATTTTTTAGCTTAATCAATAATATTATATTTTTACACTTACAAGCTTTCGATTTTCTCAGAAATCATCTTCAGGTATATATCATTATTAAACAGATTAAATCACACAATAACAATTTTTCCAAATGTTAAACAGACATTGTTTTGTTTTTTCACAAAGTTCATCTAGTTCTATTAACATCTAAATTTTTATTCCTTTTAATGTCTGTTTAACATTTGGAAAAATTGTTATTGTGTGATTTAATCTGTTTAATAATGACATATACCTGAAGATGATTTCTGAGAAAATCGAAAGCTTGTAAGTGTAAAAATATAATATTATTGATTAAGCTAAAAAATTATTTCTTTGATGTCTCTGGGACAACTACTCCATGAAATCACTCCCTACCAGAAAAAACTAGTAAGAAAACTAGAGAAAACGAGCAAAAAAGTCGTAAATGCGGAAGCTGCCGTCTACTTTAATAATATATATATATATATATATATATATATGATCAAACCACAATATGAAATGGGAAAATAAGACTAAGATCTTTCAACCGTAACAAGTGGTCTTCGTCAGACTCAAAACTCCGACAGGGTTTATGTGAAATCTTTATATATATATGAAATGCGATCCAAAAGGACTGATTATACTTCAAATAAACTGTAAAAATAAAAGAAACGTAACAAGGTACTCAGTTTTGATTATTTCGACCGTTATGGCGGCCATCCTGAGGAGAAGAATTCATTTGACGGATGGAGACTACCGCCTCTGGTTAGAAGGCTATAGCAGTGCTGAGGTGAAGGAAAAAATAGAAAATAAAAAATGAGTCGAAATTGAAAGAAATTTAAAGAAGAATATAGGGGAAGAAAACAGAAAATATAAGAAATTATAAAAATTATCTACAAATTAAAAAATGTAAGATGATAAAATAAAATAAATAATAAATAAAAAATCTGAAGTAACTCACACTCAACTTTACCATAACTAAACATAATATCAAACTTCTTGGGTATATAATATATAGTGCCTGATATAGGCGCCATATAAATGTCTAAATGGGAGATGTTTATTAATCTTTCATTCCTGCAGGTAGGACAGATAGTGATTGATCCATTTATCAGTATATATGCTTATTTTTGTATATCACACTACTAATGCATATAATACCGTTAGAATAACTACAGTAGTAATTATATTTTTGAAAAGTGAAAGTTTATATTTCGTATTAGGAAATAATCTCTTAGAGGATAACGTGGCTTTTGTTCCAACAGCCATTGGATCTCTTACATAGTTTATCTGACATCTTTCTACAATGAAGATTTAAGACAAATTTTCCCATTTGAAACTTGTAAATATTCATATTTTGTCTGAAAAATGTCAGAAATACCTAAGAAGAAATGTCGTTTTAAGATAATATTTGTGTGAAAATGTGGGATAGATAACTTCATTTCATATTTTTCTAAGAATGTTTTCAATTTTGAATTATGTTTTACTTGTTTGGCTTTTTATAAAATAAATATACTGGGAATAGAATATAAAATACAAAATGTACTCTAACGGCCCTTTGTTTAATGTAATTTTGAAAAAAATGATTTCAGTTTATCCTCCACATAAAGTTCTATTTTTAGGTATACTTCATTTTGATCCGTCAGACGATGTGGCATGAATCGCTCTCACAAGCATTCAAATTGAATTATAAGACAACATTTTTTTTCATTTTATTATAAAAAATTATTTCCTATTGTTTTAAAAACCGGAGGATATTTTTCCTTTATTGCATTTTTAGCCTCAAAGTTAATCCCAAAATTTCATAACTCTAGGGTTAGTAGTTTATGAGAAAAAAAAGTTAGTTGTCTTATGAAAGGTTTTTGGCAAAAAAGTGACTTTTCCATAATGCATAATTACTTTTAAACAATAAGGCACATCTACACTGTGAGACCCATTTTTGTGTAAAATATCAATTTCATACATCGAAGGACCGTAGAGTGGTAACAAGCTTTGGATACACACTGCATTTGAGTGTTATAGTACACCAACTAACCTACTAATTTGATTTATCAATATTAATGTGTTCTAATTCAGCAAGCATTTCCATTAAACCACTATCTATCACGTCAATGAAGAGTTGAGAGAAAGAGAGAGAATGTGAGTGTGACAAAGTTAAATGAATACAAGGGTCTCACCCTCTCTCAGCCCTTTAGGAGTCTCTTCTATCCCAATGCCTATAATATAAGCTATATCGAGAAGTATCTTATTAGTTTTCATATCAACTCACAGGTAAAACACTGTAATGTTAAAAATAGCTTCCAAAGAACTTATATTGTCTCAACAAAAAATTTACAACAATACGGACATTACAATAAACTTCTGTATAATTATTAGTACAACATTAGAATAAAGGAATACCGGTGCATTTGACAACTAGACACATTAAAATTTCAAGGAATTCCATTAGTTCAAAAAGTAGAATGGTCATAACAGTACGCATAATTATATACAGAATATTAAAATATAATTATTTGCAGTAATTGAAACATTTTCAAGAGAATTTAAGTACAAATAATCTGGAATAAATGCACATGATTTATCAAAGAAGGAAAATTTGTAGGACATGAAAATGTTTGTGGTCGTTTTGTTAAGTTGGGAGTAGATGTCTTGCTGTAGTAGGACACCAGACGGAGTTTAAATCTGGTTATTTTGTTTTATTAAAAGTAAAATGTTTTGCATCTGTTCTATTTTTAACAGAAACGGCTACCTTAGCATAACCAATACTTCAAGAAATGAGAAAAGGGTCCCGCAAGGGGTAGCTGTTGCATGCAGTTACTTGGGGAGTAACGACCCCACGGGTTACCACAGTTCAGTAAACCATGCACACACATCAGATCAGCATACATAACATTTCCACAAACAGACTGACAGATATGAATATCATTGATGCTAATGCATCTTCAATGACTATTTAGATTGCTATTCTATAAAGTTATGCAATCTCAGTTTCTATTCCCATACATTCCATTCTAATAGGGAACAGTATTGTACGTCAGGTATGAAAGAGTTGCAATGAATAATGTATTCTGTACTTTCATACATTTGAAATTATAAAATATTTATCAGAATGATTAATTAGTGGGGAAAATACAAAAATAATTCTATCAATTATTTATATAGTTCTGAATATACTTTGGAATTATTTATTATTTCGTTAGCAATTAAATTTAGTTCGGGCTAACTAACTTATTAAAGTGTGTGAAGTTCAATGGTCAGCAAAAAACGATGAAGATAGCAATGAACGAATTACCACCATCCGTAACTATAAATATGTTTTATATTTATTAAAGTAACTAATCATCGTTTTGATCCTCTGAATAATAGAAGCTGAAATGGTCTTCAAGTATCGTATTAAGGAAAGGCTGGTATTAAATAGAAAGGATCCAGAAATGGCTTAATCAAGGAAAGGTCATTAATAAATCCTCTAACCTAGTTAAGAGGGGTGAAATAAAGGTCGATAGAAGTCAGATTATTTTGAAGCATTGTTGGGTGCTCACAATGAGCACTGGCCCGAAGGCTGAGAGCTTCGCGGTTGGCTTATTGTGACCGTATATTAAAACAAGAACATATTTTGCAGAGCTACCAAATTAATTATTAATAGGAGAAGGAGTGTAGCTGAGATTTAATTAAACGGGAGCGTGTGGTTTTGGCTGCAAGAGGGAGGCAGGCAAGTTCCAATTAAGGGGTGGCTGTGCCCTTTGACCCGCTGCGCCTAATCACTGGCCTTGCGGTCCGTGCGCTCCTCACAAGGTGTCTACGCTTCATCAGTTGACCACAGACCTTCTTCCCGATCAAAGCATGCGGTGATTGCAACTATGAAGTGATTGAACTCTACATGACTTATAGCCGTCATCTAAGATACAACTGGCTATGTTTCCTGGAATCTAGTGAGGGTGATTACAGATGTGACTGTTTGGCACTCTCGCATCATCACTGCTGTAGCCTGGAAACAACCTGCTGGTTTCCAGGCTACAGCAGTCATGATGTTACTACTTAGAACAAGCTAAGTAGTAACTTATGTTTTAGTGTTTTTACTAGTAACAACTATTTCAAACATAGCACGCCATCCATCTAAAATTGCTTCTGTATTTATGGATTTGGCAGAGGGGAACACGAACCGAAGTACATAGACTAACTTCACTTCGACACTTAGGAAATGGAACCAACTGCAGAAATATTTGGTTCAATGATACAAAATATTTATTTGAACCGCAGATTACCAGGTAAAGATATATTTAAATATTCATGAATTCAGCATATGTAATGATTATCAGAGAACTACTTTATTATCAGTGTAGCTTTTATGTAGTTTTAATTAAAAACACAGTATTCAAACTACAACATAAAATAAAATGATAAAATGAAGAACACATTTTTAATCATACAAGTGTTATAGCATGAAGACACCCTTTCAGGTACTTTACAGATATCATTTTAAAAATTTAACCATTAAACAAATTAAAATGTTTAATAGAATTTATAATCTTATAACACCTGACTGTGTGTGTAGTGCTTAAATAATAATTATTAAAAACAAAACATTTATTCTTATTTTCGATTTTTCGTTAACTGTATTTTGGGAAAGCAAGGTTTCGCCACTTCTTGTGACTAAGTTTGAATTTTGATTATCTTGACTCTAGTCTTTAAGTATTTTTGATGGTGAATATGTTATTAATTTTACATATCGAATATGTTATAAAAATATATGTTAAATATGTTATTAATTGATGTATCGAATAAGTAATGTTTATATGTTCTTATGGTGATTTAAAATAATTTTAATATTTGATACGGTTCTATTTGATTTTTTAGATCAACTTTAAATGTACTGTGAATTTAAGGTGATACTAAAAGGTAGGTCATCAATCTGACTAGTTCAACGAACAGAAAATAACAGAAGTTATGTGTGTGAAACAACACTGTTCAGGGCTGAACTGCAGTTCCTAACCAATGTGAGCTTCCTTTTTTAAGAATCGGGAATGAGGACTCTCAATACTTCTTAGCATATTTTTGTGGACTACATCTTTTTAAAGGAATCTGAAATTTAAGGAGAGTTTGATCCGTGCTTTTTATTTTATGTCACATTAACGAGTCATAATTACGTTGCCAGTCTTCTTATCTAGTATGTGCATTTGTACAAAGATCCTGGCCTTTTCAATATGGAAGTACTACCATAGAGTCAATTTACTGCCCAGGGAAAGTAATATATAAAACTCGTTTGGATCTTGAATACCTAATTGACATGCTTCGGCAAAGAATGTATCATACTGTAAGAAATAGTTAAAAGGTCCTATATGTTTAAGTTGCTTTCTGTGAGAGGAGTTCTACAGTTTTCAAACAAGGCATGCAAGAATAAAAAGTTCTCTCTTCATCTCTTTCTAGATTGAATTGATTTTGCCTGACCCAGTAAACAAATAAATGAATTGAGATAAGTTTCAAGGTGTCTTGACTGTCTGCAAGCTTGCTTTAGTTTTCTTGGCAACAACTCAGCATCGCCTCATTTAAGAAAGTTGCCGCCTCTATGAGCTAACTTACTTCATTTAGATATCGTTGTTTTCTTCTTCTTCTAGTTCCAAAGTAAATAACAAAAATTATGGTGAAAAGCTAATAAAGGTATACAATTAAGAAAAGGTCATGAACACTTCAAAACACCCATGATATTAAATTGTTAAAGTTTGTAATGTACGAAACAACTTCCTGAAATAAGAGAAATTCATTATTTGTCATTAGAAGATAAGGTCGCTTATCTGAGTCACAGAGTCACGGTTTCTGTTACCCAGCTTTGCTGATTATCTTATAACGAAAATAATAAGAATTATTATGATTTTAAATAGGCATGTCATTCAATTTGAAGCGTGAAAATTACAAAAACTGAACAATGAAACAATCAATGCTTTAAGTACGTCTGCGTGGCTGGGGTTAGTGTCTTATCTACCTTCGGGCTCAATAACGGTGTTGCTGATACGTCTATGAGCATTAAAAACTGTAAAGGAAGTAGCAATGCTTTGCTACAATGGTAAGTGCATAAGAAATAGAGTCACAAAGAACAGCAACTTTTGAAATTATCTAATTCTATTATTCACAATGTACTGTGAATTCTATTATTCACACTGCTCATTATCTTTCTTTCATTATCGATGTTTGGTCTAGCGTCAAACATTAAGGCACCTCTAAGCCAACGGTTCATCTATAATCGCCGACATCTTCAGGGATACGTTAATACAGAAATTAATTAGAGTAGCATGAAAAAATTTTTATAAGTTACATTATTTATATGAATATATATTGATATTATTTATATAAATATTCATTAAGAAATGAATATACCTTAAGAAATGAAGGTACAAAAAATAGTTTTTATTTAAAATTTATATCACAGACTTAAATACATTTTAATTAAATCGTGACAATTTAGGATTTTAGTCCAATCCTTTGAATCTCAGTCAACAGATGTGGGTTTTATATCTAGCAAGTTAGACTTTTTATTACGTCCCACTTAATTCACAGTGTTGATGAATGGATGCGGACCAACATTCGGCTTGCAAAGTTAGATGTAGCGACAACAAAGAAATGTCTGACTGCACATATGCCCTGAAAATCTTACTAGTTCAATATCGATGAGAGCTGCGGAATAACATTTTGGTTGTGAAGTATAAAACGTATCATTCTAATTATCAAGTTGAACATTCATTCTGATGTCAAGTGGCCACTGCTTCATGTGTGCTATACTCAACTACGTTATGACTTGTGTCAAATGATCTGAGTTTACTACTCCGGGGTTGCTTGCCAAGTTTGACTACTACTACATTGTTATTGTGTCATGCTTGTCTTTTTGATGATGTCTATCAAGAAATCTCAGAGTGCATAAAAGTGCTGGTGAGGGGATGCAGACTAGCATTCGGCCTGCCAAGTTTAACTCGTAATTAAGGAAAGTGTCCCCGGACTCAATAAAACGTAAGAAATATGAGTGGGGTGAACAAAGGGCCTTAGTGGTCTGAAGAGGCTCTGTGGGCTCGTCGTTATTAGGCTCCCTAGCCAGGCTTTCTCCTATGATTTCCTGCAATTAAGCAGCCGAGGCGAATTGCGCCGCTCGCGACCCCATCGCTCACAGCTCTGCTCAGCTCCTTCCATAACTGGCCATCCCGTTTGACGACCCTACACATACCCACTCCAGCCTGCAAGCTTTATTATACCAATTGTCTCTATTCTCTGCACAGTAATCAACACAATGCCATTCGTTCAGCGCATTCAAATCATTATTATCATGAGTGCCTCTGGCCATTCATTGTTTACGAGATAATAAATTACTAAATACTCCATAAAAATGTTCATCTAGTATTTTATTATCAAAACTGAAAGTATGCTTTATCACCAATGATCATACAATAAATATACTCCAAATAACCTCAATAAAGAAATACATATTAATTACTTACTGCTAATAAAATATTCGAAGTATAAAGTCTACACTCTTACCAATTAAATAGATTTACGAACCTTAAATTTGTAATTAAACAAATAGTTTTAATTACTTAATTGGAGCAAGTAATTTTTTATTTGACATAAAAATGAACCTAAATATTTCCAGATCAAAATGAACTTCAACTGAAGCATGTATGAAAAGCATTACAAACATAGTAGTGATCAGCATTAATAAAACACAAACTGTACAAATGTGCATATGTGTGTAGAAGAGAAACCATAATGACTGAATCGGCTTCCAATTGAACAGTTAAAATTTACTAATTTCAATGAAAATTCAAACGTTCCTTCATCTTGATTCGAAGTCAGCGATGAATTTTTGAAAAAATATCCACCTTTCTCCTGATCTCTTCAGTTAGCCTATCTGAGAAACTTTTGATCCCTTCAGATAGTTGTAAACCTCTGCAACTCTAAGAGATTATAAAATTCTAGCTTTGTATGTTTATGACTTTGTAAGTGTATGTGTAGACTGTTCTAAAATAAATATAAAATAACTTTTAATTTAGTGTTTTGACTATAATGACTATTGACAACCGTCAAGTAAAACATATATAACAAATAATAAATTTGATCCGAGTATATATATTTAAATTAGCAGCTTTTCTGAAGTAACAATTATCTTCTTTATTGAATAAAAACATGCGATAACAAGAAAAACTAACAATTCCACATACACACCAAAAATTTAGGACAAATACATGAGTTTCGAAATAATATTATCTAACCAGTGACTAATAAGTTCGTCCAATCAACATAATAGACATCGCATTTTTTCACAAAAAACTCATAGTGTTTAATAAAAATTATATGTTAATAATAATAGAAATTTATATTAGTTATAATATAACTTGATATAATATAAAAGTTATAATGTATATAAGCATGCACTCTTTCTTAGCTATGAGGAAATGAACCTCTTTTGGCTAAAGATACCTGTTTGGTAACTGAACTGTGCCTTCACCTTCGCATTTGTTTCTCGTTTTTAATTAACACGATAGTTTTTGCTAGAATGATGTTAGCTTATGACTTTCAAGCACAGTTTTGATAAAATGTTCATCTAGGGGTGCTTGAATTTATTATACGCTGGAGCAAGTATGTTGTATTACTTTTTTATAATGAAGGGAGCTATGTATTGATCTGAAAGAAGTTTAATATAAAACGCAATACCTTTGAAGGTATATGGAGCGTATTTCCGGAGTCATTGGATATTGGCATAAGAGCATAATAAGGGATGATCCAGTCAAAATAGGGTTTCCGGGTGACTGGAGGCGTCCCCGCTCTAGCCAGCCTCACAAAGAGCGAGTCTCTGTTTAACCCTTGCATGGGGAGGTTTGGCTTTCCCCTGTGGAGGCTAGTGGAGCGGTTAATTGCGTCGGGAAGGCGGTGATCGGGTGTCTTTTCGGCGACATGTGGCATTTGCGGACAAGTGATTCCTCCGGCTTTGTCCACCTCCCATATGCCCCCGCAGCACCCTTTGACTCGGCGCCCATCCGGCCGACACTTAGGCTAATTGGATCACGTCTGTCAACGCTTCCTCGCCACCTAAAATATAAATTGATTTCATTCTGGCACATGACACTGTCGCTACCGCTTAAAAACCTCATCGCATTAATCTCCCTATGCGCAACACTTACGCTATTCACTCAAACACAAATCAAATCAATCCGTTATTACCCATTCATCGAATCTGCCCTGCATTTCTTAAATCATTTTGCACTTTTTAATATATGTTTTTAATGTTAAGTATTTTTTCTAATAAGGTGTTGAGAGAAAAATCTAAACTAGATGGTAATAATTGTATTTATAACATATACTACGAATGTTATTACCAATGACAGCCAATTTTCTTAAAAAATTAGGAGCTAAACCATAGGTCTGCTCTGTGAGCGAGACTTCCTTATTTAAACATTAAAGATTCTAGGTGCAAACGACAATTACATTAAATAATAATTATTTAAACAATAGATATTCTTGTGACATCCTGTCAGGCCAGTGATGACATCTGGTTCATTAGAAAAGAGTCTTTTTTGTATAGTTTGGTAAAATTACCTTCATCCCATTATAGCGTTACCTTCGTACCCTAGAGCTTTTAACAGTGAAACTAAAAAATCTGCTTTGGAGAGGCAATATATTTGATAAAATAAGACATGTCCAATATAAAATGCAAAAACGTAACTTTAAAAATTAATATGCCTAATAAAGTTAAATACTATTCATGCTGATAACATAATGCTGACGGATAATTTTTATATTGCAGTAAAAAATTATGAAATAAAGTTTTAATATTTTTATCCGTGCTTTCCTTCGACATCACATAGAAGGTGTTATCAGATGACATCACAGTCAGAATAATGATGTCCTCTTCAATTCAATTAAAATGAATCTACTTGCTTCTTCGTCATTTACACATCTTCATGATGCCTATAAGAATAGTTCCTTCGTTTAAAAAAAAATAATATTTTGTATCTGAAAAGTTTGAGTAGTATCTCCTTATCACATCATAAAATAATATCCTATACAGTAATGTCTTCCTCCTTCTTTGGTAAAGGATATTGACCTCTATAGCAACATACGAGACAATAATTGAATTCTCTTTTATATTCTACGTTTTTTATGCAAGCCAAATTTATGTTAACAAAAGAAGTCTACTTGTAATTTTCAGCATTTTTTCTGCCTGATGTAGTGGTTTTAAACTTAATGATGATGGTGTTACTACTCAAACACTCCGATACACTTTCTTTATGCTATACAATTTTGTTTTCATACTTTAGTTATGGGAGAAGCATTCAGTATAGTATGTGTACAAGTAATCATATATCATACATTTATAAGGGGATACTAAATTACATGTTTTAGAATTTTCCTGAGTGATAGCTTCAAAAAAAAAAATCATTTTTAGGAATTTATATAACATTCATCGTTTATGAATGTTATAAATGATGAATGCTGTATTCATATATTATTATTATTATTTAGAGAAATGCAAGATATTCATTCTTAATTGAAGAGTTGGAGAAGTTTTGGAAGACTTCAGTTGAATTTTCTGTTCTATAAGGCAATTTTTCGTTGAATGATAGAAATGTCCAATCTTCTTAATTTAGATTCTATTATAATTAACTGTAATAAATTTAAAAACTTCAGTTTGAAATCGAAGTTATAATCAATCTATCTTTAGAAGTTTTCAGTAGAATTCACTGAAATACCAAATGTCAAACGTTTTATCCTGGGACTAATTAATTGGGTCAATGATGTAAAAGGATTGGATATAAATACTATGTTTTAGCCCTGACTTATTGTTCAGTCAAACGTTTTTTTAAAATTCAATACAATTAAATTATTTATAAAAATAGAAAGCTTTAAGAGAATAATCAGCATTAAAACTTTAAATCTTTTTAATGATTTAAATCAGCCTTAAAACTTTTGAATCAGCATTATTATGTACATTATACATAATTATAATTAGAGTTAAGCAGTTGGATTTTAGTTTTTAAACAAACAAATAAAATCAAACTAGTTTGCATTAATTGAAATAATACTATCTGAATTATGAAGTAAAAATAATTAGTAATACACCATGTGCAATAAAATGAACTATAAAAATGTTTAAATCAAACGAAATCTTTATTTATAAATGTTCTTCTAATCAGCTTAATGTTTTTCTATATAATTTCTTATTATTTCATTTCGTATTGATTTATTTTCGTTTCTCTTATTTTATTATTTTTCTTAAATATCATTGCTTTATATTTAAGCAGTCCTTCTTTCTGAGGGCATGTCGTAAAGTAGCAAGTTCCTGTCAGAATATCATCAGTAACAATCTTTCTTGAAAGTTTTTCTTTTCTTTTTCGTTTCATGGCTCTAAAGACTTTCTCTGTTTGTTCTTGTGCTGCACTTATTGTCCAACAATATCAATGTTAGTCTAAAACATGTGAAATAGTGTAAATTGTCTAAAAATAATTAAATGATAGAACAGAGGGAAGATACGAGTATGTTTTCAAACATGGTGGTAGTATTTTATTTATGGGGAACATAGTTTTACATGGGTGGTCATTAAAACATTCATTTTAGTATATATCGAAATAACAGTTATTTTTACAATAAAACAGTTGATATGTAAAAAAACATGAAAAGTTCTTGAGAATTACTTCTTAACTATGGAGAAGCCTATTACATCTCGGTTTTAACAGAGATTATTTTATTCGTGAAATAGTTAGATTGTAGTAATGTGCTTGACTGTTAATTTGTATTTCGAGGAGGAAAACCTAAGGAAATCGACTTATGGTTCAGCTGAGGAGGGCCGGAGGTACATGAGGGAATACTGAGAGGGGAGAGAGGCTGTTTGCTCCAAACCGCCACCTGGATGTTATTTCCATTTAATTTAGCCAGAATTATCTCAATAGATCGCAATAGCCGGGTTTTAATTACTAGGGTGCAATATTATTTCCAAGTGGTTATCTAAATGCAGCCTACCAACTGAATTATTCCCTAGGCAATCTCGTAAATGGTGCTGGTTAACGGTCAAGGCAAACATTTTTACTGTTTTGTGTCGGGTTATAGTTAGAGGAGGGGTGCTAACAATGTGAACGGACAGTGCTCGGTTACGACGCCGGCAATTTGCCCGGGAGTTAGTGCTTTGTTTTAGAGAGCCACTCTACTTATTTATGTGGGCCAAACAGATGACTGCCTCTGGGCTAATCGCGTCACTAATGGCTCCCTGGAGACTTGGCCTGCGAAGTCAGGCCTTCACTTTGCTTAATTAGCCTGCCATGTCGACAAACTCAACCTGTGGTCTCAACAAACTTCGCCTTCAGAAATAATTACTCACCGTCCATGAGTTGACGGCTTTTCAAATCAAATATTCATACAACTCAGGCAACTGCAGTCGACATCGACGTTCCAGTCAATGACCAGAAAAGTTGCTTGCTTATTACCTTAATTATAAACTTATACAATAAAGAAATCATAAAAATTCAACCATTACTTTCTTTACTCTTTGTTGTTAAGTATCCAAGAAACTATAAAACGATTCGTGTATCCTTAAAAGGAACATAAACTAGTTTTTTGAACTAACTAACGAATTTAAAATATTTCCATTCAAAACAGAATACTCTTAAAGATGGTTAGATCGCGGAACTGATCGGGATACGAAGTGTGTAATAGTCACTAATAAAACCAGTCCGTAAGATTGATCTGAGGAAGTTATTAATTATTTTCTCCTCGACTAATAATAATCTTAATGGAATAGAATGGATATTATATGGACAGTACTTTAAGCAGTGATGGCGAGTTTAAAAGTTCTTTTGAAAATGAAACAGAGTGTAAAGAATTTTATATAAAGAAGTATAATATGAAAAGTTTGTGTCAAACTTAGAGCATCACCTACCCTGTTGTCACCAAAGCATTTCCAGACAGAGTGACTAGAATTGGACTATAGAATACCTGATCCAAGTATCTGAGCATGTGCTGAAAATAGTGGACCTTTGAATTTTACGACATTTCTTTAGGTGTTACTGTAACCTGATTATAAATGTAATTTTATATCTTAGTTTTATATTTTAGTTTAAAGATTTTATTAATGTGAGCGAAACAATTTGGCGAAGCAAGTTAGCTTTTTATAATTATTTAGAGAATCAATATACTAATGTGATTCATGTTTTTTTTATCACTTTAAGAGATTTAAGTAAAATTAAAGTTCAGTTTATTTTTTATGCGCCTTTAAATTATGTTCAAATAGTTTCATTTTTATTTTATAATTTTTCTAAATCGTTTAATACTATTAAAGGTATTAATTAAATCACAACTTCATTGAAATGTAATTGTTTGCTACTTTATGATTTGAAATAGCTAATGAAGTATTGCAGTCATGTTTATTTTATATTAATTAAATTCTATTTAATGGCATTCCTTAAATCATTAAACTTAACTACATGGTTAATGTAGGATTTATTGTTGTGTCATTTAACTACATGGTGCCAGTTAGTTACCGAAGATAACTGCTAGTTAGTAATAAATTTTATTGATAAAATGGCCTTATATTTGTTTCTTCTGGCTGGTTTATAACAAGTAATGTAGCTTTGTAATACAAATGACTTCAGAATGGATGAGGTTTCTCTTAATGTGTTTTATTCCAAGGTTTTGCAAGCACAAATAATATCGAAATGGACTGTGGCACAAAATAAAGCTAAGTTAGAGCAACTCGAATGAGATACTAAGTGAGTTGAATAAAGGAGTGGAGGATGCGAGAGGAAGTTTGAAATTGCCCAAGTTTCTCGTTTATTGTGATGGAAAAGCCCTTGCAGGCAAGTATTAAGAAATATGCCGTCATTCGCTGGCCAGGGTCCATTTTCATTGAGTGGATATGATATATGGGTTGGGTGGTGGGCTGCACCCTAAAAGGTCTGCATATCTTCAAGGCTAATGCTGCGAGCCCTACGTGACTTCCGACCGTTACTCCTCGCCCATCATCCATCAAACAGCCAGAAAAAATAACAGAAAATAGAATTAGGTAATAGGAGCATGCATCATCGGTCGTTTTATGGCTCGAGAGTTTTATTCGGGAAATTTGTTTTGCCTCCGAGAATTGGGCTTTATTTCTTATTCGCTGTCTCAGCCAAGCACATTGTAGAAGGAGTTTGAAGTGGCTAATTTTCTTTATACTTCTCAGCCAGAACAAGGTTGTTCACAGTGATGGCTCCACTTCCCTCAAGCCCCCCTCTTTATGTATTATAGCTGTGATGATGGTATCGTTTCTAATGAGGATTACTTACAAATAAAAGCAAACCACGAATCTTCTATTAAACATGAATAATATCCTCCTTTATACTAAGATGCATGCTATGAACCAGGCACTTTCATGTAGCATTCAAAGGTAACACATTACGAACTCTATCCCAGCAATTTAAATAAAATAACCCTATTTCATTGCTTACATCTCTTTGAGACCTGTTTCATTTAATCACAAAATAAATAAGTATAGGTTAAGTCAGGGTGGCTATTCTGACGAGAGTAAGCCAAGCCTCTATTTTTTACTGAGGCTTTTTATTTTATTACTGTCTGTAATAGGATATCATAGTTTTATTCTTCGATTGTTTCTAATATTCATAATAGTATTTAGCAAATATAATTAATAACATGATGCGGTATTATCATCATAATTCCCCTGAATTTACTTTGAATCTTTCAATTACTGCCACTCTTATTTCATATGCAGATATGTTATATAATAATATTACAGTAATCCGGTACTATACCTAAAGCATCCTCATCTCACTAAACCCTTTCAGTCCATCTGACTATGCCCTTAACCTATCATCAGTGTTAGTCAGCCGTCAATGCAGTAGTTATATATAGTATATCATGGCCTTATGGCATTCTTCTATCTTTATTTTTGTTCAATGATGTAGCTGGTTTGCAAAGTTTGAGTTTGTGGATAGAAAGGTCAATGTATTTCTTGTAACTTTGTTTTAATGTTCGTTTCTCAGTAAACAACTGTAACAAATAGTTACATATGAAACCCTATAAACTTCAAGTCTGGTGAATACTTTGAATACGCAACCCGCTGCTTGCGAGCTACATGTGGCTCTTTACCTGTTTCCTGTGACCCTTTGTCTCGTCATATAAATACATATATTTGAAAGTTACTTAAACATTAATATGTCATTTATAACGGCAAAGATATTTCATGATAACTTGGGTAATTACGTACTACTATTTTTGCATCTTTTTGTTGAAATTCACGAGATCTAGAAAACTAAATGCTTTTTAAATATTGTACAAGATATTATAAGTTACAAAATTTGATATTTAATCACTTAATAAAATTGTTTGTTGTAACTTATAGTCAGACGTTTAATCAAAAATTACTCCTGTTCAGTATATCACAAATATATTGAAAATTGAAATACTTCAAAGATGGATTAAATAATATTTATGGCGTGAAACAGTTTTCCTAAATCTTACAATATACTATAGCTACTGAAATTTTAGCTTGGAAGATCTTTGAATGTATATTTTATCTTGAAAATTTGTTTGAATATGTAATATGTATGTCCTATGGAAATGATGTCCTATCCAATGTCCTATGGAAATGATGTCCTATCCAAAGTTAGCCTTCATTGTTTTCAAAAAGAATGCTCTCAAATCTACGTATCGATTAACCCGTAAACAAATATCACTTCTTTCTTTTATTAAATAATTTTGTTTATATTTATTTGTTATGTTTGTTTGAAATAACTGGTGGTAAATACAAAAGCACATATATATTATTGAATATCTTTAAATTAAATTTTTTGGCTATAAATATTCTAGAAATTTGTTTTAACTAATATCTTAGTAACTTTTTTAAAGGTTTTTTTTTAACATTTCCCACCATATATGGCTGTTTGCCAAAAACTTATCGCTTACCAGGAGAAAAACGTATGAGTGATAGTTGTTTGCTTTAAATACTTGTAATGACATATTCTAGGAAAAGCTTAAAAAAATTATATGAGCTTGATATAACTCTATTATGATTAGTTTATCAATGTTATACATGTTATCTTCTATTAACGCTACAATATTTTTTCAGAGTTCAACAACACATCCTCTGCTATTCTCCATGGTAAAAAAAATAATTGCACAACCATTTATTTTCATCTATTTTAATTATACTTCAAATATTTTAATAATAAAAAAGCAACGAATGTTGTATTTTTTGGTTAAGTTTATTATTGTTACAGAAAATTTCTCTTTTATTATACTCGTATGTGTAGGCATAGAACCTTAAGATTCATATGGACTAAAAAGAAACTCTGACAGACTCTTATTTTTGTTTGAATCGGAATAAGGAGACAATTTCATTACTATTGCTATTACATTACTATCGGTTTTTGTCCAACAGTCTTAATCTCAATCCATAATTTCATACTGTAGTATATACGTTAATAATTTTAAAGATATTCTATAAAAATACGTATCTATACAAAAAAGACCAACTCCAAAAATACCCATAGAAAAGTTAATAGAATTTGACATGACTTAATAAAACATGATTAATCCAAGCTAGTATAGTTTTTGTTATGAATACTGTAAAATGTCGGCCTTAATTGAATAATAGAATTAAAAATAAACGTACGTGATATTCTATTACACATAATAGAATATTATTCATAGGATGAAGTTGTCATCCTATATAAGAAAACCCCTACCTTGATCCCTATTTGAGTGTATAATGGTAAGAGATAATATAACACTAAATCCGACAACTATTAAGTTCTAGTTGTAGCCAATTGTTGAATTTCTTTATCTTAATCTTATCAAGATCAATAAGTGCAATATAAGATTTTATTATTAGTATAAGGAATGGATTACTAGACTGCAGTTATATAACTAGCATGTATACCTAAATGTATGCTACAGGTAATAATTGATAATAATGCGAATAACTAATAAAAAATTTAAATGGCATGATGCACCACATGGTTAATTGCAACTTGGCACCTACAACTCGATTGGTTCTCATGAAAAGTTTTAAAGTTTTGTTCGTTGGAGTAAAATATAAAGAAAAGAGCGTCCGGAATGAGGCAAAGTGGAGAGTAGGACTGTAGGGGATCATTTAGTGAAGATCAACATGAAACTAGGACCAAGAGGATAAAGTAGAAACTGTTGCGCTTCAATGTGCAAGGATCAAGGCTAAGTCGTAAAGCGAGAAAGGAAAGGTGGGCTGGCAATTTCAATCAAAAGCGGATAAGGTCTGGTGGACCGGGAAGGCAGAGGTGACCTGGTTTACGGCAGGCCTCGTAAAGCCAGCCTGCATCAGACAAGCGTCATTGGACACCATTTGCATTCGGACCTCCCGTCCAACATAAATCCTTATCCAACTACCCTCTCCAAACCAGCTTTTTATTCAAATATCTAGTTGGCTGTGTTTCCAATAGACCTATCTCCTAAACAACACACCCTTTTCACAACCATCTTCCAATCTCTCAATGGTTTTAGGGTAAAATATTAAATTTACACAAATAAAGTGTATTCTTGGGTGAATTTCTGGTTGTTTATCCTTCATTCTTATTGAAAGCCATTCCTAATGATGATAAATTTGGAAATATTGAAGTAAGTCTTTTTCGGTTTTCAAACTAAGTGTTCGAAAGCGTCGACGTTTGATAAAATCTTTTTTGAGTGGAGATTTAGTGTTTCTTCCCCTTTTTAATTATGAGTAAATACTACACATAACTGCTTAATTTCTCGTGTTCTATTTTTATTATGAGTGACATGATGGATATAAGCACATTAGAATAAAGAAAATCATTAACATTAACGTATTATGTTCATATAATCTCTTTCAATTGACATCCAAAACATTTAATAATTTGATCATGTGCTTAAACACAGAAATTTAAGTTAGTGTGTTTCTTCATCTGTGTGTTAATCTTCTTCGATTTTCAATTTGTGTATGCTCAGTTTGGATGTTCATTCCAAAGTAGTGAATTTTATAGTGAATATATACACACATCTTCAAATACTAAACATCATTTAAGAGTAAAGGCAGTTTGATTACATATATAATACAATGAGGAAAATAACTGCTGCAAATTGTAAAAGAGACCGAAAAAACTCTAAGTGCTTTTGAGCGTTACCTTCTTTTCAAAGAACTCTATTATACTATAGTGTTCTGACAACTGAGTCAGATGTGATTACTGTGACACTTTTGCATTTATAATACAATACATACATAACTCTCATCTTTATAAAAAATTTAAGTTTGAGTATTATTTTAGAAAACATTTTGAGTATTATTTTTTCTTCAGTTATTAATGGTATTATGAGAACCACTCTAAACATCTTAACATCGTAGAGTATTATTTTTTCAATTAATTGCTTTTATGGTAGCATATTATAACTGGTTTACAGTTTTTAGGTTACTGAGATAGAGAGGATACTGTAGTTAGTGCAAAGTATTTGAATTAGTATTGTGTTGTCAGTTGTTGATTATCGGTTATGCCTGACTTGACGAAGTTTCTGGTTGGTGGTGTGACGATGATATTGATTGAATGATTTGCATGTCAGTTACACTCTAAAATAATTTTAATCATTTTAAAATTGTCGTCATACAATGTGATATTAATATATAAAGAACTATTGATAGTAGACTGTCCCATACTCCCTGTGTTTTGGTGACTCTTCTTAGATTTTGTTCGTCACCTTTGTTAAGGTAAAGTAGCCTTTTCACCGGGCTAAGGCTCACATTAGTGTCACTTGCTAGTTCTCTAACCTTAGAAATATAAGATCTTTACTCAGTTCTTAAGTAAGGTAACCGTCAGTGATGACTATCTCACCCATCCACTCATAAACCGTAGTGGATCACAACAGCTTACCCACCCTTGGATATTTAATTAGAGTAGATAATTTTAACTCAAAAACTTTTAATTAATCTACTTTTTTTAGCAGTAAAAACTTTTTTGTGTAATAACTGTGGACTGTTTTGTTGTGTTACAGTTATCAGTAAGTTGGTGGCAATTATAGGGATCGTAAATGATAATGAGAGTGTAATTACAGTTGACTAATGGGAGATGAGGAGTGAAATTGTAATTGAAATGCCAAGGTGAAAGGGAGGAGATGAAAGGCTTTGCGAGATAGGCAGTAATAACAGTTGCACTTAGTATTGGTGAAGTGTTATTCGGCCGAGCGATAGGACGATGTCTGTTAAGAGGCACAGCGGCTGTTAGAGCCATCTCTACCGAGATAACTCCCCGGTGATGCAAACCAGACCTGCTGCTCGTCGAGAGCCTATTATGATGCGGTCGAGCCCCGCCAACTCCTTGTCGCTAAGCCGACTCATTCCATAACCTCTACGACTGACTTTAAGACAATTTGTACGCACTAGTGCTGGTATTTCATGGCATATTGATAGTTTTAATCTTTTTTGTTAGCTTCATTTATTTAAAAATCCAGCAATTGTCCATCATCCAAACTTTGGAAGAAACTCCCTGATGCATGAGTAAGTAACACTTTTAAAAATTTAGATGGGATAATAAAAACAACTGTTTTAGTTAAAATTCAAAATAATGAAAAAAATACAGAAATTATAATTATTAGAATAAAACCTTAGTTCTAAACCAAATCTTGCACTTTCTTATATATATATATATATATATATATACTAAGAAATATACAAAAATACATGTGTCTGTATGTATTAAGAAATGTACTAAATGTATAGGTCAGAGGAAAAAAGATTTAGAAAACTTAAATAATAATAATAATAACTTAAATAGTAATTTATTAACATATAGGGAAGAGGATAATAATACACACAGGAAATATAGCAAGGCAGACAGGTAGTGAACATTAGAAAGACATAGATCTGAAGTGGGAGATAGAATAAGAAAGAGAAATAGGTAGGGTGAGAGAGAGATTTCTTGGGCATATATATTCCTTATTATTCCTGTTTGTTCAAGTTTATGGATATATATATATACAAACTAAACTTTATCGGGACTCAGTCAGTTCTTCAGGTTCAAGTTAAATTGGCATTGCCAACGTTTTGGTCTTTATTCAAAACCTTTTTTATAGGCAAAAAGAAGTATAAATTTTGAAACAGAAAAACTAAGTAAGTAGACAGAGTCTCGATAAACTTTAGTTTTGTTTCTATTCCACAGTCGATACTTTTATCAATATTTATATATGTATAATTTTTTCTATTTAGCACTATATATATATATATATATATATAAACTCAACGTACAAACTGTAACAATAAATGAGAAATCAAGCTAACATCTTTCAACCGTGAGAAGCGGTCTTCGTCAGAGTCAAATCCTAACTGACAGATTCTTACAGTTGAATTATGTTAGCCTTTTTTTTCATTTTTTATTGTGATTTGGACGTTGATTGTTATACACCTGCTTATTGCAAAATTTTGTTATATATATATATATATATATATATATATACACTTTTTTTCGTTGGAAATACGATCCAAAACGGACAAATATAGTTCAATATAAACAAAGAAACATAGAGAAATCAGAAGAACACACTTACAGTCTCTAATTTTCGGTTTGAACCGTCTTCAGGAGAGATAAGAGAGGGAAACCAAGCGCACTGGATCAGAGACGGTTGGAGACCAACAGTGTTGCCGCATGCGCGCCCGTTCACAGAAAATAAGGTAGACAGGAATCAATTATAATTAATTTATAATTTATAATTACATTAAATTAATGGAATATGAAAACAATAAATATATAAAAAAGAAAAAAATTGAAAAAATAAGGGAAATTGATACAGAGAAATTGATACATAAACAAAAGTACTGACTAAGCTATGGTAAAATAAAATAAAACTAAGAATACAAATAATAATAACAAATGAAATAAATTATTAAAAAAAAAAAAAAAAAAAAAAAAAAAAGGTGTGAAAAGGCAAGGAACTTTTAGACATTATCGCTTTAGATTGAGGCCAGGTGCACTGCGCGCACTTAATAGACAAATATGGGCTTCTTCGGAGGCTCGTAGTGTGAGATCTTTGCTGTCAGGGGGTATTTGTCGCAGAATCTGTAACCTGTAGCACTCATTAAAAGGGAGACCGTGGCTATTGGCATGTATGGCAATGGGAAGATGGGAGCGGCTATTGACTGAAGCTCTGTGATTGTTCATACGGAGACTAAGCTTGGTGGATGCTTGGCCTACGTAGAACGAATCACACTTGGTACACTCCAAACGGTACACACAGTTTTTGTACAAACAGTACACACAATCCTACATCAACCTCCTCTTCCTCTCCCTCTGGGTCTCCCTACCTTATAACAACCTACTTCCCAGGTATCCACAGACTGGGTACCATCATTAAAGAACTTTTCCCGATCATATCCTCTTCCCCAGCCACCTCCAAAACCTTTCCTAATCCGCCACGCCTATCCTACAGACGTCCTCCCAACCTTGGCAATTTTCTTTCGCACAGGAAGCTAACCTCCACGAGGGCAAACAGTTTGCCCTCTGGAGCGCAACTGTGCGGACGTCGAGGTTGCCTCACGTGTCCCATTATAAATCCCCAACCACACTTCACAGCTCTCCCCCATAACACCCTCTATCCTGTTGCAACTGACTGCTCGTGTACCTCCAAAAACTGTGTGTACCGTTTGGAGTGTACCAAGTGTGATTCGTTCTACGTAGGCCAAGCATCCACCAAGCTTAGTCTCCGTATGAACAATCACAGAGCTTCAGTCAATAGCCGCTCCCATCTTCCCATTGCCATACATGCCAATAGCCACGGTCTCCCTTTTAATGAGTGCTACAGTTTACAGATTCTGCGACAAATACCCCCTGACAGCAAAGATCTCACACTACGAGCCTCCGAAGAAGCCCATATTTGGCTATTAAGTGCGCGCAGTGCACCTGGCCTCAATCTAAAGCGATAATGTCTAAAAGTTCCTTGCCTTTTCACAACTTTTTTTTTTTTTTTTTTTTTTATAATTTATTTCATTTGTTATTATTATTTGTATTCTTAGTTTTATTTTATTTTACCATAGCTTAGTCAGTACTTTTGTTTATGTATCAATTTCTCTGTATCAATTTCCCTTATTTTTTCAATTTTTTCTTTTTTATATATTTATTGTTTTCATATTCCATTAATTTAATGTAATTATAAATTATAAATTAATTATAAATTGATTCCTGTCTACCTTATTTTCTGTGAACGGGCGCGCATGCGGCAACACTGTTGGTCTCCAACCGTCTCTGATCCAGTGCGCTTGGTTTCCCTCTCTTATCTCTCCTGAAGACGGTTCAAACCGAAAATTAGAGACTGTAAGTGTGTTCTTCTGATTTCTCTATGTTTCTTTGTTTATATTGAACTATATATATATATATATATACATTCAAAAAAATTATTACGGTATTTTGATATCTGCTGTCAAGAGGACGGTGAAATAAGCAACTTTGAAGGGAAACTAAGAGAATCCTATAGTTGACAACTGAGTAGCAATGGATTTGGTTTCCAGGCTATTTATTTTATGATTGAATAGTGGTAACTGGTAATAGTAAAACATTAATGGTAGTGTGATCTTGAAATAACTTTTTGGAGAGTAAATTTATAAACTTCTAGGAGGAATGGTTTCATTTATAACCATATAACAATATGTGTAGAAGGAGTGGCCATGATTCTCCCTGTGTTACTACGAGTTAGTGTAGACTGGCGCTGTATAACAATTTCTTACAGTCCGCAAAACATGGTTCAGAAAACGATGTTTTCATGTCCGGTAAGAAACCACATGGTTTTATAATTGACAGTTAGGTGATGTATGATGAAACTGGGAGTGACTCCGAGCGCGTACTCAACTCTGCTGAAGAAGGATTTGTAATACTGCTCTACTGCTCTTGTCGACTTGCAACTTCCTTAAAATGAGCTCATGTTTATCCACTTCCAGACAAGCGTGTTCTCCTACCCATGTGAGGAGAACTTCTGTGGATGACTGAAGTTGAATTAGTGGTGTCGTATTGCTTTTATGATAGTCTGGCAGTTCTGTTCATCTCAAAGTAGTCCAACATTATTTACAGTGTATAACAATTCTACTGCTTGATTGATTAAGACCATTAACCAACCACTCAAGAGCATACAGCATTTCAAGTTCTTCTACTTGATTAATTGTGCAATACATTTATAATGGAAACTGAGATTAAAAAAATGAACACTTTTCGTAGTTCATGAAAGTACGACCAACTGACTTTATTCTTGAATTTACTTTCACCGGTGAAATCTCCTATTTACAACAAATATTTTTATAAAACCATATTTTAGATAATAATGATGTATGATCCCACTCGTGACTCAGCGGTGACCTGGGTCTAAAACAACTGATTAGTCCATATAAGATTGATGTCCTGACAGGCTCAATGATAGACCTCTTAGATCACCTATCATGATGTGAAGAAAATTAGAGCAAATATATTCTTCAAAAAGTCGTCCACTTTTATATAACTGGAATGATTTTTATAACAGTTTGAATCATACCAAACTGTTGATTTCAAATTAGTATCTAAACATATTCATCCTCAAAAAAAAGTGAAAGCCATTGTGCTGCCCAGTATAATCTCATCCTCAAATTTATATCAGAGGATACATTTATCAGGTTAAGGTTATGTATGGAGATTTCAGTTCATGATTTCTTTTGTTATTATTGAGACATGAATAGAAATTTGCAATGTGGTATACTAACTTACTTTAAAAATATATCTGTTATTAAAAAACCATATGCATTATTAGAATTGAAATGAAATAAGTAATAAAATAGGATAAAATTAAATTTTATTAGGTCACAAATAATGTAAGAAGAGATCGTTTAGAAAGAAATAAATCTGAAATGTACGCAAATAATGTAAGTATTATTATACTCTAATGTTTTTAAAGTTACAATTTGTTTCATTTTCATTTGAAGAGTTTATGATTTAAGTTTAATTCGTAATTTATAAGCTTAAGACTGCTTTATAATTGAAAATTAGATTTTGAATAAATAATCAAGTTTATGTCAAGATGGATATAAATGAGGGTAAGAAGAAGGTTGTAGTTTACATAATTGATGAAGAGCGAGTGCTGCCAATGAATAATACTTATGCCAGGGTAAATTATTTATTGTTTTAACATTAAGTATTGAATTTGGTGGAGATTTTACTGAAACAATTCAATTTTAAAGAAAAGAGGACAATATTGTAGTATTCATGAAAATCCTTGCAAAAGAAAGCTTAGAAAAAACACCGCAACGTAGAGACAAAGATTGCATTTAATGTTTGAAACAAGATTCAATTATTTACATCAGTAAGAGAAATAAATTTAAAATTGATCTGGATTAGAATGCAAATGAAATTGAAGAAGAAGAAAGAGTTTTAAAGAATTCTTTAAAGTGGAGCAAGGGCTTGATTGAAGAGGGGAGGCTTAACGTTAAAGGAAGAAATTGCGAGCAATTCACTTGCAATTAAGATGTTCGGAAAGGATAGGAACGAAGTAGAGGAATTAAAGTGTGCACCTGAGTTTCCCTCGACTAATCCCGTTAGGGAGGGGGTGTTTGGGGAATTAAGAAAAGTGTTGTGGATAAAGCAGTCTGAGAGACCTGACATGAAACGCCCCCCGTCTCTTTATATCAACTCTGCATCAGCTTGGCCTCCGTGCTTCACACTGGGGATGTAACTTCACGAAATATGGTACTTCCAGTCCATTTAACTGCCAGTCTGGCATAAGAAACCCTCCAAGGAAGCTTTATATCACTTCCGCATATATTCCCGATACTTCTACTAGAGGATCATAAACATCCCAGTTTTAGAAAAGTCCAAAACAAATAATGTTGAATGACCTTGAAGCAATGACCCGAAAATTCCAATTTGATTTCAGTTCTGTAGAAAACACTATTTACAGGAGTAGTTCATTGTTATTTATGATCAGTAACTTTCTGCGATACCACCTTAATAATATATCAGAATTTTCTAAATAATTGAACTGCTTTTAATAGTACACATCCCTTCCTAAGTAAAACACATTCAACTCTGTCAACCCATAACAAACAATTGTTTTCCTTCTGTATATATATATATATAACACATAAACACGTGAAATAACAATCAATGATCAAACCACAATAAGAAACCCTGAGGGTTTTTGACTCTGACGAAGACCGCTTGTTACGGTTGAAAGATCTTAGTCTTGTTTTCCCATTTCTTATTGTGGTTTAATCATATATATATATATATATATGTATTGAGTGATATAAATATATAATCAAGAGTTCACTGTCGTCCTCAGTCAATTCACTTCTTCTCCTGAGGACAAAATATTGAAAAGTGAGTCTTTGTTATGTCTCTCTCTATGTGTCACAGTTTATTTTAAGTATATATGTATCTATACAAAATTTAAAATTATTTGGATTCAATCAAGCTCAACAAAGACTTTTTTCTGTTAATCTCCCACTTAACTACCTCATCCTCATATCCTGTCTAGAACAGTAAAACTACGATTGTAAATAATAATTTAAAAATTAAACACGAAGCATGTTTAGTATTAGGAATTTATTGCATTTTACTCGCGAAATAACGAGAGTGTTATTTAGGAAGATTGAAAAGCTGCATAAGAAACAAGTACTAACACTAAGAACAATAACAAAACTCACTTCAATATTTCTGTTTATCAGATTAATACATTCATATAAAATTTAATATTTATTATCTAAATTGTTATTTGCTGAATCATGAAACAATTTAATCGGAGCTTAGTTCGTCACAATACTACAATAATTTTGTAAATTGATAACAACTATTTAGAAGTTTCTGTGAGGATCACGTACCATAAATATTAAATATCTACTAAAAACAGAATTTTTATAAATGATTTCTATAAAGTAATTTCTACAACTTTAAATTAGAATTTAGTAGCAGATTTCTACACTATTGGAAAAAAAAGTTGCTTTAGATAGAACAAACGGTAAATCAAATGGTGACATATACATGATTTTGGTGATTTTTGAGAATTCGTTCTCACACAAGTACTCACCCTCTTATTATGTATGATCACAGTTTCCAGGTCAAATTTTGCATGGAATACATTTTAGTAAAACGTGAGATGTAAAAACTGAACGCTGTCACTCGAAGGAGAGCAAAGTTAACGTACCATATCCTTTAAACGTCCTGCTATAAAAAGTTAAATTTGGGACTTTAAACATTGAACCAGCGTATTTGAGTTGTATTTCATGGTTACTATTTAATGTACTTATTACTTACACATGTTCTTATCTTGAAAACAGCTATCTTTAAAAATCTTCAAACACGTTTCTATAAATCAGTACTTTCTATAATTATAAACAAATAATTTAGATTTAAAGATTCATTTTTAATAAAAATATATTGTTTAAAAATAATTGATATTTTTTTATGTGATTCAATTTGAACAACAATGATTTGAGTATCAATATATTGTTGAGTTAAATCGGATTAATTGGCAACGATTACGTAGATTGACGAGAAAATGAAGGTATGTGCTGTGCAGTTAGAAATGCACTGTAAAGAGTTTCAAATAATAATTGTGCTAATAATGAAGTTGGACAGGAGATTATTGGTGAGGCGTGAAATGGATTAGAGCGCAGTGGAGGGTGGCAAATAGCGGTCGGACGTGGCATTAATGTAAAGGGTCGAAATGGCTAGTTGTCTTCGGCTGTAATTTATAGAGATATAACAGAGAAAGCTGATTAGGGGTGGTTGAGGATATTTTAAAATGTCTTGGGGAGCAAGGGTACAATAGTGGACAGGGTCGAACCATTGACTCCGATGAATGGTCCAGCAACATCCCTTCTAGAAAATTCGCCCTTCAACTCCCATTTCCTCTCTGAACGGATACAAATAATTTTACGATTTATTCCGCCAACGAACTCTCTCCCTAGCATTGAAAAAGGGCGGACTGGACCCTGCCCATTGACATGGAAATGGCTCCAAGGGGGACAGACTTCTGGTCGTCGCCTCCCGAATCGCATTGGCAATTCCAGGCGGTCAGCTCTAACTACCTCCCGGTGCTCGACCCTCCTCCTCACCACCCTCCTTTAACAGCAATTTATCTGTCTTGTCTTTTATCTGTTAAAGTCCTTTTCCTCTTACTATTCAAAATGATACTTTTTTCATTAGCTCTAAACTATAATAGAGACATTCCTTCATTTAATTATTTTCAAGCAACGATATAAATCAAACAATGCCAACCGTTTCTAAATCGTAGGTCTAGAGAGGGTAACATTAAAGTTTGAAGATTTCTATCTGAATATTTTTCAATATTAAGAGCCAACTTGATTAACTATCTTACTATTAAGTAGCTAGCATAATTAGTACAACATTCCCTTCATTACTTTAATTGATCAAAATATAGTTTAGGAAGCTTATCAACAATGCCTAATACTGGTTTTCAAATACCATTTAAAAATATTGAAACGGTTCAATAAAAATAATTTTTAACATACATATTTGTAAATTTATATACGTGATATAAATTTATACACGAGTAAGATTGATAAAATGTATATTATAAAATTTAAAGAACTATATTCATGGTTATCAGAAAATGCTTATTATGATAGAAATTTAATAAGTACTTTTTTTAATAGAACTTTTCAAATAATGCAGAATATTTTAGATGCTTACCATGTTTATCATACAGTTTTGTCGCTTTATTTTTTGTCATTTTGAGTAACGTTATTTCATTTCTACCTTTTCTCTAACTGAATTAATGATATTGTACGGTTTTATAAAACCCAATAATAACATACTAACAATTAATTTTAATAGATATTAAAGTAATATATTTTAAATATTTACTTTGAAATTTAAATTAAAGCAATTAAAGATTAATAATTAATATAAATACCCTACAGTTCTAAATTAACCTACATGGGAAAACGTTAAGTCTTTATTATTTACAGTTAAAGTTCCACTGGTTATAAATATTGAACTCTTCAGTAAGAGTTTCCTATATGCGAGATCTATAAGCTCTCATAGGGAGAATCTTCAATTGTCCCACAAGTATTTCATATTTATCCATACTGTCGTTTGAGGTAATTTTAAATTTAAGTTTTTTAATTGAGTTATTTCTGCAAAGTGATTTTTAGCACTTTGCTCAAATTATTTAAAGCTCATTTATTCTTCTTTAAAATTTCATTGTGGTGATGTAATTCTACAGAAGGAGAATCAAATGTTATTACAGGAGGTAGTTGATCTATTTGTGTTCACATTCTTTATACTAGTATGTTTTGGTAGTATTGCAGATAACTAAATATTTAATTATAATTTCACTTTCAAGAAAACGTCGATTTGATTTAGATGACGTCAAAATGCCAAAGCGTCATGGAAAGTCATATATTTTCAATCTTATAAAATGCAATATCATTCTTCTTTTAGTTATCTTTCACTTTTTTTGAAGAATTTAGAAACCTTTAAAAGTGAGAGAGAGTAAGGAGTCTACAAATACATTTCAATAAAGGTGCCTTATAGTTTTTAATATACCATGTCTAATACACTATTTTCCCAAACTAATATTTATTTTTTCATTGTCAATCACACTTCTATTGATAAAACGTAAAACACGGAATTCATGATACCTAGATTGGAACTAAAACACTATTAGAAAACTTAGTTGTTTCTAGAATATTAATTAAACTAATTGATTCTATGAAAATGAGGAATATAATACCAAGTACAAAATCACATTGAATTACTTGTTGAGTTAGTTAGTTCTTATTAATAATATTTTTTATAAACATTTAATCAGCAATGCATTTGATAATATTTTAATTACAGTAAAGTTGAATGTAGACTACTTGACTTTATATAAAGAGATTTTTATATTTAGGTATTTAATTAGAATGTTAATTAGCAGTTTCAGACTAGAGTCGAGCGATGTTCTGAACTTCTGTATGGATGCCTTAGATCTATTTTTGGTCTATTTTGACTGCTACAATGAAGAAGAGGGTGGCTTGAGTCTTGTTCCATGAGGGCCAGAAAGTAATAACTTCTTCTTTGGGTGACTTTCATAGACATTCGGGGATTTATTTTGTCTACAGCCCGGTGATATACGCATTCACTAAGGCCAAGTACACGTTGGAGTCACGAAAAAAAAGTTTGTTTTGACTTGTTCATCTCCTTAATAAATAAAGAATTAAAGCTGCTCGTTAGAAAACAAGCCTTATTGAGAAATGTATGTCACTTTTACGGTGTCTAAATTGGTGTAGGAAGAAAACCTGTGAGGTCAGTGACTCCAGTATTTAGGGAACAGGCCAGGTCGTAAAGGCCTGCCTGTGGATGTAATTATAGTTTTTTCTCAAGTAAATTTATCAAAGCTTTGTCTGCAAAGAGGTGTTCAATCAACTGTAAACATGGACTTCCTTACTATGGTTGAAATTTCGGTCATCATCTTGTAAACCAATAAGCCTCAACAGCTGTGCCTAGCTTCACTTATCCACTCCCAAAGAGTCCAACAAGCTTCAGGTTAATTAAATAATAATTGTTTCTATAAAATCTAATTTAGAAAAAAACTAGTTTACAAACAAATTGCTAGGATATATGTTCAATTTATATGAAAAAAATATTTAAAATCAATTTAATCAATCAATTAAAATATGATTTGAATAAATGTGAATGAAACTATATCTTTCCTCCTCTTTAAGTAAAAAGATGTTGAACACAAGGAAATTTGACTGGAATATCACCAGATTCTGAAGTCTGTTGTTTGATCTTTTCATCCTTTCACCTTGGTTTATGGTAAGATACTTAACAAGATTTTGCTTTATACTTATGTTAAGCGCTCAAAATGATAACTACAAAAAAGAATAAGGAAATGAAGAATATAACATATCTTTTCCATTTTTTGGTTTAATATTGATGTCAGCTAGTGCTATTTAAATTTGAAGACATTCTTAATTGTATGAGTTATAATTATACTCTAAATCTACTGTGATTCAACTTTTTAAAACTGTGGATTATACCCAGAGAGAGATTTTTAGTAAAATGTTCATCTGAAATAAAATTTCTTCATGTTATATTCACACAAACATTACTGTTTGTTTGGAAGCAACATTAATTATTTGGGCAGAGTTTATGATAAAAATTTAAAAGGGAGCCCACAGTAGGTGTTTGTCGGTTACCGAACAGTTGTTGCTCAAGACGAGAAGAGTCAAATAAAGTATTCACACAAAATTTCAGGAAGAATCAATGCATTTAACAGAAGTGTTCAAAAAGTGTTTTTCACAAAACTGCCTTTTTTGTGTAGAGGTATGTTGTTTAATATTTCTGTTAATGATAAATCTATTGAGCTGCACAAATCACCTTTCAGAAGAGTTGAACTGACAAATAATCAAGAAGAAATCACTTAGAAGATGTCAAAAAGAGTCGGGTCCAATTTAGTTAAAAAAACTCATTCCAACTGTACTTAATTTGTTAAAGAATGCTATGTCTTTTAAGGGAAAATTTAAAAGTTATGTAGAATACTAACTACAAATTTGCTTACTACTATGTAAAGCAAGCTCTATTTGATACCATACGTAGAATGCAGACTCTATCTAGTAGAGGTAGAAACTTTTGATCACATCATATCTTATATCATTATATGGAGCCCATTATCTCCAAATGGGTAAATACTTTTGTCAAATCATACTTATAACTATAAAAGATTTGATACAGCATTTAGTATACTTTATAGAGCAAGCTAAAAAAATAAATTTAAAAAATACAAGAAATAACTTATAACTGTAGAAGTCAAGGATAGTCTCTATATACATGTATGAAAGTCATTAGAGAATTTTAAATCAAATAGTTGATATTTATATTAAGTAATAAATATAACTAACAATATTAATATGAATGTACTATTTTAACATACTAAAATTAATGCTTTTGATGAATTGTTACATTAAACAGGACAATTTTTACATTTAATTTGTATTCAGTGTGACATTTTAATGCGGGATTAAATTTTCCTTATAACTGAAAGATTGGAGCTGGCCATATTATATTAAATGAAAAAACAAAAGGATTTTTAATGTGTTTGAGACTATCTTCCAACACAACACGTTTAAGCGATTGATAACATTAAAGTACAATAAGTATTTATCAATTGACAACGAGCTAGATAATAGTAATCTTTATAGTAATGTGGACTGCAGACCACAATTTACAAAAGTTCTCCGAAATGAGTTTAGATATTAGTATAGTCATATTTTAAAGATTTCAACCTTTTATTAAAGGTTATTTATGTGGTAAAATAAAAAAATACAATTATAATACTTAGATGTTTCATATATGTTTTACTAATATGAAAGTGTTCAATAAGGGTAAAATTAAAATAAAAAAGTAATTAGTGAATCAATTTATCTCCCTAAACAATTATAATACAAAAAAGCATATTAGGTGTTAGACAGGATAATAAATTGAAAGCAAAAGTGAAATTAATTTCTCTGTTCGATTTGTAGGTTGCCATAGCATCATAAATTTCCAATGGCACATGCAAATCTAGGTAAATAATTATACAGACAGATTTTAATATTAAAAAAATTCATTTGATTATATCTACCCACAATATATTTAAAAAGATGCAATTAACTTGACTATATGAGTGTTAGTAGTATCTTTAATTGTTTCGTCTTATTTTATTAAAACTAGACTAAAGACATTCATTGACATACCATAATAAAGGGAGCAAAAGGCAAGTCGAAAATGGATTGGTTAAGTTAAGCAGACATGGTGTTTGGCGATGGTCTAAGTGTGGAACTAGTTGATATGGAAATTGACGGCACAAAAATTGATTTAGGGAGAGGGGAGCAGCGGTCATCGGGCGAGCAAGACAATCCAATTTGAGGAGTTGCTCAAGTGGCGGCCCTTGCTGCCGCGCAATCTTATTGAGTCCGCCTCCCTGCACCGCCGGCAATCGCATTACCTTCGCACTTTGACTGGCCAACAGCTTCACTTCTCCCAACTTCCCTCTTTAAATGGTTGCATCTTTCTACTTTCGGCTAAGCTTTATATACACAACTTTTCTTAGTGAATTATACTTTCAGCAGTTTTACTTGTTGTTTTAAGAGTACTTCTTCAGTGACAACGGAATTTTTATATTTTTCTACACTTTTTTTTATTTACCATTCCTTTAGATGACTTTAGTACCTTTGATTATTTACGGAACTTGATATTTACCTGCAGTGTTCATACCCTTCCTCTGCTTCCATATGATCTCTTTGGTACCTTTACATGTTTACTTCATTCGCACTGTGATAATATAACGTGAACCTAAAAGAATTAAAAAAATAATAATAAAAAAAAATTTAAGTAAAATATAATGAACTATCAGAAATAACAGATTGTTACTTTAGTTTTAACCTGGATGTGAAAGTGATCTAGGTTAAAACTTAAGTGACTTTCTTCTGATAATTCCAAGGTAAATCTGATATTATCCGTGACTATTTTTTTGAAAGTTTTTACATTGAAGCAGTTGTTGAAAGAATTGCCATGATTTATGTTGAGAATAAATGTTTACAATGAATGGTTTGATTTTATAAATGCTAGTACAGAATGTGTTTACGAGGGAGATAGATGCGTTGATTTCGGTTTTAGGTTGAGGTTTTAATTGGTAGTGGCAATATCAGACGTCTATCAAAATACCTGATAAAGAAGCCCTATCTTTGTCAAAGTCTATCGACATAGAACTATCGTTGCTTTAGGTTACTGCACATAAATCAGCCTGATATTGACAGACGTTATATAGGAAGTCCTAATCTTACGCAGAGTGTTTATCTGGAACGTTTGCCCTTTTCATATTCTATTTGCTCTTTAATTAAATTTACTGACGTAAATGCCTTATGTTTGAAGATGGAAATATTTCACTTAACAGGCCCGGTATCCCAGTTTGCAATAAATACACATTGAAAGGAGAAAATAGATTTAAATTACCATTATTGTTGAAATTTAGTGAAGGTGCCATTTTGGGGCTTATGTTGTTGTTACGAGAGCAGTTACTCAATGAGGCCAGTTTTGTTTTCTTTGGCTGGTTATGGCAGAGTGGATGAGGTACTGGAGCATTATTCCGGTCATGATGAGCCGACGTCATTGACATTTATAACGAGAATCCTGGCTCTGCTTCAAATCCAGGCTTTATGCGGCTCTGCCGCTTTGTCAGTATTGCCAAGCACCACATTATTGCCAGTAATGCAAACATTGCCGACCCGAGACGCATTCTTTTAAAGTCTGCTCTTTGTCATCAGCCGCCTTCACATCCATCTCAATCAGCATTCTTTGCTCCCAAAGGTCATCTTTTATTTTAAATCTCCTATAAAAACCATTTCCAAGAAAAAAATACCTTTCTAAGTGAATATCATTTACTTTAGTATACTTTTTCGCCCAATAAAAGTGAATGCTTGATGCTAACGGTCATGTAAAATGGAATTCTGGAATTAACATCATAATATATTCTAATAAACTAAGGGCATTAAAAGCTTCTAAGAACCAACTATAAGCTGTTTTCTTTGAATGGAAAGTACATTTTATAACCAGATAAAGGAAATCCCTTGTTTATGACTGGTTGATTCTGAAACGAGATACACTGAATGTCACTGTAAAATAGAAAATAATTTACCCCTACACAAGCAATGGTTATTTTTACCATTTTAACAGAAATAAATGAGTGAATACGCTGAAGAAACAATACATACATAAGTGAAAAGTACTGAACAAAGGTGATCGGTATCCTCCTGTACATTTACAAGTAAAGGACAGTTGAAATGTAACATGAAGGTAGAAAGACAGTAAAATCAGAAAGAAAGAGATGTGTCTACCTTATTTTTGTGATTATCAAACGTTTTATTGATACCTACTATCAGGTGTTATGCGAAAATAGCAGGACAATTTAGAACCTTGTAATACGGTGGGTAAAGACTTTGATTAGTCCTGGTGCTAAGCAAGCGATAAAGGACAATAAAGAAATTCCTGCGAAGTAAAGGTGAGATTGGATTCCGTGGGCTAATTGCACAGAGCTGGCAGAAAGGAATGCAAAGAGAGTGACCTTGGGGCAGTGCGATATTGGGTGAATGGCATTCATGCATGTATCTCTCTGAAGCCAGCTGCAGGTGGCACTTTGTTCAGGTGGCGCATTCCTCCAGACATTGTCTCCACCCTCCAGTCTTATTAATTGCCTGTCCAGAGCTAATTGTCGTCTTCTACGTCACAGCGATGACCTGTGCCCAATTTCACGCTCCTCTCTCCCCCAAATTCCTTTCTGTTGCAGAAATACTTCGCTTCTCGATTGACACTTAATCCACCCTCCCTCCAAATAAACAATTATCTCCCAAACCCCCGGGATTTCTTCTCTGAGTAACATATAAATAAATTCCTAACCTTTATAGCCAGCGGTTCACTAATCTTTCCATTTATATATTGCACACAGAAGATCTCCCTATTTGAATCAGTACAATATTTCTATATATTTCTTACGCTCAATATTAATATTTCACGAGAGACTGTCAAGTAAATGTCACGTTTACCTGGTATAAAATGCTGTTTTGATAGTTAGCTCTTATGATTACAAGTGTTTTCAAAAATATATAACGAATAACGTTATAACGAATATATTGTATAATAACGAATACAATATAACGTATTGTTGTAATTTTATAGTGAAGACTAAAATGTAATATCTATTTATTAAAAAGAAATATTTTTTTGATAAAAAGTTTTATAACAGTCCTTACAGATAAACTCACGTTTTTAATTGCAATTGTAGTACTCTTCATACTATAATTAACTAAAATAAGTTTGTTGCACCTGCTTCAAACATGCTTTACATATTTTATATTGTTGTATAGGTTTATTTATATGAATCATGATAAAACTAACACTTTGCGTTGAAGCAGTTATTTAACGCATATACTTCAATGCTGGTTCTCGTCATACTGTAATATAAGTTTTTGCTACCCCAACCAACACTCTAGCAATACACACAGACATTATTATTTTTGTTATTATAAGTTTTGTTTATTTTTTCAGTCAACAATTTCTTTTTTACGATTCGGTACCTGATCCATCATCATCGACTAAAAGATTTAAAATTGAGTTGAGTGGATTATGTTTTTTTCTAGCTTCTACTAAGCTATCCGGTGTCGGTAATCGGTCTGTGGAAGACCTTAAAGGGATTCCCTGGGTCAGTAGGAGGCTGAACCTTTTGTGGCATTGTCTTCGTCTGATCCCCGAGCTCTCGTCGGCATCTAGAGACGTTTCACATTGGTATGCTCCCTTCAGGGCTTGTTTTGTGTTTGTCAATAGCTTCATCTTATAAAAGACAAACATTCACATCCACCGCTCCAATGACTATGCATCTTCTTGTCAGCATTCTTACTGTGAACAGCACAGCTTCTTAAAACAATCATTTTTTTACCAATCTTTTTGAAAACTAAGTCAAAAAAATGCTTTTAAACTGGAATATTAGAACATAAAACTAATCTTTATAGGAAAGGACGTAGGAGATAAAGGTAACCACAACGTTTAAATAGCTACCATACAAGCTACAGTAGCGAATTAGAAAATGTTAAATCACCAACCAAGGAATAAGTGTTTTCTTTTTAGAGTCACAAGTAGCCATAAAAGATCTTTCTTGTATACAAACATCAATTTATATACAAGTCTTTGTTGTAAACAGATTGGATAAAAATCCAATTGCAACAGAAGAGATACAATTTAATATCACAAACCTGGTGTGGTAGTTATCACCAGTGGATTCCTGATCAGCATCAAAGAGAATAAAGAAGTAGACTTTAAGGCGAAAATGAATACAAACTTCACTCAGACTCACTGCAGATTTCAAAGCGCATTACTTGATAGTGCCAAGTAACCGCCCCATAGTTATTCGCTGAGAGAAAATGAGAAAGTCCTGTCACACAAGGACTGAAAGTCATAGCCTTCATAGAGCTGTAAGTTATGTTGTATCCAAATGAAGAGTACCTTGTTGCCTATTTACATTGCATTACAGGCTCCTGTAACGAGAATCACTGTGTCTGGATACCTGTTTTGATATTAGAGCGTGTACCCAGCCTTTCGGCCATATCACGTGTAATTGTGTCTGGATACCAAACAATGGAACCATCTTAGGCACAGCACGTCTCTTAAACACATTGATCACGATGATGATATACAACTGTCCAAAGAACTCCGTCTCTATTGGTCAGCAGGTCACAAATAGCTCAACAGTCAAGAATGGTATTTTGCAAGTAAATCGAGCAAAGTATTTTCTAATTCATCTCTTACTGTACGTTTTATTATAATCTCATATGCTTACTTTTGCTTTGACAGTCATAATTTTCTTCCATACTACTTATAATAATTGATTATTACATGGTATTTTAAACACTCTGAAGTTATTAGAGGGTGAGTAAAAACATTTTTTATTTTAAATTAATAAATTTTTAAATTAAATTCGTGCATCTTTCGTAGTGCCCAATAACAGCTCTCAGTCAACCAACGGTTTTCACTGTCTCAATTTGATTATGGAGAGATCGAAAATTAATTCAGATATAATTAAAAAAGAAGTGTAAATGTACAAGAATTTACGTTTTTGGCACTTTTTTAACACTTTAAAGGGCCGTACTGTGTCTTCTCTAGTAATAAACTGAACTCTTACAATTAAAAGCACCTGGAGGAGTTCTGTGTAATAGACTTTTTAGAAGCGTCTATATTTAAATTTATGGAAGTTATAAGTGATAAAAATTATAAAAAAGTACAGCCAAATACTTTGGTTAATAAGGTAAGACTAATGTATTTTAAAAAACAATTACATAAGAAACAAAATCTGAAAACAAATAGTCCATTATTTGTTTGAACAACTTTTGTTCAATAAGTTTTCTCTCTGGCGTCATTTAAGCCCATGAAATTTTAAAATCCTGTAAAAGCGTACAATGTTTTTTACTGTATGTAATATTTTCGGTGAAATTAAGAACCGTAAGTTAATTAACCTGGAACCCATTTCAGTTATGGGAGGGACATAATATAATATTAATAGCTTTGTTAAAAATTATTCTGTTATATATTCGACTATAAATTCAGAGGTAATTTTTTATGATATTTGGAATAATAATCACTGTTTTTCTGGTACTTTAATTTCAAACAAATTCCAATTCACATGAAACATAACTTGGAAAATCTGCAGTATAAAAATAGCAAAACACGTATTTCAGTATTTTTAAATAATAAAATCTATCAATTTAACTAATATTATTTTTGGCCCGGTGAATAATTATTTTGACCCCAACTCTTGATAGACTGCTAGTACTTTATAAATACAACTGCATAGATTAAAATAAGTAATACACTTTAGATAGTCTGTATAAGTTGTATAACTTGCAATGTCTGCTTGCGACATTTTGAGCAGTTAATTAAAGTATTATTCAGACAGCTTCTTAAGTTTTAATTCTTTTCCCCACTCAAGAAAAACGCCTGAGGCTCTGAATAAAGCATTAAAGGAATCAAGAATCACAAATTAAACAAAAGTTGTAAGTCGTTGATCAAACTTCTCTGGGTATGATAAGTTGTTTAAGAACAATCTCAGGGAGGATTATTGCGAGTTAGCCTTTTTGGCAAAAGAAGACCAAGGGAATTTTCCCTTTGCATTTTAATTGTTTGCAATTAAGGAAGGTTTGAGAGTCAATGAGGCGTGGCTAGCCCTATACATTTCAGCCCTAAACCCTTTAGGGCTCTGCTCGAGCTGCCGAGTCACTCAGACTGCACCCTAACAGTAATTAGGTTTGGACCTCAGTTTGCTGCTTCATTGTCAGACGTTAGGCAAACTTAAGGTTTTTTCTAAAATCATTTCCCAGTTCTGTCGCAGCCACTCCATCCCCCCCCCCCCCCACCA
This sequence comes from Hermatobates lingyangjiaoensis, assembly GCA_026182355.1. Classification (NCBI taxonomy): domain Eukaryota; kingdom Metazoa; phylum Arthropoda; class Insecta; order Hemiptera; family Hermatobatidae; genus Hermatobates; species Hermatobates lingyangjiaoensis. The sequence continues at coordinate 2,310,091 of JAPFBL010000014.1, read as the reverse complement.
TAATTACATGCTGCTCTCTCTGTCCTACATAACAACCTTTCGCACCATTTAGCCTTACCCTCTTTCTCTTTGCAATTTTTTCCCTTTTAAGGGAATTGAGGCTTTATCTTAGCTCGCCTCTGACTGTCAGATTCCTTCAAATGACTATTCATTTATATATATATATATAAGCAACTAAATAAAACAATTCGCTACCAAATAAACTAAATTTACAGAAAGAACACATCTAAAACAGATCACAAAAATTCACTACTATATTTCAACGTTATCACTTGTCTTAAGAGCGACTGTTAGACACCTTTCTGATGACGAAGCAGTCGTCAATTTCTCTATGTTTGTTTATGTACATTGAACTGTATTTGTCTATTTCGGATCGTAATTTCAACAAAAAAGTGTATATATATACACTTTTATGTATATCTATATATACTTTTATATGTATATATATATATATATATATATACATTAACGTCTAAACCACTGTAAGAACTTCGAAAAAGTAATTTTTTAAATTTCTTATTGGGGTTCGGACTTAGATATATATTTTATTTATTTATTGTTAATCTTAATATATGCTATACTGTTTAAACAAATACATATTCTAAATAACTTACTCGAGCGGAATTATTATTGTTTGATTTTATATTGTACTATTGAATGATTAATGTGTGATTATTTAAAGTTTATGAAGTTTATCTTAGCAGTGTCTGCCTTTAGTTCAGTTTAGCTTTCTGATCAAATTACTTCTTTCAACAAAACTTTGATTATTTATAATTTACTATCATTGAAGGTAAAATCAGGAAAATTTGTAATGTTAGTAATAAAAGTATTTAGGAAGATTGTTCTGTATAATTCTTACTCAGTTCCAAATTACGTTCCAACTCCAAACCATGTTATCATCAGAACTATAAAATTACTCGTTCTGATAACGATAAATTAGAACGAGCATAATAATAAATGTACAGGCAGAGAACTCAAACATCAAAAGATTGTTAGATTCCTTGAACCTAACTGTGACAAATAATATAGAATAGTTACGACACGTCTCCTTCTCATAATAGTTTTATTATTATTGCATTCTTATGATTAATATAAAATGCATGCATTAAGTGATTAATATTACAATAGAACATGCATTGATTGGCCCAGTCCCCCTCCTATGCATTTATGAGGGGTAGACCCTCTCGTTACTAACAGCTTGTCGACTACTTCCTCGCCATCCCGTTGGATGGGGAGTTCACCCGGCTAAGACAGGAGATCAGTTGTAATTGTAACTATAAAAATGTATTATATAATGTTTTAAGTTTAAAAATAGTTCTATTATAACTACGTTGGCTAGTTTTGTAATGAAGAGAAAATAAATCATTTTGAACCAAGACATCATCTAAGGATAATTTCTACTTGTTAAAATAGATAATATTTATGTTTTGCTGACTCGTTAGAGAATAGTAGTAAATATAGTAGAATTAGGAAATATGTTTTCTGATTCTAGTAGTTTGCATGCTTTAAATTCCAATGTACTCATTCTGCTTCACTGTAAGCAGTGTTAACTAATCATAAAGGAATTAGATGTCAAAATTTAGATAATTTACATATTTTAAAGTTCTTATGTTTATTTATTTATTTTTAAGTCTATTTATGTTTTCTTTATGATGTCTGTGTGTGTTTTTTGTGTGTACATTTCAATATAGGAATGTAGCTCTAAAAAGTGAAAACTCAACATATAATATCAGATAGTCTGCTCCATTTATTGTAATTGTAGAAACTTCGAATTAGAGGTTATTTACATTCTTAATATTAATATTGCTTGAGAAAAACTTTTGAAAAATTTGTTATTAGATGAGGAAATGTTAGACGAATAAAAACACCGTCAAGTTCTATCTGCAGTCAGGTCTAAGATTGCGCTATAATAATGATTGCATTTTTGTTATAATTGATTCAGACACGAAAAGTATCATGATTGAATTATCTGTTTAATTCAATGAAACAAAATTGAGTGTAAACTACTTCAGTTTTCTTTCCAGTTTATTATCTAGTTTATTTCCCTTTTTTATTAGTTAAAATAACAAGCTTAACTGATTGAAATTTTCATGGCCTACAATTATAGAACATGTAATAGATGTACAAAATTGACAGCCTCATATAAACACCTAAAACGTATGAAAGAATTCCTTTTATAGTAGAATAGGAAACAGTTACAAACGTTTCTTGGATGCATAAATTATTATCAAAAGTTAATAAGACATTTTCAGGTTTATGTGATACATTTCCTAGCTAATTGAAAGAAAATATAAAATTTAATAGAAAAGTAGATAATGGCAGTATAACAAAATATATTTAAAAAAATATTCGTCATCCTATACAAGTTAGTAATTTTCAACTCTAAGCACCTGTTTTAGAAGTGGAAAGTTTGGGTCATTTGTTGTTAGACACCCATTTTATTCAAAAGTTACCCGTTGAAAGTAATTTTTGAAAACCTTCTTTTCTAAATTAATTTTTAAACCTTAATTAAATATAACTACAAACTTATAGATAACCTTTTTATCTCTAAGCATGAATGAAATGTGATTTTTTTATGCTTTAGTTTAAACAATTTTTGGTTCACATTGCTTAAAATTTAACTCAAATATTTGTACTATACAAAAATTCAAAGATTTATTCCAGTATTTTAAACAAAAAGTATCACAATTTAATTATTAATATTTACATGGGTACAAAGCCGGGATGGAGAGACTGTCAGTGAACTGTAATGCATCTTTCCTATGGAGCAATTTCACTAAAAATAATACATTTTCATCTTCCTATAAGGAGGAGTTACGTCTGGGCCTTTTATCACTACGATCCTTCGAGACCTATGACCAAGATACTGTTCACCATCTTTCATTGAACTGAGTATACAATAATATGATGTATTCTGTGTTACATTCAACCATTGAAAAAATATATGCTCAAATATAATTAATATATTCTAGTAACCAAAACCATAATTCTGTTAAATAAAGCTTTAATTTGAGAAATATTAACAACCATATTGTGTTGAAGTAGTGAGTCATTCTCTGGAAATTACTCAGTTTAAATGAATTATTTAGTTGGAGACCAAATTATCTGTTGTATGACATCATATAGTACATTGGCATGACTAATAAACGTACCAATAAGCACACATATGTCAAAAACACTCGTATTATTAAAATTCATAACCAATAATGTGTTTGAATAATTTATTTTGGCACTTTACAAGCTAGATAACCTGTTACTCACTTGAAATTAATCTTTTAAAGGGTGTATTCGTATCATATAACTAAGTAAAATACTAACCCTCAATGTTCAGGTACGACAAAGTGAAATATCGGTGGACCCAGCAAAAGTTCTGAGCTTCTTGGAGGCGTTGAAGCTAACTGGGGTACTATAGTACAGAAGGTGGGAAAGTACAACAGTTCTTAGGACGCAGTACTATAATCACCCCCAATAAATAAACAAATAAATAAAAATATTACAGTGATATATACGATATCAGGCTGTATAGGTGTTTGTCGTCTCTTGTGTCAGTCGATAGTCTTACTTCCAGTGGCATGTATAAAGATGTTATGTACCCTGCGCAGCCAGTCGCATATCGCCTGCTTAAGCAGAAGTCGACAGTTGTGGCTAAGTTTTTCTGTGACGCCAGTGAGTGTATGCCGCGCCTTGCTGGTAGCGAAGGCTGACTGCAGGGCTTGGAGGCATAGTGCAAGCTTCCAATTCGACACACTTCTTCAGACCCCATCTCTCTTCGCAATACATAAAATAGTTATTAACATTCCACCATTTTACATTTCAATACTCGTTAAGGCCCTTTTAGCTTTTAGAGCCTACTAAAAGGTTCTAATTTTTACGGCTACTGCCTCTGTAATTCGCTTGTGCCCATGGACACACTCCATTATTTCCTGACATTAATAGGTCTTACAGAACACCAATACTCTTTTACAGTCCTTTCTCCAGAGCTGTTCCCTCGAGGTGTTTTAAAGCCCACATATTTTATTACTTCATCAAATGAATATTACCCCTGCAATCATCTTGGTCATTTTAGATAATCTCTTTTGAAAATTTTTTCTTAGAGTAATGATTCTACTAATGATTAGAACAAACTTAATTACTAGATCCTAATTTATCTGCTCATAATTTTAATAATTGCAAGAATGAATCATTTTTTCAAAATGTTATCTATAATGAAACCACTTCTATTGCATTATTTTATTTAAAAATCTTATTACTCAATTCATTCCCTGGAATAAAACAAATTCCGAAATCATTTTTTGAACAATTATCAGAAATTTATGAGTATTTTTCAACACGTTTCCTTTTGATTACAATTCAATATTACGCAATTTAAAAACGTAAAACATTAGTTCATACAGCTTTGCCATTGACATATTTATATGTACCTACTTTATATGATCAGAAAGTCTATCATATAGACTTTTTATGATAGCCTTATGGAATGGTCTAAAAGAACAATAAATAAAAAACTCTGGAGTGGTTTACACTCAACTTTACCAATAAACATATTAAACTGGTGTACAACATTATTCTTTCGGCTCTTCAAAAGCTTTCAATTCAATCATAAGTAAAAATTTTTACATGATATTAAAAAAAATACTTTTTTTGTTGTTTTAAAAAACAGAACATTTTTTAACGAATTACTCTTCGAATATAAACTATAAAAAAATAAACTATTTATTTTGGCACTTTACAAGCTAGATAACCTGTTACTCTTTATCTGTTCCAATTCCTTCATCACGCTAGTAATAGAAAGGCATTTCAACAAAAGTGAATGTCAAGAAGTGAATTGCCAAAAGTAAGGAGGGAATTAAGTAAATGTTCTTGTTTCTGATGCATTTTTAATTTTCTTTTAACTTATTCCCACTGTTAGGAGTTTGAGTTCACAATTAGCAATAGGTGACATTCATTACTTCTATTTATGTATTTACCAATAATGCATTTATCTCCGTCGTGTCAATTATAGTTTTAATAAACATTAATTACTTAACATCCATATGTAACTGAAAGGTTACTAAAGTAGTTACTATTCTGCAGTAAGTGAGGTTAATGTTTTATTAATTAATATTATTTCTTAATAAAGAAATTATTATTAAGTAATATGTTATTGTTAATCAATCAATTTTAAATTAAATATTATTTGTTAATTAATATTAATTACTAAATTTTATTATTACTAGTTCTACTCATGAGATGTTAAAAGAAAATTAAATATTCCACGGAAGTCAGAACCTTTAGTTTAATTCTACTCCATTTTCTTCTTACTTCTGGCAATTCATTTGTTCCAACTTGTGCTGAAATACCTTTCTGTTACTAGCGTGATTAAGAAATTCAAACAGATAAGGAGTTGTTCAGTTTACATTCGACGACTAATTTGTAAAGATGTTTCGTGAAATTCGTTAAGTTCGCCCCTACCTTCATAATTATATTCTACCCTCAGTAATGAATATGTATGCATTCATTATTTCTGTTAATATAATTACCCAAAATGTGCATGTTTCCACCTTTTTACATTTCAATACGTGTATAGGCCCTTTTAGCTTTTAGAACCTAAAGGTAAGCTCCGTGTAAACAAGTGTTAATTTGGCAGTAAAATTATTAACAGTTTTATGGTAGCAAATAAACCAACCTTTAATATTTTAATGTATATTATTTTTTAAGAAATAATTTTATTTTTGACAATAGTTCAAAATATTACTAATAGTGGAACTGAAAGGCTATCCTGCTTGCTGTACGATATTGTTGTCTGAATGTTTACCTCATATTATTATAGGAATCTGTCATTCCTTGTTAACCGGTATTCTAGCCGCCCAATCAGTTTCACACCTACATTATCACGTTCTACGTCTTCAAGTGGGACTGATAATTGTAGAATGATCCTAGGAATAAATACCTAGCAATATTAAACAAGCAATGCCAATTTATGCTTAAATTTCTCATTATTATTTTAATATTCTTTTATTCATCATCCCATTTTATTCTTTTAAAATGTGCATTATCATCATCAAGTCCGTTCGGTCGTCTTTTTATTATTGGTTTTGATAGTATATCCGATTGATGATTAATCTGGCTGGTCTTCAATATAGAAAGAAACCCGCTTTTAATTTTCCTTTCCTGGAGATCGATGCTGCAGAGTTTATTGATTCTCTCACTGACTCTTTATGTGCTTTATTCCTTGCGCATAATATGTCAAAGACAAATATGTTAGGAATTATCTCTGTTTATATGTTGGTCATTGATTCAGGTTAGTTCAGACCAATAACTGGTTTTAAAAAAAAAAGTAAGCATTTGTAAAATTTGTGAACAACTCAGAGAGCTTTTGAATGCAATACTGGCTATTTAGTTTTTTCGAAATGTTGTTTACGGAGAGTTACTCGCTCAGCAGCTGAATCCTATATAAACCTTGGCACCAAGAAATGATCACTTAAGTATAAATGGCATAGTGATATTGACATATATGTATAAACATTCCTATTTTCGATATTTTGTATTAGTTGTTTTCCTATTATTTGTTGACCTACGGTTGTATTTCTTCAATCATTTCATACGATATTGTTGGGTTGTATTTTTTGAATTGAGTATTTATACTACTCTAACCATCTGTGAGTGAGAGCTACTCCTGCATGTTTCATATAAGTAGAGTATATACATTACATAACATGTAGTCTATGTAACACTTAATAGTAACTACCACAATAAATAGATATTAAAAAAAATAAGAAATATAACATAACACATTCAGGTGGTCAAAGACAAAACATTCATTGGAGAAAAATAACTAAATAGCTTATTCTTTTATTTAGAAATAAATTTGGTTGGTCCACATTCTTACACTAGAAGTTAACTTGTCATTTTATGATATTATTCATTAAAAGTTGTGTAACTATGTAACTTATTAAAAATAAAACTTTTACTATGATAAATGAGATTAAACAATCTTCTTCTAAAATGAAATATAAGGAGTTTTCCAGAAATTCTGAACATTTAAGGTCATGAAAATCTCGATGCATGGACTGTCATGATTGCTATCACGACTTACCTAAATTGTCGTAAAGCCAGAGAGTATATCTTTCCAATATGACTTTAATTTTTGGTTATAACATTTTGACACTCCATATCATTATGAAGTATGTTGAATATATACACTAAAATGAGAAAATAGGTGTAGATGATAACGAAAATATGCAAACGATAGAATGTTACTTTGGCTACACAATGTATAGGACTGGTGGAGAGCATGTATTCATTATTGAACAAAGTTGGCAGGTTAAATTTCGAAGTGGTATATCAAGATTTTGGCAGTATGAAGGCCATTATGACCCTTGTATATTATAGACAGACTTTTATGTGCTCTATGTTGTAATAAATAAGTTTCATTCCTAGCTCAATGAAGATTGGGATGAAGATGTCGTAAAATAAAATAATATAGCTCGACAGCATTTATAGTAACTATCAGTGGGATGATTGAAAACGGCAGTGAAGACCTGGGATTAATCAATTAGGGGTGTGGGAAAGTGGAAGTCAGGGGCACGAATTGGTGGGAGGTTTTCGATTAGGCGGGGGTCCCGGCGACAAAGGTCGCGTAAAAGAGCCGTAAAGGGCGCCTGGTTAGCAGGAAGCTGCCAGCTGAGGCCAGTGATTGGTCCTTCTTAAGGGACTCTGTGGGTCCTTCGGCCAACATACTTAATATCAGCCAGGCTCAGAGCCAACAGTAGTCCTCTTCCATAAAATGTTTACAATCTGACCTTTGTCCATCAAACATTTTATTGCAGGTTTTGAAATTGCCTTGCCGTGGAAACATCTTTAGAACGATCTAGTCTCATTACTGAAGACCTATTTAACATAAATATATAAAGTTCTTTCCTTTTCGTTTTGCGCATGACATCTGATTAAAAATGTATACTCAAATAAAAGTCAGCAAATTACAAGATAAGAAGAGAACTCAACCGTGCTTCTGAGACTTGTCTCACAAATGAAAGTGAATAAGTATTTACTTTATTGTATCCAACAGATAGTTAAATTCGAACACCAGTGCTCTTGTCATTGGCTAATTTGCCAATAAGTGGATAATAACTTGGCTGTGCCATTCTATTCAGTATTTTCTGATTGAGGAGATTGATTGTTTCAGATTTTTGACTTTTAAAGATGTGTAGTCACTATTTGTATTAATATTAATGATTGATAAACTTATTTATATAATAGATTCATTACAACTTCAATTATGTTCACTACAGTTATCTGTAGTGACTAAGGGAAGTTGTTTGGAAGTGTGTAGAAAAGAAAAAAAAAAGACTTTCGATGAATTTCTATTTTTTAAAGAATTTGACTATTTTTAGTGGATTTTTTTTTTAGTTTATGAAAAAGTAATGTATATTCACACCAAAGAAATTTACCATATACCTTATCTTTCATAAGTCATTTTATTTTTCCACGTTTATGTATTGATCGACTTTGGTAATGATATTCATGATAAGTTCTTTGAAATTCGTTGTTCAAAGTTCGTTGAACAACCAACAACCTGAAAGACCTTAAAAATGAGGATATTTTTTCTATAAATTGTATAGTTCAAAAGTAAATTAGAAAAAAGAAATAATTGAATGACTGATAACTTGTTGAATCTTTTTTTTAAAGTTAATTAAAGTATAATTTAACTGCAACTCACCTAGACGAGTTGACACCTAGCCCACCACTTCTTCCCTGATTAAGACGGCTGTCAAAATTTGAAGTGATTGTAAGTTGTTTCGCCATGTTTTCTCTAAGCCTTTTTTTACACAATAATTTAATACTAATTTGTTATACTCGTACATATGATCAAACCACACAAAAATGTGAAACAAAGACTAAGATCTTTCAACCGTAACAAGCGGACTTCGTCAGAGTCAAAACGAAAACTGCTTGTTACGTTTAGTAACAAGATCTTGAAAGATCTTAGTCTTTTTTTTTCATTCCTTTTTGTGGTTTGATAATTGATTATTATTTCACGTGTTTATTGTGATATCTTGTTATATATATATATATTTCCGAGTGAAATAATGTGGAGTCACATTAATTGGGAGTATAATTGCAGAGAATAAAATTATCCGTAGTTAGAGAAAAATGGATATCTAGGACAGTATGTGACTATTCTAAGCCATATGTTAAGAGTAACGTATTATAGCACAATAAAGTAAAAGACAGCCCAATAAATATTCAATAAGGAATTACAAATGCGTCTCTGGGACCTTGATTCAACAAAGAGAATGAAGTGATTTCCTATCGGGTCGATTTTACTTTTAGATGTGCTGGAAGGGAGACGGTACGTGACGTCCGAAGACCCAATCTGGCAAGACAAGAGGAGAACTGTGGCCTCCCCTAAGGTAAACAAGGCAAGATTGCCAGGACGGCTCTCGTTATCTGCGAAACAAACTTGCCAAGCCAAGTCACATACTTGACTCGAGAATGTAGTTAAGTCTCAGAGCCGACCATCGCAGACCCTTCACTCGCTACGTGACTTATTTTAAATGTAAGCAAATGTCCTTTTCATTGCTTCTTACTCGGTGATTTGTTTTGTCACCACCAGTCTGGCTCAGGAGTAAAGGGCCTATTGTCTTTTGAATGTAGTCATTTGGTCTTTCCTAGCTTTGAGTTTCTAATTCAATCAAAACTAGAATAAAACAAAAGTAACTATTTCAGACCTGCAGCGCTTTTATGCACAAACAATTTTTTTCTTTTTTTTTCAGTTCCAACTAGAATTATACTTAAATTAACTTCGTCAGGACCACCTTTATATATTTTCTATAATAAAAGTGATAAAACGCATAGAATAGGCATTTGCTTTATTGTTAGTTTTATATAAGGATTACATTTCACTCTACAATCAATGATAATATCATTGAAACTAACAACGTTCTTGTTCTTTCATAATGAGATGTCAAAATGATTTTTTTGTTGATGTTGTGTTCATTTCTTTGTTACATATATTCTGCACATTCTGTTTTCTTATCGACTGAATATTTGTTCCCTACATAAAATATGTTTTGAACTTTGTGCTGAAATTATTGAATATTAGAAAAGTTAGTAGCTTTGTTAAAATGATGTAGAGATTTACTTTTTTTATACAAAAGAAGATATATACTTATAATATAAATGATTGAATTATATTAAATATTCATTGGTGTTGTTAAAAGTTGGTTAGTTTTGAATGAGTGTTTGGAGGGTTGGAAGCAGGGTTGTTGGAAGGGATATTTGTGAAGGACTATTAAGAAAGCTGGGCGGAGTGCAGAAGACAGTCGTGTGTCGACTCGAGGGCTGGCCGGACACTGGTGTTGATGCACGCCGCCCCGGGCCGCCTCCGGCTGTTGACTCTCCGCTACACTTACTGCTGTCTCCCGCCATCCATTATTCACCCCATTAGTATTCACTCTATTACGCTCTGCTTTCTGCCTCCGGCCTTCTCTCTCCCTTTCTCTATACCCACTACTATAAATATTTCAAAACGCTACCGAAAAAATACGCATTTCAAATTACATTGCGCGATACAAGCTGCATCATTACAGCGTCCTTTCCCAAGGGACTAAACAAGATACAAACTCCTTGATGGAATACCTTAAATCTCTTCCGCAGTGCCTCATTTATTATTGACCACTATCATTACCTTCTTTCAATTCAAATTCCATCTTTAAACAGTCTTTTTTCATTTTCAAAACGTTCTTCTTTCATGAAGCATTATTCTTCTCTTTTCACTCATACGGTACAAATATTCAAGTATTTTGTTTTTCACCAAGAAAATTATTTTATGAAAGATTTCAAATCGGTTTAATTATCTTTAATTACTCTGTATTTTATTATAATCTCATTATTGTTTTTAGGCTTGCTGTTTAAATATACTCCTTCCATCATTTCCACACTCACAACCTATACAATTATTATTTTCTAACACCAACTATTAGTATACCAAACTAATTTTTTTAATAAAATATTGATATCGCACCAATTACACAATTATTAATCGCAATAATTAATGTTATGAGCAAAAAATAGTTTGTATGGAAACGTTTGTATATTTATGAATAATTAGTAGTTCTGAAGAAGAAAGATACGAAATTACAATAAAAATAATAAGCTTTCCTGAGCAGTAAGAGGTAAGCCAACGCATTACTGAGTTGGTACATCTTGTTGGAATCATTTACTAGTTTGCTGAAAGTGGATGTCAAGTTTCTGAGTTAGCCTTCCTTTCTGAGAAGTGGTCAAATATGAAATATCATTTCTTCATTGGTTATTCAACATTTATTAGAATATCAATTTATTTCATGCAGGTTATGACTTTTATAAGTATTACATAAATAATACTTGACCTGATATTTATTTTTATATAAATATCTCTTTAAACTGTCTCTTTAAATATAGTATACAATATAACTTCTAAGTCTATTTGTATACCTAATTATTTAATATGACATTTCATAGCAGACAGATTTTATGTTTGGTATTTAGCACATTCAGTCACTTGTAGGTGCACGTCATTGTTCTTCAATATCCTTTACATACACCAGAAAAATGTATGAAAAACAGAGAAGACAAAGAAACAATTAGAAGAGTCAGGTTATTATAAAAAATATTTTTCAAATTTCAGTAAAGTGGCTATTATTGTTCAACCAATAAGCGAGATACCATTTTCAACTGAAATCCTTTAGATACTAAAGATTTCACATCTAAAGAAATATTGGAAAACCTATAGGAATGTTTCCTATAAGTTTTCCAATATTTCATTGTTTTTACGTTTTTCTATTATAATAAGCAGCATAAGTTGTAACTTTTGATTACATTTTCAACATAACTGATGGAGTGAAGGGGCCAGGCTAGCTCAGTGGTTACGTGCTCACCTCTGAACTGATATGACCGGGGTTCAATCCTCATCTGGCCCTCGATTTATTCACGTGGGAGGTGAATAAATCTGAGGAGAAGGACATTAAACCGTCGGTCCCGAGACTGTACGATGTCAGGTACTCGTTAAAGATCCCTACTCTAAATACATTTGAGTTAGGCAAAATTTAGGACTCCCACTGTAGAATCAATCTTCATTGTGTGGTATCACAAAGGGCCACTTTGCCACTGCAACAAAACCTAACCTAACTGATGGAGTGATAGCATCCATCTAGTAATAAATCAGTTATAATATAGCACTATATATCTCACATTAATATTTGCTAAAAAGTGAAACTAGTTTGTTAGGTAATAAAGCCTTCTAAAGGCAACCATCCATCACCTTGTAAAACGCAATAAAATATATCTTCGATTATAGCAACAATATATAGGAAAGATTGTTTTTATATGTCATATTAACTAACTAAAATATCTTAAATTTCATTTTTTAAACTTTAAAATAACAATTTTTTCTCACCTGATCGTCCTAAAAAATATCTAAGTTAATGAAAAGCAATCTAAAAATACAGCATGTTTTCATCCATTATTAAAGATAAGTTTTATAAATAACGTAATTTTTTTTACAGATTGTTAATAAAATAATTTCAGCTCATCCTCTAAGAAATAGCTTTAGTATGGTTTCATTCTAATCCTTTAAACTGTGTGGCTGCATAGTATTAAAAATGCTTCAGAATCAATCATAAGAAAACATTTTTTTATTTTCTTGCAAATCATACCTTATTAGTTATTAAATTCTAATGTTTTTCACTTACTGCTTCTGTTAATTTTATAATAACGTTAATATTTCGATACTCTAGATTTAGCAGTTTAAGAAAAAAATGCTATCTAAAATCTCATTTTGCCACAAAAAAGTGTTTTTTTATAAAGCAATATTGTCCAAATAGAGTAGAATACATTCACACTAAAGAACTCTTTTTTCTGTAAAATATGATTTGATCCCATAAACGGTATGCCCTAAAGTATGTCCACAAGCTTCTGATACACATACATCATCAGAAAAGAATGTACTATCTTCGGAGACTTCAAAACATAAATTTATTAAAATCTGGTCATCAAAATATTTTTCTTGATTATTTATATACTTGACTTATGGTAACGTAAATAAAATATATAGCTATCCAATGTGTTATAGTTACTTGATATATTCCGGTGCTTTTATTTTGTGTATATCTTTTAGGCTCACCTATGCCCTGCCTGTTGCGGATCTGTGCAGGTCTGTAAATGGAATAATGCGGGAAAATAATTAGTTTATTGTTTCACAAATGGTCAAACTAAAAGACAATATTCGTATTACATTATGTTTTAATTGGTAATTTATTTTGAACTTTAGAGAAACATTGGTTGATTCGTTTTATAATGTCACTTAATTCTGGGGAGTGGAATGAATTATAATTGGACCGACGGGGATTAGTAATATCAGTGATGGAAGGAGAATGGATTTCCTAATGGGGTCTTCATTCAATTCGTGACTTGATGAAGACCAACTTCACATTGGAAGGTAATTCACAATGGAACAGGTTGATTGGAGAAGGTTAGTTATGAATGTATATAGGAAGCGGTCGGTGCTGTGTAGAAGGAGTTAATTGAACTGGTGTAAGGGTTGTCTGATGGCACACAGCTGGGCCTTGCGAAGGGTGCTTGACAAAGCGCACCTGCCTTTGGCTCAGACCTGCAGGGTTTTGCTAAACAAACCGCCTTCGCCACTTTAGCTTTCTTCAGTTACACTCCAAACCTTACCATCAGACTTTTATAACAACCTAATCAAAATACTAACCAATATACAAAGGATGACTCCTATGTTGGTATTTTACTGATATATTTTTCAAGTTTAGTTTTAAAAAACAAATAACTTGCTTTTAGTGATGTCGATCAAAAACAAGTTTCTTGTAAAAGAAGTTACACAACGTTACAGATACAGAAAAATAATTGCCTAATGTCAAAGAACTAGTTTATTGATATCACCACAATATTAAAGTGAAAAAAAGTAAGTGTCTTTTTTAATTGCCCAGTCATGTCTTTAGTATTAATTTGACTCTTTTACATACATATATAAGAAAAAATGAAAAAGGAAAACATAGAAAGAAACAACAAATAAAAACAGAAAAAAGCAGGTTGCAACTCCAGCCAACTTAACAGACTACATATTCTTCCGCTGACAATGGTTAAAATATAGAAGTAGATTGTGTCAGTTCTTTCACTCAGTTTTTTCCCATAATTTTAGGCGATTCTAAGACTGAGAATCCAAATTTATAAATGAACAAAGAAGGTAAACACTCACAATTTTTAATAATTTCGACATTACGTTGACATCAAGAGAATGAAGAATACGTAAAGTATTTACAGAGTTCACAGTTAACTCTGTAACGTACTGTAAACCACAGCGACTTCTTCATTTCATCCTTCATTTCTTCTGGAGACAGCATATTAGTCAAATAATGAGGAATAGTTAGAGTTTGTCTTCTTTCTGTATTTTTGGCTTTAAAACTCTAGTTACTTTCCCTCTAGAAGCAGCACTATTTATTTGTCAATTTTTATATACATTAAGGAATAATCTACCTATTTTAGTTTTCATAAATTTTATTCATATTTTTCAAACCTGATAACTTGTTTTTTGAGATTCTATGGTAATTTATATATAATGTCTGAAAAACTCTACATGTTTATTTTCACGAATGTTTCGGTGTCGTGCACCATTATCAGGGATAATCGGAAGACTTCATTATTACTTGAAATAACATTAAATAATAATTATTTGATATAAAAATTTGGCATAAACTATATCCTGTTGTCTATACTATTAGCACATGAAACCATAAACTTCTCATGAATCTGGGAATTTCCAAATAGAATGACTAGTGTTTTAAACAATCTATCAAAAATATCATTTAAAGTGGTGATGTTATTAGTGCTAGTGAAGGAAGATACTTTAAAGGAAATTTAATTGTGTCTCCAAGTTTCCTTCAAGAACCCTAGTACTTGAATATTTGTGAAAATCAAAAGAACGATCACTCTTGGTGAAGTGCATTAGCGTATAGGAGGGTTGGTTCAGACAGGGAGATAATGAGCCATTTGTTGAGGTAGGGCTTGTAAATAGCTCCCTTTACTATTCCTTTATCTCTTGAAGGGGGCCATCATAATGAAATATTTTGATCATCATGTAACTAAATATTTCGTTATATATTTAAATTTCAGTAATTATATTCTAGTGATTATTATTCAAAAGACATAGTTTTAGATAAGTAATTAACCAGACAGCAGAGTATGATATCTTAATTCTTTACCTTTCTCTTAGTGATATTTATCTTTGAACAGCGGAAATATAAAGTAATATCTATAGGAAGTACATTTGGTCGTTTTTAAAAAAAACCTTAATACGTCGACGCTCATATGAAAGTTGAGTAAATCGGGGCTTGTGTCAGTTAAAATATTTCACCCACATTTGGGGTGGATTAGTAATGAATTTAGCAAAGCGTTTGTTGGTGATTTGTCACTAGGGAGCTCTTCAAGGGAGCATAAATTCTGAACTGATAGATGGCCTAAATGGGAATTATTGGTGCAACGAGGGAAAAACTTGACAGTTTTGGTTGTTGAGAGAGAGGGAGTTCATTGATTTGCTAATAAGGGAGTCATGTGGACCAGTGCGGAGATTGATGCGCGGGACAGGACGCTCGCGTGGGCACGCGCCGCATCCATCACGACTGGCTGACTCATCTCTTGCCCATCTCCCTCAAACCCACCCTCTGCCCTACATCATTAGCTTGCTCATTTTTTCACTCCTGATAAAACTACTCGGTACCTTATCTTCTCAAGTTATCGCCGTGTATTGACCATAAAAAGCCAAGTGACTTGCTGAAAGATACACCAAAACATCCTATGGACGTCATTCTCAATATTAAGTACACATAGGGAACACGAACAAGATTACGAAAGAATAACAGTGACTCACTTCGTAACAATATATCGCAATATTCTAGGTAGAGGTGTAAACATTTTATAAATACACTAATGTTTGCTGTAAATTTATTAAAATTAAGAACTATCACTTAATAAATAGACCAATGTTGAGTCAAAAATTACTTGAATTAAGCTACCTTCAAACATGTAATTCTTCTTAATTCTTGATTGTTATTTTAAATTATTTGTTTTTATGTAGTTTGTTTTAAGCTTTATGTAGTACAACTTGTAAAGCTTGTGGAAAAAGTCTTCAAATATGGTGCATGGTATGCTCGTTTTTGAGAAATTCATACACTGTGGATGCTCTCCATCCCCTTATATTTAATGCTCTTTTAATATAATAGAAAAAAGAATAAAAATTCGTACGGCCTCCATTGTATTTCAACTCATTTACGGATGCACGTTTTTGTTACTGACATATGAAAGTATTTAACAAATGTAATAACATGTATATGTACAATGCTCTCTGTCTATCATCAATTATAACTGGCATCATTAAAACTGGTATCACAAAGATAATTAAAATGGCAAGTTTAAATTTCACGTTTGTTACTATTATCAATAGTTGAAAATCTTGAAATATATATATTATAATTATTATTTATTAATAACATTAAGAGTCAATAAAATTATGAAAAAAGTGGAGTTAAATATGAAGAACTCATAGAAGTTCAAAAACCAGATAAATTAAGCTGAAAAATAATCAATTGAGAAATGATCTAGATTTCAACGAAACATATATATTAATTTTTAGTAACATAAGATAATATCATAGACAATTAAAAGTAGACTCACCATGTATTTCGACATCCGTCATCTTCAGAGTGGAGTTCTCTGATTGAGTGGCACCAGCGTGCCAACAAAACTTATTTGTAGAGAGGAACTTGTTCTGCATATTCCCACCAAAAGCTAAAAGAGTAACCATAAAAGCAAAAAGAAAAAAACATAATAAAAAAAGTCAACAGAAGAAGTCAAATAAAACGAAGGAAAAATAACTGAATTAGTAAATAAGAAAAGAAATAAATAATGAATAAAAAACACAGAGAAGGATAATATAAAAGTTAAATAAAATATGAAGTAATAAATAATCAATTTTTTTTCTTCATATTATTTTTTTTCCATATTACAATTCCTTTGCAACTTATCTTCAAAAATAATACTATTTTTTTTAATTTGAACAGAAAATTTTTGCCTGAAGACAATGATTTCAAAATCATCTAGTCTGATTTAAGATTATTATTTTTACCTCCTTTCTCATCTTATATCAATAGTACATATTTTGTATATAGAATTGATTAAAATTTAAACCATAGACATTACTGTCCCAAAATCAGAAATCCCAGAATAACAAACTTTTCAGAAGATTAAACAAAGTAATTGTAGTGCATATTGAAGATATTCCTAACTCCTCTCAAGTTGATATTGTGTCCTTTAGTTTTTCGATTGACCATACAAAAAAGTGGCAACATTGAAATACAAATGAATTTGACTATCATCAAATTTATTCATGCTTACCTACTGTAAGTATTGATTTGTTAGATGTTCTTAGAATTCACCATGTTTGATTATATATATATATATATATATATATATATATATATATACATATATTCAAAAATATATATATCAAAAAGCGACAAGACCATGTAAATAAACATCGACATATATTTGGTTATGTATTTCTTGGTGTAGTGTTTATATGAATATTATATATATATATATATTATATTCATATAAACACTATACCAAGAATTACATAAATAACCAAATATATGTCGATGTTTATTTACATGGTCTTGTGGCTTTTTGTTATATATATTTTCGTATTATGAGTCGCCTTCCACCCAGAATCTTGAACGCACGTACATCTTCTTCTTCCCTTCTACTCTCTTCCTGATGACGAATTTCGGTTCGAAATATTCATCCAGTAAGTGTTCTCGTTCTTTGTATGTTACTTTTATTCAGTTATTTACATATACATATATCCTATTTGTTTATAAATTTCAACAGTTGTTAATGATAAGATTCATTAGTGTGTAGTGAACTTGAATTACAATTAAATAATAATTAATTAATAACACTTAATACTAACATGGACCCTTAGGAGCATTAGGGAGAAGAGTTGTCATACTTATGCTGGTATCCTAGATAACAAAATGTAAATAGTTAAAGGGAGTTGAAGTAACTATCTTCAGCGGTGAAAAGAGAATATTTTAGTAGGCGCTTTTTAACTCCAATCTGTTGTATGTTAGGTTTTAATGTCTGCAGCTGTTTGAAACCAATGTCCGACAGAGTCTGACAAGAGCAGAGTCAATGTTTGCTATAGAGTTAGTCCTGATACGTTTATGTGTTTGCAAGTGCAGTTTTGTTGGATTTCAGTTTAATTAAATCAGTGGAGAGGTAAGTTGACAAATGGTCAATTATTCAGGCAGGCCAAGGGCGAGGAGTTTCAATCATTGCCGACCCATCGGACTAATAGCCTGTTAATAATGCAGAGTGGAGGGTCCCCATTAAATCCTCACGGTCAATCTGGATCTTTTTATAAATGGAATCCGAGTGACCATTGTCCAGTTGGGGCGGACAAAGCTCTTCTGATGGAATGTCCACTCCTAGCTTAGGACCCTCCATGCAAATCGACCTCTCTTCATTTCAAAGCACCCCGGCTTGGATTAAATTAACGAACTCTTTGTTCCTGGTAATAGTGGAGATTCAGTCACGCCCTTTCTTCTCGCCAGCCCTATTGAAAGGGAGATTAAAGTCGTAATCTAAGTTGACTTTTTAAGGGAGGCTTAGTGAAAGGTCGATGGTAGTGACAGGAGTGGACACCGGTCACTGTGGGCTGCTCGGATAACATCTCCAGTTAACGTGGTGCTTTTCATTAATCATAGCTTGCGGAATGAGTTCTGCTCTAACAAAGAGCAGTGGGTGGCCACCATTACTGATCTTGAGAGGCTTCCCCAACTCTCTATCGATCTAAGTTAACGATATAACCATATTAAGTCTACACACTTCCAGTCGTACCCGATGCCACAACATTTTTTCAACCAAATTAAAGTTCACGATACTGTACCTTCTTTCAAAATTCAGAAATTCTTACAATTTAAATATTTTCATTGAAAATTACAAAATATTCTATTATTATACAGCAGAAGTGGATATTTTTATTGAGTTTTGATATTTCAAAACAGAAGTTTCATAAATAAATAAGTTTCATAATAAACTTCATAATTAATAACTGTGTTAGTTGGAATGTTTAACATACTTTTCACTAGTATGTAGGTAGGAGTGCAGATGACCATAGATATTTTATTTTGGAGAATGAAGTTTGTCTTTAAACGAAAACATTATTACTGTAGTTGGTGTAGAGCTTATGTGTTGTTATGAACCCTTAATCATCTATGGCTCCTATAAATATCAATTAGGGAAAATGTAGGACATCTAAATAGAATGAGAAGAGCAGTCTGAAGGATGGTCGATGTATTACTCTCTAAGAAATCAGCATGCACGGCGGTGATGTGTCTGCCATTAGTTATCAAATATGAAACTCAAACTAACAAAATTAGATTACTTTCCACCTATTGATATAAAGTTGCAATTAAACATTTAGAAACAACATTTGGTGAGCAAAGTAGGGCAATTTGAACGATTAACCTGATTTTTTATAGGAGTACATCTGATTTTACAAAACATAAAAATCAATACAATTAGATGTATGAAGTATAATTAGAATCCTAAACGTGTTACAGAATATGTTATTTGTTTATTTGTATGTTGTTAGACATGTACGTACATTTGTTGTTAACAGTAAAAGTCTAATTTCCTTACATAGTTTCATTGAGTCTGTGATATGTTTATTGCGATGGTGTATTAAGCTTCATTTTTATTGTTTAAGATTATAGCAAAAAAATTAGCTCGTATATGGCTGAATTATATTATTAATTATGTTAGCCTCTCAGGGAATTACAAAATTATTCTACAATTAATGAAACCTAAATATTCTTCAAACTCCATTGTGCTTCGTTCCTCACGAGTAACCTTTATATCAGAGATGTTGAACTTTATCTACTTAACTTTCATTTGGTCATATAATTTAAAAGTTGTTACGAAGCATCACTTATTGCAAGAAAGGGGAAATTCCTTTTTAGGAGGGGGGGGGGGGGAGGGACAACATTTTCTTTGTACGGTTACCCCTGAATGCATAAATATCTCCTTAACAGAGGCATCAGTAACGGAGACTGACATTCATTTACTCTTCACTATGTAGCATGATACTTTTTCACACAGAAGAATTTACTGATTTCAATAATAATAATAAAAAACTATATTTAAAAAACTTGTTTCATAAAATGTTTTCATATATCACATTATTTTATAAAAACAAGTTTTTTTATTAACAGAAACAATAAAATTTAAAATGTTAGATTGCCCTGACTTACTGTTGTCATCTTGTTAGTATGGTGATGTTGTAAATCATAAAAATTCATCCTAATAATTAGTGGGAATTTTTCCTATACTTTAATATAAGTGAAGCATAGTAACCCTGCACAAAAAAATTAGTGTCAAAGTGTTGACTGATTATACGTTTTAAGGTGCACAAGTTATTGTATTAGTGAAATGTTGATGTATTGGAAAAGGTACACTGCAATAAAAGGCTAGAACTCACTATTCTGGTGATTTCAATAATATTATTTTTTTAAGCTTTGCTTAATTATAAATATTGCATCATAAGAATTTCATGAACTTATAATATTGGAATAAGAAATAATATACTAAAAATAAATGCATTCATTATCTGCAGTAAGTTGGCAGATAGTTCCAAAAAGCTTTATTCAATTGATTGTTGTCAATGATCTTGCTCTGATGAAGTTGGTTTTCTTTCTTTTTTCTTTTTTCATTGCTATTATTCTGAGAAATATTATCTATAAATTTGAATTAGAATTCGTTTTGGTTTGTAAAAAGAAAATAGGTTCTCAATTCAGCAACGTTGTATTTTTTCAAGCGTCTGCTTCAAACTCTTAAGTTTATATTGCTTTGAATGTAAACGTTTCAAGTTCTACTGATATTTGTTTAAATCAAACACTGGGTTTACGGTTCACCAAAGTTTATAGATTTTAGTAGATTTTAGTGTTTATTACTTATGTAATTTCATTAAAAATCATTAACAAATACAAAAGAATATATTGATCTCCTTGCATTATATTTTCAATAATATATTTAATAAATAATATAAATAAAATGAAGTAAAACAATAATTAAATTTATAAAATACAAAAAAAATATAAATTAGTCTTGTTTCTTGTTATAATGTGATGAGGCCTGATTAATTGCTATTACATTAGATCAGAGATTCCGAAAGTGGGTTCCCTGGAATGGGTTCCTTAACGGACTGTGTGAGGTTCCGCGAAAAACATTTAGAGAAAACATTTTCTAATGTTTTTTTTTAGTGGCTATGGATTTATTCTGTGTTTCTTGTGAATTATGAAACCGAATAATAATACTTATATACATAAGTAGAAGTAGCCAAAATTTTAATCACATTTAGCATGAATCACATGTCAGATTTAGGATCTATCTGATTCCCGAATTTCTTTCCATTCTTAAAATAGCACTTCACACATTGCTTCCACTTCCCACTACCTAATTCTGTATAACTGGATTTTCTTTTTACACTACCATAAAAACTAAATACCAAAGTAGACTTAATGCTCTGTCTGACTTGAGAATCAAACTTTCAACTATAAAACCAAATTTTACAAAATAAACTTTGTGTTAAAGTTGCTAATAATTCTGTTTCATGTGTTTTGTACTTGTGGAAGATATGAAAATTAAAATTTTTTAGTTTTGAATTTTTCTTCGAAAAATATGCATTACATTAATATTACTTTTTAATTGTTTTTAAACATACAGACTATTTATAAAAGCATACGAAAATATTTATATTATGATTATATAAAGTCATTAGAATCTGGGGTTTCTGGGAAAGTTACTGAAGCAAAAAGGGTTCCGCGTCGAAAAAAGTTTGAAAAACTCTGCACAAAAAGAGTAGAAGCACACCGTGCCCAAGTCACCGGTAATATTGATGCAGGTTGTTGAATTTCACTAACCTTGATTGTAGATGTGTTTATCTCATTTTCCAATAATTATATTTGTGATCCAGGTATTATTTATTTACAAATTCGCTGATAATTTTAGTTAGTAATATTTTTGTATTGGACTTGAGTCTAATTTTTTGGGCTCCATGCTATTGATTCACCCGGAGGCTTGCAAACAGCACTGGATGGATCATGGATCACCACGAGTTGTCAGTTATTCTCTCGCATTGTTTCATTTCAGAACTGTCTGCCAATCAACCTGTTGACTCTATTCAGGTGGAAAAAACTTCTATAATCTCATTAATATAGCGAACGGTACATAGTCCAAAGGCGGGAATTTTAAACAAAAATAAAAATGCCGAGGAAAACAAGCGGCGTTCGAGGCCTCTTTGTAAACAGTAGGATGAGAGCAAATAAACTACAGTGTTTAGCCACTCCAATGAGCAGAACAAAACAAACTGATTGGACATTGTGTAAACAAGAAACAATACAAACGAAGTGATCAATATTATCAAACTTACTCTGAACTTGTGCCTTTTTCAGGAAATTGCGATAACTTCTTCAAAGCTTTGGATTAAAATAACATGATCTAGAATTCAATCTGCAATCTATGTTTCTGTAATGAAAACATCATAGAATGAATGTCTTTCAGTTTAATCGGTAGAGGAAAAAGGTTTATTTTAGACCTAAAATTTCAGAAAATTGACAAGTTCCTGACTGGGTTCGAAGATTTCTTGGTTTTCCAAGACAAAATATGCAAAAGAATAGTGTATGTGGTACATTTACAATGTATGAAGTTATGGAACATTGTAGTCAACTAAATAAAAGTCAATTTATTTAGTCATGAAAATTATATTTATTAAGTCAACTTACTTTCTTGAAACTAGTGAGAAAATATGGAGGGATATAACTAAGCATGACGAAGGCAAATTTTCCTCTTATGTTGCAATGTTTTATTCCAGGCTTAAGGCATTTAATATTAACCTCACATTAAAAAAATTTGTTTAGTCAAGATGAGTTTGCTATGTAAGAAATTCTATCCATGATTGTAAAGATGAAGAAAGAAATTCAAGAACTACTGAACTCTAACGAACTGGTACAGTTAACTAGAAAGGCCGGAGTAGGAGAATTTGTGGAGTGTAGTAAGTAAGAACTCTTACTTCTTTTTAAAGTGTTATTTTTTAATTTACCATATATTTATTCTGAGTAGTTGTTTATACGAAATATAAATAAGTTCTTTATGATGTTTCAATTTAAAACAATGCTTTTATATCCTTAGAGCTGTTGCATGTGGAAAAACAAAAACTGATATGATAAATCTATTGTATGAAAATATTTCATGGGTTGCATATTTTTAAGGCCATCAACAAATACTTATCATCACTGTTTATGCATATCAAAAGGGAATAGTTATTGGAATAGAGAGAAAATAATACTAAATAGAGTATTAAATGGAGAGTCATTAATATTATTGAGTTTTCATTAATGTGTTAATTAAAGATTGTTTCAGCCAAGAGTTAATTCTTTGAATGACTAAATAAACAAAAAAAGAAATTAAATTTATAATAATATTCATTGCGCTTTGTGATATAATATTCTATAATATTTATTCTAATATATGACTCTATAAGTAAAACATACTGCAAAAAAGAAATAGATGTTTCTTAGAAGAGAATATATTAGTTAGAACAAAAGAAAAATCTGGAGGCTAAGAGTAAAGGAGCTCTATAAATTTACATGTTCAAGAGTAGTGAATACATCTCACTTTGAAGAGGAGAATGATTTGTTATATTTCTCCTTTCTTAATGAATTGATGTGTTAAAGGATTTGTTATGAAAGTGAAATAAAGTGATCAGCGTGTTTGATAAAAGTGTTATCACTATTTCTAGTTAAAACTATTAATATTTATATTCGACATATAATACAACTGAGCAAATCAAATAAAATTTAATAATCTAAGGTTACAAATTTTAAATGTGTTTAAGAGACGAGGCTTTGTGCTTGGTTGCACAGACCTGGTAACCGGGACGTTTAAAAAGATTCTCACATTAATTTTGTCTTTTACAAACTACTTGCACAATAACTGATACAGGTAGTTGAATTGTGGTTGGTTAAATTAGGTGTCATTTATAAATGTAGTGGGGTCGATTTGGTTATAATGCGATTGTGACAGCGATGGGATTGAGGGGAAGTGAAGCCAGTGTTGTGATCTATTGTTTGAAATGCAAAAAGTCTTGGAGCAGGGGAAACACTGATGCTGGGACAGATGAATGTGGGAGTCGACGGAGCAGAGCGAATAAAAGGGTTAACGCTCAATAAATCACGGCAGTCTCAGTGTACTGCTCAGGCTGGGACGAGAAGGAGTCAGGCGCAGAGCCGACGAAGGAATTAATAAGAGAGATCTGTCCGAGTGTCGGCCGGTGCATAATGCGCACTTGATCAGCCCCCGCGTCAGGGGTAATTAGTCATCAGTAAGGGTTGCTCCACCACTCACCCCTTCCTTCTTCCACAGACTCTCTGATTGACCATTGTTTCCCTCTCCCATTATAATTGACAGGAAATTATCCTGCGCTTGTTTGCTCCTTGGCGTAAATCACTTTCAGTTTGAAATAATACGCCTAATTTTAATTACAAATCACCCTTCCATTTCCTATTATTGATGTCTTGAAAAAATAACTGAATTCCCCCTCTAAGAGAGTTAGTTTATTTCTTCACAAAAGTCTGATTATCCCTTTGACTGTCAGTAAGTAACACGATAATATTTACACCACTTAATTCATTCAGATTTCATTCAGCACCCACTAAGCCATTTTAAAATGCATCAAAGTAAACTTCTCGAAATCACAGTAAAATATTTAATTAATAAATTAATATTTTGAAAAGTATGTAAAAGAAGAACTGTTTCTGTTTTATCTTTATATATGTTGTTAGTTATAAATATATTTTAAAATTCTTGTACTAGGGTGTAATTGAAAATTTTAAAAATAAATATTACCACAAGATATAAAATAGAACTACAAACAGTTGGATACTAAAAAAAAGTTTCTTGTCATCAACAGACGAACAGAAAAACATTATTACTTAGTCTTCTATTATGATCCTACCCTGACGAAGAATTGTAGCTTGTAATATGTATTACAGTATGCGTTTTGTGTCAGCTCTGTGTCTTGTATTATGTATATATATATATGTATTTGAAGTACCAAAGAGAACTGCATGTGGAATTCTAACAAACCTTTCTATTGCTAAACACACATTATCATCAGAGAAAGAAGAGCTAGTCTAAAGTAGTAACCAGAGACTATTTAAAATGTATCAGTTCATTTGGAAGATGAACAGTTATACAGTCAGTCGAGTGAGGAAAGAAATGCACTAGAAAAGATGACATATTCCTTAATCATTAGTAACGACCTTATTTTCTAACAATAGTATTATGTTTAAACAGGGAGATATATTATGTTTATATATATATATATAAAAAGATTTCACATAAACACGTGAAATAACAATCAATGATCAAACCACAATAAGAAATGGGAAAACAAGACTAAGATCTTTCAAACGTAACAAGCGGTCTTCGTCAGAGTCAAAAACCCAACTGACGGGTTTTTGACCCGTCAGTTGGGTTTTTGACTCTGACGAAGACCGCTTGTTACGTTTGAAAGATCTTAGTCTTGTTTGCCCATTTCTTATTGTGGTTTGATCATATATATATATATATATATATATATATATATATATATATATATATATATATATATATATATATAGCAGAGATTATGTAAACCTATATGTGCAACATACTGAGGTATTACATGCTAGAAACACTGACAGACACACTTTCTTATCTGGACACTTGTAATAAAGTAATTAAGAGAAGTGTACTGATATGGTAAAAAGAAGTAAGAAAGCAAACAGCTTCTAGCCATTCAGTGTAAAGAAAGAGATCATAGAATAAGCAGAAAAATTATATGCTAACATAAATAAAAATAAAGCATGAAAATGAATTATAATACTAAAATAAATAAAAATAACATAATAAAACAGGGAAGCAAAATAAAGTATTGAAAATTCTGTTATATAATTTTATTCAATATACATTGTCCTATAATTATTTTAAACTAGTTTGTTTTAGAGAAATTTGAATTTTTCATAACTGAAAAGAAGTCTGACTTTCTTGACGACGTCCAGGAATACAAGAAACAGTTTTAATGTCCACGTAGTTTTTATAAAAGTGTTAAAAAAGTTGTACAATTATAACACTCACTTTTATAGTATTACACAATAATGGAAATAATATATATGCGATTACTGGTTTGATGCTTCCTAAAAAGGTACTGCTCATCCTCAAGTAGTCTTCCGCGATCTTTCAAGCAGTGTCTTTCTACCTTACTCCATTCTCAAGTTCTTTCATTTACCAATCATTATCTTCTGATTGTTGTAACAATGGCATCATTGAAACTAGAAACAGTAAACAAAGAAAAACAGGGAAATATTGTGAATATAAAATAAAATTAACTTCAACAATGTAGTACAAAAGGTACTATGCATTTCAAACGAGTTAGTTCTACCTGGTGTTTAAATAAATTTAAGAGAAAATATACTGAAGAAATTAATGTTCTAAAATATCTAATACAATAATCTACTGGAAAAAAGTTAACATGGATTCACCACGTTGATACATGGGCAAAATAATCTCCATTTAATCCAGGTTCTTTCTAATGATTATTATTATTTCTTATTATTTAAAAATGCAATATTGACAAGAATATTGATATATGTTAATAATTATTAATATTAATAAAATTAATAATAAGATATATTTAACAGAAATATGTCCTGTGAAAACTGAACTCCACTTTTATAAATAAGACTCTGTGATAAATGTTTGGCTTGAGGATTTTCGATCGTAAGCGGGGTTGAAGATAACCGTTCTTTTAAAATGTTTCATCTCGTCGACATTTAGGAGTAATTTATGGCGGCTCCTTGGGTAAGTAGGATTCAAATGGCTTGTTCATCATGTTAAGTTCTCTCATTTATAAATCTGGTAGGTAATAAATTAAATGGAACATCACTATATCAGTTGTTTTCAACTGACCTTAAGTGACCTTACATTGATATTTAATAAAGCTCCTGAAGAACATCCATCACAGGGAACGTTGAAATTCAATGCGTTCTCCTTGATGAGTTGATATCGCGGATATTAATGATATTTACTGTGGAGGGTCACGGGTGACAGAGAGTGATCACATGCTTGAAGACTGTTGGCGTAAATAAAGAATCTCTTGATAATGAGATTCTAGACTAAACAGCTGGCAAGGGTTGACTTTTGAAGGTGGCGATAGGATATGGATCGATTTGTCAGGAAGTGCAGGTACTAGGTGTGATCCGTGAGAATGGTGCCTATGCTAATCGAAGCTGCACATTAGGCCTATTGTGCTCTCCCTCTATCCAACCACCGTGACCCCCTGCTGGTAATATAAATATTGGCACCTCATTTCCATTTCCTTCAACAATAGTCAAGTGTCATGTGACAGTAATGGCTGCTTTTCTTCAGTGACATATCAGGGTACGTTGATATCTCCTGGTTCCAGTTATGATTACATTGCGGTCTAGAGAACCGGAAAATAACTGGCTCTATTCAAAGTGGGCCTTGTTTACGTCAAGTGACCTTGTGGAGAAATGGTTGGGGAGTGTGTTGTTTGTGCGATTCCACCACACCTGCCTTAAGCACCCTACCATTCACACCATGCGACCCGTCAACAAACATATCTTCTTATTCTTTACACAGTGTCACAAGTAAAGAGAAAAACACCGTGATTAAGTTTAAAATGCATCATCATAAGGCCTCTGTTAAAACTTTACCCGCAAAGCAAGAATGTGACATGTTACCATACATTACATGTCAAATGTATTCATTTATGTCTCAGTTCACGTGTATAAATTACTTAATGTAATTTATTCATTAAGTCCGTAACTAAATAAATAAATTACACTTCGTAAATACTTAAAAACTTTGAAAACTTCGTAAAAGCTTTAAAGAACTTAATTTACCTAGTTTCAGGAACAATTTTTTAGCAGTCCTATACCAAAATATTTGTAGTAATTTTAATCTAAGTTAAAAAAATTTTGTTTCAGAATCTCTCTTGCCATATAGTTTCTACTGATTAAAAACATAAATTGATGGTGTACAAAGGAACAAACTGAATAAAATAAAGAACTACTTCAGAGAAACTCTATTGCCAAATAGACGAAGAAATTTAATCAACCAGGCTTTCTCCATGGCAGGCTACAGACTAACACTAGATGTCCATCACTGGATCTAAGCTCCTAAATCTCAATGTTTCTATCACTTAACACGTAAGTTTACGAATTCATGTGCAAACTTTTTAAAAGAAGAGTGTCTGCATATTTCATCAACTGAGCAATGGTAATTGCTAACGTATAAAACACGTTTTACACATTATGTAAGTATATAATATAAATACAGGTAATTTAAGGTTAAAGTCTTTGGGTCTTTACAATTCTAAATCAGTCGAAATTTAATAATGTGAATTAAATTAAATTAGGCCTATTTAAATAAGTTCTGACGTATTATACATTTGGGTCAAAATGGGGTAGAAGGTTTGGTTTTCTACAAACACCTGCTCAAAAGAAAAAAAAAGCATCTTATTTTGTTTATCATAAGTTGTAGTTTGAAGAAGATGTTGAGATATATTAGTTGTGATGTATGATGATTTATATCCATAATAATTAAGAAATATATCGCAACATCTTCTTCAAACCACAAATTATAATAAACAATATAAGATGTTTTTTTTTTCTTTTGAGCAGGTGTTTCCAGAAAACCAAACCTTCTATCCCATATTGACCCAAATGTATAATTATTGATATATTTCTTCAGAGAAAAGCTGTCCGTGACTGTATAAAAAATCATTAAGCTAAAATAATAATAATGTGCTAAAATAAAACAGTAATAATTGTACAATCATTTTACTTCAGTATTGCGCTGAAGAAAAACTGTTAAACAACAGTTAAAGAAGAAATTAACAAAAATCATATTTTTTAAAGTAATTAAGAAATTAAAAAAACATTACCTTCAAATACAATTAGTCATGTCATTTTAATACATCGACAACACGGTTTACTTCTCAATGGTAGGATCAATGATACTTTCCCATCTCTAGTGGAAAACAGAATCTGTAGATCATGTGATGATCCGACTGTTTTTACTTTACTATAAGTAAAGTATAGTGATCGTGAAAAAATTCGATCTCGAGATTTTGACGGAATTACATGTTTTGAGGTCCCAGAAGTCGTTTTATGAAGTTTTTACGATGATGTCTGTGTGTGTGGGTGGGTGGGTGGGTGGGTGGGTGGGTGGGTGCGTGTGTTAGCATTACTTGTTACCACGCTACGGTCCAGAATCTTTGATGGATCAAGTTGATATTTTACACAAAAATGGGCCCCATTTAGACGAAGATCCCTATTGTTTGGGAAGAATTATGCATGATGGGAAAGTCACTTTTTTTGCCAAAAACCGTTTTTTTTTAAACATTTATTTCTCCTAAACTACTAACCCTAGAGTTTTGAGATTTTGACATTATCTTTGAGGTTACAAATGGAACAAACGAAAAATAGATTCAAAATTTTATATCAACAGGAAATATTTTTTTTTCAATAAAATGTACAAATTTTGACTTATAAATCAATCTCAAACCTTGTGAGAGCGATACAAGCCATACTGTTTGACGGACAAGAATGAAACTATGCCTATAAATAGAACATTATATGGATAATGAGTTGAGATATTTTTTTCTAAAATTACATTCGCTAAAGGGGCGTTAGAGTACGATTTGTGTTTTCAGAAAATGTTTTTTTGACGCTAAACGGCTCGTTAAAAAATGATGAAAATTTGACCAAAAATGGAACAAAAAATTAGCAATTCATAAAAAAAAAATCATGAAGTTTCAATTACGGAAAAGAGCAATAACGATATAAAAACTCTTTGTTTACCCTAGACTAAGAGATCACCTGCTATAGCTGTCGAATTTTTTGTATTTTTTTACATTGTTTACATTGACTTAGAAATTTTTTGAGCGAATCCACTGAGATAAAATTGATGTTTCTAATGAAAAAATGAAAATATATTATTGACTTATAAGAGATGTAAGAGGAATAATATTGTGCAGGTAAATGATAACACTCATTAAAAAAAAAATCGTATATATGTTATTTGACAAAGGGGAAGGAAAATGATCTTATTAAGTACTAAGAAGCCATAAAATTCCCAGTATGATAATTCTGTTAAAAACCAAAAATGTAAAAGATAATTCAAAATATAAATCTTTCGTTTAGAGATTAATAACTGTAATTATCGTACATCTTTAATTAACAAATCACCTTAAAACAACATTTTCTTCGCTGTTTAAGATGTTTTTCAGAGAAAAAAAGGGTATTTTACTGTTTTAAATTTGAAAATTTTACATTAATATTCAATTTAGAAGGATGTTAAGTAAACGATGTAAGAAATCTACTAGCTATTTGAACAATAGCCATGTTCTCTTGTAGGATAATATTTCGTTTCAAGAAATGTTCACATTGGTTTTTCAAAAATGATATTATTGCTGTAGTTATACTAATGAAATTATTTGCAAATAATAAATTATTTGTGAT
The DNA here is from genome assembly GCA_026182355.1 of Hermatobates lingyangjiaoensis. Classification (NCBI taxonomy): domain Eukaryota; kingdom Metazoa; phylum Arthropoda; class Insecta; order Hemiptera; family Hermatobatidae; genus Hermatobates; species Hermatobates lingyangjiaoensis. The sequence continues at coordinate 2,279,411 of JAPFBL010000014.1, read as the reverse complement.
GTACAAAAATAAGCTTATAAATTGATATGTCCTTCAATCACTATCTGTACTACCTCACGAATACAATGCTAATAATTATATCCCATTTAGATATTTATGTTATGCTTAAATGATACGTTATGTTTTATATACTCAAGAAATTTGACATTGAGTTACTTATAGTAAAGTAGAGTGTAGGCCACTCCAGATTTTTTTACATAATGAAGTAGTTTTATCGAATTTAACTCAAAATAAACTAAAGAAGGTGCTCAATAATGTGGTTGAAATGATAAATTAATAAAAACTAGAACTCTCAGGTCTAGATTGTTTGAGTTTGTGTGCAAATTATGGATTCTCAACAAACCTTTTCTCTATTGCGTACGGAAGAAAAATGGTTGTCAAAAAGGAAAAAAGGAAAGCACATATAAATATATTTCAAAACGAACTTATATTTTTCTATGAAAGTAAAAATCATGAACTATGTTGTAAATAATTTAACTATGACGTGGATATTTGAAGTTGAGTATTTATCAGCGATACGAGCGATACATATTTGGGCAAATTTTCAGGAATATTTCAGCAACAATATGAAAGGTAGACATGAAAACATTCTGACTTTGACTGACAAATCACTAAAGTTCATTTCCATAAGTTCAATTACCAAATCAATTTCTAAATGGTATGGTTTACTGATATCATACTGTTACTCATGTACATTTTTATTTATATACTTCATGATGAATTCAAGGTTTTGCTTTTTTAGTAGTACACAATTTCTCTTCTTAGAATGCTTTATCATTCATGTGTCATTGTAGTGGGGTGATAAACTGCATTATCATTAATTTGTGATTTCATTTTTCATGATGAGTAGTGCCGCGAAAAGTTAAATAGCATAATAGTTTGGCACCAAGGGTAGGGACACTACTTTAACTGATAGCGGCGTATTCAGAATACTTGTTCTGTTACTAATTAATTAGTTAATGTTTTATAAATGAGAATTACGTGTCAGAAATAGTCAATAATGAGCATTCAGAAGTTAGAATTAAACAGTAGTTATCATGTCTATCTGAAGAGAGTGATCACAAAACATAGTGCTTGTTTCAACATTAGATACTATCATGAAAAGGCAAATCAACAAAAGTAATAATGGTAACAATATTCTCTGTTCATCTGAATTGAAACAACAATTCATTAATAACAGTTGGTGTTACAACAATACACACAAACTGATCACATGACTTATCAACTAACACGATTCACAGTTTATTCAAGATCGACCATTTTAGACAACACACGAATAATTGTAACTACAATGATAGGTCGGACAGTGTCAGCTCTTGAGGAGCGCCTTTTGGAGAGACTAAAACAAACATAGTGTCAATTATTTGATTTATATTTATCACCTTTCATTTGTGTGGACCAAAAATTAATCTTTTTAATTATCATTTATGTTTTAAAAGTACAAACTTATATAACAGCCTCTAATTTGTTATTTTTTGTTTTGTTTTTTTACCCACCATGAAGAGAGAGGTAACCAAGCGCACTGTTGCAGAGACGGTTGGAGACTAATAATGTGCTACATACTTGACCAGTCACAAAATTATAATGTAAACAAAATTGAATTTTAAACTTAGCATAGTATAGGGTCACACGGTGCGCATGTGGCAATATTGTTGCTCTCGAACCGTCTCGGCACAAGTGCTTTTGGTTTCCCTACCTATCTCTCCTGCTGATGGTTCAAACTAAAATGATTGTCTGTAAGTGTATTTTAATTTAATTTAACTATGTTTGTTTGTTTATATTGAACTTTAGTCCGTTTGACTGTTTGCTTGTGGTTAAAGTGTAAATATGTGGTGATATATATAATATGATTTAAATATTTATAAGTTCTCGCTTGTCTTCGGAGGTGTTCTGGTGAGTGAAATTATTTTAGGATGCGTATTCTAAATGAGATGGTGATGAGAGAGAAAATGAGTTAGGATATCTAGTTTATTACAGGTTTGTAAAAGTCAATATGAAATCACATATTGACAGAGACTGCTCTTTTGCTTTAGTGACGACATCCAACTGGTAACTTTAAAAAGCTGTGAAGTAGATTTTAAACTAAAAAGTGTTTCAAAAATTCCTAATAATCAAGAACTCCCAGAGTTAACGTAATTTAACCTACCAAAGTGTTGAGAATATTTTTTTTGATACGTCGTCAAAGTTATAACGCCTTGTGCTAACAACATTTAGTGAAAACCAGAAATAATTGACACTGGGATGAGGCATGGGTTGGCATGTAGTGACAATGGAGGCATTAGGGTCGGCTTGTGCCGATTAGGAGTGATGGCAGAAGCACGAGTGATTGATGCTAGGAGCCTGAGAAAGTCCGCCAAGACACCTAATCCATCAAGCACCGCCCTGTGGTCTGCATTTCGGTACGCCGTTCACAATGTCCCGTAACCGTGTCTTTTCCAGCCTCCTCACTTGCATTTCCTTAAATATCAGTCTTCTTTCCTTTTATTAAACTTACAACAATGTTTTCTAGGGCTGTGCTTTCTAATGGATGTTACTTCCTAAGTGGTGTCTATGTCACACAGGTAAAAAATCTGCCAATTTTGTGTAATGTTATCGTTAGTCTTTGTATACGAAGACACTTTGTATCTGAGAGTCTATACTTACCCATTACAAACAGACATCATTAATTACTCTACCATTCATTTCCTGAGAGTATAATTTTAAATTTTTTTTGGTTGTTTTCTGCAAATAATTTTATTTGTCAAGAAAAATGTTGTGTTTAAACAAATCAATTGTTTAAAAACCAACAATTTAGTTAAACTGTTTTAAGTTATAATGTCTCCATGAGTCTTATTTCCAAGTTCTCTTTTACTCTTAGCTTAGTTATTCCTAAGACAGATATAAAAAGATGCCATTGCTTTCATGCTCAGACAATTCCCTTGTATTCTTCTTAACAATGATGATGTAATTTTTTTTATTAAGTTTAAAAGTGATCCTATATGCTATAATTGAGTTTTTAATGTTTTCAATTCATTTTCCCAGCATATGTTTATCCTACCTGGGGTCTAAAAAGAATCAGACGATTGGGATCGTGCCAAATTTCGTTGAAATTTCAAATCAAACAAATCCATACTCACATGCTGCTACATTATTATAGCAGGTATGCGCTTCTTCTGAAATTAAATTATGGGAATGGAAAAAATGAATAATTTTTTCTTAAAATTTTAACCAATAATTGTTAATGACAATAAATACTATCAGTATTAGTTGCTTATAACTGTATAAATTACTTATTCTATTAATAGTAACGAATAAGATATTGTTTACAAATTTTGTTAAGAGTAAGAATTGTTTAAAACAATGTTTATTCTATACAAAGGTATAATATTTCCTTTTATATCTATTGGTTTTTGAGATATTCTGCTTTGAGATATACAAAGAGTTACAAACAAACAAAGCAATCTATGAAACAATATTTCCAAAACTCCCTAACATAATACTTTCATTATTTTATATTTGTCATAGAATGCAAATTAAAGTAAGAACTAAAATACTTGTTAACTAGTTTACATCAAGTCATTTCGATTTATTAAAGGAAATAAATATGTAAATGGATCAAAATTTATATTTTGTGTGGAAACACATATCTGCACATATATGTGTTTAGTTACCATATTGTTTGCGGTATCATTTCAGTGATTTATGAAATGTTATTATGAGTGATATTCTATGATTAACAATAAAAAATTACAAAAAAATATCAAAGACAGTAGATTAATAAGACAGTGAATTCTTCTGTTTTCTATTTAAAATACTTTAATAAAGGAAATGAAAACCGAACACACTGCCAGCATTCTATTAACGTTGCATTTCTTAGCATTAATGTCCTTAGAGTATTGTTTGCAGTTTTCTGAATGGTGTTATCTGGATATGTATGTATTGCAATTACATATTAAAGGTAAGGCTTCACATTTTTCAGAATAAATATACCTCTGAATATGGTATACCAGGAAGAAAAGCCCGGGTTGTATAAAAGTTCTTACACTTTCAATTTTTTTTTCATGTGAGAATCCAACAGTTTAACTTTCTCAGAAAAATTCACGATCTCTTTAATGAGAAGCTCTGAAGTTCCCAATTTTGAGCGATATTTTAAGATTAATTACTCATTGTAATTCTTCCTCAAATTTGTCACTGAAATTCAGAAAAAAAAACGATATATAGAATTTAATAAATCATCATTTGTTGCCTAGTTAAGTCTAAATCACTCCTGATGTTTATTATTAGAAATTCATACAAAATTAATTATACGTTTTTTAATACGTATTAAATATATGGGATTGTATTTGATACAGAAAAATGAAAAAATAGATGTCACTGGTACATGCAATAAAATATTGTCAGTGGATGGTTTAACACTAATTTAGAATTATTATTCAAAAAGTAATTAGCACTTTAAACTCAAAATTCCACCTCTCTAAATGAACTTTGTTTAGTTGAATCTACATTTAGTCAGGAACAGTATTTGAATGACAGTTATATTTATCCAACAGTATACTGAAAAGAATCCCCCTTATTTCCTTAATATCTTTATGCCTTAAAAATTAATACTTCTACATTTGTTGCAAATGTTTAAAGGTTGTATAGAAAAAGTAATTTTTGAAACATTTTATTATTTAATTTCATACTTTTACATAGAAAACATTTTAATTTAAGCATTTGTTGATAATTGTCAAACAGAAAAGTATGAAGCTCTTTTAGCGTCAGAGGAATTTTTATTAATATTCAAGAGATAGAAGGGGAAAAATAAGCATAAAGGTAATATATTCAGTTAGGGCTTTATGAAAAATGAGTGGGTGGGACATGTATGACGGCATGCAGATGCCAGAGCGAAATGAAACAGAGCGAGGCGATTAGAGTGAGATATTAAAGAGCTAATTACTAATCAGCGGGGAAACATAAGGATTGAGCGTTTGAAGTGAGATTACACGCGTCGCCAGGGATTAGGAGAAAAAAATATCTTTGGAGAAGGTTAACTTGGTTAAGGGCTTAATAAAAGGAAAAGGGATTATGGAAATGAGAGCGGAGGTTAGCGGTGGCGCCCTTCAGAAAGCGAGCAACGTAATTAATCTTCATTTCAAATTCAATTTGAAAAGAGAACGGGACAAAAGTCAACACGGTGTTTAATGATAAAAGTTTGCGTCGACTCTGCAGGAGGAATCATTTATCAGGGCTTTCGATAGGTTAGCCGAGAGATGGGTAAAAACAAACAGTGGGCGGCCTTAGGCGGATGAGCCGCCAGATTAATGGTCACCGCTTCGATCAGCAAAAACCATAAGGGCTGGCGGAAAACTTCCATCAATCTATGTAATGGAAGCTTAACACAATCACTCCATCTCGTACTGGACAAGTCCATTTTAGAGTTTATCTTGAGCCATCATCAGTGAACCAAGAGCAGACTGACCAATCAGGAGCTTCAGTTGTGAACTTTAGACTTGGAGGTCAGCCAGAGGCTAAGTGGTAACTCTAATTAAGAATACCAGCGACTTCTCAACAATGAGTCACTCCTTGTTTATGCGGTCCTAGGAAGACAGATATTAAATTTCATAGCAAGCAATTATAAATCATCACGGTTCATCATAACTCTTAACTAATTACTTATTTCAATTAAACTCTAATGCACAATAATTTGAGCGTTTAATATTAAGTCAAAATTTAACTCTAAAGTTGTAATTTATTCGTCATTGGGATCTACAATCTCCAGGCAGGTAGAGTTGTAATTCTAGTGTTCAAAAAAAGTATCTTGTGTAAACTTTTTACATAAATAATTTAATTAATTTTTTTTAAATGATTTAACAACCGGAACATTCAAACTATGAAAATTTTAGTCTAGATGTTAAAAACAGAAACATTTAAAATTCTCATATAACGTAGTGCAATCACTTATTATGTGGTATTTATTCATTATAGGGTGAAAAGTTAATGAAATGGTCTCCAGATATAAAAATTTAATGGTCTAACGCGTTTCAAACATTACGTGTTGTACTACGTGTTCGAAACGCGTTGTTTATACCATTAAATTTTTATATGTGGAGACCATTTCATTAACTTTTTACCCTACAATTCTCATATATTAAATAAGTCATCGTGCTTCATTAAAATGCTATAAACAAAATAACTTATTACCAAAAATAACAAAATAAATAACCAAAGTAACTCTAGCATTTTATAACAAAAGAAAAGTAAAATCAATATAGCCTAATTTGAAAGAAGAAGTGCTATAAGAGTTGCAAAGTAATCTCATTTATTCTCTGAAGACTGAACCATAAAATACTATGTTGAAATGAGTCGTTTATTGAAAGAATGAGAATATCAACACAGATATTCAATAAAAGTAAATAAAGGTAATGCAACTGCTCTTTCATTTCAGTTTCACCTCTCAGTCACTAAGAGTATCCATTTACTTTTGTAAAAACGTTATGCAACAGTCTAGAATACAGTAATTCAGCTTCCTACTTATAAGTAAAATTTAGGTTTTATTTCCAAAAATCCCTGAAAAAACTTAATTATAAGTTTCTAAAGACTTATTTATAAGTTTATATCAGGGGAATATTCTATAAATACTCTTAAATCTTCATTTCTATTTAAATGCTCATACGTAAAGATTTCATTGTTCTGTTGCATCCATGGTGAATATTCAAGTACTCTTGGGATCGTCTACTGAACTCTAATCCTTTGCCTTGAAGATGTTTTTCTTTCATGTCCACCTTGCGTCTGTGGTTAGTGTCAAAACTCGTTGAACGTTAAATATAGAAGGCAGAGGCTTGCACTGCCTAGTTCTCATTATCACCTACAGACCGACCTACAGATCATTAAATAAAAAGTATAATTTTTGATAGATAGATACATTCCTTTTTTTATGTTAAAGCAAGAACTTTGTAGATTATAAATGACTCATTATCTAAAAAAAATGATCTGATATGGGAACCTTCCTTTAAAAATGTTCTACAGCTCTAAAATTAATACATCATTTTACAGAAATATTGTTTTCTTTGCTATAACCGAATTTGACTTCAGTGATACATTGATTGAATGTCCAAAATGCTGAATTGAGTCATGAGTAAGGAATGTGAATGGAGCAGGACTGTATTAAACAACTGTGGCAGCCTGCAATGAATATTTATCAAACTAAATTTTAGTAATGAAGTGAGGTGATTTACATGAGGCTCTGTCGGTCGAGCTAGCGGACTCGAACAGGCCATTAGCATTTCTTTTGTCATTCAGAACTCATGTTCATCGGATATTGAAATCAATTCAAAAGAGAATTCGATGTAGGAAAAGCAAAAAGAAGTAGCTTAGTGGAAGATGGTGGAGAAAAAAGGAGGGATTAAAATTTGAAATAAAAAAAGAATCTACAGGTTGGGTTATCGGTTGATCAGGGGTTGATTAGCATGAGAAAGGCGTGGGGGTGGGATTAGGGGGTGGCGCCCAGACATCCTGGCTCTAATTGCCTCTATTGAGTGGGACATTCCTGGAGGACGTCTCCGGAGGACCTCCGACCTGGGGCTGTGAAGGAAGCTTCGTTTTGATTGATGCGTGTTTTACAGCTCCACCTTGTAATTAATGGACACATTCTAAACACGGTGGAGCACTATGTGTTGGTCCTCTTTTATTACCGCCTTCCCCAACAATCTCTTGGTATTTATTCAAAAACAACTCCCTTTAGAAAATCATTAATATCTTTGACAGCTAATGTCACATAACAAGGGACACGTATTCAAAACAGAAATACTTAGTTTTTTCTGATAAACGTATCTTCCCACGAGGACATTATATTTTAAAACAATAAATGTGTCAAATCGTTGAGAGTGTATATTAGTTTTGATTCTTGTTTTCAGGTTATTTGATTTGCTTCTATTGTTCTCTCACATTGAGACTATAGAAACCTTAAACACTAGGTTTAAATGAATCCCCGATTGGATATGGATACCATGGGTTTTGTTACTGTTCCAGTATCAAAAAAATAATCATAATGTAAATAATTAAGTTTACAAATAATAGACTTAATAGAATCAATAGTTAAAACTGTTTACTATGTTATTCGTGAATAAGTAATAAATAAGGCACTATAACTCTGAGACGTGTCATTCTCGGAATTTAAGTGAATGTAATTTAACACAAAGGAAGTATCAGTAATATCATAGAGGTGATAGGGTCTACAGAATATGAATTTTAAACTATGTTAAAGATCAAATATCTACATTGAAATACTTAAAACATGAAATGTAGTACTGCTTATGAAGAACTAAATCACAACAAAAGGTCGTTACGAAGGAGGATAGAGATGAGCTAAGACTAAAGACATGTACGGGGAGGAATATATATTTCGGTGGCAAAAATGAAGAGTTGATTAAGAAAAGTTTATAAAAACTATTTTAGAGAAATTCTGTAAAGTGAAGTAAAGGCAGTTTAATCACATATGCAATTAGACAGCGTCACCGGTGGTGCGGTCTGCCTCTTAATCTGCCTGTAATGGGGTCTTTCAGGCGTTCTGAACAAGTCTGCCCAGCAGATCGAACTAACAAAGCCCGAAGCAGCTTTGTCTCTCCTCCAAATCTATTTTTGCGGAGCGAGGAGGCCCCAATTAGCCCGGCTTGACTTGGGTAAGACGCACTTTGAGATTAGGGCTGACAGTTAATTTGCCTGCGCGCCCCATCGCTAATGAAGTCGCTCCGCTCCCTGACAGCAGCATTATCATCCCACCCACATTCGCACATTCGGGAATTACTGATAAATTCACTACTGTAAATTGGCATTTCCTGATTTACATGGCAAAGTTAGCAAGTTGTCTGTCAAACTTCTCAGCCACATTTGCAATCCCGACATTATCTGATGAAAAAGTCACGTAAATGTGCTTGTTAAACTAATTTAAATACAAAACATTTTGCAAATATGTAGTCAGCTCTACACAACTAAATTCTAATGGGAGTTATCAACCATGCAAGTTGATATACTACATATAATCTATGTAGTGATAGGAGTGATGCTGATGAGAAGTGAATCATTATATCAGTTATTACAAAAATCATTTAAATACTTGGAGGTTTCACGATAAAATCAATTATTATATTGTTGTAGACAAATCTGACAGGATTAGACAACTTCTCTTGAAATGTTGGATACTTGATGGGTGACTGTCTCATGCCTATGATTCTAATTTTATTGGAATTAGAGATGTTTCAATAATCATTAGGGCTCTTCTCGTACTCATCGGTCATTAAATTTATTCAACGTGAAAAATAAATAATTGATTCTAATTTTAATACGGATACAAAATGTATTTCTATCTTTTTTTGTAATTAATTTTTACATATTTTTATTCAGTTGTTAATAACTTACCCGTCAAAAATGCAGTTAATTTACAATAATCCTTGTGATTTATATTGTCTCTACTTTTGTGGCAGAATCTTAAAATGTTTACTATTACTTCTATTATTAGAAAATTCAAGTAAAAAACATTCATTTTCGGCTATATATGTTGAAGTTGATAATAAATAACAATTGCTCAAGTATCTTAGAGTGCTATGTACATCTTTAGACCTTGGTCAAACGTATGCACTTCTATAACCAAAGAAAGTTTACTGAACCTTCAAATTGTGAGAGGCCTATTAAACAACAATAAAAATGAATAAGTTTTAAACGAAACAGTTTTAAATGCACTTATCAAGTAATATAATGATAAATTCAAGGATTTTACAATATAGTTATATATAAGACTATGCTTATCCATTCCTGATGGCCATTTGGGGAAGTTGACGGTTCTAAAATGGCCTTTACCCCAAGAAAGGTTTTCCACTCCTGGTCTAGAATTTCATCCATTCCATAATTAATTGTAAGTTATAGAATAACAAGTAATGAAATAATAAAGAGAGTTATGAAAGGCCATTAACTTCTACTTCAAAGATGAGGGTTTTTGACTCTGATGAAGACCGCTTGTTACGGTTGAAAGATCTTAGTCTTGTTTTCTCATTTTCATTCTGTGATTTGATCGTATATATATATATATATATATATATATATATATATATATATATATATATATATATATATATATGATTCGATGCGATGTTGACCAATGGGAGTAGAGTTACAGGTCCAAGTGTAAGGTCCCAGTTGCCCGCTGCTCAGCAAAAAGCCTTTGCGTTCTGCCAATAGGTATAGAGGTTGCACAGTCCCTCTGTGTTAAATGATGTTTGGCAGAAAACATTAGCCTCACTTTACAGTGAACTCCTGTTCCCTTTCTATTTTTGATTTTTGTGGTGGTTGGGTGTTGCTGTTGTTTACTATTTTCTGTTGCGGATATTGCTGGATATTTAAATGATACTCTCGGTTGTTTACTGCGAAAAGCCGCCCTCATCTTCATGCCAACAGGGGTAGAGGTTGCACAGTCCCTCTTGATTATTAAGAGATGTTGACACTGGAATCCAACTTCTTCTCGTAGAAACATCTTCAAGTTGTAGGTTTTGTATATTGTTCTCTTCGGTTTCTTATGTTCATGTTTTTTCTTCAGTTGAATGTTATTGCTGCTATTGATGGGTGGCTGGTAGGTGATGAAAAGTTCTGCACTGTTGACCTGGTGGTGGTATTTGCGACATGTTTCAACCATTCTCTGGTTATCTTCAGGCAAGGAAATGGCAAGGGTCAAGGGTCAAGGGTCAGCTAGCCATGCACAGCAAGGTGCATGCCAAATTAGTGGACAGGCATCTAGGCCTTTTACCACTTCATTCTCTAAATTAGTTAACTTGGCGGGATACAAGCTAAACTGGCGCTTTTACTTGTCCCTTGTATTAAAAAGTAGAATTTCCTTGGCTAGTGTGAACCTTTGACCAGTGACCAACAGGCTTATGCAAATATAGACTAAAAATCAAGAAACATACATGAAAGTATTAATAATAATAATAATTAATAATTAATAATGAATCACATGGAGCCCATTCCACGGTCTACTCATCATCAAGCACACAGCACGAAAGCAGAGTTAGGAATTGCAAGACTGCATTCATAAATGCATTTGTCAACCCTGCCTTCATAGCTGCGGCCCCAAGGAACAAGCAGCACCCTCGGGCTCCATGTGGCCCTTAATACATGAAAGTATTAATAATAGTAAGAATCATAATTAATAATATTTAATTATTTAATTAATCACATGGAGCCCATTCCACGGTCTACTTATCATCAAGCACACAGCACGAAAGCAGAGTTAGAAATTGCAAGACTGCATTCATAAATGCATTTGATCAACCCTGCATTCATAACTGCGGCCCCAAGAAACAAGCAGCACCCTCGGGCTCCATGGGGCACGTGATTATACTGATAATAAAATATAATAATCAATGCAACGATAATAATAATAATTATAATAATAGTAAGATAAAAAGATAAAATAAATGTTCGATCACCTCTTGGAGGTGATTACCCTTTGAGGGTGTATACATTTTAATGAATACATTTAACGAGCCCACTATCATCCATCGATAAGCACGCAGTCCAGAAACAGGGTTTGGAATTGCAAGAAACTGCATTCAAAAATGCATTTGTCAACCCCGGATTCCATGACTGCGGCCACCGAGAACAGCTGCATCCAAGCTCAATGTGAGAGACAGCAATGACAGTACAGTACAGTACAGTCTTAAGAACATACCCACCATAATACCTCTGTGAGTTGATTACCCTTAACGGGGAGTGCAGTCAATGCTAACACAATCCATCTATCGATAAGACGCAGCCGGGAGCAGAGTTAAGAATTGCAAACTGCATTCAAAAATGCATTGGTCAACTCTGCATTCACACAACTGCGGCCACCAAGAACATCTGCATCCTATAGTACAGTGTAGGAGGAAGAAAAAAAAAAAAAAAAAAAAAAAAAAAAAGAATAAATGCAGTTAGGTATATTCTTAAGACAATACGTAATCCTAATACCTCTTCGAGGTGATTGCCCTTACAGGGAGAAGACATTTATAAATTAATATATCAAAAAACAATTAACTATAAAGCTTATTTATAACACTATGGTGTGTTTTGAACACAGATCTATCTTATTTTAAATTTATAAATAATTAATAATTACATAAATAGATTTTTTTCATTTATAACACAACATGGATTTATACTTTTAATGTCCGTGGGTGAACCGCCAGCAGTTCATCTAGCATCCCGGACAGGATAATACAGGTTCATAAAAGCATTACGTGTCTAGATTTAACTTATGCTCCTAGAGAGAGATTACAGCAATACTAGTGCTACTTATCCATTATCTGGAGGTTGGGTGGTTCTCCTTTTCAGGTTCCGTACAAGGACATTTTCACTTCCCTGTAGCTTGTTGTCCTCTCTGCTGGCAAGTCTCCAGATGAAACTGTCGATATGCTCCAGCCCCAGGTCCCTATGGAGATCCCTGTTCCGAACATACCTCGGTGCTCCCGTCATTATCCGGGTTGCCCTGTTCTGAACACCTTGGAGGAGACCTCTAGAAGTGTTAGAAGCCTCAAACCAGGCCGATGACCCGTAAGTCATCACCGCCCTGATAAGAGTTTTATAAAGGCACACCTTAGCAGCCAGGGACACTCCCTTAGGCCCGATCAGCGGGCGAAGCATACCTAACAGCGCCTTTCCTTGACGTTTTCTGTCCTGCAAGTGGGGCCTGAAACTTAAAGAAGAGTCAAAAACTATTCCCAAGTACTTTACATGTTTTACCTGTGGGACTTGGACGCCACCAAGCTTAACTGCTGGCCATCCACCCATTGGGCGTCGCCTTGAGAAGACAACGCATGAACTCTTGGTTGGGTTTGCCTTGATCCTCCACACCCGGTAGTATTCATCAACTTCACTTAGAAAGCTGTTGAGTTGATGGAACAGGGGCTTACGCACACTAGAACGCATGGCAACGACTGTGTCGTCAGCAAACATCCCAGTCATCGCAACCACCTTAACAGTAGTTCTCGGCACTGGGAAGTCATTTACGTACAAGTTAAACAACAAGGGGCCGAGAACGCTCCCTTGAGGCACACCTCTTCCCAGCGTTCGACAATCACTGAGTGTTCCCCCAACCTGAACCCTAAAGCGCCTGCCAGTCAGATATGATTTGACTATTTTAACAAACCATACCGGCAGTTTCGCCTCCGCTAACTTGTAGAGGAGCCCAGCATGCCAAACAGAGTCAAACGCTTTCTCCAAGTCCACGAAGACCGCAGCAGTTATTAGGCCGCGCCTTGTCCAGTGCTGAATTCCACCCCTGACGAAGTCCGTGAACCTCCTCAACTGGTGACTTGTTGAATGGCCTTTTCTAAATCCAAACTGGATATCCTGAAAGCAAAGAGAGTCATTAACCTTAAGTCTTATCAACTTCTCCAAGGCCTTTCCGATAACCGACAAAAGGCTAATTGGACGGTAGTTGGCAGCATGCCGACCACTCTTGCCTGGTTTTTTCAGCATGATTACGATTGCTTCTTTCCAGCAGTCTGGAAAGTGTGCTAGTCGCAAGCAAGCATTGAAAAGCGCAGTCAAGTTCAGGATAGCCTTCCAGGGGAGTGCCTTCATGACGTCAGAAGTCACTCGGTCTCCCCCTGGAGCCTTCCTTTTCGGCATACTTACAATTACCTCCCAGACCTCCTGTGGCGTCACGAAAACAGACTCAGAGGGTCGTTGGACATATTGAGTGATACTCATCTCTGCAATGTCATCTTCAAGAGTTCTAGGGTGTGCCCGGAAGACTTGGCTCAGGCATTCCAAGAATTCCTGAGCCTTGTCCTCTGCCCTCCATAACGCAACTCCCGAACTGTCCTCTAGAGACTCAGGTCTAGAGCGAGAGGCCTTCAATGCCTTGGCAATCCTCCAGACCTCAGGATTGCTCTTGTCTCCTTCTAGCTGTAGCTTGCTGAGCCATCGTCTCTCTCTGTAGTCAGCAATCTCGGCCCTCAGCTGCTTTGTGCACCAGTTTAGTTCTCTCTTGATATCTGGACGTCTGGTTCTCTGAAACAGGCGCTTCAATGAGTTCTTCTCCTTGACCTTGACCCGGAGGTATTGTGGCAAGGGATCGGGGTAAATGTTCCTGACAATCTCATGACTGCTCACCTTTAAGGCTTGAGTCAGAGATGACGTGAACCTCACCACTTCCCTATCCACAGCCTCCGTAGTCTGCAGACTAGTGGGGATGGTGATCATACTTTCCATCTCTTTCCGAAACCGTTCCCAGTTCGTCCTACGAACAGTGCGGGTATCAAATGGAACATCCGGACTCCGCAGCGTCAAGAGTACAGGGCGGTGATCAGAGTTCAGGGCATCTAGCACCTGCAACTCGGAAGACCATCCCAGTCCTCTCAGAACCGCAATATCCAAGATGTCTCCAGCATCCCCGCTCCGAACTTCAGAGTAGTGAGTCGGCTCATCTGGAGCAAGAACGTCACATCCCTCGCTGAGAGCAAAGCTGAGGAGTTTCCTGCCAGCAGGATTCCCCACACGACACCCCCAGGAGACATGCTTCGCATTGAGATCACCAGCCACGAGTGTTGGCCTCGGAGAATTATGGCTCATGTTATTTACATCAAATAAACTGCGCAAATCCTCGCTGGGTAACCTGATGCCAGGAGGTTTATATACGGAGTACACATATAGGTTATGCTGTTCCAGTTGTAGTACGACTCCTGTATTTTCTATCACAGATGTAGGGGCAGAGGGGAGAGTTGAGAACTTCAGCCCTGTCCTCACAAGAATGGCTGTTCCTCCACCCCGTCCATGGACCCTGTCGCTTCGAACCACTGCGTAGCCTTTGATACTAAACCTCTGACCTTCTTTCAGAAAAGTCTCGCAGAGTAGTACCAAATCCGGTCTTTGATCCGAAAGCAGGTCAGTGAGCTCTTCCTTCGACCTGCAAAGACCACGGACATTTATAAATAGAATGACCAGATTATCCCATTTATACTTACGTGGAGTCATCATCATGTGGTGATAACCCTCTCCCTGTCATCATGTTGTAGAGCATGGTTATGAAGCCATGCTCTTCCAACAGATCCATGATGACCTTCTTCGCTGTATCCCTCCCAGTTGAAGGCTGGGGTGGTGGAGCCTGCTGCGAAGGCCTTCCACCGACTGCCTGACTAAAAGACTTAGTCAGGGCTGGCGGTGGTGGTGCTGGGATGAACTTCGGGGGGCGAGCCTTAGGCACCCTGGGAGCTTGCCTAAGCTTAGCCTCCTTGAAGGCCTGGCAGCCTCTGTAGCTGGCCGGGTGAGCCCCACCACAGTTGGCGCACTTGGCCGGTTCCTCCGGAGCCTTGGGGCATTCTCCATGCGCGTGCTTGCCTGCACACTTTACACACAGCGGCTCCAAGTTGCACCATCGCTGTGTGTGCCCAAGCTGCTGGCACCTGAAACATTGGACGGGGCCTGAGGGTCGCCTAGCTTTTTCAACAGTTACTGCTAGCCCTAAAACATGCTTTATACTTGGAGGTGCAGTACCCTCCATAGAGAATTCAAAGATGGGTAAGTTTCTCACGCCTGGGCGACCACCTTGATATCGTGGTCGCAGGGTCGTGAGTTGCTTGACCCTAGCATCTAGACCTTGGACCCTAAGGTCCTCTTCAATATCCCTCGGGTCGGTTTCGATGGGGAGGTACTTGATAACATACCTCTCCTTTGTTACCTCCCACGAGGGTTTGTAGGAAAAATACCCTACACCCAACTCCGTTAGGAGTTTGGTGCAGGCCATATAGACTTTCCGTGACTCACTAATGAGCCTTATATGCGACCCACCTGATGATAGTCTGATTGACTCCAAGAGGAACTTAGGGGCGGCCTTCCTAAATCTCTTGTAGTCCTCAATCTTCTTTATTAAGACCGGGGGAGGCTTTTTCTCATTTCCAGTGTCCTCCTTCCTGGCTGGTCTTTGAGGTCTGGGCGCTAGAGCCGGGAACTCCACCTGGGTGCTAAGCGCTTCCAGATGAGGGAGAGAGTCTGCTCGTGTCATCTGCTCCTCTTCCTCTCTGGGGTCCTCTGAAAGAACAGAGAACCTGTTAGATATGGGGGTCCGATCCCCAATACTTACCGGAGGGAGCGATGCCGCCTTCTTTTGTGCTCTGGTCAGAGGAGGGTCCCTCGTCTCGATCGCTTTCTTCAGAGATTTTTTCGTCTTTTTGATTTTAGGCGTCTCGGTTAGAATCTTTCCTTGTCCTCCTACTTCCTGTAACTGAACTATATTAGTATTCTGAGAGCTATCCAAAAAGTTTTTTCCATATATTTCCTGACCTTTTTTGATCAGGGACTGCAGCAGAGACTGGGCCTGGTGGATCTGGCTAACCAGCTCCGTCAGGCCCGGGCTCGACCCAGACATCGCGGTGGCTTCCAGCCACCCCTAGGGTATGGCACTGGAATAAGTGGGAGAGGTGCTCAAGATGAGAGAGGAACAAGGAATGAGGTGGAGGAGGGGGCGTGTCCACCTGTGATGAGGAGGGGGATAGAGATGAATCTAGGTGGGGGAGCAGGTACGCAGCCCAAGGGCAGCGACCTGAAGGGATCAAAAATGGAGGATGGAGGGATTAACAATTCCTAGTACCGTATCGGTACCGTATAAACTATTTCTAAGAACTATCTAACACTCAACTGCACTTTAAACAAATAGAAGCTAGAGTAACAATTTTACACAATAACAACTATTTGTCACTACAACTACTTCCTAAGTACTAGGTTATAGTAACAGTACTATTAGCGCCTTAAATATAACACTAAAGGTATCTAAAAAACTATCTTTACACTGTAAGAATAGACACTAGTAAGAAAACAATGAATAGGCTACGCTGGTGTGGCCTATCCACTAACAATTTTAGAGAGCACTAACAACTATTATCGTTAAGGAACAACAATAAGATAATGAACTTTACAACTTTACCTTAACTCTAACACAGAAGGTATCTAAAACTAACTTTACTAATGAGAAAACAATGAATAGGCTACGCTGGTGTGGCCTATCCACTAACAAGTTTAGAGAACAGTAACAGTATATATGGCGTTAATGAACAACAATAAGACAATAAACTACTTTAACTTAATCTAATACGAAAAGTACTAACTTTACACAGCAAAAAAAAGAGTTACTATAACAAAATAGAACTATTATACTAGCTTAATATTAAAAGGGATGAACAATTGAATAGACGAATATGATATTATAACAACTAGATACAAATATAAAAAATAACTACTTTAACAAAAAATTTCAATAATATTAGTGATAAAATTAACAATGAGAGTAATATAACACTGACTATAATATAACACAACACTGACTATAATATAATATATATAGAACAGAGATACTTATCTGCAGTGCGCAGCGAAGGCTGGGAAGTCCGGCAGCGGAGCAGCTCAGGTAGCGATACGCACTCGTCGAAGGTCTCCAAGGGAATGTATGGATGCAAGGAAATGGCCCAGACGTTGGTCCTTATATACAGTTTTCTATGGGTTGTCCGGGGAAAGGAATATGATTCGATGCGATGTTGACCAATGGGAGTAGAGTTACAGGTCCAAGTGTAAGGTCCCAGTTGCCCGCTGCTCAGCAAAAAGCCTTTGCGTTCTGCCAATAGGTATAGAGGTTGCACAGTCCCTCTGTGTTAAATGATGTTTGGCAGAAAACATTAGCCTCACTTTACAGTGAACTCCTGTTCCCTTTCTATTTTTGATTTTTGTGGTGGTTGGGTGTTGCTGTTGTTTACTATTTTCTGTTGCGGATATTGCAGGATATTTAAATGATACTCTCGGTTGTTTACTGCGAAAAGCCGCCTTCATCTTCATGCCAACAGGGGTAGAGGTTGCACAGTCCCTCTTGATTATTAAGAGATGTTGACACTGGAATCCAACTTCTTCTCGTAGAAACATCTTCAAGTTGTAGGTTTTGTATATTGTTCTCTTCGGTTTCTTATGTTCATGTTTTTTCTTCAGTTGAATGTTATTGCTGCTATTGATGGGTGGCTGGTAGGTGATGAAAAGTTCTGCACTGTTGACCTGGTGGTGGTATTTGCGACATGTTTCAACCATTCTCTGGTTATCTTCAGGCAAGGAAATGGCAAGGGTCAAGGGTCAAGGGTCAGCTAGCCATGCACAGCAAGGTGCATGCCAAATTAGTGGACAGGCATCTAGGCCTTTTACCACTTCATAAGAAATCAAGGAAATGGCCCAGACGTTGGTCCTTATATACAGTTTTCTATGGGTTGTCCGGGGAAAGGAATATGATTCGATGCGATGTTGACCAATGGGAGTAGAGTTACAGGTCCAAGTGTAAGGTCCCAGTTGCCCGCTGCTCAGCAAAAAGCCTTTGCGTTCTGCCAATAGGTATAGAGGTTGCACAGTCCCTCTGTGTTAAATGATGTTTGGCAGAAAACATTAGCCTCACTTTACAGTGAACTCCTGTTCCCTTTCTATTTTTGATTTTTGTGGTGGTTGGGTGTTGCTGTTGTTTACTATTTTCTGTTGCGGATATTGCAGGATATTTAAATGATACTCTCGGTTGTTTACTGCGAAGTAACAGAGAATGGTTGAAACATGTCGCAAATACCACCACCAGGTCAACAGTGCAGAACTTTTCATCACCTACCAGCCACCCATCAATAGCAGCAATAACATTCAACTGAAGAAAAAACATGAACATAAGAAACCGATGAGAACAATATACAAAACCTACAAGTTGAAGATGTTTCTACGAGAAGAAGTTGGATTCCAGTGTCAACATCTCTTAATAATCAAGAGGGACTGTGCAACCTCTACCCCTGTTGGCATGAAGATGAAGGCGGCTTTTCGCAGTAAACAACCGAGAGTATCATTTAAATATCCTGCAATATCCGCAACAGAAAATAGTAAACAACAGCAACACCCAACCACCACAAAAATCAAAAATAGAAAGGGAACAGGAGTTCACTGTAAAGTGAGGCTAATGTTTTCTGCCAAACATCATTTAACACAGAGGGACTGTGCAACCTCTATACCTATTGGCAGAACGCAAAGGCTTTTTGCTGAGCAGCGGGCAACTGGGACCTTACACTTGGACCTGTAACTCTACTCCCATTGGTCAACATCGCATCGAATCATATTCCTTTCCCCGGACAACCCATAGAAAACTGTATATAAGGACCAACGTCTGGGCCATTTCCTTGCCTGAAGATAACCAGAGAATGGTTGAAACATGTCGCAAATACCACCACCAGGTCAACAGTGCAGAACTTTTCATCACCTACCAGCCACCCATCAATAGCAGCAATAACATTCAACTGAAGAAAAAACATGAACATAAGAAACCGAAGAGAACAATATACAAAACCTACAACTTGAAGATGTTTCTACGAGAAGAAGTTGGATTCCAGTGTCAACATCTCTTAATAATCAAGAGGGACTGTGCAACCTCTACCCCTGTTGGCATGAAGATGAAGGCGGCTTTTCGCAGTAAACAACCGAGAGTATCATTTAAATATCCTGCAATATCCGCAACAGAAAATAGTAAACAACAGCAACACCCAACCACCACAAAAATCAAAAATAGAAAGGGAACAGGAGTTCACTGTAAAGTGAGGCTAATGTTTTCTGCCAAACATCATTTAACACAGAGGGACTGTGCAACCTCTATACCTATTGGCAGAACGCAAAGGCTTTTTGCTGAGCAGCGGGCAACTGGGACCTTACACTTGGACCTGTAACTCTACTCCCATTGGTCAACATCGCATCGAATCATATTCCTTTCCCCGGACAACCCATAGAAAACTGTATATAAGGACCAACGTCTGGGCCATTTCCTTGCCTGAAGATAACCAGAGAATGGTTGAAACATGTCGCAAATACCACCACCAGGTCAACAGTGCAGAACTTTTCATCACCTACCAGCCACCCATCAATAGCAGCAATAACATTCAACTGAAGAAAAAACATGAACATAAGAAACCGAAGAGAACAATATACAAAACCTACAACTTGAAGATGTTTCTACGAGAAGAAGTTGGATTCCAGTGTCAACATCTCTTAATAATCAAGAGGGACTGTGCAACCTCTACCCCTGTTGGCATGAAGATGAGGGCGGCTTTTCGCAGTAAACAACCGAGAGTATCATTTAAATATCCTGCAATATCCGCAACAGAAAATAGTAAACAACAGCAACACCCAACCACCACAAAAATCAAAAATAGAAAGGGAACAGGAGTTCACTGTAAAGTGAGGCTAATGTTTTCTGCCAAACATCATTTAACACAGAGGGACTGTGCAACCTCTATACCTATTGGCAGAACGCAAAGGCTTTTTGCTGAGCAGCGGGCAACTGGGACCTTACACTTGGACCTGTAACTCTACTCCCATTGGTCAACATCGCATCGAATCATATTCCTTTCCCCGGACAACCCATAGAAAAATATTATATATATATATATATATATATACAGCATATGTATAATGTTTGGCGGACTGTAGTATGCTTCGTTATAATATTACTGTATGTTTACTTAATCATACTCCCTTAGATGGTAAGTCAAAACTGTTTTCTTTCTTATCGATTTCTTAAATTGTAAAACTAATTGAAAAGACTGTTTCAATATATCTTTATTATACTATTTTACTGCACTGTTATACACTGTGCACCATTGGATATTATTTGTACTTCCATGCTTTGCTTGTTGAATGTGTAAAAGAATAAATATGTGGTTAATGAAGGAGTATAACTGGAAGTGTTGTTTGTAAAGGATTGCTTGATTTGGCATGCACAATACATTAATCCAATGATAGAAGAAAGTCAAATAAAAAAATAAATTTCAAGTAATGAATAATTATTCATTACTTGAAATTTATTGTCATTGTTATTTCTTAGTATAAAACTTAAATTCGAACCTTTCAAGGTGTAGATTTGCCAACTTCAAATGTTATTAACCAGGATCAGCATTTATTTAGTAACGCGACCTTTAGTGAGGGAATGGTCAGAAAGAAAGTGAAAACCTCCAGTCGATCGCTGTTTGTGAATAGTGACACCCTTGTGAGAGCTGAGGACTACATGTGTCTTCCCAGTTGTAAGTTATTTTGACCACTGTTAAATAAAAGTGTTCAGTTAAACAAAGTTTTAATTACAACTTTTATTTTATTTCAGACAGTATCAATCAGGTACACTTTCCGGGCCTGATAAGTTCTTACCTGTGTGTTTGGGCTATTCACATGAAGAGGTTGCAAGAGCGAGTAGTTTGGGTGAAGGTAGTCCGTGACTCACCGCCTACCTGAACGCTCTCCCACAAGCACTTTCTTCTTTTTATCTCTTCGTACAAAGTCGAGAAGGCTATTAGTTAGCCTCAGTGACCTGCCGTAACCCCCTTCCTGTCAATGACTCACCCTCAGTCAATACACATCGCTGGCCTCTCTCCTTATTTATTGTATATTCTCTCCCACTGTCTGATTCATCGCCTCAGGCTTGCAGGTGGTGGTGACACACCATGCACAGCACCAACTTAGTGAACAAAACGCATACTTCAGGTCGGCATGCTTTGAACATCAAAGCGATTGTCAGTCAACAACTCAATTGCAGCAGTATCATAATGTGATTCAAGTAAATCGTAAAATTACAATTCTTTGAATGCTCAATAATATACTTGAATGTTTTCGGATACCGCCATCATAATGAGTAATTATTTAAAACATTGAAGAATTCATCTTCAAAATGGATACAGTACAAAAATGTCTGAATACAGCAGGTACCATACGAGCTAAGGCTAATCTCAATAGTCATGGCTTACTTTGAAGTAACCTCTGTGATATTGACAATCTCCTCCTCCGATGTATTTTCCCCTTGTCAGAGTTGGAGTGCTTAACATGCCTGGGTGATTTTTCTCCATTGCAGAAACTAATAAAGTTATAACGACAGATTCATCGATAGTTTTGCTCTGGCTAGCACTTCTTTGCCTCTCCCTGATTGGTTTGCTTTTTGACCGCCTTCATATAGTTTTAGAATTATTGCAAATCTTCCACCCTGCCTGTTGATACTGGGTTGTTTGTCTAAGAAGAAAATGGTTTCCATAATTTGTAATCTGATATGGTCGTGTTCCTATTCTAAATCACAGTATTGAGTGTTAACATTTTTCTTGCTAATTTAGTTCCATGTGTTGTTGAAGTCTAGTTCAAAACGGTACAAGTTTACCTTAGGCATGTTTAGGAGTCGTAGAATATCACTTTAATTGTAGATTTGCTTTTCGTAAAATTGTTACCTTCAATTTAAATATAAATTGGTATATTATGGCATGGTTTGTACTGTTGATGAACTAAAGGGGTTTACTCCCTCAGTAGATCTGATTCCAATTGTACCCTTAGAACTGTTTATTAATGGCATCGATTTTAGAGTAGAACACCAGAGTAAACATGAATATAAACAAAGATAAGTGATTTCTGGTCAGTGGACAATAAGCGAAGGATGTGTTTTAATTTAAGGAGGGGATCCTCGGGCCTCGAGAGCTGATATGTGGGGACCAACAATAGAGCGGCAGGGGTCCGCGGCCCTAACGACCTCGTCTCTTACCCTGCGCCATTCAAGTCCTCGAGCACAAAACTCGAGCCATCGTAAACCCCAATAATCGACCTGTTGTTGAAAACCAGCTCCTTATACATTTGGCACTAAGGAAGCTCTAATGGTCCGTTCTATTGTTCGCCCTACCCGACTGGTGACCCATTAAATTCCAACTGTTTTATTATAAACGGTTTGGTTATAACTTTATTTAGAGACTAAATTGAATATACTTTTGCTGTTTAATGGCTCTTTGATTTATTTCACATCCCTTTAATCGTAATCATTTCAACGTTTGTGAATATTTGACACCAGAGTAATAAATTTTACTTTGGCTATAATCATATGCTCTTAGTACTCCTCTTAATTTTCAATTATAAAAAGATGAACAAAAAATACAGATTATTTTAGTTTTAAAAGAGATAGGGTAGAGACGTGGGAAAAGTTTTAACTACACCATTCAGTCTACACTGAATATTGGGAAAGCAAGCTAGCAGTCACAGCGACCATACTTCTTTACAAAGCTTGTGATATCACTTTTATGTTGGTCATGAACATTAACTTCTCTTCTAAACTACTCCCTTTGATCATCCTGTGGCTATTAGAAGAGGACATTAAGTTGAGGGTGCTATAAAAACAAGTCGAAATGTGCATTCCATATCAAAATCTAAAATAATGTAAGGACATCTTGTTGGTTAAATCAGGCTAATACCAGCAATTAATAACCTCATTCAGTTTCATTTTGCATCAAAATAAGAGAAAGGGAGACCAAGCACGTTATAGACGCAACGGCTAGTAACCGTTCTTTTTTCTTCTGAAGACGGATTACCCGGAAATTTGAGTTTATAAGTGAGTTTCATTACTTTGTGTGCTACCTATCTTCAATTTTGAACTGTTATGTATATATATATACTTTTTCGTTGGAAATACAATCGAAAACGGACAAATATAGTTCAATATAGACAGGAACACATAGAGAAATCACAAGAACACACTTACAGTCTCTAATTTTCGGTTTCAACCGTCTTCAGGAGAGATAAGAGAGGGAAACCAAGCGCACCGGTTGGAGTCTCCAACCGTCTCTGAACCAGTGCGCTTGGTTTCCCTCTCTTATCTCTCTTCAAGACGGTTCAAACCAAAAATTAGAGACTGTAAGTGTGTTCTTGTGATTTCTCTATGTTTCTTTGTCTATATTGAACTATATATATATATTCAAACCGCAATAAGAAATGGGAAAAAATACTAAGATCTTTCAACCGTAACAAGTGGTCCTCCTCAGAGTCAAAATATATTCATATATATATTTATATGATTTGTATTATTTTACACAAATATTTTATTATTCTGTTCCTTATTTGTTTTAAATTTAATTTCATATTATACTTATTTGTATTCTGTTTCTTACTTTGTTATAATTTTTTTTGTTTTTACTGAAATACATATAGCATTTCCACTGGATATATAACTTGCCTTCAAGCTATTTTAACAGTTCCTTTGTTATGGTTTCGTAATTATTTTCAACAAAATGTATCGTTGAAACAATCTTAATACTTCTTAATACAGAAAAGAAATGTTTATCAAGGCAATTGGTCAATTGATGTGCTATATAGTTCATGTTAACTTATATAAATTGTAATAGTGTCTTATGTGATTGTATTACGGTGGTGTAATGTGGCAACAATTACATTAAAACACACGGTTGCTTTTCATTGTGTCATGTAAATAACATTCTTCTTTATTTATTAAATGGTAATTTTTGATAGAATTTAATCTAGAATGAATTGTAGATTTCAATATTTAAGTCAAATATATTGAAAAAATTGTACAAAATCTAAATTTTTAAGTAGCAACAATTAGAATAATCTTAACAATTAGATTTACAATCGTAAATAGTATATATGCAATGAGTTGATATATGATATACATCTTAATGATTCGCAAGCGATTATGAATCATGTAAGTTTTGTTGGCGAAACGGTCTTGACAGAGGTACTGGTGCATTTCTTTTTGTGTTTCATTGGTCTGGCACGATGCTATGGGGAGCTCGTTTTACAGAGATGCTTTCACGGATGGAACTGGTAAGTTGGGGATTTGTGAGTAAGCAGCAAGTGCACTGAATTCAGTAGAACATGGAGGGTGGCGTGTATGTGAGATACGTTGCCGAACAAGCCGGTGCAAGGGAGGCCACCTATTAAATCTTTTGTCGCTGCGCAATTGCTTGTTATTAACACGTTAACCAATCCTCTTAGACCGCAAAGTAATTTATGTGGCCTATCTGGGGCCATCGCTGCCCCACACGCCACACCTGTTACCCCCTGATTTACCGACACAATCACCGTATCTACATGATAATGCACCTCTGACTAAGCAAACTGCTCCGCCAACTCTCCTGCCATCCATAATTCATAACGTTGTATCTATATACATCTCTTTCTTTGTAGTATTAAATTCACAAAAGAAAGTAACAAAGAAATGGCTATTCTACCATTATCAAGTGCAATTTGCCGTTGATAGCCGTTGTAAAGTGTAATCACCGTACACAAAAGTACATGTTTCATTTAAGCCTTAGCAAATCTTTTCGCTATTTCATTAGCAATATTGAAGCTCTTGGTTATTTTATAGTATCATTGTCAGATTTTCAGTAAAAAATAACAATTGAGATACAATGTGCTGAGACACAATCTTGCGTTGCAGTTGTGTAGACATTTTAAATAATTTACCCAAGTCAAAGGAAGAGTTTGATTTACTAATAAAACTATTTTCTTATTAGTCTCACAAAGTTTTTTTTTAAATTGCTTTGAGCTTTAAGTTAGTATCTACTATAATTACTTTACTATAAGTAAAGTATAGTGATCGTGAAAAAATTCGATCTCGAGATTTTGACGGAATTATATGTTTTGAGGTCCCAGAAGTCGTTTTATGATGTTTTTACGATAATGTCTGTGTGTGTGTGGGTGGGTGGGTGGGTAGGTGGGTGAGTGTGTTAGCATTGCTTGTTACCACGCTACGGTCTAGAATCATTGATGGATCAAGTTGATATTTTACAAAAAAATGGGCCTCATAAGGAAGAAGGTCCCTATTGTTTGGGAAGAATTGTGCATGATGGGAAAGTCACTTTTTTTGCCAAAAACCGTTTTTTTTTTAAAACATTTATTTCTCCTAAACTGATAACCCTAGAGTTTTGAAATTTTGACATTACCTTTGAAGTTACAAATAAAACAAACGAAAAATATATTCAGAATTTTAAAACAACAGGAAATATTTTTTTTTCAATAAAATGTACAAATTTTGACTTATAATTCAATCTCAAACCGTGTGAGAGCGATACAAGCCATACTGTTTGACGGACAAGAATGAAACTATGCCTATAAATAGAACATTATGTGGAGAATGAGTTGAGATATTTTTTTTTAAAATTACATTCGCTAATGGGGCGTTACAGTACGATTTCTGTTTTCAGAAAATGTTTTTTTGACGCTAAACAGCTCTTTAAAAAATAATGAAAATTTGACCAAAAATGGAACAAACAATTAGCAATTTATAAAAAAAAATCATTAAGTTTCACTTATGGGAAAGAGCAATAACGCTATAAAAACTGTTTGTTTATCTTAGACTAAGAGATCACCTGCTATACTTGTCGTATTTTTTATATTTTTTTTCTTTGTTTACATTGGCTTAAACATTTTTTGAGCGAATCCACTGAGATAAAATTGATTTTATAACGGAACAGTTTAAATTGTTTATTGACGTATATGAGATGTAAGAGGAATAATATTGTCCAGGAAAATGATAACACTCACTCAGAAAAAATTTGTATATATGTTATTTGCTAAAGGAGAAGGAAAATGATGTTATTAAATACTAAGAAGCCATAAAATTCCCAGTATAATAATTCTATAAAAGAGCAATAATGTAAAAGATAATTCAAAATTGAAATCTTTCGTTTAGAGATTAATAAATGTAATTATCGTACATCTTTAATTATAAATCATCTTAAAACAACATTTTTTCTTCGATGTTTATGATGTTTTTCAGAGAAAATACGGGTATTTTCCTGTTTTAAATTTGAATATTTTACTTTAATATTCAATGTAGAAGGATGTCAAGTAAACGATGTAAGAAATCCACTGGCTATTTGAACAAAAGCCATGTTCTCTTGTAGGAGAATATTTCGTATCAAGAAATGTTCACTTTGGTTTTTCAAAAATGTTATTACTGCTGTAGTTATACTAATGAAATTATTTGCATCAGCTGTGTGATGTACCAAAATAAGCTTATATATTGATATGTCCTTCAATCACTATCTGTACTACCTCAGGAATGAAAGACTAATAATCATATCCCATTTAGATGCTTTCGTTATGCTTAAATGAGACGTTATGTGTTATGTACTCAAGAAATTTGATATTAAGTTACTTATAGTAAAGTAGAGTGTAGGCCACTCCAGATTTTTTTTTATTGTTGCTTAGTGATGTCAAAGTAAGTTGTTTTAAAGGAAGGGTTCTTCTTACTTCAGTCTCGTCAGAGAATGCCAGCAGAAGTACGTCCATCTTTTGGATGTCTCTTCCGTCACCGGACACTGTAACAATGTCTATCAATAACCGGATGCATTACAAAAACACTCTTTAGATAACGCGTTAGTTAATAATGAATCGGTTATTCGTTTTATAGTAGTAAATTAGCATTCAGTTGTGCTTTATTAATTAATTTAATAATTAATGAATTAATTTAATTTAATTCACTAAAATTTCATATAACATTAGGTAAAATAATTATCTTATTTTAAAATATACTTTTAATATCAGTTGTACGCAGCTTTCAATTTCAGATCACAAAATTTCAATAATTCCAACCCATAAAAATATGACAGGAAAGTATAGGAGGCAAAATTTCTGACTTAACTTAATATCTCGGGTCTTATGCAATCTGCTTCTAAGTCTGATGCTAAAAAACTTGCATTGTAACCTACTACTACTGTCAAGATTCAAAATGCAAAATTTCAAGCAATTTGTTCAGAGTTGGAAGAAAAATAAGTATTTCTTCTAGAGATTTTAAGGTTTATTTTCTGAAGGAAAGATACATTTTTATCGAGATTAAAGTATTTTATTCGTTTAAAAATTCAACTTAAAAATTTAACTATTCAACTTTATTCATTCAAAAATACACGCCTTGAGACCCCCTGATGCAATAAAAGCATGTTTTGTAAATTGGTTCGTTTGTACGTTAAGAATTCGCAGAATATCTTAAAAATAAAAAAGCTGTAATCATCAAATTCAACACTATAATAAATCGTGGAAAAGAAGTGAATTAGCATTTTGTGATTCTGTAAAGGACAAAAATGATCTCCTCACGCTCATATCGCCCGAATGGAGTAAAGTAGTATTTTATTATGTTCATCGTCACATGAGAAATGTATATCAAAATTGTTTTTAAATACAGATTAAAAAATGTAAGGCATGAATTATGTGGCGTCCTTAGAACCTAAATATCAAATAACCAAATAGTTCTTGAACCAAGATAATATTTGATGCGGTACCAGGATTAGGATGCTGGTTAAATTTTGCATCTAAGGCAAGAAATATTTGTTTGGTGAGCTAAAAGATTTCGTTATGAAGAAAAATGAAAAAAAAATACATATTGATACTTTAAACATTTCAAAAAGATGGTGTTTGGACTCGTTAAAAAGAGCGATGTTGATAGTTTACCTAAGCGTTTCATACACTTTTATTCTATACTTAAAAGCGGTAAGACTAAAAAATTCCCGGATATAACAAGTCAAAAGAGGCTGTGACTTTTGATTAATATATTTTCCATAAATCTCCTTCATTTTTATGTATGAACGGGTTGATCAAGACGGTTAACAATAATTTCCCCATAGGGTTAACTGTTAAGTAAGGTTTATTCGGCTTCTCAGGTCTTCTCCAAATAGTTAGTTAGGTGGTTTGCCCAGTTATGGGCAAAATATCATAGGCAGTCATATTAAAAATAATATAGAATTAATTTGTAAATAGGCAGCATTCATAATTAGAAAAAATATAAATTGATCGGTTTTGATACGAAAACCCCGTTACTATGTAACTGTAACGGGCCTTTCAAAGTTTCTAAATGGCTAACTAGTTATTCCCTCTACTTATCTACCACCACTAAATCTAGTTAATTAAATTATATATAGTTGATTGCCATTTTCATTTTAAAAAAACTTTTACAAACTAAAATTTGGTCTTATAATTGCTTACACTCCCTCCTCAATAATTTATTTAGGTTTTTTTTAAAGACGAAAATATTAAATTGAGTCTGATATAACATACAATGGATGAAGAAGTAAATTGTAAATTGCGTTTTTAGGTTTCCTTATTTACAGACTACTTGAAGAATTACTTTTAGTGTATATAGAGAACCCACCATTGCATTTGATTATGCTATTTTAATGACGCAAGCAACACAAGGGTGGACACCGACATAACTCGCATCTATACTCGTATGTATGTCATCAGGTAGCGAAGTGTCCCACAAGGAGGCTAACGTTGCTATCTTGCCATGTGTCCCAGGTATTTCACATTAGATTAAGAAAAGACATATGATTCTGGGTGAAATACTAAATATACCAGTCAATAATAAATCGCTGTTATAATTAGGCTAACTAACAAATGATGGTAAAAACTAACATACACTATAAACTAATTGTACTAAACACTAATTGGTCTAACAACCTTTGGCCATTCATAGTCCCTCGGCCGGTTTGTGATTTCACTATTTAAAAGATTAAACACCAACTAAATATTAGTCTCAAAACTAGGAAAAACCTAGGACTGGAGTGGGATATTATTTAAAACATATATATATTCTGTATAAAAAATTATCATTTTATGATTAAGTCATTGAATATTTCATTAAAGAACCATGGAATATTTCATTATATGATTGGGTTTTTACAAAAGATTGTAAACAAAGGAAGATTGATTCTGAACAAAACGTAATAACCGGTACCAATTGCCCAGGCCGAACATGCGTCCCTTAATCTACCAGGCCACAGATTTAACTGAATTCTTTCCGATTCGTGCGGACAAGTGTTTTTAGTGACGATTACATGTCGACAAATGGTCGAAAATAACAGAGATTGCTTGAAGCCCCAGGCAACTTTGTTTCGATTTGAATGAAATGTAGAATTAAGAATTGTAACAACTCTGTGGGAATGAAGAGTTAAGAGTGGGAAAGGTTGTAGGCAAGTGCACATGAGAGGCGAAAAAGGCTTCGTTTTAATCACTCATTAGAGGGGTGGTACGAAATCAGTTTTGGAGCTGTACAGACATTACACCGGTCAGTTTCCGGATAGCTACTGTTACTGTTCAATTGCATGAGACATTACGTCTTAATCAGAGCTTAGACCCTAGAGGTCAGCCCGCTGCCCTCCAGCGTCCATTAGGGCATCTATTAATTAGTAACATTACACTACTATCATGAGATCGCTCTCTCTTTGGACAACACAAAACCAACTATCGACCGACTCTATGTTAATATTCATTTCTGTATATAGTTTAACAGGTGTAACAATTGGTTATACATATATATCATAATAAACACATCGTATTGTAATTAAATCAAGTCAAATAGCAGTAAGAAATTCAAAAATGGGACTAAAATATTCGAACAAATTAACTGGTCTTTGTCAGAGTCTAACGTGAATGCAATACAAGTGTAAAGGGTACTTTATAGTGTTGTGCCTTAATGGTAGAAGAATTGTAACTAGAAACTAAACCCACAATGTCAGAAGTGCCTCTTTTTCACATCCATAATCGCATTGACAAGGAGGAAGTTACCAGAACTGAAAAATTGATGAATCAACGTGTAAAAAACACTCAAGCTTATTTTATATCAAATAAAGTTGAAATGGGTCGATTCCTAGCAGTTCTAGTCACGAGACAGCCGTCAGTTGCTTTTCAGAGAATAATTTTTTTTTCTTCTGCAAATAGAGGCCATACTGTTTTTGTAATCGTTGAAATATGGCAGCAGAAATAAAAGACAGGTCATGAATAATGAAGCTGTTAATTTGATAAAAGTAGAGCAGTTAGCAACGAATAGAAGAACTATCGGTGTCAGACTCCAGTAGTTAGATAGAATATAAAACTAGGCAAAAAAAAAAGAAATTCAAATTTATGCTAGTGGTTCTAATTTTAATGGTAACACTGATTAATACTTCTGCCAGATATTAAAATCAAAATATTTCAGAAAAAATAAATATTTAAAACCATTAGTGGTATTCAGAAATGTAATAATAAAATGGAGTTACTTCTCACAATTCATAAAAACAAAGAAAGTAATGGAATCATATATATTATTAAAAACAATTAATTATGCTGTAATGTACTGTCATTAAATGCCATTCAACAGTTTCACTTGATTCATGATAACAAAATTGACATTTTTCAAAAGCTTCAGACAGGAAGAATGGAGAAAATATCTCAAAGAAGAAATCATGAAATCGATCAAAGAGATTATGGTTAAGCAAGAAATTCCAAGTAGTATTCTGCGACATGTTTATTTTGTATTATTAAAAGCATGGTATACAAAATCTCATCTGAAATCAGAAAATCGATTTTAAAAGTATTTGCTATGATTAAACTTTAAGATCTAATGGATCAGTCCCACGTATATAAAACAGACCTATCCACGCAATATTATCTCCAAGCAGATGGTTAGCACACACAAAACATAATGAAATCTACCCCTTTATTTAAGAATTTCCGAAAGTTTCAGGACAAACAATTTAAAACCAATGATTCAAATTTAGATGTTTTGAACGTGGCATTCTCAACGATTTATTTCTAATAAACGTGTGCTTCCAGCTGAAATTAACCAACACAACGAAATGTTTGAAACTCTGATAATAGTACTCCATTCTTCTCCACTACTGTCTTACTTAAAATCCATAAATTGCTTACTGCAGTTTCTTTACCCTATATTCCTTTCCAAAGACTCCTAATATTGATATTTTTTCCCTGCAGAAACTTTAAGAACATTTCTGTATGGGATCATCAATCCCATTGATTAGCAACCTTAATTTCCCTCTTATTTTTTCGAGTTCTTGTATGTTCAGTAGCTCTGTTTCTTCTTCAGCTTGCACTAAATGTGACACTTTCTACAGGGGACTGATATTCACTTAGGCTCCTTATGAATGGCCATAGGTCATGTGTTTGTCAATACTGCTGATGAATGCACCACTTGTCTCCAAGATACTTCTTTTAATGAGTTCATGAGGGTCAAAATTTTAAGACAGTACTCCATTGTCGATAGCATAACCACTTTAAGAGCTTTTGAGAAAGCCTTAAGTATATTAGTATTAATATATTAATTAGTATATTGGTAATAATTAGTCTTGGTGTGCTAGAAATGTCTTAGGTCTTACATTAATCAGACAACTCTTTTAAAATTTGTATGTTTTGATTTATGCGATCTATTTAAGCCTTTTTTTTATTTATATTTTACTATTTTTTTGTTAAAATTAATTTTTTAACTTTGAGTTATATTTTCTTTACAATAGAATTTGTCAAACTTACTTTTTATTTTGATTTATGATTATTTTTGTCTCCCTCTTCTCTTTTGTCTTATTCTAAGTTCTTTAATTTAGGAATGTTCTTTTCAACTTACATTCATATCCTTTATTTAAGACTTGTGTTTTCATTTTCTCCGTTTGACATCATAAGGTTGGCTACACTTACCATCCCCGTCTGGTGGTTTGCAAACTCTTCTTTTGTTTTAGCCATTGTGTTCTTTATCATTTTCTCCTGAACACCACGTGAAGCCGAAATGATCATGAGTGCTTATCTTCTTTTTTTTCAGTTATATGTTTAATTATATATATCTCCTTGTAGTACTAAACGAAGGATTTTCAGGATTTTTTTGTTCCATAAGTAAGTCATGTTTGAGGAGAACTTGATTAATTTATTAATACTTTTGGTTTTGGAGATTACACTATAATAATTTTGGGTCAATGTAGAGTACAATGAATTCTAAAAAGGGGTCTCCTTAGCGAATTCAGCTTTAAGGTTAATAAATACTACTTAAAAATGAAGTAGTTTCCAGATCAGATGAAGTTGATATTAGCAGCATGTTAGAAAATATAATAGAATTATTTTTAAATGAGTTTTGTTGTAATTGAAGTTATGCTCAGAAAATGTTCAGAAGATATTACATTTTGTTGGAGTTACTGCTGATAGCCAGTAAATAACGAGCCTTATTTATTTATAGCTGTGGATGAAAGGAGAAATCAGCAGAATAAAGGAGTTTGATTGTCTTATCAGTGCATAAAAGGCTGGAGGCTAAGATCTAAGGAAATAGGAAGGTGATCAAGAAGTTGGGGAAACAGCAAGTGGTTACCAAGAGGGCGGGGGTGGTAACGTCAGCAGTAAATCTAACGAGGGTGGCCGGAGGCTGCGTTAATCGAGCAGTAAGGACAGCGAGCCAAGTGACAGACCATCGCAGCGCAGATACCATCGAGCCCCCAGAGACCTGCCCTTATCACGCCACCCATTTCGAATTTACGGCACCTGAACCAACCACCCAACGGCTTCATCACTCCCCTGCTGCCTTCACGCTCCTGCTGACTTGTAACTATTAACTTGTAATTACTACAGAATCCGCAAACAGCCATCCTTCCATACCAGTATTTACTTTTTATCGACTGCAGTGAGAGTGAGCCCAGCTTAGCGCTTCATCCTGTCATCCCTCATGAAGTAAATAGATGCGCATCCATACTTCTGTCTAAGTAAGTTATAATTCTTCTAAATTTAGCAATCTTAATTTTAAATTACAGTATTGCTAAACATTTTAATTACGAATCTATAAAAGGTTTATTATTTGGTTTATAAAATATTTTATTATTTTTGTAATTTAGTATGTTTTCTTGAAAACTCATTCTTACAGGATTTGAGACTCTGGACGTGATGGACTAGTGATGATGGTAGGTAACGAAAAAATTTTAGCTTACAGTTCAGCATTATTTTCATATGATAACCCTGTGAATATTTCCTATTAATATTATGTATTGGATTTCAACTGAAGTTAATCACGATGATAGCTTACCCTATTGGATAACCTTATTGATATTTGTTTTGACTGTAACAACCTGAGCTGCGTTTGAGTTTAACCCAGGAAGCAATAAAACCCAATGTACTCGGCCAAGTGGCAGAGTCATTCACAATGGACGGAAGTAATAAAGAAGTTGGTTTTGTGAGACAGAGTCGGGTGCAGGACAGATTTATAGACTCATTTGACAAAATAGAACTACAGAATAATCCGTTGGGACAATAGTGTAGGACAAGGACAAATTTTTACTTAACAATACTTTAATGTGGAACAATCATAATATTTAAAAAAGCATTCATAAACTTTCTTGGTTTCTCTTTTATTTATGGTTCATTATCTGATAATGATTTCAATTCTAAACATGTCAGAACTATTACTAAGGTATTTTTATGAAGTTCTTCAATAGATCAACTGCAATGATCTCACATATAACACCTATTACCAATATTTTTTTCTGCTCATGCTCTTCCTACCTTTTCGTGTTTTGGCTTAATTTTATTAGTTTTTAGAATCACGAAGAGAGGAGGATATGTGAATGGATACTGAAGGTCAGATAGTAAGATTCATCAGGAATCTAACTGTCCAAAATTTTTTTTTTTGACCTACTAGGCGTGATCTATATCCTACGATCAACTGTGCTTTGTTAAACAATGTTATTAGTATCATATTTTTAATAATTTTGAAAACACATGCTACCGTGTATACTAAATATCAAATGCACTTATAAAAGATATTAGCTGAGAATTTTTTTAAAAAAAAGTGAAATCATTTCACTACGAAGTACACTGACTCTTTCATAAATTCAAAAATATGACAAGTGTGTTCGGCAGATGTGAAACATAAAAAAGTGTTAGGAACTCGAGATCAGTACTTTTATAGTTAGTATACTTTATTTATACTTCAATAATTCTTATTTTGATATATCATAGAATACTGTTTGTTTTAAAGGGATCTGATATACCATTTACAAGCAGTGGGTAATATGGGTTGGAAGTGTGCTTTTTATTAGGGACAGTCAACAGAAGACGCTTTATTATCTACATATAGGAGAAAATATATTTACCGATGGAAATGCTGTAGTTACTTGAGGAATAATGAGATAGTGGAGGAGGTTTGGATGGGATGTGGCCTGATAACAAGGGAATGAGATTTCGCTTGGAGCCTCCATTATCTGGAACAACATATATCAGAGCCAAATAAAGGGCCTTGCATCTGCCAGTGGCCTTATGAATACCTCAGCCTCGGCATAAAGCGTACATAACAAGCCTTCTCCCACAGCGACTTATATTGCCTCGT
Organism: Hermatobates lingyangjiaoensis; assembly: GCA_026182355.1. NCBI lineage: Eukaryota > Metazoa > Arthropoda > Insecta > Hemiptera > Hermatobatidae > Hermatobates > Hermatobates lingyangjiaoensis. The sequence continues at coordinate 2,244,505 of JAPFBL010000014.1, read as the reverse complement.
CCCACGGATAACTCACCCTTATAAACTTATAACAATATAATATACTATTCCTCCTTCTTATTTGCTCTCCCTGGGTGAACCATAAATGTTTTACTCCCTCCACCACAATCAAATACCCACCCTATAAAATAAACCGGCCCTCCCAAACTCTAAACAGAAAATAATTTTTTTTGATTTTAAGCACACGGTAATGAAATGAGATACTAAAAAAATCAATTCCACGCTCTTTCATTGTCCAAGGTGAGTGAAATTTTTTTATTGTTTTCCTGTAGGAGAGGGTAGGTAGGTTTATTGGTTAGACTGTAAATCAACCGCGTACCTTGTACCTGGAGAGTTCATAAAGAGTACACTGTTGAAGTTGTTACAGAATAGAACTTAATAACTGCCTGGTTCACATTTGAGTGGAAGGGGTAGGAAAGACTGTGATTATTATCTCGTTACTGACTCAAAGGTTGGGTTGCGTTCAGGTGAAGCAATAACTATCAGTATGTTTGTAAATTAATATCACTATAACAAGTTATTTTACAATTTAATATTATTCAACTACATTAATAGATATGATGTGTATAAATTTATATATCTTTCACGTAATAATCACCTAACTAGTTTATCTTTACAATATTAAATAATTATTCAACTTAATAGAATAGTTTATTAGAATTTCTTAATTTGAATATTTGAAAACTTCTTTATCAAGGTTTTCAGAAATAACTAATGTTAACTAATTCAGTACTGGTTTAGTTAATTATATTGCTAGATAAATGTTTCTTTTATTTTCAAGTAATTTCTTTTTACATGCCATAGAATTATACACTTTATTACTGTTATAAACACTGTGGTAAATAATGTCACATATCTCTGAACATGACAAGTCCACGATTTGTAGAACGAACTAGTACTAATGATATCACTGTGGTCAGTTTGGTTATTCTCTTTATTGATGCATGACTTCAATCGACAGTTTTGTAAACCGTACATATGAAGCCAACTTGAATCACTGTGGTCGTTTGAGTCTCATTCTCTTTTGAACATGACAGGTCACGACTTTTGTAGCAGACTTGTACTAACTTGATAATCACTGTGGTCAGTTTGGTCTCATTCTCTTTTTGAACATGACCACGGTCCATGATATTTTGTGGAACGAACTTGATACTAGAGGACTTGGTTTCAATCGATTCAGTTTCAGCCGACTTGGATGGTCAAAGGATATGGGTGGAAGAATTTTGCCATTCCTATAACGCATATCTTTTACCTCATTTGTTAAATTAATTATTTTACGCCTTGGCCATACTGTTAAAACTTGTGAATATGTTCTATCATCTATAATTTGAGCCTCAAGATAAGAGCAGTCAACTCATTGAACTTCAGATACTGTTATCAGTAGTACATGGTTGGTAGTAGTTACCACCTAGCTGTCTCCCCTGCTTTCCTTGCAGATAAGTTGTCTGTCTTCTGACCAAACACACCGCTTTGTTTGGCTGGTAAGACAGTTCTCTCACCTGGCTGCTGCAGTTGCTTCTATATGTCATTGAGTGGTGGAGGATTCCTGCTATCTCTTAGATGTTTCTGAAACTCTGTTTTTATAGAGGCTTCTTTCTCTCGACTCTGTAGATTCTTTTTGATTTTCGTATTGAAATTTGTTCAATATTCCAATATTAAGGAGTTGGCCCTGAAATAATAAATATTTTCGTTGTTTCGGAATATTAATCGTTGATTGAGTTCTTTTTGTAATAAATACAGGCACAAACACATTGTATGGTATATATTTATGCCTACAGAAACCTGTAATTGACTGGACCTCTCGGTGATGCTATTTTACTATCTTGTAATTTTTTAAATAACATTAAATAATATTAAATACATTACTATCTTGTATATAAATAACATTAGTCACAATATTGATAACTTATTTTTAACATTAAATGCCTTATACAGACATGAAACTATCATAATGAGAATTTTACTCGAAATTAATGTCCATCTAGCAAACTAAACAGTGAGTATTTAAATGTATGGCATATGAATGACATTATTAGCTATTGTCTCTAATTATTATAAAACATTTAAGTATTAAAGTTAACATGACAGATATTGTTGTTACTCATACTGAAAGTATCAATTACCTTGAATTACCAGGGTAACTGTACTTTCATAGAAGCTTTTTCATAAAATGTTATAACTTGTAGAACTGTTTGAGGAAATCATTGAGAAATGCATTTTTATTATTTATTTATAAGAGAAGAACTTGAAGTGTTACCGGGTATATTAAGCATGTTTTTGAATAATACCACTGGGCGAATGCGAGTCGCAGTCTCAAAGGAAATGGTGTCTGCTTTGGGGACTCACCCCTGGGGGAGGCCCTGTGAGTGCCTGGATATTGAGTGGCCACATTGTGACTACTCGACATCAGGAGCAGTGGCCTCTTTTACTGCCGCCTGGATTAAACCCTATTATTGGACGGTACTAAAAATCCTGGCGTTGAATGGCTGCCAGACCGTTTGGTCCTTGCTCTTCCCTGCATCACCCTACTCAGCACCCTGCCACCCACCCCTACTTAAACTTATTAGTCCAGCCTAATGCACTTTGCTGGCTAATCCACCTGACCAAGCACTTAGAGCCTTAAGACAGTCAGTAGGTATACTATACTGTCATTCCTGCATAGTTTACAATTAATATACAAATAGAAGCCGTAATATACATTAAATAGAAATTCTAAAATAGTATGAATTATTTGCTTTACCGACATGTGTACCTCCACGATTTATACTACATTTATTTGAGAAATAATTTAACTGAATGACCGTACAATTAAAGGTATTTACACCTTTGATAATTATTTATACTTCTTAATCACATATGAATTTAATTGATTTCTGTTTAACATTAGTATGATTATTCCTAATACCTTCCTCATGTGTGAAGTCGCAGACATTCTTCACACATCTTAAGTGAAGGTAGAGTTTACTATAGCCTGGTAGTAATACTTCCATCTTTTACCAATTGTAAAGGAGGTAGTCTTGTCTCGTGAGAGTGCGGAAAGGGACAGCGCTGATTAGTCCAGGAGCGTTGTGATATTAAAGGATAAGAGATTAAAAAGAATTCATATAAAGTCAGGAGCGTTAACCAAGGTGTATAATGGTGTTGGGGGGAGACAGAACCTTTTATAAGTCTACAATATTTGTTCAATATATTTTTCTTTGATTATAGAAATTACTAGGAATAATCTTTTTTTTTTGTCTCACTGACTCATTTAACTAGTAAAGCAAAGTGCTATTATATTCTCAATTTTTTTTAAGCAATCAAGGCGGTGTTTGATTGCATTGTTACTGTTTTCAGTTTTAGAGAGCTTGCATAATGAAGAAGAACTCAATAGGTTTTGTGAATTATGAATCGGAATACAAGGGCTTCAACAAGTCTGCAGCGGAAGTGATTAATTGAGAGGGCCTGCAGGGCTTATTAGGGTCTAGACAAAGGGCTGGCGTCATTACGGGGCGATTTGTCACCTAGACACCTGCCCTTAGGCCATCTATCACAGCTCAGGTGCAGCTTGACGCTGCACACACAGTCTCATTAAATATGCATCTAAGCCCTTTCTGCCCTCTGTCACCTCAAACATATATTTCTTTCCTTTTTTTTCCTGAATTATTACTTGTACAATGCACTACTAAACGTTGCTAGAGGTGCCAATTAAATGACCGGACCAATTAAATATTCACAATAAATTACGTTTCTGTATTGCGGGAGAGTACTTAACCATTGTCTTCTGCAATGAACTCCTATTTGTACCAATACTGGTGCAGTTCTTCTATACTGGTTAAAGCACCAAGCAAATATTTTCTGCAGTTATTTCAATACACGATTTTTTTCTTTAGCACTAACTGACTAGTCCCTGTTCAACTATTGGCTAATATGTTAGAAAAAATGAAAATCAATCCAGTGAACATAAAGCATGTTAATGTATAGTAACGTTAGTGGTGGCCAGCGAGAGGCTTACTTATTAGAAAGTGACGAAGTTGGATTCCCAGGTAATGTCTATTTAATACGATTCCAATAAGGCGATCCGTGCAACAGCATAAGAAAAACAATCATCTCTTCCTTTTGTAAAGAAATACAGAAAAAGTTGCTTTAGTGGTGATTTTCGTTAATTAAGTAAGCAGTATTTAATCAGCATTTAGTATTAATCAGCAGTAAGCAGTATTTAATAAGCCATCAGTACTGTACAAAAAAAAACTGCGTTCCTGAAGTGGTTTCATTTCAGTCAACAGCATTCGATCACAATATTCAACTGTAAAGTAACTATCGAATCTGTAACATTACCCGGCTAGTTCTATTTGACTAGGTCGTCTTTAATTACAAGTTCTAACTAAAGTACACAAGACTGCTGCGTCGATAAACTAGTTTTATCCTAGTGAAAATGATTTAATCATAAAGTGTGACTAGCGAACATTAAGCATCAATGCAGTACTACAACAGAAGTACATTGGTGTCGTGGTGTATTCGAGTTAACAGTGTTTATTCACAAGACGTGACTAATGCACATTTGATATGGCGGTTTTGATGTTTACCAGCCCACTAGGTGATGTTTATATTGTTAAGAGTGGAGAGAACAATGGCGCTGATTGGTTGGGCATGATTAAAAGGGCAGCTGGCTGGTCACGTGGCCTCCGAGGATGTCGGTCGCCTTTATGTGGGCGAAGCCTTCTCCCGCAAATAGCGCTCCATTAGGGGACGAGTGACAGATGAAGCGCTTCACCCCAGATCAGACTAACAACAAATGACCAACTCTTCGTTACACACTTAGCGTCGTCCTAACACACTCTCAATGCACCCTTCTCACATTCAATTCTCCATGTCCAAGTTAAATACTAAATCTCCTTCCCAACTCCATTGCGTCCCACTAGATTTCTCATTCCAGTTTTCATTACTTCAATTATAAATCTGAAAACATTTATGTGAAACAAACTAAACCACAACTTCCTTCCTTATCTTCACCCATTTAATTCAGAAGCCATTAACATGCACCTCTATCATCATCATTCCCTACCTACTGTCCACATTTCTATTTTCGTAACTATATATTATATATATTATCCAACTTTCAGAATACATATGAAATCTTTATTTCCATATTATTACATCACTAAAACGACGTAGCACATGAAAAATAACATATCGTATTTTGAAATACATTATTCTAATTTGAACTAATTTTTTTTCTTTCTGCCAGACGTTAGATTCCACACATCAAACATTCCTTGAAACATGTATGATTTCACTGCTGGAAGAAAGAGGATGAAAGAGCATTTTAAAAAACATATTTAACCACTATTTTTCGAGTCAAAACAATTTAATACATGTTTATTTTGATTTACAAAATAAGACTAATTTCATATAAATTAGAAAATGAATTAGGTGGTTGTTAACTGAAATTCCATGAACATTGATTTTCGATATTACCTTCATCTACTGCTCACAAGAACTCTAAAAACTAACATTTCCTTCCTCAATTCTAATTGGCAAGCGGAATTTCGCTTCAGAAGTGCAAAAATATTTAAACTGAAAGTTGTAATTTAGTGAAGAATTTATTAGAAGGGAGATTTTTTTTACTTTGAAGATAGATTTCATTATCTTCTATACATAGATTAAAAGGTAATAAAATAACTAATACCAATAATATAACTACAGTAATTCAATGAACTGTGGAATTAAACAGTAAACACCCACAAAATAAACCGTTCAAAAATAAAAAAAAAGTCTATATCTAATTATAGTTACAACTAGAAAACACAAGAAGGATACAAACACTTACGGTTATAAATAATTTCAGGTTTCTTGTCGTCTTCAAGAGAGGAGAAGAAGAAGTACAAGAGTGTATACGTGAAAGAGTTTACTGACCGATATAGAATGACAAGCACTATAGTGGCCTTACCATCGTACAACAGTTTAAGCGTGAATATATTACAAATGAGAGAAATTAAATGATGGAGGAGAGAAAGGAAAGACAGGAAAATAAAGTAGATGAATTCAAAAATTAAAAATGAATTTTGAGATATATATATAACAAACGAAAAATAGTAACACACAGAGAAAGATACATACATATATATACGTGTACGTGTGTTTCTTATTAAAAAGTATGCCAATTTTCATTTTTGTCAGTTTTCTATTTAATTTCTCAAGTTTTCTGAATTTTGTTTTCAACACTTCAGGTAAATTAAACACTAACTCTCCAAATGATTTATTCTTGAACTTCATAAGCAATGGTTCTTGAATATAAGAACAGCAATGGAAGCAGCCTCTGTCTTTAAATTTACCAAAAAATCAAGCACAAATAAAACCATCAACTTGCTCGACGTCACCATTAAAGAAAACTGTCAGCAATATCTAACATCAGTTAAGTTAAACCTTCAAACATGGGAATCTATTTCAACTCTCAGAGTGAATGCCCAAATCCCTACAAAGACGGAACGGTAAAAGCACTTATACATAGGGCTTTTAAAACCTCCTCAAATTGGTCCTTGTTCCACACTTTAGTAGAAAGAATTAAGCAAGTTTTAATTAATAATGGGTATAGTGATAAACACTTTGATAACCTTTTTGCGGCATTACATTACCAATACGAAACGACAGCAGGACGAGCCAACCACCCAAGGCAGAACAAAACAGTGTACTACAGGAACCAATTTTCTCAGCAATATAAAACTGACGAAAGAGTAACTAAGAACATTATCAAAACTAATAATAAATGCACCAATCCTGAAGACCGGCTTAAGATAAGTATTTATTACAAAAGTGCCTCCACAACTAAATTAACTGTTAGAAATAACTTACACCAAAAGCCTCTCCTCCAGAAAACCAATGTAGTTTATTGTTATAATTGTAATACAGGAAACTGTGAGTTCCTTAAGTCATCATACATTGGCTCTACGGTAACGACTTTATCACGGAGGTTGATTATGCACCTTTACTGCTGGCACTCCAAAAGATCATTCTCATAATATGCATAGCCTAAATCTGAGCAGAGAAGAATTAAACAACAACATAGAAATTTTATACCAAGAAAAATACCATAATAGACTGCAAATTTTAGAAACCCTGTGTATAAGAGTGCATAAACCCAACCTCAACAACCAGACAATGAGCTTGAGTAGAATTTTAAAGCCTCATGCAGGAAAGCAACAAAACAACAACCCTGATTGAGTGACAGCCTCATAGTGTTCTAGTGAATTTAATTAAACAGATGAATCGAACCGGAAAACCTGAAATTTTTGAACCTCCGCGATGGTGTAACCTCCTTGTCGTCTTAATGTTGTCAATTCATTAGTATAGCAATGTAATAATTAGTACTAGAACATTTATAATAATTATTGTTAGTGCTTTTCTTAAGTTAATTTAAATCGTCATTAGCTTAAATCCCTGAAGATAGTCTAGGATGACTGAGACGTTTGAATAATTTATTGTGTAGTTTTTTTGTTGTTGTTAGATTTATAATGTATTATTGGATTACCATTATGGAATTCAAAAATAAATCATTTGGAGAGTTAGTGTTCAATTTGCCTGAAGTGTTGAAAAACAAATTCAGAAAACTTGAGAAATTAAATAGGAAACGGATAAAAATGAAAATTGGCATACTTTTTAATAAAACATTTCTAAATGAAGATCTGCTCCCAAAATATACTAGACAATATTTAAGCAACAGTAACATATATTTTAGATTGAGATAAAAATATAGCGGAAGAAGAGTTGTTCTGGTGATGTTGAAGTTGGCAAGTGCGTTGAAGGCCACTACTGGACATCTCATACGCCGAAGAATAATAATCTGACTCATTTGTGTTGACTCAGAGACTTAGTGAGCTGGCGTTTCATTAACATTTCATAAACACTTCACGCGGCTGCCTTGACCAGGCACAGTCACCTCGCCCACTCTTTCCTCAGTAAATAAACTTGTATGTAAACCAATCTTCAGCACCACCTTCATCTTTATAGGTAGTATAATTTACAAGAGGTCAGTGTGACTCAGAATGGCAATAGTTCTACCCCACAACACAAACTATATCAAGTCGCCATGCTAAGGGATTTTTTCCCAATACCTACACTGCTATAAAACTTATGTAATTTCTGGTAGTCAATAATGGGGCTTATTTTGTAGTTAAATATATTTAAAAATTACTCTATTTATGAAGGTACAAGTTTTTAATAAGTACGACACATTGGACAGGTATCTGATACCAATCTCCCCCGACGTGCCTTCACCTTGTCGTGGTGGGGGAGCTTACCTGCCATTGTCATTTTGATCTATGGCTGGGAACTAAGAAAGGCACATCCGTATTATTAACTAACATTTAGTGTTAGAAGTATCACGGCCTGTACGGCATACGTATCATAAATTCGAACAAAATTTTCCTATGAAAAAAAAGTAATCGTGGGGCTTACGTAATACAGCAATTGATGAATTAAAGTTACGAATTACTCGTATTCTTCAGCCATATGGCACCTATAAAAGCTCTTTGTATAAAAGTATTTAATGAAAAAATGGACTTAATCATTACTTGAGTATAATTAAAGAAAATAATGTATTTTAAACAATTAGTTCGATATTTTATAACATTAAATAATAATATTAGTAATAATATATAAAAAATTACTAATAATTATTAAATTATAATATCATTTAAATACAATCATTGCTTCATGTGCAGAATATATTTGTACTGAAAAAATTATTTTGAGTATAATTTAAAAAAAAATGTATATATATATTACTTTTATGTTTGCTCCCTGATGACATACACTGAAAGGCCTCAGACCATTTATTTCTATTGTTTTCATTTTTTCATTCTCCGCTTGTTATGGTTGAAAATCTTAGTCTTTTTTCCCCATTATTATTGTGGTTTCAATATATATATATATAAATTAATAATCAACAATAACTCTTCATATAATATATGAATTAAACAACACAATAAACAAATCTAATATATATTTCTTTATTGTGGTGGTGTTTAATTCATATATTATATATATATATATATATATATATATATATAAGTGAAATAAACACACATAAGTTCGTCATCAGGAAGAAAGTAGAAGGGAAATGGAAGAGGTACGTGCGTTCAATATTCTGGGTGGAAGGCATTTCGCCTTATGACTTTGTTATAGTAAAATATAAGCAATAAATTACTTAGCATAACCGTAGGAAAAGTTGAAAAAAACCCAGAATTTAATACGGATAGAAAGCAGCAGGTGATATTCCTATTCACAAAACATCCTTACATCACGAATTCAAAAACTATTAACCCTTAGGAATGTAGTAGAGAGATTACAAAAACGTATATACCTGGAATGCAGCACAATTATGTTGCGATGCAATAATAAGGTTAAATCAGGAAAAGAAGTAACAACTAGCAACGGACTTGTTAATGCAACAAGCATTTCAATTTCTAATAGAATAAAAAAACGTAGAAACATACATAACTATGTATAACTCTACTGATTTACAGCTGTACTGAATTAAATTTTCATATATATTGTGTATATTATTATGAATGCTAGTTAAATTGTCTTTTGCCAAGCATAAAAAGATTAAACATGTCTGACATGACCTGCCATTTTAATTCATAGGATTAGTTCAAGCATATTGTATTATTCTTATATATACGTCGAACCTTAAGGATATATGCAGCTGCGATTCGACCGGTTCAATGCTTTTCTGGCTGAATTGTGGGAAGCAATGCTTTCGGAGAAATAGCTGAAAGGCGTTGGTGAGAGTGAACCCTTTGACTGACCACTGTCCGAGACGAGCGTGTCCGCAGCGTTCACACGTGTCATGTGTCCGGCCCTAATTAGCCCCGCCGCCTTGATCCCTAGTAATTGGAATCCACCCCCTATCCCTGTCAATATTGTTCCATCGACTCAAAAACTCCCACCCTCCCTATTCATTTGTTGGAAATATTGTTAACAACTTTGCACTTTGGCTGCAAGGGTTGCAATCATACAGAACCATTATCTGGCTCTATGGACGACTAATTGGCGTGTTGCAGAATCAATCAGATTTTCCGTCAGACCAGAACACGAGTGTCTGTCAAGCCCACCCGTATGGTTTCCACCAACACTTTCCATTATCAAGGGTGCCTAGTACTGATTTTTGGCGAACTCGTCACAATAACTGCCCACCAGGGCCAAAGCTTTGGTATTGCCTTAAGAACAAAATGTAGTTTCTGTAGAAAAAGTACTTATGGCTTCCGAAATAGGGGGTATTATGGGACTGAACCTAGAGAGTATAGCTGAATATCACGCTTACTTCACTGTCTCGAGGTCCAAGCAACCATCTCACTCTTTCCACCAGTTAACAACCATCGTCCCTCCGGGCCTCATCGATAAGACGTGGGGAACGTAATATCCTTTGCTATACCACAAATGATATTTAGTATGACTAATTGAATGCTTATAAAATTAGCAGTCTTAATTACTATTTTTCACCCCTTATTTCACCTTAATAAGTTTATTAAAACATGATATTTTAAAAGTTACAATATTGTTTAATATGTTTTATCAAGTTTTCTTAAATTACTTTGAGATTATGGAAATGAGAGGGTCACTTATTTTCTTATGCCTTATGGCTAATTTGTTTGCTCAAATTTAGTAAGCTTAAATGTCCTTAAATAATATTTTTTTTAATTATCTCGAAAGGATGCACTAACAGCAATACAGATAGCTAGAGCTCTTGGGTCCAGCCAGTGGGAGAAGACGTTGATAGGTGGTACACTCATTCTAGAAGTCCTCCATATTGAGTATACGACTTAATGAAATAAAACCACTACAATGATATCAGATTTTATGGGATCTAACATCTTTTGATTTTAGTTGCCTATTATAAGCATCCCTTTATTTGAAAAAGAATATATATTAAAATTGTAAAGTCAGTAAGATAAATACTACATGGCGAAATGAGTTTCTTTATTGTAGACAAAAGTGCACGTCACCCTTCATAAAGGTAATAAATATGCTTTTCATTCCTACGTAGGCCTAATTACAGCATATGTAATCTCTTGAAAAGATTGAAAGCAAAGAATGTATGGGATACTTAACGTTCAAGTACTTTTATAAAGCAAATATTAAAGTAATAAATCAATGTAAAATAGCAGGCTAAGTGTTTGGTAAAAGAAAAAATAAAACAAAAGATGAAATGAAAATGTTTTTGAGGATATTTTTCACATTTATTCAGTTCCTGGTTTTTAAGCAGAATACTAATTAAAAATGGTGCCCCATGGTCATTTAATGACCAATTAAAAAAAATTTAATGAGAAAAAAAATAAATATTTTAAAACTAAACAGTATTCGGACGAAGTATTTATCCAATAATATTATTAACAGTAATGTCATTGAACTATAATTTTGTTTCAAAATACATTCAAAGTTATCTATTTAAGATGAAAGACATTAACAATTAAACCATTATAGCCTTAATCTGTACTATAAATGCTATACATATTTCAAATTAGTATTATTACGATGTAGACACAATCTTATCTAGAGTTGTTGTTCTAGAAGCCGTAAAGCTTTAAGGTCATCCCAGAAGGATTTCTACCACCCCTCCAACATTATTTCCTAAGATAATTTCTAAATCTTCATCACAATTACAAAAATTAATTAAGATTTAGTTCATTAATGTAATGCATTAGAATTAATCATTTGATTAAAATGATGTGGTACGAATTTGCAAATACTTTACATGTAGCACATTTTTGCTTCCATTTATCCTCTACATGAAATAAGGAGATGTAACGTATAGCGCTCACTCAATTTGAACATTGAGTTTCCCACCAAATATATATGTATTTTGAAAATGTCAAATTAACTATTGAAATTTGGTCAAAAATAAATTTGTTCTATTTTTATTTTTTTATCAAATCCTCTCTAATTGATTAATTAGTTTTAAATACTTTGGATGAGAATTAATAATAGTTATACATTTTCAGGTCACTGAATCCAATAAAATATTTTTTGAAATTGGGTCTGCGTGTGTTTTTTTTTTAAACTATTGCATATGAATTTTTATATTGTTTTAATTTATTTTTATTTCTATACTTAATGCTATGTTATACAACATAACATTAAATGATATTACCTCATTAATTAAGAGAAAGACATGAAATATACATACTGAGAATTATACTATTTGAGAAACAAAAATACGTTTCTTAGTATTACAAAGCAATATTAATGCTGTTTATAAATGTGTAGAAACTAGTTATGATGTTCATTCATGACAACTTGTGTATGGGGTAGCCATGTAAATTTAGAGTTGATAATTATATTTTCGTGTTAATTTTGATCATTATATTCGAAATTAGGGTGATTTAGAACTCTGCGTTTTCATGCATGGGAAGTGCAGGTGTTACAGCTGCAGTAAGGAGAAGGTGCTATACCAAATCTATGGAGATATGTTTTAAGTCCAGATCTATGGAAGTAGTTCCACTCATGTCCAGGCAGTGTCTGCGACAGGGAGAAAGTCACAGGACTCTTTCTCTGATTTGCAGAGTAGGGATCATTGATGGTTCCAAGTGTCGCAACTTTTTCCCCACAACTTATTCTCAAGGAGACATAGAAAGGACTATAATGCCTCAAAATGTCGAATGTTCCAGCATCTTTTTTTACCAAGGAATCTGTTCTCTCAGTGAGCCCGTAAATTTGGCATAGAATTAAGAGATACTTGTTCGTCTGTTCTTATTAATGCTTGAGGAGGTGACGACACTGGATAGCCCTGAGCTGCGCTTGGTTGTTTCAGATTGTATAGATTGAAGGTCTTATTGTAAACTTCTTCCCCGTTATCTTCCTTGCGCCACCACCATGATTGCTCATCTTACCTCCATCAGTGTAGGTGGTCACCTTGGTGAACACTCTCAGTCAGTTTTATCATAGGCATCTTCATCAGTTTTGGTCTTCTCCAGGATACATCCATGTAGTCAAAGATTCCTGCTTTTGATATTGAACTTGGTTTAGGTCCATCACTGTATTTTTACCCCTAAATCCATAATAAAAAAAGGACATATCCTTTAACTGTATTAAATCTGTGAAGAATTGGCCCGTATATAGACTCTGTAGGCTCATATTGTTCTGTATCCTTTTACCACCCAAATTAGCATTAATCGTTGCACTGTCAGTATCCTTTTGTGTATTTGTGTGTGTGTGTTTGTTTGTTGTGGGTGGGAAGAATAAACTCCAGAAGAGTTATAGTCACCAAATTGCATATTAAAGTTACTGTTAGTTCTGAAACCGTAACAAATTTTAGTATGAATATAAGAGGGTAAGTCATTTGAAAAGAAATTTAGTTTTTCTACTATTTGGAAGAAATGTCTTCTGACTTTTTAGGTGGCAAGTATGCATAGGGCAATGCATGAAACCATTACATTTCTGGGTTACATGTTTAGTTAACTGTTTTGAAATAGGGGAGAATGATATTTTAATGAACTCTGACTAAGTTGATTCAAGTATTAGACAAATGACAATGAAATATAGATAATAATCATTATTTTTGAACCGAATCAATTAAAATGGTATGCCTCCTAGTAAAATATTTTTTCTACACCCTTTCTTCTTTTAAATTAAAAAAGTTTTGTCTCTTGTATTCTAATCGTTGTTAGAAATATGTGGTTAATTTATTCATTTTAGAGGAATCTATAATACTTTAAGTGGTAAATATTAATGTTTGTGTTATTAAATATAGTAATAATTTCTAGTCAGGATTACACGTAAAAATTAATTGATCAATTTAATTTAAATTTGTAAAATTTTATGTTTTTAATTGTATGTAAATTGAAGTTTGTGTCATGTCACATAGTATTTTTTTAAAACATCAGACAAAAAAAAGTAGGGCACTTTTTACTTAGGAACTGTTCTTAAGTGAACCCTATCGTTATACCACTGCACGTTTGACTGTTCTGTTTGGAAATAACTCATAATTAGTTAACCTGAAAATACCGAGTATTCACAAATGTTCGTGAAGAAAATTAACAACATCTGGAAAAATTGTTTGTTAGATGTATACATCAATATAAAGGAAATAATGGCAGCCTTATACAGGAGCAGTGGTTTTGTAGGACTGTCATCAGTGGTTGGTTTGGATTTCTAATGCGATAATTGAAGACGGCGTGAGGTATGATTTGGGCGGAGCTGTCTCCAGCGAGAGGGGTCATTACGAGAATTAGAACGGCGACGGGGTGTAATAGCACATGTTGAGGACCCGGCTGCGGCTATTTGCATCGGTCGACACCATTGTCTTAGGCACGCGGCCTCTGACTCAGTCTTCGCCAGATTAAACACCGAGCTTGTGTCCTCCCCCAAAACCTAAACTCTGCCATCTCGGATTACAAAACCACCCCCATCCTCCGACCAACGCTCATCGACAACCAACTCCTTTAAATGAACCCTATTCATGTTGGATTAAAGTCTGCAGCAATGTTCTGGCTTCAACCCCATCAGCCTAACCGGAAAAACAAATTATTTCCATAACTTTGAACTTTCATTAAGCTCTATGACAATGAAGTCACTGAGTGAAAGGAAATGAGGGATAATCCTTTAAAAAACAAATGCTTTATAATTCGGGCATCACGCCAGTACATGTTTGTTCTGGAGTCCCAGAGTTTTGACTCAGAGCTATGATGATTGACTGTTCTTGTTATATTATTTTAAATAACTAAAGTGTCCTGCAACCATCGGATTGGTTATAATTTTCGGATATATTCTTGGTAAGAAAAATATTATTAAAATGAACACGTTAATTTGAAATTTAACCATTAAAATAACATTTTACCTAGAAGGATGATCAATTAGTTGGGTTTAAAACCAAATAATTATCAAGATCTTATAATTATATATAGTTATATATAAGTTATATCAAAAGAATATATATATATATACCAAATTTATCAAAAAAAAACTAAACTGGAACTGCTTTATCAATCCATACTAAAAGTCCAGTACGAAGATATCAACAACATTCTTGTGAAGCCACAGTACAAAGCGATTTAGAGATTTAAATACACTGATAAAGAAGCAAGTAAAGAAAGTGATATTAAAATCCTTAACCAGTTGTAGGCAAGCATGCAACAAGTTATATACAACGAAATGTCCAAAAGCGTAAAGGAGGAAACCCTTTAAGGCCAATTATTCGTAAATAAGCATACCGACCTTTAAGTTAGCCAAGACTCTATATGGTATCATAATCAAATATCTGCTAATTAAAAATTGCTTCAAAGAACCGACGACTTTCTAAAAATACTAAGAAAATGCCGACCTATGAAACATTAGCAACACTGGATGTAGATGTATAACTATCACATTGAACCAATGTAACGTTAAAAAATACCGTTACGATTATATACGTTCGAATTTACAATCAGACCTCACTGTCATCTCCAGTTTAAACTCTACTCGTCTGCACTGCCAAGAATCCCTCTAACCATATGGAGGGAACAATGTATTTTGAGTCCAATGGAGAGCAATAACCTTTGCTATGTTAACCTTTGCTAACATATACATAGCAACTGGAAAACAATATATTCCATGAGGGAATCACGCAAAACAAACCAAAAGTATGCTATAGTATGTGGATGACTGTTTTCTAGTGACTAAACACTTAATATAATATAAACCACTTAATATAATTTACGACAACATTCGGAGAAAACTCAGTCTTAAAATTCACATCCAAACTAGGCATCAATGAAACCATTAATTTCATAGCATAAGTGAATCAAAAGAAAGTCCTCATCACCCATGTTCTTTAAACCTACAAACAATGAGGTCTAACTGAACTATAATGCGAAATGTCCAACGAGACACAGAGGTGGAATAATAAAGGTATTATTTCACAGAACTTTTACAACATTATCTGATATTGAAAATTTTAACATAACAGAGAATAGCTTCAAATGACATTTTTATATATAATGGCTAAAATAGTAGAGTTTTTATAAACATATGAAACAATACATAAGCAAGAAGAACACAATGTAAACCAGTTGAACTAAAACTAGGACAACACACAATATTCTCTCTCAAAATCAGTTCTCAGATAATTATAAAACCCACGAGAAGATATTGAAAACAATAATCGACACCAATTTACCTGGAAGAAACCAGAAGATCAAATAGAGATAATAATTTACATAAAAGCAAGATCAGGGCGCAGTTAATTATAAGGAACGGCCTGAAGACCATATTGCCATTGCAAGAAACAAATCATTTATAGGACTTTTCATGTCAAAATAAAAGCTGTGAGTTACTTCCAATATTTAAGCTCATTAAATACCTAGTAAGAGAATACCTAATAGAACATTTTAAGTTCATGGAATCACCTTTATGATAAGAAGATGTGCTGTTTTATTTCCATAAGTACGTTTTGTATAAGTTTGTGTTCAATGTAGGAAGCTTGAGTGACGCTGGCATCAGTCTTTTGAAGGTTGTTTGGCGGATGTTTCCTCGAAATGAATCTTTTTGTAGCCGAGGTAATCCAGTGTCGCGGGGATGCGCTGCTCCCGAGGCAGGCTGCCAGTGACGCTCTTCAATTTCCTCTCCATCACCTGAGATCCCTTCTGTGCCAGAGCTGCCTGTACCACTATTCACTCTTTTATTAAAAAACCCTCTCTTTTCTTTACATTTTTTTTTGTTGCAAAGGTGATTTCTATGGTGAGTATATTTGAAAGCAAATTATCATAATTAAACCTCTATGTATATAATCTACCAGAGGCTTTTGTATTAGACTAAAGGCGTAAATATACTTAAATACATTCAGTTTCTTAATTTCATCTTTTTTAAGTTCGAATTGAAATAGTAAATATCATGGAGGCTTCATTGTCTAAGACTGTTTGTACTTTCATCCCATCATCGTCGGAGTTTCACAGAAGAATTACTTATTATTAGTTTATTAAATTAATTTGTAATTACAATTAAATAAACATTTATGTATAGCCATATTATCTATTAGTGTATAGCCACTTATAGTGTATAGCCATTTATGTATAGCCACTATTATCTATTTTGAACCAATTATTAACCACTATTCGTTTTATTGGTTTCTTAGTTCATTATTATATTCTGCAGAGACGAAGTTTATGCAGTACTAGTAGTTTGAGCTAAATATATTTGACGATCATATTATTTTATTTTCAAATAATATATTTAAAGTTACTTGAAAAAGAATTAATAAAAGAATCGTTTCAACCAATAGAATTAAGGGAAGTACTAATAAACTCCATCCTTATATATGGAGTTTATTTGGTAATATTAATGATGGTTTATAAGAGGGCCATTCTCTAGTTAGAGGGTGAAGTGAAGAAGACTGCTTCTTGGATTAGTGGTAACGTGTCCAGTTACAGAGAGGGTGAGAAGGCCGGGGTCTAGTGTTCCAAAGAGCTCAGTGGGCCGGCTTAGTGGTAAGGCGAAGCCGGTCACGAATTAAGAATTAAGCAGGCTCTAAGTGGTCGGATTGATGGGGAGTGTCAAATCGGGCATGGTCAGCTGGCCAGCACTCTCACGGGTTCCATCAATTATTGACTCGGGGAACTGGCCACCTGATGATCCTGCACCACGTGCTATGGCAAGCCCTCAGCAACCACGCCTTCTAATTGACCTCATGGAAACTGTGCATTATTCACTTAGCGCATCCCAGTCGAACAGAAACAGGACGCCTATATCTATTTCATGTCACACATGTCCAATGGGAGGCCTTGGCCCACCAATAATTCAGATTTTGCATCTCCGACAATCATCCCCTCATAAAGTAGGTATATATTCCGCCCCCAAAAATCTAAACCCACAATCTCCTAGGCAATCTAAACTGCCCTTACAAAGCAGGTGATTCAATATCACCCACCATGTGAATATTGTTCAGTGCACTCTTTTCTTTCCGGTCTCAGAACTATAGATGGAAGTCTACATTTTAAAATCCTCTGAGTCTAATGAAATAGGTTTTGCACTAAATAATGTGAATAAGTGAGTGTGTGTTTGTGTTATTATGTGTATGAGTAAAGGTTAGTGCGTGGGGTTGTAGATGTGTTTATTCCATCACATTACAAGTCTATTTTATTTTTGGATACAAGATAATCTGATCAGTTTCAGGAACATTGGAGGAGGCTGTTAGAGTTCTCGTGTGAGAGCAGGATATCTAAAAGAAGTAAAGAGTTGTGATTAATACCTTTCATATTTAAGGGGTTCTTAGCCTAGGGATGGAACAACAATTCGGTGAAAATGAAGACCTCTTTGATATTACTACCGCTATATGATTTTTAGGTACTGCTTCTGATAATGTAAACGTTAAAAGCAATAGATTATATAAAAAGTAGATAACAAAATTTTTGATTAAAATATTTTAATAAACATTGACTGGAAGGAAAATCTAAAAATATCCAGTAAATTGAAAAGTACTTTTCCGACTTTTTCGGCTCCAAACAGTTAGTTTTCGTTGCCACATCATCTTACCACTCAGAACTTAAAAAAAATTGGAGAATATGAAATTGGCCATTTTTTCTAATTGGAGAATATTGTTCCCATTTTTTTGCACTTTAATATTAATTTTTGTTATTTTAAAATTGTATACCTCATTTGTAAGGACTATTTTGATTGATGAAATTAAGAACTGTATGTAATATAGAACACTTATTAAAAGTTCTACTTAAATTTGTGCCTGTAACTATACTTATATGGAAAGATTTTATATATTGTCTTGAATCATAAGAAATTGGAAAATTTAATTCTATAAAATTTAGATTTACTTGATATTTAGCGCAGATACTTCACAGGACAGTAATGGCTAAACACATATACCAGTCATTAAAAATAAATACGAAATTAATTATTATAGTATTATTATTTTTGTTATTTGCCGTGAGATGACGGGTCCGACTGCTCTTTACAATGGGACAAATGGAGTAGTTTGGTGTCTGCATCAGTTAATTTCCTTTTAATCAGCGGTTCATGGGGTATACGTTTGCACATTACTGTAAAGAGTAATACCAGAGAAGTATTAATCTTCTTTTTCTTTTTTTTTTTTATCTTCTATGATTTCAAAGAGCGCTTCTATATTTTTTACTTAGACATTATTTTTTCTGCTGGAGTTCAAAAAGATCACTCAGGTTGTAGTTGGTATCCATAGCTACTATTTTTTTGTACTTTACTGTCTCATTGAGATAACGCACGGTTGTACAAATCATGGAATAATATATGTTGTAATGATTTAATTCACGTTAACCTCGATTATTAATAATTTAAAATATCACTGAAATTATCAGTTTTGTCTGATTCCACTGGTTTAAGCTTGAGTCAGGTAGAAGTTGTTCTGAAGTGGTAGTTACATTCATACTATCATACGAGAGTACTACATGCATGGACGAACCTATATATGCAGCTAAACAAAGAAATATATATAATGTTTGCCGTGAAGTGTGAAAAATTTAATTTTGAAACAGTGGCCATAAAACAGTCAGTTAAGTTGGAATGCAGATTTGATATTGTAGGACGTGATTTGAACAGACGTTGACAAATATTGTTGTTGCCCGGGACTCAAGGTGCGTGGATAACAGGGACATTGTTTGAGGTATAGTCGTCACGGAGGGGATGCAGAAGCTTGTTCAAACACTGAGGGTATCAGTTCCCAGCGAAATGTCGCTAGCAGGACATTTATAAACAAATATACGGCCTAGTTTGAAAAGGCAGTAGGCATATTCGATAGATAAATGTGTGGCAAGGTGGGCCAAATTAGCAATATGTATGTTAATAGGGCCGGTGAGCCGTTGGGCGCAGCGCTTTGTCATTGTAATGCCGGGCATTGGTCACGGCCGCCCGTGATACTGGGCCCTCCACGCATCTTACTACCTGCCCTCGTAAATCACCTTTCCACATACTTATTACTAATTAGTCAGCTATTCCGAGCCTTTGTCGGAGTGGACGCGCACCGTATGCAAGTGAGATTTCTCTTTACAGGCCATCAACCTCCCTCCCTCACAAAGCGCGCCAGCCATGTCAAGTTCCTTTAATCCTTTCCGAAAGTAGCGACATACAATGCACCACCAATCATATCACTTCAAGGAACCAAAACCAAGCTTTGCCTCAAATATACAACTTACATTTCTTAAATATTCGTATATCTTAACTATTTGTTTAGTACTAAAAGGGCTTGGAAATTATACATACGAGTATGACCAAGTTTAACGTACAAAGGAATTCAGAAATTATATTAATATTTTTCGTAAATGATATATAATGTACAAATTTATTTTTATTTCCTTATATACGGACAAAAACCTTTTTAAAGGTAATATTTGCACGATAGAATATTAAAACATTGATTAATATAAACTAAAGTAGAAAAGCAGAACTTAAAAAATTAATAAAAACAATAGGGATAATTTTAGAGACTTATAATAAAAGTTTGATAATTTTTTTTAAATTTGTTTAAATCACAATTGAAAAAGTCTACATCGCTATCT
This sequence comes from Hermatobates lingyangjiaoensis, assembly GCA_026182355.1. Lineage (NCBI taxonomy): Eukaryota > Metazoa > Arthropoda > Insecta > Hemiptera > Hermatobatidae > Hermatobates > Hermatobates lingyangjiaoensis. The sequence goes on along the minus strand of JAPFBL010000014.1, from coordinate 2,224,016 downwards.
AGACTATTACCCTAAATTATCATCCGAGACATCGAGGAATTAACCAAATAGTTATTCTTTTGATTCGGTATATAGAATATTTTTGGCGCTTTTAAAACATACTTTGGGACATAGAAATATAATTATTGATCACAATCAACATTTTATAATTTCATTCTGTGGTTTGCACTTTGATGGATACATATTAATCTCATAAACTCATGGTAACATAAGAAGATTCTACTTAATCTACTGACTCCTCACCCAACAGGCCACTTCTTTTACTGATGGCGACTGGTGCAAACTATAGAGCCCTGTTTTACCAGCTTTATTTACTCTTCTTTCTCTGTAATTTGACGTTAGGACCTCGTGGATAGTTTCATTTCTCTCAATGAACTTTACTTTTAGTCAAAATAAAATGGTTTACGAATACAAGTAATAAATTGATTGATATGCAAAGTAATTGAGGAAAGTTTGACTAAATCACAAATTCATTTCACCATATTTTGACATTCATAATCGTCAGGAGGTGACTCTACCTGATTAAAACATATATGACATTTTCATATCAATTTATCGGGTTGTTGTTGCCGTGAAGGTAGTGAATGTCAAAATAAGAAATAAGATATTATTATTTTTTTTTATGTTACTTTTCAGGAATACTCCTGAATGCTACGTACTAAAGGGAAGGGTTACTTGGACTAGGCCACAAGACCCCGACCAAGATTTGTGTGCTTGAACACTCTTACCCTAGGCTATGTCAGATGTTAAAATTTGTACAATTGACTTGATATAGCATTTATCACATATAATTGAAACGTACAATTACTTATGAAAATAAGATGACAGTCTGCTTAATTTTGTTGGGTAAATCCTAAATAGACTAGGCCTGAATTTTTCATTCATGCAGTGAATTACTGCATTTTTCAGGTTTCCTTCCTTAATATCAGATTATTTTTGAGTTTTTATGTTTGATACATACAAAATAATAGCTATATTATAAATGTATAATATTTATATATTATATTAAATTTGATATAATGAAATTGAAATATTATTTCAATAAAAATTTTTTTTTTATACATTGTATTTTAATTTTATTTTTTTGTGGTCCAGGTTATATCAGGGGCAACTTGCTTGCCTCTGGACTGGCAGTCCGGGTTCAATACTCACTCTCTTCCTTGATTTATTCACTTGAGGGGTGAATCTCAGCACGTCGTTACAGGAGGTCCCAAGTATGTACAATTTCAGCTATTAGTTAAAAATTCCGACTCTAAGTACATTTGATTCCGACAAAAATTAAGGACTCCCAATATAGAATTAATTTTTATTGTGTGGTAAAACAAAGAGCCAATGTTCAGCCAATTTGTGTTCCATTGTGGGACTGCCACTGCAACCTGACCTAACCTACTGTATTTTAAAGAAACCTGTTTTTTTACCTCTATTTCAGATCGGAATGTGAGGTATTTGACAATGGAATCGTTTACATAGAACTTAATATTCCATAGGCCGAAATTCTTATCGGATAAATAAATAATTTTACTTCGTTTTTCTTTTTACCGGTGTTTAAAAAATTGTCCATCTTCTAAAACATATTGAATATCTATTGTGGACCTACTGTATATTTAAAAAGTAGATAGTAATCTCATTCGTTGGTACCACCCAAAATATCTACATCATTATTCGATAATGCCTTATCTTACTATTTGTTGAATTTATATTGTCATTTAGCTATTTAATCTAAACGTTTATACTTTTGAATCAGAACCATTTTAATGATTCCGTTTTAATAACTTCCTATCTCGCACTTTTTATTTGTATCATCTGTGTCCCTCTGTGATTTTCGAAATGTTCATTAACTCTTCAATGGTTTGAATAATTCTCTGGTTGTTGATTGGTTTTTAAGTTTACTGTAGTTTTCAGAAATAGACCAGTAATATAATCCTGATATAATATCAATACGATATTAAACTAAATAAAAGAATAATGCAGCCTCTTCCTTTAGCAGTCTTTAAAGGAACAGGAGAGCTCTGCAGAGAGACTGGACATGGGGGAGATAATAGAATCTGTGGAGAGCCTGAGGGGAATCAGTGTCGAGAAGACTGGCTCAGGGGTGCATTAATGATTTCTCGCATTGTCGTGCGGCGGCATAACTCTAATCTAGAACAAACAAACCAATACTCTGTCAACATCTGCTTTTAATTTACTTTAGACAGAGAAAGAAGCCCGCTCGACTCCATTAGCGACGAAAGCATTATGTTTTATGACTCTTGTTAAATGTGTAGACGACAGTAGCTTTCGTGACAGTTTTATTTAAGCATAACGTCTTCTATACTAAGATTGTAAAGTGTCCTTATAACTTACATATTGACATTTGTAATGTATTTAACATCATGAAGTGATGGCTTTTTACATATTAAATACTAGCAGAGACGTGCTCGTCTTTGATGGGTATTTTATAAAAATTCAGAGATGATACGTGTACTTCAAACTATTATTAGAAAAATTATAGAATAAGAAAAAATATATGTATTAGCATAGTGTTAAATAAGTGCCTCTGTACACACCTTATTAGCTGCCTGTCCTTCAGGTGCATGAAACAACAGAGAATTGGAACCTCTGATTCTTGATCAAGCAAAAACCAAGAAACGCTTGGTCTCACTCACTTCAATTCCTGCCGTAGAAATTTTTTGGCCTTGTGACTTATTTATCTTCATTGCAAAACAGACGCTGACTGTAATTTGAATTGAATGGGACAATTGCTAGGTATCAATGATATGCGTAGTATAAACACTGGCTCCCCAGCACCACAACCAGTGGTGATATCAACTCAAGTTTCTTGACAGCATGATTGGTGTCCCCACTTCAAGTTTGAAGTCATGAGCAGTTAGTCCAGGAACAGTCACGGAGTCAAGAAATTCAACTGGATAATGAACTGCTTCCTCATCACTAATCACTCTGTTTACTGACTTGTAAGTTGTTTTCTCAGCTTGATATAGTGCGAGAACTTATTTATCGATTTCTTTTACCTGCTCATTTGTAGAGCATTGCTCGTTCACAAAGCCAGTTATTCTGAACAGAAGGCAGATCTTGAACTTCGGGAAACAAATTTTAAATTATCTCTTGCTGAGAGCTTAAATGGAAATGAAATTGAAATCAATTAACAATACTTATTTTTATACCTTTATATTTTTCAAAATAAACATGTCTGTAAAGTTTGCCAAAGACAGCTTAAAGTCCATAACTTCACTTCTACGTTGAATTTTGAATATATTCAAAGCTTAGATTTTAAGATAGATATACACAAACCTACTTTCACAGTTTCAACTGGCTATGTCTTATGGTGGCTGAATGTACTTTTGACAAAAGTTTGTGCTTAAAAGTCAAAAACTTTGCTTCTACGTTGAATTTCCAATCCATTGAAATCTTTTATTTTACAAATCTACTGCAAAAGTTTCAGCTTGATATGTCTTATGGTGGTCGAGATTACAAAGTGACAAAATTTTGCGGCTAAACCGACAAACCGACAGTCAGACAGAAATTTTTCTAATAGTGGATTCGGTTTCTCTGATGTATACAACGTAAAGATAACTTAAAATCGGTCAGTTCTAAGAAATGTATAGACAAAACTTTTTTTTATTCATATAAATTATTATGCAAACAGCATAACATGGAAGAGACAAAAAACATAAACGTTTTATAAAAAAAGTATTAATAACAAATTTATCAATTTAAAACATTTAAAGTGATAGAATCTATAATAAGAGTTAACATGCCTGAATAAAATTGGTAAATGTTTGCTAAGTTAATTTAGTAATTTTATTATTAAATTAACGCTCCCAATATTCTACTTACCACATGCATGTAAAGTTTATTTACTATTTACAATATAAGAAATAACTTTGTAATGAATTAGTATTAAATAACTGGAGTGGTCTAGACACAATTATACTCTAAGAAAGCTATTATTGAAACTGGGAATGCTCAATTTAGTGATTTCCTTATATTATAATTTGGCTAGCATAAAATTTAACAAAATAAAGTCTAACGTTTGGCGCTAAGGACTCCACTGCTATTAAAGGCGTCTAAAATATGTTTAAAATTTTCTAAAAAACTAAATCAGAAGCTTTCTATTTTCTGGGATAAGCAATAATCATTCTTCAAATATATCAAAATTAGAACTACCTACATTTTATAGGAATCTAATCTCTGTTTGTAAAACCATACCGCCAATACTTCTCCCGGAATGTGTAAATCCATTGAATTGCGGACACAATACCAATAAAACTGATGTAAAAAAATTGAACATGTACCTACATAGTGAAGACTGATTCAAGAATGATAATATTTTTAATTTTTTTTTCTAATTTTTCATCATTGACATGTATGGTATGTATATCATTGACATAATTCTTTTCCATTTTGTGTTAATTGCAATAAGTTTACAAAAATAATATTTGTTTATAGTGATAATAAATTATTCTTTAATGTGAAGTCAGCGTTAGTTGTCTAAAATTTTAGGATTTTGTTAGCATCGAGTGAATACGTGGAACGTCTACTAAGCGTTGTAATGTTTTAAATGTGTTTTATTGGAAAATTGGAGGTAGCTTAAAATAAAATGTTTAAATATGTTTGTGAAGTAGGAGTACAAAGTTTAAATTATTTTTGAAGGAGAGACAGGCAGACGGAGGCAGGATTAAGTCTGAGAGATGTGACAAGCTAGGGATGATTTTTTGACGTTCGGCTCATCGCAGGAGATTACTGATGTATCCTTTTAAAATTATTAGGCGTTGGGAGGGTGGCTTATGTGTGCAGGCAGAGCTTGTTAACCGTCAGTTCACTCGCGGGCGTCACATCTGCGCTCCCCTGATCTCTAATTCTCATAGACGGCAATATTGAAGAATTTACGAGGCAGAGGCGGATACGAGCCGTCGTCGCTGCAATAACAGCGTGATGGACAGCTCGCACCTGGGCAGAACGGGGTGTCGTATGGGCGTGGTCGCAGGTGCCCCCCAATGATACTGCTGTTTTACTCCATTCTTCCAACAGCCTGTTTTTTACATTATCTTTTTTTTCATCTTGTGATTGACACTCTGCTTCGCCCAACCGTCAAACAGCAGCATAATACCACCCCTCTTGCCAGGACAGTCGAGTCACCTCCTTTACGATATCCCATATCTGTGGTTTTTGTTAAAACCATAAGCCTTCACTATTCAATCCTTGTTGGGAACGATTTTTACTGCTCTCTCCCTCGACGCTTTCACAATTTAAGGGTCATTTATATATAGACCCCAAACATGTTGGTTCTTCTTTGTCCAGGCTTGACAAAGTACCTTATCGATGATGACTGATTGCTAAAGCATACCTATGAGTCAGTCATTTCTGTTACAATGTGCTTTGCCAGCTACTCGCAGCCTTTACATTTACGAGAAAGCTTAATGCTCAACTAGGGATTCTGACGACATGAAACCTTTAGTATTTCATATGATAGAATCAATAATCTGGATAATTGGAAAAAATCAAAATGGGATTTTAATTTATAATTATTACATCAAGTCCTGTGCAATGTGTTACTGTATTTAGTTTATTGATATTGAAACATGTAAAAAGAAATTAAATGAAATATTTAATTGGTTAATAACCAGTTAAATAAAATAACCATATTTGGTGACAGTGACATATATCAACTGAAATTATAATTTTTATGATTCCAAATGTTATAATAATGAAATTACGCATACAGATATTTTTTATTGAAGGAGATCTCAGTCTTTTGTGGCTTCTACACAGGATGACAAATATATTTTATAGTAAGTAATGTCGAAATGTTGTTTTCGTTTCTGATGGTTATAGATGGTTAAAACCAATGAGTTGTATATGGGTGTGTGTGTATTGTGAATAATACATTTTGTTGAATTTTCTTAATTATGCCGTACATTGTGAATACTCAATGCAAATTTTGGCTACAATTTGTAATCTATAGAATACCTTTCTTTAAAGCCATCTTAAAATCTGTAAAAGAAGAGTAGAAATTTTAACTTTTCAAGGGGCAAGAATAAATGTTCAGATGATACAAATTGGAAAAATGAACATTCTTAATGAATAATTCGTTCATAGATGTTAAAAAAAAGAATATATGCCAAGTTGTGTTTTGACAGTTTTTTGAACACTTTAACGGACTCTGCTTCTATGTAAGTTACTAATAGTGATATTAGTGTCAGCCACTATGGATACTTATGGTGATTAACTATGTTGCTAAAACAAACTTTGTTTACACAGCTATGTAATTATTAAAAAAAGATTGTTAGTAAAGATTATGAATGGATTGATCCCAATACGGTGTAGTTTTGCGTCAAAACAGTTAATTTTGAGTGTTGCTAGGCTCGTGTCCACAGCGAGTTCAAGAGTAGTACGCAGAGCAGTGGCTTAAACAAGTGTAACTGCCACAATTAGTCTTCAAAAACACGATTTCACTTCCTGTCCAGTCGAAAATGATTTCTGGCTGATGTTATCGAGCCAATTGCACGCTGTTGACCACTGGTGCAGGACAGCTAATCGAAGTCAATCTAGAAGGGGAGTCAACTTAGTCACACTAGAAAAACAATAAAAAATTAATGGTTCTATTGGATAGGATATTTAAAGGCGGGGTCGTGATAATTGGAGGAGAGGAGGGCCATATGGCGCACTAGTGCTCCGATTTATGGTGACATTACACGCGATAAGTGTGGACAAGAGGCTATCTCGGAGACAAAGCCTGACTCTAACAAACAGACGAGCGACGAAACAACCACTCGGCCTTTCACAACCATCTCTGCAAGTGGTGCAATGTGTTATTTCTCACGCCTCCAACCCCACTGAATATTTTTAAACAAGGTTGTAGAAACCCACTACAGAGTATACCCGGCAATAGGATCGTACTTAGAGGGAGGGAGGTAGTCTGCACTGCAAGTCATTTTCTTCGCATTTTTGTGTATATTACAGGAAGATAAGTAAAGTGGTCAAATTTTATTAATTTTTAGAGATTGGAAATTGGGTATCACCATAGGTTACAAAATACCGTTGCTCCAGGGGCCAGAAGTGTTCATTATTGCATTTTTACAAAGAGTTTCTATGAGGTTTGTAGCCAGTGACTTACGGGAAAAGTTTTGAAACATGATCTGAATAACTAATAACTTCTAACAAAACATTGTAAACATCTATTATAGTTTTAACAAATTAAATTAATAATTATATTATTATTGAGTGAGTCATTTGACTCACTCAAGACTGTAAGTTTCAGAAATAATTAACCTCGATATACGAGGTGTATAAATAAAGTAGTGAGACTGGCAACGTCGCTTTCGATCTGGCAACGCTGGAGACGCGTGGCCTTGAGCAGCGTCAGGTGCATCTGTCCGTAGCGTTGGTTTTCGTGAAATGGTTTTTTCTTGAGCGTTTTAAAAATGAGTGACCTCAAAGTTGAGCAGCGGTGTGCAATCAAATTTTGCTTCAGACTTGGACATAATGCAACCGAAACTTTTGAAAAACTTCAGGAGGCCTATGGAGAACGTGTTTTATCAAGGGCACAGGTTTTTCGGTGGTTTAAGGAATTTTCAGAAGGAAGAGAGTCGATTGAAGATGAACCACGAAGCGGAAGGCCTTCAAGTGCAAACACCGATGAAAATTTCAACAGAGTACGGAACCTTGTGCGTTCAGATCGACGCTTGACAGTCAGAATGATCGGGGAACAGTTGAATTTGAATCACACCTCCGTTCATCACATTTTGACCAATGAATTGGAGATGAGAAAAATTTGTGCGAAAATGGTTCCGAAAATTCCGAAAAGAAAACGAGTTTTTGGCCAGTAAAAACATTCCTGTTGCTCCTCAGCCTCCTTATTCACCAGACTTGAGTCTTTATCACTGTTTCCTCTTCCCGAGATTGAAAAATCACCTCAAGGGAACTCATTTCGGGACACTACAAAACATACAAACTGCTGTAACCGACCAGCTGAAGGCCATTCCAGAATCCGAGTTCCAGCAATGCTACAATGATTGGAAGGACCGTCTCCAGTGCTGTGTGGCTTCCGAAGGGAACTATTTTGAAGGTGACAATATCACATTGTAATTATATTTGAATAGAAAATTTAAAAAAAAATCAGTCTCACTACTTTATTTACACACCTCGTATCTGTAATTAATACATGCTGTCGCTAACTTACTGTCAATGCTGTTGCTTCAACTGAAAAAAGCATCAGATCAACAAATCCTTCTAGTAAACTGATTTACACAGATTCTTCTGAATTCCATTATTCAGAATCTGTTCCCTACATAAATTAAAGTAAAATATAATTAAGACATTTCATGAATTAAAAAAATGGCAATTGATTAAAATATACTAAGAACCTACAAACTAATGTTCTGAAAGTTATTTTCCGGCATGGAGAGAACAATAAAATGGTGTTCATATTGAATAAAAAAGACTCATATATGTGGTTAGAGACCTTTAATAGTAGTCATTATGTATCTGGAAAAGGATTGAATCCACGGTGACAATACTACTGATTCCAGACAACTACTAACGAATCCTTCCCGGGGAGGGATCGAGATGTAAAGCGCTATGAGGGCACACACACTGTTAGGGGTCTCAAACCAGATAACTACCGTATGTCAGTCGACCCTCCATACTACTGTAGAATATGTTATCTTCAGATGGTCTTTTTCGAAAATGTTGTTTAAATCCACTTGGCTAACGATTTAAATAGATTGCACATTGGGGTAAAATAAGTTCTGATTAAGCCTTCGTGCCTCGAGCAATGCCAGTGTGTCAAATTTATTGGCTTTGTTGCGCTCAACTTAATTAGAGAATGTGTCCGAACATTTTTTCTAAAGGCTAAAAGGGGTTATTTATAGAGATTTGGAAGCCATGACTGCACCAGTTTCTACTCCGAATAGGAAAAATCGAGCTTGGCAGGGGCCTGGCCTTAGGGCATGTGATTAGAGCCTGCCCTTTTCGAGTCCTAATTGCACTATTGTTGGCCCTTCTGGACCAATTGAACGTTGTCCGTTTATTCCCACTGATAAACCATGTCCTAAACCTAACAATACAAACAGAATCCTTCCATATTCTACCCTTATTTCTAACTGATTGAAGCCATTTAGCATCTACAATAATTGATACTTATAACTGGCGCGTAGCACTTACATTCTTATGTTTGTCGACTTTCACGATTTTTAAAAAAAAAAATTTCACTGATTAATTTCAAAACATTTATTAATTACCGGAAATATTGAAAACCATTTTTTATATAGTTTCAATTAAAACAATGGTGATTTGGTTTTTAATGTTTCTCTATTATTTTTTTGTATTAGTAAATTAGTTATTTAGCCCAGTATACTCCTACTTTTTCCCTCTTTTCCTCCTAGAGCCGGATTTTCCTATACTCTAAAAAAAGCTATATTTAGGCCCTCAAGCCTCTTGGGGCCTCTGCATTTGTGTAAAATTTCAAATTATAATATTTGTGTGCACCACATCTTAGATAGATTAATTGCACCATACAATAATAATGTTTACCCCATTGGTTCTTTATTGCTAAAATAAAACTCAAATATCTAAACAATATTTATACTAGAAGAAAATGAAAACAAACCACTACTATATTTGCTATAAAGTTCATAACATGTCTACAAGGAAAATAAAGAGAAAAAGTATGATTAATGATGGAACTGCACCCGATGCAAGCGAAGATTTGCAATCTTGAGATAAATTTGGAGTGGTGTCTTCGTTCCTTTACACAAACCTGAATAAAGGAGCTGAAGTGTGTTACTATACAGCAGATAAATTTTCGTTTTTGGCAAATTTGGTTTCTACAGTATAGAAGAATATTCCAAATTTGGAAGAGAAACAATATAATGCATTAACAGCAATTGTCCCGGAAAATCGTGATGAAGTGATATTGGCTTTATGAGTGAATTAAAACATTTTCACATATATGTAAATGTATTTACATATATGTAATACTCTTTTTCAGATAATAAAGGAGTATAATACATTTTTACATCAAATAATATAAAGAGAATAGTTATGAATCCTTTCAAAATGTAAAATGCATCTTACGAATATTATGTTTTATGCGTACCATGCGCTCCAGTTTATGTTTACTGGAGAGATATCGTATTCACAATTAATGCGAAGAAACAATCGACTTGAAACTAATATGTCAGAAAAAAATCTGGAAGCCTTTGGTCTTCTACCAATAGAGAATGAGAAGTTATGCACCATTTCGTTTGATAATTAAAATCACGCAAAACACCACTTCAATTTATTATACCATATCATGCTTTATTAGTTAAGTATTGCTACTATGTAAAATATAGTTTAAGAAGTTCAATTTAACCCAAAGACACATGCAATGTGATATTCGACTTGCTAGCGGGTACATTTCACAGGCCCCGATATTTTTCAGTTTCAACTTCTATAAGTGCCAGTAATTTCATTTTTGTTGAAATATCTCTCAAAAATGTTCGTTTATATTATTCAATGCTTTATATATAAGCTAATTTTATATTTTAGACAATCAAAAAACAACCCAGACAATCAAACTTCACAGTAGTGTACCTTTCATTTGTAGTTAACAGAAGCATACAATGTATCTGGCGCAAAAGCGGTACCAAACAAAGGTCAGATAAGGTAACTAACATTTCTTCTTTCAAAAGATCTAAGCCTATGTTCAATGGGAGAGGTTCATGGAGAGCCTCATTAAATTCATTTTTTGTCTGATGGATATTCCGTCCATATTAGAAATATCTTATATTTAAATTCATCTGAGTTTTATAATAAGTATAGTGTTGCTAACGTTGTTCGGGCTCTACTCCATACTTTTGACATAGTACTCTTTGAGAAATTGTTTAGCTTTTTAATGCTAGTGCAGCATTATCAAGTTAACAATATATTATCTAATTAAAACAAGCTCCTCTCCTTAAATTGACTCATTTTATACAATCGAAGACATCTTCTTTAAATATGTCTATAATATTTTACATATGGGTATTAGTCGTGAAGCAAGATGAACTTTAATGCATCACTAGCCTAAGTAGGTAACATATAATATTTCCGTGATTAAAAATAAAAGCGTTAATGTGAATCAAGATCAAAAAATTCTATGTAAGCTACTGATGATAGATGCTTAAGATCCAAATATGAAATTCATCGTAAGTCGCCAACACCATTGTTCAGTATGATTATTGTAATTATGAAACGGCTGTTCACTGTTGTAAATTTTCAGTAAAATTCATGCAAGTTTATATTACCTGTATATAACGCATTATGGTCTCAAAACGCAGTATTGTGGGCTTAAACCTAGATAAAGCTTTTCCCTAGAAATCTGTTTAACTTTTGAACATATTATTTTAATATTAAATTAATTTAAACCATTTCAAGAAACAAACCGTATTTCACAAGTGGCTTACAAGATCTCACCTGAGTTTTGTAATTTACGTAAATTTGTTTAACAAGAAAATGTTTATTGTTAATTGATTGAGTTATTTGGGAAAAGGATAATACGTTTGTTGAAATATAGATAAAACAATGTTAGCAAATATCTTTTATTACGACCAGGCATAAAGCACACAGTGAATTGCGATATTCGTGATCTATAAACTAGCCGACTACATTTCATTTTACTACTACATTATGCTGCAGTATATGACTGCTGCAGACCACATAACTACTGGTCTCGTAAATGAATCAACTCTATCCACGTGCTTTCCACATCAATAATGTAGCTATTTACTAAATGTGCAGAAAAAGAGTGGTGTAACTTTTCTGATACCGACAACCTAATAGTGGTAATTATAAAAGACACTGTAATAAATATAGCCTGCAAGTAGACAATAATTGTTCTCATTCGTTATCCTGCAGAACCAGTTTCACAGCGAAGAACTTGACTAAGTGTTACTAATTGTTATTATTATTGTAACATAATAATTATTATGTCAAAAAATCCCCGTTGTTTAGTGATTGTTAATACTTGAAAATATAATAGAGTTTTCAATCAAATAATTAGAGATTATTTCACAAAGGATGAATTAAATGTTCTTCAACAAGGAAATTATAAGAATTAAATTGGATTAGAAATCGACATTTATGAAACTGGCCGTCAAAAACGGAATTTTAAATAGAATTGAAAAGGAATTCTGATTCTGACATACTGATAACTATAACAAGAAAACCTGTAGCACTTTTTTCTTCATTTTCTATAAAATTGTAATAGGTTTGTACCAATTTTTATGGTACTGAGTGCTTTTATATTATTAGATAAGTGCTCCTACTGGTTTCAAAACGTTTCAGAGAAACTGTGGCAACAAATGTTTTGAAACAATTTACAATGTCTTATAATAAAAATTCAAGGAATTTTCAACAATTTTCATTTTCAACAATGAATAGGAAAATTCAAGTAATTAAGAAGAAATCTTAAAATAAGCTGTTGAAACGCACTATGAATGACAGCGACATGTATGAATCATTTTCCTCTGTGTTTTCTTCACTGAAAAAAGTACTTAATGATTATTGTCAAGTTTTGAGTTCAGCAACTACTGATATTAAATTTATTCTCAGATTAACAGGAAAATTGACAAACTTGAGTTTCCTGAGAAGTCAAATGATAATAAACAATTTGTCTCCCATTATTTCAAATTCTGCCTCTTGATGGAACAACGTCAAAGAAGTCGTTAGTTAATAAACAATTACAATTAAATAAGATTCGATTTTATCTACATGTGCATTTACTTTTCCTGTTATCACTTTGTGATTTATATTAAATTGTTAATTTCAATGTAATTATTATAACATTGTAATTACATTGGAATAGTAACAAAATTGTAATTAAGGTATAACAGATTATCCGATTGTAATTGTAACATTTTAATTGTAACACAATTGTATTAAGGTGTAACAGATTATCCAACTAAATAATTTAGTTTCTTTTATGCAGTCTGAGATAATATGTAAGGAAAAATGATGTGAACCGCCACAAAAAGTTGTTCTTAAAAAAAAGAAGAATAAGAAATTTTTAGGAAATGCCGACCACTGGTCTATCTTTAGACTGCAAAGTCTACAAAAAAAATTAAAGCAATATTTGACTTGTAAGTTGTTTAAATAATTTTATTGCAAACTGATATGCATGCTCACATGAAGCCAGTGAACTAATTAGAAGATGATTAAGAGAACTGCAGTGTAGAAGAGTAACCTGACGCTTGTTAATTTAAAATGTTACATAATGAAAGAGTGAGCAGTATATGTCATCAGAATAAATCGTTAATTCAAATGGTAAAAAGCCAATTATCTAAAGTCCAATTACCGACTTTTTTAAAACAATATTACAAGCCTCAAGTCATCTGATATTTTAATAACAAGAGAATTTAGTATTTGATATAATTTCAATTCAATGTAACCAATAATAAGAATATAAATAATTAAAAATATGCTTAATGCATTTATTAATTTTATTAACAGCACAATACTATTTGATAATTAAAAATTGTTCTCAGTTACATCAACTGTACCAGCCTGACGAGAACAAATCCATTAATAAACAAAAATGTTGCAAAGAATCCCATTTGTTCCCGTTATTATGGTGAACATTCTTCCATTCCATTACTTTTCCTTTCATTTTGATTATTCGATGTTCTGATGCTCTGATCAGTCAAACATAGCAGATCTTAAACTCTTCAAAGTAATTCAACCTAATTAATATTTTTTTTTATTTTTTCCCTATTTTCCTATTGTTATATGTTATTTATTTTCACATTTGCGTCCATCGGCCTATCAAACTAGCTAACACTCCTATGTTCAGCATAGCAATTTGAGGCTTTGCAGCCTCGTCCGTCCTTCAAGTGGGTCCCTTCTCTACAGTGTAGATGACAAAGTTGTCAGTGTCCTTACTCTCAACACACAAACACAAAGTAGAGAGGAAGCCAAGACAATGCGCTACATGTGGGTTGGAGGTAGTCACGGTCAATAGCCATTGTTTCCATATTTAAGATCTTCCAATAAAAAAGGAAAAAACTTATTTGAAGATTTTGATTATTTTTCCCTGTTATTTATAATTTTGCTTATTGAATTTTTTTTAGTATAAATTTCTTGTCTTTCCAAAAGGTGATTGCCATTCTATGGATGCAGCGTAGCATATATCAGGTAAAATATAACATAGGATAGTAATGCATTTCAGAGTGGCAAGGAAAATAAGGTAAAATAGCAAAAAAACAGTTGAAGGATATTGAGTGTCTCCTCAATACGCCAGTGATTTCCAATCTTTAAACAACCTAGTGTTTGGTTCGACATTGTGTAATAACTTTGGGGTTCTAGTACGCTGGCGTTTGATCCAGAAATTTGCTTAAAAATAAAGTCATCAGGTTCTTCATCACTCCACGTATTCTTTAATCATCTCTCCAGAATGTCAGGTACATGTCACAACTGACTGTTGTTCCTCTAAAGAGGAATAGACGTAGACAGCTTTTTTGGGCAGAGCACAAAATACGTTCGCCTCTGTGGAATCATCATAGGAGTATACTTTGAAAACGCCCAAATTATTCTATGTTCCATGACATAAAAATAATTATTTGCCGCATTACCCACTGCCTTGTATGATTTTAAAGTCTAGTGGTCTGTATAACTGTACAGATTTGCTTAATTGCAACATAAAGAAATTTAAAGAAGTAATGAAACATTTATTATCGCTATCCTTCATTATGTTACAGTTTGTATAAGTTCCACTGACTCAATCTTGATTAATTTAATTATCAATATTATTACTGATATGTATAATTGGTGTTTATTAGTTTATTATGTATTTATTATTGTAAACATAAAAATAGACCATGTACTGTAAAATGATAGTAAATAAATAAACACTTATGCGACTGTAAGAAGATTAGGGAAGATTTAACAGCCTATACAGCTGATGATCCAACAGACGAAAATAAAAGTGGGGAGTCCCGTACAGAAAATGAAGTGAAGTTAAAAAAAGGAAAAATGAAGAGGATGAGAAAAATGAAGTCTGAGAAGACGAATAATGATTCATAAGGTTGAGAGCATGGATGTAGAATAATCTGACGGCGAAGTGGTGGATTGAAAAAGTTGAGAGAGAAGTGATACTATTTGAGAGACCTGCAGTGACGGTGAGTCAGAGTCTGTTACACTATAGTTTTTGAGAAAAAATGATTTTACTGTTTCTTATGAGCTAAAAACTACGTAAATAGATTCTACTAACTATCCAGCATATCCAAGAATAAATCTTTAAAATTATTAAATATTTTTTGCTAACTTTAAATAGATGAACATTTTTGGCACGTTCAATAATTAGAAACTTTCAGATCTAATTCAATTCGATCGTTTGGTAAGAAAGAAGTCTTGGTAGGAGAGACCTGTGGGTGTTTGAAGTGGTTGCCGTGTGGTAGGACTCGAGTAATTGGAATGTTTGGCAGCTAATAAGAGAAGAAAGTTGAAAGCCCAGGTGGAGCTTCAAAGGCTTCGTCAGTCAGGAGATTTGCATCGCTCGTTCGCCCATTACGCTCACTGATGGAATACTGTTTCCATAACCCATTCTCTTCCGTAATTCAATTCTATTAAGTTAGGGCCCTTCCTCAGATGCAAGCTAATCACCAGGCTTTAGACACACTAAAATTGACTCTGCATTCACAACGATCCTTCTGTCGTCTTCATCTTCGACTGAAGTCAGTTTAGTGAAAACATAAATAAAACATTGAAAACTTATATTATGTAATTTCATTAAGAAAATATTGTAATTTAATCCTCTCAAAGTTATTTTATCAACGGTATTTAAGACAGTAACGAGAAGGATTTCATCCTAAATTCCATACTAAATACTTATCTTGATCAGCGTAACCAGCCCTTCGGAGGGCACTAACCGTCTGGGGCGAGTAATGCGGTGACCAAGTAGTTCCTTTTGGACTCTTAATAAGAATTCTTAAGGTGAGAGGATGTTGTAAGCTGTGCAGCTGCTTCTGGTGTATTATTCTAGTCAGTTAACTTTTGTTGTTTAGATTAAGAAGATTTTTCTACCAGAACCCCGGTAGGACAGATTGGTTCTATTAGGCCTCACTTCTATCACGCATTGAAAGAGAAATGATGTTCTCTACTGTTACAAAGAAGAGTGCTCCAAGTTAGTGTACCTAACATGGCGCATTATACACATTTATTAAGAACTTATACATTCTGAGTAAGGCCTGGCTAGTTAAAATAATTTCCAACAGAAAAGAATATGAAGGAACTTTCTTCTCATTTATTTGAGATAAGTTTCTGTGTAATAGAGGAGTGGGCCATCGACCCAGAGTGGACCTGTGTGAGTTCGCAGATCTAAACTTTATAAATACACACAGTATCTAATTTCAAGAAATTATAATATAATTATAAATAATAAATAATATAATTATTTCTTAATATAAAATAAAAAGGTTCCCGTGATCACTTGATAACTCAATAAGTACATTAAACAAATGAGTGACACTTTCTCACACTTTTTCTTTTACCATCTAAAGAAAAAAAAATTTTTGGTATCAAATAAATTAGGCAATTTCGATTGAAACATTTTTGAGATCACAGTGACCTCTAAGTTGAAATATTTGGCGAAGTTCCAAGCATGTAAAGAAATATAACATTTGGTTTATACTTTAATATGAGGGACTTCCTTTTCTCAACTTCGTGAGCGTTTTCTGAATTTGTCCGGGAGCAATGAAATAAATGAGTGAGTGTACACTGTGATGTACAATAATCATTTTACTGTTCTCAAGTGGGAGGTTTTAAAAGGAAAGCCTTGTTTGGCAAAGCGTTCAAGCTAATGGGAAGCAGGACATTGGTGGCAATGATATACAATTAGAGCAATGTTTCCGACTGGAGTGTAGGTGGGGGCGGCAGAGTCGGTAATACGGTGTCGTTGGCTTAATGGCGGCTTATTTTAGGTTGGATTGAGCCAACTTTTCCAGTTGGTCAGGTAATTTGAAGGAATGGTCCTCTAATTAGGAGAGTGGCCAAAATAAAGGTGTTTTATAGGGATGCTACTGGAAGGCTGACTAATGCATGAAGAGTACTGAGGCCACAGTTACCGGCGTTATAGAACCGGGGATAACTGATATTGCTGCCTTATCTAAACCAGTCCACCTTGATTAGATCCCATTAGGCAAACATCCTCTCTTATTGGCTATCCACAACCAAAACCCTTGTTTACAAACCTGATAAACGAATACGGCATTATCTTGCCTATTCCTACCAATACTGCATTCACTTTGACATTTCTGTTGCAAGTTTCTTTAAAATTAATAGTTTTAATAAATCTCTTTAAAAGTATCAGTTTAAATTATCAAAAACTTTATGATAATTTCATATTACTTATGATATTATATTATGATATTTCATATTATGTTACTTTATGATTTCATATTACGTGAACAAAACATTAATCCCGAATACAAATGAAAGTAATTATGAAATATTTAGTACACATCATTATAGATTTTCTATAAAAAATATTCAAAACAAATTAGGTCTAACGAGACCTGTCACTCTTTTAATTCTCAAAATAATTGTACTCCAAAAAATGAATAGATAAACATTAGAAATTAGCCCTACGGAAAGAATGAAATATGTCGTATATATATGACATCAAATTATTTCTTTAGGATTGGCATATTGACCTGCTATGTGTTTTAGTTACTTGCGGTGCTGTCACTAAAAGCGATGTTTAAGGTCGAGTTTTCTTTATTGTATGGATGAGAGTTATGGTCTACGAAGTAGAAGTGAGCTCCTCTAACAAGTAAAAAGGTAACTCAAGAATCCCCAAAGCAATTTAGCATAAAGGTACAGGTATGTATGGTGTATAACATTTAGGTACAGGTATATAAAATATGCCTTGATTATAAAACAATTACTATGAATTTACTATGGAGACATGCTTTTTATTCTTTAATGTTAGGAGAAGAAAAACACAAATACTTGAAAGTTATAGACGAAGTTTTCTTATATAAAAAAAGCATTCTTACGAAAGTTTCGAAGGATACGTTTCGAACACATAACACTCTTCTTCAGGCTATCTTTAAAAGTTAAAATATTATAATAATTTATTAAATAAGCGAATTAAAAAGTGCAATAGAAGATGTCGAGGAGACATAGCTGCTAATAGTTAGAAGGTATGGGCTATACGAAGTAATTGTTCAAACTCCAAGGAGTTGGGGAGAACTGGAAGGGAGGAGAAGAGCGAAGTCATATTTACAATGCATAGAAATGGACCATTAACAAGAAATTAACAAAGAAATCAAGTATTTAAGTTTAAAATTAAAACTAAGAAGATGAGACAACACTTTATTATTAATTTTTGTTATGTTTATATGACCAGTTTCAGAAATCATGGACACAGCGAATTTTAGCATTAAAAAAAATTATTTTCGTATAATGGATTTGTTGACCTAATAAGATTTAGAACTAAATATCCAAATTAAACTTACTAATTACAAATTAAAATTACTATAAAAAACGTAAAAACTAGAACCAGGGTCAGTGGTGATTTCTTATGACAACATTTTTGTGAAAAGTGAGTTAAAATTGTTATGACAGCTGAACATACTGTTTCTGATGTATTCTTCAAGACGTTCCCTGTTCGATACATCAAATGATTGGACAGTTATACCAATGCAATAGCAATATATATTATAGCGAATAATATATAAATAATATAATAAATAAATAATAGGGAAACAAAGATGATGGACGATGAAATGGAAAGCGCTTATTGTGTGACATGGGAGAAAATGAGTTGTCATGAATAACGTAATTTGTGAAGCAGGTGCTGTAGTAATATTAATGCGCAGGGAATTATTGCTATATATAACGGTTAGATCTCGGTGGTTTAAGTATTTAATAGTCTACCATGCCTTTGTGAATTTAATATGGAGTTTCAGACTATTTAATAGCCCTAATAAGCTGTTTAATTGCCTTAAGGACCCTAAAGACTCTTAAGTAACCGTGACGTCATTAACACAGCACTGCTGAAATAAAATCAGTTTAGGAGGGAATGATAAGAGGGAACTATATTATGTCTTAGAGAACTTTGAAAGATCAGCAGAGGAGAAGAAATATTGGAACTCTTATTTTAATAAAATACAACTTACAACTATTGTGGATAAAAAAGGTCATTTTGATGATCTGAAAAGGCATCTTTTTCAGTTTGTTATATTAACATTAATTATATTTTAGTTGAACCAGTTAAACTATTTAAAAATCCCACCACATTATAATTTCAGTTTTCAAATATGTAGGACATAGAAAAGTTTCATTTCCTAACTAAATTAAAAAATTAGGAATATAATCTATTTATACAGTAAACATTATAATGGTTTCATTACAAAATGTTTTAAAGCAAATTGTAAATTAAATAAATTAGTGTTAAATGGATGATTTTTTGACTGAATATTTAATTTGTCCTTTTTACAAATAATTAGATTTTTTTTTTCAAGCTGAAAATTGAATAGTGCTGAAAATTGAAGAGTACAATGTAATATTACCTTCCTATAAGTAAGAAAATCTGGAGTGGCCTACACTCAACTTTACTATAAGTAAACTAATATCAAACTTCTTGGGTATATAATATATCATGTCTGATTTAAGCATAATATAATCGTCTAAATGGGAGATGTTTATTAGTCTTTCATTCCTGAGGTAGTACAAATAGTGATTGATCAACTTATCAATAGATAAGCCTTTTTTGTATGTCACAGAAATATGGATATACAATCATTAGCATTACTACAGCAGTAACAACATTATGAAAAGCCAAAGTGAAAATTTGCTTATACGAAATAATTCCCTTGAAGAGAGCATGGCTTTTGCTCCAATAGCCCGTGGATCTCTTACAAAGATTATCTGACTTCCTTCTAGATTTAATACTTAAGACAAATTTTCCCATTTAGAACTTAAAAATATTTTAAATATTTTAAATACATTACCAATTTTTTGTTTGAAATGTCATAAAAATGTAAGAAAAAATGTCGTTTTCAGATCATTTTTAATTTAAGATGTAGGATAATTTCATTTATTATTTTTAAAAGAATTTTTTTTTAATTCTGAATAATGTTCTACATTTTTGGACTTTTATTAAATTATTATACTGGAAATTTTTGTGGCATGCTAGAGTTTTTAAAAACTTACTTTTCTTTCCTTTTGTCAAAAATCATAAAAAACCAATTTACTCTGAGGGAATGTTATTTTTTCCCACGTGCTCTACTCTGTTATAAGTTTGCTGTAAATGTATATTGAGAAAAAATATATCGGTAATTAGCCACCTTTGCATTCTTAAATCAAGTTCAAAGCCGACTTTTCTGTATAATTTTAAATTTAAAGGCTGGAAGCTTGAAATTTTTAAAAATGATGGTATGAACTAGTAGACTAGAATAGTGAAAAAACTGGAAATTAGACAAAAACATAGAAACCCTTCTATAGGACGTAAAAGTTCATTCCAAAAACTTCAATATTACCCAATAATAATGTTATTCATAAACGTAAAAAAATCAGCATCTGATATTAAGCTTTTGTGGATTTGTGCAACATATAGATTGATTACAACATTTTGTTAGACAAACCCATCATACTATAAAAAGGATCAGAGATTGTATGTTTCATATGCTATATTGTTGTTGACTTTTTACAATGTATAGCAGGTGATCGCTTAGTTTAGGATAAATAAACAGTTTTTATAGCTTTATTTCTCTTTGCGTAATTGAAATTTCATGAATTTTTTTTATAAATTGCTAATTTTATTTTTCATTTTCGCACAATTTTTCATGATTTTTTAATGAGCCGTTTAGCGTCAACAAAACATTTTCTGAAAAAAGAACTCATACTTTAACGCCCCTTTGGCGAATGTAATTTTGAAAAAAAAAATATCTCAACTCATTTTCCACATAATGTTCTATTTTTAGGCATAGTTTCATTTTGATCCGTCAACAGTATGGCTTGTATCGCTCTCACAAGTTTTGAAATTGAAATATAAGTCAAAATGTTTACATTTTATTGAATAAAAAATATTTCCTGCTGTTTTAAAATTCTGAATATATTTTTCGTTTGTTCTATTTGTAAGGTCAAAGATAATCTCAAAATTTTAAAATTCTAGCATTAGCAGTTCAGGAGAAAAAATTGTTTTCTAAAAACATGTTTTTGTCAAAAAAAGTGACTTTCCCGTCATGCATAAATACCCAAACAATAGGGATGATCTACACTAAGGGGCCTATTTTTGTGTAAAATATCAACTTGATCCATCAAAGATTCTGGACCATAGCGTGGTTAGAAGCAATGCTATACACTCACCCACCCACCCACACACACACACACAGACATCATCGAAAAAACTTCATAAAACGACTTCTGGGACCTCAAAACATATAATTCCGTCAAAATTTGGGGATCGAATCTATTCAAGATCACTATACTTTACTTATATTAAAGTAATGTTGTAATAATGATAATTATGGATCAAGAAGATTTTTATGAATTTGCATGTTTTGATATACCCAAGTCCTTTTTTGAGGTTCTTCGATGAAATAATTGCCTAACCCTGGTGTAGAGAAAGTTCGTACATTAAAGTTGAAGTAGGCACTCATGTTTCCTTACCATTTAATTTTATTGAATACAGTCTATTAAAGAAGAAGTTCTGTGAAGTTAAATACTTCAAGTTCTTTTGAAGGAGAAGATTTTTAACTATAATTATCTACATTAATCACTTAAGCTTAAGGAAAATGAGAATGTAATTAAAGCTGACAGTCCTCATCGATGTATAAAAGTGTTGTTGTTTCTTTCATATCTAGTAGAATTTCGTTTAATACTTCGAATGAATTTAGATAACGGAAAACATTGGTGTAAAACAAAGATTTCTTTTGACTGAAGGCAATGTGGCAGCTGATGAAAGTCAGGTTCGTCTCAGGCTGAGTGTTTTGTGTTTTGTTTAGCATATCCTACTAAAGTGTTAGAGCTGCATTAATTTATTCGCAGCAGGTCACAGAGGCTAATGAAAGGCTTATCAGTAGCCAGACGCTGCTAACTGGTCTTCATAGATGACCGAGCCGTTAATAGGCACAGTCCAATCTGCCCTATTGTCACTCGTTTATTTTGCCAATCATTGCCCAATCTTCTTTTACGATCAACACAGTTGGTTCAACCTTGATGACAAATAATGCCTTCAATTATGGTTTATCGGGGACAAACAGCAATATTTCTAACTTGTTATCATCAAATAACGGAAGCTGTTTGCAACGAGATTACAATGCACATTTTACGACGGCTTAACAGGACAGAATTATGGACTGCCGCCTTGCACCTCACTAAACTAAACCTTCCATATCCATCCGACTGACCTCGTTCAGGACAGCTATAAAAGTTAAAGTGGCTTCAATATTCAAATCTAATCAGATAATTGTATCAATAGAAAATAGTACATAGTCTGTATTAAGGAATGTGAACCACAGCACAGTTAGTATTTCTAAATAGAGGTCAGGTGTCGCTTTGTTGTTTGCATGGCAGCCAATTAAGGTACAGAAGCACAACTGAAATCTAGTAATTAACCATAGTTTTTGTAAAGAAGCAAAAGATATTTTTACCGAAGACCAAAAACATGACAATACCGAACATATATGATGTAAGGTAGTCCTTGAGGATAACGACTTGAAATTAACTAATTCATTAATTAAATATTATTGGACTTCTTATAGAGATTATTTATGGTATTCTTAGAACCGGTATAATATGACAATAGTTGATCTGATTCAATTAATTTACAACCCTTCTACTATTACTACTACTGTTCTCTAGACATCACTAACAATCTCTGTACTCACTAACAATGATTTAATTTGTACTCACTAACATAGTAATAATAATACATCCATCCGTTGGTTTACCTGATTTACCAACACAATATGTCCTAATTGTAACTCGAACGCATATTTGTCTAGCTATATGTTGCTTATGGCATAGATCTTCAATTTATATGAGTCTTCAAGACATAAGAGAATGAGTGTTAAGATTTTTTTTCTGTTTATTCGGAGGATAGTTTATAATGAGTCATACGTCGTCATTTGCCTTTTCGCTAGACCAGCTTTCTATCAATTCTCCTAAACTATAAGTCGTTGGGATCGATATCATAGAAGTGAAGTAAAAGTGTTGAGCAAGGAGGCAAACGTACGATGTTATTGTAATATAATAATATGTTGACACATATGCTGTTTGGTACTACATTCTTTGTAATAATGAATGAATGCAATCATAGTGTTCAGCTACAATCTTGGTGCAAAGATTGCATTCAGAAAAACATACGACTTTACAGACAGTGCTTTTTTGTTGAACACACCGTATAACTTGTTCTCATATGAACTTGTGATCATTACTTTTACTTCAATAATAATAATACATCCATCCGTTAATTTTATAGAAGACACCCCTCATGATGAGAATGGAAGCCAAGTATATTTACAACCGCTGTGTGTATTTAAGCTGTTGATGAGAGATGTTTGCGAGTTTTCTCGAAGCAGTGAGAGGAGTTTGCACTGTTGCTTGGACTGAGATTGTCATGCAAATAAACGGTGAGTGTCTGTGGCACATAAAGAGGCAGGCCTTCCCCAGGGCATGGCCACCAAAGAGCTGGAGCGATTCAGTGCCGCCACAATGCCATCCCCGCAGAGGAGCGCATCTCTTTATCCTTGGTCACCTAGCGGAAATGATTGCACAAGGAAACAAGACGGGTTGCCGCATCCGTGGAGGCGCTCGAGGCAACTTGCCACCAACACCCCTCTTCAACTCGCCTCGTCATGAGTCGTAAAGTCGCTCACAACCCTTTACTTCATCAACCCCAGATCGACTCTTCACTTGATTCCTTTTCATTCCCTTACCCGCCCTACCACCTCATAAAAACCAATTAGCTTCCCTTTAAGGCCACTTCTTTTAGCAATTTAATATCTTCTTATTCCAACCGTTAGCTTGGAATGAACCGTTATTTGAATACGAGCAAGTGAAAAGCAAATTTCATTTTCCCGCAAACATAACTAAACGATTAAACCCCCCGCAAACCCATTCCGCCTACACTTTCATTCGTTCAACCACTTACAAATGGAGGTAATGTTTGTGTAAGATTAAATTTCAGGTTTAATGTTGTTTAAAATTACCTTCTAATGTTCATTCTTATTTTATATTTTTAAAACGAACACTTAGGGCAAGTTGAACCTATAATAAGCTCAATAGCTCTTATAAAAAAATATTAATCCAACAAAAATGTATGTATAGCTATTACAAGTAGATCAATACCCCAAACTACTGATGATTTTAATTATCATAGTCTCAGGGAATGCAATGAAACATACTTCCAAGTATTTCCTTATAGCAAGAAGGCAAAATATTTCTATTTTACTTTAAAATCAAAGTCATTTTTACGTCATACGTGATTTGTTAGGTACTTGTATGCATATTTACTGATAGAACCAAAAGTTCAGAGCTCAAATCTAGTGATACTCCTTCATTTTTCACTAGGCAAGTTACAAATTATAAATTTTATTCACCAGAGTGTTTACAGTCATAATGGGTATGGTCCTTATATTTATATTTTAGACCATAAGCTAATTTTATTCACTATAAATGAGCTTGTAGTAATTTATTTTTAAAATTTGTAGTAGTATACGAAATGAAAATTGAACATAAAAGTTCAGTTATTGGGTAGAATACTTGACGATTAGTTTTGATAAAAGAGCTCCAGCTTTGGAGTGTAATTTAAATAAGTTGAGTAAGACCCACTAGGGTGATGAAGGGAGTTGAGTTTGGGTTTACTGACGCTGCCAGAGCAGACAAAGACTTGAGCAAGTTTAATTGCACCGCGTCACCTGGCCGCGCCGCTTTGCTGAATCGCACAACCTTTTGTCCTGCTCAATCTTGTTTGATTAGACCGGCGACGCTGATTGGCTCGCTTCCGATTAGAAAAAGGTGCAACTCGAGCATACCCTCCTCCCACATTGCCTAACCACTCTCAAAACTTCATCCCTCCGCTTCAGATCCCTCTTTTATATCAATTCAGGGCATCTTGTTCGCATCAAGACAATAGCACTTATAGTATGCCCTTTGCCCTTATTCCCAGGAGTTTATTTCACCAAATTTAATTCTACTTTAGAAATTCATAATATTAAAAAATGAATTAATTGTGAATGATGTTTAAAAGTTTTGCAGTAAATGAAGAGGTTTGCACTTATATGATACATCTGTCGCGAAATTTTAAAAGTAATTCAATTTTTAAAATAATTTGTTTATACATGTACTATATTTTTCAAGCTACTTCAAATTATATCTTACTCTAAGCAAAATGAGAGACGGCTTTGCCAACGGCTGTACTTGACCGACCTGGTCTCAAGAGATATCTCAGTGACCACCTCTTCCCTAGTGTCCACGAACTGGGCGCTGTTGCTAAGGACTTTTTCCCTGTACTTTCTTCATCCACCTTTACCTCTTCTAACCTTAGTAAACCCCAAATGAACAAGAATCATACTAAAAACAATAAAAAAAGCAATGCAAATAAGAAATCAATAAGTTAACAAACTTTACTAAGGAATCTGCTAAGAGACTGTTCTCGGACTTTTTCCCTGTACTTTCTTCATCCACCTTTACCTCTTCTAACCTTAGTAAACCCCAAATGAACAAGAATCATACTAAAAACAATAAAAAAAGCAATAAGTTAACAATAAGTTAATAATAAGAAATCAATAAGTTAACAAACTTTACTAAGGAATCTGCTAAGAGACTGTTCTCGGAAAATGTCATTGAAACTGAGTTCTTGAATGGCATGAGTGGCAACAGTAAGGTCATAGTGCTTAATAAAGGATGACCTGTTTCTTTTTTATATGCAAGCTTAGCTTGCTGGAAGTCAAAGTCATATAAAAGTATTAGATTGAATGCAGTCCAATGGGCCAATCAGTTAACAGAAGACCAGGAAGTTTTGTGAACAATAGAAATGATTTTATAGAAGAAATAGAAGAACTATTAAAGTGATTGTACACTGGGAATTGGTTAGTTTAATATATACAGAGATAGAAAAATCCAATATCATAAGTGGCATTAATATCCAAAAAAGAGAATGAGGTTATTGGACACTTAAACAAAGGGAATGATTGAAGAGTATATTTGAAAGGATACAATGTCCTTGCTGTACTGCGGTCCTCTTATTTTTGGACTGATAACTGTGAGTCACTGACTGATAATTTCTTCAAGTCTCTTTATATTATCCTTACTGAATCAATTTTTTAACAACCTGCCTGGGTCCTATTTTTCTTCGTTTTAGTAACAATTTTATAATAATTAAATAAATCTTCCTGGTCTTCTGTTAACTGATTGGCCCATTGGACTGCATTCAATCTAATACTTTTATATGACTTTGACTTCCAGCAAGCTAAGCTTGCGTATAAAAAAGAAACAGGTCATCCTTTATTAATTTAAATTGAAAACCATAAATATTTGATTTCATTAATCTGAAAAAATCTTGCATATTTACGTATTGAATGGACTTGTTTATATAAATACCATCATTTCTAAAATATTAAACATTTTTGCTGAGCTTATACAATACATACCGGCGTGGAATTCAGATTTGTCAAAACTGGCCAATAAGCGAGATGTCAACTGAAAACAGTATAAATCTATCCCTCCAGTCAGCATAAAACCATGCGACTAGAAATGATGAGATATCGTTAAGGGAGGGGGATAATAAGCGTACGGTCATTTTTCGAGAGGCCTGGTGGCAGCAATATGCAGATTCAACCTGACTAATGTCTGGGGATTAGCGCACAGCCCCCTTAATAACACTTACAGACAAAACAGATCGCCTCCTAGCCCATATAAATGACTTTATCCTAATGGTCTCCATCCATTTTTGTATCCCAAATTAAATTACAAGGTATATTTATCGGACCGGCTGACGCAGTCTGACGACAGACACTTTTTAACTTGATTCAAACCCATTCTGCTGAAAAGCCTTTGAATGTATACATTTATAAAATCTTCCCTAAACAGAAAAAGCAAAAACAAATATTAGATCTTTTATTATGGCTAAGATAAATTATTTATCAATGGTACAACACTTACAAAAAAGAATAATTTTACTTTCAAATGTTGAAATGATTCTCTTATAGAATCAATTTGAAAGAAACTTTGTGATATTTATTGAAAAAGAAATTTATAATTATTTTTGTTATGTGAGAAGGAAAAATATTGTACAACAATTTGAATGTTCCTTGTCAAAGAAGATACGTCATTTCATCGAAACATACGCTTAGAATACGTTGAATGACTTTCACTTTGTTATTGATATTATGGTGATTTATTATACAGAACTATAACTTATATAAATGATAATAATATTTATCATGTCAAAAGATATATTAACTAGTTTTCTTGTGTACAGAAATCTGATGCTAAAGTTTGAAATAAGAATCCAGTATGTTTCGGTGATCTTCAACCATTTTGAGGTTGGACCGATTCTTCTGTTAATACTTATTATGCTATTGTTGAATAATATGTCTACGTTGACAATTAACATTTCTCTTGATAGCTACCATTTTTTGTTCTTCGTTTTTATCCGAATATATAGTAAAACGTTTTGTTTGTATTCTTAAAGGGTATAAATCTGAATGAAAAATAGAAATAATTGAAACGATAGTCCTGACAATAAAATTTCAAAATTAAATTTGAAAAAAGGTAACCTTTTCTTCTTTGATTTCACTTGAATGCCACACAAAAACTGCTTTGTGCCATTAATTAATTTGAATAAATCTACATTACAATGCTGGTGATGGTGAAACGTCAGCCAGGCCAAGAGGTATTTTAAAATTTATATTTTATGGTGATTGAGGTAGAGGAGTCTAGGAATCGAATTGTTTGAAATATGAAGACCGGAGTTACATGACCTATCTGATATGCTTAAATTAAATATAAAGGGAGATCTACATCTTGGGTAGACATTTAATACTCAAAAGATGACATGATGATAAGGTCATCTCTAAACTCATACTATTAGTAGTGTCTATTATCAAACTTTTTTTTGTTGTTTTTTTTCAATACCAAATTTTTAAAGTCTAATCTGAAAATCGATTACCAAAATATGAGCCCTTCACTGATGAAGATAATGTTAACTATTACAATGAACTTCCAATTCTTAACATTCATTATTTAAATCTTGGCATTGAATACTGTGTTTAGTGACGGCTCCTGCTGTGGTATAAACAGCACCATTGCACTGTTTTTTCAAAATCATTTTATTTTTAAATAACTATCGTTTGGTTGGTTATGAGGATGACAGGAAAATCGGTCTTTTTTCAAAGATGCCAATGTTTTGACTAGTATTTGGTAAAGCCTTTTATCATCCTAATGTTATTAACAGAAGCTATTCATCCAAAGTATCTATTTATCTATTAAGTAGGGAATTATCTAACTGGTTGGGAAAATAATTTAAACTTACTTTACAACTGAACAAAATGACAAAACAGTACGAGATTTAATTTTTAGTTTGCTGGCATCATTTGTTTTCCAGGTCATGTTATTTTAAGGATTGAAAAATAGAGTATTGAGTTAATATAGTGGAGAAAGTTAAACAAAAATGAACTTAGACGTAATTAATCAATCACTCTAAAAACACCCTTTAGAGTTTAATTCCTTGGTTATTAAGACATTTTTTTTTCAATTTCAAAGAAATCAGCTTCTTTTGTATGTTTGATCCGTATTGAAAATGTGTAGAAGTAGATACGACTATTGGAGAAAGACATCACCGAAGTAAGCCTGAAGTCATAGGGCTGAAAGAGTGTTTGTTGAGAAAAGACGGTGCACGTGGAGTAATTGGATTTAGAAAGCGGGGGCTCGGGTGATTAAAGGAAAGAGGATCCGGTCAATTAGAAGCGACTCCAGTGAGTTTTCCCAGGAGCAACAAGGACTAATGGTCCGAGGGTGAATCCAATTCATTGTGATCCGGCATAACTCGATTGCGAGCTGGCGGCCGCCTGGTGACAAACAGAGGTGATTAGCGCTCACTCGATTTGGACGACACTGAGGGATTCTCAGATCTCCAGCACGTCGTCCTCACCCTCTCTGTCGCGCACGCCTTCCAATTCACATAATCCTAACTTATTTCTCCTTATGCTTCCCATTGAGACAAGTATCCTCTCCCACCACTCCACACAACTAACACTACCTACTTTCAAAAATGTTTTGTTAGTTCTAGAAAGAAATTATATACTATATGTATATATATCAAGAAAATCACCATTAACCCTTTGACTGCCAATTTCAAATAAATTAGTGAAAAAGTGGCCTCATGCCAAAATACCATTTACTCTACAACGTGCAAAAAACATTTCACTAACTCCTACAATATTTCCAATCTTCCCATTCAACAGAAAAAGAAATATCAACAAAAATGTAGTAGATTGTAGTTCAAAAATATAGTTGAAAGGCTTGCGTAATGACTTTCATTTCTCATGGGTAAAATGACGTGGGCCCAAAAAAAGTTTTGTTGTTGGCAGTTAAAGGGTTAAGAGTACTAAAAGAAAGGAAAAACTTCCTTAATTAGGTAATACTTGAAAGCGCTTAGTACTTCTATACTTTACTATAAGTTAAGTGTAGTGGTTATGAATAATTCATAATTCTGTATCAAGATTTTGACGAATTTATATGTTTTGAAATCCCAAAGTTCATTTATGAAATTTTTTCGGTGTGGTCTGTTTGGGTGGGTATGATCCAAACGTTTGTGGGGACGCTACAGTCAACAATCTTTGATAGATCAAATTGTTACTTTATAGAAAAATTGCCCTATATAGAAATAGTACCTATTAGGCCCATTAGTTACCCTAATTTACCTAATTAACCTATTATTTACCCTAGGAAACTATAGGTAATACTTAAACTAGAGTAGTGTTTTAGGTATTGTGCTAAAAATCGGCTCATTAAGAAATTTTGTTTATTTGTATTAATAACTGCATTACAAGATATCATTGTTGAAGGAAAAAGTTTTTTTTTTAAATCCCTATAGGGACTTCTAATTTTAAGCCATCCAAATTTAAGAGACAATTAAACTGTCGTTTGCAACACAAAGTTCATTACCTAAGAATGGTTGTTAATTGTGAAGGAGGAAGCGGGACTTAATACTTGTGAGAAAGTGGATGTCGGAGGCAAGACCGAAGAAGACTTGAACTTGAGCCCAATAAACATGTCTATAACTTTCCTCGAGACTTAATTGTGGCTTCCAGGGAGAAAACAATTAAGGAAGATAATCCTTTGCCCGAAGCGAGGGCGTTTCGAGTCAGATTTGAGCTCTTCCACTTAGCTAACTCCTATAATAAACATGCTGTAGAAGAGCCCTCGTGCAGAGCCACTTGCAAGCAGTCCTCGTGCCATTAAGCAGTTTGCTAATAACATCCTACGGAAAGGCAAATTCCCTAACTTGATGTGTTTATGGCTAATTGTACTTAAGAAAAACAATACATTGTGTCTTGTGTAATCCTGAAGCGAATGAATACTCACTATCAAAGAACTGAACCACTTTCTATAAACAGCAAGGAACTTCCAACAGCTTCAACCCAAAACAGAACCCACAGCTAATAAAAGTCATATTTGTTTAAATTACAGCAGTATATCAAGACACTTCTTCCCAGTGATACCTAGCGAAAATCAGGTTTTTATTGTGAAGAGTATTTCTTCTATAGTCTTTGATACGAAAGATTTACATATCTGGCTCACAGTTAAACTTTTCTGACTAATGGCCCATATGGAAAGAGGTATTAAATGCGATTGTATCCATTGTACATACAAAAATTAAGGAAGAACATTTACTTGTGTGTTTTCACTGGTTTCATTAAATCAAATTATTCCTATACTTTATGGGAAGTTATAAATCGGTCTTATAAACAATGTAGATCTATAAAAAATAAAAATCTGGAGTGCACTACACTCTACTTTACTATAAGTAACTCAATGTCAAATTTCTTGAGTATATAAAACATAACGTATCATTTAAGCATAACATAAATATCTAAATGGGATATAATTATTAGCATTGCATTCGTGCAGATAGTGATTGAAGGACATATCAATTTATAAGCTCATTTTTGTACATCACAAATAATTTATTATTTGCAAATAATTTCATTAGTATAACTACAGCAGTAATAACATTTTTGAAAAACCAAAGTGAACATTTCTTGAAACGAAATATTATCCTACAAAAGAACATGGCTATTGTTCAAATAGCCAGTAGATTTCTTACATCGTTCTCTTGACATCCTTCTACATTGAATATTAATGTAAAATTTTCAAATTTGAAACAGTAAAATACCCTTTTTATCTCTGAAAAACATCTTAAACAGCGAAGAAAATGTTGTTTTAAGGTGATTTGTTAATTAAAGATGCACGATAATAACAGTTATTAATCTCTAAACGAAAGATTCATATTTTGAATTATCTTTTACATTTTTGGTTTTTAACAGAATTATTATACTAGGAATTTTATGACTTCTTAGTATTTAATAAGATCATTTTCCTTCCCCTTTGTCAAATAACATATATACGAATTTTTTTTTAATGATTGTTATCATTTACCTGCACAATATTATTTCTCTTACATCTTTTATAAGTCAATAATATATTTTCATTTTTCCATTAGAAACATCAATTTTATCTCAGTGGATTCGCTCAAAAAATTTCTAAGTCAATGTAAACAATGTAAAAAATCTGGAGTGGCCTACACTCTACTTTACTATAAGTAACTCAATGTCAAATTTCTTGAGTATATAAAACATAACGTATCATTTAAGCATAACATAAATATCTAAATGGGATATAATTATTAGCATTGCATTCGTGAGGTAGTACAGATAGTGATTGAAGGACATATCAATTTATAAGCTTATTTTTGTACATCACAAATAATTTATTATTTGCAAATAATTTCATTAGTATAACTACAGCAGTAATAACATTTTTGAAAAACCAATCTGAACATTTCTTGAAACGAAATATTATCCTACAAGAGAACATGGCTATTGTTCAAATAGCCAGTAGATTTCTTACATCGTTTACTTGACATCCTTCTACATTGAATATTAATGTAAAATTTTCAAATTTAAAACAGTAAAATACCCTTTTTTTCTCTGAAAAACATCTTAAACAGCGAAGAAAATGTTGTTTTAAGGTGATTTGTTAATTAAAGATGTACGATAATTACAGTTATTAATCTCTAAACGAAAGATTTATATTTTGAATTATCTTTTACATTTTTGGTTTTTAACAGAATTATTATACTGGGAATTTTATGGCTTCTTAGTATTTAATAAGATCATTTTCCTTTCCCTTTGTCAAATAACATATATACGATTTTTTTTTTAATGAGTGTTATCATTTACCTGCACTATATTATTCCTCTTACATCTCTTATAAGTCAATAATATATTTTCATTTTTCCATTAGAAACATCAATTTTATCTCAGTGGATTCGCTCAAAAAATTTCTAAGTCAATGTAAACAATGTAAAAAAATACAAAAAATTCGACAAGTATAGCAGGTGATCTCTTAGTCTAGGATAAACAAAGAGTTTTTATATCGTTATTGCTCTTTTCCGTAATTGAAACTTAATGATTTTTTTTTTATGAATTGCTAATTTTTTGTTCCATTTTTGGTCAAATTTTCATAATTTTTTAACGAGCCGTTTAGCGTCAAAAAAACATTTTCTGAAAACACAAATCGTACTCTAACGCCCCTTTAGCGAATGTAATTTTAGAAAAAAATATCTCAACTCATTGTCCATATAATGTTCTATTTATAGGCATAGTTTCATTCTTGTCCGTCAAACAGTATGGCTTGTATCGCTCTCACAAGGTTTGAGATTGATTTATAAGTCAAAATTTGTACATTTTATTGAAAAAAAAATATTTCCTGTTGATATAAAATTTTGAATATATTTTTCGTTTGTTCCATTTGTAACTTTAAAGATAATGTCAAAATCTCAAAACTCTAGGGTTAGTAGTTTAGGAGAAATAAATGTTTTAAAAAAAACGGTTTTTGGCAAAAAAAGTGACTTTCCCATCATGCATAATTCTTCCCAAACAATAGGGATCTTCGTCTAAATGGGGCCCATTTTTGTGTAAAATATCAACTTGATCCATCAAAGATTCTGGACCGTAGCGTGGTAACAAGCAATGCTAACACACGCACCCACCCACGCACCCACCTTTGGTGGGTCATCTTTGAAGTTACAAATGGAACAAACGAAAAATATATTCAGAATTTTAAAACAACAGGAAATATTTTTTTTTCAATAAAATGTACAAATTCTGACTTATAATTCAATCTCAAACCTTGTGAGAGCGATACAAGCCATACTGTTTGGCGGACAAGAATGAAACTATGCCTATAAATAGAACATTATGTGTAGAATGAGTTAAGATATTTTTTTTTTCAAAATTTTATTCGCTAATGGGGCGTTACAGTACGATTTGTGTTTTCAGAAAATGTTTTTTGACGCTAAACGGCTGATTAAAAAATAATGAAAATTTGACCAAAAATGGAACAAAAAATTAGGAATTTATAAAAAAGAATTCATGAAGTTTCAATTATGGGAAAGAACAATAACGCTATAAAAACTGTTTGTTTACCCTAGACTAAGAGATCACCTGCTACACTTGTCGAATTTTTTATATTTTTTTACATTGTTTACATTGACTTAGAAATTTTTTGAGTAAATCCACTGAGATAAAATTGATGTTTATAAAGGAATAATTTAAATTGTTTATTGACTTATAAGATATGTAAGAGGAATAATATTATTACATGTAAAAAATCACCGCCAACGAACATAAATTAATTTCCTCTGTCTTCCATGGTATGATGGATTTGTCTCATAAACTGCTTTAATAAATCTATATATTGCACTCTTGAGCAAAACTTAATAACAGTTATAGTTTCTTCATCTTTGTGAATTGTAGTATCTTACCATGATATTGAAATGTGAGGAATGGACTCTTTCCTCAAGAAAGATGATTTATATTTGTTGACGAATATCCAGTTTTTTCACAATTCTAGTCTAATAGTTGATATTTATTATTTTCAAAAATTAGAAACTTCCAGCTATATAAGCTTTATATTATACTGAATAGCCGATTTTGACTTTGAATTGAGTATGGAAAACTTGATAATTACTATAATTTTTTTTCTCAATATACATTCAAAGAAACCTTATAACAGAGTACAGCAGCATGAAAAAGGTAACACTCGCTCAGAGTAAATTTGAATATACGTTTTTTGACAGATGAAAAGAAAAGCAATTTTTATTGAATAGATTCTTTAGACAATTCTTATTATTTACATGTTTTTTGCAACTTTGTTTCCAAAAAAATTAATGTTTTCATTCTCCATTTAAGCATATCCCATTTAGATGTTTACGTTATGTTTAAATGAGACGTTATGTTTTATATACTCAAGAAATTTGACATTAAGTTACTTATAGTAAAGTAGAGTGTAGGCCACTCCAGATTTTTTTTGTTTATTTTTATCTATATTTTATATTCTGTTTTAATGTGTTTCCCTATACTTACAAGTACATCATCATTTCTTTATTTACTATCCTGTCTGTATCTATTTGTAATTTAATATGTTATTATTTATTATTTTTCACTATTATATATAATTTCCGTCTCTGATCTTTTGCATGTTGTTCTTTGTTCTATATTTTATTTATATTCAATTGTTTTCAGTTACTTTATTTTCTTTAGTATGGATCCGCACCTCAAGGCGATCACATATCCTCCCCTAATGGCGATGATAATCAAAGTATCAAAGTATTCTTTCTAATTGTTCTCAATACAAACATTAAACCAAGAATTTGAATCTTTCTTGGGAAGACAAAACGAGTGTCTTGGCTTCTTCCAAGAGGTACACTTCACCCCCTGACCATGACGAATGACTAGATGTCATATTAAGATTTTGTGTTTTTTTCTGTGTGATTTTTGATTGGGAATTTAATTATTTACTTTGTTCATTATATATATATATATATATATATATATATATATGAAATGGGAAAACAAGACTACGATCTTTCAACCGTAACAAGCTGTCCTCGTCAGAGTCAAAACCCCAACTTTTTGGGTCTTTCACTTTGATCATTGATATAAATACAATGATACATTTTTCATGCCTTCGCGAAAACTAACTGCGGAAAAATTTAACTGCAGTTGAGTAGCAGTTTGCTTCTCAACACGAGTACTTCGTACTTCTTCCCGATGACGACGGATGTTGAAATATCGAAGTGAGTTCTGTAGTGACTTTCTATGTTCTTTCCTATTTGTTAAAGTATATATATATATATATATATATATATATATATATATATATATATATCCGAAACATGTCGACTAGCTATATTGGTGATAAGCTTTATAGTTTTAATGAAAAGACGAGGACAATCCAGAAAGACGAAACATTGGCAAAAAGATGATTCCATATATTACCCTGACCAAACTCCGAGAAAAAGAAAAAGTGTTTGTATATATATAAAACATTACTTTCACGTACATTACCTATTTAATTCAAATGCACAGTTTACAATAGTAAATTAAATTATTTTTTGCAACTTCAAGAGGTTAGGCGAGATTGTGAAAAAAATGTTTATTCAGTGATATAAAATATTGAATTTTCTTTTCTATTTTTTATTTGCTATTAAATTATACAATATATACTTATTTTAACTATTATATGCTTTGGTCTTTTTATAAGCTAATGTTCTGTTCAATAGATGCTTTGTTGTCCATCAAATAAAAATCTAGAAAAAATAATAAATCTTCATGCAGATAACTAGTGGTTTCAATATACAAATCAATTTGTGATTCATATTCATTTACTTTAATTGATACAAATTATTTTTATACTTAATGTGTAAATTACTTAATATTCATTAATATACATTTTTTTTTTGTTGGAGCAGTTAGTCTTAAATAATTATTCAGTTCTTTAATCACGCGATTTATGAAAATGTTTAAAACAGAGGGAGAGTTATTTAATGGGTGTGACTGTTTATGGTGAATTTATGAGAGTCGTTTGGAGATAGAGGGAATTTTTCGCGAAGGCATGTAATAACAGGATAGTGGGTGGAGGCAGTAATTAGAGAAGGGATGCAGATCTGGGCAGCGGTCGCCTCGGGCCACCCGCACCTAAATTAAACTCAACCGGGCCCCAATTACTAATGGCAGTGAGCGAATAACTCAGCCTGAGCGACATGCGCCCGATAGCCTTATCAATACGCTGGATTAGCTCCACCTCGCTGTCCTCTCAAAGGGCGCACCGCAAATGTCGTGGGCAATAACAAACTAACCTTATTCCTCACTAGCGCACAACAGTCATTTGTTTATCAGTGTAGTTCATGTTATTATTTTACATCTTTCAAGTAGGAAGATGACAGGATTTTTTTTCACTAAATTTTCTTTAATAGATAAAGGAGTAAAAGCGTATTGATTCAGAGATTATTAACTTTATTAAGATCAACAACCTAAATATTACCCTATTAAAGTGTATTAGTACTCCTACTAGCTTGTAGATGACTAGTTTACGTCCTATTTAATAAAGAATGAAGACAAGATTGGCTAAGGATACAGAATGATTAAGGATACAGAAAGGTGTAGCGTAATTAACTAGATTTGAGGCTTATACCAGCCACTAGGGTGGAACTTAACCTCCTAAATTTTCTCTTAATTTGTTTACTAAAATATCAAATACTTAACAAGGATTTCAAACTTGGTACCGACGAATCCTTGTCCACTCCAATCTATATGACACAAAACACTTTCCATCACTTACATCAAAAGTTTTAAGTCCTTGCTTGTTTGGAACTCTGGATTATCGTTTCCAGTGATTACCTGTTTTGATCGTTGTGTACCTTAGCTTTCCAGCCATTACACCATTCCAGTGATTACCGTGTTTAATCAGCAGACCAAATCAGACTCGATATGAACATCAATCAATCTACTTATTTCATGAAATATCTGTTACAAAGAAACTTCCACTGATTATTGAAGTGGAAGTGGTGGTATTTAATATCTTAGGCATCAAGTATCTGAAAAGGACAAAATGGAGGAAAATATGAATTGGACATGTCCAAAATTTATCAATCCTAATATCAAGGCTGCCATATACTGGCATTCGTGCTAAGTGCACAGTTAGTTCATCAGTTCATATATTTTCACGTTTGTTAGTCACAATTATACCACGTCATAATTTTATGGATTACAGGGAAATTCTCAATGTTAGTTCAGTACTTTTTTTTTTAAATTAGAGAAACTTGAACATAAGGCAATCAGAGGAAGGAGAGTACTCGTGAGGCGGGGAATGTACCCAGTCGATCACACTCTCCAGTGACAGACAAATCCCGCTCATTTGCAAACGTCGTCTTATTTCTACTTCACGCCTCTATTTGTCTCTTCCTCAACTCCGATAGAATTAAACGCCAACAAAAGTCAGATGAGCTTTTAGCGGTATTAGGGTGGTGGAGTCGTTAGGAAGTTCGTGTTGGTACCAATCAATCTGCTCTCGACAATTCACCCTAACAAAGCATTTTCGTTTCTTCACCCAACGCCTTCACTCAACTTACTAGATTAATATAGCTCATTAATATTCTACAATGATTGTACATTTATTTAATTGTTTTTCTGTACTGAGGAAAGTCTTATTGAAATTATGGCACTTTGTTATCAATTTTATCAAATTTCTTTTCCGAACATGTATATAATTTTCTGTTTGTTATTGAAAACTAAGTATAACTTGAACTCTAAGTACTAATTGACAAAGAACTGATGTACTGGAGGATATTCAATCTTCCGCTAAATACATATAGTGTCTTTCCTGGCTGGAATTCATGTATAAGTATAAATATAGATTGAGAAAAATCCCACCTAAAAAAAAATTCATTAATAAATGATAAGGTTGTAGCTTGATCTCCTGAAGCATTTCAGAGGAGAAGACATGCTTGTGTTAACTGTACTAACGATAATCAGAACTACTACTTTTTCATAAAGCCAACACAACGTTCACTCAACACTGTTTACAATGATCTCTTTCTCCAAATAAGAATAAATACCTAATATCCTAATACCTAATGCAAAACTAGACTATATAGTTATTTTACCAGCTGCAATATATTTTTCTAATTTTGCGTATTTATCTGTGAAACTAACAATTTTCCTGTACTTTTATAGTAGAAAACCATATTTATATAAAACTCAACAAGCCATACTCAATCCTTTAAACTTCAATCCAATTAGTGTGACAACATATGGTTTACAATTTAGTCCCAATTATATATAGTTTACTTAATTAAAGAATCAAAATCATTGAACATAGCTGTTGTAGGTAGTTCTTGAGTAATTTTTTATGCGTATAACTGAGCCAAGTTGTCAGTTGAGGGAAAGCATTACACTTTGGTATCTGCGCACCCCTCTGAGCACCACGTTTTTGCTGGCTTGCTTGATTACAGTTCAATGAATACGTTCAGCAAATACTCGCCTTGTTGGCTGAGTGATTTATAATGAGCGGTCTTAAAAAAGACCACGCTAAGGGGGTGGGTGGTGGTAGGACAAGCCCCGCCGCCACCCACAATGCTCCGTCAACACAATGCCTCACCTGGCCGCCTTGCTGCCGACATTCTTACTACGTCACTTTTTTCTCTGTTTGATTTACAAGCCTTGGCTCGGTGGCCTGGCATTCAAAACAGGCGTCTCCATTATAGCGTTTAGACGCTACATTAAACAATTACTAAACAAGATTCCAATTCCCTTCAGTATCCCCGATGTTTTTATATTCGCAATTGTGGTCTGATATTGCTAAGCAAATAAGTCTATTGAAATATGAATTATTGCATCAGAAGGGTGTTTCCAAACTGCAGCCAGTATAGAATAGCCTCCGTGTGCTGCCGACAGTTATGTCTTCTCTGATTTTACCAGGCATACGCAAATCCTTGCTTTGCATGCTTCAAAAGTTTGGGGTGAGTGAAGCAAAAAAGCAAGCTCCCACAACTTGTCTCCCATTCATTTCACTTACACATGTCTAACGAAAGCGTTTACCCATGAAAGAAGTAAGTTATTTGAGTCTATATAATAATCAATAACTGGTCAGCTAGAGTTGATGCTGTTTCGCTAACTGCTTGTTCGATTATTTAACCATTCAGTTCAATAAATTAATCTTAATTAGACTTTTTTAGGTTATCAAATCTTTGCTAGCTCTTCGTTCAGCCTCAAACGTATAGTCTAACAAATACTCATTGATCATGCTTTATAATACGCAAAATGACATTGGAATTATATTCCTACTACATAATCACTGCAGTGTATATATTCTTCGAATAAAATTAAATATAATGAATGTATGAAGCACGTGTTACTCTAATATATTATTCTAAATTAAGTTTCAATTTTTTGGCTACAGTCTACAGTTCTTTTAATAAAAAAATAAAAATTATTCTGAAAAATATACCCGTTTGAATTACTAAATTTCTCTCTAAACCGATTTCTCTCTATATCCACTTCTATTTGCACAGGTTGTTCAAGACGCATACAAATAATTTTTCTACACGACTAACTGTGAGTTTGGTTGGTTCGGTTTCATAATCTTATATAAATGGTTAGCTAGGATAGTTAATTAGATAGTTAATTAGTTATGTGTGTTGATTGTCACATTCAATTTGAAAATAACTTTACCAACTAAAGTTTAGTTTTGCGATGAGTAATTGCTTATCCCTCCTCTTGAGTAATTTATGTATGACATTTTCGAACGTTTCTGTCATGCTGATCCAAGAAATGTTAAAATATCTCTTTTAGGTGTATGTTTTTAAGGGTGCTAAGAGTTTGCTCCCATGAATTTCTTTTACTAGGCAGAAAACTTTTACTTTTTTCTTCTTGAACTCCTTTGTTACCCTCACTTGCCCTGCACAGACTTTCGTTGCCTTTCCTTGCTATTTACGCCTTTTAAAATACCTACCTTGCCTCTCTTCCTTCTTACACCATATAGAATGTTTATTTAACTTAAGTTTGAGTTAGACTTTGACGAAGACAAGTTGTTTTATTAAAAAAATTTAGTCGCATTTCTGAATTTCTGACTGGAGTTTAGATGTTACATATTATAGATATTCTTCAAGCAACTCTTTTCTATATATTAATTTATCGCCTTCTTTTATGGGTCTTTAATAATTTGTTCAATTAAGAATTTCTCTTCTTTTAGTTTTACTTATATTTTGTGTTTTTGGTAATATAATCATAAGTTATTGCTTCATATTTTGTTAATGAAGAAACTTAGTTTTTTACTTATTTCAAGTCATGCACATTCCTTATTCACTAGAAGATACATTACGAAATAAAGTTTTAATTTTTCTTAGAGATGGATGATGGCAGTTACAAACGAGGTTAGTTTGAAGTACTTTGGTAAGAGGGTTTTGTTAAAGGATAATAAAGTGCTGGCAATATGCTGTGGTATTGTAATAATTGTCATATGTAGCTGATAAGAGAGTCCTCTCGAATTAATGGTAGTTTAAGTAGGGTGGCACAATTGGGATAATAACAGTGTGGCAGATGACAGGGGCACAATAGGTGGAGTTGGAAAGTCGTAATGATAATGGAGCTATCGTGTTGTACCAACTAGCCAGCGCTAATTGAATGAGTTTCATTCAGTGAGAAAACAAAGCAGCCTGTATGAGGGTGGAGACTAACTTGCGAGGGGACAAACACAACTGGTGACAATAACTACCAGTAAAAAATGTCGCACGGCCCGGGATCAAGTGGGGCTTAGAACAAAGCTGTCGACAATGAGGTTTCCAGGACGGGCCAGGTGGGTTTAGGGTGAGTGAAGGAGAGAGAGAGATATCGCAGAGGGCTTGTCCGCGGGGGGCTCTTCATTATTTTTTCAGTTGATTGTTGTTGGTTGGACAAAGGCATGAAGCGTGTCCTATTTTCGTATATATGTATTTTTGTGAGCCCTCTAGGGTGGTCGCGATCGCGTGCCGAGGACTGTACGACAATAGACAAGACAACCCACAGGCCCCACCCCTGCTATCCAGATACACCGAGCCTGCAATTTGAATATTGCTTCGTCTCAGCACTCTGTAATTACTGGCAGTGCGCTGAAAAGTGCTCAGCGGGAGAGAACGCATCAGAGACGTGAGGACAAAGGACGACCTGGCCACCAGTTGCCTGCAACCAGGTCAATCAACGATTAACATACTCAGACAAAACTGAGTCATACCAATATTGTCTATGGACCGAGAGGAACACAGCAGGAGGTAGAGCGCGCTGCATTAACATCGGTCTGGACACCAGTTGCCTCCGGAGAAGGGGTGAACTTGGCAATTAGCGATTACCAACATCTGACGCACTGACTGGAACTAATGAGGAATCAAATAAGCAACACTAATGTCGTGTCAGCAAGCCACTTGCAGCATGTGTAAATCTGCTACAAGTCAACAGCATTATCCACTTATTTTGATGTAAGCCGGATTACATTTTAATCCAAGGGCAGTCAAGCTTTTTCATACAGCATCAAACCTACATTAGTTGCCGTGGGATTCGTTAATGATTGTTTTGGTTTGGTTAGCTAAAATAGACAGTTTCATTGCAGGTAGCTGCAATACAGTTGATAATAAGGCTTTTTATGACACTACAAAAACTAAGTGGTTCCACATGGGAAATCCTAAGTTTCGCCTAACACAAATGTATAAAAACATTAAATCGCAATTACTGGTGACAACACTAACCACTAGTCAATACTCTTTTTATATTTACTGCTACATAATGTTATTACATTTTTATTAACTTTGTTATTAATTCTATCTTCCTATTGTTATAAATAGCAGCAAAAAAAAAGTTGAAATAATTGATTGTTCCATTATGTAATTTTCCCAAAATAATTATGAAATACCTTATATTTTTTTTGTTTCATAATCAATGAATTTTTTTAAATAATGCTATATATTAATACACTAGTACCTCCGTGTGTCAAGCATTGTCATAATATTGATAATTGGGCAGATCTAATTGCTTCAATTAAATTACAGCTACAAATCAAAGTTATCATCATTGGACATCGTTATATTCTCTAATTAGTATAAAAGTATTCTCTAATGTTTTTTTTAACGCTGAACTTTAACTATGTAATTTTGTTAAAAAATTGAACCTAACATTAACAATTTATAAAAATATTCATAACATTTCGATTGTTTCATAGGCAATATACTATAAAAACTGTAATTTTACTTTTGAAATCACCTTCTCTGCTGGTCAGATTAGTTTGCATTTATTTACATTGACTCAGAAATGTTTTAAGTGAAATAAAAGTGCAAATAAATGTTCAAAAAATTTCATTTTTTGACGAGTAAAAATTACCTTATCTTTTTAATTAAATATATAATTTTTAATCATTTATGAGGACATCTCATGTAATGTGTTTTTCTGTAGGAATTTTTAGAACAGATAAATCAAAATTTTATTTTATACATTTTACTTGTATAAACAATCATCTACAAGCAAAATGAACGTTTTTCTCACAACCTTTACTTTAAAAAATGCATTCGAAAGGAATAAATCCTCTTAAGTAATCTTTTGGCAAAAACGTAAAGGTTGTGGGGGGTAAAACAGGTTTGCTATAAAGCAAAACGATTTAAAAATGTGTTCTAGCATCAAAACTAAAAGAAGAAAGAAATTAAATAAAATAAATATTATTACAAATTTATTCTTATTTGTGTCAGTGAGGTACAAGTTAATAATTAATAAATTAAACAATTATTATTTGTTAGAATCATATTTATTAAGCAGGAGCAAATATACCCCATGCTAAAGAAACAATAGGTTTTTATCTAGTAATAAGCTTACAGTTTCTAATATTACAAAATTAGACGAGTACATGAATATTACAACATCCAAATCCGGGGGAACCAACTTACGGTTCCGGGAATTTAACCCTGAGGTGAAAACCGTAGGTAAACATATTACATAGTGTGGATCCCATTCACGCTAAATATCTGCAACTCATTATTCATATTTAACACTTCTATACCTTGTAATTAATCACTTTATAGATTAATCATTCAGAAAATAACGGAACGGGGGCGCTGTGTGTAGTAAAGTTAATGTGAAGCCTCCTCTTAAGCAACTAATTTTTGTTTTTTATTGTTTAAACCGATCCCCTTGAGGGTTAAAAACGTCAGCCCTTTACGGTCTTTTTGTTTGCTTGGTGATTCTACATGGGGAGGTCCTAGATTTTACCTAACTCAAGTGTATTTACAGTAGGGATCTTTAACCAGTACCTGACACAGGTTCGGGACAGCTTAACGTCCACTCTGAGGGATGAAGTACTCCCCTGGACCTACCAGTTCAGAGGCAAGTACGTGGACCATTGAGCTAACTTGGCGCCCAACTTAGTATTTAAACTATGCTAATTGGTTATTATAAACATGTTGTTGTGTAATTATTCAAAATAACACTGTTTTGTCTCTTTATGTCTATAGTCACTGCAATATAAAAATATCGTAAGATAATTTGATGGTAGTTTTCGAATTATCTCACAATTGTATGTTCATATTGAATGACAGTATTTGAATAGAATTTAATATTACTTTTAATCTTCATTCAATCCTTTTCTCATTGGAATATGGGATGCTAGTGTAGGATGAATACACGATGTGGCCACGACAATATATTGTTTATATTGTTACATGCAGTCATGGTATAACTGTGTATTCTGATAATAATCATTTGCCTCAGAGGTTTGCCAAAGCCATAAGTGCTTACTGCCGACTGTTGACTGCAGTGTATCAACCAGAACTGATATCCATTTATATATACCTAGCACAATTTATTTATATAACACAGTACTAACTATGTTAGTCTCGCCTCGCATCGGTCTTGCGCATGTTTCTGCGATTCTTTAATCTGTTAAGAACCTATTGGTTGGTTCATTAGGTGGTTCATCTAAAAACGCTTTCTAACTTTGAAATTCACAAATCGAAAAGTTTAATTTAAATAAAGCTGTATTTCGGATCGTCAGTTATCAGAATTTAGTTTTCAGTTCTCTGTAGTCTATGTTTCCCAAACTCAGCTCACAGTTAGCTCATTTCTCTTTACAGAGTCATATCAAGATAATATCTAATAAAAGTAAAAAAAATAAACTAATGTTTTAATATCAATGAAGTTTTATTTTTTGATATAATGCTTTAAGTTAAATTCAAGGTAACCATGAGAAAATAAACAACAGATTTGCTTGTTTGGGAAGTTGTTAATATGAAGTATTAAAACACAAACCAGTATACGCGTGATTTATGGGGAACAATTATACGAGTACTGGATGTGATAAGTATAAGAAACGCATAAGA
Source organism: Hermatobates lingyangjiaoensis (assembly GCA_026182355.1). Classification (NCBI taxonomy): domain Eukaryota; kingdom Metazoa; phylum Arthropoda; class Insecta; order Hemiptera; family Hermatobatidae; genus Hermatobates; species Hermatobates lingyangjiaoensis. The sequence goes on along the minus strand of JAPFBL010000014.1, from coordinate 2,179,594 downwards.
AATCATTGCTTGTTATTGCTCTTCTTAACTAGACAGCTAATAATAATAGTTTGATTAGTATCAACCTAATTTAAGAGAGCTCTTAGTGAAAAATATCAAAAACTATCACACCCAGTTGAAAGAAAAACAATAGATATTAATATATACAAATAAATGACAAATAAAAAAATGCAAATAAATGACTGTTTGAAAATGGTATAAAACTGAATGACTACATTGCAGATACTGTACAATGTAGCAAAATTTTACACGATCTAACTTGGAGTTTCATATTTCTTTCGTGTTTTTTTTATTGTACAATTATTTTAGTTCCAAATTGTAAAACTTGTTTTACAATGGTAGCCACCAGAAACATTTACAAAATTTCCACCCATATATACTGGTCAGTCAGACATTTTAACATAACTTCTTTAGTATAGAGAGAGGACTTTTGATTATTGCTTAGTTTAAAGACAGGTAATAAACTGAGTATGTTTATTTCTACGCAATAATAACTTTATATATATTAAAAGAAAATACAAAGAAACACAGGGCTGAATAAACTATTGTTAAGTATCGTTAATTTTACCGATATCATAAAAAGACTATTAGTTCAGAAAGTACTTAAATGATGTATACATATAATTTTTATTTTTTTAGAGTTTAGAAATATGACATACGAGTAATTATGAATAGTGGATTCAATAACTACCTCTGTAGTGTTAATTTAACATCCCGTATACCTCCACCACGTAGAGGCACGTGATACAGTTACATGGACCAAATTGGTGGCATTTTTTATCACATTAACTTTCTGAAATGAAGTTATATCTAAATTGCTTAAAATGGAGTGCTTCACTAAAAGGCGCTGTTTTTAAAAACATTTGCTTCTTTCAAATAAGATTGACTTTTTTCGACTTAAAGCAAGAAGCATTTCATCTAATTAAAGAGCAGTCTAAGGAAGGGAGTTTAATGACGTTTGCTTTGGCTTCGACCTCGGAGAGAGATTTGAGAGCCGCACTTATTGAAAATGTCTGATTGTAGTTAATAATTTGATAAGAGCTGAATTGAGGTGGAGGGTAGTAATTGGTTTATGAAGGTCTGTTTGTTTGACAATAAGGGCCAAGGGAAACAGAGTGATTGCTAAAGGACTACCTGGGGGGTGGCCACGTGACCAAGCCTCCCTCGGCAGACTCCCGCGGAGCTCTTGAGTTTTGTCTAAAAATTAACAAAACCCAACACAAAGGGCCCATAGAGAAATCAAGTCGCTCGCTGCCCACGCGGCACATCAACAGTCAACTATTTCACTTTTCTGTCTATTCTCTATAATCGTTAACATTGCATGCTTACAAAATGACTGAAAGTTTATCCAAATAAACTCTTAACAAAATACAGTTCAGTACTGTTTACAACTATTTAACATTGCATAAGTTAATAGATTATACCTTAATTGTTTACTGTTATGGAAAAAATATACCTATAATACAAATCATGTATAAACTTTTATTATCTTAGAAATCATATCTTTAGCAAGAAAGAGTTACTCAATATATCATAATATAGTTATAATAAAAAATTGAACTATTATAAGAATGGAAATAAACATTTATTTATACAAAACGATGTAGAATTTCAATTCATATTTTTAGTCGTGTTTATGAGAGTAGAAAGCTATGCCAATGAAAATGTAGACTTAAAACAAGTAAAATATTACAAAGTACTGGTTTTTTACCTTATGATGCTGAAAGAAAAAATTATGCAAATAGGCCAGTCATTTTTAGATTATGAACATCAAACATAATGTTGTATTATTTACTTTTATACATTTATTTTGTCACGGTTAATTAATTTAAATTTAAAAATTTACCAATTTTATTACATGATAAAGTTTATTGTTTAGTTCACTTGCAGATTGACGAAGCGTAAATTTAAAGAAACTATTTATTATGAAATAACACCATTTATTTCTTGTCAGATTTACTGTGTTTGAGTTTTACAGTAGGAATTGGTGGGTATTAAAAAGCAAATGTGAATATACATAGGGGTTTCCTAACTGATAGTAAAAGCAGAGCTTTCCACATTCCATAAGAAATGATTGACATGGATTATATCCCAATTCTTTTAATTTCCACAACATAATCATGCATACTATAACAGTAAGTAACAATGGTAACTAATGTAAATTTTAACTTAAGATGCCCACACAGTAGTAGGAAAGTTTCTTTGAATATTCGAATTTGGTTCGTCCTTTCAGATCTTAAGTCTGTCATTGATGTGTACAAAACCAATATTTGGAAGTAGAAAAACAAACAAAATTTTGAAATGTATTTATTATTTTACTCCCCTTTACTCAAGTTCATTCTTATGTTGTCTTATCTATTAATGTATACCACAAAAAACATGTAGTGAAAACAAAAGCTTTTATGATCCCATATGCTTTTCATGTTGATAAGTAATGAGTAATGTATTATTAGCTCTTGTATGTATTATGTACATTATGTATGTATGTATGTATGTATTATGTACATACTTGTATGTTTGAGTATGTATTAGCTCTTATGTATGAAAGTTTCGGTTTCTTTTTGACTGTAAGCTTTTTGATGACTTATTTTCTAGTTGATGGTAATAGAAATATATATATGCACATATATGAAATATTTGTGTACAAAGGCAGCAGGTCTTCCCTTAAGCATATGTTATTAAAATAAGCAGCAGCTTCTGCATTGACCAGTTTCTTGTTGACACTCTCTAGTTTTCGTATCACTTTGCGGTGAGACTCTGGTAGCTTCCAAAGAAGACACACACACACACACACACACACACACACACACACACACACACACACACACACACACACACACACACACACACACACACACACACATACACACACACATACACACACACACACACACACACACATATTATATGAAATAATATAAGAACAGATCACTGTCATGACATTTATTTTTTGGACATAAATAATCGTACCTGTTAGAGCAGCAATTAAGCAGTTAATGTGAAATATAAACCATTCGTCGGCCAACGGAGTGTTGTTTTCACAACTTCCTAGGAAAATGATATTCTTAGACAAGATGACAGATGAAGTATTATTCCTAGAATATCACGGAAGTAAAAGGGCCATTCAGTTTAACTGTTACTTATTATATTAATATACGTTTATTACACATTTCTGGCATTTTCCTCTACTATTTGTAAAGTATGGGAAATTGCGATCTCGAGATTTTGACATATTTTCATGCTGCGGGGTTCCCAGTCTTTTTGACGTGTTTTCGTTGATGTGTGTGAGTGTGTGTGTGTGTGTGTGTGTGTGTGAGTTTTTTTTTTTGAAAATATCTTTATTGCACATGCTCCACTTACAGTATTACATGTTCTTTTGTTCTTTGATTACAATAGTATATTCAATTTTTTTTTTTTTAATATTAACACATCAAATTTATATTTAATTTTATAATTACATTTTAAAGTACGTTATGTGACTTAAAACTATTTAGTTATTATCTAAAACAATTTCAAACATTTTATTTATATAATGATATGTATTAGTCCAAATGTCTTTTTCCAGAAGTTTTGATTTTTCTGGGGGCCACTTTCCTTTTAACATTGTGTATGTCTTCATAAGATGGGCTCTTGGTTGTTGTAGTCTACAGCAGTCCAATAGTAGGTGATCTATCGTCTGAGGTGTAATTCTGTCACATGGGCAGTCGTCTGTCGTTGGTAGTCTGTGTGTGTGTGTGTGTGTGTGTGTGTGTGTGTGTGTGTGTGTGTGTGTGTGTGTGTGTGTGTGTGTGTGTGTGTGTATGTCTAGGTATGTGTGTATCCAAAAGTTGTGGGCACTCTACAGGTTACATCGTTCGTTGTATCAAATTCGTATCATACAAAAAAAATACTCTATATTGTACATGAGCCCTATTGTTTACCTCAAAAAAAATGTAGGGCAAACCATGTTTTTAGGTAACATTTTTTTACTTGAAATTACAAATTTTTTAAAGGAAATTTCAAATGATTTTAATAACCAAAAAGATTAAATTTACCTTTAAGATGTAAAAATTTTGACTTGTGATTGATTTTGAAAGATTGTGGGCGTGATAAAATTGATACTGTTTGACAGATGGTAAACAGATTATACCCAACTCTATCACATTTAGAGAAGATGAGTTAATATCTTTTTATTGATATAACATGAAATAGACTTCATGGTACATTTTATGATTTAATAATTGTTTTTTAGCCTTAAATGACCAAATATGATATAATGAATTCCGTCAGAACATTAATTTTAATTAGTAAGCCACAAAAATAACGTCTAGAATTTCTGATCATCTCAAGGGTTATGTGGCTATAAACATTGAAAACTCTACTTTAATCTGCTGTTTTTCTATTCTTATTTCATGATTTTATTGAAAATCTTATGAAATAATCAGATTTTAAAACTTTTTCTGGTTGGTTATTTTTTTTATAACATTATATATCAGTCATTCAAAAGATGGTGTAGCACCCAAAAGAAGGAAGTAAAAATAATAAACTTTTGTTTAGTTCAATAAATATTATACAATAATAAATCAATCTATTGACAATAGAGTAGAATGTGGAAGTTGAGTTTATTTTGACAAAAAACAGGAAATTAAGAAATGGCTTATTGTTCCCTCTTATTGGGAGATTAAGGCAACGAGTGTGAAGATAATCTGAGAGAATGGCGGAAAGGGAGAATGGTATAGAAAAGCGGCGGGAATGTAAGGGGTGCTCCCCGTAAGTAGGGTCTTATCTGGGGCTTGCGGGCCGTTGGGTGCGGAGGTGCGTCATCAGAGAGCAATGACCACCCCGGCGGCAGGGCGCTAGAAATACTCTTGTAGAAAAGTACATGCCACTAGACCAAAGGTTCTTAACCTTTGGGGGTACCGAACCCCACTAGTTTCATAAGCGCATTCAACGAACCCTTATTAGTAAAAAATAAAATATAATTTTTTTTTTCAAATTCGAGTCATAGGCGTATGTTTTTTTTTACTGGTGCACAATATGAACCGTACATTATCCTGTTCAAAGAACAAAACCAACACAGTACATGAAATTAAAACAAATTACATGCGCACAAATCAGTGTGACTTCTGCTGTTGACCTCCTTGGCGGAGGCTCCGCCGAACCCCTGAGACCAACTCTTCAAACCCCTATGGTTCGATCGAAACAGATTAAGAACCACTGCACTAGACCTTAAAGGTCGACCATTCTTTGAGGGAAACATTCAGGTGATGTAACAGCTTTTTTTGAATGGAATACAATCTTCACAATGACTGCAATACTAGACTTCTAACTTTTGTTAGAGGCGATTGAAGTATTTAGAAATACGAAGTATGTCCAGCAAATGACGTTTTGTGAGCTGCTGAAACTGACTACTGTATAAAATGGTTAAAACAAAACTTTAACATAACTGAACTAGTAAATCAATATATATCATTAAAGCAAACACATTAAAATTAACAATGTCAAATACAAGAAACAGCTGCAAATATAATTATTCTAACCACAACGTCAAACATAAAGTAAGTGAAAGCCATAAATGTATATACAGAAATATTATTTTTTTAAATTTATTTTATTCAAGATGAAATGTTCATGAATAAATCGATCTTGATATTTTGATATATTTAAACCTCTTGATGACCCTTACAAATTTTTTTTTATGATGTCTTAATTTTTGTAGGTCTCTATATTTTAATAAACACGCTACATGTTACACCTTTTGACAGATCTCAATAAAATTCACAAATATACTGATTCATAGTGATGAAATAACTCTATTGTTCTTGTGCTTAATTGCACATAGAAAAATATAGCAAAGTATACCAACCATGGGAAAGATATTTTACAGTATTTTATGCCAAACTGTACTGATTTATTTCACTCATCTGTCAGTTCTAGAAACTCCGAAGTTCTTAATTTGATTGTGTTAATATAAAAATAGTAGTTGGTTTTGGATAAGCAAAAGAGACAGCATATCACTAAAACTCCTGCCATAGTCATTCGTTACATTTATCCTCTCAACTTTTAGTCATCGAGCAATAAAAAACAGATTAACAATCCAATTGTAAATTGTTTTCCGATTTAGAAAAATAATTTTTGATTTTAACATTATTTGAAATATATATTTTAATAGATCTGTATATTAGCACTTATGATGTATGTATGATTAGCACGTTCACTACCCCAAAAAATTTCCAATTTACTCCTTGTGGGGTAATTTACCTCTGATCCCCGGCCTCTGCCGTAGAGAAATAATACTCCTTATTGCTGATGATTCCCCTGGATTACTTCCTATCCATTTCTCTCCTTCGTCCACTTTCCCAATTTTTAATAAATTACCTCTCAAATACTTTTGAAGGCCTCTCAAACTTTGTAACTTATTTTCTTATAAAGCTATTAAACATCTCCAACTGATTGAAGTGTACAAAGTGTACAAGTATTCAACGATCCGTGAATTCCTACGTTTTTTGATGTATTTTAATTTTACTGCGTACTTCGCCAGATGCAACCATAATGTAACTATAATCTAACATAACTATGAAATGGTAATATTGAATAATTAATTCGATTGATACCTGTTTTTGTTCATTTATGGAAATATATCTCTTTTAAGTATTTATTGTATTATAAACTGTTAGTTATTATTATTGCTTAATTTATTGACCGTTTCAAATATTCATTCTCTAAATTAATGCATTATGTAATATGTTTAAGTGCCTAACTTTGGAAATTGGTCCCTGAACAGGGAATTCTGTAACCCTAGATCTAGTGGGTCAGCTGAGCGGTGATGAAGACTTGTCGGAACTGCACAGACAGCAGTCTCAGTTTATGACTCTAGTGTTTCCAGGAAGTAGGATAGCAGCAGCACTGTTTCTAAATGTTACTTCTAACCTGCAGTTCACGTCAATATTGATATTTTTCTACAGTAGAAGCATATTTGTTGAAGGAACTTCTCCTTCACAGATCTCATTAAGTTTTGGGGATTAGTTGATTAAATCAACCAGTTTACCAAGAGCTGATTTTTCGTCTTTGGATTTCCCAGTCAATAGTCAAAGGTTGATGGTTTGAGCGCTTCTGTAAACAGATAGCTACTTTGCCGCTTAGGGAAACAAATTAATGCTGTTTACGGAGCTTCAGCGAAGCCTATTTATAATTCGTTAAGGGGCTGAGAGGAGGGGTGCAGATCAAAAGGCGATTGGCGGGTGTTTTTGTAGCGCATGGCGCGAGCGGGCCATGAGGGGCAATTTGCATTATTGTGGAGGAGTGGCCGTGTGCTCCCGCGCTCAATTGCCTGTGAAGGCGGGAAACTCCGAGTGCAACAGCACGTGTCTTCTCCCTAATTATTAACACTAACAGATAGTCTTATTTGCATATCATGACTAATCCGCTAGCAAACTCGACATGGAGCTTCTTTGTGTACATCCCCTTCGACATTCTCAGACGGAAATAACTGCTTCAGCGACTTAATAGAAAATCCTTGTTTAAAACATTACATTTTATTAATTCAGTGCTTTCAGATTATATCTCTAACTCAGCATGTGTGGCTCTCAAACACTACTATTAGTGAAGGCTTCTTAACGATATGGGGGTATAATCGCAATGCCTGCCTGGCATATGTCTCAATCCTTATAGAAGTCAGTAGCGTAGAAAAGTAGTGAATGTAACTAATGTTTACTCCACAATTAATACACCATACAATTGTCGTTTTATTTCTTATCAAACTTAAACAATTATATCTGTACAAGGAGTTCTTCTAGTCTAATAGTTAATTGTGTGTATTGAGATGCTTCTCGTATATAAAACAATATTTCACATAAACACGTGAAATACAATCAATATGAAATGCGGAAAAAAGACTACATCATTAAACTCTAACAAGCGGTCTGCATCAGAGTCAGAACCCAACTGAAGCACTAGATGCAGAAACATCATGGTGAGGGTTTGAGAGGAGTGTGAGGAAGAGTGGTTTTTTAAAAGGGTGTAAAGTGCAGAAGGGACAAAAGTCCAGGGAGGGATGTTTGGGGAAACAAAGGAGTTCAGAAAGAAAGAGCAAAAAAACTATCCACTAGCTGTCAACCCTCTTAGCCTTTTTTCCCCATTTCATATTGTGGTTTGATCATATATATATATATATATATATATATATATATATATATATATATATATATGCCATGATAAACGAAAAACGGTCCGGCAGGACAGATAACACTTAAAATAAATAGTGTTCGAATTTGATAATTCAGTGATGGGGCCCACTAATAGCGAGTCTCATGTAATAATTACTGCCATTCAATAATTTTCATTTATTAGTTGTTAGAAGTAATTTTCAACTATTTCAGTAGTGAAAATCACTATTTTTTGTTTAATTATTGATTTTTGGTAAATCTTACATGTCATCATCCAGTTTGACTATTGGCTATGGTTTTTTATTGAATACGGCTTACAGGAGACCAGAAGCGAGTAGTCATACAATATGTCTTCAGATACGAGGCGCTAACCGTCGAAATACAATTGTGTTTCGATTTTGAAGTTCACCAACATGGGGAAGAACATTTTTCAATTACTATCGGGCTTGTGGGTTCTTCTTCTATCAGTTAAAAGGCCTTTTAAAGCGAATTTATTCATAATGACTGGAGTTAATCATGCGTAGTGCGACTAATCGGCAGCACGCCTGCGACTTTGCCGACGCGGGACAGATGGCCTGCCGACCATATGCAGCCTTCTTTCCGCCTCATCGGCTCATATCTCAGCTACACCCGCTTCCTTCATGCAAAACATCCCCTCTCGCAATTATCCATCTCCATTTCCCGTAACTGATTGCATTTCCTGACATCCGGAAACAACCCTTTCAAGAAAGACATTAAGCCGGCATTAAGTTCTTTATTTGAATGACAAAGGTTCGACAAGTTACTTTATTCCGACAAATAAAGCTCACTTTATGGGTTACAAGAGCCATAAATTTGCACCTAAAATGATAGTATTCGCATCAAGTAAATGGCCTATAAAAGAAAACTTTTTACACAAAAACTATAAACAAAACAAGTCAGAAAGTGTTGTATATTTATGCTATAAAATATTTAAATAAGTTGTTTAAGCTGAAACAACAAGAAGTAGATATGACTATAAGAACACCTTTAAAACAAGTTATTACGATGCTATCATTTTTTTTATCTCTATGCATCATTACCCATTCTTCACGAATTCATTTGTAATCAATTTAAACTAGTTGTATAAAAAATTTCTTCACTCTTCTTTCTATAAACAAAATGATCTAATAGATTCACCCATGATATCAACATTCAACCAACTAATTAAATCTCGTTTTGACCATACCTAAAAGTCTTGTTCATGATTATACCATTTAGACCAGTACTTCTTAAGTCCTAGTTCTGTACTAGTACATCATTAACATCTTTAGAGGATATGACCTGGAGAACAAATGGAACAACATCGTTATATTATTTTTACTGTTGTTTTCTTCCTATAAAATTTGAAACTCAGAAACCAACTCTTTAATTTGTTGATTATCATTCTAGTGATTTGTTTCACATGAGAGTTATGTTTTCTATTGTGACATTTTAACTAACATTTCTGCTTGATTTCTTGAAACGAAGGCAGTATCCAGCGCAAGTGACTTCAGAAGTTTAGACACATCATCAATATTAAGTTTCAGAAATCAAATTTGACGTTATACAAAAAAAGACTTTATTTCTAGTTCTGTCTTTCTGAAGAAAACAAAATCTGAGATAAACATAAGATTTTTTAAGTAATACTTAAATCGAATTAAAAAGATAAAAGGTATAGAGACTGAGGCCTATATTTTATAAAAGGAAAAGGAAATCAACTTTTAATAACCTTTCAAGTTGATATCAACCTGAAAAGTTAATTCAAATTAAAGACAGTGGTTTAGGCCAGTAAGATAAATGTAAAAAATATCTTGAATTATTAATTAAGGGACAGGTTCTTGGTTCTTTTAATAGTATTAAAATAAGTATCAAACTTATTTATTTTAAAGAGATTATTTTTTAGTATATTTAATGATTTAAGGAAAAATAAAAGATTGCCTTGTAAATAATCATATGCATTGAATAATAAATTAAAGATAGAAGATCTTTTTAATGTCCCACACTTTTTACCACCTCGGGATAATTCTAAAGCAAATATTAAATAAGGAATTCACAATGGCTTCGCCGGTACGATCACATATCTCAGCCTCAGTTATCTAACTGTTTAGTTAAGACTGTGTGTTGTTGAATTTTAGTTTTTTTTTTTGAGGGTGGGGGATTGAGAATCTACTCAAAAACTACACCCCTGACGCCGATTCAACAAATGAATATTGCATGAGTCTATGATTCTTCATTATAGTCCTGAATTCTATCTTACTCAATTGTATTTCGAGCAGAGATCTTTAGCAAGTACCTGACATTGCACAGACTCGGTTATTACTAGAATGGTGGCAAACTGGTTCTTCCCACCACAACTAAAGAGCACCACGTTTAAAACATCGGCCTAGTTTGTTCTGTTCCAGTGTTATGGTCTTTACGGCTGGGAATATATGTTAATAAACCAAATAAGCTTAACGTCCTCTCCGAGGGACAAGGAGTTCAGATTTCTGCAACTCTTCTGTGAAAAAGCTCTCTCACTTTCTCTCAGCTCTCTCACTCTGTCTCACACACATTCTATCAATCAGACTCCCTTATATCGCTATATATTCTTCTCTGATATGTTTTACATTCATTCTTCTTTGCAATTGCTTGAAAACTATGATGATTTTGAGGAAACAGTCATACGTTTAATAGCTTTTTAATCTACTCTACCCATGGATTTTTTTCTATTTTGTAGCACTGCAAAATTTTCCATCTCTCTCTCTCTCTCTCTCTCTCTCTCTCTCTCTCTTCTATCTATCTATCTATCTATATATATATATATATATATATATATATATATATATATAATATTGATAAAAATATTTATAATTATGTAATAATTATATTTGATAAATTATATTATATTATATGTGATAATTAAATATATAATACATATAACTAAATTATATGTGATAAATATTTGTAATTATCGGTTATAATATATTATCATAAAATATTATTATAATTAGTTACCTTCAAAAGATTGACGTCTTTTGCAAGATACAACCACTTTGGAGCTTACTCACAAACGGAATAGGTATGTTTTATTACGTTTTGGTAAACTCAATGTGATTAATTTTTAGATAGTTTCTACGTCTAAACCTGTAGAATTATAGGGGAATAAATGATATGAAGAATTGATTTATATATATTCAAGTTAAATATTTTGAAAAAAATACATAAATTTCTAAAAATACGTAAAATCTAAAAATACGTACTCAATGATAAATTTTAATGTCTATATATTTTTTTCGTAATATTTTTTCCTGTGACGTTTTCTCAGACTTCAAAATCTGAAGAAACAACTGTTAAGGAGACGAAATGAATTTTGGGTAAAGTTAGGAGTTTCAACTTAGGAGTCAATCTTATAGCTTTACTGACAGAACTATTCCCACCTTAAAACTATAAACCCGCTATCTTAATTTCATTGTTGAGTTCATACGAATTAAATCTTTTAAATAGTCATAGTAGAAGATGAAGTAATGCTGATTATTCAGCAGATAAATAGGACTTATAAGGTTAGTGTCAAACCACCAAAATGTTAAACATATAAATCTATCCAGACCTAAAATGTTATTTTATTTTTTACTAAACTGCATTTGCAGTCAAATAGTGTACTTGATGAGAAAATGAATTCCTGACTACTTATATTTTGGGGAGATTTTAAGTAATAGTCTTGGAGTTAAACAGTGTCACGTGAGGCCTTCCGTCAGTAGAATTTCTGAGAGGGTCGGCAGCAGGTGAAACTAGATTACATAGTGAGTTTGGTGCTCTTTAGTATTAATGAACACCCTTCTTTGTCTCACCTGTCAGACTTTTAATACTTTGACTGAAAGCTCTATCAGTTTGTAGTCTTCTTTCACCTTCATATTTCCAATTTCTGAAACTATACGGTTCAAAATACTAGAGTTCACAAATAACAAAAGGAACAGAAAATTGATTTGTTCCGGAAAATGTAAATACGACACTGAACTCTATTTATAAATGACCGATTCGTTTGAGTAGCTTGGGTTCAGTCCAAAATCCTTGAGCATCCCAATTAGGTGCAAATATTTACTATCGAGTTACCATGTTAAGTAACTTGGTATATTACATCATCTAATATCAATCTGGTAATAAACTTTAATGAAGAAATAAACTTACGTTATCAGGGACATTAGTCTTGGGTAATTCTGTCCTTGGGTAACCCTATGGGTTCCTGGCAGCAATTATTACTGAAAAGATGATGAAAGAAACTAGTTGTTAAAATAATTTCCCCTCGGTGTGCCTTCACGTTGTCTTGGTAGGGGAGAGGGGTGTGGGCTTTACATGCCTCCGTGGTTGTTCCCTCACAGTGTGAACTTAGAAAGGTTCAACTGGAAGGAAGGCTAGCCTGGGGTCGGCACACGGAGGTGGAAAGTCCATTCGTTCACGTGCTGGCTTGGATGGCAATCCACTGTTATTAATCAGATGTTGCTAAGACCTGCCTTTTTCAAAAATTCTCTTGCGGGGCTTTGTGAGGTGCTGGTGTCCTTCGACCAGAAATTTATGAGTATCTCTTTCATCAAGTAACAATCATTTTGTAGTGACTACAAGGCTTATAGCTTTTGTTGATGTAGGTCATGGAAACCTCCGCATAATCCAACTTGGGCACTCACGAATACTGTCTCGGTACAATATATTATTATGTGCCATTTAATGCCTGAAGGTGGCTATGGGCTAGAATTGGGAGGGTCCTCAATAAGAGCTGGTTTTGTTAACATGGGTGGAGCACATTACAGTCTTTGTCCTGAAATGAACCACCCTCTTTACTTTATTCAACGTGAACTTGTTAAAAAGTTTAAATAGCCAACCAGGCGAACCCTTCTCTTCCATTAGAGGGGAAAAACCCAGCTCTGAAATATCGAGCCCAATTGTCAACTTTTAATAATGGTCTAAAATCTATTGCAACGTAACAACTTATTAAAAAACTTCTAATATTATGAAAAAAATATTCAACTTTCACGAATAGCTAGCGATTCCAGGTTTAAGAAAAAATGAATTTATAATTTTATACTTTTTTTTAAATCCATGCTTGGTTATTAAAAAAGTTTGTTAGATATGACATAATGGACTTAATGAGAAGATTGAAGTTCGGCGTGAGAGTTAGTCTCTGCTGTTGTTAGGACTCTGCCTGCTACCACGATTCAACCTGTTAGTTCAGAGACGCGGAGACCCTGGAGTGCGCTCTGAGAGCCGGCCCACCCCACTATCATTGTATACATCTTAAAAGCCTTTTATTAACTTAGTCTTCCTTGATCAAATCTTAATAACAATACTACATTCATTTTTTTGAACAAAATTGATCAAAGATCTCATGCAAGTTCACTTATATCATAGTTCGTAATCTGGAAAAGACTAGAAAAGAAGGCAAAGGGGGAGATATATTCAAATTAACAAAAAAGGAGCAATTTATAAATAAAGTACATAACTTGCTTCTGCTTTGTTGACCTACAACAATGGCTATCTCACTTTGTCTTTTTTTAAGTATTTTTTGAAAAAGAAAACGTAAAAAGAAAATGTAGGAATTTTTTCAGACAGAAGTTTTTCTGCCGAGCAACTTGATAAACAAAAATTAGTAAATGTGCGTTGTCAAGCAAACAGGTTACTCTTTACTAGTGCAAATTAGATTTATTCACTGATATGAATTGAATCAAGAAGTATGTCTCAAAGATTGAGAAAAATATGGCAAAGCGGCTTGATTGACAGTTAAAATGTGAAAGTGGCTTGTGAATTACTGGCGCTTTCGTGGTGTTCAGAACTCTGGCCCAAGACCAGCATCTTTACTGACCGAGCGATAAGGCTGGCAAGTGATCCAATTGTAATCATTACAATTCAAGTAGTGTTCCGTTATTTATAGTTAAATAAATTAACAGAATAAGAATTTAAAAATGATTGGAAATTGTTAATTGCAGTATTTGAACCAATGAAAATGTGACTCATTTGCTGCGAAAATACAGATTGGTATACATTATTTTATTAACGAAGATTAAATTGCAGTGTGATTATGCTTAAAAAAGAGAGGAATGGTTTTCAGATTATGGAGGGTATTGCAAGAAGGTCTCAATAAAACCTGATGACTGTTTTACTGAGTCTGGATATGGAGGCTTGAGCGACTAGGAGACGATAAAGAGAGGTGGCGCCAGGCGGCCAGGGAGGCGCCAGTTGACACCTGTTCGAGTGCAAGTCAGCCAGAGGGTGCACACTGTGGCAGGATGTGAAATTGTATTGGGAGAACAGGCGCAACTTTTAGCCGCTCCGAGGTGTCATCAAATGTCATGCCCTCGCGGAGTGCCGTCGCTTCCAGATTAGATTGAGAATCAAATCGCTTTTTACACTTCCCTTTCACTTCCCAATATCACCGTGAGCGTCCCCGAGGAAGAATAAAAAAGGGGCCCACACCCTCGCATATAAATATCGAAAGGATTTAAGCCTTTCCGCTCCATAGAGCCTGCAGCAAATTGAAAAGTTTAATACATTTTATCTGCAGAGGGCTTTCACGAGCGTGTGGATTATAAGCGAAGGAGTGATTTAGGGCAGCCCAAGGACAGGCGTGGACGTGGCCAGAGGGCTATAAAAACGACCGCCTAAGAGGATCCCCTCGGCAAACACAATAACTCGCTGTAAACCTACCAATCTGCCTCGCTCTCCACCTCAGCCGATATCGCGTAATCCCTCTTATATATAACTCTTGCAAACGTGAGACAACACACCGTAAACAGTATTACAAAGAGAGGCTTGCCAAAGCAAATACTAATACGCATTTGTCTGCAAATCTGGGTACTTGGCTGGACTTCTCAGCATATTTGCCCACATATTTCATGGTTTTTATTTTTTTTTTTTTGAGTGAAGTTACTGATTTAAGCTGTAATAATAGTATATTTATCAGACAAGCACAATATAAGAAATAGGTATGTTGTTAGAAAGAATAAATATTTTTAAACATATTCTTTTGTGAAAATGTGCATACTTTGTGTTAAAAAAATAATCTATTTGTTGTTCTCAAAACAAAAATATCTACTTCATTTTATTGTATAAAGGCTTCTGTAGTGTAATCTTTATAAATAAAATAATGATTTTGTCTGTACATTGCTTAGAACTGACTCATTTCAAGTTTTCTTTACGTTTCATACATTGGAGAAACCGAATCCACCCTTAGAAAAATTTCTGTCGGTTTGTCGGTTTGTCGGTTTGTCCGCAAAACTTTGTCACAGGTAAACTCAGCTACCATAAGACATACAAAGCTGAAACTTTTACAGTAGATTTGTGTAGGTCTAACTTAAAACATAGCTATGAATTGATTGGAAATTCAACGTAGAAGTGAAGTTATGGACGTTTAACGCAAAAATGTTTGTCACAAGTAAACTCAGCCACCATAAGACATAGCGAGCTGAAACATTGACACTGGATTTGTGTGTGCCTAACTTAAAATATGGGCTCTAAATAGATTATTAATTCAGTACAGAAGCGAAGTTATGGGGCTTTTAGCTGTATTTTCCTAACTTCACAGACAAGTTTGTTTTGAAAATACACAGGTGTGGCAAGTAGGTATTGTTAGTTGATTTTAATTTCAATTGAGCATATGAATATATTGCGTATTTGACATCATTGAAATGGTGTTTCACAGACTTAAGGATGTACTATCTATAGGGAATAAATGTAAATCAACAAACAAGTTCTTATGCTATATGAAGCCGAGGAAAGAACTTACAAGTCAGTAAAGAGATTGGATTAGTGATGAAGAAGCAGTTCATTATCTAATTGAATTTCTTGACTCTGAATTTATTTCTCCTGGACTGCCTGCTCATGAGTAAAAACTTAAAGTAGAGCACCAATCATGCTGCAATTTAGTAGCAGTAACAAATTTCATGTTACGAAACATGAGTGCCCCAAAACTGTGCAACGGGACACGACTCTGAGTTCGTGCTCTACACAGATATGCCATAGAGGCGGACATAATGACTGGATGTGGTATTGGGGAGTCTGTGTGTATACTTCACATACCATTGATTCCAAGCCACTGTCTGTTTACGTTGAAATGCTTGCAAAGTCCGGTCAGAGTCTATTTCGCAATGACGTTAACTAAGTCGCAAGGGAGACTTCATCTAACACAGGAATACAAGGTAGCAAAACCAAGTTTTTCTCACATGGTCAAATGTAGTTTACATGCTCAACGGTCAGAGGTTTCAACTCTTCCTTCTACCATGAACCTGAAGGATAGACAGCTAATGTAGTGTATTAGCTGGAGGCATTTGTTTAACACTGTAGTAATAATGGTATTTTCTACTATTCTATAATTTCTAATGACATTTTGAAATACCAAAAATGACGGAACTTCTGATTCCTCAGTGGTATAGCCAAAAGGCATAGGCACACGGCAATAAACAAAACAGGAACCTCTGATTCCGTCAAAGACGGGTACGTTTGCTATGTATTATATATAACTGTCAACTTTTTTTTAATTTAATATTTGCTTAATAAATACACTGGTAATAATGTAAGGTATGGGACCAGAGTAGCCCAGTGGCTTGCGTGATCGCCGATGACAGTAGTGCAAATGTATTATAAATAAATGTAACAAACAAATATTTTTTTGAATTTAAAATGTGGATAATATAAAAGATGGTAATAAAGTAAAGGGATCTAGCCAGGGTAGCCAGTAGCTTGCTTGCTCGCCGATGAGAGTAGTGCAAATGTATTATAAATAAATACAACAAAAATATTTTTTTTTAATTTAATATTTGCGTAATATAAACACTGGTAATAAAGTAAGGTATGGAACCAGAGTAGCCCAGTGGCTTGCGTGCTAGCTTTTGACTGGGAGCACGTTAATTAGAACTAACTCATTTCAATTTTCTTTACGTTTCATAGTTCAGAGTAGCCACATGTACCCTTAGAATAATTTCTGTCTGTCGGTTTGTACACAAAATATTGCTACCATAAGACATATAAAGCTGAAACATTGATTGTAGATTTGTGTATGTCTAACTTAAAATCTAATCTTTGTATACAGAGGCATTTGTTTAGCACTGTATTAATAATGGTATTTTCTACTATTCTATAACTTCTAATTGTAGTATTAGTATAATACTATAATTTATATTGTGGAATACCAAGTATAATAGAATTTTTGATTCCGTCAAAGACGGGTACGTTTGCTAGTTGAAATTCTAAAAATCACCAAACGAAAAGGACATGTTTTGAACCATTAAACACAGTTGAATAAATATTATTTTTTAGCAGCCCGTATATAGTGAAACAAAAACCGCTCAATTGAATTATAGCATTTGAAATATTTCATTCTCCGTTCATTTCACTCTTTAAGTATAGTTACCTTTACCCTTTTTGGCCCTCATTCTGTAATACCACATATGTACTTTCTTTTACAAAGGGCTTTTCTTACAATAGCAGACATATAACTTTTGGACTAATTGCATGAACACGATTTCTTCTTAATTCTTTTAATAGCTAATTTTTTACTTTACAATGAGCAAATCATAGTAATACATAGAAAAAAATCGGTGATGATATACAGATTTTACATTTTTTTTCTGATGATTACTATGTGCATTTGGGTATGTGTGTGTGTGTTCGTAACTTACTATTATCAATTCAATGATTAAACTGGCTATATTCAGTTATGAGGACTCACTATTTTCATATATTTGAATCAGCAGACTTCAGTGATAAGAAATTTTTACTTTACTGTAAGTAGAATTTAGTAATCTGATCAAATTATATTTCAAAATTTTCACTAATTACATCTTTTATGGTAATATCAGTCCAATTTTGAGGTTTTCCAAATTTAAAGTTTTCCAATGATGTTCATGTGTATGTGGATGGGTTCGATGGATAGATGGATGGTTGAGTGTGTATCCAAAATTTTGTCCACAGTATTCAAGTCTCACCTTTTCGGATTGTAGCCAAAAACACCCCTTATAGAAAAAGTATTGCAGCCATTATAGTTTTGGTCAAAATTGAGCCATGGAAAACAACTTTATTGCCTATCAGGTGAATTTTTTTCTTCTTAACTGCTAACTTTCGAGAATACTGTCTCTAGTAAAAATGGTGGTAATAAAAAAGGATACTAATGAATACTAATAGCTATTAGTATTATTGAAAATAAAATTTCTAATAGATTTGTTTTATATAAACTTGATAACTGTTAAAATGTAAACAAGATAACAAACAAAATATTGTTTTGTTTCAAGTATTAGTTTCGTAGAGGGTAATAAATGGACAAATAAAATCGTGTTATGTCCCAAGCTGTTTGGTTCTTAAAGGAAATTATACTTATGCTAATCTGCAAAGTTACAATCCTTAGATTTAATATTATGATTAAACATTGAAAGTTAATGTTAGCAAACTGAAACAAGAAGATGGTGTAATTTAACAAAGTAAAAAGAAAAAACGCAAGAGTCATATCGTAAACAGGACCATCTTTATTGCCTTATTCAATGAAACGATGAATAGAATTAGGCTGCGAGAGAGCAGAGACATAAAGATCGCCGATAAGCTGGATTTATCGTGGTAATTATAATACCAATAGCATTCTTAATGTTCCTTGCTTACATTGTGTCCTTCTTCCAGATGTCATAAATTTACTCCTGTGTACAACAAGCACGGGCAGAGAATAACAAAACTCCAGATACCGTACTCCTCTCTAGTGTATATATAACTTCTCTCTCCGACATCCACTTAAGCTAGTCAATCTTACTTGAATCTACATAATAACATTGTGCCCAAATTTTAACAAAATATAGCCCATTAAAAAGAGTGCCTCGTATATTTCTTTTATTTGATTCTCTGAGCTCTAACCAAATGCGTCCTATTTATCTTGACGTTTGGTATATTAATAAATACAAGAGTCCTTTCGTTGCCAGAATGAATGAAACATCACTCTGAAACATAATCCTATAATGTATGGTAATTGTCAAAGTCGAGAAGTTACTTCTAAAGGTGAACAAATCCAGTACTGAAACCAGTTGAGTACTCACAAGAAAACACACCAGTTTTTACACATATTGGAAATAAATAAATTAAATTATAGGTTATGGAACTATTTTCGAAAAATGTTTTGTATTTTAGATCATATAAAGGGCTAATTTTTGAGATACAATAGATACAATAAAAATGGGTTCTTATTGAATTACTGAACAAATTACTTAAAAACGTTTAAACATGGTATTCGTATAAGACACATTGTCTATTATTACACGAAATTAATTTTCAATAACAAAACGAATTATAGTGGTGTCACGAAATTTGAAGGTAACATATTGCCAGCTGGTAATAAAATTTCTAGTTGTTGAATTTCTTGTGAAACTCTTTAAGTTTCACTTCACATTGGAAATAACGCATCAAAACCTGTAGCAGGTTATCACCAGTCAGTACTAGGATCGTCAAAATTTACTGGACGGGTTTTGAAAGCCATGAATGTATTACTGTACGAAATTAAAACACGGATCATAAAATAATATTTCAAATTTAATCAATACAGTAATGCATTATTTTAATTGTACTCGGTATAGAACTACTGATTTTACAGGGAATATCTTATCCGCATTAATTATTCCATATTCTATATTGGTAGGTTGGAACTTGTGACCCTCGATTTGTATTTGAAAGCTCAGTATTTTTATCGTTTTTTACTAAGTACATTGGCAGATTGGTAGAGGTCACAATATTGTGTCAAGACTCAATAGACACTCAACGTCTAGTCCCTTCTGCTGTTTCTATATATAACAGATGACAAACTTTTTTTATTCAAATGAGGTTCTGTACCAGACTGCATAAACAGGAAGTTATTAATCCACCTTTTATCGCAGCTAAAACACATACTAATTCAGTTTGCCAAACTAGTTATGGTCATTAAAATTTCATCAAAACATGAAGGTTTAGTAAACCTTTATTAAATTCGGAATTAATTTATATTCATTCTGCAGAATTCATCTCGATAAATGCTATTTTCATAAAATCAGTTTCATCAAAGCAGGTAATAATGCATTAGGTTCATAAATATTTGTGAATGTATGGTCACAAATGAATTATGAATATTCTGATCTTACACAAGAATTTGGGTGAAGTGGTAAAAGTTAGATTGATGGTTACATTTATGCAATAAACGCACTTGCTGAGTGTGAAGATTTAGCGCGAAGGGTTACCTGCCTGCTGAGAGCTAAAAGGAGGGTGGAGAACGAAGTTAGGGCTGCTGAAAGAGCTCGTGACAGGAGAGCGAGCGGACCACCTGCGATCTGCAGAGGCGGAAATCCAATTTGGCGTTTAGAACGCAAAGCGACGGTGATGCAAGTACGTCGAATTGTCGACTTGTTGCCGACAGAGAATCCATATAAATAACTCTGAGATATACTGTTTACGTCAACCATTCAGAAACATTTCTACATAGTGTTAAATAAGAAATAAATTATGCAAAAACTTTCCATTCCTAAGCACATAGAAAATATTATTTTTTCAATTATAAAATTGCAGCCATGTAGAAAAATAATTTTTAAAAGCCTTTGCTCATCTAAAGACTTTTGTTGTGCATGACGAAAATTAAAAACTAAACAATGGTTACATTCTTCTGGTTTTTTTATTTACAATTATAAATATAATTGTAAAAAAAACAGTATAATGCATACATTGATGTAAAAAGTGAGAATTTCCATTCTTTCAATGCTTGTTGTTCTCTGAAGACCCGAGAAAAAGGATAGAGATTTATGTTATGGTAGGATATTAGGCGGCATTACAGCCAAAACGAGCATTCTTGCTTTGATTGCTATTCACTTAATAATTAAACAGACATGAGATGGGTTTATTTACTGTGGACTTCTACGATGATCTATTTCTTGTGCTCTTGAAATATTGATTACTTCATGCAGGGATATTATTACGCTTGAAAATTACATTTACTTAATGACACACTCTATCTTTTTAACTAACTCTCAATTATAGTTGAAGGCTAAAGGTTTGCGAGTGGTAAAATGTAACCATACCAGGAATAGCTATGGGTTACTTTTTATTACCATTACTAACATTGTTATGATTTGAGAAAAATATTAAAATTTGGTACATTTGAATGACAGTCAGTTATAAAAGAAGAATAAACCCGTGTGGCAGCAGTACTACAACCATGGCACACCTAGCACAGCAGCTAGACGTTTTTTTTTTATTTACAGTACACATGATATGTACACATTTATGTACAGTACAATACACATACTGTAATAGACAGCAGTGGACTGAGCAGACCAAGCATTTCTACACTATCTGTCAATTAGCGTTCAAAGTGAATAATGCACCATCAATTCTTGCTTTTTATAACTGTGATGGAAGAAAATAAGTGCATTTTACTTTTATATACATTATATCCTATTATTTTTAAAAAAAATTATTGTCTTTATGTAGCACCAGATTTAAGAATTTATTCTAATCTAAAATCACAACAATCTATCAAGTTGTTTGAATCCTTTATAAACGCTGTTCATTAAATTCTATCTTACAGTTTCAAAAGTAATTGTTCCATTAATACCCCGGAAAATCTTTAGAAGACTCGGAAAATGTTGTCCTGATAGTGAAGAAATTAGTAAAAATCTTTGTTTTCCATATGAATTTTCAAGTAATTGTTAATGTGATGTGGCACATACTTCATCAATGGCATTAGTTTGCATCTACTTAATGATGCTCACCAATGGAGGGTTCAAGACCAGTTTAAACGGATAGTTGACAAAGATCATAAGAAATGCAATTTATTTTTATTTAAAAAGTAACAATTTCTTTGCATGCTGTGCTAGGATTTTGAATATAATTTGTTTTATGATCCATGGTAAAAAACAAGGCTCTGTCCAATCTCACAGAAACCCACTGTAAAGTAATTCTACGTTGCATAACGCTACCCAGTATTAAGCACAAAATCACGTGCAATACATTACCAATAAAAAAAATTGCAAAGCTAAACTTTGTAATGTTCTGTACTTCAACAAGTAACTAAAACATTGCTGACGGACATTGCCTCTGACTTCTGAAATATAGTGCATAATTATTTCTTCAGTAGTATCTGAAACGTTTTACGCATAAGGTAATGCAAAGATGTACTTTGCTTTGTATTTTAATGCAATATAGTAAATATTTATTTAACTACCAGCTAGGGGGTGGGATTACGGCCTTGGTGATTCTCTTCAGTCACTTATACAGGTGTGGATCTGGAACCAAACACTCATATAGTATCTATCCATTCTGGTCCCTTCACTGCATAACATCTGCAAGCTAACTTTAACGTTAAATAGAACATTGTAATTTGGAATATCCACATTTAAATCAATATGTATTTTGTTTACAAAAAAAAAAAAAGAAAGTTGTTTGAGTTGAGGACGTTTTTATGTTGAAAATTAACTGAAAGCGTCATGGGGAAAAGATGCAAATTAGAAAAAAAAACTCATTTCGTTGGGTGAATAAAAATCGAAAGGGAAATGGAATTAAAATAAACTTAAGTGAAAAAAACTAGAATATTTTTTAGAATTGTTCTGATTCTAGAAATGTCTGATATGACTCAGACTAATGACTGAGAGATTTGGTATTTGTTAAATAAAAAAAAAATTAAAAATAGAAAGATACTACACTTAAAGTAGAAAAAAAGGAGTCATTATCGTTTAAATTTCTTTCTCCATGATCTTGTGGGCAGGATAAAAATGTATGATATTACATGCTATTATTCAATAATAATAAATAAATTGTGGATTAATAATTGGTAAATGGTTATACACCCTCTTTCTAAAATGTCAATTAGACATGAATAGTAGGGAGCTTATGCAGGGCATTGACGTTAGACTAAGTACTGGTGAGGTTGTAATCCGGGAGTTACAGGACACAGGTCCATAGAGGAGTTACTGTTACTTACTCAAAAGCCTCGCAAAGTCAAACTTGTTTCTCAAGTTGCAGGAGGATTTCGACAGTGTGGCTTGGACCGGAGCCAGCGGATTGGCGACAGAGTGGCAGAAGAGACTTTCTGTGGGCCTGCCCGATATACCGCCCTCCCGTGGGTCCCCACACCATAAACAAAACCCATTCCTCTCTCCCTAATTTAGCTTACTACATCTAATTTTAACTCTTGCTGCGTATTTCAACTCTTTACTTCTTTTATGTAAACATTGTTTTTGTTTTCTACTCTATTGGCAAAATGCACTGCCAACTATGATTCATTCTATTGAAACATGGACACACAAGCTACTTTAGAGCTCCCACATACGCATGGTATGCTTTATAATTGTTTACTATTGATGTACTCACCATAGAATCTTTATTATCCAGAAATGTTGAAAGTAATAAAGCAAAATAAAATTGGAATCCATATATCATACTGTCATTTAAATTATAATCAATAGTGATAAAAAATTGCTTATGATTGAGATCCCTTCTTAAAGCCTCTAAGCAACGCAGATAGTAATGTAACTGAGTTTCAGAGAAACTGAGTTCTCAAATTGAGTTATTGGTGATGTCTTGTAACTACAAGGAGGAGGTATTGCTCTAATTATTTTCGCACACTTCATCACTGAGTTCTGAGTGAAGCGTTTTTAGACCCTGAACAATTCTTAACTTCATTTTGTTAAAGAATGTCTGCCAATAGGCTAAATTACTATTATGATTTCTGGAGCTAAAACATAGTTCAGAAGAAAACTCTCATACGACACTATAAATTAATATTTTCCAAGTACGTCCCTGTCGGTGATATCTAATCAGAGTGGCTACACTAAGTTGCGTTACTACAATAATTTCGGCCGACTGACCGCAGTTGTAATGAGAAGCCGTCCTGGACTTGGATTAGCAGTAATTGGGCTAGTCTGTGGTCAGGCTGTCCAGCTGCCACCTCAAGTCCTTCGTCATGCTCATCGCCTCCAGTCCCCGAATCCATCCCTTATTAAATTACTCATTCCATCAACATGCACCTTTCATTTCAATATATATCAAACTTTAATTATCTTATAATTACTTCTAATCCACAACTATATAATAACTTCTAATCAAAAGTTATATTCCATTGTCATGATTCATTTAATATTTAAAACATTCTCATTTAAAATTCATTTTAATTAAATCATTTCCCCGCTATTCCATTAGCAACCTAATTACATTATACTTCATGTTATTATATTAAAAGGAAATTACGTTTTATAAGTAAAAATAGGGGTCATTTCATCAATAATGTATATCTCAACTTTACTTAATGCCTATAAATGATTGAGTAACAAAACCGAAGAATAACTCCAATTTATAATATATATTACAATAACTTACAATTTGTTTAGGTTTGAAAACATCATACTTTCTAAAAATAGTCAATTTTAAAATATGTCGACTAACTCGTAATTCAACTTTTTTCCTCGGTTCTAGTATAGTAGTTAGAAATGTCTGTAATCTTAACTTTGCTAGCAAAGAGGTGAAAAATGTGTGTTTTTTTCAATTGCTCTTAGGATATTAAACCCTACAAAATGTTCATTATAATAACACTACGCAAAGAACAGGCTTTGACTTACGTCTTGTTTTTGTTTGTTTCTGATTACGAAGAGACCAAAAGCTAACAGTGAGAATGTATTCCACTCTACCATAAATACACTTCAATCAGGTAAAATTTAGTACTCCCAATGTAGAATCGATTAAGGGGGGATGCAATATTTCCTGCAGGATTCAGTATCGGAGGGCTGTCTTTGTCAGTCTCTCAACCATCTAGAAAAAATAAAGTATAAAACACTTTAAAATTATACATGCCCAAATAAAGTAACAGTGGGATGAAAAAAAATTTTTAGAGTGGTAAGCAGGACTGTAATTAAATTTCAGAATAGTGATTGATATAGCAGCTGATTGCTCACATCATCAGAATTTACTTAGTTAAGTGTTTACAGCTACTCTCCATCAAAGACTGTATAGTGTGCTTAAGTGACTTTCCAGACTAGCCTCACAGCATCATGATGGGGGATTAACTTGCCTCTGTTCTTTGTTTTCATAGTAGAAACTGAGAAGGCATAACAGCCGCTATATCTGGCTATTAAAATGACAAAGTCTGAAGCCTCCACCGATTTGACTAGAGTTGCTTTTTGTTATTACTTCGCTATTTGTAGTTCCTTATTTACAACGTTGTTGAACTACTTGGAACAAATGTTCTTATTACCAAACTCTGCTTTTAGTGTAGGCTGTGGAAGCTACCTCTGTTAAACCCACCTTACAAATCAAGAGCATTCTTTATTCACAGTTAATGTTTATTCCCATGATTTAGTCCATTTTACATGGAACAATAGTTCCATGTAAAAATTTTACCCAATATGCTTCATTCATAGAATGGTCTAGTGACTCAAATAATTGGAAAAAATTAAATAAATAGCTTTGTGAAGTAGAATCTGCTTAATATGTGATTTTTTTTTTTTAGTTTTACGTATAATTGGTTAAGTCTGGTTGGAACTAATCGCTCAAAAAAGACGGTATTGGGTGCCGGGTGACTTGATGTCTAGAATTCCAGCGCTTTTAGCTGCAGCATGTTGATCAAGTCTGTAGGCGACTAATTGATTCCTTGTAATGTCAGTAGTAAGAAAGGATTCAAGACAAATGAGTCTGGTCACGAGTCGCGTCACTCTATTTCTGGGACTCCACAGAATTATAAATACTAGCTAAGTAGTTAATAAACAGCCTACATCTGGAGCAGTTCTCCCTGCAGTTCTGTCAACTCTTTGTAGAAGAAAACTGAATTGCCGTCGCTTAATATATAGTGAAAATAATAACCAATAACCAATTGGTACCTCTTTCTCAATTTCTTATTTCTTTACACAAGATTACATTCTTTTATCAAAATTTAGGTTTTTTTTTTAACTCACTAAGAGAACTACATTAATATAACAGTAATGTTCATTTGAAATAAACATTAAGTGCAAATGTTAAATAGACATTAAGTACACAATGTTCGTATCACCTATTTCAGATACATCGATATTGTTTCGTTTATTCTAAAATGGTGTAATATAGAAATGGTTATATATGGCCTACTGCCATATTTGGTATTATATGTATAATCATGGGTGTTTCTTTTCAATGTAGCTATTGGTACATTGTTGGTAAGTAAGAATATTTCATAAATACCCTAAACCAATATTTTTTGCTTATTCAGTGAATCATACATTACCTAAACCGTACCAACCTAGTTATATTAATGTTCTATGAAGATATACAAAAAGTTACAAGGAAAGGAGAAAACTAGGCAGAGAAAGAGTGGAGAGAGAGAGAGAGAGAGAGAGAGAGAGAGAGAGGAAAGGGAGGAATACATTAAAAATAACTACTCCATCTCATTGAGTAGTGTCTGGTGTTTCAGGCTGATTAAAGCACCCATCTGGTGATGGAGAAGCCTTGATTCTTTTCCGATGGATAAAGGCTCTCCTGCTGACTATACTAGACCACTCTCTGAGTCGCCAACAATGTCCAGGTGTGAGTTTACCGAAATCACTCTCCCATGAATGGTTCAGCGTTGGTGTCGTTAGTAGGCAAGTGTTGTCGATTCGGTGTTGCTTTGAAGAGTGGTCGATGCTGCAGATCTACATGACAAAGCTGAGGAACAGAGGAGGTCACCGCTATTCTCCCTCAACTTTGACCTGTGGCCATCGCTCAGTCTTCACCCTCTCGCTTCTGTTCCCTCACGCACACACACACACACACACACACACACACACACACACACTCATACACACACACTCGCTTGTCACTGCCACTCTCCTTCTCCAACTTTAACACATCACTCATTCCTGACTTTTCTGGTCCTTACACACTCACTCCGGCTTAAACATATACATGTCGCTCGTTTCATGTATTACAATCAAATTTTTATTGCAGAATCATGCTTAGTCCAAACTTTCTCAAAGTCATTGAAAAATTAAGGAACTACTTTTTAATTGTAAATAATATAGCATATCTTCTTTATATTGCTATTATCAACATTTATGGTACTTCTATTGATATTGTTATTCTTGTTATTATTAGAATAGTTAAAAGTTATTTACATTAATTTCATTGTACGTTTTAATTCTAGGAATGCAACTTCTAGTTCTCAACTTCTTTTTGGAGTTTGAATCATTAAATTAGTTTTAAAATTGACTACCAGATTTAATCCGCATCTTAAATAGAGTTAAAAATACCCTTAAATGAGAAATAAATGCATATTTTTCCAACTTAGATTTTAAAAAAACTGCATATCACCTAGTGAGATTATATATTTTTTTCATACAAAATTCCAGAATATTTAACATTACAAAGAACTATTTTAAGCATTCAAATTTCAACATACTTTCTACAGTCATGTTTTAAAATAAACTAACAATTTAATTTATAATTTAAGAGAAATATAAATGTATCAACGTGGTACACTCGTTATGTCCACATATAGATCTACAAACTAAAGAATAACTCCATTATGTTGAGGCTACTCTAATCAATTACAATTTAAAGAAGTAAATAAATCATAGTTGATATAAAAAATTAATCATTTAATATGAATTACTCTTCTTTTAAACACTGAAGTTGATAGGCATTTTATAAAATTTAATATTAAGATTGTTGGCATTACTGTGAGTAAACCATAGTGATAATAAAATAAAAACCATTTTCAAAATTTGGTGGATGTATACGTTGGAGGCTCTTGAATCAATGTTGATGTTTTTAGGATATTTAGATTCTAGATGTGTGAGGGGTGAGGAGTGGAATAATGGGTCATCTGCTGTCCTTGTTGAATTTGTTTAGATTTATTTAAACATTTTTTTATCAGAATTGGGTAAAAAAGAATTGCTATTTAAATATCAATAAAAAAATTAAGATATTTTAATGAGTAAATCCAATATGTAAGAAGATTTAATTTTAAAAAAACACATTTTACGATTTTTTCTAGTGTGCAATGGATGGTTGTCTAACAAAAGTGTTTTAATCAATCTACACGTATAATATTAAAAATATCACAATGTTAGATATATAGTGTTTAAAAATCACATTATTTTAAATTGAGGACTGAACTAAAACTAAAAAAAAAATCAACAACAGGAAAATCATTATACTAATCAATTTTTTGTACGACAGTTTGCTATGAAAATTACGTTTTATCATGAATAGAAGGTTAGAACGGGCAAGTCTAATGTAGTCTTACTTAACAAGCCTGTCCGCTATAAATTAATAATGTACAGAGTGGGTTTTATCGTATTACGGTAAAGCTGGTTTATAATGTTGTTGTAAGGTTAAGCTGAAGGAGGCCTGATGTAGGTGCTGTGGAGGGTCAACAGGTCAGTGTACATGATCACAGTCTGTTTACAGATCTGACCGCTCACTTTACGACCATGTTTGTCTAGAGATGGAGAATGGTGAATAGCCAAGTTATTATTTTTCTTTTTCTTCAATTCCAGTAGAATAACAAACTGAATTATGCTTGAGATAGGAAATAGGCTTCCTTAAAGCTGAGAGAAATATTTTGTTCAATACATTCTCTGATAGACACTGGAGAGTAATCTATTGGAGTCTGTACTAGTAGGCCATTTTAGATGACGCTTCAGATAAAATAAGTGACTTTTATTTATTACCCTACTGGTAACAAAGTTTTCAAATAAGTCCTGCAACTGAATAATAATTCAATGTGTTTTTCTTAAGTTCACGCTTTTTGTTTAAAAAAAAACTGTACATGAATTGTTGGCATTACTTTTATATATTAGTTTGACTTGATTGAATATTTGCTACTCGGCAGAAAAGTCAACGAATATTAATTAATTCCATTTCCACCTTCCTATTTGTGTAAAGCAGGGTCGATAGTCGCTGTTATAGAGTCAATAGGGTTGTTGAATGCCTTTTGATTTCGAGATTTCAGAATTATATAGTGTATAACAACACATATTTTAAATTATTTATTTTAATGATGAGTCTGTTCCTGATATTTCTGTAAGTTTATAGTAAATGCCCCACATGTGTAGTATATTTTGTAACTAATTTAAAAGACAAATATTTTACTTGTAGCTCCATTTACAGAATAAAATATTATGGTAGGAATTGGCGTGAAGTATCACTCTTCTCATAAAGTCAGTTAATAATTACTCAACACATTTAAGTACTTTGTCTTCATTCTGAGTTTGTATATTCGTTAACAGGAAGATTTAGAATAAATGTATATTTAACTGAATATACTTTTAAAACAGTGTTTGAAACGTATATTTTACAAAACATGAACTAAATTTGTATGGATAATTGTTGGTTAACTTTTTTATTCCTATATAACTTAATACCACATAATAAAAGATTGCAGAACTCATGACTTAGAATTCTGACTTGAGCATAACACGATACAAAAGGTTTGAAAACTTGGTTAGTGAGCTGCTGTCACATGGTGACGTATTTTTTTCATGCCCAAAAGACCTGATTCCGAAAAATCAATATTTGCAGGTCATTCCTATAAGAGAAGATAAGCTGTCAGTTGAGAGCATGTCAATTTGCTTAGCTCATTTGTTAATTAGTACCTATTATACTTTTGGGCAATAACATTAGCAAGTTGATTCTTCTCGACTATCCTAAATTATCCAAATCAGTATTAGGTTAGAAATACTTGAAGGATATTGAACCGACCCTGGGCAGACGCCCTACGTCATTCTTAGATGTAACCATGATTTGAACTTGAACCTTTATTTTTAAGTATGACTAGACCAAACCTGTCCGAAAAAAAATGTTTGCACCTCATTCATCTAAGAGAAGATAAACTGTCAGTTGAGAGCATATCTGATGTTAGGTACTCGTGAAAGATTCCTAAACTTGAGCAAGCCCATTGCTCAAACACTTCTTGTATTGTGTTTATTTTGTTGTGTGCTATTGCTAGATGCGTTGTGTTCAATTTGTGTTGGAACAATTTAGTTAATTTATCTTAACCTAAAAAACCTGATATCACACGATTGTGAACATTGCTTGTGATGTCATATAATCCAGCCTATTCCACTTGGAAGATTGAATTAAGTTGAGTACAGTTGAGTTGAGTTGAGTTGAGTAGAGTAGAGCCTACATACTGAATGATGTTGCTCTGAAGAATAACTCGAAGCGTAGAAAGGAGCCACTGACTGGTGGACACTGGTTAGCCCGCCAGGTGGTGATTGATGGGCAACACCTCTAGCCAGGTTGAGCAGGCCTCTCAGCTTCATTTATTACAGTGACACTCACCGACACTGATCGATACCTCCAACGGCTTCACGCTTCATTATCGACACTGAAGCCTCTTTATTTTATTTAGAATAAACATTCCTCTTCCCCAGAAGGACGTCTTGTTTGTCTCCCTGTCTTGACCAATCATTCATTAAGGCAGCAGTATTCTGTCAAACATCAAACCACTTTGATCCTCCCCTGTCTTCTAAATTCTTCAAGGATTTTTTTTCTTTTTTATTAAATACCACTAATGTCGTTTCCTTTCTATTTATTAATATTAATCAAACAAGTTTTCATTTTGAGATTTTGAGACCTATTAGTTTATAAAAATCCATCAAACACATCAATATAATATGACTAATTTAAAAAACGACAATATTATAAAATATTTTAATCTTTACTTTCAGTTGATACTAGTATTATTAATTATAATATTACTACGTTGCTTTCATTGTAAAATCTTTAAAGAGATGGTGTAAACTCTATTATATTTTATACTCGTAGGTTATTATATATATTATTTTACGGTAACTTATTAAAATAGAGAGAAGGTAATAAAAAACAACTAGTTAATATAGAACTAGAATAAAGTTTCTAACAAAATAAAACAGCAAATAATAATAAAGTTATAGATAATAAGATTACAAGAAACAAAACAATTTGAAAGGGAAAAACTGGTTAAGAAAAAAACACTTTAAGAATAAATATTACTTAAATTATTAATGTCACTTCTATGATTAATTGAAGTCAGATCTTTTTTACTACGTAACGTTGCAAGTGTCTTCCTTTTTTGTTCATCTTTTTTTGTTCATCTTTTTCTTTATATATTATAATATTATCTTCAAAATTGAATGTGACCTTCGTTTACCCGTAGAAAGCTAAGGCAGTACCAATAATCTTATTTATTCTTATTGAATAAGAATGTTAATACAGCTTTTTTTTCTTAGAAAACGACGTGCTTTTAAATAGTAACACTTTTCAAACTCTTTATGTACGCCCCACGTGGAGCCATGTAGCTGTATCCGCAGGCTGCATTGGCTTATATATATATATCCAAAGGTTCTTTGAACTAGGGGCAAAAAAGACCACTGACCTTAACTGTAGCTGAGCAGGTTCTGTAGGACCTTTGGTCTGGAGTATGATCAGAAACTCTCAAGATAAGTCGGTACTAGGGGAGGCGGGGACTCAGGGGTAGTAGCTGTTGGTTCTCACCCAAGTTGAGTAAACCCTTGAGGTCCCTGTGTGAGAAGCATTAACTTTTCGGGAGGACACCTGCCTAACATCCAGGGGATCTAGAGACCATAATCCGTTACCAGTGGGAACTTAGCTGATTGGACTGGACAACTGGCACTTGCTTGGTTGAGGCTCGGGGTCTTGACGCGATCTCAGAGTGGAGGCGATTAGATCTCGTACCAGACCTTTGAGTCCAATTATGTTCAGTACAGGTGGAAAAGTTAGCCAACGAGAGATTTGTAGTCTCTCTGTGTGAGTCGTTTCCCTTGAGGTACTAAAACTCCTCACAATGACGCCCTAACGGGGTTCGATGAGCTACTACTGATCCCGGGGTAATGGGCATTGCCCTTTTCGGAGGGGGACGACACTAGGGTAGTCCTAAAGCTGTAAGGCACTGTTAGAAGCCTGTCCATTGGTCATACTCTTTACATTTGATGGTATTAATGAAGTTACTTTGTAAATCCTTCAATATTTCCTCATTCAGATTTGAAAATAAAGATTGATTTTTTCTTTTATTATATAATGCCAGAGTAAATTTAGGTTCATTTTGTTTTAAGTTTTTCACCTTTCTAATTAGTTTTGACAAATTGTCTAATTAGTTTCGACAACATATGAAAATTTGAAATAATCTTTATTTATTCAGTATTCAGTTCAGTACGATCCTCATTGGAATATTCTGGTTGCTGTCTTAATATCTAAACCAGTAACATTCAATTAAGTTGTCTGAATAACAATTTTTTTCTAATAATGACTCATTCAAAATCGTAATTAATGTTAAAGGGGGGTTTCCTTGAAATACCACCCATTAGTCTAGACCAGTGTTTCCCAAACTTTTTCGAGTGACCGCCCCCTTCGGTCCATAAACCTATAACTCAACACCTTTGAATAATAATCAGATTCCTAGACTAAATAACCAAATGAGTAACATTTTAATAATTAAATTAAAATAATTACTAATCCAATATTTATTTAGAATCCAATAGATGTATTGTTTCATGGTATATTCATGCAAAAGAATTAATATAAAATAAAAGAAACTTTTATCTTAGGTGAGAAGATACTTTTAACATAAAAATGAATTATCAAAACAAATAATTTTAAGAAAACGTTTCCTAGAAGTTTACATGTCGTGTTTACACTTAAATTTACAAATTATATTGCATGAACAATTTCAATTTATGGAAATAGAATCCCCACTCCTTTTTGCATTACCGCCCCCCGATTTCAATGCACCGCTCCCAGGGGGGCGGTACCGCCCACTTTGGGAAACACTGGTCTAGACGAAGGCTTTGAGCAGTCAGGATTGTTAGTTTTCTTTATGAAATGTAAATTTCATTTTCAAATTTAAAAAAATCTTATTTTCTATAAGTTATATATTAAAAAGGATCTAAATTAAATTACTAATTTAAACAATGTTTATTCTAGAGTAATTCACTGAGTTTATGTGCAATTTTATTTACTTCGTTCATATTGTGTTTTTTGAGTAAACAGTGTTGAGGTTACTTGAATGTCGTCTTATTAGTCTAGTTAAAAATTATAATCAGTCAAGATTATTACATCGTTTCTCCAAGATAGTTGGATCTCCAGCTGTCACTGGACCAATGTACTTGTTTCCCTCTTTTATCTCTCTTGACGACTGTTCAAACCAAAAGTTAGATACTGTAAGTGTGTACGTTTAATTGTCCGTTTCGAATCCTTTTTTATTATAAAGTATATATATTTTCTACTTGATTAGATGTCATTATAGTTGTTTCTAAGAAGCGTAACACATAACAAGTATTAGTTTTTCAAACCGCTTATGTGTCAGTACTGAGTACCGTGTTCAATTCCAAATCACAAGTGTTTTTTCAAGATTGACAGGATGGGATATAAAGATATTTGTTTATTTTTTTTGTTTCTAAAAAGGGTAGATGCTAGAGGGCGCAGAGGTAAACATCTGCCAATTGCTGGCTGTTGCTCAAGAGCTGAGTGTCAGTGGCCTTTTAGCGGCTGTTTTGTTAAGGGATTCTCGCAGTGCAGCAAATCCCCGCGTATTATTTCTAGGCCCTCCTCATCGCGTCAAGAGGTTGTGAAGGTCAACGCTCCCAACCCAGCCTTCTCTTCTTGTCAATCTTTATCAAACAATTTTATCTTTATAAATTATTTATCAATTTCAGTTCTACTTCTGAATGTCTGCTTTTATATGTCACCATATAGAGAGTTTGACGTTAATGGTCGTCCTTTTGTTGAAGAATATAGGGTTAGATAACATAAAATACTTGTAAAATGTAAAAAATAAAAAATCTATAGTAATATATAAATATTATTTATATTTTTGGCGATATTCCTAAAAGAATGAAGAAAACAAATGCTATAAATACAGTAAGTAGCTGTTACTATATTTATAGCATTTGCTATTAAGTGAATACCAATTATTAATATTAAGTGATTAAGTGAATACGTTAATCACACATATTATACAGCCATATTGCTGATTAATGCATATATTGTAGTCGACAAACGTATTTAAGTTAGTATGAAGGTTTTCACTCTAAACGCCATTAAAAGTTCCATTCATACATTTTTTGCGCTATTTCACTCTGTGCTATATTGTATCAAAACGTCACAGACATATGGTGGTATATATTTAAAAGATTAAACTCGATTCAACTAGCACAGCCGGATGCTGTACTGATCTTAATTGTTTATGAGAGGTGTATAAATCTGCATGCGACCCATTAGAGTTCGTACTCAGATACTCGTTCATGATTCCTACTCTAAAAACTTAAGTGAGGTAAAACTTAGGACTCTCCATGTAATGGTATTGCCACTTATAATTTAAAGGGGTGCAAATAATAACTGAACCACACTTTCGTCCTTTGTGTAGGACCTAAAATGTAACATATACAAAAATGGTAATTAGATAAAACAAATGAAATAACACTCTTAAAAATACATCTCGCTATTCCTAGTACAGTAAGCATGAAAAAATTGTATTTTATTTCAATTGTCCCAGATGTTTTCCTGTATTGGGATTTCTGGATCTTATTAATCTATGTGGATTGTGGGTTTTGTGAACAGGAGGATTTTTATTAACGGGCTAGAGGTCTTAATTTAGAGCAAATTTGAAATGTGGGCCTAAACACAGGTTGGTTTGAAAATAAAAATGTAAATATTTCGTAAATTAAAGTAAGAAAAAGTCTTTTATTTTATGAGTAAAGAAATTATTATTTTTCACTTCAGAACAGCTCATATAGAATGAAAATATGTTATTAAAAAAATTGACAGTAATAGTAATTTATTGGTTCAAATTTTGTGATATTTAAGTTTCTGGAAGAGACAGTTCCAAATTAACAGTCTTAAGGGTGCAAAATACACTGAAACATATTCAAATCTTTAAACTAATTTAACAGCACGTCACACACAAGTTTTATATATGTAGAATTGAGTGTAGGCTACTGAAAATTTCTTTTATTACAATTGAATATATACAGCAATGATATTATAACTGAAGCAGTTAGTAATTAGATTCTTTAGTTTCGATCCCCCTAATTCCCACATGGTAATTTCCCACAGGATGCCAGCCAATTACTGGTGCAGTATTACCTGTGGTATTGTCGAGCCTGAGCCCTTTGGCCGTAATAGTCTGGTAATTGCGGCGACCTCAATACAACAATCAGTCGCTAATGTGCGGCAATCAGCCGGCTTATTTGTTACAGCAGACAATCCGTCATAGGTAATCATATGCAAGACTTGCTCCTGTTCCTGTGTTACTTTGACAGGTGGCAGTGTGGCACTGGGGGTGGCAGGCTCTGTTTTCAAATGGCTTCCCTTTGATTCAAGTCATGCCAAGGCATTTCCTCCCTCCCACACAACTCCTCACAAAGCCGTCAAAACTTCAATTTGTTATATTTATGTATAATTGAATACGCTAATCACACATATTATACAGCCATATTGCTGATTAATGCATATATTGTAGTCGACAAACGTATTTAAATCAGTATGAAGGTTAACGTTAGTTAACCTTCTAAATGCCATTAAAAGTTCCATACATACAGCTGCGCTAGTTCACTCTCTACTATACTGCATCAAAACGTCGCAAACATATCTCAGTAAATATACAAGATAGAACTGGATTAGGATAGTATGTTATAAAATTGTATTGAGGATAATGCATATTACGTAAGAAGGGTTGTTAACAAGATTAAGCGTTTAATTGTGGTAACAGTTGCAAAGATTGAGAAGCTGAGATCCCTCTTTGCAATCAACTTGAAAAGGGGAGCCCAGAAGTACTTGAGAATGTGCCTATGGCAAGACATAAGGGCGGTGCAGATAGCTTTAATAATTGAGGAGATGTATAAAGGAGTAGAATGAGAGCCTTAGGGAAGAGACTTGAGGAGCGAAGGACAGTTAGGAGAAGTTACTAAGGTGACTGAGCCGGTATTGGAAATTCGTATGCTAATTAGATGTTCAAACAGTAAGGAGTGGACGGGAATGGCTGTGCAGGAGTGTCTTCCTTCTGGGGCGTTTCAACCGACCTCGCCCAGCTTTATTATCAAATTATACATCAGTCTGAGAGACCTTTCTCGAATGGGCTCCGATAGCCGTGTGTCAAGCGCAAAGCAGAGAGCCCTCCATTAACAATTCACAATACATTTAACCTTAAGTAGCTAAATAAAATTAAAACCATTCCCATTACCACGGAAATTTTCCACAAGAGTTACAACGAAGCCTGGACAATTTTTACAGCTAGTCAAAGGGGAAATGACTCAGATCCAGTCGGATGTAGCAATAAAGGAAAACTAATAAAATCCTTTTCAATGCAACAAAGTATCTTGTTTAGTTTGAAACAGCCTATCCATTATTTACTTTTTACAGCCATTAATAAAAGTGGATGATCAGTTGTCCGAGACTAGTCGACTTGCCTCCAGCTTATCCCTCTGTTTTATGCTGGAGCCTTCCCCAACACTCCTCATCCTCTATAAAACTCACTCTGCTCTTCTTACGATCAATAAAACCAAAACAAATGAACTTTTTAACTCAAACCTTCCCATAACGGTTATGTATGTTCTCAATTTCTCAATGTTTTCGTAATATTGATATTTACGTTGGTTAGCAGTCAATATATATTGTATAAAAACACACTTCGACAAAAATAATGATTTAAAGAAACTTCAAAATAGTAAGTAACAAATAATTACCAACCAGTTCATTGATGCTCTACAATTATATTTATAATGATTTCTAAGTAAAAATATTTTAAAATAACATTTTCTAATGATATAATCATTTTTAAAAGACGTTTATCAAATAGAGGAACTATTTGATTCAGCAGGAAGATATTTCAGCAGGCAGTAACCGTTTTTCAGCTTTTAACAGTGGCATAAGGTATAAATATATGACGTGCTAAAAAGAAATAGAGTGTGATTATCAGAGAATCAGAATAGCATTGAGGAAAAAGTCTTAAAGTGAAAATCCTTGCTTTGTCAAATATAAGTCTCCACTATACTACAGTAGGGATATTTAACAAATACGAAACATTCTGCACTGGAAGTGTTTCAAACTCATTTGAATCTCTCAACTAGGAACAACTCTGTGTGTTGTTTATGAGCCTCACAATCAACCATCCTGTTTCCACATTATGAGATTAAAGTTATGAATACAGATTAATGCTGAAATTTTATAATTAAAATTAATAATGTTTAACTGAACTAATAACACATTTTTGTAAACGTTGTAAACATATGTCTATTTTTTTGTTCTAAATCATCATAAAGTTGAATGTTAAAGTGATGACGAACAAATTTTTTATACTTGAAGAATTGGAATATTGAAAATTCTAGGTTCCACGTTCATTGAGGAGCAAAAGCGACTTGATTGGTCAGTATTAGTGATTTGATACATGAAATGAGGCGCTAATATACATACGTACTACTAAAACAACAGTTTTTTAAAGAAATTGTTTTTGTTTGAAATACGACTATTATAAAGGATGAGATTTTGTAATTAACAATGATAGGTGTCTTTATATTACTTTGTTTAATATGATATCAACATCTTCTAGTGTAACGCCTCCATGATCAATATCCCGCACTAAATCAAGCAAACAACAAATAAACAAATAAGTGTCCTGACTAAAGCAATCGACTTTGTCATGTAAGCCACTGAGTCGTCCAGTTTTATTTCCATGATAAATCTTGTATGTCAGTTATAGCCTTTCTTCAACTCATAGGAGTCTATAGATCCAGGTAAAAAGAAGGGATCCATTACTGGAAAAGCTACCCTAAATGGGAGGAAATTATTTATGAGTATGGTGGAAGTAACAGCCTGGAAATTATTTGAAAAACTGCACTTTATCTGCGCAAAGAAGAATTTTATTGATGTTGAAGACATTGGAGGAAGGCTTGTTAGAGGTAGCACTCTGCAGGCAGTCAGCATTAGCGACTTTAATCTCGCGGCGCACAAGTCAATTTAGAGCTGCTGAGCAGACGCTCAAAGGTGGTCCCGCTTTCGTCTGCTCCGTCATCTCTCACATTACTCATGCTCTCTCTACACAACTCATCCCTCCCATCTGCCTTTACCATCCTATTCCAATTTTCCACTCAATTATGTAACCAGTAATGGTTTTCTTTCTAAAAGAATATTTATTATGTCTTTTTCTTTTTGCTTTTATCAAACATACATTACAATATGTAATTTTGAGATCACTGTTCACTTTACGCCTGAATGAAGGTTATTTTACATATCAATGGGTAAAACTACTGCTACTCAAAAATGTTGTAAACCTTAAAGTTAGCACACCTCTGTTGCAGTCAAATTTCTGATTCTCTGATCGCAACCTTTGTATCCACTCTGTTTTAAGAATTTCTTGACTCATTAGAGTTTGTCTGGATTGCTCCAACATATGCTAGAACACAAAAAGGAAGCGTATGTCATGTGTATGCATGAGAAACATTGTTCCATCGAGCTTATGTAATGGAACAAGACTAGTAACTGAGGAGCTTTATCATAATGTCATTGTTTATAAAATTATCGCATCACGTTGTCAAGGGGAAAATATTTTTAATTCCATGATTGACAATCGTTTTATATTAAGAGGACAACATTCCTTTTTTAAAGATTCAATTTCCAATTCTGTTAGCATTTGCTAACAGAAAAAAAAATTGCTTGAGCTTTATGACTATTCATAAGTCTCAAGGAGCCAACTACATGTTACTCTCAGTAGGGTCAAACAGAAAACAAAAATTTTTTTTTAGAAAATTCAAATTATACAAAAAATTCACATAAAAAGAACTGTTTTAATATTTTATTTAAAAAATAATCAGTTTATAACAATTGTAACCTATTTAAAACTTTAAAAGGTTTTGGTGAACTTTACTGGTTTGCAAATGTACTTTTGTAAAGGTTAAGAGCTTTAAGACTGTTATGAGCCACTGTTTTATTTATATTGGAGTTGGAATCAATTTCTCTCACTATTTCTTGGAAATGACTCTGTGTGAGTGGTGCAATGATGGGAACTTGATGAACACCACGACTGCAAACAAGTCGAGTAGAAAAGAATCTAAGATTCATACTATATATCATTGAACGTGAAACGACAAAGTAAACATAACCTGCCAATAGATAAATATCGGTCCAATACTCTAAGACTTTTTTTTTCAAATAAATATAATGGAAATGTGAACCATTTAAATTGCTATCTCGTATCTTTACCGCCCGGAATAGCTTTGTCCAGGGAGGTTGTGTTAATATGCTCTGGTATAAAATATATGAATATATGTAACAAATGTAGTCAGGTATGGAATGAATAGTCAGCTGACTGAAAGCTCTATGCCAAACCAGTAACAATGTAAAACATGCAAGGTCTTGAAAAATGAAAAGATTCAATGTAAAATGGAAAAGATAGCATTCTATTACTAAAAAGAGTATGTCATGAGGAGAATAATCAAAAATCATGGTTTAAAGAAGCAGTGGAGATAAAAGAATAAAAGTTTGAAAAAACAAACTCATAAATAAAGGTAATGTTAATAATCCTACATCATGTTAACCCCTTGAAGATGTTCAATTATTTAGAACTCATTGATTAATGCTTGTCTTCACGACTGCATACATCTACCACAATTTCACATAATTATTTTAACAAAACAAAATGGAAGAGTTAAGTAAAATTAATTTTAGATAGCTTGTTAAAAACATCTGCTCTAATTGCAAAAGTAATTAAAAAAAACTGTAGTGGCCTACACAACATATTACTTCAAGTAAATATAATGTGAAACTCCTTGACAACCAACTAAACTTTATGTTTTATTTTATGTGGCAATGCACTCATAATAGTCAATAATTAATCATTTGTTTACATGTGGCTGCATTTATGTTATCATTTAAATAATACTGAATTGATGT
The DNA here is from genome assembly GCA_026182355.1 of Hermatobates lingyangjiaoensis. NCBI lineage: Eukaryota > Metazoa > Arthropoda > Insecta > Hemiptera > Hermatobatidae > Hermatobates > Hermatobates lingyangjiaoensis. Next base: position 2,139,608 of record JAPFBL010000014.1, on the reverse strand, counting down.
ATCTAACATATTAATAAATTCTTTAACTGAGTTCCTGAATCTCATTGGACTCGTACATATCACAGACAAACCTATCAATGATATGCACAATATGATGCAACATCATATTGTCCATTCCATTGTTGTAATTAAATTCAACCTGTCATTATAAGTTCCTTAATGGCCTTCATAAGTATAAATCGATAAGGATAGTTGTAGTTATCATTTAATCATTAACCTCTCTAAAGTGACTAGCTTCCATTCAGATATGATGTGATAAAAGGTTTATGCCATTTCTAGACAGAGCAGAGATAGAATTCTTATGATGTCAAATAAAGCATCCATTCATAGTAGATAAGTAAAAACTTCTAGTAGATATTTTGTATATATATATATATATATATATATAATAAAGATTTCACATAAACACGTGAAATAACAATCAATGATCAAACTACAATATGAAATGGGAAAACAAGCGTAACTGACGTTGGGTTTTTGGATCTGACGAAGACCGCTTGTTACGGTTGAAAGATCTTAGTCTTGTTTTCCAATTTCATATTGTGGTTTGATCATATATATATATATAGTAAACAGCAGAGGTTATTGAGGGTTGGTCTATACACACAAACACTTCACTTACGCCAACGTTTCGCTATACTTTTATAGCATCATCAGGGCTGTACAATTAACAACATATACGTCTGACAGATAGACACAACGAAAACAGTAGTAAATATTACAAAAGTTTTGTAATCTAGGTTGTTCTCTAGGTTGGCCAGACTGCAGGTGATCAGTTTCTCTAGCTATTAAGAAATCGTGTTTGAAGTCAGCCTAAATCGCAAACGCTATATTACACTCCATTGGTATGTCAGCAATTTTAATAGCATTAGGTTTATGAAGACAGTATTGAATTCATTTCGTATCTAATCTATTCTTCCAAATAGACCCACTGTAATGAATGGTAGAACAGTAATTAGGAAAAATAGCTGAAATTACTGTCAGCTGTTGCAATTACACGAGGAATGCACTTAATATTGAACTAGTATATATTCAGTTAATATTGCAGAAGAAAAAACCTGCTGACTGCCTTATGGCGAATACTTTATTATGTAGGTAGTAGGGTTAAGATGAGCTGTGCTATGCGTGGATTGAAGCCTTGCAACATAAAGCCGGCTAATAGAGGCGGGTGCCGTAAAGACTTCGATCTGTGAGATCGGGGTGTCATACGATGCCTCTTGTACGCGCTGACTGCCAAAGAGTCCAATAAAAAACACACTTAAGTCTTATATCTGCGGTGCACTTAACGCTTGCAATGATGAAATATATTTATAGCCCCAGGCAGAAGGAGTAAAAGGCAGTTTTAGTGTTAAAAGCCCAAAACGACTTGTCTTCGAATCATATCCGGCACAGAATTGAATAAATCACGCCATTAGGACATTTTTGTGACCCCATCACCTCTGAAATAATCTATTTAGCTTATCAACCAAACATCAAACAACAGTTACCTTTTTAATGGAAGTATTTTCTTATATCAAAGTTTAAAAATGAGTATAAAACAAGATGAAATTCTGTTCATAATAACAATGTTGAAGATATTTTAGTACTTTTTGTATTACCAAATGCCTTACAGTTTGGTTAAAGAATCACTTTAATGGTTTTCATTTCCAGGCAATCATAAAAAAAATTTAACTTTTTTTGGTTATGTTGATAAAAATATAAAATATCAATCTAAATAAGAAGCAAATAAAAAGAAATAAATAATATAATATAAATAAAGACTAATTGCTTTCAGGTTGTGTTAAGAGTTCATGAAGTTTTTTGTAATCAATGTTTTCAAGAAACTAAATTATGCATTTAAGCCATCCTGGAACGTAAAGCATTTCATTAAACCCACTTATCGTTTAAAGTTGTGGCCATCCAAATACATACCTTCAAATAGATCACCAGAGTTCCGTAATTATGGGGTCTGCTATTTATAGAAAAAGTAATATAAATTCAAAATCCACATAAAGGGATTTTCTTTTGTAATATATAAATTACAATAAAAATGTATCTAGATTAACAAAAGTAGTTGTAGACTCATGTTTATTTTAAAATTTCTATATTATAACAATTAGTATATTCAAGATGATGGGAGGGGGGGGGGCAAATTAAATCATAGTAATGTTTGTTCTTTGTAGATGTAGTAGCAAGCACTCTAGCAAGTTCTCGTCATTTGGTGTTGGCCTCTCGGTGTTTAAAACCTGGAACAAAAATTTGAACTTACCACTAAAAAATTTATACTTGGCAACCTAAGGAGTAAGAGGGGGGTGGTTCATGGTATCACTGGGTGAGTAGTTGTATCAACCCAAGAGGTTTTTAGAAAAGTTACAGGAAGTAAGGGGACATAGGGGACCCCAATTTTCAGCCGAGAGAAAGAAAGTATTTACGGCAATATTTCTTTAAATTTCTTCTTCGTTTTACAAAATTGTTCAGTATTCGGACATAAAAAATGTACCAACAGCTCTACCTCATAGGGGGATAAACTGACTTCATAGGTCAGTCGTTCATGTAACTATATTATGGAATGGTATGGTAGCTTAATCCAATAAAGAAAAGTGTTTGAACATACTGCAAACACTTACTGCTCACATCTTAGATGTGAGTAAAAGGTTTTATATTTTTAGAGATTTTGAATTGATAGAATTCAAATGCATATTATTGCGATCAGTGGAAAATGGTCTCAGTACTGACCATATTGAGATGTACTGATCGGCACATTTAGAGACAGAATTCAATTCAATAGTAAGAGTTTTAGCGAAGCCATCGGGCCATTCATGACTGAAGGCATATATGTGATTGATTTTGCCTAGAAAAAATTACAACAGAGGTAATTCAGGTAATAATATTATTAAAAGAATATTATTGAAGGAATGAGGAATAGTAATACTTGAAGACAGTTTGATTTCGATTTTTGCTTCACATGTGGTGCAGCATTACTCATCAGTTTTATTACTGTGAGGGTGGTCAATCTACAGTGGAATGTGAAGTTCTTTCGACTTTCATCCTATCAGACTAAGGAAGGAGATGAAATTTACGGGAGACATATGTGGTTGGAAGCGACAATGGATATGGTCGTTAGGGCGGCTCGTGGCAGGGTTACGACTTGGCGAGCGCGCGCCGAGGGTACGAATTAGAATAGCCTTGACATGTGACAATCAGGCGTCAAGGCGTCCATTCTAACAAAAAAGGGCCCGCATGATTTGTGGCAAACTGTTCTCAAAACAGAAGCGGATTTCCCTGTCGTGCCGCATTGCTGCTTCAAAATAAGGAATTTATTTTTACGTTTATAGTGAGTAAACGGAGCGGAACGCAGTTTTGCATACTGCAAGCGGGGACCTAAACGACCGCTTGCGTCGTAACTCTGCCAGCTCTGTGCCTGCAATCACACCTATCAGACTTCTTCTTCCTAATACACACCAATTCATACTTCCAAAAGGTCATTCTAAAAGAAAACAGCCCTAACGGCACCGCTGCTTTTGCGAAAACAAAACGAACGATTTCACGTAATGACTCAAGCAATGGCATTTGCGGAGAACGACACGCTTTGTCTTATACCATACGGTCTGACCATGTTATTAAAAGTGAAAAGTATTTTGTTCACCTTTTAAATATTAAAAATTCTAACTTTTTCGTGAAATTACTGTTAAATGAAACAGAAAAGTAAACAATTTTAATATATTGAAGTTATTTACAAAAAAGTTAAATTTTCAGGAGTACTTCAAACAATAACTTCTTCTGTTCTTATATTTTTTATTAATGTACTTAATCCCCCCGTTATTCCTATCCTTCCTATATTTTACTTCCTGATAAATTAGATTTGACTGAAAGCTGAGACAACCTCTTCACGCATTTGTATCTTGAACCTTTTTTTTTCGTTTTCTTTTGTAGCAATATCTATTTGTATATATTCTTTACAATAATTTAATTAAGAAGGTATAGCTGAATTCCCTACAGGAAATGCCATACTCTTTTCTCTCTTTGTTTTCCTAATTACTTCACTTAAGATTTATCATGTATTTTAAATATTATAAAACCAATTTTATGTTTTAAAACTATGTTCTGTTAATTAATTTTTATTTCATTTATTGTAAAAGTCAAATTACAAATTCAGTTTAGTTTTCTATCAAATTGTGAAGGACAACCAATGATAAAAGAGACAAATTGATGTAGAAATGGAACACTTGAAAGGTTCTTTTGTGCTTTGGACCTCAGGTTGGCATCTGTCAGACGAACTGAAAACAGCTACTGAATAAAAATTGTCTGGTTTATAATTTCAGTAATCATTTAATGATTTTTTTTATTTACTTATTTCATTTAATGTATCCGCTCGAACTTAGCACAATAATTGGAAAACGGTCCGTGTTTACTGTCTTAATTAATTTTAATTAAGCCAGTATTTAATTAATTAATAATTAATTAATTAAATCTTATTATTTCTTTTGTTTTTATTTGGAATATCAGGATTCAGTAAACAGTGCCTGCTATCAAGCCATCCTGATGGTTAAAGTACGGCAAGAATATTGAGAAAAACACGTCGTGGATCTGAAACAAAAAAATTATGTTGCAAACCGGTAAGGCCTGTCTTCGAGGCACCCGGCTAATCCAACAGGGCAATGAAAAAATTATCGCAATCATTTGGATATTTCACTTCATCAATTATAAAACTTGAAATCATTCATGTAGAATAATCTGTCGTCCTATTATTATGATTATTATTATTATTAATATTATTGCCAAAACTGTCCTACTATTTTTTTTGTCATTTTTAAGTACTTTAGAACCCTTTAGATCTGGATTCAATTATTCTTTTTGTTCCCCATTTTTTCATGCAGTAGATGTAAAAACCTGATATGTGTATACACTATGTGTATCACATAGATACACTATATTCCCTTGAGGAATCGGTATATTAGTGATGGTTCAATCGATTGCGTGTTATCAAAAGTTTCCTTTATATCTAGGAAGCAGTCCAGATGGATTTGGTTAAAACTTATGGACTATTCTATTTTGTTAACCATAATTATTAGAGCTGGTTTTCTTAATTCACCCTTCTAATAGATATATTGTCTCTTATGAAAATATTCATTAACAAAAAACTCTGTATGTCACTCCAGAAAGAACTTAATAGTTGTTTTTTCTGTGTAATATTTTTTTAATGAAGTTATTTTTTTGGTGTTGTTAGTAAGACCAATAAACATTTCTACTAAGGCAATAGGAAATTTAAAGTTTATTAAATCATCGTTGAAGTGGTATAAAATCAGTAGCGGTTTTGTTATTAAGAATGAAATACTTTTGCATGATTCAATGTTACCCTAGGAAATGGGGCTTTAAGGGCACTAAACACAATAAATCTGAAATTAATATTCGTTGAAGGTTGCAGTGTGTAGATAGGTAACACTTTTTATGGACAACTACCATCACTCTGGAAAACAACACAAACTATAATGTTTGATTGACGCTGAGATTTTAAGAAATTTTTACTTCTTACGAAATATATCACCTCGATAAAACAAGTTGTTTTCTAACTTTTGATGATATTTTTCTTAATTTTTTTTTTATTTTTATTCATAAAATGTTCTTTCATTAGATATTTTAAATAGATTTCGTGTTTCATCTTATACTTTTAAAAAAAATGAATAGCCATTGGAAATAATCCGATAGTACATCTGGTCATTCTTTATTCTAAATTGGATATTTTTTTAGAGCTATACTACATTTTGCACTAATGAGAATTTCTTGAAATTGATTTATAGTATACTAATTTTAAGTTGATATTTAACTAAATTTCATGGGGCATAGTCATTTAGGGTAAAAAAGGTGTTTCTAAAATAATATAAAGTAACAGTTCTTTCTCTTTTTCTATTTTTGATAAAAAGATATTCAGCTCATCCTCTCAAGAAGTGAACATTATTGTAATCTACTGAATAGTGTTGCTGTGTTTCAGTGTTTCATTACCAATTATAAACTAAATGTTGATATTTTTTTGCAAAATATACCTTTAATTTTATTGAAATATTTATAAGTTATTTCCCCCTAATACAGGTATTAATTTCATGGAAAATTTAACTAGGAAATTTGTTTATTCAATAGTAAAGAAGGCAACATATCATGTAGAGTATTACGGAAGTTTAGTAGATTCGTTTTCATTTTTCTGGAAATCATTAATTCATACGATAGATAAACTGAAAAGATGAAGTGAAGGATTTGATTTGGTATGTAAATGAATAATATTATCTGTGTTGACTGGAGAGGGTTTGTCACAGATGCGAGGCTTGGTGCTGCTCAGCCCGCATCATTAATAGCAGTTAGGCCGAGTCCGTGACACCAGTCTGAGGAAATCTCCGGATTAGTCTCCGTCGCCCTCCCTACTTCCGTCTTATTGAGTTGTTTCCCAGAAGCGCAAACACCCCTCCAGCCCACCCTTATGAAAATGCTTCCTCCCTGCAAAATAATCGCCCCACAAAGAAAACTCCATATATTTAATCACTGGGGAAATTTATCACAAAAAGGGACCTTATCTTTCGTCTCACTAATGCAAAGTTGGAAATTGCTGAAAAAAAGAAGGCACTCTAACAATGAAACGGGTTTATTTTTTATATAAATGGAATCTACCCTTGCTTACAAAGTAAAACTTCATTTTGAATTTATTATCAGAAACTCTTCGAAACGCTCTTAAAAAACATTCAAATTGTTAGTGAAAATACTCTTATGTTATGTTAAAAATTTCTTGGCCATTCATGAAATTCATCATTATTTAATTCTTTCTTCAAGCTGACATCTATTCTCGCATATTAGAGAAAACTGACAAAACGTTAGTATATCATCATTTTGAAGACCATTCAATTTTGAAAGTTCGTAATCATACTGAAGTATAAGCACATTTAACTGTTTATCAATATAGGAGGCCAATGACTGAAACATAGTTAATAATGCTAATAATATTTTTACAGTTAGCATGTTGTAATTGTATATTATTATGTAGAATAATTACTAAATAATTTGATTGTCTGTTCTTACAATAAGCAGTTACACATAACTCAATGAACAACCACTAAATTAAGGTGATTATTTAATGTCTCATAATCATATCATTGAAATGGATGTCTATGAAGTTTTTAATAGTCTTATTAATAGTGCAATTGTATAGGTGTTCATCGATATTCAAATTAAGAAGAAAAGTTTTAAGATCTTTTTAATAATTTGGTCTATAATACTATAAGGAGACGCTTAAAAACTATAGACATTTAGTAGAAACAACAGTTTTAGTCATAATTAAATATGAATGGTCATAATTATTAATAAGCTTCAAAGTAGGAAAATGTAATATGCTATTCACTGTGTTTGCTGGTCAATCTTAAGTTACCTCAAACTTCCGAAATGAATAACTTAACATTCACAAGAAATATAGTTTTTCTGTATTGGTGTAAATTATCCTGCTACATCCCTTCTGCTTTTAGCAAAATATCGCAATATTTTTTTTGCAGGCAATTGGTTACACTTGGTAACATTGTAAAAGGGAGAAAAAGGGGATGAAAATAAGTAGAAGCAAAATGATGAAAAGAGATGATAGAAGGGGAGGACTGAAAAGGAGCAATATGTCAGGGGAGGAGAAGACGCTAAAACAGCAAAAGCGGGAGCGACATAAAACACATCCTGCGGTTAATTTGGCAAGACAGCCTTTAGAGTGACCAGATGCCTGCCGGGGGAATCACTTGGCCTAATTGTGTCACGGACATCTCAATATCACCGCCCCATTGTAATGCACAGAGCGCACTCCAACCCCTGCTATCTCAAGGCAAACGTCTGATGAAGCACCCACTTCTTAATCAATCCTAAAAATACAAAACTACCTTGATTCCTTGACTTCTATTCAAAGTTTGCATTCAGTTTCTCCTTTTAAATATCCCTTTTTAATTAAAAGACTCTTCCTTCTACAGCCAATCAGTACTGTTTAAAGAGACGAGTGCCCTGACTCCAAAACTCGACTCATTACTCTGCCTACTGTTTGACTAAATCATTATTTAGTTAAAGAAAAAAAAAGTTAACCTTAGAAAAATCCCTCTTCTTAATTCGCCAATCCCTACTGCAAATAATAAAACTCCATCTGCCTCTTTGTCTAGTTGTTCACAGACCATACTGTCTGCAGTAATACTCTTCTAATGAATTAAGCTTATTTCTATTCAAAATAAAGTCTCTCTCTCACATTATTCCATAACATTACCATCGTACACTGAGCTGAGTCAACCGTATTCACATCTATTCTATTGTTAAGCTCTTATTGTCTGAAATAGTACAATAAAAACAAATACTACAGAAAGACATAAATACAAACTTTACATTTCCTTACTTCAGTAATAGTCAGAACTTGAAATCAAAAATGTCCACACATAAGAATGATTTAAACTTTATCAGAATTACTATCCATACGAGTGTTAGACTAATATATAATAAACTGCTATTTGCAAATACTAAAACTATTAAACGACAACATTATTAGACATAAATTTCACGGAAGCCTTTGGACATTTTTTGAATGTCCTGAATGTGAATGTTTTTGAAACCTACTTGAACTGAAGATACAAAATATTAAAAAAACTTGTAATTTCTCCTTAATAATTTTTTCTGGTAATCAAGATATTACTGTAGGAATTTGAAGAACTAGAGTAATTACATAGTAAATAATAGCTTAACATAAGTGATCCATCTCAAACATTGGGCATGGATCAGTTGTATTTTGTATAATTGAGTGAAATAATCATTCAAATGTTCTAAATAAGTTCATAGAAAACTATTAATTTTTATTTATGGTTTAAAATACAACCTTATGTACGAAAAATAATGCACCATATCGCCCGCATTCACCTGACGTACTGGTATGTTGGTGGTAGTTAGGAATGGCAGACAACAATTAAAAAGGCAAATTGATGTAAATAATCTGGAGTTGCCTATACTCAACTTTCCTATATGTAAGCATAGTAACAGATTGACTGTCAATCAATTTAGTTTTAGGTCTTGTAGACGTCATACTAAACTCCCTGCAAAATTATTATCAAATTCATAGACACTCAATTTTATGAGTTCAGTCGTCTTTGTTAGCTGTATCAGTTTTATAGTCACAAAAACTTGAAATTACTAATCTATAACAATCTAAGAGTCTTATTCTTATAAAGAAATGAGAGCTTGAGTCTCATCGGACTCATGAGCACCATGACTCATCTGCCTCATTGCACTTCCCTTCTAATTTCATAAATGACCTTGAAGAAATATGTCCCACTCCTGTTAGTTTAAAGCAAAGTCGCTAAAAATCTTTTACCTTTTAAAAGAATGCCTTTTAAAAGATTGCCTTCTAACACGTCTGTATTTGCTATATGTTATTAATTGCAGCTTGCAAAAGTTCTAGAAAATAGGACAGCACCTAGTTAGATATTCCACATGGTTTTTATATCTTTTCTGTGAATATTTATTAACTTACTTATTTATTAACAGACAAATTTCAGTTCAGTGGAAATGTTTAAGCCGTCTTAAACGTGTTCTGTCTACTTTCTTCTTCATTAAATGCATCCATAAGAAAGGTGGGGTTTTATTATTAATTTCTGATTGGTCAGTGACCCAGACAAGATATTCATTCTTGAAATCAGTAAGCTTCTAATCTAGGAGATAATTTCTAATTACTCCTTTGCCTTCTGTAGATTATTCTATGATAGACATTGTTTCTGATAACAAATAAGACAAACTTTTAATATTTCTTTAATGTTTATCAGTGTGTGTTGTTTTTTATTAACCAACACATTATACTCTTCTAAGCAAGAATTTTATATACGGATTTATACCAACAGGCTACTTGGGGTTTGTTAAGATTTCAACCTCCACCAATTATAGTATTTTATTTGCTCACTATAGTACACTTTGATAAGTTTAAATAAGCATGTCAGTTTTTTCAAGTAGTAGTTAGTTGGTATTCGTTGTTTTTACCTTTAATCCATTGCATGAAGTAGAAGTTTGTACAATCTTTTTGAATTTTGGTGAAGTCATAGTACGTTTGCAAAGTCAAAGTACAATGTCTGGCAAGATGTAGTCCTAAGAGTTAATGATTGTAGGTTAGGGAAATTAAATGATATTTTTAAATCCCAGAGAACACGCATCTATTGTAGTGCAAATACTATGTAAACACTATTCAGCCCATTGCATCGTATTCGCTATCATTTTCTACAACTATTTAATATTTTGCCATAATTATTCCTTACCTTTTCAAAAGGCAGAATTTTTGGATACAGAATGTATTTATTGACATTTTCAAATCGTTCATTCTGTTGCATTGCATTCAATTGTTCGTGTTTTATTTTATTGTGTGTGTTTGTGTCATGGTAAAAATCTGCTCCTTTTAAATATATAGTAAGAAAGTAGTTAAAGAGTGACTTTCTGAATTCGGCGAGCATTGCTGGTGACAGGGTTTGTTTAAAGGAGACCCTCTCCCCACAGAGGTCTGAACGACCCTGTTGATATCTGGAGTGGCAGGAAGGAGTGTCCGTCGGTCAGGGATGCTGAAGCCTGTCAAAAGCCACATTAGTGGTCTGTATACATAATGCACCCAAGAGATGGTTGGAATTTGTCACATCGTTTATGGCCCGTGTCAGGGGAGACAGTCAAAATTGTTCCGTTTTGGTTAAAAAGAAAAAAAAATAGTCGTGGGGGAGCCTGGCTTCCGCTACATCAAGATATCTACCCGAGTTTTGGTCACAGCGATCTATTCGCTGAAAGAGATAAAGAAAGAGAAATGTCTGCTGACATGGTGAAAAATCTGTGATATCTGCTCCATTGGAGGACGACGCACGTACATATATCTCCGTAGGGCAGCCGTTTTTAGCAGTAAATCACTCCTTCTCACTGCCTTTAGGAAAACAAAAATATTGAAGCAAAGAATAAAAATATCTTTGGGAAGTCTATGCCACTTTTTTTACTCATTTAAACAGGTTAATTTATGTTTTAAAGTATTTCATTGTATAATTTTTTCTATTGCAGGATAGGTCAAACAAGCAATATTTTTCCTTGGGAAAGCACACATTGGTAGATTGGAACATGGCTTGTTGTTCTAGAATGAGATCTGGACCATTGTAAATATATATCATAGTTCTTTCTCCGTGTTCGTTTCTCTTAATTGTTTGATATATATTTGCTAATATTTCTTGTCATGAGAAATCTGGTCATTTCCCAAAAGCTGAATTAATTTCTCATCTGTAACAACTAAAGTACTCTAATCATTTTTACACTACACCACGATGCAACATGGCATCAAGTATTCTACTAATTTTATGACAACCATAAGGGCCAAAATTGTGAAAAGTAATTTGTACTGGTAAAAGATAAGTTGTATGTGTTACTTTCTGTTTTGGTTACCTGTAGACATATTACATACGCGTATTTTCTCTACTTCTTATTTCCATACATTCTGGAACTCATGTTCCAGAATATTGTCTTCTTGATCTCGAACAACTGATATTGACCTCAGTAAATGTCATTCGTTTAATTTCCAATTTTAAATTTTAATTTCAATTATAGTTTCATATCATAATTTTAAGTTCTAAATTCCAGTTAAAAAAATCATCTGACTTTTATTGTCATATTTGAATATACATACCCTATAATCTTACTCAGGCGTGGTTCACCCATCGTAGCCCCACATACCATCGGATTTAACCCTCAAACTTTTTGTCTATAATTTCAATAACTGCCCGATTTTCTCACACCATTTTAGAAAAATACTCACATTTTTACGGACTGGAAATAATTTTAAAATAACAGTGCCAGTTATGAACTTTTGTTCCTCTTTCTTACTGATTGACTACAGACAACTTGTTGCCTATGGCATCTTCATTGTTTCATTGTTATATTTTTTTTAATGTATCATTAATGCAATGGTGAATAAAATTTCCTTTCGAATTCATTTGGAAAGGTAAATTATTATATATCATAGACATGCGTTTTGAATACTGAAAATAGTTCGAGGTTTTCGAGTTTCACGTGTGAGAAAGAATGTAACCCCCGCGAATAACACATTCTGCAATACGCTGTCTCTTTATGGGAAATAACTAAAACAGAAAGGTGATCAGTGATGGTTCACGGACTTTACAGAATTCTGAATACATATAACATTCAGTGTTACATTATGTTTTAGGATTCTCGGCATCTTGTTTTTCCAATCTTGAATATTATTCATTTATTCTAAATACAACATATTGTCAAAATAATTGAACATTATGAGGCGTTAATTTCTTTATGTTTTTCTGAGTTTACAGTTTTAACTAGAATTATATATATGTATATATATATATATATATATTATGTTGTGGTATTTAATCTAATAAATTATCATTATTAAAGCGATGAAACAAGAATGCCTATAATTTGTTCAGAATATTAATATCAAGAAGGATAGGGGGATTTAATTGGTTTAATTTTGTTTGAAAGATTTGGTGTCGTGTGTTTTAAGTCATTGGTAATTTGATTATTGCGAGATTAGATGTTTGGGCGAGTGTTGGCTTAAGTTGGTGGAAGCTGCTGTGGAGTCATGTGTGCTGAGGTGGTAATATGAAACTCTTATCAGACGCAAGTAAAACTGTGCTGGAGATCAAAAGCATAACTGGGAGGGGTGCCGGCGAATTCGGCCGACTTGTCTTCCAGGAATCTGAGTAATTAGCCCGTGACGCTCTTTGTCGCACTTGCTAATTCATCTTCAATTAGTGCCCAATGGGCTGTGCCACTGCTGGCTCCTGTAATTACTCCTCCACATCTCACTCTCGTTTCATCTGCCTGTCTCTTTCCTCACTCTCACTTAGAATTCCTAATTAAACTTTCGTCATTTATTTGCCTTGGCGCGCAATTGACAGTTTGTGTCACAGTAACTACATCTTTGCAATGTTTACATGGCACTAGCCAACAAGCACAACATTATTAACAGAAATTATTAATAAAAAAATAAACAACATTTCTCCCTAAAATATATGAAATGCAATTAACATCCAGAATTACTGGTTCTCTAGATTATTATACTGAAAAACCTAATATATTCTGCCACATATTATTATGAAACTGATATTAGTGTCGAGTAGAAAGAGTTGAATATTTTCAGTATTTTCTTTTATAAAACTAAAGTTCGGTAATAGAAATAATTATTCATAATTTAACCTGAAAGCTTCTGAACAACAGTACTGCTTGCACCGTTCCATGTATCATAATGAAATTAAACACAAAGATAGCACTTTAAAGAATGATAAGATGTATGATTAGTTAAATTGCAAAAAAAATAAGATATTATACATTTTATAAAAAACCTAATTTTTTTTGTGCTGAATACTAAACTAGAACACTAAAATTGCCCGTACAGCATCACCGTAAAGTTAGTAGGTTATGCAAAAACAAAATTTTAATGACAAGATACCTGTTTTATATGCTCGAGTTGTTTATATAACTTGATGTTTACATCAACTTGATATATATTTTATCAGAATTAATCTAAACATGATCTAAGAATAAATAAAGACTTCGTTCTATGTTTGATCCAGGAATCATTTCAAAAATTGAATATATTTGAAATTATTAAGGTGAAAATTATGTTGAGGTCTACAATTGTTCCATTTAATGAGACTACAAGAGTTCTGTGGATAAAGACATTTTTTGCTTCTAAACATACTCGTACTCACTTTTCTCTTGGCTATATTAAAGTAAGTCACCACAAAAACTTTTTTTTTAGATATTTATATTTAAAGGTTTTGAGTTTCTCTAAATTCACTTTTTATCATTTCTACCTGGATGATGTCATAAGACATCGCATAGTTGAAATACTTGACAAGTAAAAGCATTTGATAAGTAGTAATTCTTGTTATTTACAGTTCTTGGTGGGAAAAAGAGCCTTATTGTATTTGAGGAATTTTGAAAAATAGATAATGTCATTATCTTTTGCAACGAGTATTAATTGATACCAGTCATCTTGTACCAAAATTATTATTTTATGATAAAAGTTCGTGAATTTAGAACATTGTTGAGGGGTACTGGCATGAAAAGTCAGTTCAATGATATGAACTACAGTTCAATCTATAGTAACTTGCTGATTGCTCTCGATCAATGAGTCCGTTTTTGTTAGAACTGATAAAGTAGTTCAATAATATAGCTATATTGCATGATATGGTCCATTAAAATAAATAGTCAATAAATTTACTATTTTCCAGTTGATAATGCTTTTAGTCTAAGTGTGATGCATTTGCAGAACCGTCACATTGAAATAAATTCAAAATTAAATTAACAGTCAGAGAGTTTGATAATATATTTATATTACACCACGTTAAGTTTAGCCTTCTTCAAAGTTATCTAATAATATCGCTATCTGCTTCCTAGTATGAACAATATATTATGTAATGTATGTATTTTAATAATCTACATATTAACGTGGCATATTTGTTAATTAACTCGGCATTCATTTAAAATAAATCATGTCAGTGATCTTATGAAAAAAAAATATGTAAAGAGTTGAAATAACTCTTTATTTCACACTTGTTTCAAACTTCATTATTATTAAAAAAATAAACAGTTACATGACATCTCATTAGTCATACACACGAACAACTATGAGTTCAGGGATTTCAAATGACGACTCTGTCACCTAAAACTATTAGCTGTTTACGAGTTTATTTTTCAGTTAGTAATAATTATCTAAATCAAAGCCTTCTCTCATTTCTACATACAGACATACAAGTACAAGAACCTTTACATATGGAGTTAAAACATTATTTGTCCTAGTTTTTTGATACTCTGTTGAGGTCTGTTAATATCCGGGAACTATAGTTTTAAAATGTCTAAATCATTTGTATGTAACAACTCTGGAGTATTCGCAAAAATTGAAGATTTTTTATACTTTTCATAATTATTGTGTTTAATGAAAGCAGTGCTTCGAATATATTTATTTAAAACTTAATCTGAAGAGTAATTAATAATTTGTGGTTGACCTTGGATAATAACATCGTGAAGTCGAATTAACTAGACTGTATAGAATAATATTAAAAGAAATATCCAGTAGGTGTACGGATAATTTCATTTCACTTTGATAATATCACATTATGATATTACGATTTTACGATTACGTAAATTTACGATTACGATTTTGCGAAAGTTATGTAAAATGCATTCACAGTCACGAAATGTGATATTAATACCCTTAATAGGTAATCTATGTGTCTCGATGACTCCGTCAGTGTGATGAGAGTTGCAATCCCTTAACTCTACGAGGTTTGTGTTGTTTGGATTTGTATTCTGCCAGACTTATTAAAATGATGTTAACAACGGTAATTATTGAAGCAATACCTTCAAAAAAAACGTAATTTGTTCATCTGAATTTTATATCAGTACACCATAAATCACACTAGCTACATATTAATAAAAAATTAATAGAAAGTTTCTTAACCCCATTACAGGTTGTACTATATGTCTGTATAAATAGTAGATGTGGAGTTCATAGATGAGTTTTATCATTCATTATTTTAAAATCTATAATTAAAGGACTTGCAGTCCTTAATTATCTAAAACACAATTTTGTTATTAATCTTCTGTTGAGTCAGCTGTGCTTGTTGTAGTTCGTTGTTGTAGAAATATTCCCTCAATGTGCTATTTCGTTTCTTAAAAGAATACTTGCGTCAGCAATCAGTTAGCTGAAGCATTGTTTTACTCTCGGTATGCTTGAATTGACGTTAGAGACTGCTATCGGGCATCTTGTAAGCCAACAAACTGATACTAAGGACTTTGTGAGGTGATGAGGAAATGGAGTGGGGGACTGCTTTGCGACATTCATGCATTATCTGGCTTGGCTGGGTATATTGGTGAAGGCTTTGCTTGTGGTAATTGGTGTAAACTTGAAGATTGATGTTATCTTGAGTAGCAACAAAGAGGGCACCAAGTGTCGGTAATGACGTAACAGAGCGTGATAGGGCAAAGTTTGGAGGAGGGCTGGTACGGAAGAAGCGGAGGGAGGGGACCTTCTTGTAAAGAGCTGTGGGCTTCTTGAAATTAATTAGAGGTCCTTTGAGGCTCAAGTCCGGACAAGGTGGCGTCTAAGGCCGAATGGCGTGACGCGACGCTGGCTTCTCGTGCCGCCGATTTGTCCAAGGAAACAATGAGATAACCCTCGAGCTCTAATTACAAGGCGAGCCGGCTCACTCCCTGCCCAATAAGCCGTCAAATCCCGGTCTCCACAAAGACGTGATTAACCTCCTCCATCGCTCACCCCACCCCAGTCATTTCTACATCTTCAGTCTCGCAAAACATTTACACACTTTGTTCAATAAATATCCCCCCTGGTCTTTAAATCTTTATTATCAGCTTGATATTCTAAGTAAATACTTCATACAATTCTTTGATTATTCTAGGTTTCCTAAAATTCATCAATATGAAAAATGAACAATAAAATAAAAACTGTTCCAAACATTGTTATTAGTGAACCTATTCCTTTACTTTGATTCGTTGATGGAAAAGAAAATTGCATCTTCTTTTAAGAAATATAGATTGTCTCTATGCTGTCTCTAGTAAAAATATAAATCGAAGTCATGAATACTAAATCTAATTCTTGTATAAGCGACTGAGGTATAGTTATTGTCTGCACGCTGAAAATAATGTTGTTGATATTGAAAATAAGAAAAATGTTGCAATAAGGTGGCATAGTATTTTCATAAAAGTATTTTCGAGTGTACTGCAAACTGCAGATCAATAAGTGTATTCCTGCAGATCAATATTGTTAAACATGTCATCATAGCATTCGTCATCATCTTAGCATAGCATACATATTTATTATTATTATTATTATTATTATTAGTATCTCAACACTTTATTCTCAGCTCTATGTGGTCTGATAGCTAGATTTAAAAAAAGTTTCAAATTTAAATAAAGTACCTAAGTGTGCATATGAGTTCACGGCCATTGAAGGTAACTATTATTGTACCAGAGAAGTCTGTGATTTGAGTGTCTTGAAAATGCCGTTATCTGAGTGAAGTGGATTGTCACGAGAAGAGAGTTGAATGCGCTAGTGTACTCAAGGCTAGTGGCAGGTCGAGATGTAATTCAGTAGTTTCAGCTCGAGTATGGGGGTCTATTAAAGGAGGATCAAAGACAGATGCCCCCGAGGGCAGCAGACACAAGTGAGGATTGTGCGCGACCCGCGTCCTCAGCCTCGCGATCCCAGCCCTTATGCCCTTCACCTCCCTGACTGCCTGCTTGTTAGTCCTTGGAAAGATCATCAAGGCGCACACCCTGTCGATGGAGATTAACCATCCCTTCACTTGAATCTCCACTTCCTTCAGCATTTCATTTAGACGAATAGCTTTGAAGAATTAAAGCCATCACTCCAACCTGCATTATTACTATTCACAACAATGAATTTCCGTTTTCGATGCTGACCTCAATAAAACAGGAATGATGAAGAATGAAACATTCAACTAAAATCACATTTGTCATAGCATCCATGACAAAAAATGTATAATTGATTACTTTTTAAGCATATCTACTTTAAGCCAAAATAACTTAGAAACTTCATGAAATGTAGTTAACAATGTTCGTCACGTATAAAAATACCTATTTTACAAATGCAATTATAAGAAACAAATTATAAGTGTTCTTTAGAATACTTGAAGGTATAATAGCAAATACACATTCGGGACTTACTGTAGATGAATTGGCATATTTCACCGAAATGTAATATTTTTTACAATATTAGTTTTAGATTAGAATTAATTAGATTAGATTATATCAATAATTTTACGATCCATTAGTTCAAAAAATAAGTAGCATAATTTAATCCTATTTGGAACTTATACAAAATTTTTCTCATTTTCTTCAGGGGCATTAGTACAAAAATCTGTAGTTGGCTACACTCTACTTTACTGTAAGTAAACATTTTCTCATACTCGTTGTCAATTTAATTTAAATTAATTTTTATTACTGTTTTTTTCAGGTTTACTGTTTAGTAAATGAGTTAAACTCATTTTATAAAAGAATTCATAAAAAGCAAACACAAGAAAAACTATATGACTGCGGTCATTTATTAATATTTGTCAAAGTGTGCGAGTTTTGTGGGATTCAACATTTTGACTACCTAGCTACCAACATAAACCAAACATGAATTTAACATGTAAACCTCTAATCATCCATGTTTTCATGATGACTATACCTTGCTTGGAGTAAAGTAAAAAACAGTGATAAATAGAAACAGTGGCCAGTTAGGACAATGTAAGAGGTGAGGACGCAGAGCCCGGCGTGCTCTCGTGTAGTTCAGGTCAGTGAGTTCTCTCTCTCACCCACACTGCTCCTCTGACTCACTTTGTCAGCTACTCAAAACAGAAAAGTAACTCCAACGTGTACTAACATTTTTAGGTAAAAAGTTACATTTAATACTTTGTAGAGAGATTCATGTAAATTGAATAAATACATATATAAATAAATTATCTACACATAAATCTATCTTTAACAGCACTTAAAACTTAAGTGTCAACTGACTGTGTGTTCATAAATAAAATGATTTTACAAAAAAAAAAACAAGTGTAAAACATATTATGAAACACTAAAGTTAGTTCAAGATCTTTCTACTGCAATGATTGCTGCGCTGGTCATGTTCCTGCATATTTAATAAATTGGGTCGAAAGTTTATAACTGTTCATCATTAATTCTGGAAATGAAGTGATTAAAGGTCTATATTTCTCCCTGGAATGCTTAGTCTATTCCCCAGTTGACTTAAACGTGATTCATTTAAAATTAAAAATTTTGTAATGGCTTTTTTTTTTAGTGTTTGGAGGGTTCAACAATTTTAGATAGTTAATGGTCATATTTTAAATTATGTTTAATATCAAATATGTGATATTCTTCAAATACTATCCTCTAAATATAATTTCTAGGTAATACTATTGCCTCATAAACAACAAAAGTACTGTTTTAGCACACTAGTTTACTAGAATAGTTTAAAGTAAAAGACATTTCGAAATAAGTATTAATAAACAATAAATGTGTTAAAGCTCGATGTCCTGTTAATATTATTTAATGTACAATTTCATGGAATCAATATTGGTATGAGTGCTTAGGAGAAAGAAGTGTTATCGCACAAGTGTTGCTTTAAACATTAAAGAGCACCAGAGCGACGTATTGAAAGGATACAGCCATTCTTTATATATTGCTATAAAAAGGAGGAAATGGAGATAACTCTCATTGAATAACATGTTTAGCTATGGTTAAACTGGTCCAAGTAAATAAGTCTCCCTCTGTAAAGTAAGTGATTTGGACAAGCGGAAAAAGTAATGGAGATTAATCAGAATGGTGAACTGAAGCCATCTGGTGGATGATACAATTAATCTGGCGGAGGGATGATTTGAGGAGGGCGCACGAGGCTTAATGGAGGGAGCTGTGACGTTAGTAAGGTAGGGGGCCCTTGAGGACAGCACCTGTCTTGCAGATTAATTGATACCTTTTAATTAACCTGCCTGTACCGAGGCAAAGGTCACATCTATGTTCATCAAACACATTCATATGTGCAAAAATCGTCATAGCTGTTACGTCTGGTATGATAAGCTAGGAAGTCTGTAGGAAGACCACCACTCTTGAAATTCAATTCCGACCAATTAATAAGAGCTACTTGCCACTGATGAGCTTGAAAACTTTATCTCCCTGATTACAACTACTTCACCACAATAATTATTGACTCTGCAGAGTGACCGCCAGAATTGTACATAATAATATTCCTGCTCAGAAATGTCGGAAATAACCATAAGTCAGTCAGTGATACTAATTCACTAGCCAAGCTCCTTGGGCTATTACCTCCAGGTAAACAGAAGCCTCTTACCAGTCTTGAGCTTAGTTCCTCCATACTATAAGAACCATGTGCACGACAACATAAATAGCACTGACGATATGGAGGTACCAACTATAACACAAATAACGAGGCCTATGACTTATACCAAAATAATATATGGCTCTGTGCAACGAGTTTTTCTCGAAAAATAGATCTGCATGTCTTAGCACCATAATAAGCACGGTAGCTCTAGGGTTTTTGACATATATCTAGATATAGTATAAAATCTGAAACTAGGCTTGCATCGATGTTGATACCAGAGCTTCATGAAATGATATTATTCTAGAAGTATATAAGCTTCTACGTGGGAAGAAGATAAAAGAATGGCCACATGGGAAGCATATGTCAAAAGACAGAATATTATTTCTCGGTCTTAAGAGAAAACAAGTTGGGTAGCTATCATCTCAGCCGCATCATATGCACTACTGAAAAAATCAAGTCAGTCTGGCTGACCTTTTGTCTCGCAGATTAATTTATACCTGGTAAAATTACTTGTCATGTCTTACAAGTGTTTTATCTTAGGTCTTCTAACAGACTCATTTGCCTATCTAGCGTGAATTGCTTTGGTATTTCCCACGAAAGCCATTGACTCTCCAGAGGCTAAGTGCTTCCAGCTATTTAACTCCTCAGCACCTGCTTGGTCTCGAAATGGTCTGCAATGATCTCCACTAATCTATAATCAAGGATCTCATTTCTTGATTACACCTATTCAAGAATAGCGTGCAGATCCATTTGATGGCACTTGCCTGGAGCCCAATGCAAATCTGTTTATGGCAAGTTACTAGATCATGATGTGGATAGGTAACTTTAGATTTGCGAAGAGTTTGGTGACTCTTCAGTTTTCTACGAATTCATGAAACATGAGTGTAATCAGGAGGTACCACGGAGTGTAATCAGAGGTACAAGGAGTTCAATTTAAAGCAGTGATTCACTTTCAAAAGTGGCTTTGTTTGTTCACCAAGATACTAGATGGCTTCACCATCTAATATTGGAACAACACCGGAAAAATATTGATTTCCATGTAATGTGTTATTGACGACAGACAGATATAGGTAAATATAAACTTTATGTTTATTGTTAATACCTCTAACCGTAAGATTCTCACATTGTTAGTTGAAATATATCACCAATATTAGTTGCATTTTATTTTATATACCCACCAAAATATAGTATAATAACAAAAAAATTATGAATTTCAATTTCTCTTTATTAACTCTACTAATTTCTTGTTTCATGTCTATACTTTGAGCTTGGTTTTAAGTTTTT
The DNA here is from genome assembly GCA_026182355.1 of Hermatobates lingyangjiaoensis. Lineage (NCBI taxonomy): Eukaryota > Metazoa > Arthropoda > Insecta > Hemiptera > Hermatobatidae > Hermatobates > Hermatobates lingyangjiaoensis. The sequence continues at coordinate 2,118,448 of JAPFBL010000014.1, read as the reverse complement.
CTGGCATTTCTGCTTTTACAATTTGAAATAATTTTTGATATAAAAAAAGGGTAATAATTATAAGATTAAAAGTAAAGCTATAATTATTGCCACTCATGAATACACACTATTATCTACTTGATTTTAATTTACAAACTTAACCCAGGGGTACTAGCGAAAAATTAAATGCTTTCAGGGGAAAAAATGTAGTTACAAATGCTTAAAGTTATTGAACCAGGTAACATAAAACCTGCGTCCTATAGAACGCGTTTCAGTTGTTGCTATTTGTTTTATAACCAGCATAGAACATTATATTGTTATTGTTGAACCAGTACAAGAGGCTGTTAATAATAATTCACGAAAATATACAATCATACCTGCTAAATATCTTGCCTGTTTAAATGGTTGTAGAATTAGTTCATACTTGACAGAGTCTTTCAAAGATGTGTATTCTCGTGGGCTTATCACATACTTATACCTATTGATTTTACTAAGTTCCCTATTCCTTAACATATTTCATCAACTTTTGCACTATTATAAATCTGTTTCTTTATTTATTTCATTTTTTGTCAAAAATATTTGCTTAAGTTTTTATTTGTTCTTGTCCCTGTCATTGTTTATATCTTGTATGTTTTTTTTTTGTCTATTACCTAACGCGTTCATTATTAGTCCTTCATGTAAGCCATCTGTCGGCTTGCATATCTATATTATATTAAATGATTGCTTTATTGAATTAATGCTTTATACTGATGCCTTAAAGTCCCTTCTCGCCCGTTTGTGAGTGCGAGCCAAATTAATATATTTTCCAATCAATAACCTCTTTTCTCTGTAATTTGCATAATCATTGTTATAACTTAGCATTATAATGGGTTAATGATGAAATAAATTTTATTTCTTTCATCATGAAATGCCTGAGTGCACCAGTCATAGCACGATTTACGGATGCATTTCTACCTCAAGACAAATATCCCATCTCCAGTAATGTAATAATGTATGATCAAACCACAATATGATATGGGGAAAAAAAGACTAAGATCTTTCAACCACAACAAGCGGTCTTCGTTGAAAGATCTTGGTTTTTTCCCTCCATTTCATATTGTGGTTTCATTGTTGATTGTTATTTGACGTCTTCATGTGAAATCTTGTTATCATGTAATAATGTATGTGTATGATGTAAATTCAACTTAATTTAATTCATTCTCTCATATGTAGGATTGGTTTGATTGAACATATTATGTGTCATACTCTGCCCACAGGTTGACTCGAAAATATTATCTACGAAGATATATACCATTCTGGTGGGAGATGATGTTGCAAGACTCCTTGTGCACGGTGTATTCGCCGCTCAAGTGATGCCGGAGGGTTGCGCCACTATGCAGATTACCCTGCTAGGGTGCGATCCCCAGGTCACCCCCGGCCTCCCGAGCACCCGCTCAGTCCTCACAAAGGTCATGCGTTCCACATAATTAATGATGTTTGTCTTGCCTTTATGTAAATGTCAGCCATTGTTCCACTCTGTAATCTCCTTCCCTTTTCTCTAATCTTTCCATTCAAATAACACGTCAGCAAGGAGTTGATTGCATTGGAAGGATTGAAACAAAGCCGGGATTGAAATGGGGCCTATCAACTGCTGCTCTCTGGTGGCCACGTCTGACAACAGCCACCATCCTTGTGCATAATGTCTCAATTCTTACTTCATCTATTGGCCACATGCGGTGCATATTAATTTATACTTCAACGATGAACTCATTATCTTTAACTATATAATTAATAATACTAAAAAAAAAAAAAAAAAAACAGAACCAGTAACATATACATCCTTTCTATTCTAAGTGAACAAACTGATATCAAAACATTACAATAAGAAATAATACAATAAAATCCATATTCATTATGAATGAAGCAATTAAGGGAAAGGTTTATAATTAATTTTTGTTTGAACTTTAAGAATAATACACTTGCTTTCGTGAAGATAATGTATCCCCAATGCTAAGGGGAAAAAATATTCAGCTGGTGATTTATCTACTTTGATCATGTGTCATGCAATAGCAACTAAATGCATTTTTTTAAAAATATTTAATGCAAACAATTTTTAACATAAAGTACTTTTCTACAGATTTAAAATGTGAAATGGCAGTTAGTAAAAGCCAGTAGCCTATTAGGCTATCCTAATTTATTGATTTTGCCAAAAAAGTATCATTCTCAAAGATTTGACGAAAATATCAGAAATATATTTAGACCACTCAAAATATGCTACTATAAACATAATTGCTTAATTCGTTTATCCTTTATTGAAATTTAATAGTAGAAAACATGGAATACTGAAAAATGTTAACATTGGACTGTGCAGTAAAACAGAGTAGTTTTTAGTATGGGAGTAGTATAGAATGGGAGATAAAGCACTTTTTGCTGAAAATGTGATTTATATCAGATTGCTGTGATTCAAATATGTTAGTTGTCAAAGTAAAATTGAAATAATATATTGTTCATAAATACTTATAAAGACTCGTAAAGCTGGATTAATAATAAATAAAAAGTAAACTGTAAAGAAAGTCATTCAATATGACTGAATATTCGACCCCCACTGACATCTTCAGGTTATCACTCGAAATATTGAGGAGGGAGTTGAACTAGTTTTTTATGGTCCGTCTTTTTTGCACAATTTTGTTTATAACAAATAAGTTATAAAAAGGAAATTAAACAAACACAAAGAATATGCTTACATACTTATAGCCTCAAATTTTTGATTTAATCCATCATCAGGAGGAACTGTGTCTCTGCTACTCTCTTCCTGGTGATTGCGGTAAACTAAAATTTTGAGCTATAACTGAAGTGGCCAAGTTAGGACAGTAACAACATAATCGTCTGTGGACTGGGTTCAATCATCACTCTGGCCGTCGATATATTCACGTGGGAGATAAATAAATCTGAGCACGTCGTTTCTCGGAGAAAACGTTAAGCCGTAGTCCCGAGCCTCTACAGTGGCCAGGCACTCCGTAAAGATCCCTTCTCTAAATATACTCTAAATATAGGACCCCAAAGTAGCATCAATCTTCATTACTAAACAATCATCAATGTTTAGTACTACGGATCTGTTAGACCCATCTAACAAAGCATCTAACAACTCAATTGCAAAGAGTGCAAAGAGAAAATAAAAGGAAAAAAGTAGTAAAATAAATGGTAGGAGACGAGATATGATGCAAAGTAAAGGAAAGTGAAATAAACAAATAATAATAGTGATTAATAATAAAAAGTGATTGAGTAACAATCACTAAATAAATAAAAATCATAAACAATGAACTTTAAAACTTTCAGGAATAAAAATTTGAGTTTTCGAGCCGATCTGGCCCCTAGAAGGTGCTAACAACTGTATTGTCACGTAATATATTTCAACCTTTCTGCCTGCATATAAATTAACTCATTATATATGGAACTGAACAACAGAAATTCCCTCAGAGGGAACTGAAGGTAACAGAAATGTAATGTAAGTTATTCAGTTAGGAGTAATTATGAAAATGTGCAACCAAAGGCAACTTGCCTGTATGCTACGACCACGAGATCTGATCATTCACACAATGCTTTCCAAAGAATGATTAAAAAACATCTGAAATAATGTTAAACAAACGCTAATAATATTAACTTTTAAACTACTCTTTAATATTAGCAGAAATAAGTACTACTTCATTACTTTTTAGTTTGTTGATTTAATTACTTTTTAGGTTGTAAAGTAAATTACTCGTTTGTTATGATAAAAAGTATATTTATTTTTCTGTTAATTATATGAATTTCGTTCTACTAACCTGCAAAAGACATCAGTGTTTTTATGAATCTTTGGAGGGTAGTGCCATTTGCTTGTATAAACAATATTCATAAATACCTTGTTGATATAGCTGCATCAAAGAAGAGTGATTTAAATTTCAAATATTGCCATTCTTTATGAGGCGGCAGCTATGGTTTAGAAGAGTAGGATACTAAATGACACAATGGCATTGTGAGAGAGATGAGAGCTTTGGAAATGTTTTCAGGTCAACAGTTGAGTTAGCGAGCAAGGTGTTGGTTGTGATTGTGTAGAGAAGGGCACGGTTAGGGACCCAGGTAGCCAAGGCCCTCTTCCACAATCCTACAAAAAACTGGCGCACGGCCCTAAATTATAGTGGCCTAATCCCTGCCTTATTGAAACAAGCACTGCTCGCCTCAGACAGGCCTGTCGCTTTAGATTCTCTTTGCTGAGGACATCCAACCATGAGTAACAGGCAGCCTGCTGGTGTACTCGAGGGACACTGCCACAGGTGGCTGGTCATTCGAGTGACACGGGTTATTTGATACGGGTCACTCGATAAATCCTGAGTTATCGAAACCAGAACTCCTCTCCTCGGTGCAACCAAGACTATTCCAATTCTATATGTTCTGACAAACCAAAAATAAGTAACAGGGATAAGTAATTTGACACAACTTGAGGATGTGATGCGGTCCAATATTAATGCTTCAGTTTATATCTCTTGTTTATTCATTCCAGTGTTTAACTCTTCACAAAAACATTCTTGCTCATATTCGGGTTGCCAGGATTGACGGCAACTTTTACACAAATTCCAATGCGTCATAATAGTATGCCGACTCAGACCAATTCTGTTGTTCTCATTAGTTTTGGCAATGAAATATAAATAATAGGTGCTTTCAGATGTGAACACTACGGCAACTGGCTATGCACTCGGATGAGGTCACTAAAATCCCACAATCCATGTTATTCTCACTTCATAATGTTCTTTCAATAAGAATGGAATAAACGCACTTACTATTCAACTAAAAACTATAATATGCTTGATTATGCAAAAAAGGAACTTTTTTAAGTAAAACAATTTAAGTCACTTAGGATAATTCCAAAATTAATTTTGTAATTCAGGAATTTAGTTCATGTTTTCTACTTAGTTTAAATTTGAGATTTAAACAAATATAATTACAAATTTAATATTGCATATTAAATCAAACATGTAATACCAGGAAAGGATTTATAATGAGCATAGGTCATTTGTTATCTCTGCATTCATTTACAAAATTATGCATTTATTTACTCTGTTTACGCATATATCAATAATATAATAAACACTGATAACACATTATGATCAACGATAACTTGAAATGGATATTCAAGACGATCTTACGTAATAGCAGTTTAGTCAGTTGGTTTTGACTATGCAATTATACATGAACAGATCTAAGTTTGTCCAATGTAACTCTTATTGCAATGTTTGTGTCATGACATATATCATATATTCATACTGAACGTGATATTAACAACTTGTTTATTATTCGCGACTGTACAGTTTAGTGTGAGAAGCAATAAAAGAATGAAGTTTGACCAATGTACGTTTAGGCAAAGTTGTTGTGTCATACGTTACGCTATATTCATATTTGACGTGATATTACCTGTTCTTATGGACATTTACAGTTTCTGTGAGATACGTAAAGTAGAATGAAGAGACCACGTTTGGCAAAGTAGTTTTCAAATAATAATCAACCGATACACTTTCGCGTTTGAGGTAAGTGATATGAGTGACGAATAATAGGTATACTGAAAACAACTATAATCTAATTACGTGATGAAAAACTGTTATTATAAACGATCTTTGATGAATCAATGTGGAAAATAACAGTTAAAATAATAGGTATAATGAAAAAAACTTAAATAATTACTATACTGTTTTTACTTTAGTGTAAGCTTAAGTCCATTGTTATGAAGCCTAAAATTGGTGGGCTAAGTCGGTTTGTAAGCGTGTGTGTTTGTAAGTGTGTGAATGTGTACTTGAAAAATTTCTATTACGTTGAAGGTGAGTCAGTCATATGGACCAAATTGATATTACACCAAAAAATGATCCTCATCATGCAGATGTGTTTTATAGATTATTAGCGATAAAATAAACATCCCATTTTCTTTTCTCTACCGAGGTCTAACTGTAAAAAACTTAAGACATTTAGCAATTTATGTAGACCTATTATCAGAATCCATAAAAAAAAGTTAATATTCAACAGTCTAAAATTTCTGTTCCTCATGAAAATGTAAAATATTTCATAAAACATTGTGAAGCCGATTTCGATCATAGCCTTTGACAGATTATAGTATCATTGAGCACCAAGATAGTTCCATACTTAAAATTAATATGTTTCAGCGAAAATTTCGAGGATTTTTTATAACAAATGAGATGTATGTGAACCTAATGAAAATAATTATAATTACAGAAAATATGATACTGAAAACGCCAAATGCTAGTTAGAATAATATTTACCTATTCTAACTGACGAATTTTTTTCTATCAACTAAGAAATAATCTCATCAGAATGAGCCATAAATATATTTTAAAATTTTGAAAAATGAGGTTATAAATAAAATAAATAACTTGTGTGTTCATTGAGTCAACCAGTAATGTAACAAGTATTCAGTTCAGAGTACTAACGGTATTACATGTACGCTTACTGGCAGATTGCAAATGTTTTTCACTGTTCTTTTTCTGATTTGCATAGATATTGTAGCACTGTTCCAGGTATGCAAAGTACATACAGTTAAAGCTTAGTAATATAAGTATGTTGTATGTATGGTATGATATATAATCACAACATTCGTTATATTTATGAACAATACATTTAGAATAGGATTTCTCTCTTCTTAGAGTTCATTCTTAGAGTTCATTTTCTTAAGTTAAAAAGTAGATATTATAGTGATAATAATAAAAAATAATATAACCAGTAATTATTTACAAAAACAAATAAGCAGAGCTGTGGTTGCCTGGGAGTTCCACTTTTTCGAGCTCCACTAATGATCAGTTTTATATAATTACTGAGCAATAATTAGTTTTATATAATCAGTTTAGAAAATAAAATATTTTATATTTTAACACTTATCACACAGAATATAAAATTTGTAATTTACTTTCACACAGAGAGATAAAACATATATGAAAGAGTTTGACTGGTTTTAGATTCTGAACAAAGGGAAATATATTTTATTTAGGACAAAATATAACTTAATATGAGTAGAAAACTACCATACCTCTACCATGTCTATTTAGAACATGTTGAAGTTTATGGACAATTATGGTCATGTTTTCTTAACTACTTTTAGAAATGAATTAATTAAATTGATGTCTATCATTGCAATTGAATGAAAGCCAAGCATAGTAGTTTTAATTGGTTTAAACTTTGGGAAAACTAATTAGATTCTAATAATAATAGAAGTGTTTACAGTGAGAGTATTGTAATTAACTTGTAGGAGGAAAAGGGAATATGGGCATTGATATATTGGGTAAACAGTGGCGGGTACAAGGCTTTAGCATTTGCGGAGCGTGGGCGGTATATAAATAAATATTATTGGTGGAAGACTGAGCAAGGCGGCGACCAAGACAAACAGAGTCAAAATGATAGAACAACAGCGCGGGCTGTCGTGCAATTAGACGAGCGTGGCGCTGTTTGTGCAGCGCGAGTCTGCCATCTCACACCGACACCTTCGCGAGACAATTAAACACAAACATCGCCTCGGCAATCAACTTGTCGAGTAATATATCGTCTCTTCATGGGGCATGCTTGGTAAACCAGAATGAACAGTAACGGACCTGTTTAGCAGAGTGTCGCTGTATGCCCAGCGCAAGAATTGAGCCTTTCACAAACAGCTTCGTCAGGCATCCAAAAATAATGATGACTTCAGCAATGAACTTGGTATCTTATATTTTCTTCACCATTACTGCAATAAGGTTTCACATCTGACTGATAATAATAACAATAAGTCTCTCAATTTCAAATAATACTTCCAAGTAGATAATAAAGGAATATGTATTATATGTAATAAAATTACGGATAATAGTATCTATATTAAGTAAGAATGCAAACTTAAAAAAAAAACTCATATTTTGAGTACTGCCAACTGTAACAAGCACTACAATATTTTGTTTCTATTTAAAAAATTTCACATTGTATCGTTATTGATCGTATAAGTTGATATTCATAAACGCAAATTCTATAGAAAAGATATAAACTGTGACAAATAAAGAAAATCTAAACCTTGTTTGCAGAAACGTCTATGCTCAAAGTTAGACAAGGTCCAAACCGGGTTAGTAGAGATAAATATATAATGTTCCAAATATTAAAAGTGAGATTTTCTTATCAGTGTTACACTTGAGTTTTATATGTAAGGGATATATATAAATATCTATACATGAGTATATAAAATAAATGCACAGAAATAACACAAAGAGTAAAACTAGACTAAAGTAGAAATAGTCCACTTGGAAAGAAACAATGTAACATGTATATATCTGATAACTGTATGGTTATATTTAAATGTTCAATATTACTGGGAAGCATTTTGATGTGTTACAAAACGTGCAGTCTGTAAAAACAACTGAAGAGTGCAATCTGCTCGCTATGATGGAGATGAACCTGCTTAACTTTTAAGTAGACGCCTTAACTAGGAAACACGTTCAAGTGCTTAAGTTAAGTTGATTCGGGTTTATAGTGTCTTTAGAGTTGGTTTGATTGGATTTTATTGCAAGGCTTTATGACGTGAGCTTATTTATGTTGGATGCCACCTAAAGCATAATACTGTTTAAGAAGTAATCTGTTTCAATTATTCAATTTATTTTAAGAAGTTTATTAAACTTGAATGTTGTCACAGTATTTTAATTAAATTGCTAAATTAATAACTATAAATGGGTTATTTATTGGCAGTATACATATCTGGCAGCCTGTGATATTCCAGGTGGCGCTAGATATGTTATTACATTTTATCATTATCCAACCTCTCTTTAATCAACGATACAATTTTAAGTGAAATTAAAACTCAGACTGTTACAAAACAATAAACTGTCAAGAAAGAAGAATCAAATGAACTGAATAACATTCGAATCGATGTATAAGTACACAAAAGTAACAAGTATGTACTAGGAAGAATGTGAAGGATGCTCTTCTGACTATTCAACCTAATCTACAATGGTCAGCCAAATCTGGTGTTAACAGCAACGAGCGTTTAATAAGAATCAAAAGAACTGAATAACATTCGAATCGATGTATAAATACACAAAAGTAACAAGTGTGTACTAGGAAGAATGTGAAGGATACTCTTCTGACTATTCAACCTAGTTTACAATGGTCAGCCAAATCTGGTGTTAATAGTAACCTGCCTTTAATAAGATGAATCGCTCCCTCGCAGCCTAATGCAAACAGTCCTTCTCAACCAATGTCCATAAAATCTTGTATAAAAAAGTACATACTTCAATACAAATCTAATAAAAACTTCTATTTAAAAGTTCTTTTTTTTCTCTGACACATTAGTAATAAATGACATATAGTTTTTTACTGTCCCATGCTCTTAAATTAATGAGTCCTGGTGCCTTGGTCGGTCCAGTGTTGCTTGGGTAAACTTGTTTATTCTTTAATGACGTCCACTCAATGATCACTGCGAAAATAGAATCTAGAATATACCAGCAGATGATACAGCTACAAGGGAATAGCTTTGAAGGGCATGTCTGTTAGATCTCAACAGTGGCCAATGGTCCCTGCCAAGGGCTAAGATTAAGAAAAAAAGCTTAAAAAACAGCTCTACGGTGAACTTTCAGAGAATATTAAACTTGTTTACCAGCCACCAAAATTAATATTCTTATCATAACTATAATACTCAAGAGCTTTAGTTTACGAGTCATCTTTTTTAGTTTAAAAATGTCGCCGTTATTATTGAACGTGAAGAGTTATTTAGACATATTAGTTTTGGATTTCAGGACCGTACATGATAATAGATCCCATTGGTAGACTATCTGCAGTGGGCTTAGGCGAATTTAAAATAGTTTGAACTGAATGCAATCCTGTTTCTTTCCCATAGAATGAAAATCACTACATGACTGTGATAAATATAAGAATTCTAAACCAGATTTGCTAAAAATTGACTGTGATTTCAAGATCTTAAGTGCTGAGCCCATAGTTTGTTCCTTTCAGTCAGAGATTTCTTGTTCTATGAAACAACGCTTGGTTGTTTGAGATGACTTTGTGTAAGATATTTGCAACTACATATAACGATTTCCATTAACATTACATAAAAATGATAAAAATTGTCATCGAAATCAATAAGTTCTTTAAAGTTATCTAACTTCTCTGACAGTGTCTATTTAAAGAGAGAGTAGATTTCTGGACTAGACGATACAGCTGAATATGCATGCAGTGTTGCACAGTGACCTGAGAAGGTTTCAACAAGAATCCAATCACTGATTCTCATGAAAGTAACTTCAGAGGTATTAGCTATAACTACTCATGAACCAGTAACTTTCTGGAAGGTCATCACAACCATCTAATGAAGTAACTAAACCTTCATAACTGCAAATATACTCAAAATAAAATAAAATTAACAAATTATGCTTCAAGTGATGTTTTCTTTTTAACAGATCAGTGGTTCGGTAAAGAACCTAAAATTGGAAAATTTGTGAACGTCATATCATAATATAGTTCAGCTATTAGACTCTGCTTACATATGAAGTTACAAATAATAGGTGAGTAAACATCCATTTTTTCTGTACTAGAATTGTATAGTACATGTTGCCAAGCCTAAAAACAATCATTTTTAAACAGATTTTGTATATTATTTTGTTTATCGGAAAACAATCAAAATTTATAGGACTCCAACATAACCAAACATCATAACAGTTAAATAATTCAGAGATTGAGTGACTGAGGTCTAGAATGTACCAGAAGATGATGCAGCTACTAGGGAATAGTTCTGAAGGGCATGTCTGTTAGATCTCAACAGTGGTCAATGGTCTCGGCCAAGGGTTGAGATTAAGAAAAAAACTCAAAAACAGCTTCAGGGAATGTTTGGGACTGAATATGTGTCCCCTAAAAGGAAATCTTTAAAAAATGCTAAATATTTCATTCTTGAAGTAGTTTTTTTTTCTCTGTTACAGTACTCCCAGTTATAGTAAACTCTAACTACGATATAGTAATGGTATGCCCAAAAACAAATCTCAATTGGAATTTCTCTGTTTGTGTTAGGCACTGTTGTATTTGTTTGGTACTATTGTTGTTGTTTCCTGTTGTTGAGAAGTAAAAGACAATTTTATAATCAATATGGACCACTTTAAGATGCTGGGAGTATTGTTTGTGATTGCGTCAGCTTCACTTAGTGTATCTGTGTACTCAGGTCTAAATTATTTGTGAAACCCAGATCGCAGTGACTGCTTCACGCAACAGGAAGGTTTAATAAATTCAAGGGTGGTGAATAAGGACGGTAGAGAATCTCGACTATAAATCTTGAAGAAACAGTGGGCAGTGGTGAGCACATGTGTCGGAGAGCGAGGCTGTGATAGAATCTTGACCTGGAAGCAGTAAGAGAAAGGGAGTGAGAGAACGAGCCCGGCTGTGATTGGACGAAAGGGAGCAACAAAAAGACGACCTGTGGAGTGGGTGACCTGAGCGCGTGTGGGACGGCGAGGCCCGAGGCGTGGCTGAGAGAGAGCACACCCTGCCAGACTGCCTGACGCCGGCCAAGGTCGCCCACGGACCATCCCCATCATCTCACAAAAACTTCATGTAATGAAACCCCAGGCTCAGCCAGATTCTAGTCTTTTGTCGAAATTATAACGCACCGTACATTTCTCACTGTCGTCATTTCACTTACCCAGCGGATCAACAGTTGATTACTTGAAAACTCCAACACAGCTGGCTGCAAACTACCTTAATCTTTCTTTCACCTCCTAGACGCTCTATTCTTAACGTTTTCCCAAACATTAGAACAATAAAACGCTGTAATAACTAATAAAAAAAGACAAATCTTTTAATTGTTTATGTCAGTAGAGAAAATCTAAAGTTGGAGGTATTGATTAATTAAACTTAACGTTTACTTAGTACAGTAGGGAAATATAATGCTGCACTAAGACAGTTTGACCGATAGTGGTCCTTGTTAGAATGTTAAAAGAGTATACTGGTGTAAAATTGTAGAAGAGACCCTCGATCTTTCACCCCATAACGTACTGGTGGGTCTCAAACACATACTAGATTCTGTAATTAAACCACCATCATATGAGGAGTAACAGTCTTTATTAGTCTGAAAAAGATAAACTTATCTTGAAATTTTAAACAGTTCTTATCAAATAACTGTTTCCATTGAAAAGGTGTGTGTGAATGTGTTCTGATACAGTATGAAACCTACAGGACTTTCTATTACTTCAGTGTATATATATATGTGTGTTCACGTGTGTGTGTGTATGTGTGTGTGTGTGTGTGTGTGTGTGTGTGTGTGTGTGTGTGTGTGTGTTTTCAGTAATTTTAATGTTTTTCAACTTTAAATCTCTTAAAGGAATAAATTCTGCATGCAATCTTGAAAGTAATGGTAATTTTGAATAATACCAATCTTTAGTAACACATGGCACTTTAATAAATATGTATAACATAATCAGTTATCTATAACAACCTTCAGTATAAATATTGTTTATGAGAAATAAGCTTTTCCTAAGTTATTATCAGGACAGGTGTTAAAAACACAGACATGTGCCATTGTTAGCTTATCAGTTACCAAAAAAGCAAAACTCTTGATTTCTGTCTATCAAGTTATCGTGATAAACAATTCGTAATCAAATTATCACTTATTATCTATCTTCTATTACCTTGTGTTTAAGATCCTTATTAACTTAATTAGAACTCATTAGTCGTGAGGTCTTTATTCCAGAAATAGTTTCTAAACTTTGACATTTAAGGCCAATGTGTGCACGGATCACTTGCTACACATATCAAATGTGAGCCCAAGCGACAGTATCACAAGGATTTACTTCCAACACCAGAGGAAATAATGATATTGGTAATATGAAATGTATACGAAAAAAGTGTGGGTTATATTAAGGTCTAGCTTACTCTTTTATCTCTAAGAAAAGGAAGAGCAAGTTTAAATATACTATTTGGTGAGTATACATATATTGGTTTTTCAGATGTCCTTACACGAAACCTTGAGATATTCTTTAAACACATATACAAGCACACACACACAAACACTCTGTGGCCATTTTTAAAAAGTCGCAAATCATTTTCGATACATAGTTACATCTGTTTTTTAAACATGGTGCATATAATTTAGTTTCAAACTGTTTACAATTAATACAGTGCTTTCGAACTATTTCTCTGGAGGCTCTGGACTTATTAGTACATACTTCAATGAATATTTACATAGGTATAACCGTTAATTCTATACACAATTAATCAAGTTTCCTTATTTTTTTTATTTTCAAAAATTTTCTTGACGTAACAGCAGGTGGTTTTATATAATTAACCATTTTTGAATACATATAGAAAAAGGGAATTTGGAGATAACCGTTGATGCACTTCAATGGACTAACTGAAGGGAGAAAGAGCTACTATCTGGAATAATTATACTGTGTAGTTTTTTGAGGGAAAATCAAGGGGTTTTCGGTTGAAAAGGCCATATGGCAGGTATGAGCGGAGTAAGGAAACGTGGCAGGCTATTTGGGAGGATTTGAGTAGGGGAGTGCTGAAGGGTCAGCGACTCGTGTTTTTGTGGGTCATGGGCCAGTAGGGAAGATTCACATCTGGATCAGGTGTGTTTGGCTGCCTTTGTTGGAACCAGCTCAGAGCAAGGTGAAGGCACAGGTTGAAGGTGCAGGACGCAGACAAAAACCCACACCACCTGAGATACGGCGACCCGCGGTCTGCTACCTGCGGCGACCCGCCAGCTCAGGTGTTCCCTCAACTGCAGAGATGCAAGCACTTCTCGAGCTGTTTCACGGGCACTCGCATCACGTAAGTTTATATCAAGTCAGTGCAGCTTCAAACCACTGGTCAGCAACCTCTTTCCTCCCAAGTTGTCGGATGGACGATGAGTACTTGTCAAATGATTGATTGTCTGATGTTCAATTTTAAATAATTTCGTTGGAATAAAAACTGAAATACTATGGAAGAGCAAAAATAAACTTACTTCAACTGCCGTGGATGTGTGTTGGATCAACTGTTCAGTGTCTGTATGCAATCACCTTTCATTATGGTTCTTGAACAACCAGTGCAAAGAAATATATATAGTTTGATGTTTTCATTTAGCAGTTAATGTTATGCAATATTTAATTAGTTAGTTTATGCAATATTTATTTATTGCAAATGTATTAAAACATCATAAAGAAATTGACTTTGGTATACTGCAGAAGGCAGAAGAGGTTATGACATGATTATATCAAACAATTTTAGTTATGTCGTTCTTCCAACCAATGCCTTTTATCCTACCTTAAAACTGTAGAAATACGAACTTAACAAGATTTAAAATGTAATATTTAATTATATAATGCTTCAGTTAAACATTAAGACTGTTATTAATCATGTTTAGTACTCAGTCAATCCTTAAGAGCATCAGTCTGAGACGTTGAACTGGATACTTTCAAGGAAACTAGAAGATGTATTCTAGATTGGAAAAAATGAACTGACCTGATGTCTGAACGGAAAAACAACATAGCCTCCAATCACTTGCATTTTCCACTAACACGTACATTGTAACATTACATTGCGAGGTGTAATAAGTCTCAGCTGCCAAAATGGTAAAAGGTCAAGGCTCTCTGAACACCTTGGGATCCTCAGTTACTTCTCACTCGGATCAGAAGAAACTAGAAGTAAATAACTGACGAAACTAACTTCTCTACAACTATTTCCATTCTCTACCACCTAAATCATTCTCTATTCATGAAGTTTCCCTCATAAGTTCCCTTCTAAAAATCTGTTGGCTATGATCTTATTGTAAAGAAATCTTAAAATAACTTCCCCATTAATCCATATTTCCTCTCCATCTAAGAACTCCATTCTAAAAACAACTTACTTTCTTATCCTATGGAAATTTGCTATAATAAGTATGATTTCAAACCTCACATCCATTTACTTCATACTGTCCATTAGCTTTTCATTAACCATGTCTAAGCTTTTTCAAAAACTCATTTTACGTAGACCTTCTATCTTAAATTCACAAAACTTGATCCCTTCTCACTAATTTCTGCTTCAATCGCAGCACTGAACCATTTAGCAATGTCATAGCATTGTCATTTCATGTTTCTCTTTTATGTTTCGAGCTGAAAACTATTGTTCATCTATGTCTATAGATGAAGTATAAGCTTTTGACAGAATAGGGCATACTGGACTAATTTGGAAAGTTAAGATGGTATAGCTGTTTTCATACTTCCCCGTCATACAGTCTATCTATACCACCGATTTGGCCAAGTCATATAATTCCTTTTCTCTTTCACCTACCTTCCCTCTTAAAACAGGTGTGCCAGACGAGAGTATGTTTCGTCCCTCCAATATCAATTAACACCTTACTCATTTCAGAATTTCTTTAAACAATCTTACAACTTTTGCTTACGATGAAGTCATATTTGCTTGAGTAAAAATCCTGACATAACGGACAATACCTCGATTATAGAGTCTTGGTATAGTATACTAGTAAAAAAAAAAAGATAGAGAATACGTATGAATAATCACAAGAGTATTCATGTACCTTCATGATATGTTCTAATATCCCAGGAAATCCCCTGGCTAAAGACGGCTAAAGTGGGTGTGGCCAAGAGATTGGGGTAAACCATCTTATTATCATTCACTCAGATATCATATTACAAACATGTCATAATTTTTATTCGGTTCATTTTATTTTCTATATATTAATTTATTTTTTTCTAAATTTAGATTTACATTATTTAATTATTATTTCCAATTCTTTCCAGTATGGTATAATAAATTATTATCCACGCCATGAAGTGATCATTGGATTACTTGTTTCCTCAAATGTTTCCTGTATTAATCTTTACCATCATTAACACAAGTAATGTATACATTGTTGTGATTATGTAAAATGAAAATGAATGCAAATTGTCAAAAAGAATTCAGCATCCACTGAAAATATGCAAACTTCTAAATTTAATACACATAAGAACAACATTAGAAATTTTTATTGAAGGAAAATAAAATACTGGTACAAGTCAACACTAAAAAAAAGAAAAAAAAACTGAAAACTTATTTACATTTTTAAACCACATATGCCAAAATAACATTAATAAAAATAAATTATATTTTTAATATTACTCATGGTAAAACAGTAGAGATAAATATTAATAAAAACCCAATATCCTTTTCAAAATATAAATCATAAAAATATGTGTTCATCATTTAGAGCACGATACAAGCTTTTTAATTATGGTTTAACGATACAAGCTTTTTAATTTATTAAGTTTTATGAATTCATTATTTGGCACCCAACATAAATTTTGTCATTCACAACGGTTGGAAGTTTGTTAGTACCACTCAGATTATTGTTGTTAGTTTAGAAGCTGTCTGTACACTTCAATGATAAATTTATTTTCAAACGGTCAAGTAAAGATATAAGGGTAAGAAGTAATATTACTGATTACTCTGGTAATTACTTTTTTCATTTAAATAGTTTTTATAATATATGCTGCAGTATTGACAAGAGTACATCAAATTGTAAATGTTGTAGAAGTTACGTTAAAAGTTTGAGTCTATCTGACAAATGTGGAATGCCCAGGGACAACACAACCTAATCTGTGTTGAATGTCCTCTGCAAATAGGGGTAGGTATAGTTTTGGTTGGAGGCTGGGGTCAGCAGGTAGACGGGTAGTGCGTCACTCGGGTGACTCAACTAATCGCACATATTTACTGTCTTTCCAGACGGCGCCCCTTAAAGACTTGTTTATTACTTTTAGTTAAAGTTCATCCATTGTCTATTTCTGAACACCATGCGTGTGATTCATCTCGCTGTCCACTCATCATTGCTTGCCAGTTTATTCACCTGGGTAGCCTTGTTACTTGCAAAGATTCAAAATTAAATCACAGGCTTCAAAAAATCATCTATCAACTTAAGCATGTTCCAACTGTCTCTCAGTCTCTCTCTCATTCTTTTTCTCTTTGCAATATTACTCTTATATGAAAGTCACGACAAGACAAAACTGTCGTATGTTTTTATAGTGGACACAATTTGGAATCTTAAGATTTCTCAGGGTTATTCGTTTTTTTCCAGTGCATAAAATTTAAAATCTTTAGATTTCCCAGCAGAGCCATTTTTTTCCCAATGCAAACAGTTTAAAATCTTAGGTTTACCCATCGACGTCGTTTGTTTTCCGGTGCAAACAATTTAAGATCTTAGAATTTCAACGGGAATTTTAATCCCTCAAAACTTATTAAATTTGAGCAAACAAGAGTGTTAAAAAAATTAGTATTAACGGTTTGCATCAAGCTGGTAATATGGCTAGTAGGTAAATAAAATTATCACCATGTTTCAAACAATTCACACTCCTCTCATACATAGAGCAGAACTGATAAATGGGCTACTTCAAAAATCACTCTGAGAATTTTATCAATGAGATAAATGTTGAGGTTACTTGGAAAGACTCAGTTTTAATGTTACTACCAATGTAAGCGAATAAAATTCTAAAATGACATGTTTGGAAGACCAAGCCAGTTGAGGGGCTGTTGAGGAAGAGAAGGCTGGTTCATTAAGGCGAGGATTGTGTGTCTCACATTGCTACATTATCAGCAGCCAATTAGGCAAATTCTCTTATCTGTTTCCACTAGGCTGTCCCTCCTGCCTCCTTTCAGCTGACTTACACTTATTCTCTGCCAATAATTCTTATTCGCTCAGAATCTAACTTTCCTATATTATTCTTAACTAATGTACTTCTATATAATTTTAAAATGATTTTGAATTTTTTAAAAATTTCAAACATTTACAATCAATGGCATTATTGCCTTAAACAAGAAATGCTAACTAAGGATGGTATTCACAATATTTACTGTATTGTACACTTTTTATGAAACTCTACGAAAATTGGTGAAATGAAATGAGATTCCAATACTGAATAATATTAAGCATAGTGACCTTAAATAGTTTGTGATAACTATTCTCATTTTATAATTTAGATTTCTAGTGTTAGATGAGAGGAATTTAATACTTATTCAATCATATTCTTACTGAAAAAATCTGAGTTCCTTCTGTTTGATTCTACATTATGAGCAGGTTTGCAAACAATAAACAGTTTTTCAGTGACATTTTATTTATGGACCAAAACAAACCTATACAGTATATACAGTATGTTTCAAGAAAGATGCACAGTAAAAAATTTGAAAATAGATGATAATTTTTAATAAGAAGTAGTAAGAGTCTGTGTTGCTGATATACGATTATGTAATCAAATACAAGGAAACTCTACATTTATAAATATCAAGAAATACTTGTTTTAATACTTGACAAAAAAAGGAGAAGAACTTCATTGCTGGAAAGAAATTCAAGATTCAATAATATATATTGTCATGTATAATTTATCTTTGAAATCATGAACTTCTTCTCTGAAGACAATGAATGCTGAAACATTGAAGCGAAACTTCTCAACTGCAACTTCTTAGTATACTCTTCGTCATGAAGCAAGTTGATGATCTGTGCTTTCTTTCATCGCGGTGCCCATTTGGGGCTACATTTCATTATGATATACCTTATGTTACTTTTTAAACGTGTATATCTCAGTAGAAAATTTAACTACATTTGATAAGGGAATCAACATGATACTCGTAGATATGGCTTTGCGATTGTTTGTACACATTTGATTGTCGTACAGTGCTTAAGTGAACAAAGTATTTTTTAAAGTGGTCATCTTCTCTCTATGATAAAGAGGAAGCATTATTGGTTATGGGATAAGGCAGACCGAACATTCATATTTCAATTCATTATTTGCAATTTCAAAACGTGATCGCAAATCTTGCTAGTAGTGATTTGAAACGAAAGTGATTTTTTGAATTAAGGACTTGTATAGGTCCTGGTTCCACCTGTGTGGAGATGTGTAAATGTGTGGGAGAGAAGTTGTGGAGTGGAGCCGCGGGTGTTGCAGTGGAAGAAGCAAGAGCATTAATCTCGGCCAGATGTTAGCCAAGTGCGAGTGTGCCTCAGCAAGCCAGCCCCGGATTAGAGAGTGAGGCAACAGACCCTCCTACGCCTACGTGCTTGCGGCCTACTTCTCAAAAGCCTTCTTATGCAAACTAATGATTTAGTTTAGAGCCATTCAAGAGAAAACGTAACTTTATTGAGCAACGAGCTGGGTGTCGCGCTTCTAAGGAGAGTTATTAATCTGTTGGACGGTCGTCCAGTCGGTCTAATGACACGTCGCCGCGTCATCGATCATGACGTCTTGTAACGTTTTAATAGCCTCCTCCGCAGCTAAGTGCACTAATCACTGCACTGCTCCGTAACAGCTCCCTCACACCCCTCCACCATTTATCATAATATTTCACCTCCCTCTTCACATCATTATCTTCCATACTTCGAGAAAGTTGCTCTCTACTACAAACTGAAGATATCCTTCTTCAACCTTTTGTTTATCTATGCAGAATAATGCTTTTTTTATTAATCACAGTATAAAATTATATTTCTCATGCTTATAACATTTCTGTGTTAAATCCCTATTCTAAATAAGCTTGGGAATGGTAAATATTCTTTTTTTTATTCACCATTCAGTTAATATCATTATAATATGATATTAAAATTAAATTATAATATGATATAATAATCATTATAATATATCATTATAATAATATGCTTCTAGATCAGAAAAAATAGCATCCTCTCAGTTGTAAGTATCTAATTCCTGGTGTCGTTGTTACCGTCTGATGATTTAGTCTTACAGTACAGTAAATATTAAAATATCCTTAAATATAGTATATTATTAGTTGGTTAAAAATTTCTGCTGTATTGAGGAATCTAGGATCTCTTATCTCAGCATCGACTTTCTACGGCTGAAGAGGTATCGAATAACAAGTGGCCAATCAAGTTCTGGAAAGTGATGTAAGTGTAGACCTCGAGACTTCCAAACTGACATCTAGCGCGTAATTTCCACAACTTCTGTTTCATAAAACCTATGGCTACTTGAATGAACTGTACAGGGCTATACTAGTCATCCTTGGGTCGTTCGTCCTTATAGTGTAGTACATAAAGCTCTTTTCCTCATCCCCCAACATTTTTCACCATCACCTAACACCATTTCAAAATTAATAAATCAGAACCATTAAGAAAACATAAATCAACAATAAATTTGAAGCAAACAACATAATTTTCATTTTTTTATATAATATAAAATTTATAAAAACTAAATTATTTTAAAAAGATAAATTCTGATAATTTGAATAAAAATTCAATTATTATTACTATGCTTTAAATTTTGAAGAACTAAAAAGGGAAAAAATCAATATAATGACATTCGAAGTATACAATCATTTTAGTGGTTCACTACAAGAATATCTCCTGGACCAACTGATAGTGCGCCGACTTGATATCACGGGATATTCAAGCTCATATTTCTATTAAGTTAATTACTAAGGCATTCAGTACAGTTAGTTATATAGCGAAACACTTATTCAAAGGGTTGAATGATCATAAACAATTATTTTTTTATATTACATTATTTAATTGTATTTTGCTATTTCTAAAGATAACTTCATGTTTAAAACGCGCACTCAAGTGCTAGAGTACTATTCTACAAGTGGAAATGATAATTAAAATAAAAAATCATGCTAGTTTCATTAAGAGTATAACAAGATAAATTAATTCGATCTTAGTTGAAACGAAGTGGAATATTTAAATTGATTACCTTAAGTGCCTTGTATATATAAAGGAAGAGTGACTTTAGAAGGCATAGTGTAATTATAACATCACTATTTAATAACCAACTACTTTTTGGTTGTCTGTTGTACTCTTCCTCAAGAAGAAAACCTGCCCATATTCAAAAGTAATTGTCCTAAGTGTCTCATGTCAAATTTGTATACCTCATAGTCCTACCATAGATGCAACAAGCTGGGATGGTAGATAGACACAAGCGTGAAAACTTAGGATAGTTACTTTGAAGATGGACAGGGTCTATTTGTCCAGAGCGGAGACAACGATGACGAAACGCAGATGAAATAAATAATGATTTTCGTGCAAATATGAATAATTATAATACTTTGGGTATCATTAAGCAGTGGATAGTGATGTTTAGTGGAACGTAGTTGGTATTCATTAAGGCGTGTTTCAAGTTTCGAAACAATGTTTACTTAAAAAGTGCAAGTTTATAAATATTACACTGAATATATTTGTTTTAATTATACTGCTGAGGACGCAGGGATGGATTGATGACTGGACAGCACGCGGCTTGTAGTGACGCCCTGCTTGGCTGCAAATTACTAAATTCGAGCGCATCGCGCTTGACATAACTGAGGTGCGTGCCTCTTCAGCCTGTCTTAGTGTAATTCATGCAGATACGAGTTGCTGGCAATGATGATAGCTGCAGGTGAATCAACAGGCGTGACCTAGGTGACACCATATGGTCAGTGCAGTCACCATCTGCTCATCAACTCAATTACAACTTGCTCAAGAACTCGTCCACAATTCAGGAACTCTCCTATTTTAACACACATTAACATTCATTTGCAATTTTCGCCACGAGCAATTAATCGACTTGCTTCAATTACATTGTTATATAATCAAGCATACGTTACCACATCCTATTCATCCCAATTATCTCATTAGAGCTTTGTTTTCTTTTGAATTACTTTATGTTAATTATTTCAATATTTCCTTTTGAACAATAACCTTCTTCAAATAATATTGACAATTCATAACCAAGATACAGTAAAGTTTGCTCAGAATGTATAAAACAATGAACTGTTGAGGAAATAAAATGGTTGAAAAAATGAAGGACTTCAAAGTTACAACTAAGTCTTACCAAATAACATAACCGAGAGGTATATAAACATTTCTTGGGGTGTAAACTTTAAAAATCCCATCTTAGTTATTAATTGGCAAAAAATGAATGCTTAAATTATATATCAATATATATTTACCCCTACATGTACTTGCTCTAATGTTCGATAAACTAACAGTGCTAAGAGAAGAGAAAAGAAGTATATAAAATTACACCCAATACTTCGCTAAATTTTTCTGGTATTTCATGATTTAATTCCTATTTTTTTTAATATAAAGGTAAATAAATCAGAAGATTAATCACACGAGGGAGTTAATATTTGACTATTAAAGCAATCTTGTTATATAAAACTTCTGAAACTTTTTTCTTATATACGAATATTGTATACTTGTAAATATATTATAAACAAATAGTAAAAACTTATGTTCTGTATTAAATTTTGTAATTATTGTTAGATTTTGCTGCTAGAAGTAAAAAAGCTTTTCCTTTGACATTTCTCAATATTTTACCAATATGCTATCAGTTCACCATGAACTTAGTATAAGTAGAATTAAATAATTTCTCCCGAATGCTGTTACTTGCTTTGTGGCTATAGACTTTTTAGATAACTCACCCAACATGCATAGGATAATATGGAAAATACATTCTGGATATCTGCAGTAAATATTATGCTTTACTTGTAGTAAAAGAAAACAGAGTTTCAGGTATATCTAGTAATAGATGGATGGTCTTTTCTTCTGGCAATCTTATTTAAATGAATAGTTAGCAGAATGATTTGTTGGTGCACCATGCGTATCCCATGACAGTGTTATCGAAGGCATTAATTTATGCCACAGCTGGAGGGTAGAGTTAGGTATGTTGATGTAAATTAAACTTATCTAAAAAAGAAAAATAGTATTATTGTGCATCAATACGTAAATGGAGAGTCAGCAGGACCACTGTACGTCTAATCTAAGACTAAGTTAACATACAAGCAATGGAAGTGGAAGTGAAAGTGGCAATAGGAGAATTCCTTGGATGTCTGGAATTTTTTTATAGGGACTTAACTTGAAAGGATCTGCCCCTGAAAAATATAATTGTATCAGTGGAGTTATGAAGACTTAGTCAGTTGCCTAAGAGGAACTGAAGAGGGAAGCAGGGCTTTCGCCCTGTGAAAAAATACCCTTACCTAAAGTAAGGAATAAGTGGAACAAACCACTGATTATTGATTGGTTACAGAAACCATTATCAGGCATAATTAGTGTAGGGTTGATTATCCCTCAAATAAAGCATTATGCTCAGTTGTAGCGCAAGAAGTATACTGACTGAGTGATGGAGCGTCTAAGAAGATTGTGCAAGAGAAGCTGCGGCGTGAAGCGAGTGTTATTTGTCAAGACAGAGCCGAGGTGGCACATGGCCAGCCCTAAATGGTCTGTTATGGATCGTGAGGTGGGTCGTAAAGCGGAGATAGCGGCCAGTAGGTGGGGCGGCCCACGTGCAGGCCACGTGCACTCCAAGGTCAGCCCAGAAATCATCATCTCCATATCTGTCAAACAACCCGCCAGCTCATTATCAAAACAAACACCAACGAGCTTTTATTTTAACACTATAACTTATATATCTACACGAACTTGAAGAACAACTCCCACTCTGGACTGGTGGTTCTAGTGAAAGGGCAACGTCCTTAAGTCACCTTGTGTCACTCGAGGTGGGTTGCCTTCTCACCTCGCACACGTGTCATCCTACCAACACCCCTGGACCTGGAGCAGCTTGGACCATTAGGGCTTCAATTTTAAACTCTCACTGTAAGTTATACATAGCCAGTTCAAAGCACTTTATTGGTAAGTAAATGTAAGGTAAGAAAATGTTTCCTATCATTTTTAATTCATCTCTCTACCTAAAGTATATGTCTGCCATACATGCAATTCTAAAATTATTTATCATTATTTAAGGCTGCACACATTTCTCAGCTCTGCTTTTAGTGTCAGCCTATTCCCGTTCCATTTCTTTTTTCGCATAAGGCTATAATCACATCTAAAATAGAAAGTGTGTTTCCGATTCAAAAAATGTGTAGTCCATCACTATGTGATAATATTTTATGTAACAACCTCTGAATTGAAACCTAGGATTAATTAAATATTATTATTTGGTCTTTTAAAACAGTTTTTTTATTTAATATTCTTTCTTCTTGAAGTAAAACCCATTTTTTTATATTTAGGAATAATTAATAACACTTTGATTCCTTCATTGGAATGGACATTGAAATATTACCAATATTCTTGTAAAGACTAAATAGTAATTGTTTAGAAGTCAAACATGAAATCTGAACTTGATTAGTTTTTTTCTTGGTTATAGAGTTTGTCTTTTTCAGTGTTAAATACTCTTGCCTCTAAGTGTCACATCGATTTAGTCACACAGACCTAAAAGTAGATTATATTATGCCATTGTCAACAAAAATTGAGGTGCATGCAGTTGTAAGCATTATTATTTTCAGTGAAATTCACAAATTGTTTTAATCCTTACTCACAGAAAACGAATTTAAATAAGAGTGTAAAGTAATGATGATAATTCTAAAACTTCTTAAAGGATTGTTGCAGTTCTATATGAACTAATCCCAATGTATTAGGGATTTCCATTCAAGGGAATTAGAGTCTTTTTTTGCTTTGAAATAATTTGTATTCGAGAATGTTTTCTACTGAAATCGGTTGAGCCGAGGCATTAGCTGGGACGTCGATAATATTGTTCATTTCATCAACCAGAGCAATGGTGCCCCTGTCCTCACTTTGATCAGCTTGAAACAACACAACTCAAACCATTCGGTCAACTAATATATAAACTCGAGTTATATTAATGCAATTACAAAAGAAAATTGTTTTGTTATTAATATATATGTAACTTAAAATTAGAAATATTGTTGAGGAAGCTGATTACTCAAAGGCTTAAGCTATGATTGAATGCATGGCACTGTGCATATGTATCTGGTAAATACCATATTTTCATTTAACCATTTTTTTTTTTTTGGTTAACACGTTGTTTTCTGAAGGATAATAAATAACCTATATTAGAAATAGGGGCAACTCGTAAGATGTTCTTGGAGTCGTTATGCATGTATATTTAATAACGTTGAATCCAAGACAGATGGAGGTTACACTTATCAGTTCATTTTTCCTTCTTTTTTTATTTAAATTGGAAATTAACAGTAAATGTGGAATTAAAGAGGAATAAAATTCTTGTTCTTCAACTGTGAAAACAGTTGGGTAAATTTAAGTAATTAATTTACTTGATAGAACTATTATAAATTCATTTAGTTATAGCATGCTGATCTGAACATTATAAAACTAGGATGTCTACATTTTATCCATGCAGATGGCATCCTTACATCTTCAACCAAATAATATGCTATGATGAACTACAGTTTTCAGAAATTAATTGTAACATTTAAAACTTTATTTACCTACAAACATTAGCGTTATTGATTAATAACTCTAGGACGTCAGTCTACCTTATCTTGATGTTGTAATGATTTATACTTGAGAGTTTTTTTATAATAGAGATAATTGGACTAAGAACCACATGCTCTGCTTGAATCACTTGATCGTAGTACGAACACTAGTTAGTCCAAACAATCTGGCCCTGTCTGGGAGAAAGAAATTAGTCAAATTGGAGGAGGGCTGGGACCGGTTAGGGCTTTATCAGTGGTGAAAGGGAAAAAAAAGGGAGAAGACGTCAGAGAAGGGCACTATCCATCATGGAGGCGAGGGCCTACAAGCCCTTCCATTGTGGCCCAGCCACTGGGTGCAACACAAACAGCCCTTGTTCAAATACCTAACCCTCCCTATCAACCTCTACATACAAACCAGTTTCTCATTTTAACTAACTTCTTTTTTTTTAACTTACGCGTTTTATGTTCAACAAGTTTGTCCAATTATTAAGGTTTATCGCAGCAATTATAAGCAACTCATTTGAAACATGTGGAGAACACTAGCTAAGTGACTATAACCCAGTAATGGCAAAAGATTGTCCCTAATTAGAACTTCAATAAATTCACAAACTTATGTGGAGGAAGTACGGCTAGTATGTCTCACTGAAGGCCAATTGATATGTGCCTGGCATCAGTACCAAGATCCCGTTCGGTTTTTTTAACACTTGAAATGTAACATAAAAGACAGATATTTAAATACTGAATCATCATGCTATTTATTCAAATTCAGGGAGTTTACATACAATAATGCATTATAAATTCAATATATATGCGTTAAATCATCAACCTTTAAAATTCTTGCTCCTATGAAAGGAAAACAAATGAAAAAGATTCATGTTAATCTGTGGCCCACAATGGGTATTCTGATGAAGCAGTTTGACCTGCTTAGTTCTTTATATAAAAAAAATTGTTATTTTGTTATTCTTTGATTCAACACAAAAAATGTGTTGAATCAAAGAGATGAGATAACATTGATTAAACTTTCACATGTATGATATTTCTGAAAAACTAATGAAAGAACACAAACAAATATACCACTTCAAGGATAATATCTACAATTTCAATCCAGCATATTTTTAGTTCATTTTACAAGTAATATTGATTGCAATATAAAACAGAGCCTTAGCATGTTTAATGATAATTTAATTGAAAACATAAAAATTATCTGCTATAATGATCTTCATTTGTGTCGAACTAAAATAATCTAAAAGTATTCTCGATGATTTTCCAAAAGAAGAAAAATGAAAAGAAAAATAACAGGTATAATCTTTCAAATTGTAGATTGCCAATCAAAGAAAGATAATGTTATTCAATACTAAATATTATACCTTGAATGCCTTTGAAAAATTATTATAAATTGTGCCATAAGCTTTTTTCTTTGAGATTCTGATGTGTTTGTCAAGGAAACAAATTTACTTGTTATGGAAATTTATATGACAAATTAAAGTTTTAGAAACGGATTAACCTCAAATGCTCTTTATATTAAATCGAGGAACGATTATATCGTGATGTTAAATTAAGAAAAAATTGTGTGATTCATAATAGTAGTAATATAACTACAATGACAGTTATATATAGCATTGAGCTACATATAACACCTTTACAGCACAGTGATATGACTCAAAATAGATTGAAAACACTGGGCTTGATAACCTCATGTTGTAACAGAAATGAAATAGTAACTCGTACGACTGCCTACTACATGACTGTACAAATGAACAAGGTGTGCGTGCTTGTGGCCACGAGTCTCTGTCCTTGTTAAGGATTAAATTGTTTGTTCATCTGGCTGAGTCGTTGAAAGAGGTTAACCCTGGACTCCGACTTGAAGAACATTATATTTGTTGTGCGCCTCGAGACTGATAAGTCAATAGGAGATAAACAAGCCTACTGGCGGAGAAAGCGGGTGATTCAACACCCCAACTAAATATAGAACCATGTGTCAGTGTTCATTTTGAATTCAGGGTCTCGGGGTTATTGCTTCACGGTCCCCGAACACTCTTCCGTGTCTCGCATATTACATAATGCTAACATGGCATAGAATCCAAATCGAGAACTGCATGTTAACTACTCTTTTCATGCCAATTCTACTTCCTAGCTACTAAAATAACATGTACGGCCCTTGCAACACTGGGCGACCTGAGTCTCGTTTTCAAGACATGTAGTTGTGTAATCTATAGCCTATTGTTAATGTTAATAATGGTTAAATGTTTCGTATCAAACTTATGCAGAAAAATACGTGTTACCATTCTTATTAGTAATCACAACAGACGTTTAAGAACTCAGTGAAATAAAACAGTACTCGCCAGTTCTCTTACATAGACTATAAAAAGAATGGAACTAACGACTATACCATTCGCGCCTATTAATTTGATATTTATACATCATTAACTCTATCCTATACATACAGCAGATTCTTAATTAAATTACCATAGTGAGAGGTCACGTTGAAGCTACAACTAGCACACAGTTTGAATGTAATGAGATACAAAACGTACCTGCATGTAGTAGTAGTAATGAACAAGTTCATTGTGATTGTATTTCATTTTTCCATAACCGTCAAGTCTTTGATCATTAATCTGTTTTCACTCTGACGAATTATGCAGAGTCTAGAAGATTTGGTTATTATTTTAGAATGTACTAGAGGAGAATACACATATTGTTTTATGACGCAGAAAAATCTCAATAAATAAACGCGCGATGCAATCAATGAAGTTTAAAATACAACGAAAAAGGAAAACAATAGAAATAAATTATCTGAGACCTTTCACTTTATGTTATCTAAGTTCGGAATTTTTCTGGTCAGCTTTTATGTCACTTTCTTATTTCTTACTATGCTTGCTCTCTGATGGTATAAAGTGAAAGGTCTTAGAGCATTATATGGTAAGTACTTTGTCAGAGATGGCGTGGTCTGATTTTGACACAGTTCATAAGTAGTTCGTTAAAAACTGACTGTTAAAAAAACGATTAAAAAAGTGCATGGATATTTTAAAAAACTTAATGGTTTTTTATTATTAAACTTCTTCCTGAATATGATTGCATTGGATACCAGAGCTCACTTGAAGTTGCATGCAATTAGACGTAAGTTTGACTGTGATCTGTTAAAAATTAAAACAATCATACCTGGAAACTATTTTTTAGTTGCACAACCAAACGCACTAAAATCGTTAGAATAATGTTAAATCAATTTGCAAAACCATAATGTAAAACAAAACAGTATTATACAAACTAAACATTTCAATATATTTCCTAGTCGAAAATTACATTTTTTTTATTTTCTCTTTCGCACATGACTTTGACTGAACCATCTTTTAAGCGATTCTCCTTTTGAGATTTGTTTATTTTCAGCAAACTATTTTCATTCAAAATAAAATATATCTTACTGTTTCAATAATAATGATAACATCAGAGAAGTGACACTATTGATTAAATTGTATTTAACTATATTTCATACTTATTCCCTATAATTAGGATAGTATCTTTTTAGCGTATGTGAAATGTATGGTGAGAACTTTTGATCATGAGTTTCGTAGAGAGAAGTGAAAAACGAATATTGCATTAGCTATATGAAGCCCACTACCTTCACCAATTGAAATCATTATAAATCTTTCAAAAAAAGTTTGTATTATATTGCTTTCAATCAATGGTATTCGTTTATGATCTTCACTTAAACACTTTAAAAACCATTTAGAATTAAAAAGTTTTCCTTATAACGGATCCATGTTACGTTAAATATTAGGCAAAAATTTAACAAGAAAAAATGAAGACTTGTTTTTATATAGTTCAGTGGCGACCTTGGCATGGACTAACTTTGCTTTTTCCAAATCTGGAAGTAAATGATTCTTATATTCATTTTTTATTCTTATATTAATATTCATTGAGGATTCTTATATTCTGGGTATTATACTAAGGCACTCAGAGCTTGCTGTGACCCCTTGAGGTAATAAAGGAATAACCGGTTATATGTTGTGAACGTTGCCGTTGTCAAGGCCAGTAATCGAATATCATGATAGAATAATAATAGGCGATAATAGCATTTGTAATCCACACATCTTGGTTAACTTTACTGAATATGTTTTATTCAAATTTATTAGAGGAATGGCCACTGACTAGGACCTGGTGTACTGACTCATTACTTCAGAGTCTATGCATTACTTCCTCAATGAGGACATAAATACGACTTTCTATTTCACACAAAAATGATTTTGTCTCACTCATACTAGTTTAGAACCTTCAATATCAGCGGTGGTTACCAACTAGTTGCAAGTTCTCATCATAGATTCAGTGTGTGTTTTCATTTTTGTCCCCTGATTATATCTGAATTGCTACAATATTAATATAGTGCAACGGTTGACATTTCTTAGTCAATCCCAACAAATCTGTTTACTCCACATTAATTAAGTAAACAAACGGAAAATAGGAAATTAAAAATGTAGCAAAGTTAATAATAACTTTATTTAACCACTGATATTGAGTTTACAATGATGGTTACAGAGTTAGAAAATAATCATCCTGTATTGGTTACACCAAATATCTATTTTGCTTAGATATTTAAAGTTAATTATGTTGTTTATTAAAATTAAAGTAGTTAACTTCAACATTTGACTTGTATTTTAAAAATACTACACCTTTTATGTCGAATGGGGTAAAACTTTGATTAATTTAAAAATTCATAAAATGATATAGAATTACAAAAATTACGAGATGAAGCAGGTTCAGAACCAAGTGGAGAAATCAACTTGACTAAATGGAAGAGCAAAAAAAAAAGGATTTTTAAGAAAGGGTGGAATCTTAATTAGGGAGGGTATCAGTGAGGAGGGGTAAATTAGTGTTGAAGGGAAGGGATGGGGTATTTTTTGTAGGAGCCCCATGTGTTGACGGGCAATACACGCGAGATCAGCTTTCACTGCCCGAGACATCCATCTCTCTTCTTCAACTACCAACAACAACGTCAGTCTAATTCTTGCCGTACAGAACCTGCACACGGCCAGCATCTATTTACGCGGCATCCTTCAAAACATAATTGATTAGAGTTGACATTTTTAGACCATCCGGATAATTTCACATCGGTTATTCAAAGACCATATTTGTATGCTTCTGATAGTATATGGTTATGCCCATGTAAATGAAGATTTCTTGAACCATGTCATCTAAAAAATTATTCGTTATAACACTACACATCAATTCTATCTATTGGTATTGATTGTAATCGATTTTATTTGACTGTTTAGTTCTAGCGAATTTCGTTTCACGTAACAGGTATAGAAGAATATTAAACAAATATCTCTCAATTCTACTATTCGTATTATCATTTATCTTGACACTTTATCTTGAAAAATACTGAATCTCTGCTAATACGGTAGTAAGACGGGTGACAACGATTCAAAATTTACTTATTTTTGATGGCCATTATAAATAAACATTTGGAGTAAAGTAGTTTCAAACCTGAAGTCTATTACTGCTTGTCAATCAATACTGATCAAGTTATGGTATGTTTCATACTAAATATTACTTTTGTATGTATCATAGTATTTTTTTTGTGTTCACTGGTGTTGAGACGTCTGATTTAGTTGTTCATTGCTGCAGTCCTGGATCGCGTTTCACGATGATCTTCTTGCATTAAAAGAAGGTCATATATAAGCCCTGCTCTCTTGGTAAACTCCTCACGGCTCTTATTATTCTTCACAGAATTGTGCTACATTTATAATAAGCTTGCTAGTAATAGCTAGATGGAACTCCCTGGATATCTGTTGGAATGGCGTGGAATGGAATACCAAAGTTATACAAATTCTTCCAAATTATCCGTTTTTAGCTGTAAGTAGCTAACCTACTTGAAACAAAGAAATCGTGTCAAGATTTATTGAAAAAACGATATGTGACAAATGTCTCGCAAAAGTTTTCAACGCAACTAACTTGTTATGTTAAAAGAACTGATTCTTCAGCTAGTTGTTATTCAGAATAGATTTCTGTTGTATGACAAAAATTTCTGTCTCAATACTTCAGAAGGTCTGTTACACTGGTGAATACCCATTATTAGTCAACTGTGCATGCGCATTGTGAGTGTTGGGCTGAAGGTGTTGGTTATAGACTGAGATTGGTGGCTGGCCTGGGCATGGTGAAGACCAAGTGTTTGAAATGCAGACAAGTGAAGGAAACAAAGAAGGAGGACTGCGGGACGAGAAGATAAAGGGGCTTTTAGTTTGATAAATAGCAAGGTTGGGAGGAAAGGTGGAAGATTGTGCGGGCGAGTTGATAAAAACCAGTGGAGCCGAGGACTGTGATTTGTGAGCGGCTACCGTGCACGCTCTTCCCGGCAGCCGGATTACCTTCTCCCTCCTCCTCCAAACACACCTACCTAATTAATATTTCTTATAAACGATCGCATTTATTGGGATTAAAAATGAACAAAATTTAAAATTAATTAAACCGTTTACCTAATTTAAATTTCAATTTTGTTTAAAGGATAAAAAACCTCAATCATGCTTCATTCCAACTACTTTTTCTATTATAACTCATTATATTGTCATTCGACTAGTCAACAAGTTATACTTTATGTTAGCACATAGTTTGTTAAAATGATCACGAATACACAGGAAGGTAGTCTACTTACTGGAAACTACATACATAGTTAGGTCATGAACCAAGAATAGTCTGGCTGATATCATGGTCTCTTTGTGTTTTCAATTTTGTCAGAAGCGTGAGATAGTGTTTGGTGCGTCTTAGCTGAAAACCAAAAAATACGTAGAATTCTAGATATATCTTCATGTGAGCAAATTTTGAGGTTATTAGGTTTAAAATTTACATGATTTAAAAAAGTTGTTTCTAAAATGTATAACGTTTCCTACAACATGAATTACTTGAGGTATTGAAGGTTAATAAAAGAGAAAACGATGGGCTGCAGTAGATAATTATGTCGTACTAGTAGTAGTTGTGTAGTAGTAGAGACCGTGAGAAGCTTAGTGTGATATTGGATAGCCAAAGGTTTCATCCTAGTCCCTTTAAAAACATGGTGTCTGGTTCTATAGAAATTACGTCATTGTTTAACAACAACTACATCAGCTTAAGCCAAAATCCTACAATCTGTTGTTTATTGAAATCAGGAGTTAATTTAATACACCAATCTAGACATTCAAACAAACAAAATCTTCGGCTGTAGAACTGCCCGCAACTCAGTAAGAAAGCTGCGTTCTCTATGTGAACAAAACTCATTTTTGTAAAACTTTGTACACTGTTACTGAAACTTGGTACTAAACCGTACCTTCGGGACTCGTGTACAAGATGTGACCTTCAGATTTCTTCATCTGTCATTTGGATATAATTGAAGAATCACAACGAATAAGTGGTTTTAGTCAGTGGCAAGAGATTAATGGTATATTCTGAACTTATGATGAAATGTGACTGAGCGTTTTATTTCAACAATTTCTAAAAATAGATGTTCAGTGTCCCTGAAATGATTTAATCATTGCCTCTCTGATCTGGCGCCATTCGGGAATTCCATTCCATTTACGAGTAGCCATCCTTGAAACATACATCTTGTTTTTCTGTGGACAAACAACTAGAGTAGGATACACATGACTAATTTGGATTAACCCAGTACTAAGCCCTCCCCCTCTCTCAGTTCAGTTTTTTGTTTAGCTAGGATCACCAGACAAATCCCCGCTTGGTTTTTTAAAATTATTTCTGTAGCTCATCAACACATGTCGAGGGAGTTTCTAAGCTCGGCAAAAGTTTTTGTGTTTGTTTACAGGCACCAGTGGCTGGATGAGTGCCAGGTATTGGTGTCAACTGGTGGTGCCTTGGTAAAAACAGGCCTCACAGCTCAAGGATTTATGTTGTCCGACACTCCTTCAGCGCTCTATTTACATTGGCTCCCTGTCGACTCTGGTATTGCTTGTAACTATTCTTAAGTTATTTTTCATCATAGAATGCTGCTTTGTTATGACTTTTTAAGCTAACGGCACCTGTTATTTTCCAAAGTGCATTCACAGATATGTGAATAGAATGCTGCTATTGTATTTAATATTCACATTACAGTGGCACAATAGTAATAATAATAAATAAAGTAATAATACCGGAGCTAGAAATAATAATAAAAATAAACAAATATTTAAGGAGTCCAAACGCCAGTTGCTATTATTAAAAGGCTCATGCTGAAGAATTACCATTATTTATATTATTATTTCTGCAAGTAAAATAATGCAGATAGTAATTGTTCTGATAGTAATCATGAACAATTTGATTACATGATGTTTAAGAATTAACGCTTTTTAGGTCCACTGAGACAATGTTTGATTTTTTTTTGTAACGGTGATGTATGTGAGTATGAGTGTGTCCTTATGTAGGTATGTGTGCTTGTAGTCAAAAGGTTGTAACACCGTGGATCAAAATGATATTATATTAAAAAAATAGCGTGTTTATAGAAGATAGCAGTATAGTTTTTGGGCAATATTACATCCCAGAAAGTCCGATTTTTACTTGGGCAACTGGTTTGGGGTTTACCTCCTGAGACTGGAACAACACAGCTATAAGGTTGTCAATGAAGAAGCTGCTGTCTATTTCATATATATATATATATATATATATATAAAGATTTCACTTAAACACTTGAAATAACAATCAATGATCAAACCACAATAAGAAAATGGGAAAACAAGACTAAGATCTTTCAACCGTAACAAGCGGTCTTCGTCAGAGTCAAAAACCCAACTGACGTCAGTTGACTCTGACGAAGACCGCTTGTTACGGTTGAAAGATCTTAGTCTTGTTTTCCCATTTTCTTATTGTGGTTTGATCATTGATATATATATATATATATATATCGATTTGTACATATATTGTTCAGAACACTATCGTGGGTCTTTAAAGAATTATATTCTTCTGTGAACCATTTATTGCTGTTGAAGTTGTGGGTCATACAATAAGTGGAACACATTAAACAGTTTAATATCTACGAAAAAAATAAAGAGGTTCCATTAAAGAAACATTGCAATTTTGAAGCTTTCATATCACTCTTAAGAGGTCTATGACCTTTCACATCAAAGACAGAGATCTTAGTAAAACTGAGTACCAGTATTCTAAGTCATTCAGACCAACAGCGAGATAATTTATTCTATAAGCTTCTTACAAAGCATCATTGAAATCCTTGGTGAACCAAGGACTCGTCCATACTTCTACTAAAACTATGGGAGATAAACCACCGTCTTTAAGAAGAAAACATCATAGAAAAAACAAGTGACGTGCTTGATTAGATGTAGTTCGTGCGGATTCATCTGATATTGAGATACTGCGACCATACGAAAGAGTATCCTTAGTGGTGGTACTCTTCTGCTCACCCAGCATCACGGTGTAGGAAATAAGGGCGTGGGCACCGGGAGTCTCCCTCGTCAGTCAGGATATCCCAACTCTTGACCCCATCTCTTCTCAACTACTCCTTTTTTGTCACTTTATTAATTATTTATACGATAATTCTATTGTTAGCCCAGTATTAGACGCCAACAGTTTACAACCGATTGAGTAACAGACCCTTGAATAACCGCTGTATTCAGAATGACTGA
The DNA here is from genome assembly GCA_026182355.1 of Hermatobates lingyangjiaoensis. Taxonomy (NCBI): domain Eukaryota; kingdom Metazoa; phylum Arthropoda; class Insecta; order Hemiptera; family Hermatobatidae; genus Hermatobates; species Hermatobates lingyangjiaoensis. Next base: position 2,083,718 of record JAPFBL010000014.1, on the reverse strand, counting down.
GTAACTTTCACATAGACAACTCATGCATTGACATTTGAATAAGCGAATAGTACAATGATAGTAGTACTTGGCATTTAGCTTACAAAATAGGTTACTCAGTGCGTTGTGAGGACATTATGTCTTTTTTTTTTTAATTAAACAATTGTATTAAGGTTTAAGTGTTTAATGTAACAGGTTGTCTTTATATCAAAGCTTAGTGAAAGTCAGTGTAAGAATATAGAGAAATAACGGAATGAAAAAGTTTTAATGAAGATAGAAACCAAGAATGGTTATGGAAAAAACAAATATTTTTTATACATTTTTTTAATTAAATTCACTCTATTATATTATCACAAGCTTAAAATTATTAAGAAAATGAAACCTTCTTCTGAGTCTAAAATGAGTGATTATATGATTATTAAGGCTTCACATGTATATGTTTATTCATGGAGAGATATAAAATCAAGGTTGTATACTTGTTTGCTCTTTAATTTACAGTATAGTCATTTCAGTCACTTGAAGAACAAATGAAATTAATTAACCAAGACTCTTTTTAACTGATTAATAATCCTAGTAAATATGTAGAAGGTGAGTAAATTGAAGAAAATATCAAATTTAATTTTTATTATATCGATATTATAAGGGGGAAACCTTTAATATCCGTTTCAAAAGATATTAAATATCAGATTAAATTTAATAAAGCCCTTTATAAATAGTTGGTCACTGTCTCTATCTCGAACAGGTTTCCGAGCATTTAATCAGAAGGACAACTTTAACGAGAGCAATACTTGTATACATTAAATATCTTATAAAAAGCCAAAACCATACTGATTTTAATAAAAACTTGTGGGCAGATTTCTATCAAATTGCGAAAAATAATCTTTTTAAAAACTAAAGTGCTGAGTGAGAGAATGAAGTATTAGTGGCAAACTTGCTATTTTGTCTTGGGCAAATTAATTATACCATTTTATGATTATTCCTTTTTTGGCCTGTGAGGCATCTGGTCACACCCACTCATACAAGCATACATGAACCTAAATAATTTGTTTAAAACTATTTAGTTTTACCTTAAAAAGTTATTACCTTAAAAAACTATTATTTTTATTTTATTATCCTCAACGGATTTCGAAAAATGTATTTCTGTAGAATAATTGATATCGAAATCTTAAGTGTAAGGAATATTTTCCAACATCTGTAGTTTATAAAGAAGTAAAAATAAAGATCATAATATAAATAATAATAAACTTTATTTTTCTTAGATTGAAGATTATAACTTGGTTTATGTAAAAAAAGTTCCAAAGAAATGGGTTTTTCTAAGATAGTTAGGTTTGACTAAAGCAGTAAATATGGTAGACTCTGAAAGGAATACATTAAATAGGATAGTAATTTCCATTAGGTACTGTTTACTGTGAGTAGCCTCAAGCTCAGGTAAACGTTATTAGTGTTTACAGTAATTTAGGAAGTAACATGTGTCACTAATGACTACCTGTACAATCTTTGCTCGGGCTAAGACACAGTCCTAATCAAATACCACCTATAGGGGCAAATTATTTGTCAAGTGGCCACCTACAGATGGCCTTTTTTACGCTACGTTGACCTCATAATTAGCTGGTTTCTGGAAAAAAAATTGAATAAATATCAACACGAGGTGTGGTATCGATATTGATCTTGATGCACGAGTCCCTCGTTGCACTTGCTGATTACACCATTGGAATTTGTGTTTAACTGATGTTTTTAAATAATTGGCTTCCATACAACCTGATTACAAGGAATTAGCCATCAAGGTGTTATTATCTTTGTTAATGGTCCTTTGTCAAGCCTTCCTGTCTAATGCATCCTTCTGGCCTACTATTTGAATGCAGTGCTGCATACACAGTGCCCTAATGCCGGCATCACTCACCATATGAGTCAGATATTTATTACAGACAAATTCTTTAGAAAACTATATACATCATAAAATGATAAAAATATATTCGACAAAATCTGAGGTGGTAGGCACTGAACTTAACTCTAAGTAAACCCAGTGTCGAAATAATGGATGATCAGTCAATTTAATTATTTATGTTAATCTGGATACTACACCTTGGTAATCATTGAATTAACAAAGTAAAGTAACGCTTAGAAGATATGTTCCTTCCAAAAAACTGTGATTCAAATAAAATAATCTGGCATCTTCTTCACTCAACTTTACTATTTACAAATTATCAAAGACACTAGTAATCAGTTTTATAACTGAATATTTTATTATGTCTAATTTACTAATTATAATAAAAAGAAACGCTAATGTGCCAATATACGTCACTTCAAAGCTTTGTAATAATTAATAAGTGATATAGAAAAAAACCAGGAAATATAATATTGAAGAAACTATCAATGAAACAAAACAGGATAGAAATAATATGTGACTTCTTATGAATGATGCACGGTAAAGATTAAGAAAATATGTAATACGTTTAGGAAGTATGTAATAAGTTTCAAATAATAGTAAAGTTCTCAATGAAGATACGTTGATTATTTTTTCACATGGAATATTTAGAATTTCATGCAAGATGAAATGCTGGATTTATTGCTTTCATAATAATGTAAACTGCGAAAAATTAAATTCCTTTTTTATCAAACATTTAACTTGATGAACTTTAAATTGTTCACGATAAATTCATTGAAAATGTGATGAAGTAATTCATTTGATTTTTCAGTTTTGGAGTACATTCTATTTGAATTGATACGAATAATTACAACTTTTTTGTGCTTACTTTTTTGATTATGAACAATTTCAATTAAAAATTGAATATTAATGGGTGTACAAGTTATGACAGAAAAAAAATGAATAAATTGTTTTTTGTTTTGACCTTATTGACAACCATGAAATTAAACTAAACAAACTTAACAAGCCATCATGGGTCAACCTCAATAGCTTTCATATTCAATATTATTTGATCCTTTGTAATAATACATTTCTGAAATATTTGCATGAAGACAATAGTTGGCTTACATTTACTTAAAGGCATATGAAAACTTAAAGTTTTTAGAAGGACCACAAGAAAAGGGAATCATTAGTACAGTATTATATAATATGCAGTAAAGCAAATCTACAATTGTAGAATATTTTTAAAAAGTAATGCAGTTGATTTCCTGGCTGAGGGTTATGTGTTTGTCATTTTTCATTTGATGAACCATCAAACAGTGTGGATTATAGCTTATTTCAACAATTCAGGATGCACAACTTTCAAACTACCTCAGACATGAATTCAAAATTAAAATCACTTTATGTCAATATTTTGACATATATATATGTCAAAATCTCACTATTATTTACTTATAGGAATATCAAAATATCTATATCTGAGCTGGGTTGGTTTTCAAATTGGAAGTAATGTTTCAGGATTATAATTCATTATAATATAGAACCTTTTTTTAAAAAAGAAAAAGCTGTGGTTTTTAGCATTATAATGATATTTAATTATAATGTTGATAATTGAATATTGTGAAAAAAGAACTAGAAAAATCAGCACTCAACTTTACAACCAGCAAAACATAATATGAACCTGCGGCCTTTTGAGTTATGAAGGCGACCTGTTGAGAAAATTGTTTAAAAATATAAAAAAAATTATATGAAAATTCGAAAATACACTCCAAACATTACAAAGTTTGGAATAATATATATTGGAACACAAAGAGCTCTACTAACGAGTACAATACTGTTCTGCAACTTATCTTATCTTAACTTGTCTTATCTCTGATCTAGCTAAGGTTCCGAAACATAAAAATATACCTCTCTCAAGCAGAAGTTATAGATACCGCTATCATAAATTGTCCTTAAACGTGACAGACCAGTTAAAAAGCACAATTCAAATGCCAATGCCTATTATTCAGTAGAACTGGATGATCAACAGATGCAACAAATTCCGCACAAGTTTTTTAGTTTGATCATGTAGTAATTGAATTATTTTGATGATAAAGAATTGTTTGCTCTAGGCACCATTAAATGAAAAAGACGGGAAGTTGATATTTTTAATGATTCCAAAGAGAAATTACATGAATAAAGTCAACATTTTAGGAATTTAAAGAGCGTGTCCACACATGGTGACGGAAAAATGAAGGATTTGTTGCACATCTTAAAAAAAAACATATAAATCATAATATTTTACATAATTCTAAAGTATTTCAATCAGTTGTTATGTGGTATTTACTCATTTTAGGGTAAAAAAAGTTAATGAGATAGTCTTAACATATCGTAATTTAACAATATAAACAACGCATAAAATTGTTAGAATTTTACTTTCCTTACATAACACATATCTACTAAAGCTCTAAATAATAATTATGTTTGACTTTATTTTGATAAAAAATGTTTAAGTTGAACTCTACAATTCCCAAAATGACAGTAGGTTGTTATTATTTCATGTTTAGTTTGGAGTTTTAGAGCTATGGTTGTCTTATGTTATAATCAGAATTTCTTGAGTTATTATTGTAGCATACTAAGTTTGGGTAGATTATTTCTACATAGTTTGATTGTTTTATAAAAAAATAAATATTTTTTGAATGTATAAAATGAACCATATTTCCTCCCTCTTTTCGTTAATGTAATTTAAAAATGAAAATTTTAAGACCAAATCATTTTAATGAGATGTTTTGGCCATAAATATTGTACGAAATCCATTGACTGGGAAGAGATTATAAATTAATTCTTCAGAGATTGCTTTGATGAGGTGTGGAAAAAGTGAAGAGCAAAGGTGATACTAGACGGAGACCTGTTTGAGCCGTTCCTAATGATTGTTGGGGCACCAATCACTGGAGCTCTGCAAAGAGATCGCTCCAACGACTCCTCTTTGGAAGACTACTCGCAAAAAAACCTTGTGCCAACAGTGAACAAGCCCTTTTTCTCATGAAAATTAAAATCTCAAACGCTCTTTTTTTTTAAATGTTTTCCTACGAAACTTCATTTAGGACACTTTCAACCTTTGAATCAATCTCCATTCGTTTTGTTTACAGACCTGGCAATAGAGGATATTTTCACTTAGTGTGAACTCTACTTCTGAATTTTATTACAACCTACTATTACACTGCAGTTGCACACTAATGGTCTCTCTTCACACTAAAATTCTCTATTCTCAATCAATTCGGCTTTCTTTCCGTCATTAGGAGGGTAGGAAAGGAAAAAAAGAGGAAGAAAAACAAGAGTGGAGACGTGAAAGTGTTCACTGACGATACAAAGTATATATATATATATATATATATATATAAAAATACCAAACTGTTTTATGTCTGGTGTTTTTTATGACTGTATTTTTAAAAATAGTTTTACACCCGAGTTTTTAAGTATTTTATCTTTTTTATCTTGTAAGGTTTTAATGAAGTTTCGTTTCCAGATGTTGGTGTGATATTTGTGCAGATGTAGTATAAACTTTAGTGGCAATAGATGAGTGATAGAGGACAGTTTATAGGTGACAAGTGGGTTTAGTAGTTGTGAGGAACTATATTACGGGAGCTATTTAGGAAGTGTCTTGGAGTCAATTCAAGAACAGCTTGCGCCAATCAACAGAATTGTAGTATTTGCTGTTGGATGACTAAGGCAGAACTTGGACTCGGGTGTGTGCCAACTTCACCATCGGGATTACCGCTCTTCAGGACTGATTTAGATCGACTAACCTTGTCTAATCGGCTTAATCATATGTCACATGATTCACTTTAATGCTTCTTTAGCGGGGGTTGGCTTCATGTATTATAAAAAGAATCTTAATTTCTCCTCTATAAACAATGTGAAAAATAATCTGCAATAGAAGCAAACCTGAACTTATATAGAGCCTGTCTTGTCCTCAAGCCACTATCATTATCTCACCATTTTGTCATTTTGAGACAATTATAAATTTGTCTTTCATTTGTTCTTTTTGTCATTGAATGGTCGTAAGGCAAAACAGGTCATGTTTTGAACATGGTCAAAGCGTAACAGGATGTATGAATATCCTTATGTATAAAATGTCTACTATTAAATGTCTAACTTACCACAATTGACAACCGCTTCAAAGCAATCAAAATGTAAGTAGCAGAAAGAATACAAAAATTACTTGAGATAATATGATGTAGTCATGTAAAAATCAGCCTAGCTCATGTGTATGTACGTGACTTTAAGGTAAATGCGATCAAAATAAACTTATACCTATCTTTTTGTTCTTCAAGCCAAACTGAGTCCAACTCTACGTAGCCCCAGAGACCAGGTTGCTGACCGTTGCTCTATTTTTAGAATGTTCAAATGACAATACGCATGTGGTGGACGACGTCTTTTTTTGCTTTAACATAAAGTCTGTCTTTGACCTCATCCATCAAATGAGATGGCATTATGGAAGTTTTTTGTGAATAATAGCTTTCTTTTTCGTGTGATATCACTATAGACAAAAATCATTAAAAAAAATTGGACTGTCCATTTGATTTTCATTATAAACCTTTGGTATTTAGTCCATAAATACATGGATTACACTTTTAGTTGCTTGGTTACATGCAATGGTATAACGATGTCAGCAAATTTTGCGTTAGAAACGACTTTGCAAAATGATTATGACAGGAATAACGTACTGGAGTTCAGTGCATGGCCATGATGACAACAGTGGACATGTTTTGGGAGTACAGTTATTACGCCCTTCTGTAATGATTGATACTACGAATGATCAAACTACATTGGCAAACAATGTTAGGAACGAGAATGATAAGTGGTTAGTCAACGACGATGATATCAGTAATTAAACTGACTTTGGTATCGACGATGACTTAAGTAATGACACTACATACTACACATACCATGACTATTATAAATATTCATTAATAATTCTCTATTATAATGTATAAACATAATATACTTCTTCGTTCTTCGCACTTCATGTATATGTTCAAAAAGTATTCTTCCTCACAAAGTTTAAGGAAAGAAATAAACGGAGCTCAATAAATATTTTAATGGAAAATGCCATGAAGTGAGATAAACAAAAGAAATAATTAAAGAAATATCTTACTCTCATAAATTTCCGTACTCATTCGATTTGTTTTTGATTTACTCCAGTTTCCAGAGTAAAACTCTTTTCTTTTAATTACTTCATTATATTACAACTACCCCTTAGAGGGGTAATAAGTAATACTGATCCATGATATAAAAGAGAGGTGAAAGAGTGGAGAAACCACCCATTGGTAGTCTCCATACAGAGTGAAACTGAAGAAATTTTTTTTATTGATATTAGTAAATTAATTGATATCAAAATTAATTATTATTTTAACGATTCATTACGTATACCTGATAATTTTTAGGATATGTAATATAGTAAAAATAAACGAAAAAATTCACTGGTATGGTACAAAGAATCCTGAAAATGAATAAGAGAATATTCAGAATAGTGGTGTAAAAAAGGGGAAGGAGAGTATTTCAACTGAGCTGCAAGTGCTGCAAACAGAAATTTTAAGAAAAGGGACAATCAAACTAAAATAAATGTGCAATTTATTCCCCATGTGAGTTAAGTTAGAACAGTTCCATAATTTTCATAGTTACAGCTGCGTATATGGAATTGCAATAATATTGATACGGTGCGTGGTCATAATGACACTACAATACTGAAGCCTATACAGTTCATATTACAGTGGATCAGCATACGAATGGCGAACATCGGTAAAGTTGTTAAAAAATTTGCTTCTTCACGTTTTAATTTATTATAAAGCCAATACAAAGCCAAAACTTTTTTTACTTAATTAATAGAAAATATGTGAAAATCCTTAACGTTTGGACTGTACGAGTCTCAAAAGTCACAGACATACAAATCACCCAACCATTCACGTACTTATATTAATATGTGCCACGACAGATACATATTTTCAAAAAATGAATACATTACAAATAATATTCATCATTATTATATTTCAATATTTCTTAAACTATTTAAATAAATGTTCAATAATATTTCTAATCATAATAAGAGAAGAGAAGTTACATTTGAAACTTAAATAGTCCACTGGGTACGAAACTAATTACTGATAGTAAACATTACTCACTCAGTTGGCTACAGGAGAGTTTTAGTGTGCTGACAGTGAATTCAACTTTGTCATTTCATTTTTTTCATATTAATAGATTTGGGAGTTAAAAAACATGAATAGTGTTATTCATAGGCTATCAGTCTCGAGTTGAAGCATGAATATTTATGAGGGACACGCGAACATATGGTGCAGTGACGCGCCGGCAACACGCGACCAGCTTTCCGATGTGCTGACGGACAGGGCGACCTCAACTCAACCCAGTGCTTTGACGATAGTCGGTTTACAGCACTTGGGAGGAAACGCGATTTCGTCTGACTATGCACACCTGATGCTATAACAAATCAAAACCGAACATCAATAGTCTTCTAAAACCGAACATCAGTAGTCTTCTATTTTTAATTACTAAAATAATACTTTAATCGTATTTAAATAAGTAAATCTTTAGATGATGCTGAACCTACTTCATTCACCAAATTATCAAATGACTTAAAGTTTTTGCTACAGAGTCAAACTAACTTTTATGTTATTTGCAAATAATTATTAGTTTTAACTGTTTCAAAAAATTGTTTATACAGATATGAATGTGTTTAATATTTTATTTGTTAATAAAAATATGTCATGTAACTGCTTATTATTTCTATGTAATTAGATCATCTTAAATAAAAGGAAGAACATAATTGCCAACTGCTCGATCTGTCGAATTTCCTTTACCTCGGAGTTGCTTTAGCATTTATTATTAAAGTGCATGAACTTAAGTCAACTCATAGTTATAACACGAGAGACTAAGGCGAGGGCTCCTGGATGGCAGCAGCTAGAAGACAAGGTTCATATGGGTCTGATCCAAGTGTTTGGACGTCAGTGTCCTCAGGCTGTGGCAGAGGGTGGGTCGTTTGTTTACGTATTGAAAAGTGGCCCAAGTGGTAGTATCACGGAGTGTCATGCGTCTGGAGTATTTCAGTCTAATTAATTGTAGCATGCTGTTGGAGATTAATCTGGGAAGCAACTGAGGCGATAAGCAGGCCTAAGAATATTTATATTGGGTTTGATGGAGGGGAATGGTGGTGGACAAAAACTTGCCGACGGTGGCCACCTCCCTGTGTATAAATACAGCGAGATAAGAGGTCGGCGACCCCGCCCTGCTACTGTTTGCCCCAAGGTCAGCTTTGCTCCTGACTAGCCCGATAGCAGTTGATCTGCTCTAGCCTGTGCCACCAGCTCTCCCTAGCGCTGTACAACTCTCACCTTTCTGCTCTCAACAAATATTTCATGCATTTTTTTTTTGTACTTAGTTTCTTTACAACTACAACACATGTAGGCCTTTCATAGTCAATACTGTTCTAAATTAACAATATGGCTTGATTGTGGTTTGGCCACAAGGAACCCTACATTGTTTTACTCAAGTTTATTTCAGTAGTAGTCTTTGACGAGTTTTAATACCCTACAAGTTTTAGTCTGACTGCTTTGCGACTGGTTGACACATTAAGACACAAACCAACCATCTTAATTTAGAATGTAGTTGCAGCGAACTTTAAATTTAACAAATAGTGAATTTGTCATGGTCGCACTCATCAACTTGAAGAACTCCATATTCAAGCTGAAGGTAAATAACGACTTTTGTTCTTCGTAAAAACTTTATAAAAAGCTATTTATGTTTCACTCATCCTCAGGCTACAAATTTACAAAAGAACAAACACAAGACAATATCTTAATTTCTTCTTTTCACTGTTAACACACTTTTAGGTAACTTCTTTAATAGTTATTTTTATAATCTAATTATAAAATTAGGCGTGGTATAATGTTGAGCATGCTTTCAACCACCATCGGAGAAACGAGCACACACCCCACACTAATCATTCATGAGCCTCCACTATATCATTCCATGGAGAGAATGTACAGTTGTCGCTATTGAGCAGTTCCTCCATACGGTTTAAGATAATCGTTAAATATCTCTGCTCTGAAGCAAAACAATGTGGGTGAAGCAAAATATAGTACTCCCCATGTGGAATCAACCGGTATCACAAAGGGTCTTGCAGTACCCGCGCTGGGGGTTGGCCAAGCACTCCCTCGGGAGATACCCACGTTAATCTAACCCATTTACAAAACATTAAAGCATAATTTCCAACACGCTTAAAGTTTTTCTTATTAAAAAAAAACAGTATTTACAATTACAGCAACAGTGTTTATAAGAGTATTTCATTTTCTTTTAACAATGCCTGTTTAACGAAACGACTGCAATATTTTTAGATATCTTTTTAAACTGGTCTCCTATATCACCATTCCTTTCAGTAAATTAAGAGCTAATTTATCTGGTTTTTATATATAAAATAAATGAATGTGAATTAATCTTTGTAGAGTACACCAAATATATGCAGACCAATTGAAATAAGTAATGTTGCGATAATAAAACATTAGGAATTTTAATAAATGGAATTAGTTGATTTATTTTCCAGTCATAATGATTCAAACAAAAAATACGTAAGAACCAAAAGAGAATGACACATAGGTTGGATGATTTAATCCTAAATATTTAACTTCAAACTCTAATAGAGATTTAACAGCATTGTTGATAACTTGTCCCCGAGGAAGTTATAGATTTATCATGTTGATGCAGAAAGTATATTTTTGTTGTATCAAAAAAGTGGTAGTTTTATTACGTCTTTAATTTGAAGGATAACACCAGATGACTAAACTTGACGGGAAGGCTTGGCGATGCAAAACAAAATTATAGCGCAGTCGGTAGGACTCGAACCTACGCTCCCAGAGGGAATCTGATTTCTAGTCAGACGCCTTAACCACTCGGCCACGACTGCTTGCAGATAATCTGTTGAACAATCCCCCCAAGCGGCCCACTTGTTACAATACACTGGTGGCAACGGTGTGTCAAATCAACTCAATTAATATTTTCTTTTGCCTGTAAAGTGGGCAAATGTTAGTTTGCTACTTTTAAGTTATATTTCAATCCAGATAGTTTAATTCTGGTTTCATTAATTCACAAGTAGCTAAACAAAATCGCAAGTCGATCCGTAAAATGTCGATATGTTTTACCGTCTCTTGACGGTAATGAAGTGAGAATTCTACATCTACTCTAGGCCTAGTGCATGTTCTCATCATTATTTGTTAGTTTCGAGGTGGTTTTGTTCCAAGCGCTAATCAAGTGCTGCTAAGGAAGGTTACATGCAGAGGAACAGAAGGAAAGGTGGAGTATCTCGTCTTTAGCAAGAGATGAGGCTGTGTTACTCGTATTAATAGCAGAGGATTTTAATAGTAGGTAGTAGGTAGGTCATAATTTTCAATAATTAATTATTATACATTTATTGTTTAGAGTTCTAAAGTTCTAAATTTATCAATAGAAGTATTGCTGTTATTATATTTCATAAAAGGTTAAGCAACTTACACAATACATTGCTTAGAACGTCGTTTCGAATCGAAGAAGAGGTTAGACACAGTAACTTTGTGAAGTAGCATTTAAGCCTTGTGATTTTGGTAATTTTCAAATTGTGTAATTTCTTTTTTTCCTTTCTTCACATAGAATTATTTTTTATTAAAAATAAATTATTAATCTTGTTGAGTGATACAAAGGTTTAGTGCTTTCCATAATTTTTGTTTATAATACAGTTTAGAAGTTGGTTTTCAAGTCCGGTCAAGAATTTTTCGTTCGAAATCCTGTTCTTTTACTGAGCTGCACATCGGCACTATTGTACTCTCAGGTTTGATACCATATGGACAGGATGGCTGGGCAAGCAAAAAAAAAAATAACTGCGCAGTCGGTAGGACTCGAACCTACGCTCCCAGAGGGAATCTGATTTCTAGTCAGACGCCTTAACCACTCGGCCACGACTGCATGCAGATCAGCCGTTGGACAACCCCCCAAGGGGCTCACTTGTTATCTACTAAACACCTTTGCCTACTATCAAACATCAATTCAACTCAAGTAATATATCATTTTCACTTGTAGAGCCGTCACAAATTAGTTTGCCACTTTCAGGTTTTATTTCAATCCAGATAGATTAATTCATATTTTACTTACTTTGAGGAAATTTTAATGTTTGAATACTTATTATTAAATAGATTACCTTCACTATATAACTTTTTTTTATTTTACGATAGGTAAAGTAAATAATCATAAAAAAAGTGAAACATTATAGGTTTTAAGATCTGAGTCGATTTAACTAGTTTTTTGTCTCTTCGTATGTAGTTGGGTTCGTGACACTGTTTGATATTATAACGCTCAATCGTCTTCATAGTGTTGATGAGTTCTTAGGTTTTGAGCAGTATTGCCTCATGGAAAGGTTACTTTGTTGCCCATTATGAGAATTTAGAATAAAAATTTTTCCTTATAAACTGCTAAAATTAGAGAATAAATTTTCCAGTTATTGTGGACTTGATATTAACGTTAGTTATAAGAAAGGTAAATTTCACATAATTCAATATGAATGCATTGAACACTCCCACTGATTAGATATTGTTTTGTAAACTATAGACCACACAGGTAAACTATTTCTAGAAGCAGTGAATGTGTCAAACATAACAAAATTTTTTATGCATAAAAACCGTAAAATTTTGAACAACCAAGACGAATATTACGAGGTAGTATATATATCAGTGTACTGTTCCTGAAGATGTATGTTTAGTTTGACGTACCAGTGTTCTTAAATAATACTAGAGTAATTACAAATATAAATGACATGTAAGGACATAGGTTTAAAGAATAAGTTCTGTGTAAGTATGGATTGATCTACCGTGGTAGAAGGAATATTTTATATCCAATTCTTTAAAGGATATTTTTACACTTTTTAAACACTTATGGTCATTTCATTTGTGGCTCTAGAAAATATATTTTTCCAGTTTTTTGTAATTTCCGTGGCCAGACAACATGCTCAGTGGCAACATGCCTTGGACGAGTATATAGACCCATGGTTCAATACCCACTGAGGTACTCGATTTATTCATGCCGAAGGTGAATAAATCTGAGTATGTCGTCCCTTGGGATAGACGTTAAGCCGTCGGTCCCGAGCCTGTACGATGTCAGGCACTAGTTAAATATCCCTAATCTAAATATATTTGAGTTGAACGAAATTTAGGACTCCAAATGTAAGGACTCCTGTTAGGAATCAACAGGTAAGTGGCTCGCCCATTACTAGAATAGAGTCAAATAATAAATGAGACTTAATTTCTGCTCCTAGAACAGCACTAAAAGGTGAAAGCCTTGTGTGTGTGGGATTTGGAAAAAGTTTTTGCGTTACATAGTTGATAAATTTTTAATATGATAACTATATTTAAAGAAATACAAACTTAAATTAGTAGTTAACTAGTTTGATAATATATTTTCTTTTAGTGTAGTTGAGTGTAAACCACTAAAGATTTTTAAATATTGATTTGAAGTTTTGCTGTTGTAAATAAATTTATACGAATGACGTTTGCCTTGACCGAACGATAAATGAATACTATATGCGAGCGCCTGCTCTTGGCTAAACGCTTGCATCGTCAAGTTTCTCTTCTAAATTCTTTTTAGTTTACACAAGATAATTCCTCTTAAGATAAAGTTCTTTTGTCAAACAACAGCATTTGTTCACATATTTACAATGATTGTTGTAAATTGAAAGAACAAATATAATGGATATTTTTTCCATTCACATTGAGATCAATATGTGAAATATCGACGGTTGAGCTTTACATTGTTCATTATGTAATGTGGTGTTATGTGTTTAAAAAGAGTAGGATTAAATGTAAACCTGAAAACTTTTTAAAAGGAATTTATTCGTTTTTGAAAAGCTTTAACTGACTGGAAATGTGCTCATACAGGGTGGTGATGAATAAGCAAATGATGCATTGATCAGCGTCAATGCTACTGCCAAACTGAAGAGCCTTAGGTATAAATTATTATTGCACTTATAAGCATAAAAGGATATCAGATATTAAGTATTAAATAGTTAAGATTTTATGCTGTGCCAATTATTTATTTTATTTTTTAACTAAAGTAGAGTCCTATGAGAAATCACAAAAATTCTATAAGTTGCAAACTATACCTGGCACTTTTAAATTATTGAAAATATTCATCGGAAATATACCATTAAGTTTTCCTGAGTTATGGCTTATGTTGCTTAACACACAAAACATTTAGTTCGATAGTACAGGGGTGGTGGGGATCTCGAAAAGGTCAACTAAACTTTTAGATCTATATAATAGTGTTAATGATGGCCAATGTGGTAGTGCTAAATAAATAGTTTTCATTTTCTCTAGAATGTTATATATTGCTTATTATAGAGGTGATTTTGGAGACTATACAATGACTCTTTGCGACTTATATGAAAGGATAGGAGAATTATTTATTCAACTGTAGCTATTCAGATTTATTTTAAGTTAGCTTTTCAGATGTTATCAATATGGATCCCATGTCGAGGTAAATCATTTTATATGATTGAATGCCTGAACGGTGACGTAAAAATACATAGGTAACAATACACATATAACACTGAATGTAACTACACATGACTAGTTGACTGGCATTTGGACTAAAACAGTGGTAAGGAACAATTGTATTAAGTATTCAGTTGTGATCATTGGGAGAGGACACTATTGAATTAGAAGGGATTCAGAAATGTGATTGTTTGTCTGTGACTCGCATACAAGTCGACCCACTTGAGAGCACCACAGTGTTGTCTTGGTAAATGATAAATATTGATACCCGCTGGACTGAAGGATACAATTTTGTTGATTCTAGAGAGTCTGTATTCCTCTAAGACTCGATATTGGACCAAATGTCTTGGAGCAGTGTGTGGGAAGGAGGGTGCTTGGTGCTTCCTTAAGAGTGTAATGGAGCAGAGCCAAGTATTGGGCTCTGCCTATTAAGACTTGAGAATTCCTGAGAAGAGAAAACAAAGTAACTCCCTTGGCAGTCGACCCTTGGCAAAACAAGCCTATGAGCGGCTCTTCCCGAGTGCTTCATTCACAACTGTAGCCAAAGGAAAACATTTCTTCGTCCTATTCCACTCCTACCTCGCTTTCCATTTACCAAAGTGTCTTTTACTTCTTGTTGACTTATGTAAGGACGCTCTTAATGAAACCCTTCCTATTCTATTTCAATGTTTCTTCAAACTAAGAAGTTCCATGCATAATTTCCTCTTCTCACTTCCTTTACTTTATTACTGTTCTTTGATCCTAATATGATGTTACTAAATATACATCATGTTATGTTAGTTTACTAAGTGTTACAGTAACAGGGATTTTTATGCAATAGCAAATAGAAATATATTTTTAATTTTTGATTGATCTGTTATAAAACTAACCAATGTATGATTCCAAACTAAACTTGTGTCTGCTACCACATTTTAATCTCTAGTTAAGTGAATATGTACAAGCTATAAAAATTAATTTCATACAATTGAATTATACAAACTCACTTTTGTTTGTAATTAGACGTGCCACCCTGGTACTCATATATGTATACATATAATATATATACTATACTCCTAAATAGAACACACATAATGAAATCACAGAAACTGACTACTATTTGTATTAAGTCGTCATCAGGAAGATAGATGCGTGTCGTTCCGAATAAAGGTAATGTTCAAATATAAAATGCATATTATGGGGAAAGAAAAAGGAGAAACAATAACAAAATTGCTTAAATATTTTAACCTCGTCGTTATTAGGAAAAAAAGAACTTTTTTTCTTCTGATAACCAACTGGCCGAAATATTGGAACAAGTTTTGTTATTATCTCCTTGTTTTTTTGTCTTGACCATTTGTATGTTATATAGTAATATATAAATATAATATATTTTTATACGCCCAATCATCATATGTACAGTTCAGTCTTAGTGCGGATGTACATGCCTTTGTTATTTTGATTTGACCGTGTTTGGGACCGTTCCATCATTGCCTGTAATTCATGAGCGCCAGCTATATTCAATGATGGAAATAATTATGTTTTAATCCATCAATTTTAAACTGTCTTAGAAATCATGAAATAAATAGTTAATTTATTTCAATATTTAGGAAGCACTTACTAAGCTCGACCCTAAACAGTGCAGATATTAATCTGAAGAATAACACTAAGTGTTGGAAACGAGCTGTTAGTTTCATATTAATTTTTTTTTATGTAGAGACAAAATTATTGAAAACCCCAATGTGAGTAAATACGACACTATAACAGATTGCACAAATAATGAAATTTGACTGAATCATTGAAGCTTCTAGGTTCATATAAAACTAGTGCAGTTAAATTATCTTGATGTTTCCCTACAATATCACTACATTCCAAAAGTGTTGCCTTTTTTTTATATGAACCTATTATTATACGCCGATTGCCTGTGAATAGGATAATGTTTACTTATTGAAGTGGGATGCAAAATTTAATCTCCATAGAGGGACCATTATAGAGGCTTAGCATTTAGAAAGTTAGTTACCGAAAATTTATTTAGTTATGTCACGTACTTAATAACAATTTACTTAATTACTTTAACAAAGTTGTATTTTTTTTTACATATACCATTACTAATTTTCTTTATTAAACTCCATTGTCAAGAGGAAATACTAATAAATTGGTATAAGTAAGGAATAAAAATAATGAAAGGAATCATTTATTCCCATAATTATTTTATAATTTATAATTCCTGGAAAACCCATTTTTTATGTCTACTTTATGAAATATTAGTGTACTTCGGTAGCGGTTCTTCTTTTATACAAGATTCGTTGTACACAACTGAATATTTTCGGTCGATGAGCTCCTTTTCCAACTTCTCAAGGTTGCGGAAAATTAATTTTGCATTATGAGAACAACGGTTAAGGTAGTGGATCCTGTTTTTCAACGCGTTTCGATTGTCAACTGCAATTTTTTTCAATTTTTTATGAAAAATGTATACCAAGATGTATGCAAGCACTTATGCATGAGCTTGTATGTCTGTATGTGTTCGTCTTGTTGGCGCGAGCACATTTGTTTCAGAGTAAACAGCATCAGCATGGCTTCTTTCACTAGCCATGAACGATGATGAAATTACGTTAGTAATTCTCACGTAGAATATTTAGTTCAAAAATGTAATTTCAAATTAGAATGTTTCAAAGAAACTTCAATTACCCATTATCCTCGTTTGTCGGGATCATAAACGTAATGAAAACTGTCAATGCTATGTATGAAGCGTAGTATAAATTCATTGTAGTTAATCATGCGTTCAAAATTTATGACTTAAATAGATTAGTTGAGCGTTTCCAAATAGTTTGACTTACGGTGAAATGTCTGGAGACCTCCACTTTCCATTATGGTAGAGCTCACATTAGATTAGGCTCAAGAAGTGTTCATCTAACTAATTCCATTATTAAACAAACAGTAAAATTTAATTCTTAGACAAATATACAGATGGTCCACAATTAGCTGAATGAAAGTCAGATGGTTGATGTGCAATATTGGGTCTGTGTAGATATACCTTGGTTCAATAATTTAATGAATTCCTACCAAATGATTAGGACATGGTTGCTGTGAGGGATGGCCCTTTGCAGGGAGTCGGCCTAGTATTCAAAGGGCTTTAGAGAGATTACAGGCCAAACCGAAAGGTCACCGGCCCTTGCTTGCACACACACACACGCACGTCCCTCTATTCGTCACTCTTTGATAGATTTTAATCGGATTCACCCAACCCTAGCGCCCTTCCATCAAACGGATGCATTTTTACAATTTCCCATTCAACATTTAAAATTAATTCCACCAATCTATCAGAGGCTGTAATTTGATCGAGTCCAAGTATTTGTGAACATGTTCTGGCTTTGATTAAATAGCGGTCTGTTCGCCGACTACCGTGAAACCTTGACAAAGCCTCATTGTTCACAGCCATACCTACTATGCATTCTGATTATTAGTCCACCTACTGCACGCCGAAACCACCAAAAATATATTCTCAGTTTGTTAAAAAACCTATGTTCTGAAGAGAATGATTGAGATCCTACGTCGGGAAGTTATGATTAAAGTTTTCTGATTGCTAAGTTACGATGCAAAGTATGTAAGATGTTGCAATGAGTCGAGTGTCATTATTACAATGTAATGATTGGAATACAATCAGTTTGAGGCTTGATTTGTACGGATTTTTTGGTATAATATAATTCAATTTTTTTGGATGTGAAATTTTGATTAATATATACTTCTATAATAATATTATTGTTTTTTATGGTAGTTTGTTCCCATTATGGGGTGATGAGGAGATGCATTTATACAAGGACATAAGATAGAGGAACTAGACTAAAAGGTCAATATGCAACAGTCACCCGCACATTATAAACTTCTATAAGTAAGATGAATTCTTAGGCACAAACAAATCTGGGTTTGATCTTGATATGGTTTAACAAGAGTAGCTTTTATAGGCTGTCAAGACAGTCTTGTTTGACAAGGCTTTTCAAACTCTTCTTTAATATACTCGTATATGTATAAATTGCACAGCTTTTACAGTTAGGTGCGAGAGAGAGAGAGAGAGAGAGAGAGAGAGAGAGAGAGAAAATTAATAATAACCGTTTAAAAAAATTATTATTAATTTTTCATTCTCCTCATAAATATGAATATTGAAAAAATGATCTTTGTTGAGTGATATCATGTTATGTCAAATACATTTTGTACCCCGGGTTATAAAAAAGTATGGCTATTACAGTTTTATTACATATGGACTCGATAGTTTTACTTTACACAGGTTAGACTTCAGATATTGAGAAAGTAACAAACGAAATCTTAAGGAAGAGCTTCTTTTGTAAGCATAGACTTAAAGAATATTATGCCAAAAAAAACTTAATTTAATTACATTGTTTATATTTATTATATATTAATAAAATAAATCTAAAAAATAAATGTTTTAATAAAAGAAAATAAAATGAACCAAGAACGTGTATTGAATTATTTAATTACATAGTTTACAAAGAACATTTTATCTGCTAGGGAGCCGTCTCACATACGTCACCTCAAAAGTGTGGTTCAATATTTTTACACTTACGTGATAAAAAAATGAAGAAGTGCATGGCTTTAAGAAGAATTCGGACGTAGAATTTATATTAAGACTAACTGACGCCTTTAATTACGCTAAGATAAACACCAAAAACAAGAAAGTCAAGTTAAGTAGTTCTATAACTGAGTTAAGATCATCGGTGTTATGCTGTCTGAACCATTTGAAAGAACACATACATGGTTTTTGAAACTGTGATTTCTCTTATCTTTTAAAAATTCTTTAGAAATTGACTATGAAATCCAAGAATAGGATTGGTCTTTATGCTCTGCTGTACATAACGTAACTAATAACCCACGCAAACAGGAGGTTTGTGGACTAAGGACACCTCTCATGTCACTAAACACCCCACCTTTACTCAGCAGTCACAAAGAGGTTTACCCTCTGGGAGCATTCAGCTGGTAGCCACATTGTCCCTTCATCCTTATTTGGCGACTTCCAAATCCTACTTAACTCTTCGGACCCTCTTTCCTTGAGAGATGCTGTACTTATCCCCACCCGGTTTCTTTCTAAATCTTTTAAACCTTAATGTATCTCTCTGATTCAACTCAACAACTTTCAATTAGGAAATTATAACCACGTCTTTCAATAGAGGTCACTTTAATTAATAAAGAAAATATTCATGTGCAAGTGTGTTATTACATGGACATGGTATAATTCTGGTAACAAAACACTTATAATTAATGTTACAAATCAGACATTAGGTAATATTGAAATTTCAGCTTTAGGATTTAGTTTCAGTTTTATACCAAATGATAAAGGTGTTAATTATATTGAATTAGCTAATAGTTTCTCCAATATGGAAAAGATGAACATTGATGAAACTAAAATTGCAATGTGCAAAGGATACATTTATAGATCAATTAAAGAAACAGTTCCTCATTGTCCGAAACGATAACTAAAGTTTATAACAAATTAACAAGTAACAAAGAAATAAAAGTTACAAAAGCTAACAAAACAGGAGCTATAGTAGTCATGAACAAGATAGATTGCACCGCCAAAATGGAAATTTTGTTATCTGATGACAGTTTATGCGAGATATTAAATTTAGGCCTCAGTGAAAATTACAACAATCTCTTCAACGAGAAGTTTAAATTATCATTGAAAAATAATAAGAGTTTGATTTGCCCTACATGTATGGTTTGGTTAAGTCACAAAAGGATGGTTACCCAGGCAGACAGATCGTTAGTTCAATTGGATCTGCTAGATTCAAGTTATCAAAATGGTTTGTACGAGTTTTGTCTCCAGTAGAGGGTACCAATAGTCACATCAAGAATAATGTTGATCTTTTGCAAAGCTAAACACTTGTTCATATCAAAATAGTAAATTAGTGAGTTTTGTTGTAAAATCTTCTAAAAACAAATGTTCCTGTTGAAGAAGTATTGAATTTCCTAGAGAAATAACTAGGCAAACATGTTCAAAATATACCTATTTTTGTCCCAGTATTAATAGAGTTGATTCATTTCTGTGCATTGGATGGCTATTTTTCGTTTCAAGAAAAATTTTATAAATAAAAGTTTGGATTGGCGATGGGAAATTTTCTCTCCCCAGTTTTAAGTAATATCTATATAGAATATTTTGAAATCACATATCTACCTACAATACTGCCTACTAATGCTAAATGATTTAGATATTTAGATGATGTTTTATTATATATTTGGCCTGAAAAAGAAAATGTTGACATCTTTTTGGATACGTCAACAGGGTTGTGCCATCCATAAATTTACAATAGAACATGAAAACAACAATAAAATTCCTTTCTTGTATGCACTTCTACATAGGAATGATAATAAATTAAAGTATAGTGTTTATAGAAATGAACAAATGTATCATTTAATGTTCATTTCTTCTCCGCTCATCCACTCAAAGTTAAAAAATCAGTTTTTAGTAGTATGTTCTTGGGAGCTTTCAACATTTGCAGTGAATTGTTTTTAGATGAAGAAATTAAAAATATTAACACAATTTCAGGATCTTTAATTTATCCAAAAAGATTAATCAACAATATCATGAAAAAGGTGAAACAATCCATGATATCAAATAATGAAGAACAGTTCACAAGAAGGAATTTGTTAGTCATTCCATACAGTCCTTGTTTGAAAGATATGCCCTCATTTATGAAAAAGTTAGATGTTTCTGTTGTGTTCAGTAATGATTGTAACTGATTTAACAGACTTGTCAATAATAAGGCAAGAAGAAAGAGTGTTGTGTATACAGGATGCCATGTACTGACTATGAAATGTCTTACATTAGATAGACGAGCAGAGGTGTTAAAAGGATAAAACAACACAAATATTCCATCAGAAGAGAAGACGAAAAGAGTGCCATGTTCATGCATATAAGAAACAATAATCATGTAATTAATTGGAATGACGCAAATCAATTACTATTTATGTCTTCGGAAAGAAGAAAAAATATTATGGAAAGTGAACTCATATATAACATTTATGAGAAGTTAATGAACACTGGCATGGGACTTTATAAATTATGTGAAGTTTTGAACCAAGCGGTCATCGTCAGAGTCAAAAACCTAACTTGTGGTTTGATCATTGATTGTTATTTTACGTGTTTATGTGAAATCTTCTTATATATATATTATATAAACGTCTCTACATTTAAACGTGCAGATATAAAGTGTACTCCTCTTCGTTTTCTCTTTATTTTTTCTTAAAAACAAGTTCTAAATATCGACTATAACCAATCATTTGTTTTATTCTGTTGTTTTTGTTTTCAAATTCATTATATATATACATATATACATATATATACATATTATATATACATATATAAAGATTTCACAAAAACACGTGATTATGTGAAATCTTTTTACTTTACTATAAGTAAAGTATAGTGATCGTGAAAAAATTCGATCTCCAGATTTTCACGGAATTACATGTTTTGAGGTCCCAGAAGTCGTTTTATGAGGTTTTTACGATGATGTCTGTGTGTGTGTGGGTGGGTGGGTGGGTGGGTGGGTAGGTGCGTGGGTGGGTGGGTGCGTGTGTTAGCATTGCTTGTTACCACGCTACGGTCCAGAATCTTTCATGGATCAAGTTGATATGTTACAGAAAAATGGGCCTCATAGGGAGGAAGATCCCTATTGTTTGGGAAGAATTATGCATGATGGTAAAGTCACTTTTTTTGCCAAAAACCGTTTTTTTTAAAACATTTATTTCTCTTAAACTGATAACCCTAAAGTTTTGAAATTTTGACATTATCTCTGAGGTTACAAATGGAACAAACGAAAAATATATTCAGAATTTTAAAACAACGGGAAATATTTTTTTTTCACTAAAATGTAATAATTTTGACTTTTAATTCAATCTCAAACCTTGTGAGAGTAATACAAGCCATACTGTTTGACGAATCAAAATGAAACTATGCCTAAAAATAGAACATTATGTGGAGAATGAGTTGAGATATTTTTTTTCAAAATTACATTCGCCAAAGGGGCGTTACAGTACGATTTCTGTTTTCAGAAAATGTTTTTTTGACGCGAAACGGCTCATTTAAAAAAAATCTGGAGTGGCCTACACTTTACTTTACTATAAGTAAGTTAATGTCAAATTTCTTGAGTATATAAAACATAACGTCTCATTTAAACATAACGTAACATCTAAATGGGATATGCTTAAATGGAGAATGAAAACATTAATTTTTTTGGAAACAAAGTTGCACAAAACAGGTAAATAACAAGAATTGTCTAAAAAATCTATTCAATAAAAATTGCTTTTCTTTTCATCTGTCAAAAAACGTATATTCAAATTTACTCTGAGCGAGTGTTACCTTTTTCATGCTGCTGTACTCTGTTATAAGGTTGCTTTGAATGTATATTGAGAAAACAAATTATAGTAATTATCAAGTTTTCCATACTCCATTCAAAGTCAAAATCGGCTATTCAGTATAATATAAAGCTTTTATAGCTGGAAGTATCTAATTTTTGAAAATAATAAATATCAACTATTAGACTAGAATAGTGAAAAAACTGGATATTCGTCAACAAATATAAATCCTCTTTCTTCAGGAAAGAGTCCATTCCTCACATTTCAATATCATGGTAAGATACTACAATTCACAAAGATGAAGAAACTATAACTGTTATTAAGTTTTGCTCAAGAGTGCAATGTATAGATTTATTAAAGCAGTTTATGAGACAAATCCATCATACCATGGAAGACAGAGGAAATTTATTTATGTTCGTTGGCGGATATTTTTTACATGTAATAATATTATTCCTCTTACATCTCTTATAAGTCAATAATATATTTTCATTTTTCCATTAGAAACATCAATTTTATCTCAGTGGATTCGCTCAAAAAATTTCTAAGTCAATGTAAACAATGTAAAAAAATACAAAAAATTCGACAAGTATAGCAGGTGATCTCTTAGTCTAGGATAAACAAAGAGTTTTTATATCGTTATTGCTCTTTCCCGTAATTGAAACTTCGTGATTTTTTTTTATGAATTGTTAATTATTTTTTCCATTTTTGGTCAAATTTTCATTATTTTTTAACGAGCCGTTTAGCGTCAAAAAACATTTTCTGAAAACACAAATCGTACTGTAACGCCCCTT
The DNA here is from genome assembly GCA_026182355.1 of Hermatobates lingyangjiaoensis. NCBI lineage: Eukaryota > Metazoa > Arthropoda > Insecta > Hemiptera > Hermatobatidae > Hermatobates > Hermatobates lingyangjiaoensis. The sequence goes on along the minus strand of JAPFBL010000014.1, from coordinate 2,060,184 downwards.
AAGCGAATGTAATTTTCGAAAAAAATATCTCAACTCATTCTCCACGTGATGTTCTATTTTTAGGCATAGTTTCATTTTGATCCGTCAAACAGTATGGCTTGTATTGCTCTCACAAGGTTTGAGATTGAATTAAAAGTCAAAATTATTACATTTTATTGCAAAAAAATATTTCCTGTTGTTTTAAAATTCTGAATATATTTTTCGTTTGTTCTATTTGTAACCTCAAAGATAATGTCAAAATTTCAAAACTCTAGGGTTATCAGTTTAGGAGAAATAAATGTTTTAAAAAAAACGGTTTTTGGCAAAAAAAGTGACTTTCCCATCATGCATAATTCTTCCCAAACAATAGGGATCTTCGTCTAAATGGGGCCCATTTTTGTGTAAAATATCAACTTGATCTATCAAGGATTCTGGACGGTAGCGTGGTAACAAGCAATGCTAACACACTCACCCACCCACCCACACACACACAGACATCATCGTAAAAACCTCATAAAACGACTTCTGGGACCTCAAAACATGTAATTCTGTCAAAATCTCGAGATCGAATTTTTTCACGATCACTATACTTTACTTATAGTAAAGTAATAATGAAAATTTGACCAAAAATGGAACAAAAAATTAGCAGTTCATAAAAAAAAATTCATAAAGTTTCAATTATCGGAAAGAGCAATAACATTATAAAAACCCTTTGTTTATCCTAGACTAAGAGATCACCTGCTATACTTGTCGAATTTTATATATTTTTTTACTTTGTTTACATTGACTTAGAAATATTTTGAGCAAATCCACTGATATAAAATTGATATTTATAAAGGAACAATTTAAAACGTTTATTGACTTATATGAGATGTAAGAGGAATAATATGTGCAGGAAAATTATAACACTCACTCAGAAAAAAATCGTATATATGTTATTTGACAAAGGGAAAAAAAAATGATCTTGTTAAATACTAAGAAGCCATAAAATTCCCAGTATAATAATTCTGTTAAAAACCAAAAATGTAAAAGATAATTCAAAATTGAAATCTTTCGTTTAGAGATTAATAAATGAATTATCGTACATCTTTAAATATAAATCACCTTAAAACAACATTTTCTTTCTTGTTTTTCAGAAAAAAAGGGTATTTTCCTGTTTTAAATTTGAAAATTTTACTTTAATAATCAATGTAGAACGATGTCAAGTAAACGATGTAAGAAATCCACTGGCTTTTTGAACAAAAGCCATGTTCTCTTGTAGGAGAATATTTCGTTTCAAGATATGTTCACTTTGGTTTTTGAAAAATGTTATTACTGCTGTAGTTATACTAATGAAATTATTTGCAAATAATAAATTATTTGTGATGTACAAAAAAAGCTTATAAATATGTCCTTCAATCACTATCTCTACCTCAGGAATGAAAGGCTAATAATTATATCCCATTTAGATGTTTACGTTATGCTTAAATGAGACGTTTTGTTTTATATACTCAAGAAAATTGACATTAAGTTACTTATAGTAAAGTAGAGTGTAGGCCAATCCAGATTGTTATACATATAATCCAGTACAAGACTTGAGAATCCAATATAATGTTAATGACTTCAGAAATATTCTAAAACTGACCACTACACTCGCAAATGCTGAATTGCAATTTGACTATCAAAAGCAAGAGAGGGAAGAAGGAGGAAGAGGAGAAGTTACATAAAATAAATAATAATTTATATTAATTTATCAAAATAATTTAGTTTGTTTTAATTTTTATTACTTTACTATAAGTAAAGTATAGTGATCGTGAAAAAATTCGATCTCGAGATTTTGACGGAATTACATGTTTTGAGGTCCCAGAAGTCGTTTTATGAAGTTTTTACGATGATGTCGGTGTGTGTGTGGGTGGGTGAGTGGGTGGGTGGGTGGGTGGGTGCGTGGGTGGGTGCGTGTGTTAGCATTGCTTGTTACCACGCTACGGTCCAGAATCTTTGATGGATCAAGTTGATATTTTACACAAAAATGGGCCCCATTTAGACGAAGATCCCTATTGTTTGGGAAGAATTATGCATGATGGGAAAGTCACTTTTTTTGCCCATAACCGTTTTTTTTAAAACATTTATTTCTCCTAAACTACTAACCCTAGAGTTTTGAGATTTTGACATTATCTTTGAGGTTACAAATGGAACAAACGAAAAATATATTCAAAATTTTATATCAACAGTAAATATTTTTTTTTCAATAAAATGTACAAATTTTGACTTATAAATCAATCTCAAACCTTGTGAGAGCGATACAAGCCATACTGTTTGACGGAGAAGAATGAAACTATGCCTATAAATAGAACATTATATGGACAATGAGTTGAGATATTTTTTTCTAAAATTGCATTCGCTAAAGGGGCGTTAGAGTACGATTTGTGTTTTCAGAAAATGTTTTTTTGACGCTAAACGGCTGGTTAAAAAATTATGAAAATTTGACCAAAAATGGAACGACAAATTAGCAATTCATAAAAAAAAAATCATGAAGTTTCAATTACGGAAAAGAGCAATAGCGATATAAAAACTCTTTGTTTATCCTAGACTAAGAGATCACCTGCTATACTTGTCGAATTTTTTGTATTTTTTTACATTGTTTACATTGACTTAGAAATTTTTTGAGCGAATCCACTGAGATAAAATTGATGTTTCTAATGGAAAAATGAAAGTATATTATTTACTTATAAGAGATGTAAGAGGAATATTATTGTGCAGGTAAATGATAACACTCGTTAAAAAAAAAATCGTATATATGTTATTTGACAAAGGGGAAGGAAAATGATCTTATTAAATACTAAGAAGCCATAAAATTCCCAGTATAATAATTCTGTTAAAAACCAAAAATGTAAAAGATAATTCAAAATATAAATCTTTCGTTTAGAGATTAATAACTGTAATTATCGTACATCTTTAATTAACAAATCACCTTAAAACAACATTTTCTTCGCTGTTTAAGATGTTTTTCAGAGAAAAAAAGGGTATTTTACTGTTTTAAAATTGAAAATTTTACATTAATATTCAATGTAGAAGGATGTTAAGTAAACGATGTAAGAAATCTACTGGCTATTTGAACAATAGCCATGTTCTCTTGTAGGATAATATTTCGTTTCAAGAAATGTTCACATTGGTTTTTCAAAAATGATATTACTGCTGTAGTTATACTAATGAAATTATTTGCAAATAATAAATTATTTGTGATGTACAAAAATAAGCTTATAAATTGATATGTCCTTCAATCACTATCTGTACTACCTCACGAATGCAATGCTAATAATTATATCCCATTTAGATATTTATGTTATGCTTAAATGATACGTTATGTTTTATATACTCAAGAAATTTGACATTGAGTTACTTATAGTAAAGTAGAGTGTAGGCCACTCCAGATTTTTTATCTCAAAATCAATCATGAGATGGTTTTATTTGGAAACAGTCTTTTAGTTATGCAATTTGATTCAGTAGGAATCCTTATTTTCTTAAAGAAGGTTGCAGAATATCCTCGTTACATAGGAAAAAATATCTGTTATTATAAATCATACCCAGTATTCAGTTAGTGATAGTTTGTTAGTATTAGATAAGATAAGTAATAATCAATAGAACCAGATATTATCGTAAATAGTTACATTGAAGCTTTTTTTTTACTTGTAGTTTCATATTTTTTTTATCATATACATTTTTCATCATATAGGACAGTTACTATAATAACAATTATTACTGTTATTTACTATATCTAGATTGTACTTGAGTACGTAATAATATATATATATCTCATATAGATGCTTGAAGTGTCTCAAGCACCTCATCGGTTAGTTTATCTAATGGTGTGCCAGTATTAAGTGAAAATGTCAGCGGGCCTTGTCGTATAGTAAATTACCCTGTCATGTGAGTCGCACACCCGGTCGTAAAGCCGTATAGGTCAAGAATTATAAAACACTCCGTGCTACTTTTCAGTTAGATGTCGTTATAGGTTGTCACGAGAAGTAGGATTCTATAAGGGCTTAGAGTGTTGGGAAATTTCAACGTTTGAAATAAGAGCAGATCATGAGGATGAGTAGGCAGGTTTTTGTAATCATTTGATATAACTTGAGTGATTTAGTAATCTATACGTTTCCATAAAATCATATAATATTAATCACCTTATTTTCCATGATCTTTTTTTAACCTGCACATTTTAAACATTCTCTATATTTCAAGATAGATTATTATTCCGTGTAATAGTTGAAATATTAAGTAAATTTGAAAATGACTTCATCATTTAAGCAAAGAAGATTTAAGGTTCAAAAGGGATGTTGTTCCAAAATAACATTAATGTATCACTTATTCAAGTCTTGAACTTGAACTCAAATCTAACACGGGAAATTGAATATAAAAGCATCCACTTGAAGATTGAATAAACAATAAGGTCATAAAGAGGTGCAATAAAGTCTACAAGTTGAAGGAATCAAAGCACCAAGACAAAGGCCTTCTTTAAGGGCTGAAGATGTCGTAAAATATCGTTTGATTTGATTTTTATTAAATTTATTAAGAAATCCTGAGTGGTTTGGTGACCAATAGTTTGACTGCAGTTCTGTTTTACGACTCCCAAGACATATGCTTGAAACATATTTCAAACATCCATGTGGACAGCAGAGACTGTAGGGAGCTCAATCTTCAAATCTCAAATTATTTATGACAATTTTAAAATATCGTATCATTTATATAAAATCATCTAAATATCTCAAAAAATAATATTAAAAAAGATTCAAAAGTATTCTTACTATCTTTACACTATATAGTATAAATATTATTACAAAGTTTTATTCCCGGTAATCGACTACTTATTTTTATTAAATAATTAGTACACATTGCTTTATGGAAATATGATATGTGTGCTTATGAATAATGTGTTCTCTTCAAATTTAGTAAGAAATTTGAAAAATTATAACATATTTCATTTAAAAATATTATGAAGCGTAAGTGACGCACACACTTAAGAAATAATGTACGAATCGTAATGAAATATTATGTATTTATAGATTTGCCTTTTCAAAGATATGAGTTCCTTGTAAATTTTTTATACCTGAGGAACGATTGATCAATAATCAGTGTTATTGAACGTAAATTCCTAATACATCTCATTGTGGTAATTATTTCTTAAAGAAAGTCATACTTTCTACAATAATTTTATTTTGTATGCTGTCTTCTCTGCTCGAATGGTTTTGGACCTTGTTCTTCGGTATAAAATTGACTAGTGATAACACGAAAAAAAACGGTATATTTGGTTCAGATAAATTATGGTCACCTCTGTGACATTAACAGTTTTGTTTATTTTTGTATTTTTAAGATTAGCATGGTAAGAAGAAGTTTGGATGTATTGCTAGATTGAAACAGAAAGCTATTGTAAAGACGGTAATTGACTCGCTCCGCTCACCAACAGGTCACAGTAAGCAGGTTAGTTGAATGTTATTTGAGTACAGGTCACAGTACTTGAATGTTATTTGACACAGAAAGTAATGAGAAAACTCTAAGATGTCTGTGCTATGCTTCCTTATTACTTCAGAATCGCTGAAGTCACAATTATAGCAAAAACCCGCAACGTTTACATCAGTGAGCTGATTCAAGAGATAGTCCGGTGTACTAGGTCAATAGATTGCTCTCGTCATCATTCCTTGGCATAATCAAACCAAATGCGCTTTCCTTTTTCTCACGTCTTCAACTGACATATAAAATCACGTTGAAAATTGTTTGTGGATTTTTTTATGAACATACCAATATACTTGTTGATTTGCAAACTACTGAGGTTTTTATTAAAGTACAATAATAAATATAATTACAAGGGTAAGTGTATTTCTGAAATTAATGAAGATATAAATTGAAGAAAATATTATTTATTAATTCCTTTTTTTTTTTGAATGGGAAAGAATTTACATTTATTGCTTGATAAGAAGAATGAAATAAGCATTAGGTGAAAGAAATCCACTTAAACCTACCCAAGAGGTCGCCGTCCTGATAAGTGAACCAGCCGACTGTCAGCGTCGAGCTGTTGAGATTTACTGGCAGATGCCAGCTACTTTAGCAGAACATGTCCTGAACAAATACTCCATCACCAGGTAATCTGAATGCACTAGATATCATATGTCAAGTTTCTTTAGTTATTGATGAAGTAACATTTTGGTGACTGTAATTTACTAGATGGAGACCTAGGTAGAGAACATTTTATTTGTAATAGAACTAAGAGTGAAGCCTAATTGGAATAAATAAATTAATTAAATTGATTAATTAATAAGATTATTAATTAATTAATTTATTGAATAAATACTCTTGAGGTTACACCAGCACACTGACTCCTCTTGATCTCCGCTGTGCTATTTTCTAACGTAATCTATAAAATCCATAAACCTTTCAAAATATCTGATTCTTGAGCACCCAGAAGACCCATAGTTTCTAGCTATGGCTAGTGTTCCAGGAAGACTTTAGGTTTCTTTTACTACTTCTTACAGCCTTTTGCTTGTTTCCAACCTTCTTACTTACTTTTCACTTCTTGTTAACACCTCAACAGTCTTTCCCTACCTGAATATCCTTGAATACCCTGAAACCTTGAATATCCTCTCCTTATGGTTAGCAAGAGTGTCACATTACTTCGTACTCTAGCGTGTTGGCGATATTTCCTTGATCGTAGAACCATTTCTCTCATGTTTTCGCCAAATTTCCTAATTAGCATGAGTGACTTTATCTGAAAAGTTATTGATGGTTGCTATTATTTTAAACCAAAGGCACACCAATGGACACAATCATAAATACTTCTCTTTCTGTTGTGAATGCTATCTGGAGATTTCAAAATGTGTTTATTAAATTTTTCATAATTCCCAACGCCATAGATTTCACAATAACTATTTCAAATCTAAGATTTAAGAATGAGAATAACCACATAATTTAATCGGAATTAACAATATTCCAGCCGAGACACTGGACCAATCTGCACCTGGGATGACAGATGTTGCAGTGATTCTTACTTTCACTCCTAGCATGCATAAACCCCATTAACCTACCACTCTTATTAAGAGTTCTTTTTTATTCTACCTCCATTCTCTTCTTCTATTTTCTGTAATCCTCCTGCTAATTGATAATCTACCGAATTAATAATAATGATTTTAATTTGCGATGAAAAGATATTTGTGTCTATCACAAGGAAGTTTTTGAGTTTATATTTCATAAACATCAATGTTAAGAAAACACGTATGACAGATAGTAGCACAGATATGTTTAGTTATTTAGTTAACCCTGAGTAAACAAATAAGAAAAGTTCTTGACAATTATTTCACCTTTATTTTATAAATAGCTAAAGGGGCTGTACCTTTGCCAGAGAAATTATCATCAAATTGAGAGAAAAATATAACAGATAAGAGTTGGATGTCTATGAAAATCATATTATTCCAAATTTATAATACTTATGGTAATGTTGAGTGTAGACCGCTCTATTTTGTTTTTGATTATCAATAATTCAATTCATTTCCTGTATATAAGTGCAAAAAAATGTGCTGTTAGTTTAAACAATGTTTCAGAACAATTGTTTAAAGTAATGCATAACAATGAAAAAAGACAACTTTAGCTAGAACTGGTTTGTGTTTGTTTAATACGGCGTTTGTGCTGGTTTGGTTGAGCAGTCGGGAAGAGGCGACAGTTCACTTTATGGGATTAGGCAGTGCGGTGCATTACTCGGATAGTGCTTCCAAATTAAATCGGTATAAATGGCAACTGGACGAAGCGAGCTGATCCTCCAGTATAATGGTATCATTTATGCCATGATTGGGAATAAATGTCCTTTCAGCAGGCTTAGTCTAAAATAGACTCACTCCGGGGTAGTTTCATCAACCCTGTGACGTCACTCTGGATAGAATGCAATTGCATATTGGGAGTGTCCGGTTTGATTGGAAAGGGAGGGGGTGCAGTAATGCAGTTATGAACGGGCCAGCGGGTATGCAGCGGGCTATCAATCTACATCGCTGATTAAACATTATCAGATATTATTTACCCCTGAGAGAAATATGGAAACCCTGTTTTCTGCTTGGCATCACTGGGGGCCAATCAACGTCTGCGTTAATCCCCTTAGTCAGCAGCTCTTCGTCCGTGCAGTATTTTCTCTTTTCCATGTCAGAGTAAAATTCAAAATGCACATGGTCCGAATCAGAAATGTAAATCCAACAACTTTAATTAATTTATTCACTGATGCTTCAACAAAGGAATTCATTTCGTCTGAGATTTTAGCCTGGCTATAATTAAGATGGCACTTTCTTTTTTCTGAAATCTATAGGGTTTTCCAATAGCTGAGGCACACTTACAGAAACTTGTCTACCATGTTGACGCCACTCTTAACCAGAATGAATTCAACTAAACCCAATCAAATTTATTTCACCTAACTACTAAATATGCTTAAATTAGATTCATGATATTGAATATTTAATAATTAATGAGTTAAATGATTTTACACTATCAGCTCCATAATATTTTGAAACTCACCTAATTCAGAGATAATAAACATAACATTGTAAAAAAAATGTTACATACAGACATTAATATTTTTTAAAATTGGATCATCAGCATTTCCCTCAATGAACGAATTTTCATTGTTACACCATTAACAAGCTTCAGTGTTTTTTTTTTTCATTATACTTACTGATAATTGAACGTACTAATTTTGTCTAATATAAAAATTAAATTTATCATATTGATATTATTGTATTTTGACAATTTATCAAGATGCCCAAAGAGATCAATTTGATCGACGGCTTTAGATCCAGTGAGATTTTCATTCTCTGTAGTACTTAGAAAGGTAGCATAAGTGGGAAAAACCATGAGGATGAAAGCATATGTGACCTTCGATTTCAATCTTATCTTGGTTTCTAATTAAATCTTTGTTATAATATAAACTATTTATTCTGAGCGCTATATGTAAGTCTTAAGGAATAAGGTATCAGTTCTTCAAGAAACAAAACAAAATTCAAGCGTTCGCAGATTACACCTTCTACAATCTATACAGTCTATAAATTTACACAATTCCCCAAACATACATTATCTGCACAATCATTCTGTAATGAATCAAAATGTCTTGCGATATCTGTTGAGGGCCAGTCAAAGTGAAGTTTTTTTTTATAAAATATTTTAGTAAATAAGCTGAATATTTTTTTTGACACAGTTAATTTTATAAAAAATAATGACTTGTCAGATTGTACTAGAGGAGGAAGAAACATATACTCGTAGATATGTCAAACAAGTTTTTGATTGTAAATCCTGAAGAACCTTTCAAATCATGTTTCAAAAATTTGTTTTCGAAAACAACAAAAATGAAAAGGTAAAAGTACAAGCCCAGTAGGAGCGAAACAAAAACTGACGGAACACTTTCCGACCTGAGAAAGTTTTGCAAAATAGTCTGTTACAATAAGAGTACCACATGAAATGTGTGACAAAGTAATAATAAGGCAGCTAATAGAAAATACACAAAACCGAAATAATTAATTTTCGGTGGAAACACACAAATCATGTTGCGCTAGTATTTTTCGTCAATATGTATTTACTGATTTAATAAAGGAGGGGAGAGAGTATTCTCTTTTTGTTTCATATTCAGATATCGTTTCATTTATAGGCAGACTTTTCCTTTGCCCAGCATGAATGAGTATACTTAATAACTGACTGCTAAACCATACAGTTGTAATGAAAGGGATCTAGGCATTAAATACAAAGAAGGAGATATCGTTACCAACTTATCATAGATATACAATACTTGAGTCAGGATTACAAATGTAAAACTGAGGGGATGGCATTCGCAAGAGGTGTCGATATGAGTTGAGGGATGACTGAGGGTTAGGCACGTGTTCAGAGAGCAGGGCGCGTGCTTTAAATAAAACACCAGTATGTTGCATATAGGGAGTTTAAAGGGCCACAGGTCTGGAGTCAGCAGGATTGTCCACATGTGAGTGTGTGTAACACGTGGACAGGAAACGAGACTCACTTAATTAAAGTGACCACTAAGTGGCCATTCGACCTCTGCGTGTGATAACGACGGAATAGTGAAACATTATTATGATAAAAAGTGTGTTGGGCTAAGGCTTGCCGGTGCAATATGGCGCGGAACATGTGGTGCTCAAAGGGTGGAGGACGGGTGTAATTAGACTACAGCAGGGCTGCCGCCTGATGAGCTGCTTACTTGACCGTAACAACGCCGATTGCCTCGGCCCGATCAATCTGGAATGCAATTTGTTTTAAAGTCCGCACTCAGCTAAGTGTGAGCTCAGCACTGATGGACTTGAATCTGCTTCCACCCTCCGGCAAGATTACTTTGGTACCACTACCCTCTCTCTCAAGGAAATACATCCTCAACATGCGTGACGTCATTTTATCAATCTACCTCTCAATAGGATTAAAATTCAAGTAATAAATTTAGGAACTAAATGTCATTACGTTTCTGATAAAGTTTAAAATAACATGTACTGTTTAAAAATTATTTTCCCTATTAGCATAAAGAGAGACTACAGTTTTTAGCACCTTAGCATATTATAAGTTCAACAAACTTTGGTTACAAATACAAATAAACTGTTTATATTTCCTTTTCTCTATGAGCGGAACGTGAAGTTTGCATCTTGAATCAAGTAATAACCTACCTGTTATTCACTGAGGCAGTTTTGTCCACCACTTTAACACAATTTTTCACTAGGACCTGCATCAATTTTCAGGTAACATATAAACTTCTTGATTGGACATCCAAAGCGTCTATACTCTTCAGATTCTATCTCTCATCAGTTGATGGTTATTAATAGTTCTATTTTTCAAATGTCCATGGACATTTTTAAAACCAGTTAAAAAAAAAATTAAAATTTGTTCGTTTTTAACATTTTGAAGAATAACAATTTAGATTATTATATGATTATTAGATTATCAGATTATTATATGATTTTGTAAAATTGAAGTAAATTGACTAAGTGTACAAAATATTTGTTTAATTTGCATTAATTACAAAACAGTTTACTATAAATTGAAATTAAAGTATTTAGAAAATATATTATCTAAAACAGAAAAAATAAAAAAAAAATTGTTCAATGGATAATTTATGGAACATATATTGTGATCCTCTTTTGTTTGAAGAGTGATTTTTTGTCAAAATGAGAAATTAAGTTATAAGAAATGAATGCGTTCACTAGATAAACAACAAATATTGCTCAAATCCTTCAAGGTCACTTGAAATGGTGTGTTATATTCTTCAAAGCATGTAAGTTGAAATTACGTAGAGTGATAACTGGAAAAAAAGTGTTAATTTTTTGTTTGAAGTTGTTTTAATAAAATTGATTCAATAAGAAATAACAATCTAATCTAGATATATAGAATATGCGATAATGAATAGCAAAATTTTAGAGACGGTTCTGCCGAAAGCAGTCGTGGCCGAGTGGTTAAGGCGTCTGACTAGAAATCAGATTCCCTCTGGGAGCGTAGGTTCGAGTCCTACCGACTGCGCAACACTTTTGCAAATATTTCGTGTCGAAATGATGGTAGAACAATTTAGTTTTTGAACATCGGCCTCATTAGTTATATTTTTTTTTAATTTTGAGTAGCTAATATTTAAGTTCGTGAACTGTATATATTATGTTATTGAAATCATTCGAATATATTTTTTCTCAACCTTGCTTCAATGTGGTTTGAACTGAATTAACAAAGAAAAGCTTGTTGCTATATACCTTATAAGCTGTTCAATTAATCATTTCAAAAACTTGTACAGTAATGATGCAGAGTGTTCGTAAAGTCAGTGCACACTTGCTTTCTTTGATTTTCTTGAGATAATAGTAAAAGATAGGCGAATTTAGAGTCATATGCGTCTTGTCAACATAAAGCACTGGTAAAATACCAAGTGTAGGATTATATGAATATAAACTTTCAATGTCTTTGACACACAGACACGCACACCGCACACACAATCACACAGTTACAACACACAAATTGTTCAGGGAGATGCAAAAAAATTAGCTCTGATGATCTCAAATAATGAGCTCTAATGAATTTCTGTTAAAAACTCGAAATACGCTTTTCAATAATGACTGTAGTCGGCTACATTGAATTAAAACCTGGATGAACAGGTTTTAGAGGAGTACATTAGAAATAAGGATGTATTGGCGGGTGCATGTAAGGCGTTATGTGGACAAGGCCTAATGAATTGAGTGGGGCTCAGCCTAGGAGAGACGATGAGCCAGTGCTGTGACGGACCGGCAGATGCCTCCGAAAGAACGATGAATATAAAACAGCAATAATTGCGGCTGGAAGGGTTGTGGCCAGGTACACTTAGCGGCACGCTCTGCCGGTCACATATGCCACCCCCAATTCGGCCTCAATAACGCATATCCTTTTAATTATACTTAATTACCCAGGACTGCTATCTTAACACCTAGCTACCCTATCGCGATGACGACACTTTTTTAACCCTTTTGATCTCATATATCAAATTTAAAACATTAAATAACTATCTACTTTAAATTCATAGCTAATGAATGCTTCCGTTTCATTTAAAACAAACTATACTGTTTAGTCCTTTGGAATAGAATTTACAATTAAATACCATTAATTAAAACTAATTTCCAATTTCTGCTGCATTAATACATACTTGATACTCATTATGGTAGACACAATCAATTTTAATGGATAGTTTCCCTCAAAAACATGTATTGGGGAAAACTGTTTCAATTGATATTACTGTTAGTGCCTGAGATGTTGACAAAGCTATGTTCGCCAAAGCCTGTTCAACTCGTCCACCTTCATACTTATTGATCAAGTTTTGGACATTAGGAGTAAGTAACTAAAACATAAGGGGATCTTAGTTTGACTTGACTATGAAGAAGCTTATTTCAAGGTGAATAAGCATTAGGGCTCCTAGTGGATGCTTATCGTCTTCCCTGGCCGTGCTACGAAACTATGCAACATATATACATTTCTGATCAGTACAGTATCAGTGAAATGAAAGTGGGCTTGTCTAAAGTAAAATAGCTGTGTCAATTATAAAAAAAAACTCATAAATTATTTCTTTTATCTGTCTTTGTATATAGATATTATGTTTAAATATGTATAAATATATTTAATAATATATATCTGTAAAAAACAGAAATATATCTGTAAAAATGCGCTCTAGCAATTTTGATAACACTTGATGCATAGAAAGAAACGTAACAAAGGAGTCACATTTCAATACTTCGACCGTTATGGCCGTCATCCTCAGGAGAAGTTAATTAACGGAGGGACGGCAGTCAACTGGTTACTATCCTTTAATAATGTATATATTATTGAAAATGACTCCAAACTTAGGTAATACCTGTTTCTTAACAAGTTTCTCAATTTCTCTAAATAACACTATCTTTATTTCGTCTACACAATAAAGTAGATCTCCTATAGTCGACATACCATGGGAATAGAAAATGGTACCTAAAAATCTTATATTGTTTACTAAACAATGTATTAATTATTAAAATAAATCTATGGTGGTGGCCCCACTCACATTCTATTTAATAATATAATTTGCCAATTTACGTGTCGGATTTTACAAAATCCTATATCAAACATGTAATCAAACCATTATTAATAATTAAATATTAACGAATAGTAATCAATATTAAATAATATGTAATTTAAGGTGAAAATATGATTAAATGATTTCATTTATTTTAATGCATGATATCTATTTGAACTATAAGGAAAATGTAATTATTGTTGTTACGCATTATGTTAATTAACAAGTTTCTGCAGATGGAACTTAATAGTTGTCTTTTACAAGTAGGATCTCCTTTTCCACTGTCTTAAAAAACTCTTAAATGTTTCTAATGGAAATTTATATTATGAATAAATTTTATACGATGTATAAGTTTCTGATGACTAGAAGAATGGGTCAAAGTTTGGTTCGGTTTGTCATCAAGCATGACTGATTTCCTTTCTCACATCGAATTTTACCTGAATACAATAGCAATTTTTTTTTTCTTGAAGACGTTTAAATCGAAATGTCATTCTGATTTGTCATAATCAGATGATTAATATCATCATTTGTCACACTAAGGTGTGACTTGGTGCTGTTAGGAAAATCTTCGAGACCTACTTACTGAGATAGAATTACGCAAAGATAAATGAAAAGTAGATTCAGTCAGGGGCCCCCTGATAGTTCTCCAAAGACAATTATAAAATTAAAATAGATGTGGTCAAGGGCAATAGAACAGATATGGCTGTGGTATGCAGGACTCCAGCAAGACTCGGATCCTTATTTTATTAATATTAATAATGTATCAGAATGTTTTAGGCTTATAATTTTAAATTTGTTAAAACTGATGAAATAGATAAAACCACAATAAAACAAATGACCTTATTAAATAGATTATCTAAAAGCTGGATAATACTTGAACAGGGAGTTTTATATGACGTCAATACGAAAGCTGTGTTTAAAATGAAACCAAAACTATATTGATTGTCAATGAGTTTGATATTTGCTACTTTATAAGAACGTTGAGTCTGTGCACTACAAACTTTTTGACTTAATTTAGAAGATCTAAGGCTCCCATACTGTTTTATCATGAAACATCAAAGAACCAATCTTGTTAAAACCTTTCTCATGTCTGATATTTCTCTGCAATTAGGTCTAATTATTTACTCCATTTTATGCAGATTAATTAATTTAACTGCATTTAAAAGATTTTGAGTTATGATATGCCTGATATATTCAAGTTATGTAGTGATGCTTCCTATACCATATGCATTGTTTGTATACAACCTTCATTATTTTGAGAAATGTTTTTTGATTTACCCAATGTTAAAGTTAAGGAAAAAAACATATTCTCAATACTTTTCATAAAATATCTCTTCCATCTATTGATATTAAACATCCCGTGAAAATATACATAGGAATTATAAAAAACGAATATTTAAATTGCTATACAAAATTCTTATCATCTAAGGCTACGATTAGAAATTAATTCAGAATGCATTCCATATACTTCCACCAATTATCAGGAATAAAACTATTTTATATTTCGTTATGAATTTAGTCTATAGTAATAAACTTCTATTGTAGTGTAACCTGTCACATACTCTATATGAGCTAACATTTGTTCCCTTACAGATAAGCAGTTGTTTGAATCAGGATAACAATTCCCTTGTTTACAATAGAGAAAGAGTAGCGATTGAGAAGCGTATTTGTAATTTATATGGAAATTTCTTGTCATTACTCTGGGCTGACCCATGGGTCCTGGAAACTTTGGAACAGCCAAGACGTGATACACTTGAGTTACAAAAGAATTGTACCAATTATAGGGTGATTATTATTATTATTTCACAGTGCACGAAAAACTTTGATATTACGTTGACAATGAATGCAGGTTGAGTTTTCCAAACTTTTTTTCGATTTCAGTACAGTAACTCTGTAGGGTGATTTAATATGAAAGTGGTTGCAGAGGCCTTGAAGTTTACTAAAAAGTGAAATGTGCCTTTTCTAGCCACTGGTTGTTCAGCTCTGCTGGACCTTGCCAAGGATCAGTCGGTGAAATCTCTCTTGATTAGTTCGGCACTGTCACAATCCAAGAGGGTCTTTCAACCTATTAACGTTGACTAGGATACGGTCAGATTCAGTCAAGACTATGTCCTCTCATTTGGCTATTACATGTTTTGTTGTGTGCATCGCTTCATGTTTTAGATGTAGTGATGTTGCTGTTTTATTAACAGACAGAGTTTATCATGCAGGTAAAGGGGATATGAGTTTAGCCACCTCAAGTTTACCTAATGATCACGAAACTAAAAAGAATATTACTGAAAATGATTCAGTTTTTGATCCTGACTCAAATCTTAGAAAACTTGTTGACAAAGACGCTTCTGTAAAGGATTTAATCGCAAGAGTTGCTAAAAGGAGTGGGCGTATATATTCAAAATCGAATGATAATACAAGGAAGGATGGAGAGAAAAATAAAGTAAAAAATGAGACCAAAATCGGGATACAAGGAAAGAGGTATCCAAGGGTCATAGCAAATAAGAGACAAAACGAAGGTGTACAAGTAGGAGGGCTGTCAACTTCGAGAGATACCAATCGTAAGTTTAATCCAGAGGTAAATAGTCTACAGCTGGAACTACCTCATGTCAACAAATCAGTCTTCGCCTTTTACCAAAAACATGAAATATCTCACAAACCTAAAGAAAATGGAGAAGTTATTGAGGAAAGTGTTCCATCCATTTTTATTGATCATCCGCACCATAAAAGAGGTCACTTGATTCCTGGTCCTTTTGGAACTTATATTGAAGTTGATCCTATTTATAGAAACTTAAATAAAAGAAGAGATGTGCTTGCTAACTTTGAGGAGGGGTCAAAGGAACAATATTCCCAAGGTGCTTCATCAGTTCAACAAAGAGATGACCAACAAGGTGAAATACAAGATTTATTTAGTTATTTGGGTAAAACATCTTCATTTGTGGAGAAAGCTAATAAGCAATCTCATCATAATGCTGAAAAGAAATTTTTAAACCAACTTCTTGCTGATAATGAACAGAAAGGTTTAAATTATACTTATTCTAAAGAACTCAAGAAAGGTCACAAGAAAAAGGGGTTCAGAAGCGTGCATCACAAGGACGAGTACAGAATGGATGAAATATATTACGATGACGATGTAGATGCTATTCATTTGAACCAGTGGGACAATAAGCAATTATTGAGCCATCACAATGAAGGCCACAACTTGAAGAAAGAGTATTCAGACCAGGGGTACAAGACTGAGGACTTGCAGGACCTTCGAGATGCTGACAAACAGTCTAAGTACAAGGACCACTTCAAGCAAATCAGGGAAGAGTCTCACGGTGACCACGTGAAATCCATCATCAGGCACCCAGCAAGACAGAAGAGGGCTATCCCAGTGTCTCACGGAGAGTAAGCATCCTTTGTAAACAAACACACTATCAAAAAAAAAAACCCACATGTACGTATTGTTTTAAATGTAACCATTAATAATGCTTTCAGCCTACGTTCCTTTCATTTCTTTCCATTTATAAAAAACTAATTAAGAAACTAACAAAAGTATATACAATTTTGAAAGGCAGAAGAAATTTTACTGAAAAAGGAAATTATTAGAAATTACCTCATTAAACTAAACAAAATTTATAAAATTAAGTAATCTAGGAAGAAATGTATTTGACTTCATACCATACTTTCCATACTGACTGTCAGTATTCAAGCCATGTCTAATGGTGACTTTCTTTGATTTCTGAATACGGCAAATATCCAAAAACAATCAATGTGTCTAACGGTTAATTATTTGTTATTTGCTTTTTGTGTATTTTTTCTGTGAATTTAATTTATTCTTTTATTGATGAATATACATATATATATATACATTTTATTATCTCTCCTGAAGACGGTTCAACCAAAAATTAGAGACTGTAAGTGTGTGTTTTTAATTTCTCTATGTTTCTTTATGTAAATTGAACTATATATATATATATATTTCATTAAACCCTTTTTGAACCCTTGTTTCGTCTCTTTTCTCTTTAACTTTTCTAATTTCCTAATCAGTGTTTTGAAGTTTTCCGGGATATGAAATAACAATTCTCCAAAAATTTTTATCTTGAAAACTCATTGTTAAGAATATTCACTTTACACAATGAAACGTTGGTGAATACATATATATATAGTACAAATGATGTACAAATACATCGAAACGTTGGCCTAGGAAGGAGTTTATTTTCTTTTATATGACCTAGCTCTCAATAACAAAACATACTTTAGTACAAAAATTATCATCACTTTTCTTCCCTTCTATCTTAACCTGGTGACGAATGCCAACACAACTTAATCACAGCATCTTTTCATTTTGTTAAATCCTATTGGCCTTCTTAACTAATAGAAGACGAATTGAAGTTGAGGTTCGGGTGAAATTGGCAATTTTGAATTTGCTGCTACAATTATTACTTTCTCAATTTTTGGTATAGTGAAACACAAAATCACCTGCCTACATCAATGCTTCTTAATTATTTACAGATAACTTTAGACTTGGGCATTAATAAACAATTTCTGCTATCAAAATAACTGAAGTACATGAAAACACGAAAGGGTAATAAAAGCATACGATTTTCTGTTTACAGCCTAGATCATTTCTAACAATAAGAGAAAACGTCCATATAGGTGTGTGATGTTACTCCGAAAAATATATATTATCTCCAAAACATAGTTGGTAAAAATGACTATAACACGGTAACTCTACTATATTATTTGTTTTGTAAATTGTTTCTAAACATAATTAATGCTTTCCATAAAAATCAGTTATGAATTGCAGGTGCAGGAGAATGAAATCATTATGTAGGATGATGATGAGACACTAATAATTAGATGAAACTCGTAGAATCATGTTTATGTGATTTATTGAGGGAGGCTTTGTGAGCTGATACTATGACATCTTAATAAAGAAAACAACATGTCTAGGCTAACACTAATAACGTAGTCATCAGACTACGAGCGTTCGTCAGGAAGGATGAGGTTTAGCCACGAGAGCAGGTGGGCTGACCAGACTGATGGCCCCTTGGACGATTAGGCTATCAGAGCACAAGGGCGCTTTGTCCTCCTTTGCCGAGTAATCGAATTATTTTCAATGAACTGAGAGCAGGTGTGGATAACATAAACCGCACGCCCTCGGCAGGTGGCCACCCTAATCTCCCTATCAGGCGTTTTATGCTAATACTCCTACGAGCCATAATGCTTCACTCAACTCTCGTTATTTCTGCTATCTCGTCCTTGTAACCAGCGAATGGTTGTCTCGTCCGCCCAACTTTTTTCATAACAAGATTATATTTGCATAATAGTAGTAGTAATAGTAGTGCTTGTCGTTGGGTGGATGATTGGTCCATTGACAAGCCTATTGACGAAGATAAAAAAAACAACTGTAATAAATTTGCCATGGGACATTGTAAAAGTTTTTTCCTCACATTTATTGCCTTTATGTTTCTTTAAACGGTAGGTGACATTGACCAGGCTCAAGTCTGGAGTTTTAATTCATCTTTGAGTCAAGGACTAACTATTTTTTTTTTTATTGTTTAAACAAATCCCCTAGCGGGTGATAACGTCAGCCGTTTGCTGACTTTTTGTCTGATCGGTGATTCTACAGATTCTACATTGGGAGTCCTAATTTTTTCCTAGCTCAAGTGCATTTTGAGTAGGGATCTTTAACGAGTACCTAACATCGTACAGGCTGGGGACCGACGGCTTAATGTCTTCTCTGAGGGACAACATACGCAGATTTTTTTACCTCCCACGTGAATAAATCAAGGGCCAGGTGGGGATTAACCCTGGACTACCACCTCAAATGCGAGCACGTTAACAACTGAGCTAACCTGGCCCTCATGGACTAACTAACTGATGTTTATTTATGTATTAATGTTATAATAATGACTGGATTGTTGACATGAGTATGGCTATTGCTTCCTTTGGAAATAAAAAGCAATTAATGCAGTTAAATATACTTATCACATACCACACTGAACCTATATGATTATAAACATTTAAGTTCTTCAGTGTAAAAATTAAATAGGGAATATTATTGATGATGGGGAAGCCAATGATTTTTACTTTACTATAAGTAAACTATAGTAAATCTGAAAATTTTGAGCTCAAAATTCGTGTGTGTTGTGCACTGGAGTATCCAACAGATTGTGGTCACACTTCAGGTCACCCTGATAGATGTGATTAGTATTTGATCCAAGGAGAATCCTCTGATGCAGATATGCTGATTGTTCTTGGGCAATATTGTATCAAGGGAAAGTAACTGTTTTTGGTAATATGTAATCCTACACAACCTGATTGCAGATCTTTTCGTAATTTTCCTTCGTGATGACAATTTGTTTACCACACAACCCACCACTCACATAAACACACTAAAATGATCCGAAAAACTTCCGATCGGAACTTCGAGACGTGCAAATCGATCAAAATCTTGAAATCAAAATTTTTCGAAATTCCTATACTTTATTTTAGGAAAATAAGAAAAGAATATTATTAATTTTAACCGAAGAGGACCGGTCGCTTAACGTCCCCCCCCCCCCCCCCCATGGTGTTCCTTCAGCTTGTCGTGGTGTGAGGGATTAACACACCTGGGTGGTTGTTCCCTCATGTTTATTGAGTGCTACATAACTACAAAACGTTCATAACCTCTAGGAAGAAATTCCGAAAAGAATGCGAAAAACATAAGCGGGAATCATGGCAAAATTTCGTATCTGGACTGGAGTCCAACTTGTGGGGACTAGCCTATAAGATTGCATACGGAAAGGTGAGCGTAGAGAGAGCAGCTAGAGACCTGAAGTGCGGAGAACATCATATATATGACTTAAGGGAAAGGGCAGCCATGCTACTTGATGAATGTTACCCCATTGACGATATTAACAGCGAACGAGAAAGCCATCGGTCTACAAGGGCTATATGTGAAGAGCCCCCTAGGACGGGGGAGGTATGCGAATGGGGCTCGCAGGACGTTAATTGTCTGTCGCCCTTAGCAGACAGGGCAATTTCAAGGCTCCTGGTCCTGACGAGCTCCAGCCCATATACATCAAGAAAGCCTTCTCAGTCATTGAGGATGGCCTTGTGCAGGTATACAGGGACTGCTTCAACCTGGGGTACTTCCCGGTGGCATGGAAGAAGGCTGATGTCGTCATGCTGGTCAAAGGAGGCGATAAAGACCCATCCAGGGCGTCATCATACAGGCCCATATGTTTACTACCGTCAATGGGCAAGTGTCTTGAGACACTGATGCTGGGCCAGTTAGCGAGTCACCTGGAGGCTAACGAGAGCGGATGCCAATTCGGTTCCTTGAGTGGCAAGTCCGTTGATGACGCCCTGTGGAGACTTAGCAGTTTGGTCTCTGAAGCTGAGTCCAAGTACGTAGTGGGTTTATTTCTAGACATAAAAGGCGCTTTTGACCATGCATGGCGACCGGCAATTCTTAGGCAGGTTATAGAGTTGAGGGTTTCGGGCAATGTGAAAGAGCTCCTACGAAGCTACTTTTAAAATAGAACTGTGTTTGTCAAGACTGAGAACTGCGCCGTTGGGAGAGTGGTTGAGAGAGGATGCCCACAGGGGTCGGTCTTGGGTCCCGTATTGTGGGCTTACCTTTTTGAAATCCTATTATTCGAACTGCTGGACGCCGGCCATACGCCTATCGCATACGTGGATGATTTGGTCCTGGTAGTGCGAGCCGGGTCCAGGAGGGAAATAGAGGAGCAGGCCAACCACTCACTGACAATAGTGAATAAATGGTGCGCATATGCAAAGGTGCAGTTATCGCTTGGTAAGTGCTCTGGATTAATGCTGAAAGGGACTCTCAACAGAGGAAGCATGCCTCGGGTCTTTTCTGAGGGCACCAGAATTGGTTTCAAGTCAGACGTCAAGTATTTGGGAGTCACGATTGGTGAGAGGTTCAATTTTATAAAGCACATAAACGAAATGGCAGGGAGAGCCTTAGTAAAGTTCATGTGCGTTGGTAGGCTCTCCGGGCCGAGTTGGGGTATCGGAGGACGATCCCGGGGTCTTTTGTATAGTGCCATTTTTGAGGCAATGATGCTCCATGGAGCGCCAATTTGGGCACTGTTCTTGAACTCAGGACATTGGAAGACCCTGATCTCTCGCCAACGCAGGGCACTTTTGGCAGTCACCAAGGGATATAGAACGACGTCTGCCCTGGCAACACAGGTTTTGGCGGGACGCATGCCCATTGACATAAGGGTGAAACTCAGGGTACAGGCCGAAATGGATTACCTACTCTCCGGAAGAGGTCGGGGACAGGAAGATACAGCTTAGGCAATGGGCAATGCGTTTGTGGCAGGCGAGATGGGACGAGGGCGAAGTTGGTAGGTGGACCTACCGATTCCTACCAAGCGTGGAGGCCAGGATGAGTATGCCTGTCATCCCAATTGAGCATTGGCTAGCACAAGTCCTCAGCGGGCATGGAGATTTCGGGGCATATTTAGCCAGGTTCAAGAGACGAGATAGCCCAGGCTGCTGTTGTGGGGCTCCGATGGAGAGCGTGGCCCACATCCTGGAGGAGTGCCCCAGATATGCCAGGGAGAGATTTGAGTATGAGATGGCGACTGGGAGGCTGGTAGCGGAGACGTACCGGGGAGCCCTTACACTGGGTCGCAGGGAGTTTTTTAATTTCGTCTATAGGGTAAGGAGACTACGAGGGACGCCGGGAGCCACGCCGCCCAACGTGTACTAGGGTCAGGTGCCGTTGTGCGGTTGTCTGGCCTTTCGTGGCCTTACATAGAGGGTTCTTTCTTTTAAATTTTTATTAACTACTATGGTTGAGGGTTTTTCTTTTGGCTTTGGTTTTCTAAGTTTTCTATTGTGGGATTATTTTTCTTTGTGTTTTTTGTGACTTTGGTTTGAGGTTTTTTCTTGGTATGTGGTACGGTATAGTCTTGTGGTGTTGGTGGTTATGTTTGTGATGTAGGGTCGTGGAAGCTCGCCTCCGCGCGGTCCACCTCGGGCGTATCTCGGGAGCTGATAGTGGTCCTATCTTATTGGATAGGCCTTGGTGCCCCCGAGATGCGGCGAAAGAGCTTTCACGCTAAAAAGCATCAATCTGAGTTGCTATTATACGTGATATGGCCGAAAGGCTGGGTACACGTTCTAATATCAAAACAGGTTGTTCCCTCATGGCGTGAACAAACAAAGACATAGCTAAGAAGAGGGTTAGTCTGGACGGACGGTGTCCGAGGATTGAATGTCCACGCGTTCACACGTTGGCTTGGATATCGTCAAGACTTCTCTTGTGGTGCTTTGTGTCCTTGGGCCGCGGCTCACGGGTGGTAGGTCTGCTCGCGCGACATCTGTGGGATTACCCGTCCATCAAGCCTTGCGCAGTAAACGCCTGTCTTTTTCAAGACTTCTTTCTCGCTGTGGTGGCACAAGAGTGGCATTAACAGCTAGTGGTTAAGTTTCACTATAATAAATTTGTTAAAGTTTTGAATGACTATTCTATTATATCAATAATTCTACAACTCAGGTTTATGTTAATTGACTGGATTAAGGTTCCAGAACATGTGATTTTAAGGGTTTTGGTTTACAGTTTTATCAAAATTGTGTTTCAAAGGCAACTTGTTTCCAGTAATCCAAATTATTATTTCCACGAAATGAAAGGTACAGGTTCTCAAATATTTAACCTAAATATCATTCAATATTATTTTATTTTTTTAATAGAAACAAGACAACCCGCAGTACGGGATATGATTTCAGGATAGAATGCGATGAGCCTAGTTAAATTCAAAATTCTAACCCTGATTAGTTTAGATGTGGTGGTCTCCACAAGGTGGACAACTTTTAATCTACACTAAGACACCATTGTAATATTATTCTGGGCTTATATACTAATTAAAGTTTATAACAAATATTTCCCAATAGCTTCCATTTCCCATAATTATCACCACGAAGATTATTTAAGAAACTCTAAAACAGGATTTTTTTTTTAAAAATACAGATAATCATATCAATAAACATACTTAAACATCTTATCAACTTTGCCTATTTTAGTTGATATGTAAAAACGTTGTCAATTAGTTTAAAAAAATCAGTCCTCAGATATATGCTATAATGAATGTTAATATATTTTTATTTAAAGATTATCTGTTTTTTATAATTTTTAGGTATTGATGCTAATGAATAAAAAACAATTAAATTCGTTTCCTATATGTTAATCTCAGAAGTTTGATTCGAACTATCTGAACAGCGCCAGTTAGACCAGCTTACTAAATCGTATTTTATAGTTTTATTTATTTACTGATTTAAAGTCCTTCAATAGATTGCATTTATATTCAGCATAACATAATTAAATACATGGATATTGTAAGTATCGCAAGGTTGGCAACATTCATATTATACGATAAATCTGTCTTATCTCGTAAATAGCAGTTTGCAGCCGTCCGACTGGTTTCATAGGAAGTGCATCTACCTGCAGGTACTTCAGGTCCTATTGAAGTTGATCTATGTGCAAAACCCGTCGGACGACTACAACAGTTATCTTACAATTATTTACCGTTATTTACAAGAGGAATTTATCTAAATATAAGAATAATAATATAATTACTTAAATATAATTTAAATAATATAGGCGTTAATTCTATAACATTTTATAAAGAACTGAAATAGTAAACGAAAAGAAAAGAATACTTTATAGAAACTGTTAAAACTATAACATCCAGAATAAATAGATATCAAAAGAAAAGTTTAAACATGTTGTGGTAATGCATTCATTTACTTACTATTTGTAGGTATCAGGTACTAACAACAACATTGTTAAAGAGTTTAAAGCTTGTTAAAAATATTTATTTTATTGTTATGTTTATTTAGAAATCTAAGAATATTGGAATAGTTGAGTAAATGCTTTTAAATCAACAGTTCTATGAATACATACTTATATAAGCACGTACAGGTGTTAAAGAAATTCGCAGTGGTTTGTTTGTTTGATTTGTTTTCCAACGTCCACACTTATAAGGCTTGTACCTTTTAGTGTGTATTTGCAGTGGTACATGAGACTTTAAATATATACGCCGTGTATTCTAAATACTATGTTAGTGACTCACATTCACGACAAGAATGTGACTCAGGGCGGCAAGTTGAAGGTAAAACACCTGCTGTGCTTGTAGAAAGTAGTCGAGGGGAAGCCGGAAGCCTGCATGGGGGTGTCTCCGAGGACAAAGTGAGTATTTGAAGGCAGTGGACAGCTGAAGACCAAAGCACGCGGCACCTGACACCCGCACTTAGCCCAACTTTATTAAGTCAAACAAGTTAATAATTAATCATCCTTCCTGTAGTACGCACACTTACAGGAACAAAAAATATACTTCGCAAAATCTTTAGTAAGAGTCTTCAGAGCAATCAGAATTTGTGAGTAAATAATCCTGGACTACATTAACAATTAAAAATAAATGTTACTAATTAAAAATTTATGCAGAAATGTTCAAAATGTGCATGAAATGAATTATTCTAAAACCAATATAATTAAAATATTTTATTTTACAGAGGCATGTTCAAATAGAATTGACGTACATTTGATTAAACTTTGTGCAGTTTTGAAAACATTAATTTCAAACTTTTATAAACTTTATCGAGAATTAATAATGGTTCTGTGTAATCAAAGCATCAAGTGTAAGTCAAAGTGATTATATAATTGTTGGGGTTGTATTTTTTGCATTTATTTCTTAAACGTTCTCGAAGTAAGAAGGATTTACACATCTTAAAATAATTAAAAAAAGAGAACTATAGAAAAATAATATATTCTTATAAAAAGACTGCTCCCAACATTTTCTTCAGGTTGTATTTTCAGAATTATTTAAAAACTTGCTCAGTTAATTTGCTGTTCAAATCTGAATGAATATTAAATCTTTTCAGAAACCTATTAAACTCCTTGAAGCATTTGACCACCACTAATTTTACTGGTTCTAATTTCGTAGCATATTGTTATATTAAAATAATTTCTTCTTTAAATAATTACAAAGTGGTACTATTATCCTCTCTATCAAACAAATATATTATCGAATGTCCTTCAAGTCAAATAAACACTGTAATCTTGTACAAGGAACAAGATTATATCTAAATTTACTTATAGATATCAATAAAGTATATTAAGAAAATCAGAAATATGGTTAAGACCTCTCACCAAAACAAGTGGTTTTCGTCTAAGATCACTTGTTTTGGTTGAATGATCTTGGCACGTTTTTGGTTCTCGTACTGGTAGCAGTGGTGGTAGCATTAGTAGGGAGAGGAGGTTAATGACCTGATATAGAGGTCACCAGTGGACCCTATTTGTCACTGGCTAAAATAATCACAATCGTTACATCGTTAATGCGTGCGTAAAATTCTCTTCATAATCTTCCCAAATAAGTTGTAATTCCTGTTATATAAATTTCTTAATGTTCATGTTGATAATAAATTCATCAAATTTTCTAATCTCCTGAATTCTATAGAATGTTCTTATATGTGTCATTGCTCCTTGAAGAAGAGCTTTCATAGTCGTTTTTAATTCATGGTAGAGAACTCAGAATTCATTTAATTTTCGCAAAAAGATTTAAAAAAGACTGTTTCATCATCTACAATACTAATAGTTCACCACATTACCCTCGGAGACCTTGCATACGTAATTAATAAGATCTAATATAAAAAGTTGAACCTGCATTTGATCACTAACACCTTCAACTTCCGTAATTGAAGAGAAAAAATATAAACTCAATTTTCATTATATACTACCCAGTAATACTTTTATTCTTTGTACCAATAACTCAAAGACAAACTTAATGTAATTTTTATGTGCAAAGCAGATATATTTATTTCATCAACTATATATTTCTGATTTGGTAATATCTATTGCTAATATTATTGCTTGGCACGAATTATGATTATATTATGATTCTATATTTATTATATTATATATTATGGCATAATATACATATATGTAAATTATCATACATTATGACATCAATCTATATACATTATGATCTATATATAGATTTAATGTGTACAAAAATACCTACGAAAAAGAGATCTTGTTTCATGTTTTCCTGTAAAACTACATTCTATTTCTTTTTATACTTTAATAATGTTCCTTGTATATTAATATTTAATGAAGCAGGAAGCATTTATAATACTATTTATAAGATATTAACAAACGATTATTATAAATAAGTTCATAGAGATGTTACATAATCATTATTCTCTTCTGTCTGTTTGCTTTCATCTTTTTTATTTAATAATTTAAGTAAAGTTTTTTAATATAATTGTGAAAAAATTGATTTCGAGGAATTTTGAGGAATTAATGTTTGGAGGTAAGAAGGCTTTTTAGAACTTTTTTATGACCTGATATAGAGGTCACCAGTGGACCCTATTTGTCACCAGCTACAATAATCACAATCGTTACATCGTTAATGCGTGCGTAAAATTCTCTTCATAATCTTCCCAAATAAGTTGTAATTCCTGTTATATAAATTTCTTAATGTTCATGTTGATAATAAATTCATCAAATTTTCTAATCTCCTGAACTCTATAGAATGTTCTTATATGTGCCATTGCTCCTTGAAGATGAGCTTTCATAGTCGTTTTTAATTCATGGTAGAGAACTCAGAATTCATTTAATTTTCGTAAAAAGATTTAAAAAAGACTGTTTCATCATCTACAATACTAATAGTTCACCACATTACCCTCGGAGACCTTGCATACGTAATTAATAAGATCTAATATAAAAAGTTGAACCTGCATTTGATCACTAACACCTTCAACTTCCATAATTGAAGAGAAAAAATATAAACTCAATTTTCATGATATACTACCCAGTAATACTTTTATTCCTTGTACCAATAACTCAAAGACAAACTTAATGTAATTTTTATGTGCAAAGCAGATATATTTATTTCATCAACTATATATTTCTGATTTGGTAATATCTATTGCTAATATTATTGCTTGGCACGAATTATGATTATATTATGATTCTATATTTATTATATTATATATTATGACATAATATACATATATGTATATTATCATACATTATGACATCAATCTAGATACATTATGATCTATATATAGATTTAATGTGTACAAAAATACCTACGAAAAAGATATCTTGTTTCATGTTTTCCTGTAAAACTACATTCTATTTCTTTTTATACTTTAATAATGTTCCTAGTATATTAATATTTCATGAAGCAGGAAGCATTTATAATACAATTTATAAGATATTAACAAACGATTATTATAAAGAAGTTCATAGAGATGTTACATAATCATTATTCTCTTCTGTCTGTTTGCTTTCATCTTTTTTTATATTTTAAGTTTTAAGTATTTTAGATTTTTTTTTCAACTATAATATGTAAGAAGTAATATTGATTTCATAATGAGGAAGGTATATCTGTAGGAGTAGGGGTTTAGGGTAAGACTGTTGGAGTAAGAATGACTATTTTGGGGAGCCAACTTTATAATAATATTTCTGGTGTGTCCTTATCAGTTCACATATCAATCAAGATTACTCGGAAAAAGATATGTAGCAAAAACCTTTTTGTGCTTCAAACAAATGAAAATATTGATTATTTGATGTAATTGTGATTCTCTTTACTGTTTCTACTAAAAACTCGGCCTGGAGTTTGATAGTGTCGCAGGCTACTCAATCACTCTAATGCTCTTTGTGGTTTAGCTTTGGCTGCAGTTTGTCGATCTGCACACAGGCGAATGACACTCCTTAGTTTTAAGCAGCTTTTCGTGCTGTCATGTGTTCACGCTATCAAGCCAGACATCACAGCACTAATATAGATCTAGTTAATTTTTTACTAAATCAACAGTTACCACTTTTTTGGACTTAATGAACAGAACCAATTCAAAATGTTATTTTCAACAATCCAACTATAAAAACAGTTTTTTAATAACAACGATATTGCAACAAGGGAAAACTTTATTATTAATGGATTCTTAAGTTAATTTTTTAAAAATAAACTTTTTCCATGAATAAATTCTTTTTGAATTTATTTATAATGTAATGAATTTAGATATCTTTATTAATTATATTAAGGAATTATATAGCAGGTGTTATAAATATATTTTTGTAAGTGGTGAGGAAATAATTGATAATATTGTATATTTAATGGAGACATTCCCATGTGCATTTTTATTGTGATATTTAATTTTGCTGATTTCCTTGAGCTCCATAAAGCATTAATCCATAAACAGGCATTATACAGTAAAAACTCACAAAACATTCTAAAAATAGACAAACCGTCATCGGGAAGACATCTAGATTTACATGTAGCAATGCATCGCCTTATTGATAAAATAATTGTCTGTGACAATGGATTCCTCTTAATATAATCATAAAAAAATTAAAAAAAAATGAAATCTAAAAATAAGATATTATATGATTCTTATTTTAATATTTAAAAAAAAAATGCGCACAGTGAAGCCCCAAAACAGCATAGAGTTACGCAAGTGCATAACCTATAATGCATAGCCTATATTGGCTATGGGCAATAATTCATAAATTTAATTGTTTGAGTTATTCAAAATGATACCAATTCAAGTATTGAGTTCTATTATTGAAACATTCATTATAATATAAAATTGGACTAATTAATGTTTATTTAAATAATTCACTAAACAATTATACTTCAATTCAATATTATGTAATTCTATTAAAAGGGATAGATGAGCCTATGTAATCATAAAATTTTATTCAAATTGTTCAGTCAAACTGAACGTTATTAAATCCTATTTATTGGTCACCGCCTTATTTAATTTTCTCATTTGATTTTTGAACAAAATGTTTGGTTTTTATCAGGACAATCATCTGAAATGCAGCTTCACAGACATATGATTTTCAAATAGAATTAAAATCTCTGAACTTTAGCATCCTATATTATATAATTGTATTAAACTGTTTAAATTTCGTCTCCTCAACACTTGACGCGGTCATTGTTATGTTGAATTCAGTCAGCATGGCTTCCCAGACGACAGCTAACACTTGGGGAATCACTGGTCTAGCCCCTTGTCTTAATGTATAACCGTTTTTTATTGAGGAGGCAGGCAGCTTATCCCATCAAACTGGTCGTTCCTTTAATAATCGTTGACCACTCCAGACCAGACCTTGACATTTCTGAAAGGATATTCTATGCTAAACATAAATTTAAGAAGCTCAACTAAATTAACAGATTCGTATGCGAAGAAATGAGATCTGGTGAGAGGCTAGTCTAGCACAAAGGGGTTTCAGTTGAAGTTAGCTGAAATACGAGACAAGCAGCAGGTGGAGTGGTGTTCGGGATGCTAGAAGCAATTGACCTTTTTAGTTTCGGTGGCGTGGTCATCAAGGGAGGATTGTGACGGTGGGAAGCTGTGTGGACCTAGTGGATTCGCAGCCAGGCCGTGACAGCTTTATCACCTCGCTGTGACCCGCTGTCACGTCGCTCCCAGCTCCCTCCCTACAATGCCCCTAATTACACCTTATCAAGTCCCTTTCCCATCAACCCTTCAGTCATTTATGACTTCAACTGATATTCTCAAACATTTCTCACTTAACCCTTCAATTCCCATCATCCCCTCCTTCTAGGCTAATGCTCTCCTTTGGGGAAGTGAACCACCATATCTAGAACCCTCAATTCTGCAGTTCCTCATTTTTGAAATATTATATCGAATAATTATATGTATATATATATTTTCTTAAAAATATTGCAAATTTTAATTTTTGCTCTTTTGCGAGTTAATTTTTCTAGCTTTCTGACTTTGGCTTTCCACCTTTCTGGTAAGAATACACAGATATATAATATATATACATATATATACACTTTTTTGTTGGAAAGACGATCTAAAACGGACAAAAATAGCTCAATATAGCCAAAGAAAGATAGAGAAATCAAAACAACACACTTACAGTCTCTAATTTTTGGTTTGAACAGTCTTCAGGAGAGATAAGAGAGGGAAACCAAGTGCACTGGTTCAGAGACGGTTGGTTTCCCTCTCTTATCTCTCCTGAAGACTGTTCAAACCAGCATTAGCTCTCTGATGATGTTGAAACGAAAGGCCTTAGCGCATTTTAATTAATATATAATTGTTTATTGTGGTGATTAATTCATATATATATATATATATATATATATATCAATATGTTCAAACCCCAATATGAAAATGGGAAAACAAGACTAAGATCTTTCAACTGTAACAAGCGGTCTTCGTCAGAGTCAAAAACCCAACTGAAAAAACCCAAGTTAGGTTAAAAACCTCAGTTGGGTTTTTGACTCTGACGAATCCCGCTAGTTACGGTTGAAAGATCTTAGTATTGTTCTACCATTTTCATATTGTGGTTTGATCATTGAATGTTATTTCACGTGTTTATGTCAAAACGAATTAAATTACTACATTTTTCTTTAAATTACCTTCAGTCCAATATAAAGTGTTGATTAAGAGCATAACAATAAAATTAATGGCGACTTCAGTTTGTTTGGCTTTGTATGTCTTAAGAAAGTTTCTTAAACTTTATGGAAAACAACCCCTTCTACCTTCTCCATGTATATAAAATAAACCAGATAATTCATCTTAGATCTTATTCACGTCCTGATGATGAATGTTGATCATTCGGAACATGTTCATGATCATTCGAAACAACCGTCAGTTGCCGGAACGGTTTCCTGCCGTTGTGTTTCCGGCGTGCTTGGTTGCCCATTCTCTTTTCTCCTGAGGACGGATCATCCAAAAATTTGAGTTTGTAAGTGTGTCTCTTTCTCTGTGTGTTGCTTTTCTTCATTTTTGAACTGATATATATATATATATATATGATCAAACCACAATAAGGTCTATCAACCGTAACAAGCGGTCTTCGTCAGAGTCAAAAACCCAACTGAAACACTAGATGCAGAGAACATCTAGTGAGGGATTGAGAAGAGTGGGAGGGAAGAGTGGAAGTTTAAAAGGGTGAAAGCACAGGAAAGGTCTAATGTCCAGAAAGGGATGTTTGGGGAGAACAGTAAGAAAGAGTAAAAAACTATCCGCTAGCTGTCAACCCTCTTAGAAGAGGCTATTGCCCTCGTAACGAAAGTATCAAGTTTGAAGAGACCGTTACTAATGTTTATAATATTTGATCTATTAAATTTAATTGGAGACGATTCAATAATATTTCTTAACAACATTGATTTTTCATTGGTAATAAATTTAGCTCCTGTCCAATCAATATGATGATTTTCATTTTTTATATGCAAGAATAAGGCACTACTTTTTTCCTGTCTACTTACGTTGTATTGGTGTTGTTTTACACGTGTCTTTAATGATTTACCAGTTTGACCAATATAAATTTTATGGCAATTTTTTCACCTTAGTCTTGTTTTCCCATTTCTTATTGTGGTTTGATCATTGATTGTTATTTCACGTGTTTATGTGAAATCTTTATATATATATATATATAGTTTAATAATATATCAACCGTCTTATAACATAGGTGAATTATGTAATCGGGATCCTGTCAATTTTCTAGGTTCAAAAATAAACTTTGGTTTGATTTTTAAAATCTTGTTCATAGGTCTACAAACAAAAGGATATGTCTTAGTCGGAGATTTTTATTAGTCTTTCATTCCTGGAGGTAGTACAGGTAGTTAGTGATTGATCTCCTTATAAACATACACCCTTATTTGTGTATATCGCACAACTGGTGCATATAATATCTGGTGCATATGATACCTCCAGCATCATTGGTCTTTCTATAACTGTAATAACACTTTTGTAAAGCCAAATCTCATGTAATGAAGTAGTCCCTCACAGGAGAACATACATAGCTATTGTTGCTATAAAATAAAAAAAAATAGATTGCTTGTATAAAATATTAATTTGATTCATTAAAGAATGTGAACTGTTTTGTGTCTACAAACTTTTGGGTACACAACCACACAGACATCATCGAATAAACGTCATAAAAGAACTTAGAGGACCACAAAATATGTAATTTTCTTAAAATCGTGAGATATCTTTTTTCACAATCACTCTGCTTATAGTAAAGTAATACAACAAAAACCAAATAATTTAGACCGATATATAATTTGTCTATTATGATTTATGGAATAATGTTAAAAAACGAAGGACTATTGCTAAATTACATGCCAACTACTTTGTTATGCTTTTTTTGTAAGAGGCTGGTTTGAGGTACAGTGAGTTGTTTTGTTCACGGTTCGTCCGAGCAAGTGACCAGCATAACAGAGGGTGTATCAGGGGCGAGAACTGGTTTGAAGTTAGGTTCCTAACAATAGACATGGGACACATTCACATGGTGGAGAGAAAGAGTTTTGAATGCTGATGAGCTGGTGTTGTCGATGAGGCATGCCGTTAGTGAGGCCGGGAGAGTGATCGCGCGGGATTCGGCGGCCCACTGAATACAGCCCTCTGGCCACCCAGCTGAAATACAGCCCTGACGCAAGCCGACATCATAATCCCGCCCTGATAGATGGCTCCGGTTTGCCCACAATCTCCGCTTCCTCCTTGCGTCCGATTTGACACTTTGCTAAATCGTCTGCTGCCTGAAGAAAGATCCTTCCACCTTTGTTAATCAAATTCTTTTATCACGCACCCAGCTGTATTCACATATCAAATAGCTCTAATTTATCTCAATATCGCATTACCCAAGTCACACACCCATTTTTCTTCCCTTATTGGTGGTTTCAATATCAACCCTTCCTAAGATACTGCTATCCGGAATACAATGAAATGCCTCCTTTCACTAACCTTGTTAAATACGCAGCAGGCTATCACTGTCACATGAACAAAAAAAATATTGGACAATGCTTAGCAAGGAAGACTAACCTTTCTTCTCCCTATAAAAGACGTTAAAAAGAAAATTGTGAACATTTCATGGAAATTGTTGATAAGTGATTTAGTTATTAACTCTTCTGAAGCACAAGTGCAATTGCTATTCATATTACAGCAGAGATGAAATTGGTGTCGGTAGAATTCAGTGCCCTACCTCCCACAATACACTCTACCTTTCCGCTTTCAAACATTATTTAGCCCTGAAGGACAATGCCATTCTTTAAAATTTAGCACCTTGCTATATGTATGTCATATATTCATTTATATATATAACTAAAAAAATAATTTTTTAATTATTATTTTTTAAAGTTGTTATCAGCTTTTAATTTTATTTTAGTTAAATGTTTTCATTTTTTAATTTTTATTTGGCTTTTATTTCTTTATCTTCCCTGTCTACCTTTCCTCCGAAAGTTGGCTACACTGTTTGAGTGCTTCAGTTCGAACGCCAAGTCAGTCGTTATCAGCCTTTGGAGCGATTCACTTCTTTTCCTGAAGACGAGGACATCGAAATATAGCAGTGAGTTCAGTGGTTTCCTTTCTATGTGTTCTTTTTTAAATTCTAGTTCATTTATATATATATACACGAGTTCGAGATTAACAAAGAGCAACACACAAAGTAGGGAAACACACTTACAGACTCAAATTTTCGGGTAATCCGTCTTCAGGAGAAAAGAGAATGGGAGACCAAGCACGTTGTAGGCGCAACGGCAAGTATATCTATTTTGTCTTCTTCACTTACTACTAGTTTGTTTTATCCTATTT
Source organism: Hermatobates lingyangjiaoensis (assembly GCA_026182355.1). Taxonomy (NCBI): domain Eukaryota; kingdom Metazoa; phylum Arthropoda; class Insecta; order Hemiptera; family Hermatobatidae; genus Hermatobates; species Hermatobates lingyangjiaoensis. The sequence continues at coordinate 2,026,097 of JAPFBL010000014.1, read as the reverse complement.
TATTTTTCTAAATTCTTATTCTTAACTAGTTTCCCATACTTACCCTTTTATTCAGTCTCTATCTTTTATTTACTAAAACAACCAATGCAAGTTTTTTGTATTGTATTTATTTTTATTTATTTATTTATTTTTTCTTCTTTTCTCTATCATTATTTTTGTTTCTTATAGTTTGTTTTTATCTTATATTGTTTATAATTTTTCATCTACTTATAGTTTTACCCAACCAGTACTGCTTATCTGAGCTTTGTTTATATCTTCTCCTAATTTTATACTTTAGGACCGGGTACGGTTGACAGCACTGGCGGTTGCCGGGTTGGTTACTTGCCGTTGCGCCTACAACGTGCTTGGTCTCCCATTCTCTTTTCTCCTGAAGACGGATTACCCGAAAATTTGAGTCTGTAAGTGTGTTTCCCTACTTTGTGTGTTGCTCTTTGTTAATCTCGAACTCGTATTGTGTCCAGTTTGGATCGTATTTCGTTTTATCAGTGAATTATATATATATATATATATATATTATATATATTATTATATATATATATATATTATATATTATTAAAATAAGCAGCAGCTTCGGCATTGACCAGTTTCTTGTTGACACTCTCTAGTTTTCGTATCACTTTGCGGTGAGACTCTGGTAGCTTCCAAAGAAGGTTAGCAAAAGACATTAACACACACAATAAGCATAGGTCAAACACGCAAAACTAAATTTTAATCACTGTTTTAATCACTAAATTAACAAACTAAATAAAAATACGTACAAGCTTTCGGCTCTCATTCGCCATCTTCAGGCGAAAGCTTGTACGTATTTTTATTTAGTTTGTTAATTTAGTGATTAAAACAGTGATTAAAATTTAGTTTTGCGTGTTTGATCTATGTTTATTGTGTGTGTTAATGTCTTTTGCTAACCTTCTTTGGAAGCTACCAGAGTCTCACCGCAAAGTGATACGAAAACTAGAGAGTGTCAACAAGAAACTGGTCAATGCCGAAGCTGCTGCTTATTTTAATAACATATGCTTAAGGGAAGACCTGCTGCCTTTGTACACAAATATATATATTATATATATATATAGATAACTACTAATATATATATATATGATAATAAATTTATATTTATAATAGATTTAATTATAATAGATATTTATATAGAACTAAGTATTGAGTAAACTACTATTGCCTTAATGCAGTTATTATTATGAACTACAGCCAGCATAGTGTCAAGCGCCTTACCTATTAACATAACTGCAAAACTTATAGAGAGCTGCTTTTCCCTGTAGTTTTTTTAGACTTATTGGATTTCTTTTTATAGACACTTATTTTCAGTAGAACAGCTAAATTTTAGGAGCTTATATTAAAAAGCTTGGAATGTCAGGCTTTATTTGTTTAAAATTGTAATGTAATTAGCAGAATGTTTCAGCTGTTCTCATGCTACGACATTACATAATCTAGATTAAAGTTACACATTTTAGCATTAACTAGATATACCAGATCTCTATAAATGAACCTCACGAATAGCTTTATTTCATAAGTACCATCCTTGGTTTAATGTATTAAATTCTTATCATTAAACTTTTGCAGAATGCTCCCGTGTTTATTTGTTATTAGTTTAATTTTTCGTAAATTTTAATATTGGTATTATTTTTTTAGCTCTGTGAAGTAGTTTAGAGCACCAGCTAATGTTATTATTTTCCCTTTTTTTTAGTGATTGGTTAGGTTAAACTTCAAGTAATCCAACTTTCACATAGCTTTACTGTTGTCATTTATCTTTTTTCATTTTGAGTTATTATTGTATTTTTTATAATAATTATTTTAAAAATATTTTAAGTTATATTATTTTAGGGTTAAAACGATAAACAAATTTTTTGTTGTTTATGATATTGAATATTGAAATTATGATGAATATTAATCTTATGTGAATATTGAATGAATATCATAACTTTAGTACTTTTTTGCAAAAGGATGTTACTTTTCCAAAATGTTGAAAACATGTTTTCTGTGTTGTAGAGTTTGTAAATTTATAACCGTAAGTTAAGCTTACCATTAATGCTTTGAATTTGTTCTTATGAACTTAGTTTTAGATGACTAAAAACAGGAAAGCTTATTGAAGATGAAAAAAAATATACTGTGTGTTATACATATTACTAATATAAGATTGATCATAGACAGACTAAGAGTTAAATGCATGAATAATAATTGGACTAAAAAAAAGAAGAATGAAGACTAGTTAAAGTACAGTTGAAGTCTGTATGGGAAGTAATATTATATACAAGACAGTTTTACACGTGCATCAGGATTACCTAAGGAGAGGGTATGACAGGAGTGAGGAGTGAGAGAAAAGCTGCCGAGTCAGCTGTGTTGCCGCCCATTCAGTAGCCCTAGCAGCAATTGGTAAGCTTGACGATTTCTTTGATTCTTCCAAATGAACAGTCAACTTGTTTGGCCTGGCCCTGTTGGATACTGTGAAGCCACGTCTATTTTTGTACAACTATTTTCTGTTTTGCTCTCTGTACTTGTAACTGACATCTGAGAATAGTTTTATAGATGTTTTACTTTGTCTATGGACCAGATATTTATATAAGAAAACGTATTGAGTAAACTACTATTGCTTTGATACATAACTTATTACGGACTACAGCCTTATGTATTATTATCACTGCAAAACATATGGAGAGTTGCTGTTCTCACTGGTTTTTTAAATCTTTTATTCGTGTGGACGAGGTGTTTGCGCACCCTATATTACCTCTATACAGTGATAAATAAATGCAATTAATGAGTGATGCACAGCTGTTATGCACTCAGACTAGTTTAGAGAACCAAGAACAATCGAATGTACGAATTGTTCAGACTACAAGGTGAGAATTTCGCATTTGGGATTGCAAGTTTTCGTAGAGCAGAGTCGTTAGAGATGTGGCTGGTTAGTGATAGCGGGACACACGTGGTTTAGAGCAACTAAGGTGAGGATTTCGACTTTGAGATTGCAGGTTTTCGTGGAGCAGAGTCGTTAGAGATGTGGCTGGTTAGTGATAGCGGGACACACGTGGTTTAGAGCAACTAAGGTGAGGATTTCGACTTTGAGATTGCAGGTTTTCGTGGAGCAGAGTCGTTAGAGATGTGGCTGGTTAGTGATAGCGGGACACACGTGGTTTAGAGCAACTAAGGTGAGGATTTCGACTTTGGGATTGCAGGTTTTCGTGGAGCAGAGTCGTTGGAAATGTGGCTGGTTAGTGATAGCGGGACACACGTGGTTTAGAGCGACTAAGGTGAGGATTTCGACTTTGGGATTGCAGGTTTTCGTGGAGCAGAGTCGTTAGAGAAATAGCTGGTTAGTGATAGCGGGACACAAGTGGTTGAGGGTGACTAAGGCGCAGGGCAGTAGTCGGAGGTTATTTTGGTGGTGATTTACATAACAATCAGTAATGAATCGGAACACCTGTTAGGGAGCCATATGCCTCGACCACCCCCCTCTGCAGCCTCTCCAGTTGTATTCTCAAATCACCATATCACACGCACAAGTCATGCTTATCTTCTTCATATGCACCAGACCTCCCTTTATAAATAAATACGGTAGCGCTCCTTATCTCATCTCATATCTTCTATCAATTAGGTCTTAACATTGTTAGCAGATGAAATATGTTAACACTCTCTAGTTTGAATAAGTAAACAAATGTTGTACTTTTGTGGCACAAAAAATACCTCCAAACTTAACTCTATTAACATAAGCAGATTGATATAGTTAAGTTATAGTTATATTAAAACTTACTACAGTTTTTCTTTGTAGTGTGTTGCTAAATGCGGTACATAAATCCATCAAGTTTAAACAGTTTGTTGCAAAGTTTAATACAGACTGGGTTTACATGTACTGTTTAAAATGCCTCAAACTCACACAGTTCATATCAGAGTTGTCATTAAAGGCGATTCTGCTGTTCTTACAATAACGTAGACTATAAAGTAAAGAAACTAATGACGTTATACAGACGATTTTTCAGATATGTATGGTTTATACCGTTTCCCATGTATGGAGTGTCATTACATGAATTTTATTTATTTTGAAAAAAAGCCAGTTATTTATGCTGTTGAAGGTGTCAGTATATTACATTATTACATTATTTTATATAATGTAAGTAACATTAGATTAAATATTTATTCAAAAACAGTTAAAACTTTTATCTTTTATTATAAGTAAAGTAAATTGAACATGCAAACACTTGATTTCGATGTTTATGCCTTTTGAGATCATTAATTTCCACTTTTGACTTTTTCTTGATATCTATGGGCATCCAAAACTTTATTTGCACCCAACATGCGTAGATCAAAATAATATTTTAAACAAAAACACCTCTAATGTGTAGATGTGCCCTATTTATTGTGATTAATATTAAATCTTCGAAAAATTGCTTCTTTGGCCAAATGTGATTTTAGAGAACATTTTTACTTTCCTGAACTACTAATTTCACGGTGTTTGAACTTTGGTTAATATGTAACTCACAGCAGGATTACTGGAAAAATTACTGTGAAAACTGGAAAATTTTTCAATGAAATGAAAAAATTGTGATTTCTGATTGATTTTAAAAGTTAGATCTTTACACATTTAATGGATTTTAACAAATTTTATGATATTTATTCAATTTTATTGCCAGTTGTCAATATTTATAAGTTAGTAGAGTTTCAATTCAGTGTTCCGGAAAATAAAGCAGATTGATGAGTTAGTCTTCACTTAATTTGATACATGAGTAAGTTCAGCCGGGCATCATTCATGACTGTAAACCATTACAGAGGTTATGACCACACTTGGTAGCTCTGACTGTGACCAAGTACTCTAAACCATTACAGAGGTTAGGACCACACTTGGTAACTCTGACTCTGATCCGCCACACAAATGGCATAGTTTTAAAGTGTAGTTTTATTTTATTTAGCTTTTCATTGAAATATTGGTTTATGTTTTAGTTTCTTTTTTTGAGATTTGGTCAAGACAGATCCTATTAAGCTGTAGGCAATAAAGTGTAATCATTTAAGAAAATTAACTAAACATCATGTAGAACATTATAGTGTAATTAAAGGTTGCGTAAACAATGACGCGAGACATGAAGACTTTGGGCAAAACAATCACCTGACGGAGGCAGCGAACTGCATCAACAGCTGCCACTTGTCCGGGATGTGCACCTGAACACGCGTCCATTTTGCATTTCATATTAAGCCTTCCACTATCGGAGACCATCTCGCCAGGTGACGTTGCGATTTCGTAATGACCAACTTGAAATCGTAACCTTGCACGAACTTGAGCGGAAGCTCGGACAAGACCATCTGGCGGTGCATCAGTGCGTCACGGATGTCTCTTCGGTAGCTGCCTTTCTTCAGGTCACCTATGACTAACCTTTTATTGTAAGGCGCCATGTATTCTATCACAAAAGGTAAATAGACTTGATAATTATGGAGTGTTGTCCAACCAAGGGGAGAGAAAGAAATTTAGAAAGTAAAGGTTCATTCTGACAAATTTAAAAAAAATTATAACTTGAAAATTATTCAATTAGTAATGACATCATTCAATTCAATAATTAGAAACTTAAAAGTTATTTAATAAAATTAACATTATATTATTTTTGTCAGAGTTATAAAATATGTTGGAATTACAATATATATTTCAGTCTAGGAAATTCGTTGTCTACAAAATTGTAACTTTTGTCAAAAATGGGACTATTGGATACTTTGAAATATTATGGATACTTTATTTGTTTGTAATTATAAGAGCTGTGTTAATAATCAATCTTTTAATAAATTGCATGGGGGCTAATTTTGCAGGTATAGTGGTATTGTTTTAGGGCCATTGTTATTAGTACGTCGAATGGCTATTTTTTAAAAATATATCTTGCGTCACTTTACCTAAGCCACTTTCAGGTTTCCTTTGTCAGGATTGAAAGCTATTTTCGTTCTTTTATAGGATCTATCTGTTAAATTTACGGTACTTCGAGTAATATTTGTATTAGTTAGTTACAATAGTAGGTATACTAGAAAAAAATTGGTTGCATGCATAGATGATCTGAATTGATAAGTCAGTCGTATTGGTCTGTAATGGAATTTTAAACACTGTCCATACTGTTTGTAAAGCTGTGTTCTTTGTTGAAAGAACTTGAATTAATTAAATGGCTTAAACGAGCTACAATTATTATAAGCTGTAGTAGAGAAGGATGCAAAAGAAGGAGGGAAGAAGTGCACGTGTGGTTTAGAGAGCCTAATTAGACTACGTACAAGAGCAGTGAGTCATGCAGCTGGCCGTGTCCACGTGCTGCCGCTTCATTGAGCCCCGCAGCCAGGAAGAGCCTCAATTACCTCAAACACACCAGCTAGCTTCCTCCTCCCGCCACCTGCTCCTGTGTGTTTCGCACACCTCATCGACCCAGCATGCCGGACCTCGCGGTCCTCACCTTCCTCTGTCACAGCCGCCCATCACCCACCCGCTACTCTTTCTCACCACTTGTACATTTGCCAACCCCATATGGGCTACATAATAGCACTTGCATGTCCTTTATTTTTTTCTTTTTTTAGCCTGTGTGCAAAACTATAGCACAACAATATATAGTAAGAAACAATAACTGGGAATAGCACCAACAACTTATGTTTGAGGTATTATTATTTATATGGCATTCATTATGATATTAAATTTTAATTATAGCCCAAGATGTTAGAACGAGAAACTTATTAGAATACAGTATGCTGAAACAGTGGTTTTCTTATCGATAAGAACAAATAGGCCATAAGCTTCTTTTGTGATATCCAAAAACAGCAAGTACACGGCCGTTAGAGCAACGTATCACCTCTAATAGAGAAAACAAGTAGAAACGTACTTAGGGCTGAGCAAGAAAACAAGTAAATGTGAATTGTAATAGAGAATGAAAAGGGAGTTTTCTCTTTAGAAGTGGAATAGATGTTCAAAATGAAGATCTTCTAAAGAGGTCTAGGAAAGGAAGACTATTATAGTTGGATCAGGAGATGCAACACCTGAAGCCAAATGATTTCTGAGACGAGAACATTCATATTATACCACGACACTCTGGTGACTTGCAATAAATATATGTACATTTTTAAGAAAAGTATAACCAAACAGCAAAAATAATAAAATAGATTGAGATTTATAAGGAAAATAAAAGTAAATCTGCGCTCAACTCTATTATGAACTAATGTGTAATAAAATTCAAGTAGACTACCCAATTCGGGTATTTCCATTTAAAACTGGATATGCAAATTTCTATTATAATGAGATTCTTTAATTTCTTAATATTTCACATAGATAGTAAATAAAAGTAACGTATGGTTTATTTAATTTAATCGTTTGAATTTACAGTGGCTTATCTTAGTACCAATATGATTAATTTCGATCGAATGGTACAGTTCAAATAACAATACTGGTAATAAGGCAGTGGCGTGACACTCATTTTGGGCGTTCATAATACTTTAACCTTCAAAATTACAAAAAGTTCTCAAAATATTTAATTTCATGGAATTACATCTTATTAGTCCCAGACTTTCATGTTATTATTGTACTCGTATACATACACAGTCATCACCAATTGTTAAATTAAATTAACTGGCTATGCAAACAAATAAACTTTCAACTATTTGAAAAAACTAGTTTTGAAAAATTTAAAATAAATATATTTTTGATTTGCAAATAATACGGATGAAAAATCCGTTTAAAAACAATATTATACGCATAAAACATAAAAAAATTACGACCTTGAAAACTCATATTGCTCTACATTTTCCGGTTTTTTTTTTGTTTCCTTTTGATTTTAATTTTTTCTATTTTTACACCCTCAAAATGCCGCCCCCTAGGACCTGCCACCGGTGGCGGATGACCCCTCCGCCCTCCAGATAATATATCTTCTATGTATATCTCATGGAAATCATTGAAATATTTGAATTTTTGTCATTAAACTTTTAAACATCAATTTCATTTCAGTCCAATCTATTAAAAAATTACAATGTCAATATAAACAAACAAATCCGACAAGTGTAGCAGGTGATCCATTAGTTATGAATAAATATTCCATTTTTATGGCTTTACTGCTCTTTGCTGTAATTGAAATTTTACGATTTTATAAATTGCTAATTTTCTGTTCATTTTTTTGGGCTTAATTTCATTGTTTTTTAATCAGCTGTTTGGAGTAAAAAAAATCTCTTTTTGAAAACATAAATTTATTATAACAACCTTGCTGTTAATGTAATTTTGAAAAAAAAATGCCTCATCTGATCCACCATAAAATGCTGTATTTTTAAGTATAATTTCATTTTGATCCGTGAAACCTTATAGCTTGTATCTTCTTCACAAGCTTTCAGATAGAATCATAAGTCAAAAGTGTTATTTTATTAAAGAAAAAGAAATCAAGTTGTTTCAAAAATCTGAGAATTTCTTCAGTTATTGATTTTGCCGATTCCATGATATTGCTAAAAGTTCAAGACTCTTAGAATTAGAAGTTAGAATTTTAGCATCAACTACAAAATAGTAATGAAAAATGTTCCTATTCTCTTTGAAGAAAACTTTCTCTTTGAGAACGTGATACTGTTGGTACCTTTAATTAAGGAATTCAGATCAAATTGATGATCTAGATGATGATTAATCCTAAAAATTATCTGGGTTGTAAATATTATTGGTGCTAATTAACCTACAAGCCATACTCATTGTGCCTGTACAGCAGTGAAGGTAGGATGTATACATGTCTTGGTGCTCAACACAAAATACAACATCTACAACATTAACTTATATAAACATTGTTTAAGTATTTCTGTGGCAATATAAGTAAAAGTACAGTTTTTAAAGTATTGCATGTTGAAAGTGAGTTTTCAGAAGTAATTGTGGGTACAGTTGCAGTGTTGTTCTCGTGAGAGCTAGAAGGCTTGAGATGTAGTGGTTGTTTGAATTATTACAGAGTATTTAAGTGTGGTGAATAGCCGATTGCGAATGACGTTTGGGAGTTGGTAATGACCTATTGGGAGGAATGTTTGAATACAGGACTACAAAGCAACGAGTGGGTCAGGCGAACAGTCCATTGTGCCGAGAGACGTCTTTAGACGGCGACTATAGAGAGTCACCTGAAAGGATGATAACCAGTTTGAGCTGTAAATAAGGAGACAAGTACCCTCGAATCAAATGTAAATAAATGACGGTTGCTTTGAATGTGTTTAAAGGTTTGATCACGAAACAGGAGAGGGAGGAGGTGATGCAAGCGAGCCTGATTTATCTCTCGAGTGGACACCAGCGAAATGAGTTCTCGCTCGGGCAGACAAACAGCCGGCCAGCCAAATAACGCCGAGTCAACACAGCATTGCCACCTCTGGCCAGCGCAAATAATTACAACCACATCGATCTGCCTTTAATGAAGGAGACACTTGCACGAGCAAACAAATGTTTTACCGTCCCTAGACCTCTCCCACTCTCTTTGGATTCGCTTCAGTAACCCAGAGGACCTTTTCTCTCTGTACAAACATTCCACATGCTAGTATTATGTTCAGTATCATGGAACAGTCTGCTTCAAACATTATTTTAGTTTATTTTTCGTTTGTTTGATTTTACTTTCTATTATTACATATTATACACATATAAGAGGGGTTAGAAGACCCTAATTTTTTTAAATGGGAATAGAAAATATGTACTAATTTTATAATGATCCAAGCATGTTATTTCATAGGAAAAATATATAATTACTGGTTTGTGGAATGATAAATTTGAAATATTCATTAGTATTTCTACTGTAATAAACTTGGGAAAGCAACATTGATGACCCCAAAATAGAATTACCTGGTAACGTGAATTGTCCAAAATTAATTAATAAATATGTATATTAGTTGTATCATAATATCATGGGAGGTGAAAGTCTATGACTATGTGCATTGGAAACAAATATATAAATTAAACCTAATTGTACATTGTAATCTAAAAGCATTGATTGAACCAAATGCATGGAAAAAGAAAACATACTGTAAATAAGTTTACACAAAAATTCAGGCATCTTTATAAATTAAGAAAATGATTTTTTTTTTAAAAAAAGTCAGGTTTTAAAATATTTTTAACAAGACCTCAAATTAAAACTATGTATGACGACACCTGAAGCGGCTTAAAGGTTTTGTTGATGGATAGTCTACTAAACAGAACAATGCCAAGAACAATTTTCTTCGAAAGTACACACTTGTCCTAGTTTTAATGAAAAGGGTATATATTGTGTAGGTAATTTTCTCTTTCAGTAGTGTTACAAGTAGTAAGCAATATATTTTGCCATTTTTGCTTAAAGCAACAGCTTTTGTTTTCATATATATACGTTTTTTTAAACTATCAGCTGTTTGTAAATCTTCTTGTGATTTTATTACCAGTTGTTTTAAAAGCAAATTAGTAAAATAATCGTAAATCTACGCCAGTAGCAGTTTTCAATAATGTTTACATATAAACAGCTTTAGTATAAATGATTCATACAAATTTACATATACGTACAGAAATGTAGTAGTAATGTACCTTGGTTGGTTCAACAAAGGACCAACTTCCACCAAATACTTCCACGTTTTCGCAACCGTTGTAAAGACGTGAGGTAAAGCATCATTTCATTCTAGTTTTAGGCTCTTCCTTGTTCATGGACATGCTCACGTTAACTAAAACATTGTGATGAAACAAAAATTGAAATGATTGTATTTTAAACTGATATACAATAATAATTTTTATGGATTTTTGAAGGAAACGACCTTGTCTCTCCGTTAAGATGTAACAAATTGGTTCAATAGTCATGGAATCACAAGAGTATCAATGATGGAATTCGTGAAAGACTTAGATAATTAAAATGTAATATACGGAATATGAGGTGGAAATGGTCGGACTTCTGACGTGGAGCATCTTCAAATACACCACAATTTGCAGCCAATCTACATGAAATATTTGTATCTAGGATTACCTGCAGAAAGGCAAATAAAATGAGGATCGCCTTTTGTTAATAACTTATTGCTGTCTATAAATACAGTTGAAACAAGTATAAGATTTTAAAAAACAAATGTTTGATATATATTGAAAATGATAATGTGAAGGGTTTTTTGAGACTATTAGAATGCCGGCTATTAAATACAAACTGCACACATTCCTTTCCTGCTTGTGCTTTATAACGCGTTTTTAGAAGAGTACAGCTGGCCTCACACTCACTGTTAGTTCTGGTCCAGAAATAATTCAACACCACATTTCAGAACCTCATCCTCACAACTTATGTGATTTCAGTCAATGACAGGGTTAAATATTTATTTTGGCTTAAGAGAAAAATTTATATCTACATTTTTATCAAAAACAGTTTTATATTGAACGAACATTTTGACACGAACATGTTTGATCTAAAACATTGCGTTAAGTTCAAATCTGTTTGCTGTGGAAATAATAATTGCCATTATTATGCTCTGAAACATGGATCCTGTAGGAATTCACGCTGACCCATAGAGTTCATTTCGTCAAGTCATATTAGTAAAAACTTGAGTGTGAATGTACAAATATAGAATATTTACATAGGATGTGTAGAAAAAAAAAAGTTATAAATGGTTGTTACAATAATAAATAATTGATTTGAATGAGAAGGTTGTCGATTCGAAAGTTGTGAGTAAATCAATGAAAGCACTGAGTCGGAGTAATGCTAAGTAATTAGAATTTGAGAGTGGTTTATTGAAGTAGGGAAATAAAAAGCTCCCAACGACTTGCATCAGGTGTGTGGTGATGCTTTTCCAGCAATAAAATGAGCAGTAAAATGGTGATATTTCCATCTAAAATGTTGATTCATATTTTATTTATGGTGCACAAAAATAGGTTTCTCTCCGTAATCACATTAAGCTTCTTCGAGCGTGAAATGCACAATGGGCAAAGCAAAATTTTACGATTCTATCGGTCTTTTAGCGAAGGCAGAGTTTTATTAATACTAGGGTTGTTTCTTCAAATGAAGATGACAGAAAGGGCGTAGGTTTAGATTTGATTGCTTCATCACTATAAAGTGGGAGATTTATTGGTCGAGTGAGAGGTGCGCGACATGTTTTACGCGCGTGTATAATGCGACATAATGGGGCCTAATGGTTGGTGTTTGGAAGGGCCGACCGTTGGCGGGCCGGTAACGCTGACACTAGACTTGTGTCCCACCGCCGCCCTAATCTGCCCTTCATCTATTCAAACTTCTATTTACAAAGGGCGCTGTTGACAGGTCGCAGAGTCACGGGTAATTTCACCGAAAGGTAAACTTATATCGCGTCCCTTGGTTCTCACTCTCTTCCATCTTCGACAACCCCTTGTCACACAAGACCCTTCCATTTGTTGTAGGAAATCAACCAGTGTTTCCCTTTCCATTGGCCCACCTTAGCGAGTACCCTTTCTCCCTGTTGGCTTACCCGTCTTTAATAGGCATTCTTTTCAATTAATTTTCCATTCACTATTCATCTCTTTCTGCTAAACTAAACCTATATGTTTTAAAATTTGTCACCATTGAAGACAAACTGTTAAGCTTTGAATATTTGACGGCAGTTAACATAATCAAAATACCCTCTCAAACTTTTATTCGTATAATTAGATTTAAGCTCACTTCGTTTCCTTAAATAACTTCAAAACCAAGTCATAGAGAAGTCTCGAATTAATATAACTATGTTGCCACATCAGCTTACTGCATATGCTAGGACAGTTAAAAGACCTCCCGATATAAGATGATGAATATAGACATTCCGCTTTCTGTTATCATAAATGAGTCGATGGACGTAAAGTAAAACCTGGCCTCTGTAGCAAGAAATTAAAATCTGAACATGTCTTTGGCAAGACGTGGTGTAAAAGTGACTTAAGCAATGTATAAACAGTCAGAATTTTTCCATCTGAAGCGTCTATTATTTTCCATGGTATGTATACTTTCCTCATTTTCTAAGCGGCTGTTATCCGGGTGCAGAATTACTGAATGTTATGAACGGATAGTAACTGGTAAAATATCCATGCTGAACAAAAATGGGTCTTTATTACTTTACACAAAAATCAATCTTCAAATTTACGTGATTTGGACTCAGCAAGTCAATATTCAATAGCAAAAAGCGCCTTAATGCTTTCTCATGAAGTATTTTACATGTTGGGAGACTACTTGTTGAATCTATCATACCAACCGATACAACATGAATGCAACGAATACTACGTATTCAAACGCGTTGATTAATACAAAACATATATAAGTACAAACATAATTTTTTATATGGCTTTTTAAAATTATTTAAATAATTTTTTCTACATATCTTCAATAACTGAAAATGTTCGTGTTTCATTAGAACAGTTTATCGAATTATATATGCAAAAATATTTCTTTGCTCACATGTAAATATTAAATAAAAATAATAGGATTTATAGACAAACTTGTATTATTGTCGAATCACTATATCATAATGTAAATTTGAAAACAAAAAGTTACAGAATGAGTGGTCCAGACTCCCGGCAAAATAGGTGGAGGTTAAACACTGTCGAGGCTACCGCCAGGTCGATTCAGCCTTGAGCTACTCTTATATCTCGGACTGCACACCCAGGCTTGTTCTTAAAAATATTAGTTACTTTACGAAAAGACTTCTGTTATGTACATTTCATCATGAATATTACAGCATTTTTAGAAAAATATATTGTCTTTGTTTCTCACAGTTGTGTTACCTTTCAACGTTTCTTGTAATTTATTTATGATATAAGCACTGCTTACAGTGACGATTTCTCAATCGAACGATTTATGTGGATTTGAAAAAGGTGTCTTTTCTAGTAAGATTTAATCGACAAACAAGTATTAAAGTTCAATTCTTTTTTACTCCTAAGTCTGCTGTGGGAACAATGCAGGATCAAATCTTTTATCATAGTTGCATATATTTGTTTGATTTCATAATCAAATGATCGTAAAGTGAAACTCAATGATGATTTTTTACATCTTCATGAATTGTTTGACCCTCATGCATAAATCAAAATTCCATGATAATAATCTTAACACAGTAATGCTTCACCCAGAGCAGAGAACTATGAATGTTGAAAGCATATTTGTGGATTGCATTAAATAATGTGTACTATAATGCGCAAGCAGAACAGTCACAAGATGTATTTATAACTGAAGGAGTCGCACATAATAAATGACGCCATGTTCTATTAATAAGCTCTACCGTTTTCTAAAAGATGCCATATAAGCGGTTTTATGAGACAATTATGTAGAGGCAATTAAATAATCTCGCAAATATTATCAGGCAATGACTACTTTTCAAAAACTGATAAATTATACTGTTTTTAGTATTATTAGAAAACTATACGTGTACTACGAACTATTCCTCATGCCTCACCTTTTCTAAATTTGTGACATTCAGAAAAATTCAGTCAGCTTTACACCTTATATGAGAATTACTGACCTTCTTGAGCTACTAAAAATGGATTAATCAATGAATAAAGAAATATTGACTAATATATTGATTACCAAACACAAGCCAAGAAAGGGTAAAGAAGAAATATGTTAAAGTTAATACGGTATTAAAATCATTTCTGTAATTTTATATCAATAAATTTTTCTTCGTAAACAATTCCATATATCTGTATATAAAACTGGACAAGCAGAACTTTCCCCAGGGAGCCAGCAACCATAAGGCAGCCCTTGATAACATTGTTACTGCATAACGTTCACCTTCACTCTTTAAGAAGTTATTATAGATATCAAAATTTGAACATCGCTTACTTGACTGATTTAATTATAACTTATAAACTAAGACTATTCTCCTGATAAATACCTTCATCAACCTTTCATCCTATATCACATTTATATTTATTTGTTGACATAACTTCTTTAATAGTCCTTTTAATACGTCTATTTCTCTGTTATTGTAAGTATAATGTAATCATCAAAAAATTTGGTTTTAACGGATTTCAATTTTTGAGGTCTGCTGAGTATGTTTAGAAGTTTTATTTTTAAGTCTGCAATTGTAGCTGTGTTTCAAAAAGCAAAAAAATGACTGCACTAATTGAGATGATTTCCACAATTTGGAAATACTAAAATCAGCATTAAATGCAAAAAAAAACCAGAATTTTTAAATAACAGGCAGGGTCAGTTCAGCATATATTGTATATATATTTAAAAATTTTGACTTTCTGATTAAATTTGAAAGATTCAGAAACAATATGTGAAGACAATAAAGTATCAGAAGAATTAATACACAATTTCCAGGTACTAAGATATTACTAGGTACGTGAAAAAACATATTAGAGGCAAGTCAAAGTTTATATTGAGGTTTATATCTCAAAGATGTTTTATTGGCAAGTGTTTAATGCTGGACTTCATCTCGATAAACAAAAATGGTATACATATAAATACTAGAAACACAGAAAGAACACACATAAAATAAATCACAAAAACTCTCTACTTGATGGAGATAGATGAAATATAGTAAAGGTTTTCCATGATCTCTTTTATGTATACTCGTTTTGTGAATTTAGTTTATTTAGTTCATGGAACTGTGATTTAATTAGTGTATATATATATATACATATAATAATATATTTTTTAGTATATATATTTTTTATCCTGGAAAATTGACCGAACCCCGATTAGAGAACACACCTATATATATATATATATATATATACCAAAAAAGTTATTGGTTAGTATCGTTTAAACTCTGAGGATGACCCCTTGTTTTAGTTGAAACATTTTAGTCATTTCTCTGATTTTCTTATTGCAATTTAGTATTGAGATATATATATATATCAATGATCAAACCACAATAAGAAATGGGAAAACAAGACTAAGATCTTTCAACCGTAACAAGCGGTCTTCACGTGTTTATGTGAAAGCTTATATATATATATATATATATATCTCAATACTAAATCGCAATAAGAAAATCAGAGAAATGACTAAAACGTTTCAACTAAAACAAGTGGTCATCCTCAGAGTTTAAATGATACTAACCAATAACTTTTTTGTTAAGACGAATACCACTTATTTTGGTTGAAAGATATAGTTATTATTCTGATATTCTTACCGTGATTTAGACATTGATTTTTATTACACCTGTTTATTGTGGAATCTTTTGTATATGCATAAATGTGCTAGAAGTTACTCATAATGATTAATAAATAATAACAGAGTTGATAATTTTTGGTCATTCATTGTATAACATATTACAGTCAGTCATTGACTATGATCACTCAGAAAAAGTCCATTGTTTAGAAGTAGTTTTTTTAAGCATGGTCATAACTCTGCTCACTGAGAGCTGTTTATCAGGGTGAGAAGTTTGCTGGGCTTGTTTGGTTAAACGAAAGCATGGTTACGAGCCACGAACAATATGTCTGCTAAGCCAACAGAGTGATGCCACTGCCTGTTAGATAAGCAAATCTGGTCGCTCATCGTAAACCTTATATCTCAGCATAACCGTGCCTGCTCTTGAAGGCATCAAGTTTTATGCCTTCTGTATCATCGCTCGATCTTTAGGGTCGGCTCTCCTTGGCAGCTTGCCAATATTGACAAATCAAACTTCAAACATCTTTCTTGAATGCGCTGTATATTAATGCTAATAAAAGTTTATTAAAGTTGGAAGGATATCTACATTATTAAAGCAGTAATCTTCTAATTACTGCGCGCTTTTTTATTAGTTTTTGAGTAATTGTTCGCATAGACAGTTTTATTTTTGTTTCTTATATATATGTCAACTGCTAATACATAGTAGAACATTCAGAAAGAAGTAAAAACATTTATTTAAATATAATTTTGATATTTATATTGCCCAGTTGACGTGAAAGCCAATCAAAAATTTTCAGTAAGAATAAAGTTCAAACAACAGCATGTAATTTGATGTTAGAACCCTGATTTTTACTAGTAACAACCCTTCTCAGAGTCAGTTGGAAAATAATTTTGTGAATGACTGTGAGAGGGCAGTTACAGGTCGAATGATCCTAGTCACATATTAAAATGTAATACTGTTTTATCAGTTATATATATTTGGCCAAAAAAAATCCAAAAGAAAATAAAAAAATTTAACACAAAAAATGATATGGCACAATTTTGTTGATTACAGTGGGTTTATTATTTCATGATTATGGTTATGTTCATGTTTGTAGGTATTTTTGTCAACATCACTTTCAACTGAGGTGGTGAAAACTCTAAGTTCACTCAGACGTCAATGTTTTTCAAGTTAAGAAAAAAATGATAAGAAAAAATGATAAGAAAAAAATGTGATAATTTGCACCTCAATTTATAATAATTAATTTATGAACGACAGTTTTTGGTGGGTTGTTGTTTTGTATTACATTAGTCTAACTTAAACAGTACAATTCAATACAACTTCAATTAAATTGTCCTGTTTTTAACTGACAAGATGTTGACAGTTGAAACTTTTGAGGGAGCAAATGAGATATTTCGAGAAGAATGTGTCTTCACAGATGGGCTCGACGCTGGGGGATGTGTCTTTGGACAACCCGCCCGCAGGCTGTTGACACATAAGAGCCTCCACCAGACTATTATTCTGATAGACTCAACAGACACCGTTGCAGCCATGTCAGCTACCAGCTCTACTAATCTCTTTTAAAATATGATGTGAACAATCAACTGATGCAGCACTATTTTATAAAAATTTACATTACTTAATCAAAATGTGAATTCATTTTTCAGTAATTACTATGCTCATCTACTTAGTAGTATTCTTTTAATACCTAATCCTTAATAATTACGAAGACAATAAATCTCCCTTAAACCATTGATTGCTGGAATATTGACCCGTTAGGCATGTTGCGTGTGGTTAATTAATTGGGATTAATTGAGTGGGTTTATTGCCGTGTTCAGTTTACTTTACTGTGTTATATTATAGTAATCATAAAAAAAGTTCTGTTGAGATTTTAATGGATTACATGTTCTGAGGGCTTCAAAGTCCTATCTTAACATTTAACTAGAAGTTTGAGGCCACGCTAAAGGCTACACTGCTTGCCGGATCAAATTCATATTTACTCAATGGGGAGTATTTAAATTTTTGTGCGAGATTAAATTATGGAAAAATTTATTTTGGTAAACGGTGTCACCTTTTTGGCCAAACTACGAGTATGTTTCTAAACTTTTTTCTTTTAACTGTAGAGTGCTGAAATTGCGGGATTATTATGAAACTGAGTGAAGCAATATACAAAAAAAAATCAGATTATTAAAACCACTAGAAAGGTATTTTGTGCAATTAAAGATAAACATTTGGACTTACAATTGATTCTGGATGCCTGTGGGCAGGATTGAAGTAATCCCGTTTGACGGATAGAAACGAAATTATACCCAAATATAGCACCTTATCTATTGATGACCGAAGTCTATACTTACAAAACTATTGGGAACTAAAATTGCAAATTATGAGCATTTATAACCCATGTTATAATTACCCGAACTATAAGTACAAGAAAACTGTAATTTTTTATTAATATTTTGGCAATATTCAATATATAAAATATATGGCAATATATTTTCAATATATAAAAGGTCAGTTTGGCATAATTTCTTTTAAACGTGACTAAAGATTGGAAGGTTGAGAAAATGATATCAGTTAACACTGATTGACGTTTCTAAAAAATTGAACCAAAAATGTCTCCTTAAAGAGGGATAAATTTAAGAACTATTACAGCATCACAAAAAGATGTATTTATCTACAGTTTATTGATTTATATTTTTTTTATTTTTATCACTACTAATTTATATAATATTATTATAGTACATTATTTATAGAATATGAAATTGATACCCAAAATACCCTATTTAAAATTAGTGTAACTGCATAAGTTCAAGAATCTTAGACTACTGAAAATTGTAATATGTCTCAAAAATAGTGAGCGACTTAGAATAACACCAATATGTGAATCATTTAATGCAAAGTGCAATGAAAATTAAAACTTAATAGAAAATTGGTCTACAAATTATCAAAATGTAAACTCTACTTATTAAAATGAATTATAGTATACTAGACATGTTTGTTTTTAAATATTAATAAATGTATATTTAATACATTTTGCATTTGTTAAAAATTAATAAATATTAAAAATTACTACAGATCCATTCATCAAAAAACAAGAATTTCTTATTCTTGAAGTAATTTATCATGAAAACAAATGATTAATAAGCATGAAGACAGAAAGTACTATCACACATGAACAGCTTGTTTACTTGGAACGAAAATCAATATTTCGTATATAAAATTTAATTCATGACAAATTAAAATTAAAATTAGAAATTAGAAATAATTACTTATATGTGTATCAGTTTATTTTTTAGTTGGTTTATTATATATTAAATAATATAGAAGTATACACAATATGCTATTCCTCATCTTAATTGTTATTATTATTTTATAATAATAATAATTTTATTTTTATAACATATATATGTATATATAAGAAGTATATATAATATTATTATCTGTTTTATAATAATAATAATACTTATTAATATTATTATTTTTAAAAATATTATTATTAAAAATGTTGACATGCATGTTTAGTACGTTTAGTAATATCTTTAACTGTGGTATATTCGAGTTAAGACTATTAAAGTTTTTTTTATTTATATTGTTTGTTACCTAATGCATTTAGTACCTCAAAAATTCATATATATCTATATATATATTTATATCTATATAAAATAAATAAAAATAAAAAGTCGTTATCAACCTTTGGAGCGATTCACTTCTTTTCCTGAAGACGAGGACATCGAAATATAGTAGTGAGTTCAGTGGTTTCCGTTCTATGTGTTCTTTTTTAAATTCTAGTTTATATCTATATAGATTTATACCTATAGATATATAGGTATAAATATAGATATAAACAGATAAACCATGAATGGTTAGGGATTCATTCATTTTATTTTCTGGTGGAATGTTTAGAATTCATTTTATTGATTTTCAGTTGATTCTGAAAAACTTCTATTATTTTGGATAGTAAAAAGTATAATATATATATGTAAATTTTTCGTTGTACTACAACTACAACTATTTTTAAGGTTTTTACGTAACATTATGGCAAGAAAAAAGTATTGATTTCAATACTTCTTGAGTCAAAGTTAACAGATCGATATAAATTAAAATACTAGGCTGATATTATTATAACCATCTAAAAGTACAAGGTTATATTTATACATAATATAAAATATTAAATTTAGTCATAATTATCTAGCATATTTTTTTAAAAAATAGTAGATTTCCAAGTCTTGTTTTTTAGTTTGCAAATTGATATAAAAATAACAAATAAAATAAAAAATAAGTTGTTATATTATTGACCTATTCATTGATGTTTAATTTTCTGAAATCGCTGTTCATGTCGGCTATTATACATTATTGTCAGTAGTATTCTGTAGAAAAAGCTACTTAGAACAATATGCAATATGTCTCTACCTATAAATCACACACACACGCACAAACACACACGCACAAACACACACACACACAAACACACACACACACACACACACACACACACACACACACCACATACACAGATACACAAACAGGTTCTCAATTACGCATGCAGTCTCGCACTTGAAAATATGCTCGGTTTATGGGCAGAAGCTGAATTTCGAAAGTGTCATGTTAACGGCAAGATACACATTACCTATGGAAAAATAAATTGTGTCTAAAATTGATTGCTATAGTTTCTATTAGTTTCGTTGATATTGAGATTAATTGTTAATTTCAACGAATCCAGTCTTTATTCAGGATAGCTCTTTCTTTGGATGTTACCATCACTTCTCATTAACACGCATTAATTATTATATGAAGCTATAGAATTATACTTTATGAACATAAACTTGCTTGAAAACGACATTTTACTTGAATATGTGGAACTACTTTGCGGTTTATTATAATGACTTCAGAGAACTTAGACTAACACAAACGATATTGGCTAAATGTGAGCTTAAGATGAGCTGGGATCGACCAGAGCAGCAGAGACTATCTGGCTTTGATATAATTACTGAGATTGATTGTGTGGAGGTCTGTATTGATGCAGGGCTAAATTAACAGGCGATGAGACGCTGGCTATAAATAAGTGAACATATTGGCGGGAAAGCCAGGCCTCTGGGGCGGTCAATTGTCAGATATTCCACCTGTCAAAGGGGGTCTCAGGTCAAATGATAACGGAGCTTATCTAAATACGAGTCAGTGGGATGTGGCTATTGTTGCAGAGCCAGCAAATCCTAGGCATTATCTATGCGACAATGGGCACCTATTTATCTAGGATTATGTTGATGAGGGGGCGTTGTGACGTCCAATGCATAGGTAATGCGGTCTTGGAGAGATTCAATTAACTGGCTGTCGACTGAGAGCCGCTGAGTAAACACCAGAGTAATTAACAGGGGTGGAGTCAGCAGCCTTGATCAGGTAGCCAAGATTTAAAATTGCCTCTCCACTACTTTAATCCTAGTGAGGCAAACAATGCTTTGCGATAAAAAGGCCAAACCTTTGAAGAACTGCTTTGCGAAGCTCCAGCCAAGCTTGCTGTCCGGCTTTGTTGCCTTTCAATCCCCTCTGTCCCTCTCATAAAGCGCTAAATGAAACCACTGTCAATTACTTCGATGCACAGCCTCCAATCCGGCACCAACAAACAAACTAATTGGTTTTATATGTCGCTGCATTCATTCAAACAAATATAAATGAATTAATTCTATTTTTTGATGACATATAACAGGGATATTTTGCAACTTGAAAACAAAGTAGCAAATGATTGGACCTACCTTTGTGGAATGAAATTTAATGCTTTTATTAGTAACACAAGGTTGGCAGTTGTTAATATGATAGAGATCGATATAGGGATTCCATGCCAACTATAGGAGAGTAACAAGGAAAAAGAGATAACCCCTTTCAATATCGAGAATATAAAACTCAGTAGTAAAAAAGAGCTTGTGTACACTGTTAAGATGAGAGTCAGCTTGCAGTTCAATTTAGCCTGTATCAGCGTTATGATGTGATTTCAGAGCTTTGATAACACTTTACTAATGACTCTGTCGTATTAATGGCACTAATCATGTTGTAAAAATCATTCTAAGAGCCAAACGTTATAAATAAAGTTTTTTTAAGTTTATTGAATGACATTATTTCTTATTGTACATAATCCATAAAATGTAGTTAAATCTAAGATGTAATAATTTAACGGTTCTAAAAAGTAACGGAAATAACGATATTTTAGATCAATTTAAAGAAATATTAATCTGAAAGTACACTTAAATATAGCTATCCTATAGATGTGTTACACTATTCTATGTTAAATGTAATTACAAACTAATTAATGGTCAATTAAATGACTTATTTTATTTCACAATGCCATTGTGTTTCCGGCGTGCTTGGTCCCCCATTCTCTTTTCTCCTGAAGACGAATCATCCAAAAATTTGAGTTTGTATGTGTATCTCTTTCTCTGTGTGTTGCTTTCCTTTATTTTTGAACTGATTTGCGTCCAGTTTGGATCGTTTTATCGAATTTTAAGTGAAATATATATATATATATATATAGGTTATATATTTTATATATATAATCTATGTATATATAAAAAATTTCACACAAACACGTGAAATAATAATCAATGATCAAACCACAATATGAAATGGGAAAATAAGACTCTGATCTTTCAACCGTAACAAGCGGTCTTCGTCAGGGTCAAAAACCAAAAACCCCTCAACTTCTGACGAAGACCGCTTGTTACGATTGAAAGATCTTAATCCTCTTTTCCCATTTCATATTGTGGTTTGATCATTGATATATATATAACTAAAACAAAGTAATACTAAAACGAAACACTGAACTAAATACAAAGTGATTCCAAAAACATTTACCTAATGTATGAAAACTGTACCCAAAATTTAAAAGAGGAATTGGATTTAATTTCCAGGTGTGATGAAAATATTTCAACATGAAGCAGTTACCTAAGTCCACGTTATTATTGTAAGAGTCAGAGTAATGAAAAAGAAATTCTGTAAACAAGTATGCTAGATTATGTTTATTTGAAGAAGTTTTCTTTATGACTGTGTTGTGAGAGTGTGTGCAAACATTAGTAGCACTGCGGGTCTCTCCATGAATAGAGGGTGACTTGTCGTAAAGGTTTAGTGGGGAGTTTTCTCGAATCTGTCCTGACGTAACGACGGTGTTTTGATGACAGCAGTGGGCTGGCAATGTGAACTGAGAATTTGTTATCACTTAGGGGAGGGTGTGCAGTTTACTGACCACCTATATTGAGCGTTGGGCAAGAGGCCTTTATCGAAGGCCTTAGCTTTTGTTTTTAGTGCCTCGGAGGGCGTCCCGGCTGAGTTGTGACTCGGCCCAATAACGTGTCCAAATTGAAACCCTGCCTCTATTTCCTGGCAGCCTCTGGAATCTCCATTGCCCTTTCTCTTAGATCCTCATCTCCGCTAATACCACACATTGCTGTTCCCCGTATTACACCCTCCCAACTACATCCCGGCATTTAAATCCCCTATTATCTCTGTCCTTCCATCTCAGCCTTTATTAACTTGGAAACGTGAACAATATAACAGTTGTTTATTCAAGGAACAACAATAAAACTAATCTTACAAAGTAGTGTTTTCAAAGGGAGCGACCAAGTCATACTCATCATGCATTTTCTTTTATTCCTGTGTTTTCATTTATTATATTATGTTTCATAAATATCATATGTATTCGTCAATATATTTTATGAATGTCAAAAGAAGTGTATTCTATTATAACCTCAAAGGATTACGACATCCATCATTACAATAATAAATTTTAGATAACAATATTTAGAAATATTATATGATTGAAAACAAATCATGAGATCTATAATTTTGCTCAAGTATGAGATGTTAGAAGTGCCGCACAGTAAACTAAAAAGAAAGAAAAAAAAACTTGCAGAATTTTGAACCGAAAAAAAAACACTTTACGCGAATTATGGAATATACTTGTTACTATTATCAGTAGTTTGACGTTGTTAAGGGAGGCTCTTCCAAAGTTCTTTGAAGTTTAGACAGTGTTAAACTTCTGTCATATAATATTTTGACAATATAATTCTAATTGCGTATGTATTTAGTGCTATGTATTATGGATAGAGAGTGTAGTCCCAGGAACCATTTAGTATTGAAACATGAATGATATTGGTACATTGTTGGGAAACCATGTTGTAGTGGAAACTCCAAAACCGTTCTTCACAACCATTGGGCAAATATTCACAGGTATTTCAAAGGCCACTACATTAATATACCATTTAATGCCCTACTGAACTCTATTTGATAAGGCAACAATAGGTAAATTACGAGTCGCAACAATAGGTGCGACTCGTAAGCAAGTGTTAAGCTCCTGTTCAACGTCGTGACTCTGTCAAGACTCAAGGAATGGACCATACTATGGGTTAATACAACTGCTGAGTGCTAGTTAGAAACTCAACTCACTTCATTGAAAGACTCAAATTCACTGTACAGTTCACTGAAAAGAACAAACTGTTTTATGAAATGACATAAAAATTTGCACAACACACCATCTATTTAGAGCAAATGGCAAATTGGGTTGCACAAAATCTATTCATTATGGCATTACAGATTTATAAGTAGCAGAGATGAAGAAACGTAGAGTAATACAAACGTACATCAACTACGGTCATCAAGGAATAATGTTTTCATTTCAATCACATAAACTCAGTGCAATAAAGCAGTTTAGCTAAAACACAAGAATACTAGTAGTTTAATATTATTGTAGGATATAAACTATCTATCTTTAAGTAATCATCGCTTAACACAGTGTGAATTCTGCTAAGTTTTATATTATGATAACCATATGTAACCTGTTTTTCTACAAGTGTTCCACAATCAGGTTACAGGAGACATATTTAAAACCTTCTACAATTATCAAAGAAGATATAAATTTTAAATATTAGCTCCATAATAAATAACGCTGGTATACAATACCTCAATCATATATACCCTACCATAACTCAAATGTGGAAGACTTTATAATAGACATTGATGGATTCATATCATGCAGCTGTCTTATTTATTTATTTTCGTAATTTGATATTGTTTCCTTTGAAATAAATTAGTTTGTTCAACTTACCAAATTATGTATCATTGACAAGTTTATTTCATGGTTATTTCAAGTTTTGCAGAACAGTTTTATTTTTTAATGAAAAATTAAGAATGAAACTGCTCTTAAGTCATTCACTATTAATAGTCATTTTGTCAATTGTAAATGGTACTTCGTTTTTGTCACTGTTGTTGTATATACGGATGATTATTTTCAGTAATTTTGAATAACAAAAACTGAAATCACACAGATTTAAAATTTCATCAACATTTTACAAAATAATATGATTAATTTGAGCTAGCACTGTACATTTGTTGTCAGCTATTTCTAAACTAAACTATTAATTAGAAATGGATTCATGGTTATTTATCACCCACAGAGATGTAAAAGTTTGAGCATTAATAGTGTAATGTCTACTGTCTTTTATGTTTATTTAAAAGCTTTGCACAAATAATGGTAGTGTTTTAAATTATCTGTATAAGTAGTTTAATGTTCATTATATGCAGTTTCAAGACATCTAAAACTACATGATTAACATGTAAAGGGTCATATATTTGAGGGTAACGTTGCAGCTTTGAAAGGTCTTATCGGGATGACTATGTCAAAATAATTTAAAGACATGAAATGCCAAAAGACAAACAGCAATGATTGAGATTAATATTTCATGCACAGAAGTATTGTGTTGTTTTATATGATATATAGGTGAAACGAGACACTCAGAACTGGTTATCTCGTCAAAAGAATGGTAAACTTAGAATCCAAGTCTAAAGCATTTGAGGCAAGTTACTCGGAATAAAATCATTAAATTACCAGAGGGGTTGGAGAAAACGTAAACTTAAACTTGATCGTAAATTAGTGTATTACTTAAGGGAGAGCAAAGGATTTTGGAAGTAAAGGGCTTGAGATAAGGTAAATCTTAATGGGGTTATCTGATTCTCTGCTTGATCTCCCCTTGAAGGGACTTAATTCCAGACTTAGGGGGAGATGAGGAGGTGAGGGAAGGAAAGGCGCTTGCGTGTAGAAAGAGAAAACAATGGGCAGCTGGGGGGTGTTCACAGAGCTGAGATTGTGGCCACCTGCAGTCTCATTAAATGCTTTCTTCAAGCGGGACGACATATAAATGATTTGAAGACTTGAGCATGGGACAGTGCATTTACACACAATCAGCCACCTGCCGTGATCTGGAGTTAATTGAAAATCAAGTGGTTCTGCATTGCGTCTTCTTCAGTCTAACTGAACGACAGGTGCACTCGCTATACCTGGAGAGGTCACTTCAAATACAGTTATGCACGCCACACTAATATTCATATTCTTTGGTCTTTTTAACAATATCTGGTCCCTTAAGATGTGTCCACTAAGTAAGTTTTTGCAATAATCAAGATACTTTGTCATCTAATATTTTCTTTTATTTAAAAAAAAAAAATAAAATTCAATAAATAGACCTTTCAAAATTAACTTATTTGAACTAATGTTCACAATTAACAACAGAAAGAAGCCACTTTTACTTCTATAAACTAATGGATATATTTAATTGGATTAGAATTCTAGAGAGAAACAAAATGTTTTAATTAATTATTTGAAAATCAATCAAAATTCCTTCTTTGTCTTCAATTATCATCATATTATTATGAAGCATTTATAATCAGACCTCAATAGTCCAAACATTCATCTAATACTCATTGTGTGATAAAATATTCCATTTTAAATTCACGCTATCTTGGACACATATATTTTTTTATATAACATTAACAGTCTTATAACAGACCTAATAACATAAATATTTATATATATATATATATATGCAACAGAAAAAATAAATTATAATGAAGAGTGTTTGAATCTGGAAGCCCTCTCGTAGCTGGTATCATTTATATCAATAAATTTAAAAAATTCCAAATTGAAATCAAAATCCAAATTTTGAAAATATTTTTGATAAATTTCAAGAGTATCTTAAAAAGAAACAAATCTGGTAGGATAAAAATGACGTTATTTTACGTTTACTGTAAGAAAATAGAGGGATGATGGAACAGTAGTTTTGTTAGATTGGCTCATTTTTCACTTTGCAGTCCTCTGAATTTATTTTTCGTCATGTCTGACTCTATGTGTTTGGGTACAGTACCTTTGTTTAAGTGAGCCCTATATATGTTACACTGATTAGCAGATCTTAATGATTTTCTTTTTTAATGCAATATTGTATTAAGAGAAAGCTAGTTTATTGATGTCTGCATCAAAATAAACAATAATTTTTGCTGTACTTCTGGCTGTTCTTGAGAAATCAGATTTGCATTTGGCTTTAAAAATGTTTGGTATATAAAAGCAGTATAATAAAATAAATCAATGTTATTGAATTACTAAAAGTAGCAGATAATTAGTATCTATTTTGCAATAAAGTGTCATTCCCGTACTGCAATATTACTCAAAGACAATGAGATTCTTAAAAAACACCAAGATGTACATCTAACCTTAGGTGCTATTCAAAGTTGTGACATGTACGTTGATGAAAACACGTCGTTAGACATATCTGGAAAACATTATAAAATGTATGTTTCATTGACATTTATTTATTGGATTTAACGATTTTATTATTTTTTTATATGATGTGAACAAATTAAAACAGTTCAAATTTATTTCATAAAACTTAATTAGCAGTTCTATTGCCTTCAATTCTTCTAAAAAATATGATAATTCGATGTAAACAAATCCGTAAAGTACAGCAGATGATCAATTACTTTTAAAACTGAAAATTTAAAAAGAAAATTTTCAGATTTCATAACTATATTTCCCTTTGCAATAATTGGAATGTTATGAAAATTTTGTAGTCTACAAATTATACGTTTATTTTTTTAAGAAAAATTAACTTTTTCTATAATTAGCCGTTACGTTAAAAAAAACGTTCATTATCATTACGTTATATGATTTTTTTTATAAAATCATATAACTTACTTTTAAATCACAAAAAAAAAACGCCTTCAGCTCATCCTCACATAATTTCATCCAAATACAATGAAGTTCACATCTTCATTATGCAATATTTCCCAAAAACAACAAGGTGCTTCTATATTATTGATCCCATTTTTGGGTAAAACATGAATTTGATCCATCAATCAGTGTCACCTGTAGCGTGCGCACAAACTTTTAGATACAGGCCAAAACACGCAGCGAACCACCCACCCACCCACACACACACACACACACACACACACACACCTCTCTCTCTCTCCACACACACACACACACACACATATCAAACCTTTTCACAAGTCAAAAGACTAAGAGTCTCAGAAATTGATAAGCACAAGAACCAGAAATGGACGTGCCTTAACAAGTCGCATCGTAAAGACTTAATTAGCAATTGAAGATCGAGAGGACGCACAGGGCGAGTGACCTAATAAGATGCAGAAATATCTCTACAATAGGAACGATCAAGAGTGTGACAATTTGACAACCAAAGCCTCTGACAAATCGAAAGTGAAGTGTATCTTAAAACAAATTTAATTAATCAAGTAGTAAAATAATACTTTCTTACAACTCCATTGACATATATTGGCTAGAAAAGTCAGTGTACTGCTATTATTTATCAGTTTAGAGCTGAAACCTCAGTGATCTACAACTACATTCTATATCATGAAATATTATACAGAAATGTCTTATTAGTCTCAGCTTATGGAATTAATACTCATTAAGAAAGAACAACCCACTGGAGAAGTAATGTAAGAAATTAGCTCACGGTCTAAGCATGTCAGATAAAAAACTAGTTTATTTACAAACCTGACATAGAAAGCTCTTTCTTGCAAGATAAGTACTACAAGTGGTGTAATTAATTACTAAGAGTAATGTGGGAATTGAAGTACATGCGCACACAGGCTTCCTATTGACTCATCTCGCTTGATGCATGTCTTTAGCAGAAAAACAATCAAAGCTTGCTTGCACTGATATAACAAGTATTAATATATTGCCTTCCAGGACTGATTAATTACAATTTAGATCTCTTGGTTTAGATTATTTTTTTTTTATAATGCTTACAAGTCTAAAAAATCGTCTGAAGATCTTTAAAACCTCTATATAAGAGAAACTTTTCCTTATGGCGTTCATTATCATATAATATATTTCATATTTATAACTAATTTATAAGTATTACATGTTTGCATAATAAATAAAAACCATAAGTTTTTGTTTTCCCGTTAGTTACTTATTTTTTGATAGTTATTTGCTAAAGATTCTATAACTTTGTTTCCATGTTAACAAATGCATTGTCTGAATTATTCCCTCATTCATGCATTGTGTTGATACCCCTGGTCGTCAATGCGCTGGTATATTTAGCTGTAGTTAGTTAAAAAAAAATAAAAAAAAGCTGAATAAAAAGAAATGGGAATTTATCAAACTGTTTTATAATAATTGTGGTTTTTCTTTTTCTAAACGATTTTACTTTATTACAGAGGTCGATTGTACAGGACACGGTTACAACTGTTTTATTTCTTAGAGCCCATTGCCAAGTAGGTACTTACTATCAAAGGTGCACGTATTAATACGGCTCCATTGTTAGGGCGGCTGGAGAATACTTATGCCACTTATAAACACATATATCAAACGAAAATAGAGTTTGTACCATAGTTGTGTGAGATATTTGATTTGATTTTGTCAAAAGCATTTGCATTTATATCATGTTCACTTGACTGTTGAAATAATTATTACCAGTCCTATTATTTTCCAGTGTTTCTTCCAAATAAGTCAATACCTTGAATTTTAGATATGGATCGCAAGAAATAGAACATGGAAAAATCATAAGCATTGATAATTCTTCTGTATTTCCAGTGAAAGGAAAATGAATGTTACAGTCCATATTTATTACAAAAAAGAAGAAAGGGAATATATAAGCTTTTTTTCCAGAATCGACAACATAAATAAAACATATTTTTACCAGTCTAGTGATATATTTGCTGTTGATTTCCTGCAATCAAAGCATTGAATCATGGTACAGTTGCTGACATAGCTACGCACATGTCTCCTGACACATCAAATCTATTTCTTTACATTTATTTCAGATTTAATAATGCAAACAGTCTTCTATCACAGAGATACGTAGTTGAATAGGGAACTAAAACGTCCATTTCTTTCATTGCCAAGCTTGGGTGAGTTGAGATTCATTCAAACCAAAACTACTCGACTTTCCATCCCAGCTCTTTAAAAATCAGCTTTCTTTCTTTGGTCCTCTTCAATGAAATCATCCTTTGCTATTTCGTTATCACAAATGATACAACGAATACTCGATCTCGATACATCAAATGAAAAAAAAGTTTTGTATCCAAACCGATTCCAGGTAGTGTTTTACTATCTTGTCAAGATGGTACTTTACTTACTTGTAGTAAGGATATTGTTAAGGTTTGGAAAGTTTTCCATGGTACCTCTTTCAACATGGCCACACCAGCCATGTCCTTGCATGTTTAATGCGACTACTTTTCCCCTGGCTTGAACAATGTCTACATCTCTCCTTGCATTGATGGGTTCAAATCATTTAGAAGACTTAAAATATCAGCCAGATATTCCAGGCTAATAATAAATATTCAGCTATAAAGTGCTTAGCTAGAGGGGATTGTTGATGCTTGAGAAATGCTAGAATTTCCACACCAAGTTCCACTGTACGTGTGAGAACACCGTCATGACTCACCCAATGTACCTCTGTGTGGTACAGCAACACTCGGTTAATTTCAAATTGCCAGATTTTAACTACATACTTTGCGTGACTACAGTGCACAAGAACATAAACAACATAAGCAAACCTGTGAACAATTATAAGTACAAAAATAGAAGAAAATAACGAGAGATACTAAAAAGAAAAATACCTAATTAACAGAGATCGAGCCCCATGCACCCCAGAATTTGGGTCCCATGCCTCCGGTTAAGGACCCCTATATTTACTTATTTAATCAAGCGAACTAATTTCTCCTTCTTTTCATAAGCTTACTTGCTTTTATGTGAATATATTAAAAGTATATTTGGTCATCTTTTTACCAAGAAATCTCCCTAATATTTGTTGCCGAGTTCAAGTAGTTGGTCGATCACACCTCATGAGCAGCTGACATCATACAGTATAGTGATCATACAGCTCGTAGATACAGTATAACTGTTCATATTGTAAGTTAATCGACTGCTATCTATATCAGTTCGTGTCGCGTGATTTTTCATGAAGGATTACCAGGTGTTGATATTGAGCTTCTAGTTACTATGACTAATGCTTAGGTGAAGGATTTCTATGTATTTCTATCCACTCTGTCTTCAATTATTATTCGGCTGCCTATATTTTCTTTTTAATGACAGACTCATGTGTTTATTATACACCAATTGTATGAATTATTCGTTGCATATAAATGAAAGATTAAGTCTCAATTTTTTAATGTTTTTTAATTTTTTTTTAATCTTGTTTAGAACAAATAATTGTATTATTTAATATTTTCTTAATAATAATTTACCAGCTGCTAAATGTCACAAAATAATCAACACTCTGGTTAAAGTGGTTCAACCTGGAGATTTGATGAATTTTTCTAAGATTTTGTTAAAAAAAATCAGACAGAGATCTGATTTGGAGCATAACACATTTAGTATTTACTAGTGTGCATGTTTTATTGTTAGTAGCATACTGAAAGAGAGGCTGTATATCAGGACCATAAACCACTGCCATGTTCCACCTACCACTTACCAAACATAAACTACATAAAACAATTCAGCAAATAAATTTGACAAACTAATACAGACAAAATCAAAATTGAATTTAATGACCATGAAAAATAGCGTGCAGAGTTTTCCTCACAGAGAATGAAATCCCTTCCATTTCAGCATATAAAATGTCAGATACTTTTAAATTATCATGGTCTTGACTTTGTAATTGATGTAACTGACTTAATACAATATATAAGAGGGCAGTTACTGGAATTCATGTGTTGTCTACGCACTATAGATGATTAATATAAATTTCAATAGCTTTGTCATAGACGAAACCTTGAAGATGGTTGTGAAGGTTGAATTGGCAAATCCTTGAAGGGACTATCTAAGGGTATATCTATCAATGGACGTCATTCTTATTCAGTCCAAAGGAAACGAGTGGGAGCGAGGTCTGGCTTGAGTGCCTATGACATGCACTCAAGTCCACTTGGAGCCGAACTTATCAGAAACAATAAAAGGGATGCTGGAATGGTTGGGCAGAAGCCCTCTGTCCAGAGCCTTTATCGAAGGGAAATAGAACCGCTTTAATAGACGCCATATAATCATGGCACTCCCAAGTCGCTTTAATCGGCCCAGATAAAATGCCTCCGAGGGCAATAATTGATTTATCAGGTGGATTGTGCCGACCACGGAGCCTGTAATGGCCCATTCCACTTCAGCGCCGCTTTATTGTTATTTATTTAATACGCACTTGGAGCCTCATATCTCACCCACTAATGTATATCAACTCCGCTTTACATACTGGCTTACGCAGCTCCCCATTACACCACCTCAGTCGCAATCAACCTACAGTCTACTCCATTTTATGCCGCCAAAGTAATTTCAATGACGTCATTA
This sequence comes from Hermatobates lingyangjiaoensis, assembly GCA_026182355.1. NCBI lineage: Eukaryota > Metazoa > Arthropoda > Insecta > Hemiptera > Hermatobatidae > Hermatobates > Hermatobates lingyangjiaoensis. Next base: position 1,993,516 of record JAPFBL010000014.1, on the reverse strand, counting down.
AAGTATCCATCATGCTTCAGACTAGTAACGACCCTCATCAATCCGCTGTCTACCTATCTCTCATTAATCTTCCATCGTAATAGAACAAAATTAACCAAAATGGAAAACTCTAATATTTTTAATTATTTTCAAGAATGAAGCAATGTTTCAGTTTTACTTCTTATTGTTTGATTTTCTAATGGTTACTTTTTGTTTACTTAGAGTTATGCATATTTTTTATTTTTATCTTTGAAAAAAGTGTTATTATTATAATTAATGTTTACTCTATTTCAACCATTTCATAAAGTATAAAAAACAATCCAAAAAATAACTGATATCAAACTTATAACTGTACCTATAATTGTTAGAGTTTGATATGAAGGCAATTATTAAAGCAAACGTTTCATGTGTAAATCCCGATGATAGACTCAACATTAATAGGTACTAGAGCACCTCCAACACAGAAAGCAAGATACTCCAAAATAACCTTCAGTGCAAAACGAAATTCAACTAAACCAATGTGGTGTATAAACATTAATGTAAAGGAAACTGCGAAGTCCTAAAATCTCACTAGATTGGTTACACAACAACAACACTAATACTCAGTTCTAGTTTAGTTTCACATGATGAGACCTATATTTTTTCTTACTGAAGTTATTTAGAGAAAGGATGTTGCGGAGTTTTAGACACAGCTCGTGCCATGATCACATAACTTTACAAGCTCTGTGGACGACGAATGTGGTCACATGAAGACATCTACAATCATCATCTGACTGAAGTCGCGATTTCAATTCTTCTGACAAACTCGCTGACGACCAAGTTTCTTCTGACCTAGCTCATTGAAAAGACTGAATCGGAGATTTTGTGTGAAACACTATTACACTTTAGGAGTTTTAGAATAAACACACATTATATTGTAGTATTAAAGAAGTGAATGTCTTTAGAAGAGGTTGAAATTCTTAGCAAGTTGAAATGAAGTTAAACTTTTTTTAACAATTACAATTGTTCTAAAACTGGTTTAGTGTGCAATGTTAAACAGTAAAAGAACTTGCATCAAAGACTCAGCTAAGCTGCTTAAGCTGTAAGTATTAAATTCGACTATTAAATATAGAAGCAAGGGTTGCAGACCATGTGTGAGCCGGAGGTGACATTTACTCGTCTCTGCTCTGTATCATTGATGGGGTCCGAACGTGCTCTGAATAATAGAAGCTGCCCAATAAAACACAGCCTGTGTCCAGCAGGACTCGGCGATGGCTCTCATCAATGATTACCAGCTTTCTGCTAAACAGCGGCTGAATGATTGATCAAGTCCGCCTCTCACCTCAATCATTCACCCCCATACCTAGCCGCCAGCCCTCACAAAACCTCCCCTACATCACTCCTTCAAGAGATACCCGACGTCCCTCCTTCTTACAAATAAAACGCCACTTCGTTTTCTCTTCATTTTCTTGAAATATTAATCTTTCTGCAGTAAATACACTCTCAATGTTTTAATACTGATAAAAAAGAAAGTAGTAACAGTTTGTACGTTTCAAAACCACGTTTTAACATGGTTTCCGTTTGACTTTGACGAAAACCACTTGTTGTCTGCTACTTATTTTTAAAAAGAGAAAAACTTCAATTTTTTGTACAACCGTCATCGGGAGAAAAAACAGTACACTCATCGTTTGCAAAACAATACAATTTGGTTATTACAAAACAATAACCTTGTCTACTCTAAAATTTTTTGACCAAAAATTGCATATTAAGAATAGAGAATTATAAATCTGATCAATTGAGGTTTTTTTAGTTGTCCTTACCACATATGGTTGCTATGAAATGTAACCCGTACTTTGTTTAAGGAATTACATTTTAGTGAAAATATGGATTGAGTAATGGTGAATAGAAACAGGTAACACTACTAACGATCATATAATTTAGTAAGAAAAATGCGGTAAAAAATCAGATAACTAATAAGTCTTACTGCAAACACTCCCTGAAATATATATTTGTTTAATTGTTAAATGCAATGAAAATATAGCACTGATATGGCTGGCAATTCGGAGCCAATGAATATTGTTAGGTGGAGCAAAGTTTAGTAGTTAATGATATACTTAAGTTGTTTAAATTATTATATGAGAGAGTTTATTAAACATAATAAATGCATAATTTAATTTATGAAATTATCATTCAAAACTTTATTAATATTAATAATAAAGCAATTCTGTTTATTCATATGAATTATTTTTAGTTTTCCTGCTTACAGGTTATGAGTTAAGAAATTTGGAATCTATTAGTTTATTGGTAATATACACAGATATACAAAATCTGGAGTGGCCTACACTCAACTTTACTATAAGTAAATATAATATAAAACTTCTTAGCATATTATGTCCCATTTAGACACGTAGCAACTATTTTGCCGCCCGCGGCGGTCGTAAAATCCTCCCCACCACCACTAATCGCTGATAAACGGTTAACCTTCAAAATTTCAGAAAATCATCAAAGTATTTATTTTCATGGAATCACAATCAAGGATCTAATTTGAGACTCCTGTTATCAGTCACAAACTTTCATGTTATTACAGCGCTCGAATACATCTAAGGCTATCATCAAAGAAAACCAAAGATTTTTTTAAAACAAAAACGCATAATTCAAATCATAAAAAAATTCTTAAAACAAATTAACCGGCTACGCAAACAAATATAAATGAACTTTCAAACCTTTTAAAAACTAGTTTTGAACAATTTAAAGTAAACTATTTCATATTTGCAAATACTACAGTTGAAACATTCGTTTTAAAACAGTCTTACACTCGTAAACATAGAAACAATTACAACATAAAAACTCATTTTGGTACAAAATTTCAGTTTTTTTGTTAGCTTTTTGCTCTATTAATTTTTTATTATTTTCCATTTTTACCCGCCTGGTAGCCACCCAAGCTCCAGGACCCCCCTGACTAACTTGTGCCCCCCCCCCCCCCCCCCCACTGACTAACTTCAAGATATACATGATAGGGTAGAATAGAAGTAAATGTGTGTGTAGACTTAACGATCATCAAACAGACACCTACTTAACAACTAAAGAAAATATATACAGTATAACTAAAATAAGAATAATGATAATTGTTTATACACATTCAAACCGTTTCTACCCGAAGAACATTTATGTTGCATGACAGAGTAGAATAGACATAGATATGTAAAACTTGCCTTATAGATCATAAAACAAATACCTGCTTAACACCTATAATGCAATATACACATTATAGCTAAAATATCAGAACAGAATATCCATACCTGTTTATACTCATAAAACCCGTTTCTACCCTAAAAACATTTATGTTGCATTTCAGAGTAGAATAGACATAGCTGTAAAGGTTGACTTATTGATTGTAGAATACATACCTATTTAACTACTCTAAGTTGAATATTACCTTACAATACATAATTGAATATCAGAATGTAGTCATACTTCCTCAGAATTGTCAAATGTGTTTCTATTCCTTTATAATTGATTTAGTTGGTTGAGTATGAGAGAAACAGCTATAAAATATACTTTTAAATATCATAAATAAGCTATTCTATTCAACTGATGTAAGTTACCTCAAGAGTAAAATTAAAATAAGATTTAGGTATACATCTCCATATGCCTGAAAAGTGCAAAACGACATGAACATGAACAATGAAAATACTTTTGAAATCAAAATTATAGCTATAAAACATCTTTTGTATACAAGAACTATATATAACTTATTTTATATAGTACAATAAAAAAATACGAGTAAGTATGCGATCAACACCTCTTTATCATTCCAAAATACACTTCTGTTCTCCAAAATATATCAGCTACTTGGAGAGTAGTTGAGAAACATGATTAAAATCCATTCATCATACATGAGGTACCTCACACATATACCTTTAATATAATTAAAGAAACATGTAACCAAATCTCTTCCTACACATCAATAGTATTACTAGTCCCATAGTCCCATAACATATGAGTTACACAAGAGAGTACCTCAATATGAGAGAGTAACAGAAGAGAAAAAAACATTATTGTATACGGTTTAAAAAATTTAAAACTCCTGTGTATTCAAGGATAACTTACCTAAACAGTAGAATTACAATAAGAATGTAATCACACATCCTTATATACCTGGAAAGCTTTTGTCATGTTTCTAGGGTAGTTGATCTGAATCTGTTTGAAGTTGGGGAGTTCTTAATTATACAAATAGCTGAAAGCACACTGTACACAAATCTCCGAGAAATATTTTTATTGCATCAAATACAAAATCATTAAAATAATTATTATAAAATAAAGAAATAAAAGAAGAGACTTACTTTCAGTATGTTTCTTCTTCTACCCAGGGAAATATAAACTTGATGAGCCTTGGCTTCTTCTTCTGTGTTTGGGCCTAAAATGTTTGATAGGGATAGGGAGGAGCTCGAATTTTTTCTTCAAATCGATTGAAATGTTTTTATATATAGCATGTTTTCACTAAAGTATAATGTTGTAAATTGTAAAATTTTTGCTCAGAGTGGTGAACAAATGATTATATGCATAAACACATAACATGCCCACTAACCTGTGCACAGGTATCCTTTCGTCTGTACCTGCAACAATACACACATATTAACATTACCACAATGGTAATATAAAATAGGGTGGAATCTTTGTCAGTCATGGTTGTGGCTAATCATAATCAATAATTCTGGTATATGTCAAACATAATGTAATTGTTGTCGTTCTAGTCATTTGAAAACAGACCTATTATATCCTAATAAGTCCTTAATACAAACAAAAATAGTTAATATTACTTTCCCATTATTCCCTTAGTCCATTGTCAGCCATGTTTTTTTTGAAGAAGAATATTAGCGGACTGGTTCAGTTCAAAAAGTAAAATTTATAATAATAACACATATTCTAGGTTTGTTTCATATCAGTGAATAAAAAAGAAGCAGTTTTTAGTTACAAGTCAAGCAGAAAGTTAACTACCATTTAAATGTTAATTTATTGCAATAAATTCAACGTATATGTGTTGTAACATAGTTAAATTGTTGTTAAAAGAGTATTGGTGACATAAAATATCAAGTGATATTATCTCCAAACAAACAAAAATTGTTAATATTACTTTCCCATTATATTACCTAGGTGAATTGTCGGCCATGTTTTTTTCACGAAAAGTAATAGAGGACTGTTGAGTTAATGTAGAAAAAATGTAATTTTTATATCATCATTTATGATAATAACAGGTATTCTAGGTTTGTTTGTTATTGGTGAATAAAAAGAAGTAATTAAGTTAATAGTTGTAAAGAAGAAGATTAACTACTAACTAAATTGTAATTTATTGCATATAACTTAACATATATGTGTTCATATATAGTTAAAAGACTAGTGTTTACAGAAAATATCTAGTTACATTGTGTGTGAACAAAGAAAAATGGTTGAGTTTACCTTAGCATAAGCCACAGTGCATTTTCCGCTATGATTCATTGATGAAGGGAAGTTGCAGACTGGCACTAGCATGCAAAGAACTTTAGGGAGTCCAAGAGTTCTCTTACACAGTCCTAGAACAGAGTGGCCAACCCCATTACGACTTCTCTTTACTTCATTATAAAATCAAACAAATTTGTTAAATGTTTCATAAAAATTGAAATTTTCTTGATAGCTATTTTTTTTGAAAGTTTTCTTTTTACACTGTTTATTGATAAATTTTATTCTTATTGCTATATGGTTTATTAATAAGGAATTGAGAATTGTAGTTATAATTTCAAATAAAACACTTTTTTTAAATAACTTCCAGGAATAAGTTCCATGAACATATTAAATTTGTAAATATCTTAAAACAAAACATGTGTGCATATTACATTTGACTGCCTTCCATGGACTACATGCATATGCTATCCTTCCCATAATCATTAATATAATTCCTAAGTATGAACATTTAGACAACTAACTTTTGATTATTTAATGTAAAAGATTATACTACCATATAGATATAATCTCACTAAATGAAAAACTGTAAACAGAAATATTGCACAAAGTATAATTTGTGCACAACATAAAAATAACTGAAGTAGTATGCACTCAACAGTACTGTGAGTGAATATATTATCGAATTCATTGATAATAAATTTAATGAATTGATTAGTATAATGTGGGTGTCTTCATTATTCAAATTATAAAGAGAGTATATTGAATAATTATAGATTTTGGAAAAATATTTGCAATATACTCGTATTATTCAGTCTCCCAATAGAAGGATTTTTAAACCTTTAAAATAAGTTGTAATGCAAGGACCTCTTTGTAGGAGCAACAACAACAGGTTCATATTTCAGTTAATTCCTTGTAATGACAAGCATTTTACTGGTTGTGATGAAAATGTAATCAATATTTAAAGCTGTTGAAAAAAAAGTTTGGAGTGGTCATTTTTAAACAATGCTCAACACTATTAATTGTATCAATACCCATTACAAAAATAAATTATCTTTCTTTTTTAAATTACAATGGCAATATGAAATTTACTTCCCATCAATAACATATCTAACTTACACTTTCTTAATGTACCTTTTTAATGAATGTTTAATTAACATAATCTCATTTTTAGGGAGTCTAAGTTGTAATATGTTTATATACAATGTACAATGATTAATACTGGATAATTTATTAAGTATGAACATGTACATTTTTAATATGATATATATATCAAATATATTCTGTTTTCTTAATGCTACTAAATTTTAAGTAGGTTAACTTCCATAATTCATTTTAATAACTTAATGGAATTATTATTTCTCCATTCATCTTAAATTATAGTAATTGTAAAAAGTAAATTAATCAACAATATTTTAATTAGTTTAACATATTTCGAAGTAAGTAGGTATATTTTGAAATATTCTGTAACAAACATGTACCATTAATAAATAGATAATTATACTTCATAAATAAACCATAATAAGCATTTTAAATCTTTTTTAACATATGTTTAATCCACAAAGGTTTATTTTATCAAAAAGATACAAGATGTGTTAACCAAAAAGAATTCTGATTTAAAAGTCAACTTATCATATTCATTGAAAGTAATCATTACGTAGTCATCTAATTATTTGCATATGCCAATAACATTAAACTGTTTACGTACTTATCATATTGCACAAATAAGTTAAAATGAAAATCGTACTTACTGTTTGAAGTTATAACTGTATGAAATATCAAGTTGAGTGATAAACTAAATTATTAGAACTTTAATTAAAGGCACTCCCGGAAGCATAACATTTTACTAGAGAATAATGGCATAGTTTTGTTTTAATAATAGCTTTATTAAAATTTTGTGAGATAAATTCATCATACCATGGAAGACAAAGGATATTTATTTATGTTTATTAGCGGTGATGTTTTACATGAAAAAATATTATTCCTCTTATATCTCATATAAGTTAATAAATTATTTAAATTTTTCCATTATAAGCATCAATTTTATTACAGTGGATTCGTTCAAAAAATTCCTAAGTCAATATAAACAATGTAAAAAAATATCAAAAATGTTGACAAGTATAGCAGGTGATCCCTTAGTCCAGGATAAACGAACAGTTTTTATGGCTTTATTACTGTTTGCCGTGATTGAAATTTAATGATTTTTTTTATAAATTGCTACTTTTGTATTTCATTTTTTGTTAAAAATGTTCATTATTTTTTACACATTATCTCATTTTCCACATAATGTTCTATTTTTAGGCACAGTCAAACGGCATGGCTTGTATCGCTCTCACGAGCTTTGAGATTGAATTATAAGTCATAATTTATACATTTTCTTGAAAATCAAATTTTTCAACTTGTTTTAAAAATCTGAATATATTTTTCTCTTACTGAATTTGTAAGTTCAAAGATAATGCCAAAATTTCAAAACTCTAGACTTAGCTGTTGAGGAAAAAAACATGTTTTCTAAAAACTTGTTTTTGGCAAAAAAGTGACTTTCCCGTCATACATAATTCTTCCCAAACAATAGGGATCATCTACACTATGGGGCCTACTTTTGTGTAAAATATTAACTTGATCCATCAAAGGTTCTGGACCGTAGCGTGGTTAACAAGCAATGCTAACACACTCACCCACCCACCGACACACATACACACACACACAACGGATATCATCGAGAAAACATCATCGCAAAAACATCATAAAACGACTTTCGGGACCTCAAAACATATAATTCCGTCTAAATCTTGACATTGATTTTTTTCGCGAACACTATACTTTACTTATAGTAAAGTAACAAGGAAATTAACATGCTTGGTTCTAGGAAGAAAAAAAATAGAACCATGAGTTATTCAAATTCGTTACAAATGGATATCCCATAAGTTAAGTCTTCCAATATATTTCATGTTGTTTATTGTGTATTCGATATTAAATCATTTGAATATGTAACGATATCCAAAAAACTATAGTCAACCCAAGTTATATTCTCTGTGGTTTACCAATTGGTGCATGTAAGCATAATCTGGTACAAAGTAACTATTGATTGCTTTAATATTACACCAAAAAAAATTATGGTTATTTAGGCATGGAGAATATCTTTCAAATTGTATTACTATGTGTCAAATAATTCAACCTGTAGCCTGTTTACGAAATCTCTTTCAACTTTTGATGGATAGAAATAAAAAAATTATTAGAACCAATTTTTTTCATGACCACTAAATTTTAAACAGAGGAAAGTAAAAGTCAATTACCATAGAAAGTTGCTTCTATTTGGACAGGATTCTTACATATATATTAAAATAAAAAAATTTGGAATTTGTTTTACAAGAAAAATCTTGTAATAACAAGGAATGGGAGATCTATTTGACTGATGTTTTCAAGGAGGCGATGGACAAACGGTACGCAAGTGGGATGGTGGACAGGCCGCGAAGGTGCAATGTCATTTAATTGTTATATATCGCAAGCATAAACAGTCTTCAATAGAACAGAATTAAGAATACATGAGGTTTCAAAAACTATAAATATAGATGTCTAATGACAAACTTTTCACAATTAGCGATCCTAGAACAAAAGTAAATGCAATGTTTGTAAGTATGAGGATTGAATTACAAGAAAAAAGTGAATGTGCGAATTGAGTTTTCAAGTTAAGCCCCACAACCATCCAAGACCAAGAAATCACGTACTCTAATCACTACGATATTGTATGAAATGGGTTCTACGCACAATAAAGCTTGAAAATAGTTTAAAAAATCTGGAGTGGCCTACACTCTACTTTACTATAAGTAACTTAATGTCAAATTTCTTGAGTATATAAAACATAACGTCTCATTTAAGCATAACAAAAATAACTTAATGGGATATAATTATTAGTCTTTCATTCGTGAGGTAGTACAGATAGTGATTGAAGGACATATCAATTTATAAACTTATTTTTGTACATCACAAATAATTTACTATTTGCAAATAATTTCATTAGTATAACTACAGCAGTAATAACATTTTTGAAAAACCAAAGTGAACATTTCTTGAAACGAAATATTATCCTACAAGAGAACATGGCTATTGTTCAAATAGCCAGTAGATTACATCGTTTACTTGACATCCTTCTACATTGAATATTAAAGTAAAATTTTCAAATTTAAAACAGGAAAATACCCTTTTTTTCTCTGAAAAACATTTTAAACAGCGAAGAAAATGTTATTTTAAGGTGATTTGTTAATTAAAGATGTACGATAATTACATTTATTAATCTCTAAACGAAAGATTTCAATTTTGAATTATCTTTTACATTTTTGGTTTTTTACAGAATTATTATACTGGGAATTTTATGGCTTCTTAGTATTTAATAAGACCATTTTCCTTCCCCTTTGCCAAATAACATATATACGAATTTTTTCTGAGTGAGTGTTATAATTTTCCTGCACATATTATTCCTCTTACATCTCATATAAGTCAATAAACATTTTAAATTGTTCCTTTATAAATATCAATTTTATATCAGTGGATTTGCTCAAAAAATTTCTAAGTCAATGTAAAAAATGTAAAAAAATACAAAAAATTCGACAAGTATAGCAGGTGATCTCTTAGTCTAGGATAAACAAAGAGTTTTTATATCGTTATTGCTCTTTCCCGTAATTGAAACTTCATGATTTTTTTTTATGAATTGCTAATGTTTTGTTCCATTTTTGGTCAAATTTTCATTATTTTTTAATGAGCCGTTTCGCGTCAAAAAAACATTTTCTGAAAACAGAAATTGTACTGTAATGCCCCTTTAGCGAATGTAATTTTGAAAAAAAATATCTCAACTCATTCTCCACATAATGTTCTATTTATAGGCATAGTTTCATTTTGATCCATCAAACAGTATGGTTTGTATCGCTCTTACAAGGTTTGAGATTGAATTAAAAGTCAAAAGTTTTACATTTTAGTGAAAAAAAAATATTTCCCGTTGTTTTAAAATTCTGAATATATTTTTCGTTTGTTGCGTTTGTAACTACAAAGATAATGTCAAAATTTCAAAACTCTAGGGTTATTAGTTTAAGAGAAATAAATGTTTTAAAAAAAACGGTTTTTGGCAAAAAAAGTGACTTTCCCATCATGCATAATTCTTCCCAAACAATAGGGATCTTCGTCTTTATGGGGCCCATTTTTGTGTAAAATATCAACTTGATCCATCAAAGATTCTGGACCGTAGCGTGGTAACAAGCAATGCTAACACACGCCACCCACCCACCCACCCACCACCACCACCCACACACACACAGACATCATCGTAAAAACGTCATAAAACGACTTCTGGGACCTCAAAACATGTAATTCCGTCAAAATCTCGAGATCGAATTTTTTCACGATCACTATACTTTACTTATAGTAAAGTAAAAATCAGTACAAGATTTGATTATCATTACGATAGCTTAAAAATATTGTTATTTAAAATGTTTGCTACTTCTTTCGGTTCAATGGAAAATACAACGCAACAAAAGGAACGAAATATCTGGTAATGATTAATGGAACTTTCATTGTAAATTTAAATAAAATTTATGGCCGATGATACAGGATGTTATGGCAAATGAATCCAAAAATGTTAAGATCAGGCAGTTTTATAGAAACTTTCAAGTTTCTCTAATGAAGATTTGTTGACTTGTGACGTTGTTGGTGAGGAGATGGACGGCCGATTGGTCTGGAAGTGTGCTACGTCATGCGGGGGTCAGACAGGAGAAGGAAGCGGGGACTGGGAGGACACTTGACTCCGGACATGAGCGACATTCCCGGAACTGCCTCTCTCGCTTCCTCCTAGATGTAATTAACGCTGCCTCCTCAAGACGGTCCTGCTCTTTTTATTTATCGCTCTCTCTTCCTCCCAAGCTCTCACTAGAGGCTCATAATTCCTCGTTAAGTGTCCGCTATAATATTTATTGCAATCACTGCATGGTGCTGACCCTTACCGACTCTTATCCCCCTGTCTAATCAAATGTATTATGGATGAATCTCCGTTATCGGCGGACACTCGTCAACTACCGCCCCCATACCTACTACGCCCCAACAACACACGCTCCATTTCCCTCTGAGACAAAAGATACACCCTTATTTATGTTTCCTTTAACACTACTTCCTCCTTCTTGGTCAATGGAAGTCATTCCTACGGATCATGTTATTGTTGTATGTACGAGTATACTCAGTATTACTGTTTTTGTTATTTATAATGGATTGAAAAACTACTTTGTTATTCCTTTGGTTCACAGTAGTATCTGATAGCTTGCATATATCACTGGCTTTTACATCATTTTGACACTAGCACAACTTGTTCATCTTGTGCACAGGACATTATACATGATAGGTAATTTCCAATACAGACCGAATTGAAAACCAGAATTATAGTATATTATTAGCCTGATTGATAAAAAAAATATTCATTTTTCCCTTAATCTATTTGCTAAACTATTTGAAAACCAGGAATTTATTCTTGAGAATGATCTTATTTAGTCCAAACAATGACCTGATTTGTCTCCAAAATAATTTTTGTTTCTAGTTAACTGTACTCATGTTTGTGCTACTTCAAACAAAGTAGTGTGACTATAAAAAAATATATTTCAGGATTTTCTATTTCTTTGACTCCACATTTAAAATCTTCATGTTCTAGGCTGATCCTGTGCATACGAATATATCGAAAGAGTTGATAATAATATCACAAGCCACAATCTTTGACATGAGTAAATGAAATTCATCATGTATTCACTTGGACCAAATTAAACATTTTATTGTGTATTAAGTCAAAAAACTTTTTTTTTCTTTTATATTGTACTCGTAAAAATCTAATTAAAAAAAATATAAATTCATTTTTATATTAATAGAAAAAACATAAAAATATTTCATATTGTTGTAAAACAAAAATAAAATATTACAATCTACATCTAATTACATTTCTGTTTTAGTTACAATTATTTTTTTAAAAGAATAATATTAATATAATCCGGTAGCAAATACATCTAGTTTACATTTTGAAGTGGAAACTGAATAAGTGCCCCTTATTTGTAATTTTGAAATAAATTTGTAATTTAAAATAATATTATTAAGTCACTTAATTCATAAGAACGAATACTATATTTAAAATAATTTTATGTACATATAATACGTATTATATATACAATATATATTTTATATACATTTAAAATAATATTATTAAGTCGGTTAATTTATAAGAACAAATCTGTGAAACATGAAAATATTTTGATGTACACGAAATGCATGCCTTGGTTCAGGAGTGGGGTATACTATTACAACTATAGTATATATAGTTTCAGCACAGTCTTTATGTTATCTAACAAATGTTATCTTATTAGTCTAGTCAAAGGTTTTGTCCGGTTAACATTGTTGTTCATTTAAATAATGTAAATTTCATTTTATTAGTTAAAAAATTCTTACTTCTGCCTATGAAAAAGGCTTTAAATAAAACCGAAACGTTGGCTCCGAGTGTTTGATTTTTTATCCTAGAAAATTGACTGAATCCCGATTAGAGAGCACACTTTATATATATAAAGATTTCATATAAACACGTGATATAACAATCAATGATGAAAGCACAATATGAAATGAAAAAAAAGGACTAAGATCTTTCAACCACGACAACCGGTCTTCGTCAGAGTCAAAAACCCAACTCAACTCATTTGGGTTTAATATTGAGAATTAAAGAAAGATAAGGTTGAAAAAAATCCTTCTCTTTTCTATTATTGTCCTGACAAATGAAAAATACCAAAACTACAGGGAAACATGAGAGTTTGTTTTTCTTATTGTGGTTCTAACTTTGTAATGTTATATATAATCAAATGTCTCAGTACAAGACTAGTTACCTGCAGCCTGATGAGCGTTCTTGCAGAACCAAAAGTACGAGAAAATTAACTGTACGAGAAAAGTACCGCTGAGAAAATGTTCATGTAAGGCATCGTTTATAGTATGAGAGTTGCATTAACCGACATCCAAATTGAAGTGGTTGTCAATGGACAGAAAGGTCCTTCCGCATGCAAACAGAATAACGATTTCTCTTTACCCCAGTGAACAGGATACTAATAGGATTGGCACGAGGGAGAGTCGACGGTTGATATTGATTGAAGCACTGTTAAAAAACATCTGTTGTAGAAGGCGCGATTTTTTAGGGCTGTTCGGAGGAAACAGTCGTCTGGGGCATTGTTTGACGTGACACCAGCACTGGGTGTGACAAATCGCCCGTCTTGTTATTACCCTACACATTGCTTCGACTAGGAATCGGCTCAACTCAATGGCTTCACACCCTGCATCACCGCCTAATCCTCAATTCCTCAACTTTCGGGCAAGCCTTTCGTATCCCTTCAAACACAGAAAAGCTATGAAAGAAAAAAAATCATTTATATATAAAAATAAATATTATATTATAAAAAAATAAATATTAAACTAATAATTAATTCTTTAGTACAATATTTTTTTAAAAGATATATATATACGTCAATAATTATTACTTTTGATGAATATAGTGCCCTATTGATTTGAATAAATTTTATTAGATAAATATAATCATAATCAGACAACTTTTAAATATTTATTTAAACTTTTTATACAATAAAATTTTTAACTTAAAAATAAATGTAATTATTAAAAGGAAACAAAAATTTAACCGAAAACCTTGTCGATGGGACTATAATAAGATATATTCAAATTTTTCTAACAAATGTTATCTTATTAGTCTAGTCAAAGGTTTTGTCCGGTTAACATTGTTGTTCATTTAAATAATGTAAATTTCATTTTATTAGTTAAAAATTCTTACTTCTGCCTATGAAAAAGGCTTTAAATAAACGAAACGTTGGCTCCGAGTGTTTGATTTTTTTATCCTAGAAAATTGACTGAATCCCGATTAGAGAGCACACTTTATATATATAAAGATTTCATATAAACACGTATATAACAATCAATGATGAAAGCACAATATGAAATAAAAAAAAGGACTAAGATCTTTCAACCACGACAACCGGTCTTCGTCAGAGTCAAAAACCCAACTCAACTCATTTGGGTTTAATATTGAGAATTAAAGAAAGATAAGGTTGAAAAAAATCCTTCTCTTTTCTATTATTGTCCTGACAAATGAAAAATACCAAAACTACAGGGAAACATGAGAGTTTGTTTTTCTTATTGTGGTTCTAACTTTGTAATGTTATATATAATCAAATGTCTCAGTACAAGACTAGTTACCTGCAGCCCCTGATGAGCGTTCTTGCAGAACCAAAAGTACGAGAAAATTTTAACTGTACGAGAAAAGTACCGCTGAGAAAATGTTCATGTAAGGCATCGTTTATAGTATGAGAGTTGCATTAACCGACATCCAAATTGAAGTGGTTGTCAATGGACAGAAAGGTCCTTCCGCATGCAAACAGAATAACGATTTCTCTTTACCCCAGTGAACAGGATACTAATAGGATTGGCACGAGGGAGAGTCGACGGTTGATATTGATTGAAGCACTGTTAAAAAACATCTGTTGTAGAAGGCGCGATTTTTTAGGGCTGTTCGGAGGAAACAGTCGTCTGGGGCATTGTTTGACGTGACACCAGCACTGGGTGTGACAAATCGCCCGTCTTGTTATTACCCTACACATTGCTTCGACTAGGAATCGGCTCAACTCAATGGCTTCACACCCTGCATCACCGCCTAATCCTCGTCTGCCTCAACTTTCGGGCAAGCCTTTCGTATCCCTTCAAACACACGACAAAGCTTGAATCATCCAATAACTCATATGTTGTATTGTTCAGTATTACTTTATTTTAAGTAAATAATAATGATGATAAAAATTATTATTGAATGTTCACTATTGCAAAATTTTAAGGTTATTTATCATATACCCATTTGTATTACTTTCGCGGTCTATGTAAATACAACATAATAGAATATATAGTAACAGGATTGAAAGTTAAAATAAAAAAGAAGAATTTCACCAGCATTAATTACATATTGCTAGCAAATACCACTTCCAATTTAAGAAGTGCATTGTACTTAGCCACTCTACGAATATCAATTAGTTCAAAAGAGCAACCACAATTCAAATATTTAATTCAAAGAGGATAATTAAATTTATATGTTTTGAGCTTTACGTGTTTTAAGTGAGTGGAAGAGATTACTATATGGAATCGAATTGCTTATTTCAGTTTCAACTTGAGAATCTGGTCATATCACATTTTGAGATTGGACCTAGGGCTATTATACCTATATTGATATTCAAATGATGAAATAACGTTGGACATTTAGTAATTAAGTAAAATATTTGGTTAGTTAAGTACTTTTCAACAGGTAATGTGGGCCAACATGTTTTTGTAGCGCTGGAGACCTGCGTACAGTGTTTCAACTCTTTAATAGTGCAGGCCATCACAATGTAGCATTTAGTCATATTGAGAAAGTTAATTTGTTTACTCCTTAAGATGAGGATGAAGACTAAATGTCCAAAACATTATGTTTCTAGGTGACTGTTTTATGTGGAGACTTCAGCGTTCAACTCTACGTCACAAAGAAAAATCTAGGACTAATAGGTCAGTTTTGACAAAAATGATCTATCAATGATATATAGGTCACAAAGTTATCACATAAAGGAATTACACAAAAGAATTGACCTATAATATTAGTACAAATATTGACATAGCTTGTCTGATTTTGAATTGTCGGCTATAAATGATTCACGCTAGTCAGAGTGACAAACCACATCAGATTTCTAAACTTCGTTGTTATTTTTGCCACAAATTAAAAACCCTTTTTACATAAATATGTTCTTGGGAAAAGGACTAGCAGCTTCAATACTTTCTAATTTACAAATAAATATAATTTTTTTTTAATTATATATGGACAGTATTTAAAAAGAATTTTGAACATGGTTTGTCAACTGATTTCAAGAAAGGACTCAGTCACTGGTATCTAGTAAGAATATCTGGTTATTATATCAATGCAGAGCACGATAATCCAAGCAAGTGACCACTAAGTTAAATACTTAGTAAAGATGAGGTACATGTTTGTATTTGTAAATTTTTTGAAGCGTTTGTTTACTATTGTGACTCCATCAAGTCCTTTGTTTTCTATTTGGAATTTATAAAGAACAACATTGACTCCAACAAACACTGTTATTCATAATATCGTTTTTAACTCTTCATTTACGTTGTGGTTTTAGCTATATATAAACTCATTTCTTATTCTGTAACTGAAAATTTCTGAAATAATAATGATTATGAACTTATGGTTGTGATTGTATATCTTCAAACACATCTGAAATTGTGACGTTGTGCACATCTGATAAGATTAGGTCGTTCAATAAAAAAGCGACGGATGCCTAAAGCAATGTAGTTGAATTTAGCTAAACCTGCATATATACCTTAAATTGTAGATTTCCCTGTTTTCAATCAAAGTCTCTAAATTTACAGCCTTCTTAAAAAAAATCACTAGTAACATCTACTGAAATGATTTTGAAGCATTTTTTTTTGCATTACGATGTTAGAATGCTTTTTACATTGGGTGTTTGTCTACTTTTAAAATTACAGAGTGCCCTTATTAAAAATATTCTCGAGCAGTTCGTGTCCTACTATTAATTAAAAGCTTTTATTGCAGACGGTTTAATCTTTTTTTCTGCACTTGTACCCCCGGAATCTTTAATTCTAAACTGTCAATATAAAAGGCCATTCCGCTCATTTTGTCGTCAGCTGGTAAACTTTTAATTACTGTATTTCTCTTTTATTATGGAAATAAAAAGTCCTATTTATTTTTTTCCCATTTTCAAGGTACAAACGCCTTGTTGGGTTGGTTTAATTGAACTTTTTTTACGATGTGGTTTTGCCAGCCATTTGTTCTATTTTGCTAATTTCACTTCCATGTTTGCACAAGGTAATTCAAACGATGCTTCGGGGGTGTTTAATCACTGTGAATAACACTTAGAATAAACAATTAATTCCTGCTGCGAAGTACAGTGTTTCAAATGAATGCGCATTGAGGTCGTTATAGCATTTAAGGTGCTGTAAGAATTATTCATTAAATGTTATATTCTTTCGACCAATTGGAAATAGCTATCTTTAAACTGCACGAAACATGCCACAATTGATAGAAAACAATCGATTTATGAAACACTATATACTATGAGCAAACATTATTTTTTTATACAATTAGAATAATTAAGGAAACAAAAAAAATAAAATTAAAAATACTAAATTTAAAAAAAACACCATTGAAGCAAATGTTTTATCACCAATATTGTTGTGGAATCTTCTCTTTCCACCAAGGATACCCTACTATTGCATCTGTTTTATGGCATTTTAAGACAATAATGTCTGATGGTTATACTATTATATTATAATATTTTATAGTATTTTAATACAATACTGACTGATGGTTATACTATTATATTATAATGTTTTATGGAATTTTAAGACAATAATGTCTGATCGTTATACTATTATATTATAATGTTTTATGGCATTTTAAGACAATAATGTCTGATGGTTATACTATTATATTATAATGTTTTATGGCATTTTAAGACAATAATGTCTGATGGTTATACTATTATATTATAATGTTTTATGGCATTTTAAGACAATAATGTCTGATGGTTATACTATTATATTATAATGTTTTATGGCATTTTAAGACAATAATGTCTGATGGTCATACTATTATATTATGTTTTATGGCATTTTAAGACAATACTGCCTGATGGTTATACTATTATATTATAATGTTTTATGGCATTTTAAGACAATAATGTCTGATGGTTATACTATTATATTATAATGTTTTATGGCATTTTAAGACAATAATGTCTGATGGTTATACTATTATATTATAATGTTTTATGGCATTTTAAGACAATAATGTCTGATGGTTATACTATTATATTATAATGTTTTATGGCATTTTAAGACAATAATGTCTGATGGTCATACTATTATATTATAATATTTTATGACATTATTATTACTTTGCTACAATATATTGCAATGAATTCCTCAAGCATATGAAAAAAATATGATGTGAAATAAATCATATATGATGTACATGAATTAATTGAATAAAGACATATTGATTATTATTACTGCACCAAGAAACAAATCGTGAGAAAAACTGACAACCGTTTAGAATACGGGTATAAGCACGTTAATAAATACATGCAAGTAACAGAATAGGCGTGATTTAAAACTAATTTCATTTGTATAAAGTGTTGTGTGTTTTGAAATGCTTGATGTAATTACGTGAGGTAAGATAACCGCAGTTGCTATTACAATGTTTGAAATCTAATAAGACTTCGAGGATAGGTTTAGAGAGACGTTACCCAGGAGACCATATTCTCACTAGAAAACAGTAAAAAGCTGAGCTCACTCAGGACTCTATTAATAAACAGTAAATGCATATGACCTAATACTAATATACCCATTGAAACAATTCTTTATATACACTGGGGTAAATAGATAAATCAAAGTCTCTACACATAATAAAGAATCTTTTTCACATTTTCTGAAATCTGAGTTTTAATGCAAATCCTGTGCACTCTTACTTTTTGTTTTGTTTTTCCTCGTCATATTTTATGTTTTCGTTACTTCCAGGTAAACATCATTGTTTAGCAGGTACAGCACTGTTACTACTTTGTTATGTTACATAATTTTGTAGCACTTACTGGCCATGACATAATCAGGATGATGTTTTTGCAGTTTATCTGTTTCCCTAGTTATAAAAATAAATGCTTAAGTATTCTTTCAACGTATATTTTCATGTAATAAAACTATCCTATATCAAAACAATGTCACAGCTACACCCATACAGCATAATGCAGGGTAATTAAATATATATATATAGGATGTTCTGGGGACCACCTAAGTTCGGAATTTCCATGGTCGGGCAATTCTAAGGTCCTGTGGTTGCGGGATGAGAGGGTCAACATTTGCTCGTTTTTACATATAAAGTGATTTTCTAAAGTTTTTAGTAGCCTTAGTTTTCAATAAAATTTGCAATATGACAACGTTTTTGTTGTAAAAAATGCAGAATAAAGAAATGCTATTAATGGTATGACAATATGTTAATTGTTTATTGCTATATGACATTTTGTTATATTTTTTTTGTTTACATATGGCAACGTAATAATATTATAATAATAATATTAAAGTTATAACTAAGAAAAAAATATTTCATGAAATATGTTCCAGATTAACATCGAACATGCCAAAGTTAAGAAAAATCTACTGCTGTTCTAGGGGCGGATAGATAGTATGCCTCATTTATTACTTGGCACACATTTTAATACACCACATTACTAGGTTAATTCTAAATTGAAGTCCCAAATTTCGCCAAACTCAAGTGTAGTAGGGTTCATTAACTAGCACCTCACATCGTGGAGGCAGGAGACTGACATCTCAATGGCCTCGTCGAGGAGGGTTGCGTGATGTATTGGTGCTGATGCGTGACGTATTATAGTGGGAGCCCGCCTCCGCGAGTTCCACCTCGGATGCTCCCGAGTTTTGTTCAATCCCTGGAGTGACAAAAGGGCAGCACATGTAGCATCGGTCTGGTTTGGTTTTGTATCATACCCGAGATGTCCTAGATACACTAAGATCAAAACAAACTCGCCTCGGGAAGCACATATTTCTTCACTTTCTCCGTGATAAAATCGAGACCAGAGTGAGAACCAAACTCGGTATTTACTAGTCTAGAGACGAGCACTCAAGCCAATGGGCTACAAAGGCAGTATTATTTGAGCTGATTTTATGTAATCCTTTCTGAGATATTTATATGTTTTCCTGGTTAACCCATTTAACTATACTTATCGTTTATTTAAAAATATAATTCAGACATTATAAACATGTCTTATCAGATAAGTTTTATCATTCATCAAATCATTAAAGATGCAGTGCAAATGTTTAGCTCGAACAGGATTTGCTGTTGAAACATATAATATTAAAAGCAAATTACATCTTAAGTTATTTCATACTTGAATTTAATTAGGAAAACAAATCTGACCGCTGAGTGGGTATGACTTAAAACTACTTCAATTAATATCAACATTGTTAATAGAATTTAATTCAAAGAACTGAGTTTTTTTCTTTTGTAATATATAATTTGCCAATTTTCCAGCTGAGGGTTTTAAAACCAAGCTGGTTCATGAAGGAAAAGCAATTGGGACGATGAAATCACAAGGGAGCACTTCAGAATTCACCCTTATAATTATTCAGATTTTTTTTTTACTTTTTCAATGTTTTATTAAAGGTGTATTAACTATTTGGACGTTCGTTATGAATAATTCATACACCCTTGTTTATTTTAGAGTATTTATTTATCACAAAATTATGTTACTTCCTCTTTTATATGTTGAAAAATTCATTTCAGTTTTCATCTTTTGATTCTCTCAAACTGTTTGAATTTTTTTTAATTTTTTTACAGTCAATTTTGACTGTAACAACATAAATATTTTGAACAAGCCGTTAATTTTCATTCATCTGTAAGAGTTGTAGATATTTGATGTTAAAGAGTTAGTTTTATTTTAAGGTTATATGACATACAGATTGCAAATATATTTATTTCTAACTAATATTTCCATTATTAGTTTGGCCAGACGTACAGGTTATTTACAGATTGTCTAAATACAAATCATGGTTTCTGGAAGAGTGCATAAATTAACAATTAAAAACAGTCCATGTTGATTTACCGTTAGATCATACCCAATACATTATTTTAATACAAATATTTTTAACCTTCTAACGTTCTTTTTCAGGTTCTTGGTACATTTTGATTTCCATCTTAAAAAAAATGGATGCTCTATGTGAGTGGCTATGTATTCAAAAATTTTTAACTACTCGTAATTAATAGTCGAATCCTTTAATGGATAAATTTTATATTTGACTAGAAAATTTTCCTTATAGTAAGGGTCAGCTGTTATTCACATGGGAAATCTATTTTATTGCCCTTTATATATATATATATATATATATATATATATATATATTTAGTTCATTTAATTAATTTATTTTTTTTTTTAATTTTTTATTTTATTTTTTTTTAATTTATATTTATATTTATTTTCTTTATATTTTGTTTTCTTCACTTTTATTCTCTTTTTTAAATAACAATTTTATTTCTTTGCTCTCGACTCCTTAGTTTCTTTTTTATTTTTCTCCTTTGCGGCAGCACTGCTTTAGCCCTCACCCAGTGAGTTTTTTAGTTGACTGTCGTACCTCCATCAATTCACTTCTTCTCCTGAGGACGACCGCCATTACGGTCGAAATATTGAAAAGTGAGTCTTTTGTTATGTGTTCTTCAGTTTATGTGTCACTGTTTATTTTAAGTATATATATATATATATATTTATATAGACACAATTATTTTCCCTCGAAACAACTAATTCTAAAA
Source organism: Hermatobates lingyangjiaoensis (assembly GCA_026182355.1). Classification (NCBI taxonomy): domain Eukaryota; kingdom Metazoa; phylum Arthropoda; class Insecta; order Hemiptera; family Hermatobatidae; genus Hermatobates; species Hermatobates lingyangjiaoensis. The sequence continues at coordinate 1,971,696 of JAPFBL010000014.1, read as the reverse complement.
AGTTGTAATTTTTCTCTTAATATGAGAAATGTTGTGAATGCTCTGCAAAAATGTACAAATCTTATCGTGCAATAAGAATTTTTGTAAAGCCAATGGTCAGTTTTACATGAAAAGGTTCATTTTGGCGGAGAAATTACTCCAAGAAATAATGATAACACAACTGTCTGGTTGAAATTAAAGAAATCAAACAAAAAAATAACCCACTACAGAACAATGAATAAACTTCCAATGCTAGACTATTAAAATTTTGTCTATGGCATCTACTTTAAATTAGTATCTGGTAGTAACGGCCATAGAACTTTTTATATTCTATAATTATATAATTATCTTTATTATATTGTCTTCCTGCTCAAATTGCCTGAATTTGTTCGTATTAGAAATCGTGTTAACAGAACGCAAGGAAAAAAGTTTATTAAACTTTGGAGTATTTTTAAAAACAATGAAAGGCTTTTAATTCGTCAACAAACTATGTAAATGGTATAAAAATATGATTTATAACTTTTAAATAGTTTAAGCCTAGAATGTATTTGTTTTAACTATTTAAATACCTTAATTTAATATCCTATAATTTATACCACATAATATAAATTTGAGGATATTACACCTGATTGCATGACTTACTCGACAGTGACATTATATAGTTCTTTTATTGCTTTGTCCTAACTTGGTAAACCTATGAGAGAATGACAAACATGTATGGCATACATATTTACATGTTTGAACTGTAAGCATAACATACGTACTGTATACCTACAATAATGGTATATTTAAAATTGTGAATATCGTTCGAAATCGTGGTGTTTCGAACTAAATCATGAAAGGATGATTTTTCGTTTTTAACGACACAAACTCATTTTTTAACTGTTCTAAAGTACATACTGTAATCATGAAGGAAACATGCATTTGATCTATTGACAAATATAAATTTTAGTAAAAGTGATTAAGAACTGTGTGTTTGCGTAATATTGAGGCATGAGAAAGGTACTTTATGTCATTAGGAGTAATAATTTAACTGGTTCAGCCGGTGATTCCAGAAAACATAAATTGTCGTATTAAATATAATCTTAATAAGAGTAATCCATGATAAAAACTGCATGGACTATGAATTCTGAAAGAAGACATATACCTAAAAGGACATACATGATGTGACCTGTAGTGCTAAACTACAGTCAGATACACTCTGATGAGGATTTTATTTCCTTACAATTAGCAAAACGTTCAACAAATTAAAATGAATCATTTGATGATTAATTCTTTTGAAAATATGTTTTTTTAAATAACCACAATAGAATAAAACAATTTTCATTGATTAATTTGTTATTTTTAGATCAAGTATTATATATCGATAATAGGTTCACTTGAGTGAAGACCACTTCTTTACAGGAAAAGAACTGTCTAATTTGATATTGCTTCCTGTTTTTTTTATTCTTTATTGTGGTCAGATTGAGGAATGCATTACACTAGTCAGCTTAATTCCATATGGCTTACTTATAGCTTTGTTCGACTGCACTGAAGTGTCATTCAGTTGATGAGTCTTAATTATGGTGCAGGTCATATTTTACTGTTAATGCAAATCTGCTTCAAATATTTACTCAAATTGATTTGCTGATGAGTTGGTCGGTTTCTGAAACGATATATCTGGCATTATACGGGAATGTATAGAATATATGATGTCTGGAAAAGAAATACAAATTTTATGGATCCTGTAGATCTGAAAGTTTTGATAGCTACTATGGTACTTCTACAATGCATATATAATGGATTTACTCTGCTTAGTGAAGTAATTTGAGAGTGTCTTTTTATCATCTGAGAGGTTAAATTTTCTACTGATAAAAACTGTTGTATATATTGCTGCTCAGTTGATGGCTAAGTTTGTAAGTAGGTTTTAATGCATGTAGCATATTTTCCAAATATCCAATAAATTTTACTTCTCGGAATGTGAATGCATATGGATCTTCCTTCTCAGAGCAGTAGGTCAGTGAGGCTAAGGGTCTTGCTTTGGAAGTCAAATTTCAGTAGTGCCTAGGGAACTCCTACAAGTATTCAATAGAAGAGTTATTTCAATTACTTAACAGGCTTTTTAACACCCTCTTTCAGTGACAGTAAATCAGAGGGGGTGTGCCAGCCCCTTGGGTCTAATTGTAGCCTGTATTTAGGACTAGAAATATCGAATTGCTGCTGCCACTGTGGTAACTAATCCACGACTGGGGTGGCTTTTTTCTCACCCTCCCTTTGTCCTATTCCCTTAATATGGTTTTTGTCGCCACTCTGACCCACCATCCCTTCCTACCTCTTATTCCATTTTTCATGACGTCATTCATCCCCCATTCCATTTATCTCAATCCAGCTTCTTTTTTTAGTATAAACTCATCTTGATAACTCATTCCATTATGTTGACTAAATCTGTTAAAAACCCTCTAATCCATCCTCTCCTTTAATCGCCTATCTTATTGCATTTTTATTTGAATGCTTGAAAATATTTCAGAGATATTTAATACCAAAATAATCCTTATTACGTAATAAAAATATTATGATGTTGATAACTAAATGCCTTTTATTTTCATAACTTTTTTTATGAAAAATTTAATACGAATACCTGCATTGCATTTAAGTATTTTTTTTCATGGCTCCATTGAATGAATTTAAATGATTTCATTTCTTAAAAGGGTTATATTTATGCAAAATTTGATCTGAGCTGTTTTTTTTAGAGACATACTAACTAGATGTTAAGATTAATGAACTGAAATAAGCTTTTAAGTTTACAAAAATTATGGAAAGGTATGGCTGACTTACATTGGCCATGTTATTTTCTTAGATGAGTGTCCGCAAAATAATGCAATGGGTGGCAATAGTCTCTGCGGTAATTGTGATGAGCTCTGCAGGCAAACAATGATATATAATTCTGTGTTACATTCTTGAGCATATTAACTAAATTATTTTTTGAAATATGCCGAGCATAATATCTCAATTAGCACTCATTAAACAGCAAAAAATGCCACTGCTTGGTACATGAATAAATGCCTTAGTAATGCTGTAAATTTCTTATTAATATTTTTTATTAATTAATATTATTTACGTATTTTTACATATTTTTATAAGACTTTTGCTCAAAATAAATGTTAATCAAATTTTTGTTGAATTTGTTCAATGAATAATTAGTTTCAAAATTGTGCAAGAACATGGTGAACATTTTAATGGGTTTTGATATAAATAAGTTTTAGCGTGAGTTTAGTTTTAAGTTCACGTCGAATATTTAACTATTTTCTAGTTTTCCTATGAGACACGTTGTAAATTTGTGTGACTGTGAGTGGAGTAGTATACCGAAAGAAATATGACTGGAACGTACTGCGGGTGTAGTGTGGATGGTCGATTTGACCGCAGACTGACAGTCAAGTGTTCAGACGATACAGAGATTTAAGTGGAATTGGTCGTAGGGTGCAGCCTTCAAGTACATTACCACTGTAGTTCTACATTCCTTAGAGCGTCGTTAATCAAAAGTATATATAAAATATGATCGTCGCGGCTCAGACAAGTCGAAATCACTTTCCCTGTAGAACTGTAAATCAAAGCACCTCACTTCTTATTTACTACATACAAGGGCGGACAGGGCTGGCATTCAATCAAGCAAGCGATAAGGAATGTGGGCTTACCGCACCTTACCCTCTGGAGTGGGCCACGCGACACGCACCGCTCTCAGCAAAGCTGTCCAGGTCAAACATGCACATTTATACATCGGCAGCAAAACCCAGACATTTCCAAAAATATAATGGTTGTAGACCAATCCTTAGCAAACAAATCTGGGATGGTTTACACTCAATAATACTATAATTACACTTACTATCAAACCAATTGGCAATCAATTTGATTAATTGATTTATTTAATATGGAGATCGGGAGGATGTTTTATCATTCACGTATCAGGAGTAACGCTGCACAAACAGTTATCATATTAATAAGAACATGTATGTCTGCTCTAGATAAATGATTAAATTAATGATCAATGACTGATCATTAATGATCTGAATTGATTTTATAATGCAATAGAAGAAATAAAACAATTTATTAGTTATGATTATGATAATGCTTGATCAGAGGGACATTATAACTTCATCACACTAATCACAAAAAATAAAGAAATTATTAAGTTTTTTCCACTCCTATATTATTTCTGTGCTGATTCCTTTTTAAAAATATACTCGTATATTGAAACATCTAAATCATAGTAAAAAACCAGAAAAATGTCTTAAGATTTTTCAGCCAAAATAAGCGGTCTTTGTCACAGCCAAACTGATACTGACGGAGGCCATTTGTTTTTGTTGAAAGATCTTAGTTACTCGTACTTAGTCACTTTTGTGATTTCTTATTGTGGTTTAGGCGTTCATTTTGATTTCATGTGGTTATTATGAAATCTTGTAGCATATATAAAAATTTGGGAAGCAGAGCTTTCTTAAGCTATGAATTATTGAAAATAACCCCCAACTTAGCTGATACCCATTTCTTAACAAGCTATGGGTATTCAAATTTCTTAACTAACATTCTTGTTATTTCATCTACACAGTAAAGCATATTTCTATTGTCGACATTTTCTTTTCCCCCTTCCTGAGGAAGGCAAGACAGCCGAAATGATCGAAAATCGTGAGTGTTCTCAACCCCTCACCATGATGTTTCTGCATCTAGTGTTTCAGTTGGTTTTTAACTGACAAAGACTGCTGAGTCAAATTAATCTTACGGTTGAAAGATCTTAGTCCTTTTTTCCATTTCATATTGTGGTTTGATAATATATATATATATATAAATTTCACAGTAAATACAGGATATAACAGTATGTAATCAAAAATTTAGAAGCAATGGGGACTAAGTGATGACTGTTTGAATTAGGTTGAAGATAACATTCAATATATTGACAGTAAATTATTAACGTTTTGAATGAGTACTTAATGGGACAAATAAAAGATCAGGAACCACTGAGTGTTTCTGAAGTGCCAGTTAACAATATTCAAGTATAACTTTATCATACAATTTATTCTCAACACTCGTTTAGAACTTTGACATTAGTATGATTTATTATTTGTAATGTCTTAAGAAATTGTTATACGATTGATAATTTATTCTCTCTCTTCTACATATTTTTACTTTACTATAAGTAAAGTATAGTGATCGTGAAAAAATTCGATCTCGAGATTTTGACGGAATTACATGTTTTGAGGTCCCTGAAGTCGTTTTATGAAGTTTTTACGATGATGTCTGTGTGTGTGTGGGTGGGTGGGTGGGTGAGTGTGTTAGCATTGCTTGTTACCACGCTACGGTCCAGAATCTTTGATGGATCAAGTTGATATTTTACACAAAAATGGGCCTCATAAAGACGAAGATCCCTATTGTTTGGGAAGAATTATCCTTGATGGGAAAGTCACTTTTTTTGCCAAAAACCGTTTTTTTTTAAAACATTTATTTCTCCTAAACTGATAACCCTAGAGGTTTGAAATTTTGACATTATCTTTGAGGTTACAAATGGAACAAACGAAAAATATATTCAGAATTTTAAATTAACAGGAAATATTTTTTTTTCGATAAAATGTACAAATTGTGACTTATAATTCAATCTCAAACCTTGTGAGAGCCATACAAGCCATACTGTCTGACAGACAAGAATGAAACTATGCCTATAAATAGAACATTATGTGTAGAATGAATTGAAATATTTTTTTCAAAATTACATTCGCTAAAGGCGTCACAGTACGATTTCTGTTTTCAGAAAATGATTTTATGACGCGAAACGGCTCATTAAAAAATAATGAAAATTTGACCAAAAATGGAACAAAAAATTGGCAATTCATAAAAAAAAATTCATGAAGTTTTAATTACGGGAAAGAGCAATAACACGATAAAAACTGTTTGTTTATCCTAGACTAAGAGATCACCTGCTATACTTGTCGAATTTTTTGTATTTTTTTCCATTGTTTACATTGACTTAGAAATTTTTTGAGCAAATCCACTGAGATAAAATTGATATTTATAAAGGAATAATTTAAATTGTTTATTGACTTATATGAGATGTAAGAGGAATAATATTGTGCAGGAAAATAATAACACTCACTCAGAAAAAATTCGTATAAATGTTATTTGACAAAGGGGAAGGAAAATGATCTTATTAAATACTAAACAGCTTATCATTATTATTATTTTAAAGATTAAAATTCCCAGTATGATAATTCTATAAAAGACCAAAAATGTAAATGATAATTCATAATTGGAATCTTTCGTTTAGTTTAAATGTAATTATCGTACATCTTTAATTAACAAAGCACCTTAAAATAACATTTTCTTCGCTGTTTAAGATGTTTTTCAGAAAAAAAAGGGTATTTTCCTGTTTTAAATTTAAAAATTTTACTTTAATATTCAATGTAGAAGGATGTCAAGTAAACGATGTAAGAAATCCACTGGCTGTTTGAACGAAAGCCATTCTCTTCTAGGAGAATAAATCATTTCAAGAAATGTTCACTTTGGTTTTTCAAAAATGTTATTACTGCTGTAGTTATACTAATGAAATTATTTGCAAATAATAAATTATTTGTGATGTACAAAAATAAGCTTATAAATTGATATGTCCTTCAATCACTATCTGTACTAGCTCAGGAATGAAAGGCTAATAATTATATCCCATTTAGATGTTTACGTTATGCTTAAATGAGACGTTATGTTTTATATACTCAAGAAATTTGACATTAAGTTACTTATAGTAAAGTAGAGTGTAGGCCACTCCAGATTTTTGTACTTTTCTTGCAAAAGCAAAAATACTCATGTATAATATTTGTCATTTTGGTTCTAACTTTTATTTAATAGATATTGATTTAATGAAAACCAAATCAATGACACTTCTTAGATCTATTACTATACTTATTCTGAAACATATAATTGGATTGTCATTGAGACATTATATGGCAAACAAAATGCTGGACTTCGTTTTACTGACCGAGTTTGTTTGGGAACCACGGATGATTTTAGGAAAATCATACATTTGAGCTGTAGTCTCTAAAAAACTATTTCCCTTACTAACAGAAGAGTTTGATAGAGTAGACCTACTCAGAGGATACAAGTATTGTTAACTTGGTGCAGGATAAGCTCGCTTAATGTCTCATTGCACTAGTAAGCAGGAATGACACATGCTTTGACCATATGCACCAAAACGAAATAATGAATTTAAAATAGATGTAAACAGGGGTTGTTGACGTTTAATGGTTTTCGTTGGGGGTGTAGACTAACATAAGGTATTATATGATGCTGAGATGAATTAGCATAGAGAGTGCGTGCTAACGGAGTGATTCACGTCCACCTGCCGAGCATTTGGTCTCCACCTCTCACCCTCGCAGGGGTGTATCAATCATGCCTTCCCTATTTCAACATTTCCACAACAAAACAGGATGATAATAATCTGGGTTAAGTGCATCCCCTTCATGAAGCCAGTACTAACTGGGATTGGAATTACTCAAGAGGGAATTATTTGTTCATTAAAGCCAGGTTAATGAATGATGACCTCAGATAAATCATAGAGCATGTGCAGCTTAGGGAACAGAACAATGACCCAAACTCCCAGTAATGTCCGTTGTGTTATTTAGATAAGCGGCTTGCACTATTGACCAGCTTGATCGGATTTTCTCGTTACTTGTCTAATAAAGAACATTTTAATGATTGTATATATATATTTCAGTTGATAACCGGAAATACGATCCAAACTGGACACAATACCAGTGTCACTGTCATCTGTTCATTCAAACTACAGTTGTTGTTGAAATCCACAGACTACTTTTCTTTGTAATATAATTTGTAATGTAATATTTAGTTTTTCTGTTTCAAAATTTATACTTCTGCCTATGAAAAAGGTTTTAAATAAGGACCGACACGTTGGCAATGAGAGTTTAATTTGAACCTGAAGAACTAACCGAGTCTCGATAAACTTTAGTCTTGTTTCTATTCCACGGTTGATACTTCTATCGATTATATATATATATATATATATATATATATATATATATATATATATATATATATAAGATGTAACTTTTTTTTTTTGAGGTTTGAGGTCCAATGATTTAAACTAGTCCTTTTGCCGACGTTTCGACATATATTTCGACAAATATATGTCGAAACGTCGGCAAAAGGACTAGTTTAAATCATTGGACCTCAAACCTCAAACAAAAAAAGTTACATCTTATAAATATTGGGTCAAGAAAACAATTCAGGATGAATATAATATATATATATATATATATATAGATTTCACATAAACACGTGAAATAACAATCAATGATCAAACCACAATATAAAATGATTATTGTAGTAAATATTATATTTTTTTCTGTGTTTTTATTAAATTAATATGTAATATGTATGAACAAATGGAACAATCATCTCAAGTGGTTGCAATAAAAAGAAAAATTTCAACTCCTTTGGATTCCTTGTGGTCAATGAACTGACTCATTCACCTTCTACTTTTAATATTTTGGAAATGTGGTAATAAGTCATCATGACATATATGTCCTCCATGAAAACCAATAATTAAAACTCATTTACAGTATGGATATATTTCATGAAGTGAAATGGCTAGAACTGGAGTGAGAAATTTTTGGTATTCCGGACATGTTTAGTGTCAGATATAGTGTACTTTTTCATATGTAGGCATAGTTTTTCATATGAGACAGTATATTACTGAATATATACACGTACAGCTTGATTAAAAAGTGGAAAGAAAGACAAAGTTCCAGTACATTCTACTTCTAGAAACACTAAGATAAAAAAGAAATGTAGTGGTTGGGATTTTCAAAAGAAATAAGATTTGACTGAAGATGTTCTGAAGAAGACATCTGGAATTGATAAAGGTTGGAAGTTAGAAGAGGCGAATGGTTTAAAACTTGGTGCAAGACTGGCCATGACTTGAGTAAGGGGAGCATGAAACGTTGAAGCGTTGTTAGTCTCCCAATTTATTCCTGTCTGGACAAGATGGGAAAGAAAAACAGTTTACCCGAGACACGTGTCGGCGAGCCGACAAGGAGCCGTGCTCTGTGTATTTACTCGATTGCCGGGTCCTCCCTTTACGAGACCATAACTGTCATAGCGCGAGTTAAAAAGGCTTTATTGATAAGCACCAGACTATATTTAGGCCTGTCCAAATGGCCGGCTTGCAGCAGATACAGCCGAGCTGTCCCCACCAACCGTAAATCAAACAAGCCACCAGCTTATATAGCCACTAATAAAGACAACTCCAATCATGCCCTTCTGCCTTTATTTTCATTTCTTTAATGTCCCAATAAAAAGCCATCCTAATATTCTCCATATAGTAAGAAATTAATCATGGATGGCTGTTAATTAATAATCAATTGAGCAGTAATTAGTAAATTGCGTTTATGCTATCGCAACTTTGGTTTATATATATATATATATATATATATATATATATATAAAACAAAAACAATTATTGTCACTATGACCATCTGGCCTCACAATGGTTTTGGTCTGATCCAAATAGATGTCGTACGAAAGAAAACCCAATGGCATTACTCAGTATACATAACATACTTAATGGAGTTGAAAATAATTCAGTTCTTCGTTTCGTCATTCATCATCAAGAAGAAAACAAGTGGTCTTTCGCTGGATAGCTATGCAAAAACTCTGCAAACTGAAAGCCTATATCGACAAATCAATGTTGTTATGATAGCTGAACTAAGCTAAGAAGAAAAAAAGAGTAAAATAATATAACAAATTAACGGAATATGAAGGAATATATAAATAATATTCTTAACAGATAATTATTATAATAACATAAATAATAAATAAATGTTAGCAATAGTCGAAATAGCAAATTTGTCGAAATATTTATGTGAGTTCTTGTAACGTTTTTGTTATATCTTTTTTAGTTTGAGTTATACATATACGTCTAAGCTACAATAAAATTCTGAAGAATTGGTATATAAAATTGGTATAAATATATATTTGGATTATAATATTGAATTGAAATTTTCGTTAATTTTATGTCCTTAAAATTATACATTTTTATTTTTCAATTTTTCCTCATGATCAATGTTTTTTTTATTTTTCGGTTCTTATAGATAGTATAAGTTTAAGAAAGAAAAAACCGGTTGTAAAAAAGTATATTGTTTTTTTTTTAAAAATTATCCTACAATACTAAAATTTGTGGAATTCTTAATTTAATTTTAATAATTGCCTGTTTAAATTGAGCAAGTATAAATTATTTCTTTGGTTTACTACTCATTGTTCAAGTTTTTAAAACTAGAAATAATTTTGATTTCATGCTTTTGTAAATTGATATACAGGACATGACGGATTTGTCATCTGCCCAGTTCACTTTCAGCTCCAATTATCATCATTTCTTGAAAGAACTGTACATTCCTCCGGTAGGTTTTTAAGAGGCTTCAACTGTCCAAAACTTCACAGTTTTCTTTATGACATATAATGATTTACCATAAAGTTATCAAGAATGAATCTGTCATCATCAAGAACCATCCACTAATCTATTCCATGTCTTTGAAGGGAAATTATTTGTTCTATCACTTTTCTCTAAATTTACTTATTACTAAAATTATTTTAAGAAATCACATAAAAACACGCATCAATTGTAATGTTGCTTTGTGGTTTTTTTGTGACTTATGTTTATAACTGAAGCCATTAATCTTATGAAGAATTGACCATAAATGAAGAGTTGTTTGGACAGAACGTTCGGAAGGGCCCTATAAAAATCTGCCAAAGGCGATGAAAGAGATTGGGAAATTCACCAGCAGATGTCCAGAAGTTGAGTGGGTCTTTGCAGAGAATGTTTACTGCAGTAAAGAAGAAATAAGCCGGCTGAAGGGAGAGGGGTGTCCAATAAAAGACAGTTATAGTAGGAAGACGGTGACTCCCAATCATCGCGAAAGCCCACCAATTGACTGTCACGGCATAAAGACACAGCGCCGCGAGAGCCTGCATTCAGATTTGATTGCTGTTTCATATTTTATCGGTGATATCGGTTTACTGTTTCCAAGGGTCGAGTAGCTCCTTTGCGACCAAATAGTCCTGAAAACTCACCCTTTCCTGCCCCCTCTTTTATCGTCAATTTCATTTTTTTTCTTATTATAATAAGAGTGAAAGTTTACGGCTATTTTAACAACCCCCTCCATCTATCCAAGACAGTATTTATCGTCATAAAGTAAACAGAAGAACAAAATAAAAAGAAGGGCAGATCGTACATAAAAAGTATAAACGAGACGCTGCGATAAGGGTCAGGTGGCCATAACCTCGCTACCGAGCCCTGAGTAATGGACGCTTCAGTTTAAACATTCATTTCCCAGCTACATTTTTCTCCTTCGACCTCCACCTTCTCATTTACAAATTAATGAAGTGGACCCCTTTGCTTCAACTCTTTAGTACTCTGGATTTAGCAACAATCGTCTGCCTTGATTAACTTTTTCATTTCATCCCTTCTTAACTCATTCTTTTATTTAGCTCCTTCATCCACAAAAATTCATAACAAAGAATTATATCTCTTTAACCTAGCTTATATATATATATATATATATATATATATATATGCAAAGATGGCTACAATGTCCTCCTTCAAGACAGTACTCACTCTACTGTCAGTGATTATGTGTCTGTAATTTATGATTTAATAATTAATATTTCATGAACCACTTATTCAGTTCAATGACATGTAAGTTAATTTATTGCAGAATAAAAACACGTTTGTGAAAAGCTGACTTACTTATATATATGTATATAACAAGATTTCTCCATAAGCACGTGAAATAAAAATAAATGTCAAAATCACAGGTAGAAAATCAGTAAAATAAATAGTATCACTTTAATAAATCAAGTGGTTTCGTAAGATTTCACTGACACTGAAACAAATTATTCTGAAACATAAACTATTTAAGGTTAAAATATTATTTTTTTAAATATATTTTATTGAGTGAGTTACGAATTTGCTCCACTTATCGATAAATTAATGATAAAAATTAATAACATTACTCCTCTTCTATCGACAAAGCAAAACTTTCTCTAATTCTGTAACACAAACCCATTCATTGTTAAATGTCATAATTTTACTATATGATAAGTCATTTGACCCACATTCTAGGTTTACTTGAAATCTTCATTTTAATAAGGATTTTTCTAGTCATAATAAGGTATATGATTTGTTAACTGAAATTTCTATTGTGATCTGTATGTATGTAGTGATATTTAAAAAATTTTTTTGAAAATAAAATTTATATTGGTTAAAGTGGAAAATCATATGAAAGTAAAAGGTATGACTATGTTCCAAACTAGTCTGATAAGAATCAAGATCTCAGTTTAATAATTACAACAATCACATGTCAGATTATTATAACTGATAAACGAATAAGCCACATTGAAAATGAAGTCAATAAATCTATCATATATGAGTTTGATGGTATGTTTATTTAACAGGCACATTAAATTAAAGGAAAAATTAAATTGATTTCTGACAAGATTTAAATTATATTTATTTATACTGAAGTTGAGTTTAGTTTCCACAAGATTTTATGTGTAATAATATGTAATATATATATAAATGTATTTATGTGTAGATGATTTTTTTTTTGTAACAAACACAATTTTGCATGTGTCGATGGGTTTTTGACAGTTTGTGTTGTATGTTTCATATATTCGCTCTACATTCTGATACGAAGCTAGATAACTGCCGATTCCTAATTCAATTTTCATTAAGAAGGAAGATTGAAAGAAAAAGAAAGACAAATACAGAGAATGACAGAGACAGAGTGAGAGAGTGTGTGTGTGTGTCTCCGAGAGAGAACAAGTTACACAAAACAACTTCACTGTAGTTGCACAGTAGGTAATTTATACAATTTGATGAATTCCAATTAATATGATATATTTTTATATTACACTGTTTAGATAAGTAACTTCAAATTATTTTTACAGTTTTTTAATGTTACTTCTAAATAAGTTTTAAGAGATTTATTTATGAAGGAAACAATTTGGGTTTATTTTAATAGATGCATATAAAGTTTGAGTTGAGACTAACGGGATTGGATGTGTATGCAACCAAATGTCGTAAACCAAGAAGAAAGAATCTTTACTTGATTCGTGGAGTCCATTACAACGCTGACTACCAAGAAGGCTTGACTTTAGATGGACATAAAGTGAACTGTAATGCGCAGCGTCTTCTCAACATAGACAGACCCCTAATGGTAATAATGAAATTGTAACAGATATGAGAACATAAACAGAATAAGCGCGCGTGGGGAAATAACAAATTTATATATAATCGCATTACCAACAGCTTAAACAACCATGAAATTATGAAAAATTGTAATGGTAGGAGACGTCGGACTTTATTACCTACTCTAGAGCCCTAATAACTTGAAAACTTGATGGCATTGTCCAATTACCATAAAAACGACGTTACGAGGCCTTTAAGATTTACCAAGTATTCCCATTAAAGTCGTTTCCTTGACAAACCTTCGGTCAGGTCTCTTCAGTCACTCCTCTTCCACTCTCTCGCTCACTCTCTCACTCTTCTTGGATCACTTCACGGCATTAATTTGAATTCAGGTCCTCGTGACTGTACAACCTGAATTTCTTTCTCTGTTATCCAGACGACTAAGACATAGTGCACTATTGTCATTACTTTTCTCTATTTCCACACACTAAGAGTGGAACAATATTCAAACAATCTTAAATTTTCTTCAAAAGCGAACTTACTTTCGCTGTTTTTTTCGTTTGTTACGAAATATAGCAGTTGCTACATTCAACATATATAGCAAATAGCGCAGGGGAATTCATTTGGAAGTCCTTCAACACTTTCAATCAGGACTCGGTGATGTTCTGAGCCAGGCGTGGGGAACCTGCGGCCTTAAGGTCGCATGTGGCCTTATGAACCATGAAATGCGGCCTTCAGCGGTTTATTGAGAAAATTGCTTCAAAATATAAAGAATTACAATTTATGGTAATTTTAAAAATGAATTTATGCAGGCCAGTATTTAATAAATTTACGCAAATTTTTTAATATAGAATACTGGATTTTTCATATGAAATCAACTTCCTTGAATAAATAACCAAAATAGTAATGTCTGGAATAGGATGAGTTTGATATTTAAGAGAAAAATATGAAATAAATGGAAAAGCTATGAATCCTAAAGCAGACACACACAGACACACACACACACACGCACGCACACACATACGCACACACACACACACACACACACACACACAAACACACACACACACACACATACACACTCGCACTCATCTACATTTCGTATAGTTATAACTGCAAGGAATTGGTTTAGAGGTCAGGTACTTAATTAGGACCGGAAAACTATTGCTAATTATGTGTATAATTTCAATGATATTATTATACCTCATAGAGGCATAATTTACTGTGCCTTCGGTGCTAGTGCATTTTTTACCAGAAGTGCATCAGTAACGAAGTTTGCTTCAAGAAGGTGGGTGGTAGATTTAGTGACGATTCCGTGTATTGCTCCTGAAATAACACTCCTAATACTTCGGACCCAGATTACTACGAATTCAAACATATCTTACAAGCTATTCTAAAATCAAATATAGTTCGTATATCGTTTGATTTACTAAATTTAATTCTTTCTTAGAAATAGCAGAAATAGCCGAGCAGTAAATATTCCTATTTGAGTTCTAAAGCTAGTCAAGAGTCCATTCAAATAAAATGACGCGTGATCACCATTCCTAATTCTATCGTCATCAATATCATTAGCATTTCAGCTAAAATGATATATTAAAAAATAACAACTACTTCTACATCTATATTTCGCTATACTTACTTCATTTTGTAGTGTCATTTATGATTGATTAAGGAAGTTGATTTTATTAAGAACAATAAATGGAAGTGATATTATGAAAACGTTAGGTTATAAAACCTTTCGTTATAAACTTTCATTTGGTAGCTGCCTTAGTTCAGGCAGCTTTAATAATAAATTATAATTATTATTATAATTTTTAATAATATAATAATAAAATGTAGTAACCCATAAATTATTCGATTACGAAATTTTGAGGTAATATCAGTATGCTTGTGTGTGTATCTGTGTGTCTTTGTGTGTTAATGGATTTTCTCACGGACAGTACCCCTGCCATGAAGAAGTTTATTTATTTGGCGTGCACCGCATACATTAAGCATTACATATTTCGTATCAACAAATTACCAATATTTTTAATATTGTAATAAATACAATATTTTTGTTAAAATATTACATACACTATTCTTTAATAAAGCGACACCTTTATGTCCTTTATAGCTTATATTTATTTACATGATCTTACGTCCATTAAATACTAACTTTGTTCGTAATGATATCATTCATTGTACTATTTACTATTTTTTTAAAACATTTTAATATTATCTTGGCTTAGTGGGTCTGCCTTTGGTGGTGGGTCATTGTTTCCTCTTGTACTGTACTATTTTATAACACACTTTTTTTTTTCTCGTATGCTGTATTGGAATATTAGGTGGTTTGTAGTTTGCTGGTATTTCACACTTACTGTTGTTCGTTAAACCAAATCGGTGCAGATACTTCTTAGTCTTGCCAGTTATGGATTGCATCAGTGGCCATTTTATTGGTTGATTTCTCAGTCCTATGCGATTTTATTACAGTTGGAAAGTATTCTTTGGTCATTTGACCTTTTGTGGTGTTCTGCCACTATATTTCCCACTTCCAATTGCTTTTTGTTTATGCTCACTATTTTAGGGAGGAATAAGGGTATAATGTATATTCTATTAGACTCCTATTGTTACTTGTATTTACTCTAGTAGACAATCACCTAGACATTTATCATGCGTGCAATGCAGTCTTCTAAATGTTAGATTTGTATTTCTGCTGAATAATATCACCATCTTCACAACCGATGTTTCAAGGTATCGTAGCTTTCTTTAAAGGTTATTGTCTTCGTGCAACATTTAAAATGTTAATTAATGCTGTGGATATTCAAAGAGGTCCAATATTTAAAAAAGACTTGAACCTTTCAATATTTCTGATGATATACAAATAATAGCCGGTTCATTGAACAGAATGTATGAGAAGATAATGAAAGGAATTTAGAACAAAATTAAAAGAAAATTAGTATACCACAACAAAAATTTCAAGAAATCTAGACTATTGCAATATGCTATATATTTCTGAAAACCGTGTTTATTTAATGCATGACCTGTGGCACTTGTCGGCTTTGTTTGCTTTGATTTAACTACTTTATCAGAATGAGTGAAGGACTTGTGCTTTAAATATTAATTAATGTTTATTTAATTAATATTTATGATGGTTTTCAGCGTGTGAAAGGAAGTTAATGTCGCTGACTACATTTGCAGCGAAGTTACTTCGCAATTAACTTCTTAAAAGGTAACACAGTATAAATGTTATCATAAATCTGTTTCCATCTTTTCTTGTACGTTCTATCAGTTTTGGTTTTTGATGATACGAATTACATATTTCTTTAGGTTGAGAGAATTGATTCTACCCTTTGACTCCCGTAATTTCAAGAAAACTAAATTGAGACACATTATATAATACATTTATTCTGATATTATTAGAATTGGTAGTAGACACTAATTACAATAGCTTTAGATACTCTACTGGTAGAGGCTTTTCCACAGTTTGATTGTACCTGAGCTTTAGTTTTAAGTGTAATCCATGTTTATTGAATTAACAGTCCTGGAGAGTAATCTCTAAGTAACGCGTTGAATTTTGCCAGTATGAACAAACAATGCCTGAATATTTGGTACTTGGAAGTGAACTTATTTAAAGTAAGGTGAAGCCGAAGCAAGTTGGACCATACTTGGGTCTTACAAGCTCAGTGGCTATGATATTACCTTAACAACTGTTGAATATACAAAACAATAATATTTCATTGGGTGTTACCAAATAATCCTTTTCATGATTAAAATATTGGAATATTGTGCAAAGGGACGCAAAGGAGGGTCATTTTCAGGAGGGAAGAATTAGCATTTGGCTACACGTGGATCAAGTTACTGATCCTTGGGCTAGTGACTAAATTTCCAGTGTCCTAAGCGGTTTTTAGTCCTTTAGGTCGTAAAGAAGCCCTTTGGAATATATATACGGCGTTTATACTTGATCTAATAAAGCAATATGGCGATGGGAATGGGGTGGAGATTAGGGTGGAGGCGAGATCAGGCTTTCATCGTAAACTTGCGCCAGCCGTGTTTTTTATAACTTTAAAACTCATGCAGATAAGGTCGCTTCCGAGTGTTTGCTTTTACGATACATTCAAGCAAAAATAGAAGCCACCCAGCTATGCTATCAAACTGTTGATAAGAACACATCATCATTTTATTCCAGTATTTACCTTAATAATTTTACACTTTATATTTAACAGCATAATTATAATTAAAGTGAACGAATATTTTACATCAGTGGTAGAGTATTTTAAATCCATAGGAAGATATACGAGTCAGTCAATTTTGTTTTTTTTTATTATTATTATTTGAGGGTGACTATAGCACTACGTCTTTTAAAAAAATCCTATTGTACTTCCCTCCCTTATGTACTAAAGTATCCCACTAGTTAGATTCAACGAACTCCAAGAAGCTCAGCACTTTTGCTGGTTCCAGCGGTAAACGTTATTCTATGGTTTTGTTGAGTGTCCTGAAGCAACTACCTCTGTGCAGCAAAGTTGTCTGACAGTCAGTCAGCAGGTGCAACGGTGTTTCTTCCTCTTCTTTGCAGAATCTGCACAAACCATCATTGATAATGCCCTCTCAGGCTCCCTACGTTTTGGGAGAAAGTCCTTTCCCCTTCTTCGGGACGTTCTTATTTGGGTCTTTAAGTGTACTTTTAGGAGGTTGCTTAGTATCGTAGAGGGGAAAATCCCTGAAGCATTATCGGTGGTATTTTGCCTGCTCCGGCAGGGCACTGTTTACTCCGGAAGTAAGGCTGTTTACTCAAGAGGGTCGCCTGGTACACTTGAGGCTCCGTTTATAATACAGTAACCTCTGTATGATCCATCCTTCGGCACGGATTGCATAACACCTTAGATTGGGGCTGGGATAAAAGGAGGGGATTTGGAGATTAGGACGGATGTGAAACGAAGGCGGTCAGGCCCAGCCTGGACACCTTCTGCTTCTCTTTCGTTTGTGTCTGCATATAGCAGGTTAAAAGGGTAGCCTCGTGAAGGCCAAAAGTCGGAGTAGAGTGTTAGAGGCTTCTAAAGGCGCTTAATCACTCCATTACTACCCCGTCAACTTTATTACT
Organism: Hermatobates lingyangjiaoensis; assembly: GCA_026182355.1. Classification (NCBI taxonomy): domain Eukaryota; kingdom Metazoa; phylum Arthropoda; class Insecta; order Hemiptera; family Hermatobatidae; genus Hermatobates; species Hermatobates lingyangjiaoensis. Next base: position 1,953,424 of record JAPFBL010000014.1, on the reverse strand, counting down.
CAAAGTTACAGAGGGTTTGTTAACTCAAGGTTAAAGACTACTTTTGATAAAATCGCAAAAATCTGTATCACTATGCAGTCATAGAATATGAATGTCAGAAGGAAAGTGATTCTAAAGTCAGTATCACCATTTCACCAAAATTAGAAGAAAAAATAAAAGATTGTTATTTATATTTTTGGCAAAATTGAATAAATATTTAAAGAAGAAAGTCTGGTACGTGTGTTGCTTTGCTTTTACTGTTAAGCCATTCAGGTAAAGGGACACAAAGATATTTACAGTTTTAGTTCATTATTTAAAACATTGTACCTACGTATTTTTCTTCTTAAAAATTACATAAGGATGGTTTTATATGGATTTGTATCCAAACATATCCATTGTCCTCAAGTTTTAACAATTTCTTCTATTTTATTATCCAATAATCATTTATTCTTCAAATATTAACACGGTCATATGAATACCCTTGTGTATCTTAGCATTGATAACGTACGAGATGAAAATTTAGCAGATCTGTCAACCAAAGCTTAAAGACTAGTACTTTGGACAAAACTTGGAAAGAAACTTATATATAGAATTCATAAAGTTATTCACAACAGGGGTGATAGTATACCTCACTGAAGAATACCTCTAGTGGTCTCAATTATTGTTGTACTAGATCCTTGCGTTAAGTCAATCTGGTGTTAAATTCTTGTAATCCATTCTGCAGTTCTTCAATTTAAACACTGGAACATACAACATATTATAAAAAACACCCGCAATATACAAGAAGCAACCCTGAGTGATTCTTTAGGATTTAAAATTTTATCCTATTTTTTAAACAAAGTTTTGGTATATATCTCTTGATATGCCCTTCTAATATTAAGCAGGCCTTACAAAGATGCTAATATCAACGTGGAAAATCTCTCACGTTACTACAGATAAGACATAACATTATCATTTTTAATGTAATATTACTCTTCCAATATTTAAGGTCATGAAATTTGTGTAGTAAGGCAAAACCTAATAGTAAATTTTAAGTTTTTTTGAATCATCAATAACCTTTTACAATCATCAATTAAAAGTCTTAAAATTATTAGCCGTTTTGTAAAAAGAACAAGAACGTACTTTTCCATACAGTTTTCTTTAAAAAGTGAAGTTAATTCACTGTTAATTTATGAAGTAACACGTGAGTCTTTATAATAATGCTACTGTAAGCTCTATGGTGCTAACAAATTGTAATTGTATTAATGTTTAAGATAAAAAACACTTTGAAAAGTATAGGAACAAAGAAGTAATTTCATAAGAGCTAAATATACAGTGTTGCCAACACTTACAGGGTCATAGCCCTATGATTGAATTATCAATCAGACACAAAAAAATATTCAAAAACTTTTAAATGGAAATACAGTTTTGGAGAGAGTAAAATAATTTGCTCAGAATAAGATTTTTAGACTAAGTTTGTATATAAAGACTTTGCTGCCACAAATGAAGTAACGATTTCAGTTCAATGATAGAGACTTGGCTTATGACATCCTTGTTTTTCTCTTATTTTGTCAGCATTATTTACTTTCTTTTGCCAAAATTTATTAAATGTATCCTTTGTATGATATAAAATTCAAAGTATTCTGCATGTTTTTTTCTCTATTATTTCAAGAGTTTCCACAGACTACTTAAGATAGTTTCAATGAGTGTAGTTGATATTTAAAGCTTTATTTTATGAAAGATAAAATAATCTGAAGTGGCTATTCTAAACTTTTCCAAAGTAAATATATTATCATACATGTTGACAGTCAATTCATTTTTGGATTTATGGTAATAGAAATATCATGTTTCATAACTAATTATGTATCAGGATCCATTTATTTCTTGTTTTGTTCTTTGAATTGCTTATGTATCATGTAAACAGAAAGTGGAAAATAGAGAAATATTTTCAGTAGGATGTTTTAACTGCTTAAATCAACTTACTCTTGAGAAACATTAAAATCATGTTGTATTACTTAGGTAAGTCACACCTCATTAGCAGGTCACTTGATACAGACTCAAATCCAAGGTCCATGTTCAGAGAGTGCAAGCAACTTATTCCTAACTTTGGGAACTGGTAACTGAACATAGAGTTATATTTTTAATAATCAGATAGATATTTGATACTGATATTAATATTTTTATTAACATTTTTTCTTCATTTAACTCAGTCACTTTTATGTTTTAATTACTTTCGATTGTACAATGCATCTACTTTAATGTACAAGTACAAAAAAAGATATTTAATATTATTTTAGATGTTTATTGTCTTTTACTGGAAACAATCAGCATAGTAAAGAAATGTAAATGCATGTTGACTACGTTTATAATAAAAGCATGTAAATGTTAAGGAACTTGAAGGACATATTCTCCTGGGGATGGGACTTCTGAGCACTATCATATGGCATTACTAGAGTATACTAATCAAAAACAATAAATCAACAAAATAAATAACAATATAAATAACACGAATAACATTAATAATGTAAAATATTAACTGATTATGGAGACGTTGGAAAAAATAGTTTACTTGAATAAGTCTCTTCGTGAAATTGCCTTGAGATATCCTTAGTGGTTTCCAAGAATATTTCAATTTGAAATGCATAAACCGATGACTAAAATTCTTAAGCAAAATGTTTATACAAGGACCAGCTTGTGTCAACGTCACTCATTCCACGCTCACTTAGTAATAGTATATTTTAATTTCTTTGTCTCCTTCCCTGATCCGTCCAGTGCGCAGTCCAGCCTGATTAGTCCCAGCTATTTACTTTGACGATGGTGCTGCCCTATTCAAACTCCATATCTCTCATTCGCATTTCGATTTAAAGCATCCCTTTTGTGTATTCCCTAAAGATTTACCAACCTGCCTCTTCATTTTGATACATCTTTACTTAAAACTTTAAGATCCACATTTGATTAGTACGTCTAACGAGTAAGAACATATACAAACTATCCAAAATTGTAAAATATTTTGATTTACAGATTTTGATGTCAAGTGTTTAGATGTTTTTAATGTCGTTGTTTTTATCCACATTTCCACCAGTTCTTTAACCTCTCCTGTGTCTGAATTCTTGTCAATATAATTTCTCGTTAAGTAAACCATACAAATATTTATTGAACTAAGCATTTTAATTTAGATTTAATTTAAAATACTTCTACTTTTCACTTTTCTATAAGTAAAGAATAGTGATGGTGAAAAAATTTGATCACAAAATTTTAGCGAAATTACATGTTTTGAAGTCCCAAAAGTTGATTTAAGAAGTAGTTTGATGATATCTTTTAACATTGTGTGTGGGTGGGTGGGTGAGCATGTATCCAAAGTTTAAGGTCACACTACGGTCCAGAATCTTTGATGGTCAAAATCTTTGAATGTTGTCCTTACTTACCCCAGGTTTGAAGACTTGAATCTTAGTATTCTTTAAATCGTACTAAAAAAAACAGTTAATTATAATAAACGAAAACATTTATATTTAAATAAATTATATACTTGCTAAAGCAGTGTGGGGATGTGAATGCTTTGATAAAGGGAGTGAAGTGGAGTGAATTACGGGACACGTCTCAGGAGAAGGCTCAGACAGAATACTCATAATACTTTGGACGAGCGTAAAATAAGAGAGCAATTGATTTTTCGTGTAGCTGGCGGGAGGAGTAAATCTTGAAACGCAATCTTTGTTACTGGGTAGTTATTGATTCCCATTCTAGCGAGATAATCGGCTTACAGTGGGAAAGCCGGTGAAATCCGTGTTGTGTGGTTGGAAGATATCTACCGAGACGGCAGACAAGCCTTGCCCCCAAACTGAAAGAAGAAGGGCAATCCTACGCAGGTCTCCGCTCTTTTGTTAGCTTTCTTTAAAAAAGACCTCGTCGTATATATTAGAGGGAAATTCTTCTTTAAGAGGATGATTGCTCTCAGGAAAAATCGGATTAAACGTAAATAAAGAGAAGACAATTTTTACTATCTGCGGGTTTCAGACTTCAGTGAAGAATAATTCCAACCGCTAATATTTACTTTCAAAGAGAATCTTTCAACATTGTTCTTTTAAATAAAAATTATATTTATTTGAGATTGTTTTTAACTATATTCATCCAAGAAGAGGTCGCTAAATCGACTAATGAGGAAAGGAGTTCGATAGTTGGCATCTGATTCTTGCCTCCATTCCTACTGACAGAATCTCCTGTTTCCACTCAACTGTACAAATAACAGGTGTTTTAAAGGCATTTACTTTTCTTTATCACAAACTTTGTAATTTAACAGCACATAAACTTAGCACTTGAAATCGAAGATAAGATAGTTCTACATGAATTAAATATATGTATGAAAAAACAAACACACTGAGTAAAAGACCCAAACGAAAAATTGTCAGAGCTGTCTGAATTTAAGAAATCTAAAACAAAAACACAATTGTGATAAGCATTGGGCTAAGTAAATTTTATTTGAAAGCTCAAAAAATGTATTGGTAGCTTTTTGAAACACTGTGGGCCTCAAATTCCAGTCATGAGTAGTTTTTGTATTCGATTACACAATAAGACGCATCAGATTGGTGTTAACTGGCGTACTGCTTCTAAGCTAATAACTGTTTTAAAACTCAGAAAGTTGAATTTAAACCGAAAGCATTCCAAATTTAAACATAATCAACAATACATTTTACATTTGAAATCATTACCACCTACCCAACAAGTTTTCTTTATTTAATTCAATTAATTTTCCTCTATTTTGCTCTTTGATATACAAAGTTGTGTATCACAAACTGAATTTAATTTTACTGAATGATATGCATTAAGTATAATAGTTAATAATAATAATTTCACAATAATAAGTAAAGCAATATTCTTCAGCTCTAGGTTTTACTAAACTTATGGACTGATACTTTTCATTGTTTCTTCAAGGTTTTAGACAAATTTTCAATAACATACACTCAACTTTAAAATAAGTAAACCTAACATTTCACTCTTGCAATAAATTCATTTATTTTGACTCTACATTTAGCCATTATAAATAAATCGTATCATGCTTACAGTATTTAATTACAGTATAAACACGTCATGAGGCAACTCATTCATACGATTGGAATTAGAAGGAAATTTAAAAGCTTATTAATTAGATGGAGCAGGGCTTGCTTAGTTAATTATTTTGTCAATTGGTTGTCATTATAGCTTAATGAAATTAGTTTAAACAGCAAAATATAACATCAACAGTAATACTGAATATACAGTAATTTGAACATTTGACCATACTAGTTTTATTTGTATAATTGTTATGGTATTAGCAGTATAACAGTAAAATTCATAAAAAAATACAAGTAATGTACAATTACTTCAAAAAAAGGATACACGAACACTGAACATCAAATATCGTAAACAATCATTTAATTTTTTCTATATTCTTTGCCATATATTTTTTTCGGATTTGAATATTTATATTATTTTTGAAGTTAATTATAGTAAATGTTATTTTGGTAGTTTTTAGTACTATGCTAATTGTTAAAAGACAAGCACTTATAATTAACGCCTTATTTTTTACCTCTATGGATTTTAATATAATTAAGATAAAAAAAAACCTAAATAACTCTAGGCTACTTAATATTTACTACTATTAATGGTATGTTGTTTCTTACAATAACAGATTTTTCCATGAATATTTATATTAAGACAATTTCTAATACGAAATGTAAATTTTTCAGAATTGCTTGAGGAACTGTAAAGAAGTACTCGTTTTGACTAGTATCAATAATGTATCAAACAGTATTTCTTTCATTTTTCAATATTTTCTAACAAAAACATGGTTCTTTTCTGTACTAAAACCTATAAAGCTGTCAAATATTTGTTTAACACTTTTAAGTATTTTATTTAAGATATACCCTAAAATTTCAGAGAGAAATCATAAACAAAAGTAATAAATGGGTCAAAAGGAAATTGTAACATGTAAATCCACCAACATAATCTAAAAGCATATTTCTTTTATGAACCCTATATCAATTAGCTACTTCAATTTACAGACTGTAGAAAAACTGTCTAAAATAATATTTCAAAAATATCTCAGCCCTGGGTTTCACCAGTTCTTGCTTAAGCTGCACTCTTGTTTTTGGAATATTTTTTTTTTAGTTGGATGACACTATACTACTCCAGAATTGACGTCATCTACTGTTGCACTGATAGTAGTGTATCGCTAATAGTGTTCTGTATTTTGAAGTTTGTTTGCTAGTAAAGGTCATTTTCCTGACTGACTGATGCCAGCCAGATAGAATATCGACTTTTACAATATAAAGTAGCACAGGCTTGAAGGCGAGTAGGTTGCTTGAACAACTTTTGATGTAGTATGTTGAGTTATAAATTTCCGTACTGAATAGAAATACATGAAAGTTGATATTAAATATCACTCTTATTTAAGGATTTATGTTTAAGCTCTTAATGCCAATCACTTGTTTATTTGATTGTTGAATATATGCTTCTTAGGCATAACCAGCCTTGTCTGGTTATTTTCTCCACCATCTATAACAAAGTGTATATAAATATCCCTGTAACACTGTTTAGAGAGTGGAATTTGTTGACTAGCTTGAGATATTTTTATATTTCGTTTTTTTTTCTTGAGGTAAAAACTTTGTTTAGTCTTGAGCGGCATCTGTTGATTTACGACAGTGAGGCTGTAACCAAATGAAGTGAGCGGGAGGTGTCTCCTGGGACACATAGCTCACGCCGTCTGCAATTCATTTTCTCTAGTTTCTCGCATGCATTGCTTAGGCTAGCCGCAGTCGTCACATTCCCTTTTTCACCTCAATTTATTCACTTTGATCTCTAGTAAGTGTTGTAAACGTCCTTTCAAATACTACTTCTAATAATATCATAATGGCCCAATATTACCCTAGCCTTAATAACTACTTTTTACTTTCAATGATTTTGTTGCTTATGGAAGAAAATTTAGGTATTATAGGATTAGTTATCTATTTGTCTTGAAAATTAACTAGTAAAGCAGAGATATTCAACTGGCTAAAATGTATTTCAGCTAAATTGGTTCAAAAGTGGTTACGAACATATTACTGAAAACCCAGCGATACTACGTCCTGATGGGAACTAAACCGTCTTAACGAGTGAATTTTCTTCTCCACCTGACCGTTTTCAAAACTGGTAACCATTATTGATAATCCAAACAAAATTAGCAGTATGTTTAAAAAAAAAAACATTTTAGTCCCAGCGATGACATAGAAACTAAGAGACGTTAAATAATGAACGAGATAATACATCATTGTAGTAATAGAAATAGGAGACGATCAAGTTGATCCTGACAGAGTCAAATTTTCTTAGGTATGGATAACACGTTTCGTGTACTATTTGGTGTATTATTTTACTATTCGGTGGGTGGGTGAGTGTGATAGCATTGCTTGTTACCACGCTACGGTCCAGAATCTTTGATGGATCAAGTTGATATTTTACACAAAAATGGGCCCCATAAGGGAAGAAGATCCCTATTGTTTGCGAAGAATTATGCATGATGGGAAAGTCACTTTTTTTGCCAAAAACCGTTTTTTTTAAAACATTTATTTCTCCTAAACTGATAACCCTACAGTTTTGAAATTTTGACATTATCTTTGAGGTTACAAATGGAACAAACGAAAAATATATTCAGAATTTTAAATCAACAGGAAATATTTTTTTTCAATAAAATGTACAAATTTTGACTTATAATTCAATCTCAAACCTTGTGAGAGCGATACAAGCCATACTGTTTGACGGCCAAGAATGAAACTATGCCTATAAATAGAACATTATGTCTAGAATGAATTGAGATATTTTTTTTTCAAAATTACATTTGCTAAAGGGGCGTTACAGTACGATTTCTGTTTTCAGAAAATGTTTTTTTGGCGCTAAACGGCTCATTAAAAAATAATGAAAATTTGACCAAAATTGGAACAAAAAATTAGCAATTTATAAAAAAAAATCAGGAAGTTTCAATTATGGGAAAGAGCAATAACGATATAAAAACTGTTTGTTTATCTTAGACTAAGAGTTCACCTGCTATACTTGTCGAATTGTTTATTACTTTACTATAAGTAAAGTATAGTGATCGTGAAAAAATTCGATCTCGAGATTTTGACGGAATTACTTGTTTTGTCCCAGAAGTCGTTTTATGACGTTTTTACGATGATGTCTGTGTGTGTGTGTGTGTGTGTGGGTGGGTGGGTGGGTGCGTGTATTAGCATTGCTTGTTACCACGCTACGGTCCAGAATCTTTGATGGATTAAGTTGATATTTTACACAAAAATGGGCCTCATAAAGACAAAGATCCCTATTGTTTGGGAAGAATTATGCATGATGGGAAAGTCACTTTTTTTGCCAAAAACAGTTTTTTTTTAAAACATTTATTTCTCCTAAACTGATAACCCTACAGTTTTGATATTTTCACATTATCTTTGAAGTTACAAATGCAACAAACGAAAAATATATTCAGAATTTTAGAACAACAGAAAATAATTTTTTTTAATAAAATGTACAAATTTTGACTTATAATTCAATCTCAAACCTTGTGAGAGCGATACAAGCCATACTGTTTGACGGACAAGAATGAAACTATGCCTATAAATAGAACATTATGTGTAAATGAGTTGAGATATTTTTTTTCAAAATTACATTCGCTAATGGGGCGTTACAGTACGATTTCTGTTTTCAGAAAATGTTTTTTTGACGCTAAACGGCTCATTAAAAAAAAATGAAAATTTGACCAAAAATGGAACAAAAAATTAGCAATTCATAAAAAAAATATCATGAAGTTTCAATTACGGGAAAGAGCAATAACGATATAAAAGCTCTTTGTTTACCCTAGACTAAGAGATCACCTGCTATACTTGTCGAATTTTTTGTATTTTTTTCCATTGTTTACATTGACTTAGAAATTTTTTGAGCGAATCCACTGAGATAAAATTGATTTTATAAAGGAACAGTTTAAATTGTTTATTGAATTATATGAGATGTAAGAGGAGTAATATTGTGCAGGAAAATGATAACACTCACTCAGAAAAAAAAAAGGAAAATGATCTTGTTAAATACTTATTATTATTATTATTTTAAAGATTAAAATTCCCAGTATGATAATTCTATAAAAGACCAAAAATTTAAATGATAATTCATAATCTGAATCTTTCATTTAAAGATTAATAAATGTAATTATCGTACATCTTTAATTAACAAATCACCTTAAAACAACATTTTCTTCGCAGTTAAAGATGTTTTTCAGAGAAAAAAAGGGTATTTTCCTGTTTTAAATTTAAAAATTTTACTTTAATATTCAAAGTAGAAGGATGTCAAGTAAACGATGTAAGATATCTACTGGCTGTTTGAACGAAAGCCATTCTCTTGTAGGAGAATAAATCGTTTCAGGAAATGTTCACTTTGGTTTTTCAAAAATGTTATTACTGCTGTAGTTATACTAATGCAATTATTTGCAAATAATAAATTATTTGTGATGTACAAAAATAAGCTTATAAAATGATATGTCCTTCAATCACTATCTGTACTACCTCAGGAATGATAGGCTAATAATTATATCCCATTTAGATGTTTACGTTATGCTTAAATGAGACGTTATGTTTTATATACTCAAGAAATTTGACATTAAGTTACTCATAGTAAAGTAGAGTGTAGGCCACTCCAGATTTTTTTTTTTTTTGTACCTACGTATTAGAGTGAGTATGAATGTTTATTTTGCATGTTTGTATAAGTGAGTGTGTATAATATTTCAGCACTCAACATCATCATATCTATTTTCAAGACATAAATATTTCTTGAATAGTAATAATAATCTATATTGTTCGTAACTTAAATTGAAACCTTTTCTTAATTTGAACTTCCATGCCTACTGATTTAAAAAGATTTATTTTATATTTAGCAGTAAATTAATATGATAATACAAATTATAAGCATTACAAATAAGAAAGAAACATTATTTAACATTTTAGTACCACTATCATAAGAGAAGAAATACTAGAAAGATTTCTTGTAAAATCCGATTATGAATACATTATTGTAAATTTTATTTACACTTATTTAGTTTATTACATTTCCCACAATTTAAAAATCAAGTAGTATCATTCTTTATGAATTTCAGAATAATCTTAATTTTTTGTCACTTTCTATTTAGATGCGTACATACGTATATTGTATTCCATTGTTTCCTGAGAATAATTTGCAGAAAATTATAATGTCTATTGAAATAATTACTTATAACATGTTTATAATATTCTATATATTTATCAGTAGTGCACATTTCATTTTATAACCACTCAAAAAGAGGTTATTAGTATATGACTTGTAAAAAAGGTCATCAATGGGCCATTTACACAAAGGAAGAATGAAAATAGCTCGACACAAAACATCTTTTATGTGGAGACTCGGTGATTCTTTGCCTCATTCTAATCATGAGTAAATACCACAAAATAGAAGATTATATAGCTCGTGAGTTAAAACATGGAAGGTTTTATAAACTAAAATTCACAATCTTATGTGATTATACCAGCAATTTTAAAACCAATGTAGGTTACAAGAATAGAATTTAATAATAAGTTTTATTACTGTTCTTCAGTTTTTAACCTTATAATCATTGACTTCGGAAACTTATGAATGTAATAAAATCTATTTGATGGATATTATAAAAACCAATAAATTGTATGAAGGATAAAAAGACGACTATATAATTGATGATATATAACAAGATTTTACTATAAACATATGAAATAAAATCAACGTCTAACCCACAGTAAGAAATCAGGAATAAGACTAAGATCTTTCAACCGTAACAAGCGGTCTACTTAAGAGTCAAATCTTAACTGATTTCTTCTCTGAACAAATCAGTTGAAATATGACCATGTCGAAGACCGCTTGATGCGGTTGAAAGATAGTGTTACCAAATATCAGGTAACGATTCTGGCTAAAATAATACAAAAAATGAGCTAAAAAGAGCTCTTATTTTCCAAACTGAGCTAAGAAAAAGGGTCAAATGGCAATATAACGAATATAACATTCTAAACAGTATTTTAATAATGTTTTTTTGAACAAGATTAAAATTTTGTTTATCAAATGTAGTTACTAAATTCAATACTTCATGAGAATTTTCGTGTCTTTCTGGTTTCATAAATTTAGTTGGTCCCAATTACCGCAATAATGTCAAAAGAAACATCAAAATCATAGGAGCATATTTAATAACGTTTTAATTCATCTCGTGTTGGCAGTTTACTAACTATTGTTGATAAATTAATTTTGTTTCAAAGTTTGTTTTTACTTTACTAGAAGTAAAGTATAGTGATCGTGAAAAAATTCGATCTCGAAATTTTGACGGAATTACATGTTTCGAGGTCCCAGAAGTCGTTTTATGAAGTTTTTTCGATGATGTCTGTATGTGTGTGGGTGGGTGGGTGAGTGTGTTAGCATTGCTTGTTACCACGCTACGGTCCAGAATCTTTGATGGATCAAGTTTACACAAAAATGGGCCCCATAGGGAAGAACACATACTTTCCGTCTGCACCCCTTGGACGGGGGTTGGCAGCTTTGGTCGGGCTGCGCGTCTTATCCTCAGTTAAACTTGCCCTAGGAGATTTGATCATCTGCTCTTCATTCCTGGAGAAGGTTGATTTCTGATCGGCTTTTGGAGACTTCCCACTCATCTCGCCGGATGCTCCTTGTTCTCCTGGTTAAAATTTCGTTTTCCCTGTGCCTGTAGCTCCAACAGGAGCCGAGAAAAACGCGTTTAAAAGTGGGGGCAAAGTACAATCCAGAAATTTTCTGGATTAGGGGATTGGCCCAGAGGACCGGAGATGATGGGAAACTGTCAGGGGGGTAAGAAAATAAAAATGGGTAGGGGGCCAGGTATATGAAAAAAAAGGAGGGGGGAGTAAAATCGAAAAAACGCAAAAAAACGCTGAAAAATTCGATGAGTGAAGGTTAAGAACTTCTCACTATTGCTCCAAAAAATAAAAAACTTAGATGAAGACGCACTAAAAGAGTGCTCACGCGCAATGCGCTCTCTCTCGACGAAAAATGAGAAAACATTTCCCACGGGGGATGTTCTGAATACCACCAACGATCCAGGAGTCGCCGAATCCCGGATCTGTTCCGCGACAGGTACCATCCAAGGTAGCATGCACAGGTACATCCACAGGTAGCATCCACAGGTACATCCACATGTACCATCCACAGGTACATCCACAGGTACATACCTGCGGATGCTACCTGTGGATGTACCTTTGGATGTACCTGTGGATGCTACCTGTGGATGTACCTATGGATGTACCTGTGGATGTACCTGTGGATGGTACCTGTGGATTTACCTGTGGATGGTACCTGTGGATGCTACCTGTGGATGTACCTGTGCATGCTACCTTGGATGGTACCTGTCGCGGAACTGATCCGGGATTCGGCGACTCCTGGATCGTTGGTGGTATTCAGAACATCCCCCGTGGGAAATGTTTTCTCATTTTTCGTCGAGAGAGAGTGCATTGCGCGTGAGCACTCTTTTAGTGCGTCTTCTTCTAAGTTTTTTATTTTTTGGAGCAATAGTGAGAAGTTCTTAACCTTCACTCATCGAAATTTTCAGCGTTTTTTGCGTTGTTTCGATTTTACTCCCCCCCCCCTCTCCTTTTTTTTCATATACCTGGCCCCTACCATTTTTATTTTCTTACCCCCCTGACAGTTTCCCATCATCTCCGGTCCTCTGGGCCAATCCCCTAATCCAGAAAATTTCTGGATTGTACTTTGCCCCCACTTTTAAACGCGTTTTTCTCGGCTCCTGTTGGAGCTACAGGCACAGGGAAAACGAAATTTTAACCAAGAGAACAAGGAGAATCCGGCGAGATGAATGGGAAGTCTCCAAAAGCCGATCAGAAATCAACCTCCTCTAGGAATGAAGAGCAGATGATCAAATCTCCTAGGGCAAGTTTAACTGAGGATAAGACGCGTGGGTATAAAAGACCAAAATCGTAAAAGATAATTCAGAATTGAAATCTTTCGTTTGAAGATTAATAAATGTAATTATAAATTATCTTAAAAAGACATTTTCTCTTCGATGTTTATGACGTTTGTCAGAGAAAATAAGAGTATTTTCCTGTTATAAATTTAAAAATTTGGCTTAAATATTCAATGTAGAAGGAGGTTAAGTAACGATGTAAGAAATCCACTGGCTACTTGAACAAAAGCCATGTTCTCTTGCAGGAGAATATTTCCTAGCAATAATTTTTTTACTTTGGCTTTTCAAAAATGTTATTACTACTGTAGTTATACTAATGAGATTATTTGCATCAGTGGTGTGATATACAAAAATAAGCTTATATTTTGATAAGTCGATCAATCATTACTATCTGACTACCTCAGGAATGAAAGACTAATAAACATCTCCCATTTAGATGTTTGCATTATGCTTAAATGAAACATTATATCTTATATACCCAAGGGGATTGATATTAAATTTACTTATAGGAAAGTTGAGTGTAGGCCACTCCAGATTTTATTTTTTCCATTGTTTACATTGACTTAGAAATTTTTTGAGCGAATCCACTGAGATAAAATTGATATTTATAAAGGAACAATTTAAATTGTTTATTGACTTATATGAGATGTAAGAGGAATAATATGGTGCAGGAAAATGATAACACTCACACAGAAAAAATTCTATATATGTTATTTGACAAAGGGGAAGGAAAAAGATCTTATTAAATACTAAGAAGCCATTAAATTCCCAGTATAATAATTCTGTAAAAACCGAAAATGTAAAAGATAATTCAAAATTGAAATCTTTCGTTTAGAGATTAATAAATGTAATTATCGTACATCTTTAATTAACAAATCACCTTAAAACAACATTTACTTTGCTGTTTAAGATGTTTTTCAGAGAAAAAAAAAGGTATTTTCCTGTTTTAAATTTGAAATTTTTACTTTAATATTCAATATAGAAGGATGTTAAGTAAACGATGTAAGAAATCTACTGGCTATTTGAACAATAGCCATGTTCTCTTGTAGGATAATATTTCGTTTCAAGAAATGTTCACTTTGGTTTTTCAAAAATGTTATTACTGCTGTAGTTATACTAATGAAATTATTTGCAAATAATAAATTATTTGTGATGTACAGAAATAAGCTTATAAATTGATATGTCCTTCAATCACTATCTGTGCTACCTAACGAATGAAATGCTAATAATTATATCCCATTTAGATATTTATGTTATGCTTAAATGAGACGTTATGTTTTATATACTCAAGAAATTTGACATTAAGTTACTTATAGTAAAGTAGAGTGTAGGCCACTCCAGATTTTTACTTTTCAGATTTAGCACAAAATTGTTCATCCCTGCTAAACCTTGTCCAACTTTTGGAGTACACTTAGAAGATTTTGTTTTTTTTTTGTATAATGTTTTTAATGTCCATAGTGTGATTTGATCATTTCTCTTGTTTTAACAGTGTTTGCCGAGAATACGGCTCAAAATCACTTCTTCGTGTATATACTTTGAAAATTTGGTGAAACATGAATGAAGAACAGATACAAGAAAAATCAGCGTCGTTTGAAACTTCAGCGTCGAGAAGACAAAAGGCAACGGTTTTACAAAGTATATATATATATACATTGGAAAATACACACATACATGTGTTTCTAACACATGTAGTAATCACATAAGTATTAATAATTTTATTATAATATTTATTGTAATTACTTACTTCTCTCTTCTAGAAATATAATTATTAGATTTATTGCTTTATTAAAAATTTTCCCTTACGTTCTATTAGATTTTCAAATAAGACAATTCAAATGAGTTAGACCTGTGCATGAGATTGAGGCAAATATTGGTATGGGAACAAGGTTGTTGAGTACCTGTTCACAAGTCAGTATGAAATAGCCAATTATCAGTTTAACAAATGACTTGCCTTTGAGAGGATAATGAAGCATTGTTGAATATTTAGATACGAAAGGATATGTAGATTGGCAAAACCGTCTCGTCTGTATGGACAATGAGGGTAGCATAGAGAAAACTCCCATCGGATGGTAATCGAGGGTGTAAATTAGTTATGATTGATTCAATGGAGTAAAGGAAAGGTGACAAAGAGATGTGGCTAATCGTGGTATCTTTGAAACACAAATCCGACGGACCAGACGCGCTCAGCAATGGTTTTACAATAAGAGATAACAAGGGGAGTAATATGGTAATCACGGCTAGCACCCCTCTCGTCTAATGAACGGATTATTCTCAGAGTCAACCCCTTCTCTAAAGACAGACTGGGATTAATTAAAAAAAGAAGGGAAAGAAAATGACGCGAAGACAAAGCGTTCAGCCTATAAAAAAGAAGGAGATAACAGAACTTATTATACGCCTTAAGTAACATTTTTATGGGATTAAAGGATCTGCATAAAGGAGACCTACTGAAAACAAGCCAGCTCGTGTTTACTTAAGATACAAGTTTTTTTTTATTTTTTTTTTTTTTTTTGGTCGCAAATAAGAGATGACCCTCGCGTCATCCCCTACTTTCTTAAGGGTTGCAGCCAGCATCAAGACACTAATGATCTCCATGAGGATTAAGCCGTCCATAACAGCCTGGGAAAGTCGATATCGTAAATTATAATTAATGAGGCTATAAACTAGAATATCTTGTTTTATAAAGCCGACTGTTATAACCTAACGGCCTCGAGTGCCCATTAAACGCTCACATTTATTACAAGTAAAACCGAAAAATAAAGTTATCCTTGATTGCATCCCTCCTTCATTAGTTTTAAGATTCTCTCTTGCCGATAGCTTGCAACTTTTTCCTTAAATTACATAAAATCTTCTAATATACGGCCAATAAAGCTAAGAACCAAACCTAATTGTTCATTTATTTAAGAAAATAAAATATAAATAAAAAAGAACTTAACCGTGCAAAAGATATGAACTTTCTAATCACACCAATTAGAGGTGGACTCATACAACAAAGAGCTGATCAGGAGAGGAGAGACTTTATTACTAATGCAATGTTAGGTGTTTTCAATGTTTCTATAGTGAACCTAGAAAACAAAAAGCATCGAGTTTCGAGTAGTGTTGCTAAAATCAACTCCATGCGGCACTCAGATACCATGAGTTACATCCAACAGCTCAGGAATCCATTTCATTTCATTAATAACTAATTCACTTTTCAGTTTTTAACATTTAACACCAGTTAAATATAAGATGGTAATTCTTCCCCGTTAACCAAGCTTCCTAGCTGTTTATCTTTCTGAAATGTAACACAGCTACCAAACTAAATATTTATATTTAAGTTAATAAATATAAATGTATCAGTTCACAAACGAAGAAAAGCAACACACAGAGAAAGAGACATACTTACAAACTCAAATTTTCGGATGATCCGTCTTCAGGAGAAAAGAGAGAATGGGCGACCAAGCACGCCGGAAACACAACGGCAGGAAACCCATAATGGGTTTCCGGCGTGCTTGGTCGCCCATTCTCTCTTTTCTCCTGAAGACGGATCATCCGAAAATTTGAGTTTGTAAGTGTGTCTCTTTCTCTGTGTGTTGCTTTTCTTCGTTTGTGAACTGATTTGCGTCCAGTTTGGATCGTTTTTTTCGAATTTTAAGTAAATATAAATGTATATATATTTTAAGTTATCATAAGAACACAAAAAGGAGACAAACACTTACTATTATCGACCATTTCGGCTATCACGCCATCCTCAGGAAAGGTAGGAAAAGGAACACAAATGTATATATATACACATATAAAAAGATTTCACACAAACACGTGAAATAACAATCACAATGGAAGAAGAAGTAAGTTGTAATTTGCCCTTCTTAGATGTCTAGATCCATAGGTTACCTAAAGAGTACCGCTTTAGTGTATATAGAAAGCCTACGAATGAAATTAAATCGATGTTAATTAACATTACGTTGGTTAATGTAATGAAACCCCTCACCAGCAGGGTTGAAAACTAGATGTTTTCTGCATCTAGTGTTTCAGTTGGGTTTTTGACTTTGACGAAGACCGCTTGTTACGATCTTTAGTGAGGCTGAAAGAAAGACCTATATAGTCTGTAAACCTGTCTCTGTTAGTTCTTTCAGATAGTAAATCTTGAAGATATGTTGTGCTTAATTAATTGTGTAACTATCAAATAGTTTCAGTGAATGGGCAATTCCTATAAAATTAAAAGGATTTAATTGGTTTTCTTTATCTTTCATTTTAGAGTTTGTTTCACAAACATAAATTGTAGGCTAAAAAGTTAATGAAATAGTCTTCACATGTAGAAGTTTAATCATCTAACGCGTTTCGAACACATGGTGTTTTTATCTCAGTTTTACTACAAACTATGAAGGTGGTTTTATGTCTGAAGAAGAACACTTAGTGTTCAAAACACGTTGTTTAGATTATTATACGTTTATATGTACATGATACCATTTCATTCACTTTCTTACCTTACAATTCGTTAATACCCTATAATAACTGATTGCACTACCTTAGAATTAGAAATATTAATTACATGATGTTCTATTCTTTTATTTCAAAGAAAACCTTAAATTGTATTTCCTAGAAAATAAGAGCTTTTGCTTTGCTTTTTGATTTAAAATTGAATTATCAGAAATATACTAAACTGTTTTTCGTCTTAGGTTTACTTTGTTAGTGAAGGTCGTCATCAGGAGAGTGGTAAGCATGAGAGTGACAGTAATGTTGGCAGTCTTAGGTTGTTTAGAAGACAGTTGGAGGTTGAATGCAGGTCTGATGAGCATTGCGTAGGTCCAGGACTGTAACAATACGGTGATTAGCTTGGCAGAGGAAGTAGGCCAGCCTCAAGGAAGGGCCACTCTGATTGGCTTGGGTAAGTTGCCCAGGCCGTTAAGCCCGCTCATACCATCCCCGCATCCTAGCCTCATTAACACCTGTTCGTCCCGCTCCCATGTCCCCACAATTAACACCCTCTTATGTAAATACCCTCCCCTAAAACTCAGAGTTGATTATATTTCCACTATTCCATTAATCTCCCACCCTTCACAACTCCAGTGCTTGTCATCGGCTCTTGTCTATTCTCCGACTTCTCTCCGCTTTATTATTCAATAACTTATTGCATTTCAGAACTATTAATCGTTTTTCATACCTCAAACAAGTTCCCACAATAACGGCTGATTATAATTTCCTTAATCCTTTGGGAAAATTGCCTTTTAAAACAAGCTGTTTTTTCTCACGATATAACGAACTTACAACTGTAAAAACTAACTTGCATGTTGCTTATAAAAACAACTATTCATACAGTTATTAATCTAGTAGATGAAAAAAGAAATTCTTTTATTTATTTACGTAACTGAACACCCAATTATATATCAAATACTAAAACATAATAAGAATCATAAATTATGATAAAGTTACCCGTCACTCAGATCTGTTGGAAGTAACATAGATTTCACTGAAAAATCGTAAGATAGCAAGCCAATGTTACCCAGTACTAAAGACATAAAATTTAATGGAGGCTACACTCTTAGAGTGACCTTGCTAAACACCTGGCAATCAGGCTGATTGTTCAGAAAGCTCGCCTTGATTCCTTTAACTAACTGGCAATCAGCAGGTTCTCCCATAAACTACTCATTTCTTGCAATGAAATGCTATACTTTTAATGTCGAAGTATATATTTAACATGCTTCGTATAATTGTATATTATATAATATCTAAATATTGTAGATACAATATACATATTAGATATTGTATAATATCTGCACTTGTAGAATATTTGTTTTCTTCAGTTTTTCAGGAAAAAAATTGGTTAAAGTACGATATTACTCATTAATTTCCTTGATATGATCATAGAGTGAGAACTACTACTTCAAAAAAAAAACAAAATAAAACAGTAACTTTCTTAACTTTCTTAACTAATTTATTAACAGAAATTTGACCTCTATCTAAAAATTTGATATTTTTTCAAGGACTATGTTTAATTTTTATGTCTCATACACAACAAAAACTTTGGATTACTTCAGTCCTTCAGTCAGAAACAACAACTATTGAGCTCGTGCTTTGAAAACCTTCTGTTTACCTTATTACATTCTGCACATTTTCTTACATTTCATAATACGTTGTTACCTTGTTTATCTAAAACACAGTCAGGAGTCATACTGGAAGTTGGACAGGTTCTAATATTATTTCGACTGAAGGACATACATAAAGTAAGATCATTCATATGTTCTCAAACATCAGTAAAGTTGGTTTGGCATAGTATATAGTGCATTAATATCACATTAATAGATGATAAATCATACTTCAGTAGACATCCTTTAAAGAAACGTAAAGTTAGAAAGCAGTCGAGTCACTCCTACTCCTGCATAAGATTTATAAAACAACCATCCAATAACTTTTGTGATTCTAAAATTATGGCTGTATTTCATAATAATTAACCAACAGAGTAATTATTGCTAAGGTATTTACGACTGATACAGTCAAGTGAGAAAGTCGTAGAAATACAAACAGAAGAACCTTCCACTAATTTTATAATTAATTCATCATTAGTTGTTTGGAAAAATGAAATCAACTTATACGTTGACTTGAAAAAAAAAGTTGGTCTTAAGAATTTTTAAAAAAAAATTGTTACAGAAACACTTATAACAAAAAAAAAACAGATAAGCTATTAGTATGAAATAATTGGTTCACATAGTTTGTCACATATGATTTGTTCTAATCCTGAATTGAGTGTATTTCATTTATTTTTACTTGACTATAAGTGAAGTATTTACACGGATTTACACATTTTGCATGGATAGACAAATTTGCTCCGTTCATTACTGACTAGAGTCAGTGTTGTCAACACCTTAGAGTTACCACTCTATCATACTGCTTCTATCGTTTAATGCTAAGAGCTTTCTATTTAAAATAGTATACGTGTACAATATATAATATACCACTGGCCCTTGATTTATTCACGTGGGAAGTGAATAAATCTGAGTGCGTCGTCCCTCGGACAGGGCGTTAAGCTGTCGGTCCCAAGCCGACAAATTTTAATCCTTCTTACTTTTTTACTTTACTATAAGTAAAGTATAGTGATCGTGAAAAAATTCGATCTCGAGATTTTGACGGAATTACATGTTTTGAGGACCCAGAAGTCGTTTTATGACGTTTTTACGATGATGTCTGTGTGTGTGTGGGTGGGTGGGTGGGTGGGTGGTGCGTGTATTAGCATTGCTTGTTACCACGCTACGGTCCAGAATCTTTGATGGATTAAGTTGATATTTTACACAAAAATGGACCCCATAAAGACAAAGATCCCTATTGATTGGGAAGAATTATGCATGATGGGAAAGTCACTTTTTTTACCAAAAACAGTTTTTTTTTAAAACATTTATTTTTCCTAAACTGATAAGCCTAGAGTTTTGAAATTTTGACATTATCTTTGAAGTTACAAATGCAACAAACGAAAAATATATTCAGAATTTTAAAACAACGGGAAATATTTTTTTTCAATAAAATGTACAAATTTTGACTTATAATTCAATCTCAAACCTTGTGAGAGCGATACAAGCCATACTGTTTGACGGACAAGAATGAAACTATGTCTATAAATAGCACATTATGTGCAAAATGAGTTGAGATATTTTTTTTCAAAATTACATTTGCTAATGGGGCGTTACAGTACGATTTCTGTTTTCAGAAAATGTTTTTTTGACGCTAAACGGCTCGTTAAAAAATAATGAAAATTTTACCAAAAATGGAACAAAAAATTAGCAATTCATAAAAAAAAAATCATGAAGTTTCAATTACGGGAAAGAGCAATAACGCTATAAAAACTGTTTGTTTACCCTAGACTAAGAGATCACCTGCTATACTTGTCGAATTTTTTGTACTTTTTTACATTGTTTACATTGACTTAGAAATTTTTTAGCGAATCTACTGAGATAAAATTGATTTTATAAAGGAACAGTTTAAATTGTTTATTGAATTATATGAGATGTAAGAGGAATAATATTGTGCAGGAAAATGGTAACACTCACTCAGAAAAAATTCGTATATATGGTATTTGACAAAGGGGAAGGAAAATGATCTTATTAAATACTAAGAAGCTTATTATTATTATTATTATTTTAAAGATTAAAATTCCCAGTATAATAATTCTATAAAAGACCAAAAATGTAAATGATAATTCATAATCTGAATCTTTCGTTTAGAGATTAATAAATGTAATTATCGTACATCTTTAATTAACAAATCACCTTAAAACAACATTTTCTTCGCAGTTAAAGATGTTTTTCAGAGAAAAAAAGGGTATTTTCCTGTTTTAAATTTTAAAATTTTACTTTAATATTCAATGTAGAAGGATGTCAAGTAATCGATGTAAGAAATCTACTGGCTGTTTGAACGAAAGCCATTCTCTTGTAGGAGAATAAATCGTTTCAAGAAATGTTCACTTTGGTTTTTCAAAAATGTTATTACTGCTGTAGTTATACTAATGGAATTATTTGCAAATAATAAATTATTTGTGATGTACAAAAATAAGCTTATAAAATGATATATCCTTCAATCACTATCTGTACTACCTCAGGAATGATAGGCAAATAATTATATCCCATTTAGATGTTTACGTTATGCTTAAATGAGACGTTATGTTTTATATACTCAAGAAATTTGACATTAAGTTACTCATAGTAAAGTAGAGTGTAGGCCACTCCAGATTTTTAATTTTGAGCTTAAAAATAACAACAATATATAGCTGAAATTCAAATATACTAGCATATATAATTGTTGTAAATTCTTTATACTTTTTCGGACTAATTTAAAATAATCCATGTTTAATTTAAACTTAATTATAGTATATATGTATTTTTAAGCTGAAAAACTGTTTCAACATAAATTAAAACAATATAAAAGTAAATATGAACAATTATAATTTAAGCTTGGATTATAATAAATTATTTTATTTTAAATAATATTGATAAAATAATGATTATTTTAAGTTAATGTTGGATTATTTTATATTAAACTTGGATTATATTAAATTAAAATTATGTTATTTTAAATTAATTCGGATTATGTTAAATTAAACTTGAATTATTTTGTATTGAACGGAAAATGTTGTAGTTCCGTTTTCAAAGTGTGTTCTTCCCGTAACCGACAATTTCATTACAGTGCTATTTAAATGTGGTTGCTGTTACAGCATCTTAAATGTTTAGGCGTTTTGCTTACTCAAGTGTTTTTGTGTTTGGCAAACGTCTGTTATACAATTTTTATGCATTGTGCGCGGAAAAAATAATTCTTTAGAAATTGAACTTCTTGTAATTCCTTTTACACTTATCCATTTGATATATAAGAAAATATTTTTAAAAGAATGATCACTTTTAATTTCGTTTTAGAAGTTTATGAAATAAATGATGTATAACGAATTAATTAAAACGAAATGAAAATGAATTTAAACATTGGGGCGGTTTATCGCTTGGAAGTGTTAAATGCATTTATTCATACTCGTTAGTCGAAGGTGCATTTAATTAAATCCAAATTATATGATTCTTGGATTTTATGTAGCGAGCGTAACTGGGAAACTAATGTGGGAGTCTGGAGAAGCACTCAGGCGTTCTTAATGGCACACTCGATTGCGAGGAAAAAATCAGAAATTTGCATGTTAATCGTGTAGTTGGGGTAGTAATTGCGTTTAGAAGTTGATATATGAGCTAAGGTAGAGGGTTGTTTTCTGTAAGGGTTGAACAGGTCAAGCGTGCTTTCGGGTGAGCGTGTAATTCAATTCCGCTCTGGATATGAATATTCAGATGAAAATTTACGACGTGCAGAATACCACTAGATCGCAATTGCCTTGTAACTCGTATTAATGGAATATCTTCAGTGAAGCTTTTCTGCCCTTGCTCAACTTTATTCTTTTAGTTAACACTTTATTATGGGGAGAAACACATATACCCCGATTAAACAGTAGGTCATATCTGGCAGTCGATTCTTATTTATTCACTCTTATCTTCATTTCAGAAAGATCTCTAAGCTTTGGATATGTTTTTTAATACCAAATAATACAACAAAACTTTTAAAAATCTAGACCGGCATACCTTATGTCGTCCTCAGGTAATATTTTGCGGTCACATTATTATTTTTTCGTTGTTTAAATTATGAGAAATCTATACAAATAATAATCTATGAGCATGGTATATTAAAAATTAAGACTGAAACATAAAGGCGCAAAATTATTACCAAAAATATAATCAGTACATTACAATTACATCAAAATAATCATGTATGTTACTAACCATCGTAAATGCAATCTTCTAAATATTTTGGTATTCACTATTAATGATTAACATTTGACTGTTAAACAACCGTCTATATACATTTCAGGGTAAACAATAGGTAAAAAGTAAATAGAAAACACACACTTACAGTATCTAATTTTCGATTTTACGTCGCTTCGTAAGCGTTCATGGCGTCCCTATCTCTTCTCTCCTGATGACGGTGAAACGATAAATTTATAGACTGCAAGATGTGTTTTCTATTTACTGTTTACCTATATATTACCTGGAACATTTGGCAAGCCATAAGTATTTCCAAGGACTATCGGAACAACTGAATAGAAACATAAAAGGGAATAAAACTTGCGAAATATCATAAAAAAAAATAACAAAACTCTTAACGTAACAACAAAACACAAAAAACTTAACAATACAGTTTTTTCAAAATTAAAATCCACCATTATTATCCAAAATAAAACCAACATAGTATCAAAATGAACTACAGGAATCGTAACATAAATGTAAAGTAAAAACTAATCAATACTTGGCAAATAGGATCGCACAACAGAAAAACAGGTTTTCAGAATAAGAAAATTACATGCGCCTTAGCAAAAGAAGCTATTTCTTCAAATGCCACTTTCGACTTCGAATATTTAGAGATAATAGACATGGAAACATGACCGGGAAACATGTAAGAGTTGGCAAAAGTCACGCCGAGTATTTGTACTTACATTGATCTATCTATGTGGGTAAAAGACTTTTCCATTTCCATGTTCAATATATATATATATATATATATATATATATATTAGTGTATATTGGCAGCAGATTTTCTTGTAAACATATTTTATTAAAGTAGACGGCAGCTTCCGCATTTACGACTTTTTTGCTCGTTTTCTCTAGTTTTCTTACTAGTTTTTTCTGGTAGGGAGTGATTTCATGGAGGAGTTGTCCCAGAGACATCAAAGAAATAATTTTTTTAGCTTAATCAATAATATTATATTTTTACACTTACAAGCTTTCGATTTTCTCAGAAATCATCTTCAGGATTTGATTTCTGAAGATGATTTCTGAGAAAATCGAAAGCTTGTAAGTGTAAAAATATAATATTATTGATTAAGCTAAAAAATTATTTCTTTGATGTCTCTGGGACAACTCCTCCATGAAATCACTCCCTACCAGAAAAAACTAGTAAGAAAACTAGAGAAAACGAGCAAAAAAGTCGTAAATGCGGAAGCTGCCGTCTACTTTAATAATATATATATATATATACTAGATTACTTGAGACCCATTGGGTCATCCAACACCTTCTTTTTAATGCACACATGTTCACGTAAATGTAGATAAACTCTAAATTAATTCATTTCTAATAAACAGGATACTGAATATATTCTTATGACAGTTCCCTTTTATATACATTTTTTTACAATTTTAATTTTCTAAAACAAACGTTAATATTTCTTTCTGTTTGACCCTACTGAGAGCAACATGCACTTGTTCATGTTGAAATACTGTTTTACATAAATGAACTAAAACTTTCTGAAGAGTTTCTCCTTGAGACTTGTGAATAGTCATGGCAAATGTTAACTGAATTGAAAATTGAATGCTTAAAAAAGGAATTTGATCTCTTCAGATAAAATGATATTCAATTTTGGAATTAAAACTATCACGTCTTGACACCGTGATGCGATAATTTTACAAACCAAGATATTATTATAAAGCTCTTCAGTTATTAGTCTTGTTCCATTACATAAGCCGGTGGATCAACGTTTCTCGAGTTATATGACAGATATTGTTTAATTCCTCTGGGAAATTATTCAATGAACCTTTGATTAATTTCACTGTGTGTCTTCTTAAATGGAAGTTATATAGACTTTTCTGTGAACAATATTTGTGGATTGGTGAATGAAGAGTGAATGTATTCAATACACTAATAAACATTATATGCAATGATAAACATGTCTTCGGACAATAATAATATCTTTATTTTCATTATTTTCATCTTTATCTTCACCAATATTTATCAGAAATTTAGAGTATTCCTCAATTTCTTCTTGAAATCTCATATTGTTAGTTAAATTAAAATTTAGTAAAGTTGTGCCACAAGTAAGACTGATTCAAGCATTATAGATGTCAGCATCAGTTCCTCTCTTGACAACTGGAAGAAGTTGTCAATTTCTGCGATTCTACCGCCATGCAATTAGTCCTGAACTCCTTAGTTTAGAGAGAATAGTATTATTAAGAACTTTCCTGTACCTTCGCATGCATCGGGAGACCTACTCTACCATTATTATTCAAATACATATATATCAAAAGAAGAATATAAAGGCATTATAGAAGTGTTTTTTTATTACGGACATAATTATGTACTTATATTATAACCACAATATGAAATGGGAAAACAAGACTCAACTCAGTTGTGTTTTTGACTCTTACGAAGACCGCTTGTTACGGTTGAAAGATCAATGACCTCTTCATTCAATACTGTATATAGTAAGTTATTTTGCGTGCTTGGTCTTGGAAAAGAACTTCTCTTTCATATATCAACTTTTCGATCTATTTATACATCAAAACTTTAGAATAAGACGGAGAAGTTAATTTCCAAGACCTAGCTGTCAAAAAACTTATCAAATATAGAATTATTATATGATGTGATGTCAGAGAAGTCGCCACTTTACTAGTGTGAATTAATGAGCTTGATTGAAGAAGAACAATTAAACATATGTACAATTTATGAAGGCGAACTGGACGCTATAAATTGAAAAGATGTTTGTTCACGAGAGTCGGGTTATGAATGTTTAATTCAGTAAGGCCGTAATTCAGATGTTGCCAGATAGTGAGTGCACAGCCGTCTGCTGACCCATATTGATGCTAGTTATGAAGCTCTCGCCGGCTGCTTTTATTTATTGCTCTTGTATGATAACTTGTGCGCCATCGGGGCATCTCGACATGCTTCTTGTTTTAAGTATTATGGACTCTATCTTAAGTTACATCACCCCTTGAATTGCTTTCAACTCACACATTACCCCTAATAGATTAGATAATGTAAATTTAATGGTAGATACTTAAGTTAAGCATATACATTTGTGAACAAGTTATAATGTTTACTCTTAGTTTGGTGTCTTATATTCATTGATTTTAAAGTTTTAAGCTTTTGCAGAGCTGACCAAAACCCCCTGTTTCATAAAACACGGTGCTTGCTGTCAAGTACAAAGTTGAAGTGCTGTTTTCATTTACCTATCAATAATTTTTATTTCATTTTTCTAATTGGATCAGACAACCTTCTTTACTAATTAATGTGTCAATTAGTTTAAATGTGAAGAAGAATAACACAGTGACCATAAAATCACACTTACTAACTAAAAATTTTAGATTAAATCTGTCTTCAAGAGAAAACAGAGTAGGAGACTAAGCACGGCAGAGTTGCAACAGCGGAATCCGATAGGTAACCGACACGGCCGCCACGCGTGTCAGGTCTCAAAGTAATGAGGTAAGGAATACTTGAAAATGAAATTGTAACCTTCTTAAAGGTTACTTTTTAGTAAAATTTACCATAATGTTAAAGTTACCATTCATTTTAAAACATGATCGATTGATTGATTGATTATGATGGATGTGAAGATCATTCCAATTAACAGAGCATAATGAAGTTATATCCAAAAATAGGTCATAGGAGAGCATAAGATTAAACATGATTTGTTAATATTACATTCACACCATTAAATGAAATTAAATGAAAATGAAAATTAATTTAATGCAATAATTAAATAAATGAAAATTTATTATTAAATGAAAATTAAATAGTCACACCATTAACAGGACATATTGAAGTCATATTCAAAAATAATAGAAGATAAACTTAAAATTACAATTACATAGAGGAAAGATACGGAACATTTTATGATTTCCGAAAATGATAATGTAACTATAAACAGTTGACTGTAGAAAAAATGAATTTTTTTTTTATTATCCAATTAAGGATAATAAAAAATAATCGTTTATATCCAAATAAGAATAATCTACTACAAATTATTATTATATGATGATTAATGGTAAAAGATCAAGGGATTTCGATTACGATAAAAGAAAATATATCACTTTAAGAACTAAAACTCGTGTTTCAAACCCCAGAAGATTGTTTATACACATCTCAGCGTTTAAAAAAAAATGATGAAATTCGTTGAAAGAAAAAGAGTGATTAATATTTTTTTGAGCAATATTTAATCATAAAATAATCATGAAAACTAATGTTTAATCATGAAAATTTCTTTTATAATACAAACAAATAGAAACTGCTATAAAAAATTTAATAATAATAAAAATCATATTTTTAAGATATTAGAAAACTCTAGAATCAGTTTATGTTCATCTACTTTACTTCATTCATTAAAATAAAATAATGAAAATAAATATCATGGCATAATAGCTCACCATCAAGAAACATTTCTTAATTGATTTATTGAATTAAATTCATTAAATAGTTTAACTTAAACATGCGTATTACCAAATAATGTATAATTATAATTTTTTTTCTTTACTTCTTCATTATTTCAAAGAGGTATTCCTCAAAAATTTAATTGTTTATTATATCTGTTATCGGCGTTCACGTCTTGTCTGTCTCTCAGTTTCATTTCAAATTCAGTATTTTCTCATCAGAATATTTGTAAAGATTCTATTATTGTCAGTCGTGTAATATATGAAGAAATTTCATAGATTTGTTTATATTGTCAGGTTCGTGGGCTATTATAATCTAAATTTGCGTTATTGCGTCTAAAAGCATGAAAGTGTAATTTACATGGTTGTCTGAATGACCCAAATTTTTCGTATTTTATAGCATTGTCCACAGTCCTTTTATATTATTCTGTAGTATATTCCGCTTTGATTCAATTCGTAGTTCTAATTCTCTATTGAAGTGTTTAAGTCAAGTTGAATTGAGTATTTGGTTTTAATGCAATGCTAAATCAAGTGTTCCATTTTGATAATTATTGAAATAAATAAAGATTAAGGGATAACAAAACTTTGACAAAAGCAAAACGTTTGAAGACATAGTAAGTCGAGGCTTTATCGTTGTGGGCTGAGGTAATCAAGCTTACGCTGAAACCAAAAGGTGCAACCCCTAACGACAATTCCGAAGGGTGTCACACCCTCACTTTGACAAATCATCTCGTCCCATCATCTATTTCTGTTAACGACACCCTCGTGGCTCGAATCCAAATTTTATCTTGAATATATTGGAAATTTATAATAGGTTTTTGAGTTGTATTTCATAATGGGACGTCAGACTGCATTATCTTAGTCATTTTTCATGCGGCTGTTCCATATTGGCTGCTGTCAGTCGTTTGACTTGGACTAATTGTGTGTACTGCTTCGCCCTGTCGCTCGTTCTGATTTCTTTCCTATTACTTTCCCTTCAGTTTAAAGTCACTTATAAAACAATCATAAAATCATTGTTTTATGTCCATGATAGCCTGCCTTATATCTGGCTAGCAAATAACTTCTACAATTAAATTAAATTTAATTTAGAATTCTTGATCGTATCATTGTAAGAATTGTTATTTGTATTATTTCTCAACCTGTGGGTTGTCGTTCAGGATGGCTTACCAAAACTGGTTTGATAGACCACACATTGATTTTAAATAAATATTACTAATACTTGAATAGTGCACGAGTATATCCATATAAAGTATATAAATTAAATATATTTTAATAAGCTATACATATGTTTATGTTCACTGTGCAATATTTAAAGTGAATAGCTAATCCCGTTAGATAGAATGCCTAAGTAGCTAACTTTAGTAATTTGGAGTAATTGTGTGTTCATGAAACATATAGTAACCGTCAATGTTTGTAATGTACTCAACAAACCCTGCATTTCTAGTAAACTACACTGGTAGGTATTCCTGATATGACCATCCTGAAATAGTAACAACCACTCTTTGATGTGAGTTTATACATCATATGCAACTGCAAGATTGTAAGTGAAGTAGTAATAAATGTTCTCTACTGCTCTAAAACTGGAAGCACTGAGCTATATACAATTTTCTAAGGAATACATTGTATTTTAGTTGAGCCAATGACCTCGAACAAAACAAAACAATTCCACTGCAGTTCTGCCATAAACTAGTGCAGTTTTCTGTGAAACTGAAGGCAATTCTAAACATACTCATAATGTTTTTAATACTTGATACAAAGTTGAGTGTGCATTAATCAAATGACTTTCCAGAAGAAATCAGTTGAACTGAGGCTGGCTTCTTTTGTTTGAATCGTTTATTTCTTATTCTGTTTGTCACATATAGTTTATTTCTTGCGTATTAGTTCAGAAAGAATGAAAAAAAGAACAAACCTTTTAGCTGATGAAAAGAAAATATATGTAAACACATTGTAACTAAGTAACAGGAATAGATAATTTTGAAGAACATCGTTTCCTATTCTTTAATATTGCAACCTAATAGAAATGTAATAATGATGGTTATGTTAAATAACAAGATAAGTACAAATAACATGTAGGTTCAGGCAAACTGCATTTTATGAGTAATTTAAAAGTTGTTCCACCTGAGTTATATCTTACAGCTGATAAACTCTCTATATTGGTAACAAAGAACTCCATATTGTTTTGTATACTTGGGATTTAACTTTGAAAAAATAACACAGTCACTAAAATGAATTTACATGACATTGGGTAATTTCTTCATTAATCTATACCAAATAGTGACAAAATTTGGCAACCATGGAAAAGTTTTTTTTTGTTTGATAAAAGATTCTTAATATTTACTTCCATTTTGATACAACCTCTCATCAATTCTGCAGTTGCATTACAGCATTCGTGTTTTCCTTACAATTTTCTTACCTTGTACTGTTTAGACTGAGATTAGGTGTACGTCTTCTAGAGTTTGAAATGTTCCAAGATAATTCATTTAAAATGTTTAAATGAAAAAAATCATTTAAGTGTTTTTAAAAAAATATTAAATTTAAAGTGTTGAGATCTTATGTAGAGCAATGCAATTTTTAATCTGTAACATTAATTTTCAAAAGAATAAGTCATTTTAATATCTAATTAATGTTTCGTAAGCAGACCTTTGAGTCGTGTTAATATTTGCATCAGTAACCACACACATCAGTTTATTTTCACTAGTTACTGTCACTTGTTCCATTCTTCGCGTTACTGTTAAATCGCTTCACAAAACCTCAAACTTTCTTATCTACTGCTACTATAGAGATACTTTTTAATCCTTTTTTTGGACAGTTTGTTTTTTTTCTTACTTATTAGTCAAATATTAACTTCTATGACTGTTCTAGATCTAACAACATTTCTCTAGCTACAAATGGTTTGAGAAAAGTTGTCCTGAAGAGTTATGCCAGATTCATTCGAGACATATTTTTTTGTTTGCTTTACAAGAGAAGAAATGTAAATAATTTATTTGTAAGGCCATGAATTCGAGGCATAATGCATATTCATAAATGTTATTGTTTTAACATTTGCTGATACAGGTAAATATTAGTTTCAACCAGATGCTAAATTGCAAAAACTCTCATTGTGTTCACAATATTAAAATATCTATACAAGTACAAATATACACATAAGACACATAATTTTAGTTATTCATATTTTTTAAAAGCTCAAGGTATCTGTCTAGAGACATAGTTCCTATGATTTCATTGAACTTATCGATTTCAGGTGATTGCAACGTCACTCAGCTAGAGTAGTCTGTTTTGAACTGTCGGTTCGCTCGATTCATTAATCTAGTATGCAGCGTAGCGCATCATTTCCTGCGAGTATTGCTGTTCGACAGTACATCAAGGCCTGCTTGCAAGGGCGTCTTTTTTTAGCCCACATGGTATTCGAGCAGCGGTCCACACTCCTCCCTCCCAAGTTCCAATCACATTTCCCGCCCGAGGCACTTTATTTGCATGCCATCGAGCCTCTTCCATCATTCCATCCATACGCTAAACAAAGGTTATTAATTTTACTAGCTCTCTTTGCCAAAACAATCGCTCAAACGGCCCGAATAACCTAGTGGAAAATTAAAAAACAAAAAAGGAAACCACTTTTCCAGTTCCTATATGGAAAACATTTTTTTTTCCTCTTCTCGCTTGAAATCGTTTGGTTATGTTGTTAATGGACGTTTTACTCGACATCAAAAGGAAACGAAAAGAAGAGCTTTTATTGAAAGTAATTAAACAGGCAACAAACAAATACCTTTAATTCATTTTGCACAGTGATGGCATCAAACAAATAAATATCATATTTTTTAAAATATTAATTAAGTGTCTCTTTGTTCATGCATTAAGGGAAAAATGTTTCATCAATCATCTAAGGACAAAAATATTCCAGTTGTATACATCGTCACTGTTACAAATGTATATATTTTTAATAGGGAGTAAATAAAATCCCACACCAGTGAAATCGATTCGATCACCATTTTAAATGTGTTCAACCACGTTGGGCCACACCTTAAGAGGAAAAGGTAGTAATGTTATTATATTATGGTATATCTCATTATTGTTAATTTGATTCTATATTTAATTAAATTCACTCATTATTATTATAATTTTATGTCTTTTTTTTACTGATGCCTACTAATTTTTTGTATAATAACCTCAAAGCAGAAGGTATAAAGCAGTTCTGACAACATTCGCTAAAACAGTTTTAATATCACTCCTTGACTTATTTTAATAATTTGTGGAATAGAACTATTGAACGTATTTGACATCATTCGTATTTGAGGAACAGTCATGCCTGAAGTTCACAATGAAAAAATCAATAAACCAAATCAACTTGCTTGATGTCAATATAAACATATTTATGACAAAATATGCGAAGCAATGTGAAGTGCAAAAACATAATTGAAAAGTAACTCAGAGCATCTTTTGTAAAAGTCCACCTGTGAGTAGCCTGTTTGTTAAAAATAATAAGACAGTCAAAAACTCAGATTTAAACTCAAGATAGATAGGAAAGAATAGGTAAGTAAACAATAGTTTGCACAAACTATTTTTGCTGATTTAATCATCGCATCAACAAAGTTACTGAGGAAATTGCTACAGCTGGAACAGAACTGGGCCTTGAATTAGATTTGAAGAAGTTAAGAGAATTGTTGGAATCTAAGTCAAAAGACTTGAATAACGACGAGCTCCTCGCCAAAGACAACGAAAATGCGTACGAGGAATAAAATGAAAATGGAAACGGTTCCTAAAGAAATTTTAACTGAAGACTTAAATAAAAAGAATTTTTCAATGCTATTGATAAATCAAAAAAGAAATCGTAAGAAAAATTGATCGAAAGAGAGAATGGCACGAACATTCATCGTGGAATCGATTTGATTGCTGGCACCAAATTATAGAGGAAGGAAGAAACCTGCTATTCATTTAAAACTTTATTTTTGCAAAAAATAAATGTTAAGCCCTAGTGTATTTCTTTTATTTATATTACGTTATTATTTGAAAAATATAGAATGGGTTTTTAGTAAAAATTAAAAGCTAGCAATAACTTAAAAATATTTGATGATTCATTATAATTACCCTACTTCTTTTTTGCTTAGTATGGTTAAACTCGTTATTTATACCCAATCTATCCAAGGGATTACTGTATTAATTTATTAATTTTACTTTAAGTTTTGATATAAATAAGTATTGAGTGACATAGTTGTTGGATGTTAATAATGTCTATAGAAGACATGCGTACTACTCGATTGATTTGCTACTCCCCACGACCAGATTTAAAACTAATCTCACTAATAGCACTGACTCTGGAGTCAACAGAGTAACATCATTTATTCTTCATACAAATGCGTATTCTTTGGAGAACAATTATTAATTTTTTTTTAGGAAACTGGAAAAAAAATGTTAATTACAGGATGGATTGGAGCAATTTTCAATGACAGGGGAAGAAAGACCTGTCATTTGGCTTCAATTTGCTGTTCCCGCTGGGAGAATTTTTTTCAAGTGCACTGACATGGGAAGTTTTGCTAGATTGATTGCGAAGGGACGGCCCTTGAGCTGCTCTGTAGGTGCATCGCATATGAATATGTTGATGACCCTATCAGTCAAACTACCCTCAAAATACACACGACGTCCTTTCAAAAACTGAATTCTTTTTCTATTTTCTCGCATAATAACGTTATTAGGCCATCAAACAGATGGTGATGGCTTGTTGGTTCTACATTTCAAAGTACTTTAACTTATCACGTCGATAAACATTTCTCAGAAGAATAGAATTGCATTATAAAGTCACTGAAGAATATTTTCCCTTAATATCAGAACATGAACGACAGTCATACACTGTTTTTAACATATTCTCATATTTCCTGTGACTCTTATAACATGAGCTCTTCATTCGAAGTAATCTGTTGTCCACTGAGCCATTTTTTTAAAATTAGGAAACAAGAATAGAAATAAAAAATAGTCACTTTGAGCCAGATCAGGTGAATACAGTGGATGGTCTATATTCAAACTATTAATTCCTTGATTTTAGTCACTGAAATACCACACGTATGCACTCGCGCATTATCCTGCAGAAAGAGAACTTTTCCAGTTTTTATGAATACGATTTTCTTTCAATTTTTCATTCAGCTGGCTTAATATTGTAGAATATTACTGTCCAGTAATCGGCTATTCCTTCTCCAAGTAGTCAAAAAAAATAATACCATGTGCATCCCAAAATACAGTGGCCATAACCTTTCCGGTTGACTGTCTTTGCCTTCTTTGGGATGTTAGTTTTTAGCAATCCACTGTTTTGACTGTTCATTCGTCTCGGATGTGAAATGGTGTATCCATGTTTTATCCACATTTACTAATCTACGCAGAAAATCATCTGGGTTGCGACGGATTCGCTTCAAAATATCCTTTGAAGTGACCACGCGGATGCCTTTGTTTACAGCTGTGAGCAAACGTAGAGCCCATCTAGGGGATAGTTTTTCATATCCAATTTATTGTGTAAAATGCATATTACCTTACTCTTTGAAACCTCTGTGGCCTCAACTATTTCGTGTAATTTTATTCTTTGGTATCTTAACATCATATTATAGATTTTATTGGTCATTTGCGGAGTATACATGTCTACGGGACGTCCTGAACGATGTTCGTCTGCTGTTGATCTACGACCATGTTTAAATTCATTGATGCAATTGTAAACTGTTGCATATAGAAGGGCAGCCATGCCCTTGAACCGAATCCAACGTATCTTTTATTTCTTTTGCTGTATAACCTTTAAAATAGAAATGTTTAATCGTTGATCAAAATCCAGTTTCTCCCAAACAAGCGAAAGTTGTAAACTCAAACTGACTAAAAATAAAATCCCTTAATGCAAATGTCTGTACTTTGACTGATACCTTCAAGAAATGACACAATGCTAATTTAGTCAAATACACATTATATTTAGCCACTGGCACGTCCGAAAATGTATTTAGTAAATGAGTTATAGCTATACACTATGGCATCAAATTGTATTCAATAAATAAGTTATTGGTAAAAGTGTCTGCATTTCGCTTTCAGTATATTACCAATACCATATTATTTCGATGGGAACATCATCTATCACATTTGTTGATTAAATTTGTGACTTCAAATAATGTAACAAAATGATAAAATCCATATTAAATTGTATTATTAATTATGTTGGGAAATTCTTGAATTTAATGATTTTAGTGGGTTGATGGATGTCTGGAGGTGATTAGTTTCCCTGCTATTTTAATGAGGTTGGCCATTACTAGATTGTCGTTGATAATTCCCGATAGAGGTGACCTGTCTGTGGCCACAGATGATGGCAGAAGACACAGGTGTGGATGGGTCTGTTAGTACTAACACAACACGCCAAGTCTTCATTACCACTCGCTACTCGAACTCATTAGTCTTTCGCTATCAGCTTGATGTTTTGTTCAGGTCGAGATCTCTGCACCACCTGCTTCTATCAAAACTAACTACTAATGTAGTTATTTCTAAACCTTTATTACCCCATCTTCAGGTGTATATACTGGATTAGCTTAGGATTGGCTCCAGCCTTCCCCCTTCAGATGCTAGATAAAAGTTCCAGAAATGATATCAGCAAGGTCAGGTGGTTTTACTAATGGACGGATTTGTTTGTGTATCGTCCAACAATAAAATCAAATAACTTTCTCACCACAAAACTGGTATTTCCAGTTTCTATTAATCTTAATTAACTACTCTCCAAAATTTATACCTCAAATAGAATTCAAATAATTCGTTATAAATGAACAAACATCAATCTATCCGAACACTTATTGAAAAAAAAAACAACATATAGAGCATTGTTCAAAAATTAATATTTCCAAAGATAAAAATAAGAAAAAAAACCAGCATATCCTTTTCTAAACATCCGCAGTTTCAGATTACTGCTACTTTAAATAAATGGCAATACATGAATTTCAAATACCAAAATATTTTTGCAATTTTGGGCAATAGTTAAATATTATTAAAAGTCATTTAAAAATTGGCATTATAACGAACTACAGGAATAGAGAGCTTATTATTGAAAAATTTTAAAGACTAAATCAATAAAAAGGGTACGAAGGATTGTTATTCATAATATTATTGCAACCAACTTATTAGTTACCTTCTAAAGAGTCGACCGACCAATCTTTTTTTCCCAATGCATATTGTATGGAAAAAACGATGGTATAAAGATGGTGTTCGGGACAAATAAATAACGTATACACTCAAGGTAATTCAGATTCTAGGAACAGTTACGATTTGTAAGATATGAATAATTGATATTTGTCAACTTTGGAATCCCATTCGATTCAGAGTTATTCAAGGCATGTGTGGACATAGTTAGTGCATATTTGTTCACTCAAGGTCAGTTTATAGAGAAATGATTTCCATAATCCTTTGTATTCCAAATCAAATCCATTTATATAAATAGAGTGTGAATTCTAATAATACAGATCCATATACTTTTAGATGTATTTGTGTTTTTTTTTCCAATGATAAAAGTAACGTAAAGTTATCAATAAAGTATATATATATTTCCATAGTTTTCCTTCTTTGTTCATCCATTTCTTTGGATTTATTTTTATTTCATTAAAATCAAATTTATGGCCTTCATTAATAATATGTGCTGCTAATGCAGTGGCATCAATTTTCTTTTTCTTATACAATATGTGCTGGTAAGTACTTTCTTTCAAAAAACGACTGGTTTCTCAATAATAAACTTTATTACCGACTTCAATCATTATTGAATATATAAAATAACTCTATTTTTCTTCTCTTTTTATATTTGAAAATAGAGATTTCACTTTTCTTTTGCTATAAAATGTTAAATGAACTTGAGGTAAGCGTTTTTTGAAAACTTTTACTTTTCTATAAATATCTATATATTGGATACATATATATGGATACATTATATATATATTTTCTAATCGATCTATATATTGGACTTTTGAACAAAACTTAATATAAGTTGAAAATTATTTTGTGTTTATGAATCATAGTATCACTGGGTAATATTGAAGTCTGACAAATAAACTGTTTCCTCAAAAAATAAGAGTTATATTGCTTAACAAATATCCAGTTTATTCACTTTTCTAGTCTAATAGTTCATATCAATTATTTTTAAAAATTTGAAGCTTCCAACTTTTAAGTTTTAAATTTTACTGAATAGTAAAATGCTTTCACTTTAATTAAAACTGGTTAATTACTAATATACTTTTTCTCAATATACAATCAGTAACACAGTACAGCACACTGAAAAAAGATACCCCATCAGAGTAAATTCTTATATATGATTTTGGACAAATGGAAAAAAAGTGATTTTATAACTCGTAAATACTAGGAAGCCATAAAATTTCCAGTATAATAGTTCATCATTAGGCATTCTAAATATCTACTTTAGTTTACAGTAAAACTACTCTATATACTTATAGGAACCACCACCAATAGAATAATACATGAGTGAGTAATTATTCGTTCATCACTCATAGCTTCTCCCTCTCCCTAAATTGGTTCCACTCTCAAATGACCTTTCTAATCTTGACAGCCTTCAATATATAATATAACAGCCACTAATTCCCCATAATATTTATAATTATAAATAATTTATTAAATGTGCTGGATTTCGATATATTCATTAGAATAATTAGATAGTCTATTTCTCATAACTTTAAGGCATTTTATCCTTCTGTCAATTTTTTTCCTGGTGAGATGTATAATTTATATAATTAAGTATAGATATATACTTGCAAAATCCATATATATGGCTAATTTTTATAGAAAACATATAGAATGATCGGCATAACTGATTTCTATAATACAGACATATTATCGTGCCATCAAGAAAAGTTAACTGATGAATTGTAAGCAAGTCACCCACCGAGCAAACAGCATATCTGTTAGATGAATCAAGGTTACTATAAACCAAGGAGTGAATAATAATCACAAAACCAAACAATGCTTACAGAAACATCTTCATAATATAACGGGAAAAAATAATAATAATCAGCAGTAGCAAGCAGTATCAAAACAAAAAGCTGTTGTCCTCGTCGTAATAATGATAAAAAATATACACACATAAATACCTCAAAGCTAAAGATCATAAATTGCATAATTAGTTTGAAAAAAAATAAAAAGATAGAAGATAAAAATAAAAGAAAAAAATAAAAAAAATGGCAAGTAAATAAAAAAAAAAGAAATAAAATTATATTTAAAAATAGATATTAAAAAAATGTATTATTTAAAGGATGATAAGTAGCTGCCAATAATGATCTAGCACCAAGGCAGCAGATATGTCCTTCTCATGAAGGGTATGGCAGTATGACAGGAAAGTCATTTTGCTGACTGATGTATGTCTAATGGCAGTATGAATCTTCAGCTAAACCACATCACACTGAATCCTGTCCTCGATACACGAAAGGACAACCTTTCAAGCTGTCAGCATCTCTTCCTGATAATGGCGGAAGTCAGAACATTTAAATCAGCCTTTTTCTTTGTTTGTGTGCCTGTTTTTGTCTTTCGTAAGTAATTGTTCTTATGGACCATTGTACAACAATAACGTTTCCCCCACCCCAGGCATTTATATTTGTTTACTGATATTTTCTGTCTTTATTAAAAGTAACCCTTTGATTAAATGGATATTAAAATAGCCTTGTCCAAAGGAAAAAACACTAGTATATCATGAACTAGCTGAAATTATTGCATGACGTCAGTGTTATTATATTTTTTGTTATTCTGAGTTTCTAGTTGTTAACATACATATTGGTATAAATAGGTAGCAGATATTCTTTAGAACTGCATTTATGAATGTTCACTGCAGTTTAGCGTTCACAATCTTTTGAATAACAAATGAAAAATTAAAACGAAATAAGTATGAAAAGTACAAATCAATAAACAGGTTAAAAAAATACAGTTTAAAAGAAAATCGATGCATGGTATATAGTGGAAAAATAAGGAAAAATATACATACAGTCATTCCTCTCCCTTCATACAAAATTAATTCGTGCCGGAAAAAATAACGAGGGATGAGTTTTTTGCAGGATGAATCGCTAATTACTTTAAATAGCCTAATGCGTTCTAAGCCCCCAAATACTCATCCCAAAATATACTTGATACATTAAAATAATCAGTATATGTAATAACCAATATGCTTGGTTATTATAATTGTTTAATTATAATTACATATATTATAATTTAATAATCATAAAGATATTATACAATTAAATAATGATGATAATAATAATAATACTATAAATATGTAAAGTCATCTACCTTAGGAATGGAGCAACGAGGTGGCTGAACCAGAGGGTATGGTCCAGAGGAGTAGAAAAACGTTTTCTAACTGCATAACGCAAACGTAGGTACCTATGAACACAAGAGTACAACTAACATTAAATTTCAATTAAAATTATGAATTGAATATAAAATTATTTTTTCACTTTATTCTGAGGTAAAATGGATAAACCAACAAAAGTCTCCACACAAATGAAGTTTTATTCAACGTGTTTCGAACACTTTGTGTTCATCATCAGGAAGACACTTTAATACAAATTATATCTAATCAGTTACAAAAATTAGAGTGAAATAATAAAATTCAGTTAAGAGAATTCAAGACATACCCAAGGATGTGGTACTGACGGGTTGGTCCAGTGAAAACAACTAGTAGGAAACAGATCCGTTGCGAAAGTTCACTGGACCAACCCGTCAGTACTTGGGTATGTCTTGAATTCTCTTAATTGAATTTTATTATTTCACTCTAATTTTTGTAATTGATTAGACATAATTTGTATTATAGTGTCTTCCTGATGATGAACACAAAGTGTTCGAAACGCGTTGAATAAAACTTCATTTGTGTGGAGACTTTTGTTGGTTTATCCATTTTACCTCAGAATGAGTAAATACCACACAATTACGGATTGCACAACTAATGATTTTTCATTTTATATAACATTTATCCTTGTTTAATCTTAAACTAGACTAAAACTTCTTAGAACTTTTATTCATAATGTTTTTAACTTCAGAACTTCTATCACTTTTTTTACTTTTCTGTTTTTTTTGCATTTTATTTTCCACTTTTATAAAGTGCTATCGTCTGAGATAAGTTCTCCTTGTCCGTGAGAGTACCGGGATCATGCTGGGGTGTAGGGGTAGGCCAATATGATAACAATTACAGAGAGCCATTCTCCAACAAGATAAAATGAAGCTGTCAAAGTTAGGAAAATCCTGAGTTCTTGGGAAAATGCTAAGAAAAAAAAAGGTATGTTTACGACTGAGAGCTGAGGAAACGACTGCGCACTCTGATAATCAAGCCTTTTGTATAATAAAACATATTTCGTAAGATGAGGCACTTTTTGCCAGGAAGAACTTTCGTAAGATAGATACTGTGATTAACAATAAGTCTAGTTTGATAGCTACGATCATCGTTTCTTCTCTTAACAGGCACAGAGACTTATAGAAATATGAAAAATATGCTCTTAAGGTTGAGACATTTATGGCGAAAATTGGTTGAGTTTGTCGAGGAAAGAAAAGCAGCAGAACAAAAGAAAAATATAAGAAAAAGCTCCATAATTTTATTTAGTCTGGTTTATAGATAACCGGAAGAATTTATGAAGAATAAGAGGAGAACCAATTTAATCTATTCTTGGGCTAGACTGATACAGGTAAAATACAACTTATTCTGAGGTAAAATGGATAAACAAACAAGTCTCCAAGAAATGAAGTTTTATTCAACAACAACAACGCGTTTCGAACACTGTGTTCATCATCAGGAAGACAGTACAATTCAAATTATATCTAATCAGTTACAAAATTAGAGTCAAATAATAAAATTCAATTAAGGGAGAATTAATGACATACCCAAAGGATGTGGTGCTGAAGGGTTGGTCCAGTCAAAAACAACTAGTAGGAAATAGGTTTGCTAAATTGGCAATTCGGAGTTAAGGTGACAAAGGTGACAAATATTTTGTTTGTTTATCCATTTTACCTCCGAATGAGTAAATACCACACAATTACGGATTTCACAACTAATGATTTTAAAATACAACTTGTAAGAACTTCTGACCAATAATAAAAAAATCAGAAATGAGATCAAAATCCCTTGACAAGAGAATTAGTTAGAGTCGTTTTGAATTGTTTCAAGTTTATTTCCACTTCATTCCAATTCAAATGTGACCCTGAAGGGGTCAAATTTTTACTATTTACATATTATTTCTATTCATTGATACATCCAAAAAAAATCGAGAACTGACGTTTCCCAAATTCAAATCAAGTTATCAAAATACGTACGTTTCGGATTTCATTTGAATCATTTTTCAGATGACAAGAAATAAAGAAAGAAAAAATAGACTGGTATCAATATATTAAGCATTATCAAGAGCAGCACTAATGCAATCTAGTGACATTAATAAGAAAAAAAAGTATGGACTTTCTCAGAATTTTTCCACTAATGAAATATCATAGTTTTTCTAATTGAATAAATTGTTACCTGCCTTTATGAGTCCATATATTGTTGCTAAGTTGTTTTT
This sequence comes from Hermatobates lingyangjiaoensis, assembly GCA_026182355.1. Classification (NCBI taxonomy): domain Eukaryota; kingdom Metazoa; phylum Arthropoda; class Insecta; order Hemiptera; family Hermatobatidae; genus Hermatobates; species Hermatobates lingyangjiaoensis. Next base: position 1,912,271 of record JAPFBL010000014.1, on the reverse strand, counting down.
ACTTAAGCTAAATTAAAAAAAACAGAACATTTTTGTTATACGTATTATAACGGTAACCCAAGACGTCACTTGCTTTTGCTTTTACAAGTGCTTGGTCTCCCTTTCTCTTTTCTAAAGAAGATGGATTACCCGAAAATTTGAGTTTGTAAGTGTGCTTCTTTACTTTACTCTTCTTCGATATTGGACCCGTATATATATATATATATTTATTTTTACTCATTTATTATATATATCAAGGAACCTACAAGTTAAACTCGGTCAGTTCTGACCGAGTCCCGATAAACTTTATTTGTTTCCACTTCAGGTTTAGTTTTATCAATATTCCAAGGAAACACTATAACAATATTGTAAAAAAGTCTGTGTTCATCAACCATACTGCAGTTGTTCATATAGTCGTTGAAGAACTTCAACCGTAAAGTTATTTTCTTCAAATCACTAAGAACACATGACATATTGTTAGAGTATTTTGAATGAAATCAGAAATGGCGTTTTGAAAGAGGGAGGCATGAGGGGAGTTTGCTTTATTCTGATCTGTTTAAGGACGGCTGTGAAGAGTGTTTGTATATTCAGAGTTTGGTGAGCCGAAGCTGAGGGTAGCGTCAGTGGTTAGATTATAAGGGTGACAAGTTTTAATTAAACGTGGTGAGGAGAGTCCGAGTGTGAAACAAGGGCTGAGCAAACAGTGTGGGTGACAGAGGAGTCTTAGCCTGGGTGGACAAACAACAGTGTTGACTCAGAATCCAGGCAGACCGTTCCCGACTGCATTCGTGAATTTGGTCTTCATGCTCTTTACAGTCGGAAAGCAATGAACTTTTATACTTGGTTTGATAAGTGTCCAGTGGTCAGTATGAGGGCGGCAGATGAGCCTAACCTTGAATAGATGTCCAGACGTGTCTCATTCGTAATCCCCAATCCCTCCTTAAATAGTGACCTCAAGTCACCGAAGCTGTGGATTGTCTTCCTCAGGAGGTATGAAATTCACTTCATAAGAGCATTAACAGAACGAATGTTACAATTATACCAGCTCTGCTTTTCACTACTACTGTTGAAACTCACTTTTAAAACTATTAACTGAAATTTACTCTCAGTATGCTTCTCTACCAACATTCTCTACGAAATCATGACCACTAAAATGTTTATATTTTAAACAAATCACCTACCATAAGTATAAATAGTTCTTTTTACGTATTATTAGTGGTTTTTATTAATGTTTAAGTTGAAGTAACGGTATGTTTACACATACCCAAATGGACATATACACTCACCGACAAAGACACGGCCAACACGTCAAAAATCTATTCTGCACATATTTATTGATAAATAAGGTTTATTAGGAAAACAAAATTTACTAATTCTATAAATTTCAGCAACAAGTGGTGCAAGAAAAATCCATTATATACAATGCGTTAGTGCTCTTAAATTTCTTGGTGATATTCGTATTTTTATTAGTATAAGGAAATGTCACTGCTCGTAATTTACTCTCCCTCATGCCTTCACATTTGAATGTATGTGAAAACGAATGTATCTATGTCTGTGTGTTCGAGTATGTGTGTGTGTGTGTGTGTGTGTGGTGTGTGTTGTGTGTGTGTAGTGTGTGTGTTGTGTGTGTGTGTTGTTTTATGTGTACTGTTTTGACGTTGTACAAACAGTGGGTATGACGTTTTACAGCTGAACACTGTTATAAGCAATTTAACACAAAAAATGGAAAGTTGTCCTGAAAAGAACTTAGGTTCACAGAGTAAACCACAATATATTTTAAAAATTGAAGATGGATGAAAGCACTGTGACAGTTTAATGTTTTCTACATTATAATATTGAAAAAAGGAAATAAAAAGTCAATAAAGGTAAGTGTGGGCCGGTGTTTATGGAAGCGGCCTTGGACGGAGAGGGGGCGCCGCGGAGCGAGCCGCTTTCACTCTCTCGGTGGGGCGGCATGCAGGTGACGGTCAGCCTGTACGGCAGCAGCAGCTCGCTCTGCGACATGCGGGGCTCGCACCTTGTCAAAGCGCTCCTCCTCGGACTACTCGCCTTTTTTCTCTTCACAGACCTCACTGCCGTCTTCTCCAGTCTCTTAGGCGGCAGCATTGCTCATCATGCGCCCTCCACCAACCCAAGTAAGTCATTATCTTATCAGTCTAATCAACAGGTATGCAACATACTTTCCCATTAATGGACTATAATTGCAAATATGCCCTAACCTACGTGCCTTGTGCATTCACCCTAACCAAAGTATGCAACGTACTTGTCTTGGAATGCATCTCTATCAATGCAATACATTCTCTCCCTTTCTAGCCATCCACTCTCTAACAATCCTTTGCAAGTCCTCCTCTTTCCCTACCATACAACTTCTAACAGCCCAAGTAAGCACATAGTCGGCTGTACAATTTCTAACGACTCCTAATCACCTCAACTAACCATGTCCTCCAATTACCAATGCAAGTTATATCTCTCCTATTTATTCACTCCACCATGAAACAAGAACTGATGTAATATCTCAAACCTGTAATGCACTTTCTCAAAATTTCAGTTAGTCTACCACCGACAAGCATGCAAAACATTACTTAGCGGCCCAAATAAGTTGTCTCTCTATACAACCTTGGACTCTCTCACAACGCTGTAATCTCTCTTCCCTTCAACACGTACTCCAACAACAAATGCTATCATCTGTTAGCCCAGCAATTAAGTCTTCGGTGTATTTGACTCCCTAGTAATCCATTAACCTTCTAATCTCCCAATTAAGTCATCACCTTAAGTTATAGTGCACCTTAAGTTATATTAACTTTATGTTGTGGATTAGAAGTAACTTCATTGTTTTACTTTAGGACCCAGCATCATTTGTACTACTACAAATTTACTTAATAGACTATGTTCGGATAGTGTAAACTGAAGTATTTTTAGAAGTTTCGTAATGACTATTGTATTCGACTTTTCCATGGAAAGATTTATTTGCAAACCCTGCAATTTCCATTATTATGCAGCGCCTGGTTTTGGCTTATTCATCGCAAACAGTTTGAGCGTTTGTCTTCCGTCTGCCATTACACTGATATCATTACCCATCTGAGGTCCAGATTCCGAACTCTCGTTTCCCTTTAACAGTCTTCTCTTTTTTGTATTCACTCTCTCTAATAATTAACCATATTTGAATTAAATTTATTTCTGTTGTGAGCCATTCAATACTATTAGAAACTCTTTAATGTGAACAAGAAAGTTTAATTATATTGTTTTTGACCCATCTGAAACTATTTGAAAAGAACTAGGTACTCGCTGACAAAGTAATTCTAGCATTTTGCTCTCTCTAGCTCGTCGACCTGATTTTGTCTTCTGCTGAGATTAATAACAGAACTAGCTCAAATTCAATTTTCCATTATGGTTTATTGAAGAATTATCTTTAATTTTTAAATATTTACCTGAAATAAAATGAAGAAAAATAAAACCTTGTTAAAACTTACACATTTCATTTATGAATTAATATATTATTTACTTTAGGCCTGAGACAAACTACTTGTTCAGCACATTGGGTAGATACATATTTCGAAATACACAACCTAATTACCTAGTCTGAATTGTGTAATGCTGGCAGAAACAATATATATGATAAACCAAATGTGATCCAGAAGGACTGATAACGTTTAAAACAAAGTGTGACATACAGAAAGAAACGTAACACAGAACTAACTTTTTAATTTCCGACCATTATGGCGGTCGTCCTCAGAAGATGTGAACTGACGGCGGGACGACAGTCAACTAAAAAACGCTCTGGTGAGAGAGTTAGAGCAGTGCTCCCACGAAGGAGAAAATACAAGAAGTCCTTAAAAAAGTCCCCAGTGATAAATGGCAAGTTACTCTAGAAGCTCCTAAGGAAGCCGACAATTGACTCGTAGGAGCACGCTCCAAACCTGGCATGAATGTAAATCGTTAGTGTTTTTTTTATCATTATTCTTTATTGTTATCATTATTTTTTATCATTTTATTTTATCTTCTTACATTTTTAATTCAATATAATTAATTTTTATATATTCTCCTTTAAATTTCTTTCAATGTTGACTCCTTAGTTCTTTTTTTATTTTCCCCTTCGCCGCAGTACTGCTTTAACCCTCTAACCAGAGAGTTCTTCAGTTGACTGTCGTCTCTCCGTCAATTCACTTCTTCATCTGAGGAAGACCCCCATAATTGTCAAATGGATTCAAAATATCAAATGGCATAATTGAAAATTGAATCCATTGTTACGTTTCTTTTATGTGTTCCAGTATATTTAAAATATATATATATATATATATATAATCAAAATATTAAAACGGTCCAAACCGGACAGATATATAAATGAAAAAAGACAACAAATAGAAGAAGCGAGAAAACTTACTGGGTCGATATTTCGAACTGAAGTTCGTCGTCAGGGAGAAGAAGGGAAGAAGAAGGGAAGAGGAAGAGGCACGTGCGTCCACTCGTACAAGCAGAGGGCTACTGGGGCCTCCAGGCGGCGGTCACCAGTTGTAGTATCTCGAGGCGCTGCAGGCTAATCCCCCGTGAACGACACCATTCCACCACGAGCGAACACGCGTACCGTATAGGTCGGAAAAAGGTAGAAAGGAGGACAGAAGTGGCGAAGAGGAAGAGGAGAAAGAGAGTGGGGGAAAAAAAAAATATATATATAAATAGCAATAAATTTAAAAAAAAAAAAAACACAACTTTAACGTTTGAGATTGAGGCCAGGTGGGGAGCGGGCATTAAGTAATCAAACGTTAAAGTTGTGTTTTTTTTTTTTTAAATTTATTGCTATTTATATATATATATATTTTTTCCCCCACTCTCTTTCTCCTCTTCCTCTTCGCCACTTCTGTCCTCCTTTCTACCTTTTTCCGACCTATACGGTACGCGTGTTCGCTCGTGGTGGAATGGTGTCGTTCACGGGGGATTAGCCTGCAGCGCCTCGAGATACTACAACTGGTGACCGCCGCCTGGAGGCCCCAGTAGCCCTCTGCTTGTACGAGTGGACGCACGTGCCTCTTCCTCTTCCCTTCTTCTTCCCTTCTTCTCCCTGACGACGAACTTCAGTTCGAAATATCGACCCAGTAAGTTTTCTCGCTTCTTCTATTTGTTGTCTTTTTTCATTTATATATATATATATATATATATATATATATATATATTAAGGAAACGGTTCCTGAGGACTAGATAAATCAAACTCAAAAAGATAACACTTAGAAAACGTCCCGGATGACTAATTGTAACAAAGACTATTAAATAACAAATAACAGGCTTCACATAGAGACTCACTTTTCTACGATAATTCGGCGTCAGCAGTCATCAGATCATCAGGTAGAAGTGAACCACTCGAGTGGCTTACTGGCACCACGAGTTATCATCCACTTTTGTTTATATATATATATATATATATGATTTGAAACTATATCGTAACCAAACGATCAGCATACTTCAAAAACAGAAAAAAAAACAAATAAAAAGAAACACTAGGACTCATTTTCAATATTTCGACTTTTTTAACATTTTTTCCTCAGAAAAGGAAGTGGTACGGTGAGATGACAAAAGATAACTCTTCGACAGAGGGACCAGGTTAGCTCAGTGGGTAACGCACTCGCCTCGGAACTGAACTATAGGACCGGGGTTCGATATCCACCTGGCCCTCGATTTATTGAATAAATCTGAGGTGAATAAATATGAGAACGTCGTCCCTCGGAGAAGGACGTTAAACCGTCGGTCCCGAGCCTGTACGATATCAAGTACTCGTTAAAGGTCCCTACTCTAAATACACTTGACTTAGGCAAACTTTAGGACTCCCACTGTAGAATCAATCTTAATTGTGTGGTATTACAAACTACCACTGCAACCTAACCTAACCTAACTCTTCAACAAACATTGATTAACAGACAACTATTAAAAGGGTCGAATATTCAAATTAAACCTTAATTATCTTTATAAACCGAGTTTCTTTCAGGTTTTCTGGGACTCTCTTTCAATATTTTGATCTTTCTAACGGATGTTCTTAGGAAAGGAAGTGTAACAGGGAGGAGCGAAAGTCAACTCTCTTTAGGGGCGATTTGGAGATTCCAGACCACTTTTATTGTTACCTTTCACAAAATTTTTCATTATATAGTTAATATTTAACTATATTATGATATTATTAAGTTAATATTAATTAATATTAAAATTTAATATTTAGTCCAATATGTATATGGATAAGTATTTAAAGCGTACTTTGGTTACTCATTACTCTTTAAAGTGAATTTTGAAACTTAGGTTGACTTCTATTGTCTTATTGAAAAATTTTACCCATTTCTCATTTACAAACTACTATTACAAATTGTATATATGTAATATATGTAATTGTAGAGGAAACTTCATACTTCTCTATTCGTAGCACTCCCACAAAAATTAGGTGTTGGGAGAGCACTTCTATTGTCTTCATCAGAATTTTCATCACAAAATTTATTGTTTTTTACGTATTGCCGAAATTTAATCCAAGTTCCCTATTTAGATGGAGTTGTAAAGGATTCTTCTGACCCACCTTACCCTCTAACACTAGGTGTGCTAAGGCATTAAAAGGACCTTCAGAGATTTGGGACCAACTTCATTATGTTTCTTTTAAAATTTTATTTTAAAATATTCTTCTAATTATTATGCAGCTTATATGGCCATTAGTTCTGTAAATTTACACACAGGCACACACACACGCATTATGCAAACACTCATAAACACACCGATACAATATAATTCAGTTGTGTATTATAAACAATAAATGCCTTAACATAGTTATAGAAAAAGTTATAAAGTCTGTATGATATCTAATATATTCAATAATGCATAAATAATTTGTAAAACTCATCATTACCAAGTGTGTATGATTTGTTATTAAAAAATGAGTTACAATGTTGTACTTAATGAACAACATAGATGATGCAAGAATAGTGTGTGATTGGTAGTGCTTGACTTAAATCTGGACCAAATATTAGAATCAGGCAACTCAAGTTCTTTTGAGCCAATGTTCTGTGCACAATCTCCCAATGCACTTTGTAGGAATATATTTAAAAGCTTAATGACCTTTTGGATGATGACCTTAATCTCCTTGGATGATGCAAGGAGAGTGGAGCATTGATGGTGCTTCATTTAGGCTCTGCAGCACTGTGACCTTGGATACAAGATTAGGGCACAGGTATTACAGGTTCTATGTAAGTCAATTTTCTGGACCCAGAATTGCTATAAATCTTTGAAGCAATTTACATTAAATCTCAGGAATATGTAATGAAAAGAACCATTGGATTATCCTCACTCAACTTCATTTTACGACTAACGTCTGCAAGACAATTAATTACTGTACCTAATTAAAAATCTAACTCAAAAAGGCTGGTAATTGGTCCTCAAGTTCGTTGTTCGATCTTTCTAAATGAGACTTTCTTATTTTATTAACTCAAAATAACACAGTTTCAACAGTCAACATGTCAGTTATATTAAGCAGAATATTTTCTCAGTTCTAATTCCTATTTATACAAACATACAAAAGGTTAATTGTTTTTTAAAATACAAGTTTGTGAGAAATCTATGAGAAATATACTCCTGATGTCATTTTTGACTTTCAATTGATCAGTGCAGTTACAAAATGTTGACAGTATTTCTTTACTAAATATTTACATTTGGCATGGGTTTTTGGTAATGAACGCGGGGTCTATATATATCTACTACTAACATAATAAAAAGTTAGATATAAAGTTAGTGAAAAGACTTTCTACGACATTTCGTCACTCATCGTCCTCAGGCAAATGAATGTCGCAATACCGTACTGGGTCTGTTCTGTAACGATCTGTGTTCTTTTCTTTATGTTAAAAGCGTTTTACAGTCTAATGAGACTATTCAATCATGATTTTTTTTCATGCAATGTATTCATGTGTATGTGTGTAATTTAGTTATTAAATCATATCTGAAAAGAGAGAGCTCGTATTTAGAGCATAGTACTCAATTTACCTATAATTATTCTCATGGTATTAGCTTTAATTGCGTTTTCACTGTCCAAATCATATGAATATAGTATTAATAAACATATTAATTAATATAGCATACTAATTTAATATTAATAGCTCCAAACCAAGCTTATAGTTTTTTCATAGAATTCTAGATAATCTTGGTATCAGTTTCACCATTTTTTAATTGTTAATTGAACAATTTTCATTTTTATTTATTTCTTCTTTTTCTTTTTAGTTGTCATGTGACTTATCATTATTTTGTTCCCATGTTTTTTTTTTTACTTTTTCTGCAAGGTACTAAACAGACACTCGTGTGACTTTCAATAGTCTGTTCTTCTGTTGAACAGCAGATTGTGGGGACAACACTGTGACTTAGGTAACCTGGAGGAACAGCTGATCGAGGTTGAAGAAATGTTGCAATTAATTTGTTATCCGAGGTTTCATTGTGTGTTTTGACAAGTGCTATTAAAACAAAACTGATATAAAAATGTACTTTGTTATTCAATTAACCACGCACTTCTACCAAATTGGTCATCCCGACGTGATAAATTTGCTATCCTATTCATAGTTGAAGCATACACAGCTGTAGGAACTTCTCTACAACAAGTTTCCGGTAATGTTCTTCAACCTCTAGCATTCTTTTCAAAAAAAAAAAAAATTATCCAATGCTCAACAGTTCGTCTACTATTTCATTTGATCCCATCGCAGATCTTGAACAACTGGATGAGGATTTAAATGCTTTCAAGAAGTCTAAGGCATGATCTCACAAATTTGAATCCATCCGACTTAAGAAAGACAAGGAACTTATTTGTGACAACTCAACACCTGGGAATACACCTCCAGAACAACTAAGCACCTGGGAATTCACCGCCAGACCAATTCAGCATCTGGCTGAGGACAACTCAACATCTGGTAACTCAACTCCAGAACAACTCAACAAACTGGTAACTCAACTCCAGAACAACTCAACAAACTGGTAACTCAGATCCAGGACAACTCAACATCTGGTAACTCAACTCCAGAACAACTCAACAAACTGGTAACTCAGATCCAGGACAACTCAACATCTGGTAACTCAACTCCAGAACAACTCAACAAACTGGTAACTCAAATCCAGGACAAATCAACTAAAATTTTCAACTGAAATCTTGTAACTTCAACACCACGGTAATTCTACACCTGGTTATTCAAGCCCAAGACATCTTAACTCCTCGGAATTACTAACTAATAACCCAATTTTAATACAACTGGACATCTGATGACTTCACTCCAGAAAAGCCTCAGGTATCCGACCCAATAGTTTCTCCTGCCAAGACACAGCCACCACCTGATACAGCTCTGCCATCATCACCGGCTTCATCCGACCATGTCAGACGTACTCGCAGTGGCCGCGTGGTTCATTTTCCACGGAAATATTTGAGCGTTGTCACTGGGAGGGGAGTCTGTGGGGACAACACTGTGACTTAGGTAACCTGGAGGAACAGCTGATCGAGGTTGAAGAAATGTTGCAATTAATTTGTTATCCGAGGTTTCATTGTGTGTTTTGACAAGTGCTATTAAAACAAAACTGATATAAAAATGTACTTTGTTATTCAATTAACCACGCTCTTCTACCAAAAGATATTCTCTTGAATCTGAATCAGTCATATGAAACATGAACTATCAATATTTTATTCATATACTTTGAATTATGGAATTACTCGTTATTCTATTCTATATTACTATTCACTGCATAATGAGCTAGTTATGAGAATTAATTATTGCATGAAAAACTTGCTTAACGTCCAGCTCGCTGCAAAGAGTAATTATTTGCCAATGAGTAATAATCTAAGTGCTAATTATACAATTAATCGCTATACAAATTATTTTTTAATGTTTTGTAATTCGTTAACATGATCATACGAGCTGTTCATTTTACAAGAAGCTAGTTATGGAAATAAATAAATATTTCATGTATGCGAACGAAATATAGTACTGAGTACCAGTTATAACTGTTATTATCACTTGATTTAAGTAATGTTCGCTTTGCAAGTGAACTTTTGTTGTCTTATTTGAAATGCTTCTTGTAGGAACCGTCATGCTAACTTCTCATTACACAGATAATACATAACGATGAATCATAATAAAATGTGTTAATTATATTTCTTGGTCATGATAATTAACCGTTATTTACCCACTTTCTCATTAAACTAATTTCACTTAATACAAAGTTTCATGACATTGATAATTCTTATGCTAGTTCAGTTAGATTGGATAAAAGTGTTAAGAAAGCCTAGTAACTGAATACATATATATTGACTTAATGAAGTGTGGACAAGGTGTTATTGAGAAAGGACTTGTAGAGTAGGGTTTCAAAGCAAGCTCTGCAGAAGCAAGGAGTTGAATATCTGTTTTGTAATCAGGAAGGATTCTATTGCAGCCATAGTGACCTTGTCAATAAAGCTGGGAATCCTACCAGAGGGAATTCTAGGCAAATGATTAAGGCGTCACCTGTGTGGAAAAACCTATCGCTTACAATCCCTCCCATCCACTCTGAAAAGAGTAGCATCACACCAGAATATTCTCTCGTAAAGCCAGTTATTTGTAATCAACTCACACCATCAATTTAGAACTGGAATATACTATAAATACCTTATTCATCTTCAAAGCAGTCCTTTCAAACATTGTTAATTGTGTTTTTAATTGATTTAAAATGTTCAAACTAATTTATCCTTCAGATGAAATTTAATGATTTGGATATTTTACACATTGATTGAATTCATGATTGAAATTGAATATTAATAAAATCTGAGTTCAGTGTTATTAAATTGATCTGCTCAAAATATTATTGTTAATGAGCTACAGATGATACATTGCAATGTAAGGATACAGAAAATTACCTTAAATGTTAGGTGATTTGTTCTTAGAAAAAGTTCATCATCAGACCGTAGTTATGCAAACAAATCATAATGTCAATATATCCATTTCTTTACATATTAATCATTAATATATTTTACTTTACTCTACTGATTGTTATTCTACTCAATACTTATATATATATAGTAATATCGAATAGTCAGAGTCTTTGAAAAAGCACTGGCAGCATATCACTTCTCGGAAGTTGGAAATGATTGCCATAATTTCAAAATGCATTTTGACTATTTTTTCTGTTGCAATTATTCTCTGTAATGAATTAAATATAAATCAACAAATAACAGTACTGATAATGCTAAATTAACTTTAAGACCTTTAGAAAAGGCTTCATACTGTCTACATAAGAGCCATGTTCATGATAGACCAGTAACAGAAGTAGGTAATGCATATGGGCTAATTAATTTTAATCCTGGAACTACTCATTCTTCACTGAACCGTTTACCTAAAATGTTTGTCCCTTTTCATAATCTGTTTTGATATCTTCCCTACGACAAAGTAGTAAACTAAATTTAAGTTGGAATAAATGTTTTGTCCTGTTGTTTATTCTTTATATATATAATTGAAAAAAAACCATAAAGAATTAGAATACCTACTGGATCAATATTTAGTGGCTTTCCACCCACAATCCTGAATAAGAGTAGCTCTTTTTTTTCCTTTCTATTCTCTTCCCGATGACGACCTTCGGTTCGAAATATTGATCTAGTGAGTGTTCTCATTGTTTATGTGTTGTTTTTTTCAGTTATTTGACTGTCCGGTTTGGGCTGCTAATAACTTTAATATATATATATATATATATATATATATATATATATATATATATAAAGATTTCACATAAACACGTGAATCAACAATCAATGATCAAACCACAATAAGAAAATGGGAAAGCAAGACCAAGATCTTTCAACCGTAACAAGCGGTCTTCGTCAGAGTCAAAAACCCAACTTTGTTGGCTTAAAGGTGTTGTATTATTGAAGCTAGACCAAACCTTGATAAAAAAGGAATATATATATATATATATATATATATAATCACTATTTTCCTTTTTTATCAAGGTTTGGTCTAGCTTCAATAATACAACACCTTTAAGCCGACAAAAGTCGATAACAAAGAAAAATAGTGTTAAATATATGTGGTCGACATAAAAAAAACATTCAATTATGTATATTATCATGACTAACTGTATACTTAAATACGTGATACATATAATACAGTGGGTTGCCATGCATGGGGAGAAAAGTAAACTTTTAATTCTCTTAAATCATTTGATAAACATCTACAGAAAACAATAGTTTGTAAACAAACTGCAATGAAGGTTGAGGTTTTTGCAGGAAAAGAAGTCAGCTATCAGCTTTGTCAAAATTTATTAGCGTAATTTTCCATAAAAGGCCAATTTTGTTTACTATTCTTTCAGACATCTTTACGTTTAACGTAAATAACCTTGGACTGATGGTAAACTCATAATCTTGTTGTTTTGATAATTAAGCATTCAGCAATATTTAATCTTAAATTATATTTTAAGATTAGGTATTGATTTCAACCGACTAAGGAGACTTTTACCTGTTAACCATATAGATGTCAGTTTACAGTCCCGTATCCAAATCCTACCTTCGTTTTGGTTTTCATTGACAGTTGTTTACCAGTCAATTTGTGAAATTATGACCATTCCTAAATTTCTAAATTATTTTTTTTACAGATCACTGTACGACCTTCACACAACAATTATATTGAATGACTAATAAATATTTCTTCAGAATCCTACTTTATCATTTGCAGACAGTCGTGATTTTCAAGCTTTCTTATTAAGGGTCATCAAGAATTGTTGTTTGGTAGTTTGTGATAATGGTAGTTTAATTTTTTTTCTATTTCTTGGTTACGGAAAAAAATACTAACAAGCTATAGTTGGTATCAGTCTTAGGTTTTATTAATTGGATCAACTGCTGGTTGAAGGAATCATCAGGCTGTTTAAGCCTGATGATTTCCCTGTTTCTTCTACAAAACAATCAAACTTACCTTAATTTTGGTTTATTCATTCCTGTTATCTAAAGACGATTATGAAAAGTGTCAAAGTATATCACACTTCATTCTCATTGTGCTAAGTTTCTAGAGATGTATATCTCGCACTACTGTTTATTTATTAATTTCTGCTCTCCCAATGCATTTTTGAAATGACATCAACACATTTCTCATTGCATTTCTCTGTTGCAATCATTGGGTTGTATGTTTCACGTTCAAAAAATCTATCAGATTCCGTATAACAGAACTGAAAGAACAGACACCAGAAATCCTCAGTTTCCCAAGTTTCTTATTTGTGTATAAGAACCAAGTTTACATTTGACCCAAGTCAAATGTATGGCCTTCATTTATTGAATGATATGCTAACGCTGTCGCATTAATCTTTTTTGCATTAATTTATTTTAGTTAAATATTTTTATTCTTTTAATTGTTATTTGACTTTTATCTTTTTATATTCCTTGTCCACCTTTCCTCCGAAAGTTGGCTACACTGTTTGAGTGCTTCGGTTCGAACGCCAAGCCAGTCGTTATCAGCCTTTGGAGCGATTCACATCTATTCCTGACGACGAGGACATCGAAATATAGTAGTGAGTTCAGTGATTTCTTTTCTATGTGTTCTTTTGAAAATTCTAGTTTATATATATATATATATATATATAAGAAAGGGGTCTTGAGAACAAGTCAAATTGTACAGGAAGGACATATAGAAAGGTATAAACAACTAACACGACAACGAAAGTTGATGCGTCAGTTGATACCCTGTGTTCATTGTCAGTATTGTGACGAGTAACTTAACTACTATTTCTACTATCAATGAATTCGAGTTATTCAAGGGTTCTTGAATCCATCCTTGAATCCGTTGAAAGGATCACAATGTTCTCTCAGTGTAATTCATATCTCCTTCCTCGAATACTATACTTGAACTTTCTTCTTTCAATTACTACAGCTGTTTCCACGTTGGAAAAGCCACTTTCCCTTTAGGGTAATCAGTGTCAGAGATTTTGCAACGCTTTCCTTTTGAAATGACTTAGATGACTCCGTAGTTCAGTTTCCTCCAGATACCAGTTCACATAACTCTGTACAAACGCCATATACATTTCCCTTACGTGTCATCTGCAAATATATAACCTCTCCTATATTTGCCTATTATATTTCCAATCCAATTTCCAAAATTCTTTTTTACGTTTTATAATGGGATGATAGATCCGTATGGAAAATCAAAACGAAAGATAAACTCATAAATATTCTGTTACAGAAAATATAGAGGTGTAAATGGAAGAAAACATTCTAGTGAAGTAATTAATTCGATATTTCTAACAAACATTAATCTAACAGAATGAAGAGGAACACCAAGGGCCTAAGAAACAAATGTCAGTAACATACAAGTTTTAACTAAAAAAAATATTAAAAAGCATTTGACAGCTACTTTTCAGATCTCCCACAGTCCAGGAAGAGACTATAGTGACATTTTATTTCTTTCTCAGTTTTATAAGGTCAAAAGGCGTAAGTCTGATACACTCATAAAGTTGTGCACTCTATCGTTTCCTTGTAATAAACTTCAATAACCGTTACGGACAAGTTGCAAGAAGAGCTGCTGTACGACCTATCTACTGTTAACTACATCAATATCATATTGCTATGAGATAATGAATAAACTCTGTTCAACTCGATAAAGTCCAGTAAAAGGACGTGTTGAAGAAGGAACATTTGCAAAACCGGTCTGGAGACATAGTTTACATCAAGGCCACGAGGAGGTAGTGCACACACCCTTAGAAAAAACTTGTTCAGCTGAAGAAATAAAATGGCATCTTTAAAACAATCGAGAGCATTTTATGAGTAATAATAAGAAATCCGTTGTGGTTGTTGGATTATATCAATGATAAACATTGCATGAATTGTTATATCCTAAATCATTCAATAGAGTCAATTACAATTCTCTGAATTCTGATCCCCAATTTGTATAAGAAAATGATATATTATTATGAATTACCAGTATTATTACTATCTTAATACTAAAATTACTATTTAGCAATAAACTTTACATTCCTGATCAGGAGAGTTCTAAAATTTTACCAGTTCAAAATTAGAATGATTCAAACATTTCTCATTTTGTGTATAGTGGTATGCGTATATATATAAAAAGATTTCACATAAAAAGACCGCTTGTTACGGTTGAAAGATCTTAGTCTTGTTTTCGCATTTCATATTGTGGATTGATCATTGTTTGTATATATATAAATACATCACCATGAAAAATAGAAGTAGTTGATGTGATCTTCTTTTTCATAATGTAAAATCACCAGAGGTATTTGCAAAAGTATTTTATTTGCCTGTGTAAGGGATCAATACCACCTTTGACAACTTTAAAATTACCTAATATTTTTATTTGGAATTTTAATTGTTAAATTAATTTCATAATATAATTTACAGTTACGGATATATTAATATCTATTAAAGATTGACTTAAAATATAATTATGTGAATTATTAGTTTACCGATGGGAAAGAAAAGAAAGAAAATGGGATCATGAGTGGGAATGAAATGTTATGTTAGTAGGTTAGTTAAATTTCATTTGATAAATTAATTTCAATCAATATGCTCTTAAATAATGAAAAGACCTCGTGATGAGTTGAATGACTATAGTCAGCAACAGATAACTCAACGCTTGTTATTTCGAGATTTACCACCTCACTGGGTTCTTCCTAGGTAGTACAATGATATTGCACTCAATATGATAATTTAACTGTGTGTAATTCAGAAAGTGTTTGAGTGCCAACCTAGTGTGAAGGGTCTGAAGCCACAGCAGCTGTAGATGTATACAGGAGGAGGGGCACAGCAAGCCGTCGTCAAGGAGGTGACCAGTCCGAAGGTTGTGTACCAGTTCCGTGTCCTGCTACAACGCAGCGCGTCAGCCTTGAGGCCGAGCGTTTTTTCCTTCCTACAAACACCAGTTATTGACCACTAACACAATTTAGAAATACTCACTGTCAAAATACTTTACACATAAATCCATTTAACCGACTTTACTTTAATGCCTCACTCTATCGTTTTTCATTGGATTACATGGTAGTTTTAACTAATGAATCATTATATTACACCATTACAACTAAACCAAAACCTCAAAAATACTAAAGTGGGCCAAAAAATACCTTAATTTGTTTTAAATACCTTAAGTTGAAGTAATGTTGGGGGAACCAGAATCACATTCTTCTTAAATCTCTTTCATAATTAACATTCCACAATATTGTGACTTTAAGAGTAAACTAGTACAAACAATTTTACAGAATAAAAATCGTATTTAATTTGAACGTTTCTGGTATTTACGAGCAGGATATAATTTTCAATAAGATTATTAATAGTCTATGCTTCTAATTTAGAGAATAGTTAATATTTCAGAATAATTAAGAGTTGATAGAGACATTATGTGGTCTCTGTTAGTTGTTTTATAAGGCACCGTAGATTGAATAAAGGACGAGTTACATCGAGTCAAGTAGTTTGTTTCAACTCCACTCAAGAAATAAGATATTCAAGCGTATTTTTCGCAGGTCGGAACAAGTTTCCTAATCCTAGTTCTATATTGAACCCGTTTTGATAAATACAATTTCAACTAGGTTTATGAACATTTAAAGGCTCTACAGTTATCAAGCTTATTCTATGATAGATTTGTGGAAAGTAAACAGCAGTATTTTACCCAGTGGTTTTCATGGAGGAAAACATTATGCGATTCAAACAGACTACCTAATCAATGAAGTGTCATTACCTAATAGTCTAACTATATATGAGTGAAATCGGTAACAGATATTGCTACGGAACGATGTTTAATGGTGGTTACCACGATATGTAAGAAATTACTTCATCCTCTTTTATCTTGAATACGATTCTATTCAAGTACTTAAAAAGTTGTAGCGTTATCAAGTTATTCAGTTATTCAGTTGATAACTGATATGAAATTTTTTTTTAACCTTTAGTGCCCATGAGTTTTATGTTATGATGTAGGAAGTTAATCCATGTTTACGAAATGATGAGATAGCTATTGTAGAGAACAGAATCAGTGAAACCAAGAATGGTGCAAAAGTAGATTGATTTGGTTGGGATACTTGTTTGAAGCAAAATCGAGGATTAATGTGAGTTGGAAGCAAGAGGAGGTTAGTGGCGGCTGTGGAGGGATGCACGAAGAAAGTGAGTGGCGAAAGTGAGCCTTGCGTCAGAACCGCACTGACCCAGTTGTTCAGTTTCACTCCTCAGTCGTGTGAAAACACCCCATCGCCTCCCACCGCGTCCTCGCGACGACAAAACTAAACCCTCTTGCTCTCACAGTACAATATCATCAAATTGAATACAGCTTCTTACCATTATCGATTATTTATATAAATATAAATCTTATTGAGCGAATTGAAACAAAAAAAATTGCCAGGGTTGCAAAAACGTATTATAATATACAGAACAAAATGTATAAAGCAATCATAAAATAAAAACATCAAACATAACTTCAATATTACATCATACAAAAAGACTTTACGAACCTCTTATAATATTGGAGATTTCTTCCAGAATTTGACCCTAGGCTGGTTGCAAACCATTTGATTCGTAATTAATTAGAATTAGAGCAAAATTGCTTTGTAATTTTCAAATTAATTACAAGTTAGGGAACACTTAAGTTAACAAACCATCATAATCAGTTTCAGTTTTTTTTTTTTTTTTTGAAATGTCATATTCACTAAATACACTAATTAAGTTCATTATTAATTAATACACGAACCACTGATAACAATAAATGCTTCCAAAAGTCAGTAACATCTAATAAAATCGAACTTAGTGTACGGGTTTTCATGCACAACGGAAAAACTGTAAATATCAAAATTGTTCTTATTGGTTCCACAGCAACACTTTTTCGATTCGTATAAATCAAATACCAATATTTATATAAAGGGTAAACTATAGGTAAATAATAGACATATGCACTTATAGTTTCTAATTTTTTGTTCATCCGTCATCAAAAGACAAGAAAGTGAACTTACTAGAGCAAAGGAAAGTTGCTTCGGCCCCTATATATATATACTAAATATAAGAAACCGTCCACAAGGACTATAAAACTTTAAATTACACAAAGCACGACACAGAAAAAAGAATAAAAAGAACACTTACAGAATTCAATATTTCGAGCTGTTGTTCGTCATCAGGAGTAGACTAGAAGAGAGGACGAAGTGAGAGAGATCTCCCCACGTCGAAGAATTCGCGCTCCGTTCTTCGTAAGTGCTGGCCTCCAACCTCCTGTGTGATTCTTTAAGTTTTTATATATTATATGTTAAGTTTTATATATATTATATTTTAAGTTTCATACATATTTATACACGAGACCACAATTATAAAATATTAAGAATCAATTTCTCTTTGATGGCATAATGTCTACAGTGTGTTTAATAAATGGTTCACCTTTGTCCCTTATGGTATTTTCATTAATTGCATCACGTGTTATTGTGATTGATCTGCCCTTAAGAAATCACCAGCTGTAATACTGTACTTTAATGTATTTTACTTCAGTTGATTAAGAGCCTAATCAATCACAGCATTAGTTTTCTTGAATAGAACTTTAAAGAAAGGTGTGTTTTTGTGATTGTTTAAATTTGGTGCAGTTCAGAAGAAATAAATTGAGAAAATTTCGTTTACAATATAAAGATGTAATATATTTGAGAGAAAAAATGAAGAGCAAGTGGAGCAAGTAAAATAAAAGAAATAAAGAAGAAAAGAGAATCAAGGGCTGAAGTAAGCTGAGAGGGGCATAAAAGAAGCAGTAAAAGGGCGCGTTTAGCTGACCCTACGACTCCATTAGTGTCGTAAACCTTACTGCTTTCTAATTGCAACCGTATATTGTGTTGCGAGCCAATCCACATCATAACCTTATTCTGCTTTCTTTATTCTCATTCACTGGCATCAATTCGCATTTGCTAACATTCAAAAAGTCACCAAATTTTTCTCAATTTACTAGAATCTTACAGATTTTATAAAAAAAAAATTGGCAAAAACCATATCTTAAAGATGAAGAGATAAAACCAGAGATGAAAATTGTGACAGCGAAGGCAAGATTTTATGGCATTCTGAAAATGTTAAAAACTAACTTACTACTATTATTATTGTGATTATTATTACATCATATTATTATTACTTAATTATTTTAAAATTATGAATATATTTTTTATTATTGCTATTATTATTATTACTATAGGTATCTAGTTGATTTAGTTGGCGGAATCGTTCCATTCAGTTGATAATATATATAACGTTTTCACTTATATGTATAATATTCGTTTATATAAATGTTTGTCGAGTAAGAGGTTTTATTTAACTCATACACAGAATTGAATATATTTGAATTTTTTTTTGTATTTTCAAATCAATGTATATTCTATTCGTTACTGGTTCTAAAAAAGACCTTTATTGGTTAAATTAGTTGAGTCTCGTTTTATGAACCATTTGGTAGTTAAAGTGTTTAATATATATCACTAGCAATAATTGAATATCATGTGCATAATGAATTCTGAGGGCAATGGAGTGTTTGTTGGGAGGACTGCGCTTTGACAATGCTAAGCCCTGGCAGGCTCGTCTCAAGAGAGGGTTCCTCTCAATTAGACGACAGCAGTTAAATTGATTTCAGTGGCACTAAGGCTGGCTTCGCATGGCAAGACGTTTGCCCTCTTGTCAGAAATCAATTAGAATCAAACTCCGACTTGACATTTGCTGCTCGCACTTGAATGACTCTTGAACAATTGTCCATTGTTTTGCTAATTTCTATTCAGCTATGTACGTCTCCTTTCTAATGAGTTTGATTTAGCTCGCCCTATAGCTCAAAATAAACAGCTAATAAGTGGATACTGAACAACCATTTCTTTTGTGCACTATCAGATCGTCATCATAACTAGTTGTTTTAATTAATCTTATTAAACTATTAGCAGTCTTATTTAACTTATATAAGTTATAGATCTCAGAAACCTGGACCTCCACATTCTACTTTAGTCTAAGCAAACGTATCATTGAATTACTAGTTTCGCTTCAAGCAGTCACATGCTCTAGAACTAAAGTTTTTCAATATCCAAGGTCTTGTTCACCACAAAACACACCAGAAATGAACAATATCAAAGAAAAAAACACTCCAAACTTTTATAGTGAGAACTTCAATATGTTTACTTTTGTAGAAACATATGAATCTTTTTTTTACTTATTGTAAACTAAAAGTGATATATCAGCATTAAGTAATAATTGTCGACCCACAAATACTTTAATTTTTTTTTACAAAATAAATACATTCTTTTGTTATATTTCTTTAGGGCACAGCATTACAGTTCTATTTCTATACAGTTGTTCTAAGATCTTTTGTTCCATCGTATTTATTTCAGGAATGTAAATTAGTCATAATTAGTGCTACAGACCAGCTGAGATGCCTATTATTTATATCGAGGAACTAAACAATATCAGTAAAGCCAACACTGTGTGCTGATATCACCCACTCTCTGTTATGCGTACTGAGTACGATGAACTTCAGGAAAGCCTCGGCACGTTTTTTGTGTTCCCCCGGTCATCATAGTTGGTATGATGGCAATGGCCCATTTGAAGGAGGCCTTCAGGTGGCCTTGTATCGGCTCAATTAGCGGCAGCCATCACTTCCCGTACTCACCAAACCTCAACCAGTGTGTCTTTAATCTCTCAATCGAGCTGACTCTACCGATTTGTATTGCTATACTCTGTCAACATTACAACAATATAAACAAATTAATCTTATTAATATTTATATTAATTAGAATAATAGATCATGGGAATCCTTATGGCTGAATAGCTATACATCCAAATATCAAATCATTTAATTAAATACATGCGCTTTTACATAACAAAACATTCACTGTTATATATATATGTTATATGAGCATGTGACATATATATGCTCATATATGTTATTAACCAGATTTCACAATAAACCAGTGAAATGTATATCAACGTCTATACTACAGTGTGAAATCATAAAAGTGACTAAGATCTTTCAACTAAAACAAATGTTCTTCGCAAAGTTAAAGTCAGAGTCTTTGACTTTGAGGAACATGGCTTGTTTTGGTTGAATATTTGAGTCATTTTTCTGATTTCTTACTGAGGATTAGTAAATAATGTAATTATTAATAAATAATAATTACATAGTAAATATAACATTAATAAATAATGTATGTTTATATGTAAGCTGCATTCTTTTAGGCTTACTTTAATGATTGTTTCCTTGGGCAAATTCTTAATTAAGTCCCTGTTTACAACAGTCAGTTTAAATTAATAGCTTCAGAAAAAACGCATATTTTCCAAAATTTTGATATTAATAGCTTCATTATTAATTATATATTACCTTTTTCGATGTATTTTGTCTCCATTACTGGTTTTATTCCTTCAGTTTCCTTTGCTTCACCTGTTTTCTTTATTCCCCTGCATTCTTGGGTGTAACTCTGGTCTAATTAAAAGTTGGTTTCCTCAGTCGGTACAATCCACTCAGTTGCTCTCCGTCTCCCGACACCTGTGCAAATATTAGTGTCAGTTTTTTTTAATGTTTTTCTATCATATTGCTTTCTTATAAGAAGTGAACCATGTTCCCACACACACTCACACGCACATATATATATATATAAATTATTTTGTTTTTCAAAAACTATATTAACACAAATTATATTGTTCATAAAACTGTCAGAGCTATTTCAAACATACATCTGGTAATTTTTCACGTCCATTTTGATTCACAAATTCGCTATACTTTCGGTCACTAGAACAACACTGATGATGAAATGTTATAAGTTTTGCCGTTGGAAATGAAGTATTCTTAATATGTCATAGAAAAGTATATGTAGTTTTAAATCTTGAAATAACTGACTAAGAGTAGTAATACACAAACATATTCATAAACATGAAATGAAAAAAACCAGGGACTAGAAACTTAGTTTGTAGACCTAATTATCTCCTTTGAGAGATTGTGTACTTTGCTGAACATCATATTATGAAATATGTTGCAAATACAGTTTTGTGCACAGGTATAACAAAAAAGAGAGAGTTAACTTGTGATCTCCTATACTCTGACAATTAATCCCCTCCTATTAAACCCGAAATGTGACTATGGTATCTCAACAAAAACAACTGGTCCTAGTCACATTCACAGAGTATGAGTTAAGCTGGACGAAGACAAGTGTTTTGATTGAATGATCTTAATCATATTTGAAATGTTGATTTACTAAAATCCTGATTACACATTGGTACAGTTTGCATTACATGGTATTCAACCTCAATAAATTATTGTAAACAGTAAACTGAATTGAAATTAAAATTAAAATAATAAGTTTCAATAATATTAGTAGTAACTATTTCGAGTATTTATATAGATCTACGCTTGAATTAGAGAGATGAACAGCGTTTCTTGGTAGATATTCGAAAGCTACCTGACATTTTCATTTCCAACAGGTTCCTGTGACACAATCACTATTTCAGTAAATTCGTTTTTGCCTTCAGGGAAGAGATTGATGTTATTTTTAAATGTCGCTGTTGAGTCAATCATTTGATAACTTTTTGCTGGAATGGAGAAAGTTGCATAGAAAGTCCGTAATCAGAGAGATGTATGTTCGATCAAATTCAATAGACTATTGTAAAAATCATCATCCCACATTTTTTTTGCAATTAAAAAAATGGCATTTGTAATTATACTAAACATAAAAAGAAACACGTAAGAAAGAATACCTTCCGACTCGTTGTCCTATTATAATTATTTAAATTGTCCTAATCACGAGAGGAAGTGATACGGTGAGGTAAAAGAGGGACAATATATATATCTATTATTATACTATTTTATATATAATATATATATATAATATATAATATATAAAATAAATATAAATTAAAAGAAACAGTCCAGCGGACTTTTTTAAATAAAATAAATTCAAAACGAAGGAAACACACAGAAAGACACAGACATAACTCACATCGATAGTTCGACCATCGTCGTCATCAGGAGGTGAAGAGCGTCTCTTCACACCTCCTGATGACGACGATGGTCGAAATATCGATGTGAGTTATGTCTGTGTCTTTCTGTGTGTTTCCTTCGTTTTCTAGAAGTTTATTATATATATATATATATATATATATTATATATATTATATATTATATATATATGAAAACAATTGGACCTCCTGTGAATATCATGTAGACTCTGACGAAGACCTGTTGTTTTGATTGAAAAATCTTAGTAACATTTCTAAATTTCTTATGTGATTTAGACACTGAAATATATAATTAAGATACACTATATACATTCATCGTTATTAATGATCACTGATAATTTGAGTAAAGTGCATATTTGATGATGTTGTGTCTAATTGACTTGCATGTTGATTGCAAAATCTAATTTTATTTATCAACTAGTAATGTTCTTTATTGTAATTAGTAATTTAGGCCTCTCACTGGTGAATTGCTATGTTAGTTAGTATAAGTTGGAAAGTCAAGGCCTATTCGAATAATAAATTAACATGTTTTTTTTATAATGATTTGGTCATTCTTGGTCCATTGATGTAGATTTAATACGTTGCTATCTTTATACAAATAGACATCCATAATTCTAGCGTGTGTGGTGGAGCCTTGGTTAGGAGGTGTATACAAGTATGCCAGGCAATTTGAATGCAGGTTCTGTTAATGGACATACCCATGATCAACACTGAACATTCACTAGTCTCAGCTCAACCATTAAAGAATGCTTAACAACAACTTTATCAACTTTTCTATCGATTGTTAGACAGTCTGATGAAAATACTCTTTAAAAGTTACTAACATTAAAAATATCCTTCAACTGGTAGTCAGTTATATAAGACACATGACGGTTCCCCTTTTGATATAGACATAATTCTTCTTCAAGTAAATGCCACTCTTCAGCCACAACATGGCTCCATTCACTCTACCAAGGACATTAGTGAGTGGCGCTAGACCTCCCTGACCTCTAGTGATGACGTAGCTTTCATGCTATTGTACACTGTGGTCCTTGGAACTGCATCAAACAAATGTACAATATTAAAGTATTCAATAATAGTTTTAATCAAAGTTTAGAGAAACAAAACCCTAGATGAAGGATAACTGATCCTCGTGAAGTACTAGCGCAATAAAAATTTAACATTCTTACGCAAAAAAATTAAATTTTCATTAGAAAACATTAATTCTGGCTCAACGCGTTCATTTTTTATCCTTAACATGATGATATATCTATCAAATTTGCTTGAAACTATTATTTATTTCTGAATAGTACTAAAGACTAAAAATACTCACTAGGAAAATGTATTCATTCAACAAGAATTAATTTATTATATGATAATGGATTCCAGGACTAAAATAACCACGATGAAACTTAAAGGACTGATTGAGAGGAAAGAACTAAATGTTTTTGCAAAGAAGCAAGGAAGATGGTTTACATTGTTAGGTTGCTTTGCTTTTCATTATGGATTGATAAAGGTATCAAAGACGCTAGGAATGCCGAAATATTTTTTATCCACACAATTTAGATCCCTTTATTTTTGTTAGAGAGCTGTTAAATGTCTGTTTTGGTATTTAATGTCCTCTGAAATTATGTTTTTTGTTTATTATAAATAATGCCTCGTTTTATTACAATATCTTCCATATATAATATTGACATCTGTTTATTTGGCTATCAATTTTTGTTTAGACACACAATTCAATTAGTTGTCTTTTATTTTTGTTACAATACAAACTCAATCAAAAGTCTAATATTAGTCTAAATTAACATGCCTTTAACTTACTATAACTTTCTAAAAATGTTCCATCTTTTTGTCAAACAAAATTTACTGTCATTGTTGTCGTCTTTACTAAATGTTATACAAGAACTTAACTTCATCATTGGATCATCAACTTCATTATTATAATGCATGTTCATATTTATATTGAAACAAAATTTAATTTTACTAACTTGCTTCACTAACGAATTAATTAAGAGTTTTTAAGACTTTTATTAGATGTCTGTAGTAGGTGATTGAGTGTGGGTTAACACACTTTTTGTTACAGTTTCATCTATTGGGAATTTTGAAAAGTAAACACACATTGGTTGTAATATAAACACCATACCACCTGATAATGTGCAACATAGCCAGTAGTGTTTAATGAACAATTTCTTTTACGTTCAACTACATTTAAGCTTGTATAAGGTTGTAATTTTGTTGTTCACACCATCGGAATAATAGTCTGTGTTGATTTAAATCATATATATTTTATCTCTTTAGACGAGAATTTTTACATAGAACTAAACTTACGAACACTAAACTAATGAGGTCTCCACCTATGTTTACTTACATTATGCTGTTGATAAAGTGAGTGAGAAACATGTTTAACTGAAGTTTTAATGAATTAAGACTACTACTTATTGTTTTGTTGATGTTTGTAATAAGGTTTTGTTGTTTTGTAGTAATATTTGTAATAGTTTGTAACAATTGCTTGTTTCAGGGAAACAGAAGATTTCCGACATGACCGAAGCACTCAAGAATTCGTGCCTTCCCAAGCTGATATGCGAGTTGAATGCGACCCCTAACAAGGACAGTCTGTCGCCGAAAGCAAAGTCCCTGCTCAACCTCATAAGGTGAGTGTCTCCAACTTCGATGCTGGAGCATTAACTTTGAATTTTCAAGCATTCAGCAATGCGAATAACAGTTTTAATACACATCTTGGGATAATAAAAGAAAATCTATATAATCGGCACAGTTTGATAAAGTAGTGTGTGCTCTTTAAAAAGTGTGTTTTTAATCATCAATATATAAATATTGATAATTAAAATATTATAAATAGCTTTCGAGAAGCAGAGGAGAGAACTAAAAATGGTGGTATTTGTTTACTAAGCCTCTGGGGAGATGTAGCAGAATAGTTAACGACAAAACCTGGAATAAACGAGCTAGGATAAGCAAAAACTGGTTAAAATATATAGTTTTTAATCATAACATATTATTATTCCTAATCCGAACCAATAAAGATACTAGACACATAGGCGTTCTAACCTAAGTATAAATTACATTAGATTTGAGATGAAAGAGGTAAATCTTTTCAGCATGATTGGAAGAATTGAAAGAGTGTTGGTGAGTCGAAAGAGAATTGAGTCGATTTGCGTTTTGTTGCGTAAAAAATTATGGATTACCGATCCACAACAAGAAATGACTAGTTTTTATGAAACGCTTTTCATATAAGGGCTTTTTTTCATTATTCTAAGGAATGCGATGTAGTAAATGACTGGAAAATTACTTAATTATTCAAGCAAGATATTTGCATTATATCTTGTAAGAACTCTCCTATGACTGCTTCAAGGTTATTTCACAGGATTAGAATAATCAACTGTCACACAAGTTGCATTCTCCCTCTCACTTGATTAGCGACAATCTCGCCCATCTTCAATATTCCATAATAATAACAAGTTTCAGAAATCTTCAAGTGAGGAGGAAAATGAACAAGGCATGAATGAAGGCTACTATATTTATGATTTGATAACTTCTGTTGTTTTCACAACCTGATAAAGGTTGTTTTATTTAAAATGTATCACATAGCTTAAATGACTTACATTCTAAATAATCATTAATAATGATTACAGAAGTAAAGAGCAGTTATCTTTTAGCATTTGTTTAGTCTACAATTACATAATATAAACTATTCTAAACCGACTCTTCATTAAAAAATAACAAAGCTGCAAAAACATTAATGAAATATTTTCGGTTTACAACCAGTTTATATTCATATTTTGTTATTACAACTAATGAACACTTTGTTCCTCATATTTAAATACCTACCTTTAAAGGTTCTAATAAAATGCAAGTATTCCTTTAATGGCAAGATTCAAATGAATGAATATTTGCTAAACAATTCGTCAGAATTTTTAATTTAGTTTTTGAAGTTGCTATACAATTTGTTGATCACATTTCTTGAAAAGTTAATGGGATTAATATGTCATTTTGCCGCCCTAAAATATCGAAGCCAAATTTCAGTGTCCTATCTTTCTTTAAAAACATGTAAAATGCATTTCAAATTCTGGCAAAGGTATAAAATGATAATGAATTTATAAAAATTGAATTCTTGAATGAGTTTTTTTTGTTTAAATGATTGACTAGGTCACCCATGCCCGCCACCACAGGAATGTTGGCCAGCCCCTTGCAGACCTGTGGGTCAGGGTCAGTTTGGCTCATAGTGTGCTTTCTGTTGCAGGGATACGAGCATAAGCACGACAGGGGAGGCGTCCTCGCGGTATCACTTTGCAGCCCACATGGGCCAGTTGATTTCAGGCGTTGACGGTACGGGCTGCCACAACTTCTACCCTAACTGTCCTCTACCTGGCTCCAAAGTTCTCAGCCTTCTCAACAGGCCAAGTCTTCTATAGCTACCCTCGGCCTCACTCTACTCATTGCGTTGGGCTTAGCAACTCCAGTCAAAACTGTCAAGTTGCTTGGTACCGAACCTTCATCTCGGCTCTCGACCACAAGGAGCACTTGCAGGAGGCCATCAAAAACCCTACTAGTCTTCATCTGGTCAGTCCTTCTCACTAAGCCCTGCTGAAGAGTTACAAAATACAGTCCTTTCTGGAAACGTAGGAGTTCCTAACACTCTTCCTTAACCAGTTCTATTGCCACAACCTTATGCATTTTATAGAACGCGTCTGTAAGTAATAAAAAGAAGAATAAAAAAAATATACGAATTAGATTTCATAAGTATAAAAAACACTACAAGCGAAATAGAAACGGAACAATGACAAGGCATGAGCTGAAGCTCACTCAAACAACTATCTCTTGTAACGTTCGCCAATTTTTTGATAGAGCTTCAAACATTATCTTCTCATTTTTCATTGTGGTGTTTTACTAATTTATATAAATTAAATGTTTACTGTTTTTAATGTGTTTTTGTGTATTATTATATATTGCAAATTTGTTCCTCCTTTTAGTTATATTGTATTTATTTAAATGTATAACCATATCCGAAATTTACCATAAAATACCAAATTATATATAAAATATTGTACTTTAATCTTCTTCAGGAATAATCTATTGTAGATATTTATGTTCTTCTGTATTTGTATTTTAAAAATTGACATCCATAATAGCAAATGTGGGTTTATTGTTACCAGTATGAAAAAGACAAATATTTAAAGTTAATTACTTGTATGCAATTGTTAATGTAAAACAAAAAAATAAGTTAATGTCATTTGTTAATTTCAATTGTTTTTTAGTAGTTTCAAATATCATCATATATACTGTATATATGAAAACGTTTGATTTATACTAGGGGATGAAGATGATAACAGAAAGATAGAGAAAAATGAACAAAATTAATAGCTAAGACGCATTTCTACCTCCTGCTTCTGCTCTTTTCTGTCTGATCATTTTTCTTCTGCTCATTATAAATAATTTCTTCCCAGTAACAGAACGCAGTGTAACAATTTTCTATTTTCAAACTCTTATTGTTTTTTTTTTTATATCAACCATTTTTCCCTATCAATAACGGTAACATATACTTAAAATAGCAAAATAGCAATAGAATCTAAACTATCATTTAGATAATTTCTAAACTTGGAAATAAAAATAAGTTTCCAATAGAAACGATGAAGGAATCACAGTGATATATTAAGCATTTATTTAAAATAATATATACCACATAAAAAAAATTAAAAAAAAATCAATTTGTTTTATTTTTAAGAACTATGTTTAGTAGTTAATTCAAAGAACTAACAACATATTCGGAAATAGTTCATTGGAAGTTATATTATAAATTTCGAAACAAATTTATAATTATTTAGAATTTATACAATATACAATAAATAATATATTATATAATATATATATATATAATATTTAATTAATTTAATACCTATTCATATTTAAATGTATAAATTGACTTTGAAGTTAAAACAAAAATACCTTTAACTTATTTGCCTTGTATTATTGAATATAGAAACATGCTGCTTTGGAAATAAGATTCAGTATATGTTTTTAAACATTTACAGATGTTTATTTATCATATAATATGTATTATATATGTATATAGTTCTTTATACAGCGTATGAAAGTACACTGTACTTTATACTGTACGTTTATGATTGTGTCAATATATAAAAAATGATTCTTCTAATACAACAGCCGCAGGTCAAAGTTGTTAAATATTTTGAGGACCGTTGAACAGTGGTACTTGTTATCTTTTCCTAAGGGCTTAATCGAGAAAGAATTTTTAAAAGATAGTGAGGTTTTCTGTGAAAAAAAAGAAAGAGAAATATATGTTACCAGTGCAAACATAATTGCACAAAAAACTCATGTGGGCAGATTTGTAGAAGGAAATGTCATTAATACAATATTTGCAAATAATGCTCAAAGCAAATGAGTTCATTTGAATTTTCTTTTGAAAATTTATTATAATTTTTGTCTGTTGAAATAAAAATTTAAATTGTCAACACATTGAATATTTTCTTTGTATTTGTACAGACAATAAATTATTACACCTGAGAGTTTTACATTCCATCCTACCAGCTCCTGTTTCATTAATGTCTCTAGAATTAAAAAAAGATATCAAAGATGAGGCTAATAGCGTCAGATTAAATACATATTTTGTCTTTATGGAGTTCAAAGTACTAAATATTACCTACTTAATTTTAAGATATAACTTGTTGTTCAGACAAACTTGGGATTCTTGTTGTTCAGACTAACTTGGGATTCTTGTTGTTCAGACTAACTTGGGATTCTTGTTGTTCAGACTAACTTGGGATTCTTGTTGTTCAGATTAACTTGGTATTCTTGTTGTTCAGACTAACTTGGGATTCTTGTTGTTCAGATTAACTTGGTATTCTTGTTGTTCAGACTAACTTGGTATTCTTGTTGTTCAGACTAGCAGATTTACTAGATTTAAAATAATAATGCATAATAATAACTTAACTTTGTTTAAAGTATTGTAATACGTTTTTTTCATCTTTGCTTAGTAGAATACAAAAGTGAAATTTTCAGCGATTGAATTTTTAATGGGAAAAGTAAAATAAATGTAATTTATACTCTTGGTTAAAATGCAGTTTATAGATTTATGTTATACAGATATATTTAAGAAAAACAATTTGTTAATATTACTGTTAACTTGGTTACGCGGGTATTCAGTCTATAGCTAAGATTGGTTCCAAATAATATAGCACAAACTTTCCGTAGAACATAAATCTGAATTTCTCTAACTATAGCTGTTGAAAATAATTAGTTGTGTCTGACTTAAATTTTTAAATGTCTTCAATGTAATCAAGTGTAACCAAGGAAACATTTCTAGATAATGAAGTGAAAAAAAAATTAACGTGGAAAATACTACATAGGAGCATCTGCATTGCTGACAGATAAATGTCAAGTTATTATACTTTATCACTTTTAGAGATTTAGAGAAATTTTAAGACACACAGAGAAAAACATTCTAATTAAGGTTGAAGAGAATTAACTTTTTCCTAGAATAAGTACGTTTAAATTTTCTCTGTAGCCATTTGTTTTAAATTTCTATAATTGAAATAACCTTAGGTGATTTTTTATCGCTTATAACATTCACAAATTTATAGAATTAGGACACGATCTCAAAAATTACCCACTTAAAAACTGCACAAGAAATATCCATTCAACCACTTTGGTTTCTACTAAAGTATTAAAAAAAGTGGGAAAAACAAAAATCCTTATTCATCAAAACTTTTTTAATTAAACAAGTGAAAAATTATTAATTAAAATGATACAAATTTTAATAAATTTGCATTTTTTTAACTGATACTTCTACAGTAAATATACAAAAAAAAAGTCTTATTCAATTGAAATCGATTTGGTTGGGGCATTTCTATAGTTTTATCAAACACTTAATCAATACTTATTTTTTAGATCAGAGCTGTCCAAACTATAGCCCGCTGGCCACATCCGGCCCGACAAACAAATCCCTATGTGTTGGCCTTGAAAAAAATTTTTTTTTTTTCTCTGAATTATTCAATGCTAGGGCTACTGACTAGTGGCGATAAGCCCGAGTCAGTTTTCATTTCTTGCGAAAGCAACTCACAGATACTGATTTTAATGAAATTTTGAAGTCAAACCGACAGTATCATTCGTCACACTAATTTGATTTCATAAATCTAAAGGCAGGAATCTGTATACTTTACCCTCATTTTTTCCAACAAGATATGTTTTAATTTTTCTGTGTTTATACTCTAATACTCGAGGAAATTAAATAACTGGGGCAGACTTTTTTTTTTATTTTATTCCCTCGGCCCGCATAAATGTGGAAGTTTATAATATGGTCCTTACATTGTAAAGTTTGGAGACCCCTGCTTTAGATGGACACTTGAATTCTACACCTATAATTGCTCTTTAGGAGAATAATACAGCCATAAGCCAGGGAAAAGAAGAAAACCAAATTAGCCCAGACAGATGGTTCCTAAGAGGCTATAAATAGTTACTTCTCATCACCCATTGACATCTTCGTTTAAAGCAATGTAAATATTATTGTTATTGTTAACCTATTGCACTTTAAATTCATAAGTAACGTCTTGTAAATATTACTACTAACTTTAATGCTTTCGCCGTTTTTATAAAATTACCTAATATTTAATGTAATTTATTTTACAGTAAATCAAGTTATTTTAATTTATCTTTATAAGTTTTAGCCTGTCAGTTCCAAAGATGTATGATTTATCTTCGACTATCCATTCTTATCGTTATTTTTCTTCCTTCTTGAACAATAATGACTACTCGAATACTCCCGGAATCTTCGTATGTATGTGTTTGTACCTACTCATTAACTACCATATGACTTGGTCTACTCAGCAACCCATACATAGTCATTCATACTAAACCCAATGGACCAAGCATTGGCGACTGTTTCGGTGTCCAAACCCTGAAATCAATTTGCCAACTATGAGCCCAATCAAACCCTTCCATTAATTTTTCTTTATACTAATTTTGCTATCACTATTCTAAATATTCCTTTTATCCTATCTATTCTTCCATTCTTGTTTAAATTTATCTCAGTTATATTATTGTGTTTACTTATATTGCCTGTTCAGTTTGGCGGATAGAATGTAATTGAAGTCAGTGAAGCCTAGTAATGTCGCTGCTAGACTAGAAGTATACCTTAAGCTACATCAAAATGAAGACAAAAAAGAACATCAATAAAATGATCGCTAAATGTCGTGTTCACTGTTTGTCTTTGTCATATATATAAACTAATCATCCCTCATCATGAGTCGTATGGAGACTAGGGACTGAACACGTCAGGGACTGAACATATCAGGGACTGAATTGAAATTCCATTGAAGAGGCATTCAATCAGTGTAGCCAACTTAGGGAGGGAAGAGAGATAAGGATAAATGTGATAACAAAAATAAATAATATTTTAATAAATAAATTATTAAAAATTAGTACTAAACGGACAATAAATGAAATATAAATAAATAAACAAAATTCTTTGAAATGACTAAATAATAAAAATTAAAAATAAGCAACAATTATTAAACTCACTTAACGAGTGATGTTAGCCTAGGAGACAACCTTCCAGGAGATAAATAAGTGCTTCTCCTGAAGCTCTCATCGTGACATTGGTGTTGGGCTCAGGGTCTGATAACAATAGTTCTAGGTGATTCCACTTGCGATAAATTATTTACTACTTGCTTTTTTTTTAATTAAACTGTTTTTAAAAATGTATTTAGTATTCTTGGTCAGAGTTGTTTATTGAAGGGATTCATCGATAATCTTTTAGTACATTTCCTACTCCCCTTAGGAATACGATTTGACAGAATAATTTCTTAACAATAGATACAAACTCTTTAATATACAAAACAAAATACAACAGAATTTACTGTAAAAAAAATATGAAGTATTTTTTTATGTATTATTTAAAAAATAAAGGGACAATGACAAGTTTTAATGAAGCTTCCTAACAACCTGTTCTATGATATATGGAAGTGTAAAAAACTTTTATTTATTTCTATTTTTATAGTTCACGTTTTATTTAAACCAAATATTACATGACTTTTTCGAGTTGATAGATGGTTATCTAGAGTGTTATAAACAACCTACAGTCACACGATTCAACAAACCTAAGTGTCATACATATTAGTGAATATATTCACAATGAATAAGATGGCTAGTACAAGTTCAAATCAACAGAATAGCTCGGATTTACAATATCGAAAAATCTTCAAGGCTTAAAGGCATGACTTCGATAGAGATGCTACCTCAATAGAAATTGTTTTTCAAGATCAAACGTCCGAAAAACAGGCCTTGAGGAGGAATAAACCAAGTTTAAAGTGAATACATTCACTTGTTGATGAAAACATTCGACAAAATTCAATAAAATATAGATTATCAAATTTAAATTTGACATTTATATACATCTATATACTTAGTGTGATAAGTAATCAAATAATACAATTCACTTATACTTAAGTGACTGAAGTATAACTGTCAGGATATAATATGGTATATAAAAAAATGTTTATATACCAGAGATTTATATTTTATATATTTTATGAAAAATATATATATTTATATAATGAAGTAAATAAATATCATATGGCCCTGACAACAAATTTTTAACATAGTATTTTGAAAAATCTGTAAGCTTCAGTTAACATAACTTACAAAGTTAGTATACAGATTGCAAGGTTCACTCGCTGCTGGTAATTACTGGCAGATATTGTAATGAACCGAAGTTGTCTGGTAGGCTCAATGAGGAGGTGGTTGTGTGATATGTAAAATATTTGGAGCTTGAGAGGTTGAGTGAATAAGTCGGTTATTTTGAAAACCGTCGTTTTTAGAACCAACAATTAAAGCCAACTACTGGCCTGGAAAATTATGGCCTATTTCTGTGGAGAATTGAGCGAAATATGTAAATATCTTGTGTTAAGGCAATAGAAGCTCAGAGACCATTGAGTTTAAAAAAGACTCTGTTCTCTGTTTACCACTTAGGTAACTATGTGTCAAGTAACAAGTGACAACTGGGTGACAATGGACTATGAATATCTTACAAAAGGCCTACTATTCATGATAACAATATCATTTAACTGCTGAATGGAATAACATATAATTACACACTATACTACCTTGATGAGAAGAGGACAGCAAGAGGAAAGCAGGAAAGATGAATATGACTACAAACAAACTGTTAACATATGACAGTACACTCGGGTTACATTGCCGTTATTCCCTTCAGTTGAATAATGGAAATTAAGTATTTCAGGAGTTTTGAATGAGAATTCATACACTACCGACAATGCATTCAGAAACTACATCAGTTAGAATTCTTCAAATCAAACAGGCGAGATGAGAATGCAGGTGGTGTAGTCCTCATGGCATGAAAAGCTTAGGAATATAACTACCAAGATGATAAGTTTTTTCAATGAAAACAAAGAACATACGTTTTGTATGTCATCAATCATTCTGTTAAAGGTCTCTTTGTCAGATTGCAAGCAGCTAAGAAAACATCAGATTTAGTTTCTTTTTCGTTTTTATATATCTATGAATATTCTTTGCCTGCTAACTATATTTATTTTTGGCATGCGCTAATGTTTATGCCAGTTAAATAAAAATACCCTGCAAAAGAAATTTTATGTAAGAAATCTATGATTTTTCTGAGAAATGTTGACAGTATTCAAATAAAACCATCAAAATTGCTAAACAAAATTAGGTGATACTGGAAGGAAATATTTTCTTAAACTACGCATCAGTTCCACTATATCTTACAATTCAGTTATCTTTTGAAAGTTATAAGTTAATCGAACGGTTATTTGTTGTACTCGTATGTTCTGTTTGTAAGTCTTATAGAAATCTGATTAAAACTTTCTTCCGAAGTCTAAAGGTCTTGTAGTTGATCTCGCACGGTCCAGTTCTAATCAAAATTAAATTAAACATTTTTTCATTTATTGACTATATATTTATTAACATTTAGAAAGTATTTTTTCATAAAGAAGAAATGCTCCATACATGAAACAGAAGTAAATTTATGACTCATTATACATACATAATGAGTATATATAATTTAATATCATAATACTCTGTAATTTATACACCATTACAAAAATAAATATTATTGAATCAGCGTTGACGTTTTACTAATGAAGTGATGTTTAATTAAAAAGCGTGGGAGTGGTGGGAGTCTAAAATTAAATTGCTCTGGCGAATATTATATTCTGGGTGGCCCAGCTTATATCAATGGATTATCAGACGCAGGACTGCTTCCACCTTACTGAATGCTCTGTAGTTACTAATAGTACAGAAATATAATATTCCATAAATCACAAATAACGCATCAGTTGATTTAGAAAAATTATAATCGTATTAACACAAATGACAAGGAAAGAATTTTTAAAATGTACATCTTCGATTAAATGATACAATATTCTCTTGTAATATAAAATATGATATCAGTAATGATAATT
This sequence comes from Hermatobates lingyangjiaoensis, assembly GCA_026182355.1. Classification (NCBI taxonomy): domain Eukaryota; kingdom Metazoa; phylum Arthropoda; class Insecta; order Hemiptera; family Hermatobatidae; genus Hermatobates; species Hermatobates lingyangjiaoensis. Next base: position 1,876,920 of record JAPFBL010000014.1, on the reverse strand, counting down.
ATTTAATATTTCTATCAAGATTAAATTTTTATTGGTAAAGATATTGAATATACACACATATATTTTTATTAAAATGAACTTTATCAAAGATCAATAAAATAGCCTTTATTTCAACAGATGTCGTTCCTAACCGACGCCCAATGCTCAAGTGCCAAGGAGGGGAGTTATTTTTTCCTTACTTTTCCAATTCCTTCTCTTGCCCTTCTTCTTATGATATAAGAAGCAATAATTAAGGAACTTTTTGGATCCTGGCCCAATTGAACTTTACTGTTTTCAAGAAGTGAAGTTAATGCAGTCCTGACGTCGACTTCTTTTAAAGAAGTGGGCTTTATTAGCGTTTTGGCCATAGTCTTCTTTAATAAATATATGTATTAAATGTAAATAAAAAATTTGATGTTTGGAATGAACGTATTAAATGTATAAGTTATATAGTTTTAATGTTTTATCTTTTTGTAGAGCTTACGAACATAATTTAATCAACATATTGTTCTTCTCAATCTCCATATTGTTGAATACTATTTTGCTCTCCAGTGAAATAGAAACAACTACAATAAGAAAGTCCAAATCAATGGCTCAAATTTTATCCAGTTCGTAACAATGATTATAGCAAAATAAAATAAATCAATCTTTGTTTTAAATTTTGTTTGTAGAACTCAATATAATAGAAATATATGGCAAATTTTTAAACTTTTTCTTATAAATAATATATACTTACAGAGAATAGAAAAAAAGGTTACTGACTATGTAATTAATAGTACAGAAAAGATTTGGTCAAAGTCTGTTTTGTGAAGAGGACTGTCAGTGAGTCTGCTGGTCCTTCGAGGACTAATGGTGTACGCACTCAGTAGGTAGTTACGTTCTACATCCACAGTTCCGTATTTTTGCTTTTATTCTCCTTTATATCTGTATAATATACAAAACTGTTGAATAAGTGTCTCAATCCATCTTGAAGGTGAGGTGAATTAAACATTACAAACTCGAATTCCAAATCACAAAACAACGCCTGACACAGAAAATAAATTCCTACGAGATTTACTCATAAGCTATCGCCATCAATGTTGCAAAATAATAATAAAAACATGTCTTTATTAATATTAAGAAAAACCTAAACCAACTTTAAAAAGGTGGTCTATCGATGAAATGTTAAGCACGCTTCAAAACGAAGTTAAAGGATCATAGGTCTTTTAATGTAAACATTGAGAATGAAGACCAATACGACCTACGATTGGCAAGTATGATAGCTAAAATCAGTGTTAGATTGCGCGACGGTAAGTTTATGTTTGTAAGTAACACCCATTATACTAATACAAATATCTATTTAGAAACATGGTTAACGCCAAATGAGCAACCGATAATCAATTTAATCACTTAAAAACTAATTATTAGATTTATTATAGAATTGAAATATAATCGATGTATGTTAAGGTTTTTATTGCAGTAGAAAGTAATAAATTCTCAATAATTCTGTTTTTTTAAAAAAAATACTAATAAACAAAAAAAACTTTAAATTACGGGAAAACTGACCATCCAGTTAAGATTATCAGCTTTACAAACTAGGCTATGTGCTCCAATCGAGAGAAGCTAAAAAGGTAGCCAATAAATTATTTAGACTGCAAAATAATTGAAATAAAGGAGACTGCCTATGCCTAAGATGACAGGAAATACATGCATTCAGAAATCGGAAAAGACAAGCTAGCTATAAAAGTAAGTGGCAGAAAGAATCTGGGAAACCCAGGTACCTGTAGGATAAAGTAGTACTTACAAATATGCAAAACCCTTCGAAAAATATCAAATAAGACTGTCTAAAATCCATCAGTAACATTCCAATCAAAGATTAAAATATGAAACTGTACTAAATCTGAACTAATTACATAAAAATTATTATTGTAGATGTCACTTTAAAAATCCTTTGCAAGCTCATTTCTTTGAATTCGGTGAAATTTGAGCCGTATATATTTCCAAATGTAAATATTGTTACGTGTTCAAAGAATTCAATCAATATTTATCCTAAATGGTCTATTGATTCTTGTTGCATTAAAACCAATCAATGTTTTAATTTACTGTTCTTGATTAATAACAGTTAAGACGAAAACGACGCATTTGAACTAGGCTATACATGTCGATTGCAATGGTTGATACAGATTGGATGGGTAGCAAGTGCCAAGGAGATGCTTCGCTGATTTCCTGTTTATCTTCAAGGAAGACAGGTTAGCATCTCTTGAATATTTATAATGCCACTTTCATTGGGCATAGATTCAACTGAATCCTTGTTTCCCAAAGATGAGCGTTGTTAACACAGTAGATATGAAGTGAACAAAAAAATGTAATACTTCGAATGTAAAGTTGTAAATCAATATGTAATGTATATATTGCGGGTTTGGAAAACGTGATAAGGCACACATGGCATGAGAGAAAGTGGAAGGGATGTTTTGGCGAGACAGGTGCGGGAGGGGGTGCTTTCTCCCGCAGAAGGAGTCGAGATGCGGCTAGGACTGGTGTACTCACTGCTGGTGGCCCTCGCAGCGGCGCAGGAACTCCCCTTCGAGATACCTGTCCAACTCATCGGCTTCCCCGTCATCATTCTCGCTGTCCGGCTCTCCAACTTCTTGAAGAAACTCTCCTATGCCGTCAGCCCTAGTCAGTACAACTTTTAGTGATACTTGTAATTCAATGACCTATTTCTTTGTGTATCACACAACAACTCCTTAGCTTCCTGAAGATAGGTATTGCCACTGTTATTATGAGTAGTAAGCTAAAGATAACACATTTATAGTTATAGTAGATTATGTAGTCATTACCAAATTGAGATTTAGCAGAGGTCGTTGTTCAGACACCCGGTATTAGGCCAGTACGTATCCCCATCTAATACTTTTGGGTGACCATACAATTTATACTATTCTTTCTCAGAATTACCTAATTCATATAGTATGATAGTATCGTATAATTCTTTTATATTTTGTGTGTTTGATTGAATGTATTCCCTGTGTGATCATACCTATGATGCAAGGTGGTATTAGGGTTGGATAGTGCTCTGATAAAATGAAGTAAGAGTTAATGTTGTTCTGTTGCCCACAGTAAGGTAAATAAAAGCAGACACGTTTGATAACGCTAAATAGGCTTAACCTATGCAACAACTTATTATCCACAAAGGAATCTAATGTTAAATTTCTGTCATATATTTTTATTATACGTACAATGGTGTTTTACACTTATAAAAAAATGATAATCCTCTTTGCCTCGTATATTTCTTTTCTTAATGCCGATACAAACTTGCTCTTCTTTGAGGAGGAGAGACATCTTCCAGCAAGTTGAGAGGTTATTAAACCGGTTAGTATAAGAGAAAATCTAATATCTACGATTGTTTGTGAATAGAACAATGTTACATTTAGCTTTAGTAAACCTAAACCGGCTATACTTGTTAGGGTTGTTGGAGTGCACATCCTTTCAGCCTCAATTGACTTACTCGTGATTGGTTATCTGTTGTATTGAGGAAGTATGATCAAAAAAGTATATAATTTTAAATTAAATGTTTAATATGCACTTTTATATTCTTCGTATTATAGAAACATCATCCAAAAAAATGTGAATAATGTGTCCTATTAAATGACACTAACAGTTAATTTTGGTTAACTTATGCTAGAAACTTATTGAACGTTTCATTTCCTGTTTAGTATTACTGCCTTTATGTGCAAAAAAGCTGAAGATGTGAACATATCTGGCGTAACAAACTAGCATAGTCTGTAAATTTATCTCTTTACCGAAGGGTTTTTTTAACAATTAAAAAGAAAACCAAAAAAAGAAAACCTGATGAGGATGTATGTGACACCAAGCCGGCATTTTGAGGAAACTAATTTAGTGTATGATAGCTGATTGCTCCAATTAAAAATTAATTAAAAAATCTATTTTATAACATCTCTGAAGTTAGCAACCTAATAGTGACTTCATTATAATGAATGACTATTTTGTTCCTAAGGAAGTACGCATCTATTACTAAATGTGACCTGTACCAATGTAGCAGCGGTGGTTGTGCTAGCAGTTGGAATAGTCGTGGGTGTGCGAAGTCACAGATCCAGTAAACAGACTCCTATTAGACTCATTACGATAACCCGGTTCTGCACGTAGCTAAATCATTCCGATCCCTAATTATAGTAGAAAAGAAAGTTTTTCATCATGATAAGGGCTTTAGAATTGATAAAGCAAATTCTGACTCAGGATTGTGGTTTTTTTTTCTAATTTATCTCTGCACCTAGTTACAGTTCATTTTTCACCACTAAAACATAAATGGAAGCTCTATGAACATAAATACAGTTTAATCACAAAACTAAAAGTTTTACACTACAGATGCTGACCTTGGAGGAATTACTTAAAAATACTCACCACTCATCCAGATTTCTATCCATTATTAAACATAGTTTAATGCTAACATGATAACATGATCATGTAAAACATCCAACAACTTGCATTAAATTACAAGTCTGTATCATTACAAGATACAAGATGTGTATCGTTCAACAAAAATACTATTTTGAACATCTTTTTACAAACATGTCATATCTTTGTAGTTGCCACGTTAATTTGTGTGTATGATTGTGGAAAACAATTAACTGATTAATTACGGTTATTTGATTTTGATGAAACTTATCAAGCTACCATGGATCTGAAGCTAATAGCCAGTTGATTTTATCTATCTATATTAGTGCCAATGCTATATAAATTATTTGACAGCATCATCACAATCATTATGAGTTCTATTTAGGCCAGCTCAAATTACATCAATTGCTCTCTCTATCACATTCTTTAATCATTCTCTGTCTCTATCATTCACATGTATGCCATTGTCTCAATCTGTTATACTCTCCCATCTCATATCAGTATAATTTATATATTTGCTCTCATCCATTTCTCATTCCCTCTCTCTTGTTCTTCATTCTTCTCGTCCACATACCTCCTTTAGTTTTATACATCTTATAATCTCATATTCTTCATGCTGATGCACTTTTACTCTAAAAAGAAAAACATTTATCTTATGAATGGTTTGAAATTATTATGTTACTATTAATGAAGACAATAAGACATATGAAAGGTGCATTTAATGAACTGTCAGTCACCAGTCAGAGGATTCGACTTCATGCCAGAGGGTGAAATCATCCTGATATCTCTTGTACAATCCCTCCTATTATGGATTACTTCATTGTTGACATTTATACTCTTATAGCTGCCAGTTATGTGGAAGGATAGGCAATCTTACACCTAACAGCCCCTCATAGAGAATATAAACCATCCATCCGAAGCCAGTACAATTACATTGTCCATCTCAAGGTTCTTATTATAAATCGCTGTATTGATAATCTTGAGGGAGTCAAAACAGAAGAAATACTAATCAAATTTTTACAGCTTTATGTAATTCATAGGCAATCGTTAGCTTTTTGAAAACTACAACTGTATGTTTATTGATTATCTAGTGTGATTCCTGAATTAACGTTTTTAGCTCTTCTTTCCAAGTTTCTGGATTTAGATACAGAATTGTAATATATAATTCAAAATCTCTATATCTATGAAAGAATCTTAAACTGATAGAATGTTACACAAGCTCTCCGAATCAAACCTTTTAGAAATTCAGACAGTTCAATTTTTTTGTATTTAAATTTTAAAAACTTACTATTTTAGGTTTAAATTTGAAATATTAGGTCTCTCGTAGGAGTTCATTATATTCACTATAGCGACTATACACAGTCATTTTCCTTACTCAGGCATCACTTTTAATGGATGTATTTTTGCAGTTTCCAGTTGCTTGTTTACTGATTACCTTAATGCAGGTCAGGTAGCAAGTAGGTTAAATTCATATCAAGACAACAATCATGCTAATCGGATGTCTTGTTATGTTCACTTGGTTTAATAAGGTCGAAATCTGACAGTTATTTCGATCTTCTGTATAAAGTGATTATGTTTCCAGTGAGCTGTTTCAATTTCTTTTGTGATTGAATCATATATATATATATATACATAGCATATTACCTGGATGTCAACTTAAATCATACTTCGAAAATCTTCTTTATCCTTCTTTAATTTTTTTTCTTGGTTGGTTGGTTGGTTGGTTGGTTGTGTTATTTAGCTATAACTGTTCATTAAAATTAAAACTATAGCATTCATCCATTCCACAAGCTGTCAAGTTTGAAATAAAATCGGATCATCAGGATTAAATTGTTGACTGAGATCAAAAAAGCGAACAATTTGAGATACATTATTATTTTAATATACATATGATATAAATATGCAAAAAGTTATAATATACATAGATATGCATATATATATATATATATACTCTATACATTGTGATATCCATCCACAAATTTTTAAGTTTTTTTATGAGGCCAAACCCGTATGTCATATACATTTTCAGTATAGTTATTCATACATTTTCAGTTTCAGTATACATATTCAGTATTAGATTATTAACTAATTTTTAGGTATTTGTTAAAGGTGTTTCTATACACATAACACTAACGTGATGTCGCATATATTCTGTCATTCGGTCCGCAGAGAAATGTCAGTGTTTCATCATGTGTTGTGGACACATGGGTTGTAGAGAAAGGAAGACTAATAAAGGAGTACCTTTTAAATACAATTTGAAGCTGTGAAAATATTCGTCATGAGCCTCACAAAAAATTCTTGCTTAGTACATATATAAATTAAAGTTTCAATCAGTATTTAATTCTGAATGTTATCATTTCAGAAATGGAAAATTTCTTGAGCAGTGTTCGTAAGTAGTCTTCTGCTGTGTATATTAGGAAGCGAAAAATTAGAGCCTCGATGAGGAATCAACCCAGTGTTTAATGAACTACTTGTGTTCTCGTTGTAAGAACATTCACTTCCATCTAACAGCTTATCAATTCTGTTATAGTCGAAAATTAGTCCGGTGTATTTTGTTTGTTATGGTTAAACAATATCTCGTACTTGTCGTAATCCCCAATAACTCTGATGACTATCGCACTCTCCACTCAGTTGCGTTCCCTAGAGCTTTGCTGTCCACCAAACTCCCAAACCCTTTGCACATGTAATTCATTATTAAGCGTGGTTAATAACAATGAGCATAGATAAACAATAACAATTTCGTCATTTAAATATAGAAAGGATAATACATGCAAAATATATTATTTGTTTATTTCATCAAAATTATAATATTTAAACATATGCCTTCCGTCTCCTCACTAACTTAGATACGGTGGGGTTCAATCCCCTCCTAGCCCTCGATTTATTCACGCTGGAGGTGAATAAATATGAGTACGTCGTCCCTCGGAGAGGACGTTAAGGTGTCGGTCCTGTATGATGTCAGGTACTCGTTAAAGATCCCTACTCGAAATCCACTTGAGATAGGTAAAAATAGGACCCCAATGTAGATTCTGTAGAATCACCGATCAAAAAAAAAAGCCGGTAAACGGTTGACGTTATCGTCCACTAGGGGATCGGTTTAAACAATAAAAAAAAAGTTTTGATATGTTACAGATTCTACTGATAATTACTTTATTATTGGCGTCCATAATTTTTCTGAAGAGTACAACTATTATTTAAATGCTAGATAATAAAAAGAATTTTGCCTGGGCAAACCTGTAAAAATATACAAATGAAGCTATAAGAGTAATTTGACAGTACGAACTGAACAAAACTTCTCGTAATTTCACTAATTTGGTAACATAATATCATAATGTGATTTGTACAGCTCTAATGATTATGTACATATTGTAAAAAGTAAGTCACTTGTTTGTGCCCAACAATCCTACAATTTCCAAGTTGTCTGTATTTGCAAAAACACAGTTGAGCTTGTCACAACACTTTTTAGTTGAACCTGACAGCCCTGACTTTGACTTGAAAGGCGTGGGCTAGAAACCTACTTAAAGAAAGCACGTCCAGCAGTACTCGTGAGTGTCTGTTTTCGAAGTGACAGCGCTCTTGTCACTAACGCTTGCCTGTGTTGCCTCGAATGCACAATGTCTGTGTCATACACGCATCAGTCTTTTACAGCTGAACTGGCTATTTCCAAATTGATTTTATGAAGTTGAGTCCAACTTCCGTTGGACAAAGTTGGACCAACATCGAGTGACAAGAAATTAGCCATCCTACTTCTGATTTACGAATGAGGTTTCGTAATATTCATACCTTGTCAGTCCTTTAAAAGGAATGGAGAGTTGACAAATCTACAAAACCCGTTTAATATACACAATATCAAATGGTTGCACACAGCATACACCGCTTGCTGATACTTACGTGAATATCGTTTACAACTTAAATCAAATTACTATTTTTTGCGATTTATAAATTAAAACACAGTTATTTATGAATTAACTCTTAACTACTTAGTGATACATTCTTGAATTGAAGTCTTGAAATGTTTGAGTAATTAAGATAAGATTATTAAAAACAACTGAATATTTTATGTTCTTTGAAATGTATGGTACTTAATACGATTGCAAATTAAAGCTATTAATACTAAGTGATTTCATTTTTAAATAATGATACAATCTATTGCAATCTTGTTCTGAAATTCGTGCGTTTTTTATGAAATCTGTGAAAACCAATTCAATAGCTCTGAAATAAAAACATGGGTTATTTGTGCGAAATATTTGAAGAAGGTTATCGGCCTCCTACTACTTGCGGTGACGAATAAGTTTCTGGTTTGAAAAGTGCGAGTTGATGTTTTGTCTGTTATGTCATTCTGGAGGTGATCACGCTTCACCAGCTCTTTGATTATGCCACTTAGATGAAGTAGGAAAGAAATCAGCTGATGACTGTCATGTAATTACTGACGATGAGAAGTCATCGACTTCTCAACTACTACTAGCATTCTGTTGTAAGAAACAAAAACAAATTCTATTCTTGAAATTATACTACTTATAGAACCGCAGAAGAAATATTTTTTCAATTTTCAGACTTGAAGAGGTATTTCAAGTAGAAGTTTAATATTTAATTAATCTTAAATTCATAACTTTATCGATGAAACAGAAAATATTTTCGAAACTCCCATTTCGACAATATCTTTAAGATATTTGTTTAAGATTAAGCTTATATTTAAGTAGCTTAAGCGTGTAATCCTATATATCAATATGTTAGTAACTACCTACTTATGTGTATCTGAACATATCTAATTGCTTTGATTAAATTACAGCTACAAATAAAAGTCATCATATTTAGAGATACTTTTTTTCTCTAATTGTCATTTAACAGCGCATAAGTTAAATAGTTTATTTAATGTGAATACGTTTACTTCTTAAACCTAAAAATGCCACATTATATGAGGATGAGTTCAGTATTTTTTTTAAAAAATGACAATGATAAGAAAGGAAGTTATTTACAAATTCAAAACATGTTCTTTTTTACGTTGGCGATAATTGGGTCAGCTAGTTGCCAATAATTTGTTATGATATTCTCTTGGATCAATGAATTTAAATTAGTCCTTTGTTAAAATAACAAATTTTAATTTTAGTTGACAATTAGCAGGCGTTGTTGATTAAAATCAGAATATTACTTTACCCGTTGACATCACTTTTTTGTTTTACATGGAGTTTATTTATGAGTTCGTTCATAAGATCGTTGGCTATTCTTCACACTGATATGCTCCTATCAGGCAAGGATATATGTCATAGGTACACAGGTATCTCAGCAGAAAGCGTACCGCAGCTAAGAGGGTGTGTGCGTTCTGCCACGTCTGGGAATTAGTGGTTTATCTTTCCATCTAGGTTTCTAGGATGGAGTTGGTGATATTTTAATGTTTTGGTAAAAATGAGAACCATTCAATTAATAGCAATCTTTCTTTAACGGTATACATCAAATGATGCACACCTATAAACTTTAAATATTAATTGTGAATAAAAAGCTGCCTACTTTTAATTAGTTCAAACAGTGATTTCATCAAGTGAAATATTATTTAGCGGAGAATAAACAAAGGAACTGACTGAATATTCTTAACAGGCTGAAAAATATTTAGTGATTTAAAGGTAATTAAATGGACTTCACTCTTTGGAAAGGAAATTGTTTTTTGTGAGAAGAAATATGGACATTTCTGCGCTCTGTATGAACCTCAATGTTTGACAGACATGTAAAAGCCACAGTTGACTGACTGTTGGGCATGCCACTGTCGCTATCACATCACTCTCGAAAGAAACGATGTTATATTCGCGGTCCTGCTTTTCATCGTTATCTGTAGTGCAAACTGTTTTCAGTCATAAGCTTAAACAATAGTAAGTGAATGAAGTAATTGTTCATTGCGGTTGAAGAAGGTTGGTGGCAGGATTGAGAGCTTGAACAAGGAGGTTTTGATGAGTAGGTAGTTTATTGTCTTCATTGGTAGTAAGTCGAGTAAATCATGGTGAATAGTCACATTTCTGGCGTACCAAGGAGCTCTGGCTATAAGCCGGGCACACTTATTATGAACGATCTGGATACAAGCCTTGTTCGTTGGTGCAACTCTAAACCAGACGAAGCATCCATAAATCATAGCCGAACGAACGACCTCTGAACAGGATAGGCCAGATATTTAGTATTAAACTAGATATTTTGTGTTGTACCATCAAATGTCCAATTTTCTTCTCCGAAGGAAAAAATGCCTACTTAGACTAATTAATTAAGTTTTATCATGTTATATCTTTTTCATGATCACAAGAAATTTAAATAGGTGAGGAGTCGGAGTCGGTTGATTTCTCCGACTCCACAGCCCTGGATGCATATATCCTCTTCTACTGGTAACCAGAAAAGAGTGATCAACTATTTATTTCACGTAATTCTATTGTTCATGAGTTTCTCGTCGTAAACTACCTTATTGTCATCTAGGATCCGTTTTATTTTTCATTTATGGTGTCTAATCGTAGATTTTCATTACTTCTTTTTTAAAAGCTGTCTTTTTAAAATCAATGAATAACCAACTATTAATAGTTATTATAAAACCCTTCAATTATGCTCTGAAAGTTTTTTATATCAATTCACATATAAATTGTGTTTAAACTTCAATTCACATAAAAAATATGTTAAAACTTTAATTCACCTAATGACAAACCTACTTTCTTTTCTTGCGCTTATTTACTTTCAAAATTTGATTTCAATAATAAAAATTAATAATCTTAAAAAACTGAACTTTAAAACTTACCATTTGACTTTTAAATATGTTTTACAGCCCATGGCTAATATATAGAAATCTTTAAGGTAATAGGAAGTTTTACAATGACAAAAAGTTTTACAGCTAGCCCAAAGTCTGCTTTCTGGAGGTGTCTCGATTATTAGCTACATATTGTTTTCATCATCATTAGTTAATCGTTTTACAGAACTTGCTCTAGGACTGTAAGCTAATCGTACCATTCTGTATGCCTTGTAAACAGTTGTCTGAGAGAATATTTCTTAGAAATCATTGGCATAATTTTAGTAGTCTCGACTTGCTCAATTTGATATTTAACCATATTTGTACCTTGCATTTGTAAAAATTACAGGCCATTTAATATGCACAGTATTGCAACAGCAATTTAGTTTATTTTTGCAGTTTATTAATAAAAATCAATATGTGGAAACTGTAATCACTGAATCATCCAGCACATCGTGTTGCCCAACAACCGCTTATTAATTAATTCTTACTTATACTAGAGTGGTACAAAGAAACAGGCTTCAATATTTTAACTTCGATTTGTTAATTTATGAAAACCGAACATTGATGCCTGATGGTAATTTCTCATGAAATAAACTCGGAAGGTTCAGAGAAAAGAAAATATATTCAACGATATGTTACTGGCATACATGTGCTTATCAGATTTTATAAACCAAGCATTTTTATATTTTATAAGTGTCATTAAAACTCTGTATATCTTGTTTAATGTTTTCAGTACACAGCTATTTTATCAACATTAAAATACAAGTATTAACATTTAAAACTAACAAATAAAGTGACAAAGAATCAAATAGAGTTAAATAAATTCGATTTAGAAATTATTACTAAAATCATCAAAAATGAAATCACCAACACAAAAATCATTAGCCTAACTAATTAAAATCAGGTTACCAAGTTATGATCATTTACATTCTCATTATTAAATTGATGCGTTCGTGCTGGCCTTAGGAGTTGCTGATTAGGACCCAAGTTAAACTATTCTCCTTCAAAGTATTTTCTTTTTAAATTATCTAACCCAAATCAGAATTCAAAACTATTGTTACATAATGAGATAAGGGATCTACTTAGGGAGTGGGCACGTACATTTACCTTCTCATGTTGCGCAGTTGAAACAATTCATTGGCTATTACAGCAGAGTTATGAGTGAATAAACGGGCTATAAATGGGGATGAATCGTTTATGTAATACTATTTGACTTGAGTTTGGCTCGGAAGCACGGCGACGAATACAAAGTCACAACCACGTGAGCCAAGGCTTGTGTCGGCATCACCAAACTTTCTTCCCCCGGTTACAACACCTCGTGCGATCGAGTCTCCAGTAGCCAGTTTATCAAGTCATTCCTTCACTTTGCCGGAAATGACTAAAGACTGCAAACGAGGGAGGCCATGATTCTAACAAAGATTTAAAATATTTCAGAAATAAAGCACAGAACTAAACAGAGCATCAGTGTCACTGTGGGTCATGATTTTAAAATACCAGCTGAACAAAACTATAACGTAGTAGACTGGGCTGTTAAGAAATTCTATCCAAATACACGACAGCTGTTTAATAATACGAAATTAATAACGATTTAAAACCCACCAGTAAATTAATACCAGTGGTAGTTGGCACGCTGGATCATTTAAAATTACATGGGTAACAAAATTAGCACAACACAAATGCCTAAATTTTCAAGTAAACATAATTTTTTGTGGAGTATTGGTTAATTAACCATTAGTTATAGTAATTCTAGAAGTTAATTTTACCCACCTTTTACTTATGGTGGTCGACTTAGTTGAGACAGAATGTCCCTTTTAGAAGTATATAATGTCTGACGATGTAGAACACAGATGATGTAAACCGCTTGGTTCCGACATGTAACCTTTAAGTTCAGAGACTTTTATGTTCATAAACTAAAGCACAATGACATTTAGAACTCCTGATGATTTTAATTAATTAATACGAATCCACCGGGTCATATCTATACCCATACTAATTACATTACTCTTTCTACGTTATGGGTGGAAATATAATTTGTTTAGAATGATTTCAAAATGACGATGGAAATTAACAGTTCATATTTTTTTGAAAAAAATAAGTACTAGACAATTGAAAAACATTGCTACAGAAACATAATTAACAAATTAAATTGAAACATTTATTTATAGTGACATAAATGCTAATGCTCACCACTAAAGTTATCTCCAATAATAAAAAAAATAAAAGATTTTTGAAATATAATGGCATAAGTAGTGTTTTTGTTTTATAATAAAGTAAAAAGAAAGTTTTCCTCTGAAAACTAAAAAATATACCAAAAGACAAATAAGTCTTATACATACAATTATGTTTAAATACTGTCATAATGTGTGCTATGGAGAGACCAGGCGTTTATCAGAGGAAGAGTTGAACAGGAGTTGTATTCCATAAAAACAAACTGAGCAAAAAACCAAAGTGTTGGTAGCGCTTTGCTTTGATTATAATGACGCACGAGCAATAGATAAGCAACAATGAACAAAACCAGGGAATGCTCTTATTGAATGCATTACACTTTCACTGCTTGAGCTGTGATGCTGCCAATTTAAATTGCGTTTATTAACTTAAGTTGAGCGAATAAATAACTTTCAAATGCTCATAACCATGAATTGATTTTATATAAATTAATAAATTTATTCCGTTGGTCAGTGAAAGTGTAAGCACGACGTCCTTCATTAATCTAGAATGTTTTTCATTCTTTTCATCTCTTTCTTTCAGAGAGCATACCGCAGCGGATAAAAGATTGCTATGATTCCCTCAATATTTCATTACAAATCAGTTCTTTTCCTCCTCGCTCTCTTGAACTGAATAGTCAGTACTGTAGATAGAAATGTCTATATGCGACTAGGAGAGGAAAGCTGTTGGAAGTACTACCTTGCTTGCAGATGTCCCCCTTTGGTCAAAGCTTTTCACCCTACTATTCAGTTTTCACACTCAAATCTCTTTAGGTGAATGTCAGTCTGACGCAACCCTGCTGGATTTCCTTAAGTTGAGAGTGGCAGGCTATTAAGCGGCAAGAGCCAAGGTCGGCGTCTTTACTGTTGCACAACTTGCTGGTCCACTTTCTCCTTTCCGTCCTTCCTCCTAGTAGGCTCTTCCAAAATCAGCTTATCTTTCATAACCTACTTAATGTCTTCCTATTTATTATCTTCAAAACTTAACTCTCATTCTCATTGAGTGCAATAATGCTTACATTCTATCTGTTGCAAGCTTTACGTCTTTAATATTTTTCAAGCTTGAATTATTTATATTTAATATACCATTTTTTAACATTAATTAGTGAACACTCTTTTTGAGCCCTCTGCTGCATAGAAAAAGAGAGCTTTTTGCTTTAATCTGTAATAATAAATTATAACTTATAATTAAACAATAAATAAGTAAATTATAGTAATCACAATTTTGTTGATTTGACGTTCTTTAAAACATGTCTTACATAATTGATACTATTTCATCATATATATATACATATATATATATATATATATATATACCTCATTAAAGATCTTGCCAACATTAAGTTTAGTATGTTTCCTACATACCTTTTCAAGGTTTCGAAGGTCAGCTCCCAAAGTATACCAATATATATATACATATAAAAATATATATATGTATATATATACTGAATAGCTAATATCACTGCTAAGAACACCCAGACTACTATCATAATTGTGAAGGCTATGCATGATTATGTTTGAGATCTAAATGTACCTCTCCATATTGCTGAAGCATATTATTATCAAAGTCTTTAGAAATTAGTTTACCAAATTGTATATCATTTACAAATTAAATTCCTGTTTAACCTTGTTTTTTATTGACTTTTAAAAGATATATATGTGAGTATATATACATGTGTGTGTGTGTGTGTGTGTGTGTGTGTGTGTGTGTTTGTGTGTGTACATGTGAGTAAGGGTCCCTAAGCTTTAGGCTTAAGATGTGTGAAATTGTGACTAACACTGTTTACAAATCTATTATGAATCATAATAAGTGAGTATAGTCACTTGTTACTAGAAATAGGAAAATAGTAGTGCAAACTCAGGGCATGGTAAAGAGTTCCTTACGCTAATATAACAACAGTCTTTAAATAAATAGATACTACACTCAAGTATGTCAATTCATAAATGCATGCTTTCTTATCTGGCATGCTGAGTACAATGCCGACTGATTTTGGGCGCTGTCCCTCATTAAGAACACAATTGATGCAAGTGTTTTGAAAGGAATAATTCAAGCGTCTTTAATAAGTAGTGTCCTTGTGGATGTGAAAATGTCCGCACTCAAAACCAAACACCGCACACACCATACCATGTAAGGCGTCATCAATCGCTTATGTTTTTTGATTTACTAATAATGAAGACTGTGTTGAATTTGTTTTCACAAGATTCTTTTTATCCAGTGCTTATTAAGTTCGGTTGCTAGGTAGAGTCACAGGCCTCAATGGAATTATACACATCACCAGCTAGTGCTTGCAAAAGAGACATGTTCGTTCAGTGTCATAGTTGTTTACGATTCCATTGATGTATAAATCCTTTACAGTTATGTTGCGTAATGCACCTAACCACCGGTCTGTATCATCAAAAATTCAAGCATAATCCATTGTTTGATAATACGCATTATGGTAGTAAAATCTCTTGCCTTCTATATTAATGAACACATTTCTGCATCTTAGATTATATTGAATTCCTTTATCTTGTAGATAAAACTGATGTCACTTGTGATCTCAAGGTCAACAGGAGGACAACGTCACTACTGGTTTATCAAGTCAGACATCAACGCATACGGATTGCAGTTTTAAACAAATTAAAAAGTGCAATGCGTGTTACCAAAGAAACATTTAATTTAAAAACCCTGTTGATGACAAAATTCAAAAACTGGATAAATTGCAATGTTATATGTATACTCCTGGAGTAATGCAGATGGTCATTTCACTAATTGTGTGGAAAATAAATAGTATTATTATTTGGGTGGACTGTGTGCAAACCATATTTACATCTTTTTTGCTAATCAGCATGGAACTCCTTGGAATAATATGGAATATGAAGCAACAGAAATTTATCAACGTCCTCTCACGAAGTAGTGCTTGCTCCAATGTTGAGACACTCAAAAATCACTTAACGCAGAGTCTATAAGGAAGGGGTAATGCTTACATCCTATCTGTTGCAAGCTTTACTTCTTTAATATTTTTCAAGCTTGGATTATTTATATTTAATGTACCATTTTTTAACATTAATTAGTGAACACTCTTTTTGAGCCCTCTGCCACATAAAAAAAGAGAGCTTTTTATATGATATCGCCCACTTGTCATCTGTACGATATCAGCGACTCATTTAACACATAATATTTAACATAGTTAAGCTTAACAAGTTAAATTTATTAACTTAATAAGCTTAATAAATTCAACTTGGATTTTTGAAAACTGTGAACTCCCTAAGAAGAATTATTGGAGCTCTGAATTAACGTCCTCAAATAAGTGTTAGATAACAAATGAATCACGCTTTTTAAAAGTATGAAATGCTGAAAATGTTAACACTGCATATTTAAAATAAGGATATTTTTTACACAATTTTTGTTTAAAAATACATTAAAACTTTGGAAATATAAAGTATATTAATTTAAAGACCTTGCCTTCAAAACAAAACTTACTAAATAACGTATATATATATATATATATATATATATATATATATATATATTTATTCAGAAAAATCACAATAAATAAACATGTGATGCAATCAATGAAGTTTAAATAACGTGATTGAAGTTAAAATCAATGAAAATAAACGTTACCTGCCTTCTCCATTACTTTTATATTAACTTCTTAGTTTTTACTTTGTTTGCTCTCTGATGACATACATTGAAAGGCCTCAGAGCATTTCCTTTGTTTTCCTTTTTTCATTGTGATTTAAACTTCATATATATATATATATATATATATATATATTAAAAACGGTCCGGCAAGGCAGATTAAACTTAAAATAAACTGTGACACATAAAAAGAAACATAACAAAGACTCACTTTTCAATATTTTGACCGTTATGACGGTATATATATGTATTCCGTGGTATAGCCGAAAGGCATAGGCACACGGCAATAAACCAAAACAGGTATATATATGTATATATATACGTTTCATAGTAAACTAAAGATATACAGTAAATAGACATACACATTTACAGTTTCTAATTTTCGGACTAACTGTCAGCAGGAGAGAAGAGAAAGGGATACCAAACGCATTTACGATGGGACGGTCAGAGATAACGGAAAATTAGAAACTTTATGTTTTTCTAATTACTCTATATCTACAGTTTCTCTAAAATACTTGTTGTTCTTTGTAGACTTTTTTTTTGTTGACAATGTATTATATATATATATATATATATATATAAAGAGAGAGAGAGAGAGAGAGAGAGAGAGAGAGAGAGAGAGAGAGAGAGATGAGAGAGAGGGAGAGTATTTAGTGACTTTGAGTCATTATACTATCTACTAATAAAACATTTAATGTTTTTTGACCGTTACTTCCTAGAGGTGGTAATAAGGCTTCGTTATTTTCTTTATCTCAACACACAGACGCTTCTCAATTTAACTGAAACAATACTGTTTACTTGAGAAATTTGAGGCAAAAATGAGTAGAGTTCTGCTGGTACCTAAAGACACTGAAGACTGTTTAGTATATCAATGATCTTGACTAATTCTAGCCTTTGCATCAATAAAACCCATCTTACAGGTATTTCTGTTATAAAATGCCTGCTTCGCGGATGACAGAATTCTGGCTCAAATGACGTCTGACTGAGTGTTTGTTCCGCGAGAGTGATTTGGGCGAAGAAGTATCACTAGGGGAGGGCGATGGACGTAATGGTGCGTGCAAGGCCGCAAAGGACATGGTCTCCTTGGGTTACACTGAGCCACCAAGATACACTATCTGTCCTCAAAGCATGCTTTTTCCTCCAGTTATATCTCCACGATCAAATTATATTATTGCCGAAGGTAAGTCATCCATCTGGAGATTTACTATTATCTTCCCTGAAACGATTATTTTCCATTATTAAAATTAACATCAACCTATTTATCAAAGTAACAATCTATTAGTTATAGAATTCATTTCACAACTTCATATCCAACTTGTGCTGATGCCATCTGTAATAGTATATTACTCATTTATATAGTAATGACTCATATTGTAATTCAGTGTAGCAATTCACTTAACTGGCATACTTCAATATATTAACGACGTGACGTATATTCTGTTATGCTATATACATAACACCGTCAACTAAACCTGAACAGGAACTTATGTTTCTACTTACAGATTAGGCTCCTAAGACCCGTTAGGACCTACATGAACGCAGAGTACAGACAAGATGAAAAGGTCATGCATAAGATAGTTTGCACTTATGTAGTACCTACTAATAAAAAATGCCGAATTAGCCTCGTGGTATCTTACAAAAAAAGAAAACTCATAACTTGCTGCTGAAAAACAGTTTGAAGAAAAATACCCCAAAATTTCAGAATAGCAACTTGGTACAAGTACACTTGCAATACAGGTGGATCTGAAAGCTTGCCTTCCAAGTACGTCGGGTTGACTACGACGATGTTCTCTAGAAAATTAACTCTTCATTTGACTGCTGTAGCTCCAAAAAAAAAATGGCCTGGAGAAGCGCAAAACGCAGCTGATGATAGAATTGTTTGTACAGGGCATTGCTATTACCCACAGGGAAGAAAACGCAGAACAGCTCCAAATATTAGAGTCCCTATAAATAAACTAGAACACAAATTTTCCGAACATTTAAGCTAATAAGCGTGTTTCTTTGATCTATGTGTTACTATTTTTCTTTTTTGAACCCACAGTAAGAAATGGGAAAACAAGACTAAGATCTTTCAACCGTAACAAAGTTTTCAGTTGGGTTTTTGACTCTAACGAAGACCACTTGTTACGGTTGATAGATCTTAGTCTTGTTTCCCATTTCTTATTGTCGTTTGATCATTTATATATATATATATAATCAAACCACAATGTGAAGTGGGAAAAAAAGACTATGATCTTTCAACTGTAACAAGCAGTCGTCGTCTGAGTCAAAAACTCAACTCTGACGAAGACTGCTTGTTGCTGTTGAAAGATCTTATTCGTTTTTCCCATTTCATATTGTAGTTTGATCATGATTGTTATTTCACGTGTTTAAGATAAACGTGGACTAAAGCAACAAACAGAAAACTTTCAAAAACAGTATTTTCATATCTAGAACGTAGAAATAAAATAATTTAAGATATAAGTATTGCTACATATATGCATAAATCATATTTAGTCAGGTAAATATGAGCTAATTTTTCGAGTTACTTAAAAAGACTTACTATATAGTCAAGAAAACCTAAATAAAGGCAAGTGTTGCCCAATAGGCTCTCTGTTAGACGTGTCAAAAGTGACTAAAAGACACTGAAGGGCCATTGAAGCAGCCTCAAGATTATTAGTAGAAATAATATTAGTCACAGTTCAAACCACAGTTCATTCCTACTCATCTGAGTAACGGTCTAGTGAGCACATAGATGTGGAGTGAAATAGCACGGAGACGAACATAAACAAGTATTTGAGGGTCACTACATAAAAACATTTTATTATTATTCTTGAATGCCCGAATATTCAGATATGAATATCCGAATGACGAACTTCTTGAAAGTTCGTCATTTTGACACTTCTCTAAATTATAAATTGTCATATTGTCCCACAAATGGTTTTGTATTATTCACTAGCATAGCAAACAAAATTCCCTACACTCATCTTTTTTTCTCCTCCGTTTGACTAACCATGTTTGTTAATAAAAAGCAAATCTCTTGTACTGTATTAATTTAATATACATTATTGTTTTAAAATTGTATAATAAACTCAATGTTTTTGTTAGAACTGAAATAGGTTTACTGAGTCGTTCAAAGAGCTGCCAAGTTACATTGGCCTATCTTGTTAGACAGTATGTTTCAGGTATTTTTAGTTGTGTTTGTGGTATATACCTCTGCTATGTAATATTCCCAAGAGAGTATTGTCTGCGATATGAATGATTGAGGAGAAGAGAGCGGCACGATTGAGGCAGAAATGCTGCTGGACATGAGAGAAAGCAGAAAGGTGCGCTAATCAGGCAACACTTTCATCGCGCTCTGGTCTTGAGCTCTTAGAGCCACTTTTATCGTAATACAAGATATATCACGTTGTCAACATTCACTAGAGTAATGTGGAGCAGGAAATTTGTTTGACTGACTACAGACTTCGTAAAGAGGACTTTATAAAAATTACACAGAACACAAAAGCGTATGAAGAAGTCACTACTGTCCACATTCTAATGCAGTGCGTCATTAGGAAGAGGTAGGAACAGAATTGATGTACGAGAAATATATTTGGTCTGACACAAAGATAACAGGTTGAGTTCTGTCAGACTGTAATATTTTGATATATGCATATATATGTAAATCTTGGTAGCAGGCCTTCTTGAATACATATATCATTAAAGGTATCATACATAGGAGATACGTGGATCTTAATCTTCCAAAATAACAATCGTTATTCCATCAACCGAATCATATATTTCACCATTCAGCATGTTATACTGTTCACCAGCCATCATATGGACGCACATAATCTGCTCTTTCAAATTCCCGCTTATTTAAATAATCTAACATACAGTGTCATTAAGGGTTTCTAATTGTAAACCCAAATTAATTTTGTTACTACAAACTAAAAAAATTCTACTGCAAACCATTCTAATTAGGACCGCTGATAGAAAACTTGAGTGGGAAGGTGCTCTCCAGGTTTGAGAATAGATCTGAATAGTTCTAAAATTACGTTACTGTTTCTAATCAAATGTAACAAACGATTTATTTTCTTATATTTTTTTTATTTTTACTCGTATAGAGTTTCTCTAGATTTTGGATAATGTTGATCTCTTTGATCTCCTTGGTAGTAACATTGTTGTGCAATTTCTTGTGGGTTTCACAGCCTCAGTGATTACATTTGAATTCGTACACAGATAGAGTCCCTTTAGTGAAAAACTCCAGTTTTCGTGATCATTTCTCATAAATAGAAGGTTAATAATTGGCTTAGTAAAAAGTATTATTACATTTCTATTTCATTCATAATTTTAAATTTATTATATTTTTTAATGTATATCCATTCAATTTGTACCGTTGATGATCTTTTTTTTTACTTTTTTTTTTGTTTTGATAAATAATGCATGTATCATTCCAGCAGTTTCTTTAATCTTCTGTTTTGACTCAAAGTTTTTATTTCTTAAACCATTTAAAATAAGTCGTTAGAATATCCAGTATTACTTCCTGTTTTTCTGTTATTAGCGTAGTAAATCATTGAATTTTATGCTAATTTGAATGCTCTATGAATTATACATTTCATTGCATCGCTTTTATGGTGCTGTGGAGTTTACTCTAGACTATCAGGTTAAAGATTATACTGGTTTTTTTTTAAGCACCTACATGGAGAAGGTAGAATCAAAATAATTAATATCCTATCTATTCTTTGATTGTAAACTTAATACGAGGTTCCCCTTCGAATGCATTCTTAAAGTTACCGATCTGGGTTATGTTTACTGATTTTAGAATGTAGTCATCAGTACAACTGCAGTAAAAAGCGTATAATTGCCAAAAACACTAGAAATTGTTATTTTAGTATTAAAAAGTGAAAATAACTCTTGGTTCGTGTCCTAAAAACTCTTTAACAGGTAGAAGTTATTACGCCGAGTAAGGCGTAGGTGGAAGTATTGGAACTAAATGGGCCTTCTGTTGAATCACGTCGGCAAACCATGTGTTACTTCCTGTGAAATCCTTTTCAATGTCTTCAGAAAATAACTGTAATTCCGTGGCAAGATTGCTTAAAGGTTCTTTCAAAATAATGACAATGCCACCACAGGAGGCGTATGCTAGCTTCCTGACCCCACGGGCATGTGGTGACTGACGCAAACGTTTCACCTCACTCAAATATCTTGACCCATTATTGTTTCATTTTGAACATTTCTAAAAAGGCTGTGTTTTGTTAAAATTCCAACAATCACCAGGCGTTACACTACAATATGTTTGAGAATCCTGAAACACACTTCTCATGTATTAATAAATATATGATTTAATACTCTGTTGATAGTTAAGGTAGTAAAAGGAAAACATGTTTGAGGCTCAAATTTTTTGTAGGTTACGGTACTGTGATTTAATATGATCCATTGCATTGCACATGTTGAACATGAGTTTGAAAAACTAGTTACAATATAATTTGCAAGATTTTTTTAGCCCGTATTCTTACACTACAGTCTTTGTGAAAATATCTAGTTGTCGCGAGACTAAACATATGCCAATTTAAAAAGAATTATCCTAGATTTTCTAGACATTAGACTAAACTTTAATTGTTTAGACACATAAGCTCAATGAATTATAAGAATTTGGAATTTTGCATTGGTGCAGACAGTCACCCAGTGATGATATTGAGTAGTTTTTCACTGATATTGGACAAGTCAATGTACCATGAACACAAATGCAAGACATCAGAAATAGCTTGTGACAGAGATAAGAAGAACTAAATAAAGAGGTTATATAACATGAAGCCAAGTCCTTACTATAATTAATTTATCCAGAAAAACCACTTTCATTCAAAGCATAAAGAAGGCTCCAGTGTGAAGAATGGTTTGTTTGTAAATGCGTGTTTGGCATTTCTCATCAATCAAGTCACCATGTTTTTGAGAACACTTGATTCTTATCTATTTTGCAAGGAATATATAACATTTCACTGACAACTTGCTACAACATACACTTTTTTTGTTTTCATTGTTCAATTTCATTTTGTTTTCTCATTTGAGATGAAGTGCCTCTGAACCTATAAAACTCAGAGTCTTCCGACATCATAAAGGCAAAATAACTTGACTCAAGTTTTATCAAACCTGCATCTTTGGAGTAAGAAACAAATTCTTGTATGTGGTTTAGTTAGTGACTTGATATTAAACAACAAATGAAATTGTATTTGCGATGTTTCGAAGGAAGCAAAACGAGTGAGAGAGGATTGAATGTGTTAACTTGGTTATGCTAAAGAGAGGCTGCGTGTGTGACTCCTTAATATCAGGAAAGCCATGAATATTCCAATTGCAGCTAATATCAAGTTAGAGGAGTTCATTTAAAATATCATTGTCGCTAACGAATTAAAATCTTTATTCATAAGACACAATCCAGTTTGTTGAGGTCTCCCTAAGTTAGCTAATGAGGCCACTGACAGTGTTCCTGAAGGGCCCTACGAGCACCACACTTCCATATTAACAGCTCAACATATATTCATACATCCCGCTTTCAGTATATGTTAATTCAATTCATAATATAATAAGTAGGCTAATTGAGGTCAATTTAAAAATCCACTGCTTCATTTGTTAAATTAGTTAAAGTATAACAACTTAAAGTAGGTTACAAAGTCAAAACATGTTACATGAAATTTAAAGTATTTAGATGACAGTCATTACTGTATTATTATTATAGTAATACCAATATATTTTTTTATTCAGGGTTGAGGTCTTATGATTGAAACTACTTCTTGAACAAAGACTTAGTTTACAGTCTTAACTAATAATTTATGGTTCCATAGGATGTATATTTATTTAAAAAGAGTTGAGGAATATTAAATTGTAATGTTTTTGCTGGTAACCTTCAATATAGTTGGAATTTTGTACTGGGATTGAGGTATTTTCAATAATTAGTTTGATAGAGCCATGTAAACTACACAGTGAACTAAAATAATACACTCATTACTGTTAGTAATATTTATATAAATGTGTGTGTGTGTGTGTGTGTGTGTAGTGTGAATATGAGTACGTTATGCGTGTATATGTATTTCTTTGAGTTTAGAAATATAGAATAAATACCCAAAGCAAGTTAAATAAAGAGAGCACTCAAAGTCAAAGGAAAATATAAAATAGGTTAAAATCTTTCAGTAGATTTATGGTAATAAAGTGTTCTTTTTTCTCAAGTTCCAAAATTTCCTATGTACTAACTCGCAATTAAGCAAGTAATTTTGATGGTTGTTTCAGACACATACCGCTCGAGGAGCAAGCGAGGTCTGTTGGAAGGACCGATAAGTTTGGCTGAGGCAGAGAAGAGGCTCGTCGCAGAGATGGGAGACAAGTTCTGCATTTACGAGGACGTATGCGAGACGTACATCGCCCAGAAGCACGCTCGTCCCAACGAGGAGCTCGACTGGCAGAGTATATTCAGGTCGTACTTGCGCACCATTAAGCACTCCATCGAATTGTTATTCATTTCACAGTAAAATCAATCATATTCTGTCCTAGCATAACCAAAATCATAACCAGAACCTTAACAGTAGAACTATGAGAGCTATATGAACATATGTCTCATGTCTTCTAGTTAAGTAGTTGTTTCATGAAGACACTTATCTATGAAATGGCTATAAACAGTAAAAAAACACAATGAATGAATAAATGAATTATAAACAAACAAATAAAACCAAAACGCACCTCACAAACAGCTGTGGTAGCCAATTACCGGGTAACTTACTAATAATCTCAATTACTTTAAAAAAATTATCATTACCATTATTATTTAGATACTGATTTTCAATGCAAAAATGTTGTTTTGAAAAAACTAAAATATGAAAATAAGCCAATTAAACAGAACTTTTTATAAAAATCAGTGATTAATGTGATGTTTATTACATTTCTAGGGCCCCAATTAGACCTAGAATTAAAAGAAGTGAGTACATGTCTTCAATTCTTGGTTAAACGAATTTGGTTCTTTGCACATTAAATTGACTTGTCTTTGTCTGTGAATTGTAAGGAAGATCGAATAAGGCTGCATATTATGATATAGTATCAAATACCTACAAATGGCATACAACAAAATGTATTCTCCAATAAAAGTGAAAGTGTTCAATACGGGGGATAAAAACTCGTAATTTGGGCCAAAGGAGAAGAAGATTGGTCAAATCACAGGAGGGTGGTTGATATTCTTGCCAGTGGCAGGACAATATGATACGAAATTATTTCTTTTCGCTTCCAATTGGATGAGGGGTCAGAGGCAATTTCGCATGCAATCTAGTTACTGAAGGGTGCCTCGACCTGTCAGTCTGCCAGCAACACCTTCCCAAACCACCTAAATCGGTTCAAGCCAGTGACATGTTTGGTTGCTGTTTGCTTCAGTCAATGTCATTTCTATTCGTTGCCACCTTCCTTTAGCTGTTTATTTTATCACATTGTCAGTCAGTGGCAGAGACCTGACTGATATTAAGGGCTCCCAGACATTTTCTGATTTCACAGCCCTTTATGTTACTAACAATTTATATCAAACTTGCATATATAATTGCTCAATAAATTGCTATAAGTACATAACAATGGCTTATTCTTAATAATACTGATTAAATACACAAATATATTCGATTACTACATTTCGCAATAAATACTTCTAAACCAGAGTATGAGATTCAGAAAAGGGAATTCATATCATTCGACAAAAACAGTTGGTCTCCTTCAGAGTGACACAATTCAAACCATTGATGGTCACTGTTATTCTAGTTATTAAAATATACTATTTAATAATACTCTTAAATATTAATACGAGGTGTGTAAATAAAGTAGTGAGACTGATTTTTTTTAAATTTTCTATTCAAATATAATTACAATGTGATATTGTCACCTTTAAAATAGTTCCCTTCGGAAGCCACACAGCGCTGGAGACGGTCCTTCCAATCATTGTAGCATTGCTGGAACTCGGATTCTGGAATGGCCTTCAGCTGGTCGGTTACAGCAGTTTGTATGTTTTGTAGTGTCCCGAAATGAGTTCCCTTGAGGTGATTTTTCAATCTTGGGAAGAGGAAAAAGTCACAAGGACTCAAGTCTGGTGAATAAGGAGGCTGAGGAGCAACAGGAATGTTTTTACTGGCCAAAAACTCGTTTATTGAGATGGCAGTGTGACAGGGCGCGTTGTCGTGATGCAACACCCACTTGTCTTTGATGTTTGTCTTTGATGAACGGAGGTGTGATTCAAATTCAACTGTTCCCCGATCATTCTGACTTTCAAGCGTCGATCTGAACGCACAAGGTTCCGTACTCTGTTGACATTTTCATCGGTGTTTGCACTTGAAGGCCTTCCGCTTCGTGGTTCATCTTCAATCGACTCTCTTCCTTCTGAAAATTCCTTAAACCACCGAAAAACCTGTGCCCTTGATAAAACACGTTCTCCATAGGCCGGTTTCGGTTGCATTATGTCCAAGTCTGAAGCAAAATTTGATTGCACACCGCTGCTCAACTTTGAGGTCACTCATTTTTAAAACGCTCAAGAAAAAACCATTTCACGAAAACCAACGCTACGGACAAACAAATGACTGTGGCGAGTTCAGATTCATACTGGAGGCGCATCACACGTGCACCTGACGCTACTCAAGGCCACGCGTCTCCAGCGTTGCCAGATCGAAAGCGACGTTGCCAGTCTCACTACTTTATTTACACACCTCGTACCTTTTCTAATTATTCATTAAATTAATAACTGTATTTTAATTAGTCTACTAGAATTTTGTATGCACAGTAGTGTGAGGCACCGTTAAAAAGTATATAGGTAGACAATAGAACAATTCTAGAGTCATTAAATCCATTTCTAAGGGAACTATGAAGGGAATACGGACAATTAAAACTTTAATTTTAATTAATTTTGAAATATTAATTTTATTTAATTAATTCATGCGAACTACATCTTCTAGGACACTGCAATTTAAAACAAAAATCCGTAGAATACAACAGACGACTCCTGAATTTCTAAATAATCCTCTAAGTGACATAAATGGAGTAAGAGGGGTAGGACTCATCTTTAAAATGATCTATCATTTTAATTTGATTAATTTGATTATTATGTAATTATCAAATTTTATGAAAGGAATAATTAAAGTAAACGGAATAGTATATTGCAGTCTAACATTACTCATTGTTTCCTACATGTTGTGGATATTCAAAGTAGTAAACTTCAAAATCAAAGTACTTTTTTTCAAACAGTCACGACAGAGTCTTCATTCGAAAATATTTTTCAAAATTTAACCAGGCTGATTGATACTTTTTTGCTGCCATTACTATCAGTCTTACTAAATTACGATATGCTTCAAACCATCTACAATATACTAGGGTAAAACGCACATTATATTTCCATTTACCCCAGTATGAGTAAATAGCACACAATTACGGATTGCACAACTATTCTTTTACAATATGTTAAATGAACTATCTGTAATGTCAAATCTAAATACTCCTACAGTTGTAGTAGTTCTCTATTCAAGAATAACCAGAATTCCATTTATTTTCATGTAAAACTAACATAAAAACCATATACATTATCTCAATTGACTTGAAATGATATTAAGAATTTAAAGCTGTAGAGTGAAATTAGACTGTTACATTACTGGAACACCAATAATGCATTACTACAGGAGTTTGGCAAATTAGGTATTGTAGGTACAGTTCAACTCTGAAGTAAAGAAAAATAAACACTGGTCTATAACAATAATAGAACTTACTCGGAGGACTGTCCAAGAACTTAGAGAATCCAAAATTATTACATTTTAAAGAAAAGATTATCATAGCCTTTTGTAATTTTTGAACATTACAATTTAGGAAAAAAAACAAAATATATATAACACCAAAGAAAAAAAATTAGAAAATACTACAAAAATCCACTTTGATATTTCCCAAAATTGTCGTTATCAGGAAAGAAGACGTGAGTCACTTCAGGAGCAAAGCAGCATTGAAAAATGCTTCGTAATAGTTGTACTGATACAGAGAGGAAAAAGAAGAAAAACTAAAGTAACTAACAAAAATGTATTCATATAAATAAAAAAAAATTAAAATAATAAATAATAATAGCAAAAAGTAAAATAGAGGATAGTAACAAACTCTTTATAACAGTGTCCAGCCTATGAGCGCCAGGGAAAAAGTGGCTATAAAGAAGGTGAAATCGCTAAGGTCACTCTTAGGCCTGAAATCAGTCGGTAAGACTCTGCTATTGATTAAATTAGTAGAATAGCCACGCCCAAGTAATTTATTTTAAAAGTGGAGTTTGTGATGTGACAGGTCAAGTGGTGTCTGCAAGTTTTATAGAGACGAATAAAGGGGGATCTAAGAATAGCAATCTTTACATGAAGAAGATGTTAACTCTGGAAGTGAAGAATATCTTCAGCATTGGGGGGTTTTATATAGGCAAATGTGGACAAAGAACCAGTAGTAGTAGTAGTCAAGAAAAGAGATGACTGCTAACCTGACATGAAGAAGTAATAGAGGAACAAAAAACTGGAATGAAGTAAGGAACTAATGCTAACCATGAAGCAAATAAAAAAACATTTGGAGTGGCCTACCTAACCATACCACAAGTAAACGTAATTCAAACTCGTTAACCTTTATTTGACCATATAAATTTTATAATAATTGTTTTATAATAATTTCACCATCTTTATTAGGATGTTTAGAGTAAAAATGAACGTTTTCTGGGATCCAACATATACAATAATGACCATTTTGTCCACCTAATTCGGACGAAAATGTGTTCAGTTTTATGCTAACGTACTATTTTTGGGTAAAATTCTAACACAATCTGTTAAAGGATGTAACTTTAAATATAAATAAGGTCATTAGAACTGTGCTCATAAAGTTTCAAAATTAGCTGTTGGAATAATTTTTACATTTGACTACAAAACTGACCTCTCGTTTCAAGATTCAAAAAATCGTAGTTTTTTAAAGTTAATCCTGCTGTCAGTGTTATAATAATCACAAATTTATCAATCTGAACTCAGTAATTTATGAGAGATAAGAATGTCAAAAAACTATTTTGGTAAAAACTGTAATTTTCTATTATGCAAAATTAACCAGCAGCAATACAAAACATTTAAATCTGAAGTTGATCGATCAAACGATGTGGCCTCTAAGGCGCCTATAAAAAGTCAAAAATGGACTTTGATGAGCACAATGAATGTTATATTTGTCAATATCTAGAGGTCAATTGTTTCATGATCATTATACATTGCTTGTACAAAAGTAAAAATATCATCAACTATTGGATATAAAGAAATAGAAGAAAATGACGATTGGTCAGGAAACTTAGGAAACAATAACGAAGTGAGACATATTGTCTATATAGCAGCTACTTTTATTTGGAGGTAATCACTACTCTTAAAATGAACTATGCTAACTGAGAAATTCAGCAAGTGTGACAAGAAATGTAGTAAAAGTGGGAGTGTTTACGTGGGAGTTCTTTACGATTAAAAGAAAAACGAGCGGCATTTACATGCTTACAGTGGTCTATGGAAGTGTACAGTGAATTAACATCCATGCTAACCATGAGTGGGAAAGATCAAAATTAGTGGGGTGTGAGAGGCAATAGAGGAAAGAGAGAAAGTATTGTTATAGTAGGAAATCGAATTGAAATGATAGGCAAGTCAACAAAGACTGACAGTCTTATTGAAGACAACATAGCTGGATGCCAGTTGCCTACGAGGAAACGGGGAGTCAGACACTTCAAAAGGTTCATGTATGTTGGGGAGAGGATAGAAACATATCGATGATAATGAAAGGCAATGAGTTGGGTATCTGTAAATTTACACTCATATTTTTATAGACCTACAATGGGGTACACGAAAAAATCATTCGGAGAACTATTATATATTATTCCCTGAAAATGAAAAAATGATAAGAAAAAAAAATTATCAAGAAAGTCGTTTTAATTAGAAATAGGGAAGACATTATATAATATATCATGAACCTCAATCCAATCAGATAGTAAATATATACCTAATGTATGTATATATATATATAATTTTATACATTTGGTTTTAATTTTTATTCAACATTATTGATAGAAACTATATTATTACTTGGTAAAGTTAGTGCTCTTTATATTAAAGATTGATTGTCCCTTTAGGTATAGTAATATTTAAAGCAATCACCTATACAAATCAAGTAAAAAAATGAATGATTGAAATATTTTTATTGCATAAAATTTAAAAAAGGCCTTTTGCAAGAATGAAATTCGTTGAAATAATTGTATTTAGTTTTAGTTTGATGTGGAAAGTTGTGCCGCCGGCAGAGCCGTGCTGTCACAGCCAGCCTGGACCGGTTTATCTAGAGAGTCTTTCTGCACTCTTGATTTAGACACATAATACCAGTTCTAATTAGAAGTAAGAGTCCACGGATTTCTTTTTTTAGCGACATGCTTTTCAATCGACTCCTAGAACTCGATGCTCAAATCTCTAAACTAATGAAGAAGCCTTGTGATATTCTCCATTATTATTAATACTATCTACTGTCTGCATAAATGAAGATGTTTATCAGTTGTTTTGGGAACGTCCGTTAATGCAATTTCATGGCTCTTAATAGCCAAATTATCTATCATTATCTAATTAATTTAATTTGTTTGTTCAATCGTGATGTGATAGTATTCAATTATTCAATTACTGACTTAATTGAACCATCAGAATTTTAATCGAGTGAACTACTAACATTAAGTTTTTCTGAATTATTAATATATCTTAAATGTTCCATTAACGCGTTATTTTTTATAATAAATACTTAATTTTAAATGTATAATTTTCTTAACAAAATAAATTTATAAGTGTAAAAAAATAAATTTATAAGTTTAAAAAAAATAAATTGATTAAAGTTAAGCACATTTTTTCCTTTATAATACTCGAAATGAAAAAGTATAAACGTAAAATTAAATAACAAAAAATTCATATATATATATTGAATTATCATTATTCTATTTTTATAAAAAAAAAGTAATTAATTGTAATTCCTTTTAGCTTTGGCTGTTAACAGATAAATAATTGGTCTAACCACTTGATGATATCTAATTGGTCCAAACGATTCCCAGTTCCGCTATTAGCACATAGTTAACATGAAATTCATTGTAACAGACAGACGTTATAGCTCTTTCTGAAATTCACATCACATTAAGATAGTGCACCTAAGTACACAGTCACTAAAGCAACAAGCAAAGTTAAATCATATCGAGTGACCTTTAAAATCTTTGTCTGCACCACTCTAAAATGCGGGTTTCAAAAAGCAGTGCATTTTTGATTGTGTGTTGCAACTGTCGGTCCCAAGCCTGTTCGATATCAGGTTCTCTTTAATGATCCATAATCTAAATACAATTGAGCTGTTAAGAAAAATGTTTGACTCCCAATGCAGAATTAACAGGCAGTGTGGCTTACCCATTACCACAATGGGTAACAAATAATAAATGAGCCATAATCCCCCCCTAGAACAGCACTAATAGGTGAAAACCTTATGGTGTGGACGTTGGAAAAGAAAGAAGATGCTCTTCACAATGCACAATATTTGGTAAGTGGAACCACACGCATGGACCTACAAACTCTACTCTCCTATCGGTCACCATTGGAACGAATGTACAATAAATAAATCATAAATTTCTAAAAGAAATTCATCATGTTCATTACTCATTATAATATACCAAAAAAAGCTAATATTTTGTAACTATATACATTCTTCTAGATCCTAGTAAAATAATGTCAACCATTATATTAGAATCAACGAGGGTGAAGCTAATGTTCAAGAGCTGGTATCATTATAAAGAGCTGTTTTTGTTCCCTAGTGTAAGAGTAATTGTTCAAGTGATTATCCTGATAATAATTTCTAACTAACTTGCACTTATTTGACATAAACACGAGAGAAAATTATTCGTATTATGTTTAATAAGGTATTACAGTTTATATCAACTAAGTTCTCTACTTAGTATTTCTTACTAAGAATTCTACAGCTAGTGACAAAAAAGAATATAGCCGTATAAATTTATTTGTCCTGCAAATAATGCAAATCAAAATATACGGTATCAGTAAGTGTTCATGTGTATATTACTACTTATGCCTTTTTTTAGCAGGGTAGACAGTTAAGTTCTTCAGGGTGCACAATGTTAAAGATTATTACTGTATGAATCTGAGTAACGCATGATGTTGGACTACCGACACAGAATGAAGTTATTAAAGTAAGTCCCAAGAGTAATATGTGTGTTCTCCTGGTAACTGCACAGTAAACAAAACAATATACCAATACTTCCTTATAACACAGTGGTGGGCAAACTACGGCCCGCGGGCCACATCCGGCCCTTTGGTTTTTGAATCCGACCCACCGAAGATTGGTACATGATTTAGGTTTGATGTAAATGATTGTATGAATTTTATTTTAACTCGCAATGAAGTGAATTTCAACATCAGGTGGTGCAGTATAACACTTTTAGCTTTCGTTCTTCTTTTACAGGTCAAATTATTTAAGTCTGATAAATGCTAACAAAAAACCTAAAGGTCCCACAAAGGTGATGAATATCTCAGATCTGTTCTGAGAATTACCCCAGACTTCGATGCTATATTTAAAATTTGTGATCAACAACACTGTTCTCATTAAAAGAGTATATTTATACATCAATCATTTTTTCGTTTTTGTTTAATACGTACTGTTAACTAATACTGTTTTTTATATTGTATCTTGCGCTGAATTGGCCCGCCTGTCAGATGTTTAAATCAATGTAGCCCACCTGTCAAATTTTAAAGTTCATGTTGCTCGCAAGTCAAAATAATTGATTTAACAGTATAAAATTATTATTCAATAAATAAGTTATATAGATGTACTAGTCATAAGTCATTTACTAACCGTGTTAAAGTTGGATCTTTTTCTGATGTGTTTCTGTTACAGAAATTACGAAGAATACCCGGTTGGCAAGAAGGACTACTACTTGTTGAGTGTGTTTATGGGGGATATCGTCAAGTCGAACGCACTGTGTCAGGGTCTGGCAAAGCGAGGGAGAAGCTGCTACAGCAGATCGAGTGTTCGCCGTAGCAGAACGTCCAGAGTCAACAGGAATGGCTCCACTGCGAATCCCAGATGAAACCACACACCATAAAAACCTTGTACATTCACTTAATTTGCTGTATATATAGTTGTTTAATACATAATGTTAATATAAATCACTGCAATGTAAATATTCCAAATCAATCTGTGAGGGAGCGATACAGTTGCGTTGATTCAAAGATAATCTTTAGAAATTTATAAATATTGTTTTGGCGGCTACTGAATCCGCCAGAGTAGCAAACAAATGTACTTTTGTTTGCTATAACGAGCACTTTAGGGTCTACAGGAACGCTGCCTAATGTCATATTAGAAGACTGGAGTGCAATGGGATTCATCCACAAAAACTTTAGTCACCAAGTGTCCCCCATTTTAAGTACAGCCTCTGGGGTTGATCAGAGGAGTATATATTGTAATTATATTAAAATAAATAGATAATCTTGAAATATTCCATTATAAAATAATACTTGACATGTAATGTAGTTTACTGCATAACAAAGTATATATTAAGTTCATAATAAAGTGTATCCAATAGACACACAAACACATATCATCAAAAAATACCTCAAAAAAAGACCCTGAAAACATGAAAACCGACAAAGGTTTAAATTAAAATCTTATTTGATTTAATTTTGAAAATAATTTGTTCATGACTTCTAAACGTTATTTATAGTAAAAGAAAAATACTTGGAATTCATTTTGAGAAGTAGATTGTCATAAAAACTAAAGAGTTGAGTGAGTTGTATTTCTAGATTTGAATAATTAGACATAATATCATATTCATATGAAAAAAAGACTGTAATGGAAAAAGAAGACTGAATAATCCTATTAGACTTTCGCATCACGTTATTCAAATGCATGCTACTTGCTCTTTCAATTCGTGAGCAGAATAGCCACAGATTAAGATATTTTTTTCTTATTTTTGTTTTCCTGTTTAATTTGCATGTGTGAATTTGTTTACACAGAGTAGATCCCTATTTTGTTTAACAGTCAAAAATGTTGAATAAGAACCAATAAATTTAAATACATTCAACGATAAAGAACAATTTAAAGTCAATTTAGTGAAAATACTGCTGTACTTTAACAACAAATTAAGCGTTTTAATGAATATCAAAAAGAAGATGGACATCTAAAGGGCATTTAGTTGACAATTTAGATACTAACTTTGCAAACGTACTAATTATGCAAACATACGAAGTTTCTTGGATAAATAATTATTATCACTGACAGTGGCCAAAGTCACGTGTAATCTTACACACTACATTTGTGTGCACAATTAGGTTAAATTTGTTAGAAATGTACCGTCAAGTAGAAAAGATTTGTTCTCTCAATATTACTTTCAGACAAGGTTGACATCTCTTTACTTCTAGGTTATATTAGATTTACTGTAAACTTGTATACAACAAGTAACCTCATTCCCATGGACTATCACTTTGAACATGTTATTTAATTCATGATTTCTTAAGGCTCCCTATTCAGTGGAATAAATGTCCTCATTATGCATTAGATGTCCTCATTAAATAGTAGATTATGCAGCTTTCATAGACTTAGCCCACTGCACTAGATTTTGTTGTCTCTAATTGTTTAATGTCTTCTTTAATTTTAGATTTGAATATATATATATATATAACAATAACAATTATAATATATATAACAATAATATATAACAATTGAATATAGTGAAATAACAATCAATGATCAAACCACAATAAGAAATGGGAAAACAAGACTAGGATCTTTCAACCGTAACAAGCGGTCTTCGTCAGAGTCAAAAACCTAACTGAGTTGGGTTTTTGACTCTGACGAAGACCGCTTGTTACGGTTGAAAGATCTTAGTCTTGTTTTCCCATTTCTTATTGTGGTTTGATCATTTATATATATATATATATATATATAAAATAAGACTTCCAATAAACATGTGAAACAAAACCTAACATCCACCAAAATAAGAAATGAGAAAAAAAGCTAAGATTTTTCAACCGTAACAAGCTGTCTTCATCAGAGTCAAAACTCAACTCAATGTAAAATCAACAATAACAAATTCGAAACGGTACAAAAACCTTTTGGCTAAAACGAGGCGGATTTAGTGAAACAGATTGAATTCGTTTCCCTATTATAGGTCTTTATTGAATTTACTAAGTAATAAACATACATATAAACAGATCATTATCATGTTTTATTTTTTATTTGTAAATAATATACTGTTCTTTATAAAATTTTTTTCAAGAAAGACATAAAATGACAGAGTAGAACAGTTGGAGTGAAAAACAAAGAAAGAGCTGACATAACATCTCTGTATCGATTATCATCAGAAAAGAAGTGATTGACTGGATGGCTAAGTATGAACCACTTCTCCCTTCAAGAAGTCGGATTCAAAACTATCGAATTTAATATATATATAAGTTACGCGTGTCCGGGTAATGAATAGGTTTTTAAAAAAAAGGAATTTAAATAAACTAGCTCGCACGTGATTGAAGACAAGAATCGAGTTTATTAGTCAGCTCCTTCTGTTTATAGGAGAGGCAATGTTGATACGGACTTCAACCCTCTAGTCTCTCGCTGCCCCCTCCCAGTCCTTATCAACAATGCTCTCCGTACAAGTGTCTGAGTTATATCATAAAATAACAAAACAAAACTTGACTCTAAACATAAGAAATGAATATAATGTTTTAACATTCAAAAATAAAATGACGTCCACACAAGTAACTGAATTAACATTGTTTATAGAAATTACAGAAATAACAAAAGATGAACTTCTATGATTATTTGTACAAAACAAAAATAACAAAATTAACAAAGGTAAACACACATAACTACACTATATCGTTCGCACCATTGGTGGGATTTTCCTTCTCACCCGTCGCAGTTCCTGAAAATGAACTATTTCTTGTTTCAGGGTGTCCGTTCCTATCCTCCATATCTGTGCTCTGTACCGTGGTAACGTTGCGAGTACTTCGTATGGCCCTACGTATCTCGGGTCCGATTTCCTTCGCTTCTGCCTATTCAGTTTATATACGAAGTCCCCTTCTTGTATCAACCCTACTGTTTCTTCTGCTTTCCTTTGATTATATTGCTTGGTCCATCTTTCTTTTGCTGCTTTGACTCTATTATGTAACCTTTGTGGATCCGCTTCCTTTTTCCGCAATTCAAATGGTGTTGCCTCTGTGGTCGAGTGAATACTACTGTTGTATGCTAGGACCGCTCTGGCCATTGCCACATGACCCTTTATGTTTTTTGCATCAGCCAATAACTGCAAGTGTTCCGTTAGAGTGTTATGTAGTCTCTCTATTGCTCCGTGGGACCTTGGATGACCCGGTGTACACCAATGGGGGTTTATATTGAATTCTTTTAACAGGGTTTTTATTTATCTATCGCTACCTTTAAGCCAAAGTCCCTTATTCTTTTCAGCACCCTTGTAACATGTTCCTTATGCTCTTCTATTGACTTACTGAACACTATGATGTCATCCATGTAGATTTGCGTAAAGTCTTCTCCCAGTCCTTCAAGCAGTTCATCCATGAGGCGTTGGAACGTGGAAGTGGAAGGCGCATTCTTTAGGCCAAAGGGCATCCTCAAAAATTCGAAGTGGCCTCTATCGAACGTAAAGGCCGTCTTCTCGACATCTCTCGGGTGCATCCTAATCTGGTGATACCCGGCCTTGAGGTCGAAGGTACTGAATACAGTTGCTCCTGCCATATGGTCGAGTATGTCTTCTATCCTTGGCAGAGGGTATCTTTCAAGCTTAGTGTACTTATTTAACTCTCTAAAATCTACTACCAACCGGTATTTAGGGGGTTTACCCTCCTCGACCTTTTTCGGGACCAGCCAAATAGGGCTCGAAAATTGCGACTTAGACCTCTGTATTATGCCCTGGTCCAGCATTTCCTTTATTTGCTCCTGCATTATCTTTTTCAATTGGTGTGGGTACCTTCTAGGTTTCACGTAAACAACTGTACCTTCAGGGAGTTCTATTTGGTGTTTGACCCTACCTGTAGCTGATAACCTCTGTCCTTCACTATAGAATACTTTTTCAAATTCTTTCATTAATTCACTCACCTGATGTTCTCCTGGTATCACTTTTCCACAGTTTACCGTTATTCTCTTCCCTGGTTTAACTCTCCCTTCCACGAAGTATTTCCTTTTTCCTAGTTTAATGTCCCACTTCCCTCTTTTACACTCAGGTTTTGCATTGATTCTCTCCAAAAAGTCGCACCCTAGAATAACTCCATATTTCTGGGTCTCTAAGTGGGTCACATGCACTTTCATCTCCAAGGTCTCTCCTATTAATTCTCCCATCTCTACCTGTAATTCGCCTACCAGGCTCTTCCTTCCTGCCATGGTGACCAAGGTGCAGTTGCACGGTGTCAGCCCTGAATAATTGTCCATCCTTTTTGCCACTTCATTGTCCATAATTGTGCTATCTGACCCTGTATCTACCAAACACTTAGTCTTCCATTTGGGAAAAAAAAAAATATAGGGAGCTTACCTCTTATGCTATTCCTCTGTTGCTCGCCTATATACCTCTCGCCTAACCTTCAATCCTTCTTCCTCTTCTCTCGACTAGCGATCCTCCCACCACGAGTCTCTTCCAGTGAAGGCCACTTCCCTCGCTCGTACCAGCGCTCGTGTCGTTCTATCGATGTCTCTTGCTCCGACCCTGTTGACTCTGATGAGCTCCCGTCCTCTGAAGAGCCTTCCCCTTTTTGTCTTCTCCTGCCCCACATCTTCTCCCGCCGGGTTGTGTTAACTTCCATGGGCTCATCTCTTGGTGTTGGTCTATACTGTTTCGTTCGTGGTCTCTCCTTGCGATATAAATACGGACACTCTCGCGCGAAGTGACCGAGTTCACCACACTCCCAACATCCTCTTCTTACTGGCTTCTCTCTTCGCGTGTAGCCTCCCACTGCCTCATAGCTGTTCCTCCTGGCTTGAGATCTTCTCTCTTCAAAACGTCCCCGTGGCTTCCTCTCCTGTGAATACCTCCCTTGTCCTCGATCCTCATAGGCTCTTGCTCTGAATTGCCTATCCTGAGGTACTCTCCTCCTGGTCACAACTGCCCATCCTCCTTCTGACTTCCCTCTGTATATAACACCGTTATCTTCTCGGTCCATTTCTTCCTCCCGGATGGCATTAATTGTCTCCTCGAGACTAGTGGGCTTCATGATACGGAGGGCCATTCTCACTCGTTCTGGAGCTGCCTTGAGGAGAATTTCACTGGCTATCTCTTCATATATCGTCGTTCTCCATTTCGCTTCTTGACTGTCTGTGCACTTTTCATTTATCTTCATAGTTAATTTCCTTGTCGCATCCCCCAATCTGCGCCCGAACTCACCGCAGGTCTCACCATTCTCCTTCCGCATTTCAAAAATTTTTAGCGCACTTCTAGCTACAGGCTTTGCGGCTCCAGCATATCTGTCCTTAAGGGCTGCTCGCACCGCACTCCACTCCGCACAAAACGTAAGTCCTAACTCCAGCATCACCGTAAGGCTGACCCTGGCGAGGAAGTAGGTCTTGATGTTCTTGTCTGTAGCTGGGTCTAGTTGAGTTGTGACTAACTGCTCGTTGATGGAGTCCATTCTCTCTATGAACAAGTCCAACTCTCGAGCATCACCCTCGAACCTCTTTATCGAATCTAATAGGTTCATCAGGTACCCTGCTTTTGCTACTCTCGCTTGTTCTATTTTCACTGCGAGCCTAACATCGGCTCCTGTTGTCTGTTTACTCGTCATGTTGGTTTCTACACTGGACACAACACTACACTATTAAACAGTTGGCGAATGATTCCGGATTTCGGCACCAGTTACGCGTGTCCGGGTAATGAATAGGTTTTTAAAAAAAAGGAATTTAAATAAACTAGCTCGCACGTGATTGAAGACAAGAATCGAGTTTATTAGTCAGCTCCTTCTGTTTATAGGAGAGGCAATGTTGATACGGACTTCAACCCTCTAGTCTCTCGCGGGCCGGCGTCTCTCGCGGGCCGGCATTACTTATACATCAGCGTGCAAACCACAGTAAGAAATCAGAAAAGAGACCTTCCAAACGTAAAATGCGGTCTTCGTTAGAGCCAAATCCTTATGGTGAGATTAGTTCAGATTTGACTCTGACGAAGACCGCTTGTTACAGTTGAAAGATCGCAGTCTTTTTTCCTAATTTCTTACTGTATTTTGGACGTTGATTTCTGTTTCTCGTGTTTATTGTGAATTCTTGTTATATATATATACATTCAATGATCAATCCAAAATAAGAAAATGGGAAAACAAGACTAGGATCTTTCAACCGTAACAAGCGGTCTTCGTCAGAGTCAAAAACCTAACTGAGTTGGGTTTTTGACTCTGACGAAAACCGCTTGTTACGGTTGAAAGATCCTAGTCATGTTTTCCCATTTTCTTATTGTGGTTTGATCATTGATTGTTATTTCACGTGTTTATGTGAATTCTTTATATATATATATATACTTACATATATGAGTAGGAGGATCTAAATACTTATAGAGTAATATAAATACTATCGATTTAGTATATATTGGTTTAGACAATTTCCAACAGAATATAGTCATTCATAATTCTTGCTTTAACGTTTACTGGAAGAAATTGCAAGATATATTAAACACTTAATACGATAAGTAAAATAGTAACATTCATAAAACTATACAAATAAATGAAAATGAAGGATATTATTTATCTTATTTGAAGGCTCAAGCATTGACGTCGAACGACTGCTGGATATATATATATATATAGCACCATATAAAATAAATTACCAGACATAAACTTCTTACTTACTAGAACTGTCTGAATTACCAGACTTATAACTGTTAGTGTGTTTAAGAACCCCATTACTTTTGGGTTTTGTAAATATTGTTTAGTGTATTTAAAGATACATTCTTTTGGGCAACATTAGAGCATAGAAATGCTATTGAACATACATAAAATATAGTATTAAATATTATATTCCTACAAATATTTCATAAACATACAATATCAAATAAATAATACTGCATTAACAATAACAAATATTTGACATATAGTTTTTTTTTTTTTTTGTCAGAAAACAGCATGCTCCACCCGAAGGCACCACACGCATCAAAATCTTCAATGCTACACCAACAATCTCCATCATGCTTTGCAAATACAGCTTAAACAACAACAAAATAACCACAATGACAACAGAGCACACAGATAATACAGGCTATCATAATCAACCCAGTAAATTAAAATATTTGTTAACCACTTCCCCGAAGGCACCGACTAGGCCCTCCTCCAACAAAGCTGCAACACATATAGTCTCACGATAATTTAAGGTATATAACGGAATTTATTCAAAAACTTTTGGTTAACAACATAGAAATATCTTACTCAAAGCAATTACTCTGGCTTCCTTCTTAAATATAGATGGAGTTCATAATAGACACTATCAAATTGATTTATCAGCAATATTATATAGATAAATTAATCCAAAAACAATAGAATGGATTATAGCAATACAAAAAAGAAGAGTAAATAGTATACTTATTAGATCTACGACTACTTAAATTGTGAGCATTAAAGACTATCCTCGAGTGATGTGCATCCTACGGTTCTGATCAGTTGTTGCATGATAAATAATGAAGGTTATGATAACCAAGGAGATGCAGATAACCTTCTTATTGTATGAAATGAATGGTGATGGTACAGCCTTCTGATTAAGCAGCATACCCTCAATTTTTGATTGATGGGTTAAGGAGAAAGTTCAGGATATATATCTACCTAAAATCGTCCTTATACCTATCTCAAGAAGAATAAATGCAGGTGCGAGAAGCACATTTATTAAAAATGTTAATCTATAATGGTTCAAAATATGAACCTAGCTTTATAATCTCTTTAGATGAAAGACTTATTGGAAGGGCCGTATAACGGATACATTTTCTACGGACACAGAAGCAATATTCTACTGTAAGATATTCTGGTTAAAGTATCAATTCTTAACACCAAGTCTATACTTTGACTATTCAAAAGTATTATTACTGCTATGATAAAACGGGTTTTATCCAACCATTTTCCAGTGTCTATATATGAATATATTAATGATCAAAACACAACTGTAATGGAAAAACAAGACGAATGTTTTTGGCTCTAACGAAGAGCGCCTTTTACGGTTGGAAGATCTTAGTATTGTTTTCCCATTTCATTTTTGGTTTGTCATTGATTGTTATTTCACGTGTTTATGTGAAATCTTTATATATGTATGTATATATATATATATATACTAATTTGGGTGTTATCAATCGGGACTCGGTCAAATTTTCTAGCTTCAAAAATCAAACTCTCATTGCAAACTTTTCGGTTTTATTTTAAAACCTTTTTCGTAGGCAGAAATAGGATTTTTTGACTAAGGAAACGAAATTTACATTATTTAAAGAAACAACAATCTTCTTATATAAACCCAAATGATATAAAATTATTGAATCTCTTAATATATATCATTTGGATTTATATAAGAAGAATTCTATCAAACAGTCGTTAGGTTATTGAATCTGATATATATACACTTAAAATAACTGTGACACATAGACTGAAACATAACAAAGACTCACTTTTCAATATTTCGATCGCAATGGAGGTCGTCCTCAGGGAAAAAAGTGAATTGACGGAGGGACGACAGTCAACTCCCTCCGTCAATTCACTTCTTCTCCTGAGGACGACCGCCATTACGGTCGAAGTATTGAAAGTTAGTCTTCGTTATGTTTTTGTTTATGTGGCACAGTTTATTTTAAGTGTAATCTTTCCTGCCGGACCATTTTGCGTTTATCATGGTATATATATACTCACTACTATATTTTGAAGCCCTCGTCATCAGGAAGATAGATATGAATCGATCCGAAGACTAGAAACGACTCCACAAGGCAATAGAAAAATATACTATATATATATATATATATATATATATAAATCTGATACAGTTTTCAAGAATACTCTGCCAAATTACATGAAATAACGTATATAATAAACCACCAAAACTCAGAGCCTACAGTAGATTTTGGATACGGTAGCAGTTTATTTACTAAAATAAATTAAATTTCAA
The DNA here is from genome assembly GCA_026182355.1 of Hermatobates lingyangjiaoensis. Taxonomy (NCBI): domain Eukaryota; kingdom Metazoa; phylum Arthropoda; class Insecta; order Hemiptera; family Hermatobatidae; genus Hermatobates; species Hermatobates lingyangjiaoensis. The sequence continues at coordinate 1,834,847 of JAPFBL010000014.1, read as the reverse complement.
TCATCCATCTTAAAATTAATATTAAAAAATTCTTCCATATTAAGTAAAAACAAAGACTGATAGCTTTGATGCAAAAGTTTCTTTTTTTACAAATCTACTTGTTTCCCATTCTTTTAACTTTCCTTCACGAGTAACTACTTAATTATTCATTCTCTCCCTACCAACAGTATTATCCAGTCAATTAAATTATGTATAGGTGATTACCATTTTCAATTTCAAATAAAAACTTATCCTTGCAATGGGTAATTACTTATCCTCCTTCAGTATAATTATTAACTAAATTTTTTTGAAACTAATATTTTTGGTTTAATTCTTTCCAATAAAATTAAATAGTTTTTTATTTACGCCTCTGTCCCAACTTCATGATCAGACGTGATTTTTTACAAACTGAAAGTCATTAGTGCAAACCATCTATTTTATAATGAAAAAACTAGTAAATTATAAAATAACATTCATAACTGATTAAGTCATAAATACTAAAAAAAAATAACATTATTTTTACTGCTTACTCTTCAAAAAATCAAGCACCTTATATTAAGAGAGGTTTAGAGTGTTTGAAATAATATATATCAATATAGGGATAGAAACCAGTTTATTGTCAAATGGTCTTGGTTCTATACTATATTGGTACACTTCCTAGACTCTAGTCATTTCCAATTTACTGTAATTTTTACTTACATGTAATGTTAAAAGTGTGGTTATCATGAGAAAATGATAGCAATTACTTGATGGACTCATACGTTTTGAGGAGCCCAAAGCCTATTTTGACTTTTGACCTTTGACAATGTTCAATAATATACTTCTATTTTTCTGAAATTTTCTAAAACCCTATCTGAAAGGAGAACCAAGCTAATACAGAATGAGGACACTCCAGTCTAAGTCAAGAGGAGGAAAATGACCAAATACCTGAACTTCCTTCCAGCACAGATGCTGCCTGATCAAAGTACCACTCGAGCAATAAATTCATTGATGTTATTGGAACAAACAATACATAATATTCTTCCCATTTTGTTATTTAAATATATAATGGTGAATGTAACCTCATTACGGTCAATCTTTGACCAAAACATGTTGTCTAATATAGTTTAGTTGGTGGTTTGTAGTGAAAAATAGATTTGATTAATTAACTAAGAAATTGTTAATTTATAATGCAAGTAGTTTTGGGTGGTTAATTCACTTATTACATGATTATGAAAGCCAAAAGTAATCTATGGAAAAAAACTTTCAAGGAAATTAATACATATAAAAAATGGCGTAAAATTAGTGATTCATATGTATACCATCGACGATTAAACCACTATAAAAAAATCAAAAGTATCAATAAGTTTTTGCACTAAAATGCTACTCCTCATCAGAGCCAGAATTGATTAAAAACAAGGAGAGAATGGCCTTATGGTATTGAGAATGGAAGGAGGTACTTAAAAGGTCGAAAAAATCGAAAAAATGCAGGGCAAATTAAGTTAAACAAAGAAGTTTTTTTAAAAAAAATAATGAAAATACAACCTAATAGAGTTACTGTTAACTCTAGCCGGCAAGGCTATGGATGACATGAAAAAGAGACTGAGTTTACACCATGATTCTCAGTATTTACTTCCAAAAGTAAAAGTACATTTTGTTGAGATCTAAATACTGAAAAACCGACCTTTTTGACAAAAAATTTTACTTATATACCAGTCTGACCCAGACATCTTTTTTATGCCAACATTTACAATGAATTTCAGAACCAACACTACGCTTAAATACTATACAAAAATTATTGATTATTATATTAGGTACAAAATATATAATTTTCATGCTTTTATGTATTTTTCATTAAGAAAAATAAAATAAAAGTTCATTTTTATTGTGTATTACGTTTGTTTTTTGTTTCCATTAGTTTACTCAGACTTTTACCTTAATACCTTTTACTAATTTAGTAGAGAAATATAATAACGTATCATTAGGTCTAATAAATTACGATATGAATATTTTATTATACCATTCTATAAAAAAAAAGTAATAATTATAATAAATAGCAGTTAGATTAGTGTTTATGATCATCTGATAGATGAATTTCTCGACTCTGTTTAGTGAGGTAGGTTAATGATGGTTACCCGTATGGTGTAAGGGTAACCTTACTCTTCATTTTGAGATATACCTATGTAGCCTGTTTGAAAATTCTCTTTCAAACTGACGTATGATGTACTATAATTTCTTTAAACAAACATATTTTGATTTTTAATTTACTAAGCATCCTTTTACTTAAACAAATGCACTAAAGCACACAGTGGACTTATAATCAAGTGGCGTCTTTCAATCCATGTTATAGAATAATCAAACAAATCACATTATAACCATAATTTAGTACATCTCTGTCACAATAATGCATCACTATACTAAATAAATTGGATCCAATCATCTTGGATGCTCATAATAAATGATTTATGCTCATAAAAGATAAGAAAACATAAGTACTGTGAACTATGGTTAAAGAAAAAATCAATTCAGTGCCACAATGAATTGCATTTAATGTAATGTTTTCTTGTAATAATAACTTCATCATAATGTAATTTTAAGAAATAATACACAACAAATTTAATATGAATTTAGTTATAATTATAACTGCATTATAATATATTCTTTTATTAAAAAGAAGAAAATGATCACAACTTAACTTTCAAAACGTAAATCTTTTTCTTAGTCATCTTATATATGTATTAACAGTAATAATACACAGAATTAGTTAATAAAAGAACTGAGTTCCTTAAAATAGGATGTTTATTAAATTAAACAACTTCATTAAATTGTTATATTCAGTAAAATATGAAGTTAATTTAAAAATAATATAGTAATAGAAATTTTCAAAATTACTTTTTTTTTTATTAAGATACTAATTATTTCTTATTATATTATTATTGAATCTGATATGTTTTCTTTTATTTCATTCTATTAACAATGAAAGTTAAAAATATTAAAACAAAATAGTAAACTTTTAATGTCAGAAAAAACATCACCATATAGAATTATGTTTATATACTTTATTTAAGTCATTAATTACCTATTACTAATTAGAAATCTTAATTAAATAATAAACTATTAGTTGGGAATAAAATAAAATGAAACACAACAAATATAAAGTGTATAAGAAATCTAAGGAATTACTGCATAAATGGTAGTGAGTTCTTAAATATTTTAAATTAATTACTTTATAAATTAATAATTACATTAAAAGTAGTAATGAGTTAAATAATTATTTATAACTATTTGCAAGATATTAAAAATATCTAAAACCGATTATTGAAATTAGTTTAAAACAAAAAATGGTTTTAAAATAACAGTTTCATGATGTTTTAAAACATTGATTAAAAAAAAAGTTACATACTTATTCTGTTGTTGATTTTTCAAAAACTTGTTAAAATTATTTTACAACTTCAAACAAAGTTGTAAACTATAAAAGAGTTAAAATTTATTAAAAACTGAATCAGTGGTAATATTAAGATATATTTGTTATATTTTCTTTCTATAATTATAATTATCACAATTATTATTATTACTATTTTCCTTTATTCCTACTAATAAAACATTTTATTAATACAGAAAATTAATAATTTATATAATATTCTCAATAATTAGAAATAACTATATGGAAGTATCTAGCATTAATTTTTGTAAGAACAACTTTTTTCAACTATACTTAAATTGTATATTAATTTAAATGAGTAACTTTCATTAAGTGAATCATTACTCTTATAATATGTTCTTTCAAGTAATAATAATTTATATTATATTACAAGTTAATATACCACATGAGTTTTAGTGGTATTATTAGATTAAAAATAACCCTTAGGCTAATTAGTAATGATGACTTTTATTTTATTTTACATTCCTATAAAGAGTGAAATCATTTATCAAACTATTTTTGTTTGTCACCATTTAGTAATTATAATTTAACGCAATATAGTAAGCAAAGATGATAATTTCAAGTTGTGTACTAACTTCCTTTCTGATGTGTAGATTCTTTTCTTCTTTTCTTTTTCAAACACTTTATAGAAACACTAAAGAATTTCACAAATGTGCATCACTTAGTAATCTAATTAATAACGTTACTCTTAATTGCTATATGCAACAAATTTATAGTAAACTCCGATTAAAAAACCGACGCTTCATAAAAAACGAATGACGGCCATGTTGATTTTAAGAAACCTAGAACAGAATTGTTGGACTCAATTAATCAGTGTTGCTTCAATGTACAGGAAACAACCATGTTACTAAATTCAGGCCTATTCAGACCTACTAAATTCAGACCCATAAGTTTTGGTCAGTTTTATTGAACAAAAAATGTACATAATCTATATAATTTGAAGTAAATATTTTAAATGATATTTTATAATAAAAGGAAAACAACTCAAATAATACACATATTACTTAGTGGACTTTAGTAATTGACTTTTCAGATCGGTTGACAATATGTTTTATATACAAAAAAAATTATCTTGGTGTGCACTCAAGTTTACTAAATGTATATATATATTGCTTAGTTAATATACAAGCTATTTAATTCATTGTTTCTTTTTTATTCAGGAATATCTAGTTTGTTAATTTTTAAGACAATATATTAATTGTCACATCCTTCTAAAAACATCAAATGAATCAGGATAACTAATAATTAAGGCTAGAGACATTTGCGAATTATTATTTTTAGTTAATATTCAATATGTTGCAAATATATACGGCACAGTTTACGTACTTAATTATTATCATTTCCAAAAGTTTGTAAAAAAGAAAAGAATTAATAATACATTTAATATTATTAGATTTTGTGTGAATAATAATTTATTATATCCACTCTATTATATTCTAAGTAAAGTAATTAGTTGTGTAATTATCTTAAGATATAAATTAATTTTATTCATTTATATTATTAATTAACATAGTAAAGCTAGAAAAAAATTAATTCTATTAACTGAATAGCTATGTAAGCAGTTATTGTGTGGTATTTACTCATGATTTGAGAGGAAAGAAAACACCAAGTCTCTACACCCAAGGAGTTAATAACCTATGACTTCTTAAACAGTAAATAGCACCTTACTGAGGCAGATGTAACCTGACGATGAACCCTAAGTGTTCGAAACGCATCGTAAATTTTTTTTTGTGGATATTTAGTGTTTCTTCCTCTTTTTAATCATATTGCTATTAAATTATCTATTTTGGAAACAATGTATCTTAATAAAACTATTTTATATAGAAATCTTTCAAGTAACTACAGATAGACCTTCAGGTTTTAGTGGTATGTTTATCTCTAATACAATAATTCAAACTAATGATATTTTCAAGATTTAACTAATATAGTACTAAATATGGTATATATATATATATATATATATATATATATATATATATATATATATATCAATGATCAAACCACAATAAGAAATGGGAAAACACGACTAAGATCTTTCAACCGTAACAAGCGGTCTTCGTCAGAGTCAAAAACCCAACTCTGACGAAGACCGCTTGTTACGGTTGAAAGATCTTAGTCTTGTTTTCTCATTTCTTATTGTGGTTTGATCATTGATTGTTGTTTCACGTGTTTATGTGAAATCTTTATATATATATATATATGTTTCTAAAATATGAAAAGAGGATAACAGGAAGTAACACTTTCGATACAAAGAATAAAAAAGTACTTTTCTCAATCAGCAACCTTGCAGAAGAGTCAATAGGCTTCTATTTCACAGTAAGAGAGGAATAGAGAGAGAAGGAGAGAGAGATAGGGAGAGAGAGAGTGAAAGACTTCTTCATGATATAAAGAATGAAGAAGAGAGAGACAAAATTACATTTCGTGCCCACATCCATGAATAATTATGAATTCTGCCATTAACTCTACACCAAATCCATCCATGTCTACTGCATATATTGGAGCACATATTCTTCCCTGGAAATACAGTATACAAGAATTAATAACAAAGAATTCTAAGTATTTATAACCACAACTTACTTATTTAAGTATGTATAAGTAAGAATTTATAACCACAACTTCAAGTATTATGATAATAAATGAATGAGTGTTTCCTTTTGAAAAACACATACAATTTTGGTATTTAATAATTGTTGATTATTTCTGGACAATCTTCGACAGTCTTACACACAATTTTTTTTCCATCGTATAAATTCTCATTCTATCATATATTTCATTGTTCACTCACAGAAAGATAGAAAGAGACCGAGGGAGAGAGAGTGAAAGACTTCTTCACGATATAAAGAATGAAGAAGAGAGAGACAAAAGTACAATCTGTGCCCATGTTAGCCAAGAGTGAGAAAGTGCATTAGCATTGAATAGTCAGAGTCAAAAATGTACAATCTTACCTTAGAAATCTCTTGACTTCTCAAAATGTTTCCGAACAATATCTATCTTCATCTATTTTCAATAAACTGATTATTTCGTTGGGTTACGAACCATTTATATTAGGCAATCATTTTATTCGATTGCTTATTCAATAAAAAAAAATGTTACTAATATGTACAACCGGACGAAATACACAGTTTATGGGGAATAATCGATGAAAATAGAAGTAATCCCTGAACCAGTCGAGTTAGAAGAGATTTTCTTTATATGAAAATGTAGTTTATATATTTTTTTCAGGTTATAAATAACTTGTGATATTACAACAACAACTACTACTACTACTACTGCCACTACAGTTCCAGGCTAGGTCCTAGGTGAAAAAGGGGATGTTTTAGTTGGTAGTCTGGTTTATACTGGGAGCCCAGCACTATGTGCGTAAATGCATTTCACCTCCTTACCCAAAAAAAAAATAAAAAAAAAACTACTACCACTAATAATAATAATAGGTATACTCCTTCTGAAAATTGAAAACAAATTTCGATTATGATTACCGTTATTGTAATTACGATGTATTAAATGGTGTAGTATACGCAATATTTAAAACTTTTAACCGGATTTTGAAAAGTAAAATACTTCTTGAAAGGAACTATTGCATGTATGTATTAGTTATTATCATTCACAATAAAAATTTTACACAACATGTGATTTGATTCATACTTTTTATGTACTTTAATTCATAATTTATAATTTTAATAACAATTTCTTGATTAATGATGAAACGAAGTAACCTAATTAAAAAAAAATTATTATTTTTATTATTATTAAAAAAAACAATATATTATTTTTTTTATAACCAGAATGAACAGGAATTATTTTTAATCCAAATAAAAATTAATGAGTAATTGCCAATTTAGGTAGAATTAATAGACGTTTTTGTAGGTAATAACTAATTTGATTATCTATGTAAACCTGAACACGTGTAATATTTTTAGAGAGGATTACGATAATAAATTAGAATGTAGTGAGTGCCGGAGGGCCAGGTGTCAGAACATGTTATGAATGAGTAGGTGTAGCCGGCGTGGGTCTTTGATTTCACCATCACTTTCCTTGGACTCTTCAGTGCCAGAGCAACCTTTGTTACAGTTACTTCCTTCTGGTCGATGCGCTCCGGCTCCTACAAACCACGCTGCTATTTCCTGACCAACTCAACTGACGTAAGCCAATAACTATACTAAAGTCATTAAAATTAGTCATTATAGTCAAATGACACGGACACGCACACACAAACAGACACGTATATAAATATAAATATTTATAAATGTATCGACCGTGAAGTAGAGACAAAATGAAATTTCATGATGGTTTCGCCAGTGAAGTATAATAATTTTTAGTGGAAAACTTTAAGTATTACATTAGAGTTTTATTTTTAAAAAAAAATGTAATAATTTATTATTTAAGTTAGTCTGTTTCAAAATTTTATATTTCTGCCTACGAAAAAAGTTTTAATTCAAAATTGAATTCAAATTTATTTTGCTTTATATATATGTATATATATACAAAATTATAGTTTATCGGGACTCGGTCAGTTCTTCAAGTTCAAATTAAACTGTCATTCCCAACGTTTCGGTCTTTATTTAAAACATTTTTCATAGACCTATGAAAACGATAAAACCGAAACGTTGGCAATGAGATTTAATTTAAACCTGAAGAACTGACCGAGTTTCGATAAACTATAATTTTGTTTCTATTCTACGGTCGGTACTTTTATCAATATGTATGTACGAGGGTCGTCCAGAAAATAAGTTCCGTTTTGGTCTGTAGGGCGGTAGGAGTGGTTTTTGCCAAATCCGGCAACACTGCTCGAAAGAGGAGAGGTGGGGGAATAGAATGAGAGGTGGGGGACCTCAGTCGGTCAATTACCAACGTCAGGGCAGGTAGTTGAAATGGAGCCCTCCATGTCACGTCCCGCCACCTCGATCCCGTTCCCTCTCGAGTTGTTTTGCGCGGAGTGATTCAATTTCTTTATGCACAGGGTTTCAAATCAGTTCAAATTCACGAACAGCTCATTTCTGTTTATGGAGAAGGTGTAATGAGTGAATCAATGGTGAGGAGATGGGTACGTGAATTTAAGGCGGGAAGACATTCACTTGAGGATGAAAGTGGGAGAGGCAGACCCTCAGTTGTGACGGACGAAATTGTCGCAGAAATCGACAATGCAATTAGCAAAGATCGTCGTTCAACTCTGGATGAACTCCACCTGAGTTTCCCAGACATCTCACGATCCCTCATCCATGAGATCGTCTCGGAAAAACTTGACTTTCGGAAAGTTTCCGCCCGGTGGGTCCCTAGAGAGCTGAATGTCTTCCCGCCTTAAATTCACGTACCCATCTCCTCACCATTGATTCACTCATTACACCTTCTCCATAAACAGAAATGAGCTGTTCGTGAATTTGAACTGATTTGAAACCCTGTGCATAAAGAAATTGAATCACTCCGCGCAAAACAACTCGAGAGGGAACGGGATCGAGGTGGCGACATGGAGGGCTCCATTTCAACTACCTGCCCTGACGTTGGTAATTGACCGACTGAGGTTCCCCACCTCTCATTCTATTCCCCCACCTCTCCTCTTTCGAGCGGTGTTGCCGGATTTGGCAAAAACCACTCCTACCGCCCTACAGACCAAAACGGAACTTATTTTCTGGACGACCCTCGTATATATATAACAAGATTACACATAAACACGTGAAATAAAAATCAATGATCAAACTAAAAAATGAATTGGGAAAAAAAGATTAAGATCTTTCAACCGAAAGAAGCAGTCTTCGTCAGAGTCAAAACAAGCGGTCTTCCTTAGTTAGATTTTTACTCTGACGACTGACGAAGACCGCATATTACAGATGAAAAATTTTAGTCTTTTTTTCCCATTTCATTTTGTGGTTTCATCATATATATATATATATATATATATATATCAATGATCAAACCACATTTTGACTCTGACGAAGACCACTTGTTACGGTTGAAAGATCTTAGTCTTGTTTTCCCATTTTCTTATTATGGTTTGATCATTGATTGTTATTTCACGTGTTTATGTGAAATCTTTATAAATTGAAATCTTTATGTGGTTTGATCATTAATTGTTATTTCACGTGTTTATTGTAAAATATTGTTATCTATTATATATATATATATATATATATAGGTAGATAGATAGAGATGTTTATTGATTCATATACATACAACTAAAAAAATATTGAGGTAGAGAGGCAAAAAATTATTTATCCATTTCTACCCAACTACCTGTCATTATATTTTCATAAACCATGTTATCCTACTTGTCCTAACTTTATTTCTTTATCTTTCTATAACTACACTGAAAGATTGTTGTTTATTTGACCTTCTATGTCTAAAATTGTTACTATAGTTTAGTGAAATTCTCATTTGCTAGCACCATGGTATTTTCTGTATAATTAACTATAAACTAATCAATAATATCAATAATAACAAAATATATTTCTTCGGCATACAGTGCTACAACTCTATGTTAATTTTTTCTTGAGATAGAGTTAATTAAACTGTATACTAATTAGTTAAGTAATATTTTTCTTGTTACTAAGTATACTTGATATATTAGTATTAATATTAATCATATCAGTAACAGCCGTCGTTTAATCGATTTAAATTCCGTCACATGAATCAAATATTTCAGTTTCAATAAATACCTCTTTGAAGAGTGAAGGAATTTATCTGGCTTCTGTATGATCAAGTATATTTCATATACTGCAGATGCAATCTTCAGCTTTAACATTTACTTCGTGGCTTGTTGCTAGATGGAAGCAGGCGGACAAACATTATTTTAACACAAGTAAATGCCTCACCATTAGCTAACACTGTGAGGCTCTAGCAACCTTTATGCCAAAATGATATGATTCTTGTACAAATCACAATCATAAGCAATTGTATTTTGCAATGTATAACTGCTTTGAATAATCGAATACCACATGGCAATATTTTTAAATCTTGTGGGGAGGAAGGAAACTTGTTTCCTACGAATATTATGAAAAACAAGAGAAATAATTTTTGTCCGCATGCTTCCATCTAGCAACAAACCACGAAGTACATGTTAAAGCTGAAGATTGCATCTGCAGTCAACCATTTAGTGGAAATGGATCTCCTCAAAGGGAAAAACAAAGGAGAGTACATATATGAGTCAGCCGCTTCCCCTGGCCACCTAATAAAAAGGACGCTAAAAGGATAGAGTATTTATTTCTGCATGGTAGCAAAGTAGGCAGAGTAAGACAGAGCGAAACGAAAAGGAAATAGCTAATGAGAAGTTTGAATTTTGTGAGACTCACGGATACTGTCAATCAGTCAATTCAAGAAATAGCGGAAGAAAGAAAAGAGAGTTTTGAAAAAGCCTGCAGTCTCTTCCCAAACCATTAAAGTCAATTCCAAATTTACCAAGCATATCCTTTTGTTAAAAACTTGCAGATGATAGTAGATCAAATTGGATCATTTAAGTAATTTTTTACTATACACAAAAGTTAAAAATGGGATGAAGTTATACGATTTAGTCATATGTAGTATGCAAGGAGTCAACACAATACAACAGAATAGAGAAAGAAAATAACGTAAGTCATTCCCTGGTCTGCGTAAAGAGTGTTAATTGGAAGGAGTTTGCACTTTCAGTCAGACACCTAATCTACATTGGAGAGTCAACTCGTAGAAACAGTACAGTAAAGCAACCATTTAACTTCGACTCCTTTACTCTGGGAAGCCCAGGCTTTAACAAACCTGTATGCCCTACATCCAAACATATTTAAACTACTGCTGTTGTACTCTTTTAGAAATCAACAATGGTTCCAAAGGACTTAGAGTGCCAGCACACAAAAAAATTAAACCTTTAGTGTCAGTCATTCAACTTCTCGTAGTGAATAATAAGAGGATCCCACTTTTGTGAGACATGGAAGTAGAGGCAGTGGGTTGACTCAGTGTGACAGCACAAAAGGGAAAGTATACGATCAGAGTTCAGCATCCTAACTTCCCGCAATCATGCGCCAAAGAGTTGCTCTTACCTAACCAGGCATATCTAGGGCACCAGCAGATTTATTCATATTAAATGCAATAATTAAATTTACGTCCCATGACTTTTCTATTGTATACTTCCAGATGTGCCTCATCTCATGAATAAATACATTTTCACATGTATGAAATGTACATTTTCATACATTATACACATATATGTATCACATATATGATGTATGACATATATAATGAAATATACAATAATTATATTTTGTGTTTATTGTCATTATTGAAACAGATAATATTTTTTATTAAACTCTCGTAATGTTATTATTAACCTGACGGTATATTAGACAGTTGAATATATATATATATATAGTAGATAGAGACAGATAAATATAGAAGATATATATATATTGTAAACAGGAAAACAATCCAAAAGGACAACAAACGTTTAACGATGAATCACAAACACAGAACTAAGGAACAAACACACTTCCGGACTCTAATTTTTTGTTCAACTACCATCAGGACAGTTGAGATAGGGACACCAAGCGTCCTTGTGAAGCGACAGTTGGAGACCCAACTAACCAATGGTCTCCAACCAAAGCTTCACAAGTGCGCTTGGTGTCCCTATCTTAACTCTCCTGATGACGACTCAACCGAAAATTAGAGACAGTAAGTGTGTTATATATATATATATATATATATATATATATATATATATATATATGATCAAACCACAATAAGAAATGGGAAAACAAGACTAAGATCTTTCAACCGTAACAAGCGGTCTTCGTCAGAGTCAAAAACCCAACTGATGTTGGGTTTTTGACTCTGACGAAGACCGCTTGTTACGGTTGAAAGATCTTAGTCTTGTTTTCCCATTTCTTATTGTGGTTTGATCATTGATTGTTATTTCACGTGTTTATGTGAAATCTTTTATATATATATATATATATAGATATAGTGATACATGGTGTTAACAAACAATCTATTAAACATATTTGTTAAAGTTAGCAGCAGTTTCCTCATGGACTACTTTTTCATTGATAGCAATTTACTTACTTTTGGTGAGTAAAAAAAAGTTCCTTTTTGACTGATTTTCTACCAAAATAAAGTTCCCTTGAAATAGGATGCAATATGGATATCAACCAATATTTATTCAATTTAGAAGTTGTTACCAACCTTAGGAATATATATATTTAACAAACTTTTAAATAAAATGATCTGTCTGAACTTGAACACAATGACCTAATCATAAGAATACAAATAGTAGCAAACAAGACGCAGTAATAAATGCACTGATTGAGTAGCAGTATCCAACAGACAGACAAATTAGTCAATGACTCAAAAGCTCTCTGCAATATTGCCACTTTCCGCAAAAGGTGTAAATGATAACTAAATAGAAATAATCAAAGAAATAAATACACATCTGTTAATAAATAATTCACAAAAGGCAATCAGTATCAGACTGTGTCAGTATCAGTTAATGTCAACTGACACTAACTTGACTGTGTCAGTTTGATTTCGACTAAGACTGCTTGTTAAGGTTGAAAGGTCTTAGTCATTTTTCTGATTTCTTACTGCGGTTTAGAGATTGGTTTTATTTCATGCTCTTATTGTGAATTCTTGTCATGTATATTTAAAAATGTTATAATAATATTTATTAACTTATAAATTAATATTAAATATTAATTTATATTAACTTATAAATATTAAGTTATAAATTAATATTTATTAATTACAATAATAATATGTATTAACAAATTTCTCACCTATTTCTACTCTGGTTAATTTTTTTCAATGATTTTCCAGTTTTCTGATAGATTTCCTTGTATATGTGATATATATATATATATATATATATATATAGTCATTATAGCCTTTGGAGCGATTGACATCTATTGCTGGCGACGACAACATCGAAATATAGTAGTGAGTTCAGTGATTTATTTTCTATGTGTTCTTTTGAAAATTCTAGTTTATATATATATATAAATATTGATAAAAGTATCGACCGTGGAATAGAAACAAAACTATAGGTTATCGGGACTCGGTCAGTTCTTCAGGTTCAAATTAAACTAACATTCAGACTACAGTTGTTGTTAAAATCCACCTACTACTTTTCTTTGTAAAATAATTTGTAAGTAATACTTAGTATTTCTGTTTCAAAATTTATACTTCTGCCTATGAAAAAGATTTTAAATAAAGACCGAAACGTCGGCAATGAGAGTTTAATTTGAACCTGAAGAACTGACCGAGTCACGATAAACTATAGTTTTGTATATATATATATATATATATATATATATATATATATAATTTTGCTAAACATAGTGGCTCAAATACATCAAATTCAATAATTGATCAACCCTTTGAAGGAATACGTATGCTATTTTATCTGGATTCGGATAATTTTCCAGGTTCATAAATTAAACTTTCATTTATATGAAACCTTTATTTCTTTTCATTCTTTGTTTGTATGCCTATGAAGAGGGTTTAATATAACATTGAAACGTCGGCATCAAGAATTAGATTTATGAACGTAGAAAATTAACCGAATTCCGATTAAATAACACTTACACTGTAATCCATTTAAGAAAGCTGACTTACTTTTGAGTTGTTATGTTTCTATTTTGTTTTAAACCGATCACGTTTTTTCACTTATGATCATAAAAATTTCATTTGTATATTATATAATAAATATTGTATATTATACATTATTGGAATTTTGTTCATATAATAAATGGTTGTATTTATTTTTTTTATTGTTATCACTATTATTTAATATTTTAAAATATGAAGCTTTTGTAAATAATTTTATTTTTAGAGCAAAATTTTATGTAGAATATTTGAACAAAAATTAATTGACATCGAACATTTCGAGATATATTACATGGAATACATTACTCATGAGCCCAGTGGTGCACGAAATTCTCCATCAGAGGAATGATTTAGATAAAATGTTTAGAGTATTGATCTCGGAGTTGTTTCAGGAAGCAGTTTAAGCCAGTGGGTGTTGGTCAAAGCAACTGTATATTAATTTTGAATGGGATGGGTTTGAATTTAAAAGATAAAAGTTCTTTTGAGAACACAGGATACCTAATTAAATCCTGAATCATGATGATATCGAAGCTCTGTTGATGTTGTACTGCACTATGCACACAGGCTCCTTGACCACCAGAGCAGTCATCCATATCTAATATATATATATATATATATATATATATATATGGAATTAAAGTATGCAGCAGCTTCTGCATTGACGACCTTTTTGCTGATGGCCTCGATTTTTCTCACTATCATTCGGTAATGCTGAGGCAACTTCCATATATGCTGGGCCAGAGACATTGAGAAAACCAATATCAAACAACTTTAATGAAACACAAAAACACTGGGTGGAAACAAGCTTTCGACCACATATTGGTCATCTTCAGGTTACACTACTATTTAATTAATGAATGTTAATATAATTAACTGAAAAGTAATCTTTAAAATTAAACATAACAATTTTAACAGATATAAAACAAACGATACAGCGGGTGAGAGGAAAACAAAGAGCAGGTTCCAGCAGGGTTGCAACAACACACAGGTTTACCCCTCAATTGCTGTCAACCCTACTGGGCTCTAACTCTCTAACAAATTTAAAGCTATTATCGAAATATAATATAGTGTTAATTATATTAACATTCATTAATTAAATAGTAGTGTAACCTGAAGATGACCAATGTGTGGTCGAAAGCTTGTTTCCACCCAGTGTTTTTGTGTTTCATTAAAGTTGTTTGATATTGGTTTTCTCAATGTCTCTGGCCCAGCATATATATGGAAGTTGCCTCAGCATCACCGAATGATAGTGAGAAAAATCGAGGCCATCAGCAAAAAGGTCGTCAATGCAGAAGCTGCTGCATACTTTAATTCCATTTGTCTTCAAGAAGATTTGCTGCCCACTTATACTAATATATATATATATATATATAACACAATTATTCTTTTTTATCGAGGTTTAGTCTAGCTTCAATAATTCACCACCTTTAAGCCGACGTTTCGCTATATTTGTAGACATCTTCAGAGCTACATCAATATAAAATTTAATTACAATAACATGAAACATAATTATATTACATTATTTAATTAATATACATAATTACCCTTGTATTTTTCTATTGTGAGGAAGCAACTACATAACGGTTTGTGTTCAAATCAGCTAGTAGATGTCTACTGATGTAGACCTGAGGATGTCTACAAATTTAGACGAAACGTCGGCTTAAAGGTGTTGAATTATTGAAGCTAGACCAAACCTCGATAAAAAAGATAGAGAAAACATAACAATTTTAAACTTGGTGAATGTGCAAATATATGTCTTTCTTACTCTCTCTCCCTTTATCTGTCTCTCTTTCTCGTTCATTTTCCTTATTAATTACATTTGTTTGTTTTGGATAGTCTCATGTAAAAAAAAAAATCAATCGTATATAATATTTCATCAAGTTCAATTTTCATAAATTAATATTTAATTATTACTGAACTTGATCACATCGTGACATCCATCCCAGCAATTTGCAAGTAATGGGAAAGAGGTTTAAATCATGGATTCATATTTTCTTACATTATTATGTTTCAATTATAGATGTTCGCTATAATTGAAATATTACAGTAATGAATTTTTTCCTACTTCAAAGTGTGAATCCGCATTGTAAACTGGAATATTGTATGTTTTTACTGTGATGAATGGCATTGCTGCAGTAAAGTCAGTGATATATGTTCTGCTCTCTCTGGGACACATGACAGCTCATTTCAGTCGCAGCAATGGACGCGCGTAGCCCCGTCTGGAGCAGCTCGGGCCGCAGGCTTGAGACCCGGTCATACACGCCAGCGTTGCATGCCAATTGTCTTGCCTAACTACGTAGGCAGGGAAAGTAACGACCCACGTACTACAGCTTTCACACACCAGGACACTTCCCTCTCGTCCTCCCACCTATTCATTAAATAATCGTAAAAACCAAACATCTTCTAAACTTCACTTTCAATTTGAGCTAACACCCCTATACTGAAATATCAAAGTCACAATTTAAATAAAACTGATGATTATGCTCATCTGAAGAAAAGTATTTAAAAAAAAAACTATTTAGTCTAAATACATTCACTCCGTGATTTTTTATTGCATTTGTAAATTAATGTCATTGAACGCATATTCAATTGTTTAATTTGCTATTTAATAAAGTAACAACATTTATTTCAATATGTACAGTTGAATATATTTAAAACTTTTTTGTTATATATTTATGAAAATAGAGAGTTTCAGTAGTAGAAAAGTATTGCATGTAATAACGCTGACTCTGTATATCAATAACAACTTGTTGAACTTTTTTAAATGAATCATATTTGTTTTACTCTTTCTATTACTGTACAAAAAAATCCGCAGATTGCCAAAACTTTCAATAAAATACAACCAAATCTTGATTTTTAGAACATTTAATATACTTGAACTACTGTAAAGTACCCAGCCGGGTGCAATGAATAATGTACCTTCAGGTTTAAGCGTTTGGTTTGAATTCATCAAATCCTGTGTAAGGGATGTATTTATAAAACAATTATATATATATATATATATATGAGTCGCCACTTTGCCTTCCTGAGGGACTCTTTGCCTCCTGATGACGATGATGGTCGAAATATAGAAGTGAGTTATTCCTGTGTCTATCTGTGTGCTATCTTCTTTTTAATTGGTATATATATATATATACATAAGAAACTTTTTTGTAATAGTGATGTTATATGTATACATATACACTGATATATATCAGCAGTTTCGGTATTAACGACTTTCAAACTAAGCTGTTCCAGTCTCCTGACACTCTTACGAATATAAGGTGGTAATTCCTAAATGAATTGTCCAAGGACATTGAGACATTTTTTTTAAACACTTGAATAGATATCAACAATTCAAATGCAATTGAAAACTAGTTTTCAATTCACTTCTACTTCAACTCACATCTACATTTCGACAATCATCCTCGTCAGGTGGAGAATATGCCTCAGAGACGGTAGAACACTAACTTTACATACTGATGACGATGATTGTCAAATATGAAAGCGAGTTCTGTCAGCATCTATCCCTTTATTGCTTTCACAGGGAAACAACTACAAAACTCACGTCAATATTTCTACCTTGTCGTCATCAGGAAAAAAGAAGAAGAAGAGTTCTGCCTGGATAGTGAATAGTAAACAAGAAAGCCAATTATAAAGGACAACAGTGCATACGGTCATGTGTTATATAGTATTTCTAATTTACTGAAATAAAACAAAATAAAAACATATAATAATAAAATGAAATGAAATCAAACAAAAAATAAAACAAATAGAATTTAAAAAATAAAGAGAAATTATGTATAAAATATTAAAGGTTTAGACTGAAACCAGAGTTAGAAAGAACTTGAAGGTGACAGATATGTGATTCTTCAGAAGCACTTAAAGTAACGATAGAAATGTGCCGTATACCCCCGTGTTAATTTAAGAGCTTCTGAGGAAGCAAATTTTTCTCTTCTTAAAGCTCTTTCTAACACTGGTCTGAATCTAAACGGTCAATATATTTTATATAATATTATTTATTAATTTTAATTTTTTTTTACATCTTTGTTTTTTTATATTTGTTGGTTTTAGAATGTTATTATTATTTTAGTTATTTTATTTTATTTAGAGTTGGCAATACTATATATCACATAGTGCTGTATTTTCCAAGAAAAAATCTTCCTCTTTTTTTCATCTGATGACAACTTTCAAAATATTGAAGTAAGTTTTGTTGATATTTCGCACTGTTTTTTTTTTCTTTTTTTTTTTGTTTAATCGTTTGATAAGTCATAACGATAAATAAATAACGGCATGTTTTATGTTTTGATTTTATACATACTATGGAGTATGGAGATAAGTTGGTTTCAGCTTAACTTGTTTTTCTGATGGTTGAAAGAAGTGTTGTAGTTGTGGTTGACTTTTACCTTTGTGTGCAGGCAGAGGGCTGAGAAGCTGAAAGCTGAGATGTTGCTGCTGCTGGTGTGCATAGCGGCTGCCCAGGTGACTGTCATTCTCGCCCAGCAAACCAGTGGCTCAACTGACGAGTTCATCAAGTCAGTCACTCTAGAGTAACCAATAATTGTTGGTCAAACAAATAAAACCATAGACAGGCTAAACCTAACATTAAACCCATTAAGTTAGCTTACCAGTGCCTTCAATGTCGGCGGTTAGTGTTCAGCGTAAATAGTGATATTCAGTTCCACTAACGGGTGACCTCCCAACTTCTTTAACTTATACCAACTGCTATTTAATAACGCAATTTATTAAAAACATTAAAATAAAGGTGAAATCATTTTCATACCTTAAATGTTATAAATCATTTCAACAATTTAAACACCTTATCACTAATAGCTCTTCTAATACAATCAATCTATATTATCATTACAAAAGTCTATCTTACCTCGTGAGACAGTTTCACACGTTGTGAATCTTCATTGGGCTTGATAATTGTCAAATGCTCCTGGGAATGGTCCTGGAATAGTCTGAGTTGGGCAGCTACAACACGGATTCACGAGGTAAGAAGAACTTTTATAATAAAATTATATATTCTAACCTCTGTGGTACAAAACATTTACATGTAAAATAACCAATATATCTAATAATAATAATTAATTATATATCTAAGCCCTTAAGCATATGGTAATTTATAATTATCAAAGAGTGTATTCAGATATAACAGCATACTTTAATACTGCTCTGTAAAGAATTTTATAAAAACCAAGAGGTTTCCGTCAAAATACCATATAACAAAGAACAAGCAGATGAACTGAGGGGTATACTGAAGTTTGCGTTGGTAATATACACATGAAACTACATCACAAAGAAATTAATAACATTTCATATCCACCATAAAATTTAATCAATAGCATTAATGATTTTAATAATAACTGACAATTTACAAATAATTTTAAATAATGTGTAAAACTTTAAATACATACGAATACGCGTTCCATTTTTAAAAATATTCTACAAACAAGGTATAAAAAGATACCTCTTCTTCCCAATAACATTTGAACATAATAAGGAAATAAAATATTACTTTTTTGAAGGAAAAAAATAACTCTTGATTTACTTTAACAGTTTTCTTAAATTCCTGGCTGCGTAATTATCCTACTGGCTAAGGTATTTTATGTTATGTTTTGATTTATGTAGCTGTTATTTAACATTAGACTTAATGTCATAAATTATTGATGTTATGAATAATTTAATATTTTTATAATAAATCAGTTATTGATGTTATGCTTACTTAGACAGCAGATATATTGCTTTTACTAAAATTTAGGAACCGCTTTTCTATTTTTAATGTATCAATGATAATTTTGATTCTAGCTTTACAAATCCTACTTTATATATGACATAAATTTCTTTATAAAGGATCTAAAATATATTTTTATTTAAAATTAAAGCAAATTACGATGTAAGGTAAATTTATAGGTCGATAAGGTCGCTTTTAAGTATATTATTTCAGTCAATCGGTGTTGTTAAGCTCTGTCTTAAGAAGGCACACACTGTAAAAAGTAAGTAAAAAGTAAAAGTAATGAAAGTAT
Source organism: Hermatobates lingyangjiaoensis (assembly GCA_026182355.1). NCBI lineage: Eukaryota > Metazoa > Arthropoda > Insecta > Hemiptera > Hermatobatidae > Hermatobates > Hermatobates lingyangjiaoensis. The sequence continues at coordinate 1,814,882 of JAPFBL010000014.1, read as the reverse complement.
AACATAATAGGACTTTATTACAACTGATCTCGTAGTATCTGGGTTAACTAGTGGTATGCATGTAGTTACCTGCTGATAATGTTGATTATATTACCTGAACATACATTACTACTACGAAATAGTAATGTAATATTATGAAATAATAAGAATTGCGGGGCAACTTGATTCTTCTGATATTTACTACATTAACCTTTCTCTGACTCCATATTGTGGATTTAATATAGTGAGAACATGAATATTTCCTTCAACCAAATAAAGTTTTCATGAACTAAAATTTAGAAAACACGGGTTTTAACCGTATATTTTTAGAACCATTTTTGATGATATTTTTTTTGTTAAACCTGTTTCCTGAAGTTTGATGCTCCAATTTGTTATAATTGTTACGTTTTTATTATATGCAATTCAGCTGTCAGCAGCAATTAGATGTTGGGGTTGATGTTAAATAATATTCCTTCCAGAGTTCATACTTGAACAAATCATTGTTATTTTATATTTGTTAATTTTATTAATATATGTGTTAATCAGGTTACTGACGTCCTTCATTGAGAAGAATGGAGGGTTGGAGTCGGTGATAGATAAAGCAGTTGGCTCTGCTTACCAAGGAGGGTATGGACCCATGGCAGGAGCCACTGACTTACAAAAGGGGTATGGAAGCCTCCCAGAAGGGTACAACACAGGACTGTATTCCCAAATATATGTGGGTGGCCCCCGGTACCCAGGACAACTGCAGAGTGCAGGATACCCAATACCAAGTGGGCATACACAGTCACCTTATTTCCCAGGACTATATTCTCACAATCAACAAGCTGCCCTTAATAATCCAGGATATATTAAAGATGGAGGATACCCAAACTACTATGCCCCACACTACCCTGCAAACACACATAGACCTGCTTACGGTTATCAGGGTCTGACCCAGAGCCTTTATCAAGGAGTTTCTCGCCCTTCTCTTCCAGCACAGTACCACCAGTCCGGCTTCATTGGCGCCTTAACGTCCATTGCACAACATGATGACCTCCGCTGCGTCCCCAGGCTTCTCTGCGAAGTCACTTCTGCAGGCCGACCAGCATCATCCTCGATTGTGCCGTTCGCCAGCAATGAGTCACTTGTCAAGTGAGCATCACAACATTCTTATTAAACTATCTTTCTAGAACTTTTCTCTATACAATTTAGTATGGTATTCGTTCATTCATTGTATAACAGTGTATAACAGTTCATTGCAGTTCTATAAAAGTGTTTTAAGAAAATAGTACTCTTGCCATTATCTCAGTGATAAATAATAACGAAATAAAGTACCTAATCTATATTGTCTCATAAGTGCTAAGAGTCTTAAATTTCTCGTTAATTTTGACAAATTGAGAAGGAAAATGTGAATTTTTTCACTATTAGGTTAATAGGAGTGATCACAGTATGTTTCCTACGGTTACTCATTCATCAACTTACCATAAAAGATATCACCTGTAAACATTAGAGACCGCAATAGAAGATTATTACCAAAATCATGACATGCTGGTTGTCCAAAATGTTATTAGCTTATAAGCATTTGTAGTAGCTGGTTTTGTTTATATATTTTATCTGGCCTTTCATGTTTGTTAGGTTTATTAATTTTTGTTCAAAATTAATATCCAGGGAGTGCGATTAAAAGTTGCTGGAGACTCTAAAAATATGAGTTTAAGGCATCCAGTTGGACTATTTCTAATGGAAAAGGCTAAATAATGGGGCAATAAAAGTTTATTACAGTAATCAAGTGGCGCGGAGAATTGATTTTGGGGTTTTTTAAGACGGGAAACAGATTTGGGTGGGACAGGTCTTGTATGGTAATGATCAACAGGTTGGATGCTAAGAAAAAACTGTTTATCAGGTGAGGGGTTAAGGTAAGCGCAGGTGGCTGAGCCCATAAATCAAGGAGGTTGTAAAGAGTGGAGGGCTGCGCACGCGCGCCAGTACCTGCCCGACCTGGCCCTCTGGCAGCCTCATCGCGCGTCCATATTCACCCAGATGAATCACGGCCTCCGCAGATTGATGTAAACCATGCCAACCAGAGCATTCTCATATGAAATGAGCAACCTGACTCATTTGACTAACCTAAATTGGAGATTTGAATAAGACGTATACCCTTTTTAAAAATTATCCATTAAAATGATTGGAATTAGTGTTTCCTGAAATACTTAATGTTGTTTCTGATTTTTTTGTTTAAATAAAGAATACAATGTCAATAAGAATGTAACTCATGGTCAGTTAGTTATCACGCCTGTGTCAAGTGCTTACTTGAGATTGAAACATACAACGATCCTAGACCCTTGACCTAGATATTAAGAAAGTGATAGATTATCTTGTACATGTCGTTCTAATAGGAGTGTAATAATTATTTTCTTTTAGCATGGTGTGTGCTTGTGTGCGTGTGTGTATGTGTGTGTGTGTGTGTGTGCGTGTGTGTGTATGTGTGTGTGTGTGTGTGTGTGTGTGTGTGTGTGTGTGTGTGTGTGTGTGTTTGTAGTGCATTCTAATATCTACAACGTCATGTATAACAGATGTCAAGCTTACATATAATACATATATATACATGATAACACAAACAACTATTTGAAAACGTTAATACACACATAATTTCGGACTGAAGTAGATATCTGTTTTGGTAGGTTTATAATATTTTCGTAGTACTGTACACAAAATATGTCTGTGGAAAAACGGTTCAGGTTTCTATAATACGTGTTTGCTTTACCTGAGACTTTGCTTATTTTTGTTGCAGACTACTGACTCTGGTCAATCTGGTGGATGCATCTCCAATGACAGCCTTTGGAGGTGCTGCGCTGCTCGGCTACGCCTCCCGAGGCGACTCCCGGTCCTGCCTGACGGCCTATCCCACCTGCCCTAGAGATCCTGACCAGCTGGTCCATTACCTCAACAACTACAATGGGGGTCTGTTCCGCTACTTCGGGGCCAATCAACATCCTCAGTACAGGGTAGTCAACAAGCCGGCAGCCTCCACCCACTTCTTTGATTCCCAGAGCCATGTGCCGAAACAACTGAAATTTCCAAAAGAGCCAACTCATCATACACAATTTGAGCAAGCTCCTTTACCACCACCTGTAGGATTTTTTCCTGACAGAACAGGAACTGGAGATCTTCGTCTAGATACAGATGATCTCTACTCAGTAAAAACCAATCCTCACAGGATACCTACATTCAGAGGGCACAGACAGTTTACCTTCCCCAGTGAGCCTAACACTTTAGGCAATGGTCAACAACTATATTTCTACAAAGAACATAAAAGAATGCTCTTTCCACAGTTTAGGTCTAAAGAAGCGTAGTATTTTGGTATTTTTTATAAAAAAATTAAACATCGTCCTCAAGAAATGATTGAATTGTACAGTCGAAGAAAGTGTTGTAGTCGGATGGCTTCAATATTTCAAGGGACTATAGAAATAAAGAATGAACTCCACACTACTAGTTAAATGTACATAGTTAGTACACAGTAGGCCAGCCGTTAAGCTAGGGCTCAAATAATGAATGTCTAGTAGTTCATTAAAGTGATTTATGGTAAATTGAATATATATAACATGTCAAATCATTGGACTATATAATCTAATTACAAAATAAATCCCTTTCTATCTCCCATAGAAAAGTTCCCTGAATCCCGCTACACAGTATTTTAAGTTTTGGCCAATATATTAAAATAGTTTATTAATTTTGTAATAATTTCTGAAAGAGACCCTCTTGTTTAAATAAGACCTATAAATTAAGAAGATAATTTAAATTTTTAAAAGGAGAAGCTTAGGCAATTTTGACAGACAATTGTTAGTATATTTGTTACACGATAGTTAATAAAGTAATTAAATCATGTCCTTAAAAGAGCAATTGCGTTCATCTTACGAATTAATAAAGAAAACAAAAATATTTATAGAAAATATAAAAAATATATAGGTATCCTTGCTTTAAATTAACTTAATATTACTTAAGTTGAATGTTATATTGTTTATATTGTCATGAAACATGCCACTGTTTTTTGTTAGATAAATATAATTTATTTGTTAGAAGCAGTTTTTTCTTGATTACAAGTAGTAACAAATCTATTTCCGATTTTGCTATGGAGTTCAACTGGTAGTAAGCATGAAGATTGAAAAAAATATCTTAATACGTACAATATGTACGATCAGCTATTAAATTATGCTAAGAGGTACAGCGGAATAAGCAAGTCGACTACTTCAATACTGTAGTCAAAAAAATTTGAACTATACTGACAATTGCATCAGAGTCATCATATACTCATATGAACACGAAAAAAAATAGTAATTACAGTAAAGTTTGCTTTATAAAAAGTAGTGTGACATGTTTCACTGTAGATAGAAATGTTATAAACCTATTCCATTTTTTTAGCTATTAAGTTTATTTTACATCCGTTAGTATAAGAGTCATATCTAAGATAACTAAGTGCCGAAAACATAAATCGTTAATGGCTATACACTAAAGATCACTAAATCAGTCCGAAAAAAATAGAGCTTTGCTAACGGACAAGTAAGTCATACCCTTGCAGATAGATTTATATTATTATTATTAAGTTAATGCTTATAATATATTATTAAACCAAGAAAACATCAATGGCACCGTGTATTTGCGTATGAGGTTGCTGGTTTTGTTACTTTACCAAGGTAAAACTAATGGTTCATACATGAGGTTCAGCGTCACTGTGTGCGAATCACTAGTCTTCTCGTGAAGTTAATTTTACAGTAACCAATGTTTGATAGAGAATCTACTTCGACCAGTCAGTATGCATTTGTTTGTGGGTATCATTTCTACAATTGGTTTCAGGGTTTCTTGAGCTCTTAATCAGGAGTAACATGCATTAGAAGCTGCATAAAATCTTTAATTATAGGAGAGTCTTTAAACAACACTTTGCCTAGGTTAGATACTGCTCTATTTCAAAACTTATAACCTATAATTGTAAAACTCCTGCCTGACACTGAATGTCACAGATGATCTCTGCACTAGAGAATTGTTCAAGTAACATTCGATTTGAGAGAGAGCAGAGACATTAAGCACCAAATTTCCCCAGCCGAGTTTTGACGTAAATAAGAACAATTATTTAGAAATTGTTTTAGCAGTTTCTGTGATGGAACTAATGGAATGCATTGCTGTGAGTACGGCAATGTTAAATGAAACAGGGATCTCAACAGGTTTTACATGAGGAAGTTTTCAGATGGAATTTTTGTTTAAATCTGTAAGTACTTTAATCTGGATACTTAATCCAGTGATGAATAATCACAGAATAATCTTTGTGCACACAGATCCTGGAAGGTTTTTCCTTGAATACAAAATTACCTACAAAATTGAAATCAAAATAATCAGATCAAATATTTTGTGTAGGAATGACTTCGGACAATTTTTTTTTTGTGTCCGAAGTAACCAAACCGCCTTAGAGTTGGTTTCCTGGGGCGGGCAGTTAGTCTTGAATAGATACTAGCTTTACTTACAGCCAGTTTCTGGTTCTAAAATGGTCCTTGTAAGTAAACCTAGAATCAAATTACTGGCCAGAATCTCCTAATCCAGTTGTTTAATCCATTTTTTGTAAGGTATTTAACTAGGTAATATAAGGACACAGTTAATTTGGATGCATGTAACTCAACTGCATTAATGATGCAATAGTTATTTGGATAGATCTTTGAATAGGAATAATTAGAGCAAATATATATAAATAGATTAATCCTTTAAGACTTAGTGACTGGAGGTGACTTATCGGATACCGTAGACTGATTTCAAGAAAAAACATGTCATTTAGAGATAGATGGACAGAAGTAATTGTTCACTCCAGCCATGTGACAAGTATCTGCTCAAATCTTGCTCAACTTATTTGCGCTGCAGAAAAGCCAATGAATGCGCGCTAGGTAATTGAATTACATTATAAGAGGGGATTAAACTGGAATTCAATTTTTTCTTTAACTGAGACAGGGGTGAAAATGCAAATTATCTCAGACTTAGAGCAAAAACAAAAAAGAAGCAAATAAGAAAGGAAATAGGATTCAGACGGGTGGGATTTGAGACCAGCACCTTTAGCGGCTCTCGAGGGAAAACCCCTTGTTAATTTTCCGCCGATGAATTCAGAAAGAAGAGATTGGTGAAGTTGTTTAGCGGTGTCCGTGCAGGTGGAGTTATAATTCTCTAAAGGCGCTGTATTTATTCGAAAGATTAATTACTAAGCCGATGTGGGGTGAAGCCCGACCCGGCGACATCGACCGTATTAGGCCACCGCCGACAATGTCTCCTCCCCAGGGATCAGCAACTCTGACAAAAAAACCATCCCTTTCGCTCCCTTTTATTTTGTTCCTTTTTACAGAAAGAAATTGCATATTATTCCTCACTCAGAGCTCCCCCCCTCCCTTCCCTTTGGAAAGAACTCCACCAAATGGTTTCGAAATATCCAAGTGGTAGCAGAGCCTTTCTTTGTCAGATAATTCTATTTGATTAAGTAAAGGTACGCCTCTTTCATCAATCCACCCCACAATAGATATCGTGATGGCTCAAATTATATATTACTCTTCAGGGATCTAACTCTGAATTCATTTCAGCAATTCACGAACCTACACAATACTGTCAAATATCCCTCGTGTGAACAATTTTTCAAAATTAATAAGATAACTCCTTTCATATCTCAGTCAACATTTAAAGTTATTTAAACACCAAATATTATAAATGTAAGCATTTCCCATATTGAATAAATAATAATACCTAAAAACATTAAGAAATTGTATATAAATATGCTTAAAACAAACTGTGACACATAGAAAGAAACTTAATAAAGGACTTACTTTGCAATATTTCGACCGTTATGGCGGTCGTCCTCAAGACCACTCAGTTCCTGAGACGACTGCCATAAAGGTCAAAATATTGAAAAGTGAGGAAAAAGGAAAAAAGACTAAGATCTTTCTACTATAACAGTTGACTCTGCGTCAGAGTAAAAAACACGACTGACGAAGTAAAAGAGGAACAATTATTGTATATACTTATCATTACAGTTTAAACGATTTATTAGTTCTATTATTAATATTAATAAAATATGTCGCATATTCTCTTTTACAATCGACGGTATCCGATAATTCACTTCCAGTCACTAAGTTTTAAAGTATTATCCTATTTTCATACGTCTGCGCTAATTCATCCTATTCATATATCCAATTAACTATTGCATCATTAAATATTCGATTGTTTTCCATTTGTACTATTTATAAAATATATTTAATTCCATTTTTGTTTTTCTCTGTCTTTACAATAATTATTCACCCCATGTCTGTCTTTTTGTCTTTTTCTAGCGACTATGAATTTGTGAGAGGTTTAAATACGATATCAGCCTTATGACTTTTAAATAATATTATTTAATGACTCTTGAAATCATTGTAAAGCTTCTGTTATTGACAGTGTTTGTTCTTTACATCCGTTATGTGGTAGGTCTATCGAGTTCATGCAATGTGCCATTAAATGATTAATTTGAATTTCATTTATTATTTAAGAGCATAAATACGTTCCTTATATTGCTTTCTTAAAATCATCTCGATTTGTCCTTCATATATAGTCCGCAGTGCTTGAATTTCATCCTGTAGATTCCAGTTTTATTGAATTTTCTATTTTCATTCTTCACTAATAATTCAAGGTATTTTTAATTGATTTATTTGGTATTAGTGCAATGATTGTCTTTTCTTTTACATATAAACTTTTTAGTTTATTTGTAGATTTTTCAATGTAATTAGAAGTTATTCGTTTATTAACGAATTACATATATCAAATTCGAATTATATCAAGTTCTAACTTCAATTATATATTTGAAGTTAGATATATATCAAACACTTGTTAAACCACCCTCGACCCTATATACCAGGGGTGGGGAACTTTTCTTGGAGTAAAGGCCATTTTAGCACCGTCCACTTCCCCAAAAGGCCACCAAGAATAGATAAGCAAATTTTTATACAATAGTTATATAGTAAAATACTTGATCTATCATTATATTACTAGATCAGTACATCTAAATCTGTTTTGCATCTTTCAAAAGATTCAGTAGTGTCCTTACTGCCTTCGTTTATTACATTAGTTAACCCAGGAAAATTATTTTCCATAAGCTTAGACTTTTCAAGCAATGATTAATGAATAACTTCTTCCTAAATGCCAGAATTCTTTTGTCTTTATTACCATAATTGTAATTCTTTATATTTTGAAACATATTTCTCAACAAACTGTAGAAGGCCACATTTCACGGTTCAAAAGGCCACATGCGGCCTTAAGGCCGCGGGTTCCCCACGCCTGCTATATACTCTTAAATGAAATGTAACTTTTCTGTATTTTTAATTTGCTGCTTTTAAGCAAATTATTTGTTACATGTTGGATTTAAACAACCTCGAACAGCAATAAATATGACACAATATAACAATCTAGAATAGCAGTCCAGGGGTTTCATTTGTTTTGTAAAACTGATTAAAAAACGTTTCATCTTTTCTAAGAAATTGAGGTAAATCAGTCCAGGTGATTAAGATAACATATCCTTATCATATTTACTGCTATGTGGAAGAAAATCATCATTCTGTCTCAATGTCATTGAAACACTTAATATTTCAGAATACTTCTATACAATATTGCACGAGTTTTCTCAAGAAGCATGAACTATCTTTCTCCACTTTTGACTTTGATAATGAATTTTTCAATTTAAATAACATAAACAATTTAGTTTTTGATATATAAGAACACAATTTCAAACACCTAACAAACCCAAATTTATAACTATAAGGTTGATAATTAAAAATAAAAATTGCAATTAATATATAAAAAAAAAATGTTTAAGCCTTGAGATTTTTATTTTTCTTTTGTTATTTATTATATTAAATTCATTAGATTCCATTTTTTTTTGTTGACCATTCACTTAGAAAAATAAATACTCAATTTCTTTTACAAAGAAAGTTTAAAACAATGCTGTTCATAAAAAACTCTCCTGATTTTAAAAAAACATTAAATATTTATTTGAAAGTGTTAAAAAAATACATTTTTAAATACCTAATTCATAATTTAGTTAAACATTTGTGTAATTATTTAGTTACTTCAATAAATCTAAAATTAATAGATTAAGATAATATACTTCATTTAATTTTTTAAGATCATATATATAATTCTTTATATTGTGGTTTAAAAAAATTAATTAAATATGGCATTATAAACCAATTTTCTTAAATAAATTTGAATTTTTTACTTTCAATTAGTGAGGTTATGGTGGCTGCCCGTACAAGGTGGACACAGTACTTAAAGTACATGGTGATATATATAGTGACCCGATATAGTAATAACTGTTTCTGATGCATAGAGATAATACCAAGAGTGGTCTACTCAATTTTAATATTAATAACTTATTATTACTTATTCACAATGAAATTACTAAATTGTATTATTTTAATGTATCTATTTATGTTAAATACATCCATACCACTGAGGTTAGTACGATTTATATTAGAAATAGGGGCAACCGTCATACCTCGTGTACCCCGTCATACCAAGATCATCTCACGAGGTATGACGGTTTTCCCTATTTCCAATATAAATTATTTAGTTTAGGTCGAAGATATTTTAAAACCTCTACCCGCAAGTTATAACTGGCCTCAAAAGGGAGATCTTGAGTTCATTTAGAATAAATTTTTAATTAAAATACTGTATTTTATAATATTTCGGATCATGTTGGGTATTATTTTAAACTTTTTCTCTGTTTTCAAATAGGAAATAAGAAATAAGTAAATCTTGAGTTTTCAGGAAGTATCATATCATGTGTTTTGAAAAAAATCACATTACCAAGCTGCCAGTCAATGCTTGCATTGAAAGCATACTTTGTCGGTATTAACTATGTACAGGATATGATCAAATGAGCTCGTATTTATACTGTTAGTTAAATCTATTACGAAAAATTGTTCCAGTGTGGTTACAATGAAGGTACAATTACTAAGCGTGCAACATGATACAAGCCTGTTAAAAATTTGACAACAGTAGTCTATTATTAGCTAAATTTTTGGCTATTATCTAGATGAGTAATTTCACAATTGGTACACTAACTAGCTAGATGGAGTTAAATTCGGATAGATCTGTCAAAAAATGGCTGATCGGGCAACCCTGGTTGTCAAATCCCCCTAGCAGACACATAATTTATTAGAAATTAAGTTAAATATTTTAAAAAGAAAGGAAGTAATTCTTCTTAATAATATTGACTAGATATAACATGGGATATCAACTAATATTAACGTATACTTATAATCATCACTTTGAAAATTATAACATCAGTATTTACGTGAGTTGTAATGAAAGGGCATGCATGTCCTTTGTATAATGACAGTTTAACTCTCATCTATATAATAGCTAAGAAACTGAATTGAGAATTTGAATTCGCTGGAACCTATTTTTCAAAGTCCCAGATAATACTATATGGTGTAGCTTTAAAACTTTTTAAGTGAGCTTATATATCTATTCCATTCTTGTGTTACAGTTCTCTATATATCAAAATATTTAATTTCAGCCTCCCTCGGTTGTTTCATTTTGCTTGCTATAGCACTAAACAACTGTTCTGCAATATTAAAATCTTTATATAACAGTAGATAAATTATGCATTGAATTCAAAATTAAAAGTAATAATTAAGCAGTGAATCTGCGAAGGTGACAGCACAATGATTAATGGAGGCGAGCTGATTTAGAGTATGAAGCTGTTACTGTTGTCTTGAGGAGTTTTCAGGAGGGGTGCATTTATGATGGGTTGAACTGGCGAAGACGGCAAACGGCCTTCGCCTCCCGGGCATTAGCATTCTAATGAACTCCAGCTCTGACCCAGAACAGATTAATTCATACTACTTCATTTGTTTACCCTCCCACTGTCGCTGTTTTCCCAACTCCTCTGTTTCAAATGGTTTTTGCTCAAAACACCTATTGCTTTGTCATTAACTCAGATATTTGGCAAATCACTCGAGGCTGTTTTCTAAAGCATATCAATTGCCAAGTAAACTTCAAAATACCCTTTAATTTAACTCTGTGATAATATCTTAAAAAGCTTCTTTCAGTTTTAGAATTACAATCAGAGATAAATTAAACATCTACTTCATTTCAATCTTAATTGGTAATAGAGAATATAGCATACTTTCACGTATAATCAACATAATGATGAGAAAGGTAAATTTCTATCAACTTTGAAATATAAAAACTATTTTCTCATACTTAATAAGAAACGAGCATGTTCAATGTATTTTGTAGGATGTGTTACTAAGGACCTTTATAAGGAGTTTTACAACCCTTATATCAGTTATATCAGTTACTCACTTTTGGTTTCAATGTAAGCAAACACAAACACACATATAAGAAACAGGATTAGAAGTTTATATATGCAGTGGACGCTGCTTAATGTAATCACGGATATTGTCATCCATTGGTTAATATTTTCGGAATTCCTGACACCCCTCTCCCCCCCCCCCCCAAAAAAAAACATGCAATGAGAATTACAATTATATCGCTTACTGTGATCAGAACATCGGTTATTGTAATCAAATTTTTTCCAAACTTTGGGGATGTTATTCTTTGAGTTCAGATCCTGCGTAAATGAGAAGCAAGAAGTCGTTCTAAGAATCTATTTTATCTCTGGTTTTATCAGAGATAAGTTTCCCTTATTTCAATGCTCGTCTTCAGTTATTGCTTTTTTTAACTGTCACCACATCACTCAGTTTCAGTTACTGTACCAGATTACCAGTTGTGACAAGATATCTGATGCATAGATCAAAGGCTCCGTGACAGTGACATTTTTGTAGTCACTGATTTTCTTACTCCTTCAATATAAAGAAACGCAAAGATTTACAAAAATGAAAAAGCTACAATTTTAGAGAGCTATGATAAACTGCTTAAGATGAGGCAACGTGAGGTTGTTGCATAACTGTAAATATCCCAGCCACTTCCATGCAAAATTTTTAAAAACCACTCAAGACTCGAGATGTTATCCATAATTTGTAGTGCAAAAGAAGAGGTACTGGAAAAGACACCGATATCGAATTAGGTTTGAAAATATATTAACAAATGCCCCAGAAGATGACTAAGTAGAATGTTTCGGAAGAAACAATTCAAGTGTGTTTCAACAAATGTGGCTTCTCGTGTACTACTACAACTGCAACAATAGAGGACATTGATACTGAAAAACCAAGTGTCAATTAGGAAATATGGGAATCTCTTAGCGTGTTACGGCTTGGAGTGCAAAATAGATCCTCTCAATATGGATTTCATTTTGAGTTCGAGTCCTATTTCCAGATAACACTATTATTATCAGTTATTTATAAAGGATTTGCTGTGAAAATTCGTGAAGCGGACAATGCTGGACGGTTTCCTAAATGAATAACTTATTCTATTGCTTATAGTTTAAAAAGTATAACTATGACTTATAGTTTTACTATTTATTACATATTTCATTATTTGATTTTTTTTGCTAACCTCATGAATGGCAATTTCTATTTCATGGTTAATGTTATCAATCGGTTATTGTTATCACTTTTGCTGGTATCCAAAGGAATTACATTAAACGGCGTCCCCTAGAATTAGGGTGGTTATATTAGGGTATATTAGATTGGCTAGAAAAAAACTGTTTTTTTTTTTATTTCAGTTTGCTATAATGCACAAAATTGTTCACCGGTATGAGCAGTAGAAAAGCACTAAATATTTTTATCTTATTAATTAGTCTTCCGGTCGCGCAATGTCAACCAAGTTAGCAAAAAAATTGTAAAAAACCGTATTTTTCATAATTTTTTAAGCACGCCAGATGGTATTAATTGCGTTCCTATACCATGAATTAACTACTAAAAGTATGGAAATCAATATTTATGCACTTGTTATACATTTTTTTTCTTATACTTCCTGTCACGCAATTCAGTACAAAATGAGTAAATTTATTAGTTTTTGCATAGTTTCAAAGTTTGACTATTTAATAAATTTTTATCATACGACTTTTAGAGATACTTTAGTATAATTCTATCACAATAATATATCGTGATATTCAAGCGGAATTCCGTCCAGCAGCTTCGTCAAAAACAACAGCAAAACATTGTAAAAAACCGTATTTTTCATAATTTTTTAAGCAAGCCAGAATAGTAGCCTATCTGGCCAGAGAGACGAGGTGGTTTCCTATCAGATAATTTAAAAATGATCCTATAGTAAGTATTTAGTAATTTTTTCGTTTCAATATTCAATTGTTTGTGCAGCTCTTCGCTCATTTTGCTTGCAAAATGACCCAGAACTCACCACGGGGAGGTGGCTGCACTTCGAGTTCCACCCATTCTTTTCCAGCCCTTTTTTTTCTTTTAATACTACTATTAGTAATATATATTAGTGTATATTATATATTACTAAAAGAATTAAAAGATAAACATTTTGTACTTTCCTTTTAAAAGTAATTTCCTTGTATTTACTTCCATGTCACGTCTAATTGCAATGCCAGTTTCTTTATGTGGAATATATATTCTTTGTTCAAATCAATTCACCTATAAATTTAGTTCTTCAAAAAAAGTTGGCCACTTGACTTAGAGTTTACTATCTTTTTAATGTGTTTCAATAACTACTTCATTACTTTATTGGTCTAAATAAGTAAAGTTCTTATTTAAAGGTACTTATTGATTAAAATCTATATCTTAACCAAACTTCATCAATTATATTATTAGGGTAACAATTTTTCTAGCATAATGATTTTACCCTTTTCTTATCATCATCAAGTAAATAAGGACTGCTATTACCAATTACTTTTTGACTACATTTTGTAAATAAAGTAGTTTTATCCGATTCATTATTTTATAAATTATCTATAATTCTTATTTTTTTATTTTATTTATTTTTATTTATTTTATAATTTTTATTTTTTTTTCAGAAAAATTGTTACCCAGTCATTTGATTCATCCATTTTGGTCAATATGTAGATTTTAATCAAGAAGTTTTAAATAAGAAACATTTCAAATTGTCTGAAGTTGAGAGTTTATCCCAGACAAATAAAGAACTTTTTAAACGAAGTCAGATTTGGGCTTTTAAGTCAAGGTAGCCATAGGTCACTCAACCTTCACTATTTCGAAAAACATCGTTAATCCCTGTAATCCCTTCACGCATGCTATTTAACTACAGCGGAACTACCGCCTTTTGCGAATGGCTGGTGACTGTTGAAGCATGTGGTAATTGTAAATATATGATATATTGTGGATATAGGAACAAGAAGGTTATTTAAGAAACTCTGTTAGAAATTTCAAACAAATATGACATTATTTTTAACAATGTTAAAAGAAATAGGATTGCTACCAAAATTGACATTTATATGTATATAAAATAAACTCTGACACATAGAAAGAAACGTAACAATTAGGACTTATTTTTCCATATTTCTGCCACTATAACAGTGTTATTGTAAGTTTAATCATTCTTCTGGATCGCATTTCTATTAACACTTTTATATATATATATATATACTGTATATATAAACATTTTCATTCAAAAACCCTACAAAAAATCTTGCCTTTGAACAAAAATAACGTTGAAAAATATAATTCAAATTTAAATGTTAAATATTACATTCAGAGACTCAATGTCTCAAAAGACTAACAGTTATTCATTTGTAACGGACCTGGTGTTAAAGAACTAATATAAACACGTTTCACTCATTAGAACAGATGATTAAATGTAAAACATGTAAGTGTGGCACTTAAATCAAAGCTGATTCAATGAAATTTGTGTTAAAGGAGAGGTTTTGGAAAGGGTGAGGGATGCATTGTACAGCAGGGTTGTTGCACTGGGTCTCCGGCAGATGGGTGGAATCAGCAAGTCACTGCTTTCAGAATAGGCGATGGGATGGATTTCTAAAGCAGGGTAAAAAAACAACTGTTCATTGTATGGGCTGGGCTAATCTAGGTGACATTATTCAACCCTTACCTGACCCCTTCTATTCAACCAGACCAAAAATGCATATTCATAACCGTATTATAGATTTTTGAGGATTGTTCTATGAGGCGTAGGCTAGGTGAATGACGCAAAGTGTCTAGTCACTATCTGATCCCATCTGCCTGTCGTTACAAAGACATCAAACACTATTCATCCCACCCGGAGCTGTTGAAACGGTGCACTGTTTGTACTTCTCGTCTATTCAAGTAATCAAGTGGACGCTATTGAAACCCCTATAGGCAGCTTGTTTCGGAGTACCCGCCTTTGCTGATTTATCAGTCGAATTTATCCAAACACAAGTTAACCGTTATAAACCAATATCACATCTCTGCCAGATTTAGCAACTAGATATCATCTGGCCCTACATAGTATTTCATCTATCTTAACTATTTATAGGATTTCATCAAGTTTAACTGTCAAAATGAATAACTTGTTTGCCTCTCATAAAAAGTTAGGTAATTTTATTAAATTAATAGGTAATATGCTAAATACAAAACAACATGTATTTTATAAATAACTACGATATATTTTCATTATATAATCATATAAAAATGACATAATTATTTTTGGACTTATGATCACTTAGAAGCCAACCGATATTTCTGAGTGGTTATGGTCGATTAGGAGATGGAGCCGTTACTAGCTTACAGTCGGTGAGAACATCAGACATGACGCAGCAGCTGAACAGATGGTAGATTCAAAGGAAGGGTGGGTAATGGATCTAGAGGATGCAACCTGCCGGCTTTTTTCTTGCTTTGGAAGAGGAAGTAGTTTGGTAATTAGAGCGATGTGATGCGGGGGTGGTTGTGGTGAATATGGGGTTGTGAGAACGCTAAGTTCTGGTTGGGCGGTCAGTGGGGTGGCCACCCCTGACAGACACAAGATTTCCATTACCCTCCTTCAGTCCAATTAGTCACACCCCCACGGCCCTTTGTATCTTGTCCAGTTCTTTGTCTTTTACCTGCACCAATCTCGGTCTAATTAAAACTTTAGTCCAACCCTCAGTCTAAAACTCATTCTTAATTGACGTTCCCTACCAGCCTCTTCATGTGCAAACGGCACAACGGACATTTCTTTCTCAGTCACATATCCCGTTCATTAAAGCCAAAAGTACATCAAAAGATTTTCCTCGTTTCATGTAAATGTACTTTCTCCGAAGAGAAAGGTCACCAATTGTGGGGCTGCACTAAAGAAACAATCAGCCCCGCACACAAGAAATAAGAGAGCTGAATGCCAATGTCACTCACATTACAAACATGTGATATGCTGATTAATTAATACAAATGCAAAAAAAGGATTATTTTGTCACAACAAATGGAATAATGAAAATGATGAATACTCAAAACTCAACTTCACTATGAGTAAACAAAGAAAAATTAATTTATTTAACTAATTGATCTTTAAGTGACTGGAAAACTTTTATAAATGTTGATGCCATTCTCTGAGCTGTTTTTTTAAATTAAGTGATAATATCGAACCCTGATGGAACGAAGGAAGGATTTCCAATCTGTAGTTTGGAGTACTACCATATGCCAAAAAATTACGGGGTTCATCCTAATTTGGGTTTCAATTTGCGATGGTGATACAAACAAAGTAGGAAATTAGGGAATATACATGCATAAATGTACATATATTAAGAAATAATTTATTGTTCAATAAATTAACGTTAAGCGTAAGAGTCACAGACGCTTATTGCAGAAGATGATTTTAACTGTTTTTTTCTTTTAACGATAAGGCAACATAGCATTATCTGAATTATGAAGATGGCTGCAGACGAAAAGCTTTAATACAAGACGTCATAAACCATGAACACAGAACCACTAATGTCTCACGTGGAACCAAGAAGAGTTCTTGTGCTCACAAAGAAAAACTATTATTTCACAACATAGAAAATAATAGAAGAAAATAATTGAAAATAAACCATCATGTCGTGAAATAATATAAATGATAATACCAATAGTGCAATAATAATGCTAAATAAAAATCACCACATAATCGACAGTATGAAATTCAGAAAAGAGTCTAAGGGTTTTAAATAAGGAATCTTATTAAGTATTTTATGAACTGGGAACAAGCCGAAGTATCCGTTCCTATATTTCAATCTACGTAAAAGAAATAAATCTATTCATGATAAATGTGTTTAAACAATTGTGCTATTCCAATCTTTTTGGGAAGACAACTCATTTTCTCCATCATAGCGGTTACTTGTTCAAGGGCATATGATTGGCAACAAAACGCTGGTACCAGCGTAACATTTTCAAAGACTAAATATTTCACTGTACCATATATTAGAAGTTAACAGGTTTTGCTGTTTCTCCAGAAAACAAAATACTGACAACTTTTTTGTACTTCAGAGGTTATCTAAAAATAGATTTGACTTCTTCTGGATGACAGAACACTTTAATGTTGAATAGGCTTATATATATATATATATACCAATTAAAAAAGATAGCACACAGATAGACAAAGGAATAACTCACTTCTATATTTCGACCATCGTCGTCATCAGGGAGCGAAGTGTCCCGCAGGAAGACAGAGCGGCAACCCGCTCTGATGAAAGTCCGTTGGACCGTTTCATTTAATTATTATATATATATATCCTGAATCATTTTGTCATATACACCCTCAAATACTTACAGCAAAGTAATGCCTGAAACTTTAGATAAAAAAATGAGGAAGGAAGAAAAGAAAGAAAGGAAAGAAGTAAAGAACAACAAAAAAAGCAAGGCAGGCTACACCGGGAGACAGGCTGTCTGAAATAAAATACCTAAAACTAATCTCAAAGGAAGCTTTGAAATAAACCATAAGCTCTCTGTGGCACTCAATATAGCAAAGAGACTCATTTGTGTGGTGCCAGTGAGGGAAAAATCACATTCTTACCAAAAAACAGCTACAGTTATATTCAGGAAAATTTGAAGACATCAAAGGCCAAGACAATAGGCGGAAATTCTACCAATGAGCGCCTGACCAAGCAAAACAACATTCAACATTGCAGTAGGCAGATAAAGCCCTTCTTAGTAGCTTCTGATGTCATGAATTACCCAGGTATGTTAAAACTCCCCCACCACGACAATCTTCCCGTAACTATCCTATGATTACGATCTTAAACAATCTATCTAAAGTTTAAAATGTATCATTAAACACTAAACATATATGATTCTTACAAACAACTATATTATAAACAATACGTTATGAAATACCCTTTCTGTGTAATTGAAATTTAAGCTGTCTTAATTATATCAAAATAAAAATAACATGCACTGCATAATCTGGTTCTTTTAAGAGAAATAACGTGTTATCTTATTCTCAACTAATACGATATAATCACAACTGGTACAATCAGTGTTCATTCAGAAGGATGCAATCACCACCTGACTAAGATGATGGCTTATCGAGGAGTCGTCTAATTCGAAAGGTAATTTGATAAACATAGTATATATTATCCAATAGCAATGTTTTTTAATTAAAATCAATGAAACACAGCTTACTTCTTGCTTAAAATAATTTATTTGTCATAAATTAATAAGTGGCATCCCAGTGTTGATGCCTGCCTGGTTCTTGCAGATTAACTATGAGTAACAGATGGCAGCACTGGTCAACCCTCACCTTTTCGTTTACGACTCTCTCAATATTCAATTCACTGATTTCCTTAAATACATTATTTCACCATTTAATTAGTCATTTCAAATTGAATTAATAGTCGATATGTTGTATCTAATGCATAAAGAAGAACTGATATGACATGTATGAGAAAACTCTTCAACAAATAATTTATGTTGTCTCTACATATATTGCTTACACATAGAAATATCCCGATATCTTTTAAGTGTTAAATAATTTAAATCTAATGTTTAAATTTTAAATTCCAATGAGTAATAATTACTAAAACTAATGAGTAAATAATGAGAATTAAGACTGATTTCATAAAATACCAAAGACGCCCTTAAGAAGTCATCAAAATGCTCCTGGTATACGATCTCATCGTCAAAATAAGTAAAAGAAAATAACTATCTCATTTAGAAATTACTCATCTACTACGAACCAAAAATAGGTTTGCCTATTACAGCTTCAAAAATAGGATTGTTCAGAGAGTTCCTTGAAAATAAATACACGACTCCACGGCCTGGTGTATCCCTTTACATAATGTTCATTTTAAAACTTTTGAAAGATTCAAATTCAGTACCCCGGCAGCTTCAAGTTGAATAAGCTGAAGTTTCCGTCAGACTGCAGTCCCTGCCTTCCGTACTCACGTTGGAGTGCAAGCGTGGACCTTTTGTTCAATACTCGATTTAGAGTTGCAACTCTGCCATCCATCGCATCATACGTCATTGGTGGTTCAATGTGTTTTTTCACTACGTTATTTGGAGTAGGAATGTTTAACAAGTACCTGATATTAGAATTAGTAATAATACAATCCGTCATACCTCGTAAAGTCTCAGAAAAGCTCGACCGGTTTCGGGTCCGTCTGGATCCCATCTTCAAGAGCACCTAACTGACTGTGAATTAGGTCAGTTACGAGTTGACTGTGAAAATTAACCACACAGAAAACACTGATTCCACAATGTAGATGACATTTATAGGTAGGTTATAGGAAAATAGCATTCACAGTCAGTTAGGTGCTCTTGAAGCAGACGGACCTGAAACCGGTCGAGCTTTTCTGAGACTTTACGAGGTATGACGGATTGTATTATTACTAATTCTAATATTACTAACCTCAGTGGAACTAGCCCATTAACCATAAGTACCTGATATGTTTGAAGTCGATAGACCTTAACTACTTGAACACAATTTTTCATCGACCTAATTATAAATATTAAGTACAAGGTGTGATACAGAAGTAAGGATATTTTTTAAATTCGCGGGCTCTGAACACTCAAATTTTAAATTTTTTGTTATTGTTTTGATATACTAGTCACGATCATATGTTCAGAGTTTTAATTATGTAGTATGTGATGTTTTTATACCTTGAAGCATAAAGGTCAGACTCGTATTCTTTCATGTTTGGTGATTTATTGCTATTGAAAAAATAATTACCTGTGAAATAACTTATACCACTTACAAACAATTTTTTGCTAAGTTGATTTGCTAAGTTTTTGAGGACTTAATACCATTTTTTACACACAAAATTATTAGAAACTCTGCTACATTATTTTCAACAACACAAAATCGCCGAGCACGCAAACACGAGTCTAACCTCGTTAACCTCGTCTAACGTTAACGTAAAACAAAATACGTTATATAGTAAAACTGCGAATATTGATCGTGACGAGCGTACCAACACAACAACAAACAATTTTGAAATTAGGATGTACAGAGCGAGCTAAATTCAAAAAGTTACCTTATTTTTTCATCTACCTCATAATTATTCATTGCGATGGAGTAATTATTACCATGAGGAGGGGTGATACTGTGAACTGTAAAGATTTAAACTTGTATACTATTACGCACAGATAATCAAAATCTGAAGTCAGTGGTGTACTAAATTAGTACTGGCCCTGTTTTATCCTGAACATGTCAAACACTGTTCAGGCTCCCAAGTAAAACTGACTCTAAAACACTCCTGGTTTCTACTATTTGTAGTTTGCTTTATTATTTCTGATCATTTTATTAACGAATGACAAACTATTTAATGATCCTGTCACACAGTACAAGTAAAGTCAAGTTAAACATTTCCAAGATCAAATGACTACGAGTCAATGGTTACCATGTATCAAAATTAGTGTTGCTTTTGACTTCATATCCTTCCGAAAGACAGTTTTGTTGAATCTCAATACTTGAAACTGCACCCAACAACTTGACGTTTACAAGAATGAAGGTGCTAGAAAAAGACAATATCTTGAAGATTTTAGCTCACACTAAGCTTAGCGATTCACTAACTTGATAATTCAGATTTGTTGTCCCATTTACATTTTGTTTATTTACTCAACTTGCTAATACAAAATTCTGGATCCTTTTTAAAGGAATGGACAAAACGTATGGTAAAAAAGGGAAATGAAAAAAAATAGTCGCACTTGATTCGGCGTATATTAATGTACCTTTACAATATTGATTGAAAAAATAGAAAACAATGGGTACAATGAAGGGCAAACCATTCTAGATACAAAATTGAAAATGTACATCCTGAAAGACGAACGGGTAGAGAGTGCTACGGGTCATGCACGACTCCTATGATAAAAAACAAAAAAAAAATAAAAATACAGAAAAAAACACGAAATGAAGGGGGCAAAACAAAATTACAATCTTTTCTTAAGTGCTGATCTCACCGAAGACATTTTTTTACAAATCTAGAAAACTTTTCCAATTTGTTTTTTACAAACATGTAAAATAGATACTTGACATTGAACTACTTTGGCAATTTGACATAGTTTAATACAAATATCGGGATCACAAAAATATTTTTAGGCCTTCTTTGTGAAGAAATACATTTCATTGGTCATTAAATGGTACACATTGGACTTGTGTATAGAAAATAAAATAACAATCTTAAACTAACCTGTAGCCTAGGACTTATAGTGACTAGGGTAATATATACTTAAAGGTATACAATATATATAATGTATAGCAAACTAGAAGGAGGCTGGGAGCGCTCCGTTGAGATCATTGGACAGGAATTCACTCGCCTCTAGCGAGCAAAATCACAGATCGCTTTGATGCGCGTCATCCATCAAAAACTGAAAGGTCCGCTTCAACTCCTTGCTTCAAAGCATCAAATAAAAGGTTTAACAGATCAGTGTCTATTTATGTACAAATGGCTTGCAGACTTGCGTTGTTCTTAGGGAAAATCACCGGTCCTGGTGTTGCAAAACGAGTGATCGTCCTTAGGGAAATCCACTAGTCCCTGCGTATGTAAACAAGTGGTCGTCCTTAGCACGAATCACCAGTCCTTGTGTCTCTAAACTAGTGGTGTCCTTAGAGCAATGCGCCAGTTATTTTTTTGCCAAAAGAGTGGTCATTCTTCATTCAGTTCACCAGCCCTTGGGTATCTAAACAAGTTGCCATCCAACTTGCACTAGCGATCATTCTTAGGCAATGCACTGCTTCTAATGGAGTGGCCGTCCGTAGCGCAATGCACCAGTCCTTGTGTATCTAAACAAGTCCTCCGCCAATCAATACTTGGCCCTATGTACATGTAGACGGCATATTCACCGCTTCTTCATATGCCAGCCTTCGGAGATCATATGAAAACCTTTTCAAGTTCCCGATAGGGAATCTTTTATAAAAAAAAAATAACAGAAAAAACTAAACTTTTTTATATTACATCTATACAATACTTCAAACAGCTGTACACTTATTAACAACTATTGAAAGCCCCAAATTATATTATTAAAAAAAAAAAAATCTAGCTCTAGGCGAACCATATTTGGCAATGTTCCTTTTTTAATATTTACAGAAGAAATATAATTATTTTCTTTGTAATGAGATCATTGTTGTTGAAACCATCTTTGGAAGAGAGTGGTGAGCTGCTGTCAGTGTTCACCTGTGTCTGGAAAGCAGTTTCCAGCCAACCAGGATGAAGACAGTGGTCCATATGTGGCCGAAGAGATGGCCAGGCACCAGGAGCGACACAAGGCTGGAGGCCTTGGAACGGCAGCTAGCTAGGCTTGTCTCTGAGCCGGTGGCGTTGCGGATCTGTGAACAAGAGGAAGACGCCATTCAATAACTAACACTTGTAGAAGGCCAAGCTAACAACGAAGCATACAGGGCTAGGGTAATGTGGGTATTATCACGAACTCAACTTACGATGGCTATAAAGCATTGTGATAATATAAATCCGAGTTTAATCTACATCGGCAACCTAAATGTTGTTTCACTCAAGCCCAGTAAACTAAATATCTTGATTCAAATGTACTAACAAGACAGTCAAATTGTACTGATATTTCCTAATAACACGAAAGTGTACTTGACGTCAACCGACAGCTTTACTTCCTCTCCAAGAGACATCAATCAATGAGAGAACTTCGGGTCATTCGTGATCTAATACTAACATATGTGTGAATCTACATTTATAGGACAAGAAACATATTTAGTTAGTTACAAGCACACGAATGGTATAATTCCTTTGTAATATTATTTTATTTTTTAGATACATTCACCACATGGTAGACAATTTTGAGTTTACCCTAAACATAATTTGCAATGCAAGTTCATCAGTTGACATTTCTATTTAGAGATGAACTTGAAGCAATTAACGTTATGATGCATTTATTGAATAAGTTTATTTAACTAATCCCTTGCGAAGTAAGAAAGCAGTAGGTATGATGGTGGTGGCGATCATCTATTGAAATCTTGGCCGTGTCGGTTAAGCAATTAAAATAATACCTGATTGGTCCTATACATAGCTGTATTGTCTTGTAATATACGTGAATGCCCGGACAATGTTCAACTCCCTGACAGTAGTCTTTATCATTCATGTATCAATTGTTTAATAAACTTTGAAGTTGTAATTATAAAAACATGCATGTACAAAGTAGAACATTAAGGGAGGTCTTACGTGTAAGTTAGCAGAGGAGTGTTCCTGGGTCATCTGAATGCCAAAGTTGATGCAAGAGGTAGTGTGAAGCTTGGGGGCTGACGGTTGTTCCTGCTTATGGACTCGACGCCTTCGGCGGGTGTGGACCTTGGGAACTGGAGCCGCCGAGGTGACTAGGTCTGGGAGGGTGGCTGTGCTGGTTGCAGGAGCAGCCACCGGAGCCACAATCACTGCGGTCCTCTCACGACGGGGAACCAGCCGAGAAGAGACAGGTTCTTCTCGTCTTCTGACACCTGCAATAAAATTATGGTAAGCGGTGGAGTTCCCAAGCCAATATCACCCACAACCTTTTGTTTAACAACATCAGCCCAGAATATATTATTATTGATCACGTTGGTTGGTTACATAACACCAGGATGCTGTGTAAATATCCTCTTTTGGCACACACAAGCTTTAAGAAAATGCATAGAATAGTTAAAGATATTATTTGTATGCCACAATAAATCTTTAAAACATGCTAAGCACAGAAAACTAATTCAATAGGTAAAATTTATTTACTTAATGAGGAAAAACTCCATATTTAGTAACATCCTGATTTGGTTACCTAGAAGAAATGCAGTAATGTATCAATAAGTTTATAGTTACAACGGAGCTGACACAAGCTCGAAAGCGTTGTGAACTACTGAAAGCCGCAATGCTACTCGGTTGCAGAGGCTGTTAAGACTACAGGGGGAGGAGAAGGAAGCGAAGGCCAGGCGGAGGCTCTATGCACGAGTGCAGCGGAGTGCATTCGGGGCCTTGGCGACGCGGAAGTGCACTGAGTGACGTAACGTCATCAGCTGGGCCGACCTTGGTCTCTGGTCACGACCAGCACCACCCAAACCATTAAATACAACTTCACCCACTCCTCCAGCTTATCCCTTCAGCAGCGCCAACAACAAACAGCGTCATGCAACAACAGTCATGCCGAATGGCTAACCCAGGGATTGCTATTCATCTGTGAAGACAGTAAACAAGTAATGACTAGAGAACAGCGGGTATGTACGGTAACTTAGCATTCACAGGCATACTCTCAGTCTTTAGTACTGCAGAAGACTCCCTATCTTCATTCCTCAGTCCTACTATCTCATACGAAATAAAAACTAGTAAGTTCACGGCCTCAGCGCAGTTATCCCAGTATAACCAGAAATTATTAAACTTTCTACCTACCAATCACTAAACATCGCGAGCTACTGTCACCCCATCGGCCATATTCATTTTAATAACTTTTATTAAACTTTGGACTCTTTTCTACAAAATAACTCACTTGTAATTATTGTCCACACCCTTACACAATTCAGCATCTCTCCCTATATTCCTGTAACTTTGTCATATACGAATTAATTGTCCCTACATTGTTTACGTATTCTTAAACACTAAATAAATTAAAACAAAGGACTCGTGAAAATTTAGGTAATACATAAGTTACAAAACTTAAAAGGAAATAAACAGCTTTGGAATAAACCCAAGCTGAGTGCTTTATCAACGTTGCGTTCGACCCAGAGAAGTAAAAAAATTAATTTTCTTACAAAACTTACAATTAAAAAATTTACAACAAATGGTAACAAAACAGCAAGTACTTTTGTAAGAAGTTAATAATATACTCCCAAAATTATAAGATATTTTTAAAGTATCGATTATTGTATGTATCATAACATAGCCTAATTGAATGTTGTGCCACAATTTATGCAGGCCTCAGCATGACATTCTCAAATGTAAAACATCATAACTGACCAGAAACCCTTTTACTGGGGACATATTTGTTAATATTTGTTTTTCACGTATATAATGAAAACCTTTTGTACATAAGACAAAAATTTTGACAGAAAAATGAAAAAGTTCGAAAGTCTTTCTATTGCCTTTGGGCCTAAGTGTTTTAGAACTTACTTCACTTGAATCGCCAGTGTTTGCCTGAGATTTACTTCAAATGTAATATTTATAAATTACAGATCGCCATATAAGAAGATCAGATCATCTTATATTGAAGGATGCAGATACGCAGTCAATTTAGTAATGAGCAATGATTTTTGCGCTTTCTCTGCGATTCGATTTACATATATAACTGAAGGGGCTTCAGCTATCAGTTGTCCTTTCGAATTTCCACTTTTCCTGACAACGGCTAACAAGGTCGAAATATAAAAGCATTTAATGGTTTTATCAGGTTTCCGTCTATTTGTATAGCCATAGCATCAAAAATTGTTGATACACGAACAAAATTATTTTTATACTAAATTATTATATACTTTTTACTATTCAATTATACAGTCTTTCATGAAATGCATTTAATGTCTAGTAAAAAAAAAATCTAAACTATTTTTATTTAAGATTGATTCTTATTTAGTGCAATCATTAAATAATATAAATCTACAAAGAATTTAAGTTACTAAATAATGGTGAGTAAATTAAATTTTAAATGATATCAGTTTAATCTCTATTTTGAACAAGGTTTGAGTAAAGAATATTTCCCTTTGAATAAGACAAATGGAAGATAAGAAACTGGAAATATTAGGGAAGATGCTTAACTTGTTTTTAATGAAATGAGGGGAAAATGGATGAGGAAGTTTGTTAGGTTTGTTGGGGAGAACACTAGGGCGCAGCAGTGTTCAACCTACTGACACAGAAATAAGCAGTCGATAGGAAGACTCGGAGGTGACTGAGTGGAACTTTGCCTTGCAGTCCATACGATGTATAACTCTCGAATACCGATCCTCCATATAATGAATAAATGTCACCAATTATTTCTCAATACCAATAAATCAATCAAACATGATTTATTACAATTTGAAATGCAAATATATGTATAAAAAATAAAAATTTTAGAAAAGTGTTTAAATAAAGAAAAATCTAGTATAAGTTGAACATATACACTAATTCTTTTTTTTTTCATAAAATGACAAGACATTTATCATGACTTCGAGTCAAGTTAAGATCAACAGTTCCCTAATAAAAAAAAAAATTCAAACAAGCTTATTTCAATTATAATTGATTTTTAAAAATAATTTATTTATATTAATGATTCAATTTAAACTTTGGAATAACAGTATCCATTTCATAAGTAAAAAATAGGATTTGAATACAAATAAATCAAAATCAAGGAAAACAAGCTCAAGTCAAAGCACTTAACTATTTGTGTTTATTTAATTATTATATTTCTGCTTAATTATGAGCTAATTAAGTTCTTATTAATCCCTTGCAAACACCTATGCATCAGTATTAAGTAAATATGGATTCGATAACCTAATGAGAAAACGAATTTAAATTATAACAACAAAAATCTACTTTCAATGCAAAGTGTAACATACGAGTGAAATACCAATGGTGCAACATTGAACATTTAGTTAATAATCATATATGATGATAATATTATAATATTCTAAAGCTGAAAAGAGGGTAACAATTTTGGTTGCTTTAATTTAACAAACTTGATTTTCTCAATTTAAAGTAAATTGGTTTAATTTTGCTGGAATTATTTTTATCACAAAATAGATTTCAAATTAAACTTCAACTTTAATATTCCATTTTAATATTTTTCTAAGATGGAACAAAAAGAAGTAAATAAAATTTAAGATAGGTGCTGGAATTAAGTGGAACTTTCAAGGAACGGAGTAGTAAAGAAGATATTATGGACTTGAAGGCCAACAAAGAAAGTAGAAAAAAACAAGTATTTACCTGGAGGTCCAGGCCTTAGGATTATGTTGAGCACGTCGTAGAGGTCGTTGAGCAACTGGTTAAGTCTGCGGTAGTGGTCTTCAGTTTCCTCATCGGAAGGAAAATGAAAAGGAATAGCCATGGTCATAGGGTCACAAGAGCGACGCGGAGACGACGAAGTGAACTCGCGGCAGGGCCGAAGTGAACAGGGAGAGAGCTGGCGCGATTCTGAGCTGCAGGGCCGGCTCAACTGCCGGCTCCCGGGCTACGCGCTCACGTGACTCGGCTCGGCCAATGGGAGGGCTGCGCTTGCCACGGCCCGCCAATCACCAAACCACTACCACTTTTATCTGATCGCCTCTCATTTACCACCAGGACCTGTTACTCCTTTGTTAACTTTCCCATTTCTTGTGTACAATACTCACACTTGTCCGTCCTTTCCCCTCCTCCACCACACTCGTCTCTCACCTTGCTAATCACATCAAACTAGTGACACATTCTGTAAAATAAACCATCCTAATACAGCAAAATAAAACATCAATTCTAAGCATTTTTGACAACTAAACTTCCCAAAAATTCTTTTTATCCTACATTTATTTTTTTTGTTTTAGAATTTTTTTTAAAAAAAAACAATAATTTAGAAAATATAATAATTTATATTATTATTTGTTGAATATAATTTATTGGATTGTATAAATTAAAATAATTCCATTTATACATTCAAAACATAAATTTAACAAATTATATATATCAAATTGAATTATTATTAGAGTATTGTATTATAAATAAAGTATTAAATATTCTATAATAATAAAGTAGGGGAAATTTCTATAATAATATCTATCGATAAACTCCTTTATTAGTCAGTATGGGGGATCATCATAATCTCGTTACAATAAATAAGTAACCAATCTTGAGAGATAGCAGAACATCAATGTTCAACACTACGCTATTATTATGCCATGACTTAGCTGTTATTAAACTATAGTTTTATAATCAGTGGTTGTAGATAAATGATTACATCTATCCCTATTGAGGATACAAACTACTTGAGAAATGTAGGTAGTAAAAGTGTATTACACCAAGAGTGGAAGATACTGGGGCACAAAAGTGTATAGTACTTTTTATGTTAGTATACAAGTTACATAATAATATATACATCTAAAGTATGATATATTTAGTTGTTTGATAAACTAGGTATTGTGTTATCTATAATATAACTGTGTCTTTACTAAAAAAGGACCTTCAGTTCCCTCTGATGCCTGTAAGTGTGAGCTTTCAAATAGCCAAATGCCGATAACTTCAATTTAACAACTTTACTTCATTACTGAATTCAGTCAAAATTTGATGTTATGTTATTCTTTCGTTTAAGTAAGGTGTGAGATTTTAGTTTTTAATGTCTACTGTATGTATTTTTAACAATTGGTTGTTATATTCCCATTTTAAAGAGTAGAAAATTTTTGTTATTCAATGTTTATTTGCATATGATTCTTCCGTAACAAATCTAATAGTTGACCGCATTGGTTTCATTTACTTTAGGTCACTGACTAAATTGATTTATTTATCGAAATATAAACAATTGTTATCATCTTCCCGTTTCAGTGTAGTATTTTGAAGGACCATTACTCATGGGCTAAGTCATGCATTATAGCAGTGCAAGTAACATGATGATACGAACGCTGATATCTACATGTTGTTTCGAGTCCCATGTAGGAACATACTGAAATCTATTTATTTAAAAAAAAAATAGATTACCTTTGATAATTGTTTCAGAATACTAATTATAAGTGATTTTTGTCTTTCATGCAAAATAATAATACGAGAGGTTCATGTGCTCCTAACTATGACCGACTTCTTCATACCTGGTCTATAGATGTACATTTTTTATCTTTTCAGTTCACGAGCAACTTTTATATTATTATCATATGTGTTAAGATAAAATAATATTAAGAAGAATTAAGTTTAGATCTTGTTAAGTCTCTGGTTTAGGTGTCGTTGTTTATAAATATTTAAATTCATATAGGAATAAAGCTTCAGACGTTCTCTTATATTTAGCCAAGAAAATAATATTAATTATTAGGAAGAAAAAAAGTAAGGTTTAATTTTTGAAGAAAATGATTTACATGGACGGAAATTATCTAAATACAGGAAACAAACTTCAATCTTCTGCCGCACTTAGAAAAAGTGTATGATAATGTCCATGACGAGATTTGTAGGATTAAACAAACTAGAAGTCGATATCGGTCTGAAGTAATAGCCGATTAATGGGTACTATGCTTAATGGTAGTGCTGTAAGGGTTTACGAGTGATGAATGTTTTCGAGGGTGGACGAGGGCAGCCAGATGGTCAAGGCCTCGCGTGATCATGCAGTGACCTGCACAGACGTCAACGGGATCGCTGACTCAGGTGCAGCCAAGCGTCTAACACCATATTTAGAAATAGAGGAACCTGCACGACACGACTCCCCGGTGAGCAACTTCAAGAAAAGAAGCCATCGGGAGGAAATAGGAATTGCGACACACAGTCTTGAAATGAGTTGTTCGCCCGCTCATCTCCCTTGACGCTAGCTGGCATTCTGTGTCATCAATAACGCCTCAACGAATACACCTATAAGAAAGACTTCATGCGCAGATTAACTATCATGAACGTCAATTCACAACAACCGTATATAAAGTGGAAATCAATCTCTACAGCAAACACAAATCTTCATCTTTATACACATATAATTAACCATGTTTTATTTCCTTATTAATACGAATCACTATTAAATCTACAATTTTTTATGGTTTTATCAAAACATAAAACTTCAATTTTCCTAGTTTACTTATTATGTATAATAACACTTCATTTAGAACGCTTAGAGTCATTATATATATATTATTAAATCATTCTGTAAACGCCTTTTCTTCTTCACCCTGGTCCTTCCAACTACTTTTCCAATCACTCAGCAATGCCAACATTGTTGAGGAAAGCAGGAGTCTGTTCTGTCTTTTATGATCTTATGTTGTTCTACGCATAAACATAATCAATGATCAAACCACAATATGAAATGGGGAAAAAAGACTAAGATCTTTCAACCGTAACAAGCTGCCTTCTTTAGAGTCAAAAACCCAACTGAGTTTTTGACTCAGCTTTCAGTTGGGTTTTTGACTCTGACGAAGACCGCTTGTTACAGTTGAAAGATCTTAGTCTTTTTTCATCATTTCATATTGTGGTTTGATCATTGATTGTTATTTCACGTATTTATGTAAAATCTTGTTATGTATATACATATAATTTTTTTGTAGTTTAATTTCTCATTTTAAATCATACAAATATACTGATCACTAGTAATTCATATTTTCATTTTCAGTTTCAGTCTTTGTTTTTTCATGATACTCGCTGAGGGTATTAGTTCACACAATGTCATGAATTCATGAATCTGCAAGAACAAAAAAATCTGTTTAAGTGTTTGCTAAAGTTAGTCTGTGTTCCTTGTCAATAATCACTGGCAAGTATTAATTTTGAAGAGTTTGGGAATGAGTAAGTGAATCAGTGGTGTTTAGGGAAAGCCAATAACTCAGTATTGTGAAGGACGAAGGGATGCTTTTGTTAGCGTTTCATTACCTGAGTGGCCCTTCTGAGTTGACTTCGCAGGCCAGGGCTTGTCCTATTTATTGTTCACGCAGCGATTAGTTACTGCTACATACACAGGCTGCATCACTATCTATAAACCTTAATGCAATCGTCGCATTCATCCAATGTGCAGTATGCGCACAATAGAATTATTACCATCAGTCTGCGGCTTTAGTAATGTTCAGTGCAATAAATTGAAGCATTTTTTAATAACTTGGCAATATTAATCCATTTGTTTTCATTATTCATTTTTAGTTGTTGATGCATTGCATGGTAACTACAATATTATTTGTTTAACGTCTTTTTCGGCACTATAAACAGATATAAAACTAGAGTTACTATCTTAATCAGCTTCTAGTCATGAAATATAATATCTCTAGGATTATATAAAAACACCAAAACGTTTTTATGATCAAAATTCTGAAGTTCAGGGTCATTAAATAAGGGAAATTAATAATATTAGTATAAATAAAAACGGTCGTAATAACCACAATCAATTACTAATTAATTTAATTAATTAAAATATTTATTTGTTGATAACTATTATTTGTAATAATCATTATTATTAACTTCTGATCATGATTATTATTAATTTATTGCAATTGTTTTAATTAATAGATTTTAAATTTAGCAGTATTAAAATAAAACGTATTATTATAATTTACACAAGGATTATTAATAGCTGGTACCCATTACCAAAAATATACTGACATATAAAGAAAGAATTTAGGAAAGCTTCTTTGCTAACAATCGCTCTTAGTCAAGGTTGACTAGTAGACTAACTGAATAACATGCGTAAATTATCGAAAGCTTTTTAATCTCCTAAAGCATCCATAGAGTTCTTATTCACTAAACACACTTGAAAGAATATTGAACATTTTTTTTCTAGAGAATGTATTCCTGCATTTTCTGATGAGTAGATACTTCTATATATATACTGCAGAATTTTTTTTTTTATATTTAGAAATAATAGTCAGGGGTGTTGTCATATGTCACGCTTTACTAAGATAAGAACGCAAAAGGAAATCGGAATGTACAAAGGAGTCATTTATGAAATAATTATGCAAGGAACTTCTATCTTCACATTGCATACAGGTTAACCTGAGAGGAACGTCACATGTTCAACAATTTCCAAGTATAAGTAAATACCACATAGTAACTGGCTATAACTAGAGATGTTTTCTGATATCTACAAAAAAAAAAATAAGCAATGAAATAGGCCGATAATCTGCTGTGGGTCAATCGACAGGAAAGTTACAAGACCTGCCGCAGTTTTGATAAGACTCCCCGAATCCCACCTGGAAGAGCATATATACCAGTCACTTGTTTTGTTATTTGGATTAAAACAAGTTTTATTCAATTTGAAACAAACTTATAGTATAGTAATAATTTCCACGCTTTAGTGTTGGATACATTAGAAGACACTTCTTCTGGAAGTGCTTTCCCTTGATTTGTTAGTTCTGAAGAAGGTTGTTTGTTTAGGGGGGGAGAAGCCGTTGTGGTGGCGCACAGTGGTCCAGCGTCATAGGCTACCCTTCAGTAGACGGTGTGCACTAATCAATACGAACTAATGCAGTAACAGACGCACGATACTGGAGAGCGAACTTGACATTGGCTCGGCTCAATGTCGCCCTCTAAGAGCCTTTAATTGACCCACCTGCTAACAATGCCCGATTATTAGCAATCTATTACACACCAAGCGCTGCTTCCTCATATTTCAGTGACTCACTTAGAGTCTTTTGTTTTCGTGAAATTGGATTCCGTCAATTGTAAATTCAAGGTGAATTTCTGTTATTGATTATCCGCACCTGCACCTCTAATCGCATTCATTTAAGTTCAATTGCTTTAATTACACCGACATTTTACCTTAACGAGAACGTGTTTTGTTCACGTTATTATATCGTGAAGTTTACTAAGCTATTCTTCTAATGTGACTAGTAAAATGAAATAGACATGACCTTTTAGATATTTTATAGTGAATATAATGTGCTGGAGGAAGTGTGTTGCCCTCGAGAGCGAAGGGTCATTTAGGAAAGGTTAATATCGGCTTGCCTGCCTTTCATTGTAGTGACCCAGGTATAGCAACCTTAAGAAAAAAAAGGGGTGGAAATGTGCATTCACTATTATAGCTAAGTAACTCTAGTGAGGCCATCATTATAATATAAGTCTCAAATATTATTAGGAAGAATTACTTTGGTAATATCAAGGTTAGGGGTGTTGCAGAAGCTCAGCTTTCATTAGTGATGCCCCTGTAGTTTCCAATACAGCAACCACTTTACAGATTGTTTGTGGTTGGTAAATCTTGAATTATGTTAATGCACTTTAAATACTCTATCCCTAGTCAATAAATTTTCCATTTATTAGGCCACACCATAGAAAATATTATTCATATGCCAAAAATACTGAGAGGGTAAAAACATGCCAACTTTGTAGAAATACTATCTGCGTGAACTCAACCGCACATCTAATATTATAAGATTGTCAACAAAAAAATTTTCTGTGACAGTTAAATCTAACTTTCGCAGACTGTCAAAAACTAAGCATACTATAGATGAACACTCATTACACTGCTAAACCACACTGGTCTACATTGAAGTCATTAATTCAACGGCTGAATATTAGTGTTGTCTGTTATATATAACATATCTGATATACACAGACATATCTCAATAAGCACCCATTACTCTACAATTAAAGAAATCAATCCAAATTCAATACATACATGAGAATCTCTAAGCCTAACTATGTTAACTCGTTCTCAAAGAACTCTTATATATATAATGTATTTGTTGTATATATATTATGTATATGTTATTTATATATTATATATTGTATTATATATATATCAATGATCAAACCACAATAAGAAACGGGAAAACAAGACTAAGATCTTTCAACCGTAACAAGCGGTCTTCGTCAGAGTCAAAAACCCAACTGTTTATGAGTTTGATCATTGATTGTTACTTCACGTGTTTATATGAAATGTTTATATATATATATATATATATATATATATATATAATATATATTATATAGTTAACACATGAAAGAGAAAAAACAAATAAAGACACACACAAAAGACTCACAACGATATTTCGACAGTCGTCGTCATCGGGTAGAAGTAGTCCCTTTGAGTAGCTGAAGCTAACCTTTTGGTTAGTTACTGGAACTAACTTTGAGTTAGCTTCAGCTACTCAAAGGGACTACTTCTACCCGATGACGACGACTGTCGAAATATCGTTGTGAGTCTTTTGTGTGTGTCTTTATTTGTTTTTTCTCTTTCATGTGTTAACTAGTAGTCCTGTTGGACCATTTCAAGTTTTGTTTATATATATATATATATATATAGGTGTGTTCTCTAATCGGGGTTCGGTCAATTTTCCAGGATAAAAAATCAAACTCTCGTTGCCAACGTTTCGGTTTTATTTAAAACCTTTTTCATAGGCCTACAAACAAAGGATCATAAGAAATCACATATCAACAATAGTTGATATGTGATTTCTTATGATCCTTTGTTTGTAGGCCTATGAAAAAGGTTTTAAATAAAACCGAAACGTTGGCAACGAGAGTTTGATTTTTTATCCTGGAAAATTGACCGAACCCCGATTAGAGAACACACCTATTCTATCAAACGGTCGATATATTATTGAATCTGTTTATATATATATATATATATATATATATATATATGCTTTTAAAAACTGGATGTCTGTTTCCACTTTGTTCAATTTCGTCTTATATTTTTCCAAATTACGAAATTTTGTCTTTAATTCCGAGTTCAACATAAAAGCATGCATTGAAGAAGGACTGCTCCCAACTTTTACAAATATATATATATATATATATATACATATATGCTATAATGCCAGATTAGATAAGCAGACGGAGTGTGCTAAGGAGAAAGGTGTTTAACGAAAAAACACCCACAACCAATAAGAAGTGTCCAAAGTAATATTTATATATATATATATATATATATATATCATGATAAACGAAAAACGGTCCGGCCGGGCAGTTTACACTTAAAATAAACTGCGACACATAGACAGAAACATAACAAAGACTGGCTTTTCAATATTTCGATCATTATGGCAGTCGAAATACTGAAAAGTGAGTCTTTGCTATGTTTCTGTCTACGTGTCACAGTTTATTTCAAGTGTATATATATATATATATATATATATATATATATAATAAATCAAACAAAAAAAGAAAACAGGTAAAGAATAATGCAAAAACTCACTTCAGTGAATTGTTATCCTCAGGAGAATAATTTAAAGTAGAATTAAAGATAATAAAGAAAATGAACATCATTAGTCATTTATTCCAGAATATATACTATATATATATAACTAAATTCTCAGAAAGAAAATACAAAAAAGAATTGAAAAACTCGTTTCTATATTTCAACTGCGTCGAACACCTAACAATTTCTAATTTATGTTCGTAATATTTTTGATTCTTCATAACACTTAAATTCTTTATAATTCCGATGTTTTTTTGTGAAACAATGACCACGATCAGGGAGTTAACATAAGCATCTAAGGAGGAATATAAAACTGAGCTGAACTACTGTTATAATGTGAAAAATCAACAACAAAGAACTTTTTTTAATATTTATATTTGTAATTCAGTTTAATTTATGTCATTTTATTTGTTTTATACAAATGATTGTTTATAATTTAATTTGAGTGAAGGTACTTCACGATAATCAAGGTAGCGAAATAAATGAGGGAAAAGAAGCCTGCGATTGGTCGAGGCTCTATGGGTAGGGTTGAAGCGCTAGTAGTGTGATTGTTGGAAGTCATTCTGATGTTGATGACACAAAGCAGACGAATTGAAAGTGCCCGCTTTGGACTGGCCTAAAGGAAGAGCGGGAAGGGAGCTAGGAGTGGTGAAAACGACTGTGGCCTGTAAAACTGAAATAAGATTTTAATTACATTTGAATTTATGACATTATAAATGACTCGTATTGTAAGTGGGATAAGGGTGTATTGTTAGGCGACAGGGAGGGAGAGCGAGGGTCAGTGCCCTCCGAAGGGTGCCCGCTTGCTTCGCCAGGAGACAGAGCGCAGCACAATGCACGCTCAAACGTCTCTCCCGCCATCAGTTCTTCACTTGTAAAGAAATTTTATATTTTTTCACATAACTAAGGAAGTCAATAGAAATATATTAACTTCAGCGGTATAATGTAATGCTTCCATCCTCCTATTTATTAAGTTACTATATAATAAAGAAATCAAAACTCATAAAGTAATATTTATTTGGATCACCGTACGTCAGTTTTTCGGCAATTTTTTATGCAAACCTTTAAATAACAGAGTAACTGTGACAAAATTTTAAGTTCTGCGAAAAACACTTCAATCAGTATCTTTCAGTCCTGGGAGTTTGTAGTGATCACGGATTTCTTTCAGGAAGGTCACAAATATACTTCATAGATAGCCATATTGTACTAGCTAAAATAAATAGCACAACAGTATTCAACTATCAGAGGGCTATTCATTGAATTCGTTAGATATGTTATTTTTTTAACAAAAAATAAAAACTTAACAAATAAACTAGTTTTTGTTTTTGGAAAACTAGTTCACTTTGAAAAACAAAACTTATGTTTTCCAACGTGAACTAGGAAATCCACAATAATTTCCTAAAGTAAGACAAGGTAAAGAAAAAAGATGGAGAAATTCTGCGCCAAACGATCTTGGGACGTCATGGTAACAATAAAATTGCTTGTTCACCTCATATTGCTCAAAGATCTCTCATGTAAAGCAACATTCACCGAGATATTCCAGCTGATATGCAGATATTTAGAATTTAACGCTGCAAGTTTTTCTTATGATTATGGATATTTATTTCTTTACTCTCAATATTTCTTGGATCAATCCTAGTTTTCATGTCCAACATCTGCAGCACAAATTCATTGCAACTGACATCAAGATCATAATTTCCAGTAATCTATATTCATTCATCAGACATTATAATTCAAGGGAAATCCATATAATGTCAGGAAAATGAAAAAATATATGTGTTCTTGTCTGAAAACAGCTAGGAACCGAATAGCTAAGTTCATGAGATGGATAGGAATTGTTTCTGCCAGTTAAATGCAGTTATGAGCGCAGATGTACATTGTATGGTAAAGTTAGGTGAGAATCAATGTATAATTTTCAAGCTGGCCTGAGTGCTCTGCAGTGTCAGGGAGCAGAGTTGGGTGTAGGAGGCAGCCTCAGCGAAGGCATATACACTAGAAGAGGACTTGGCAGAGATCAGTGGGTGTGCGGAGCGAAGAGGCTGAGGGGAGTGGTTTGGCCTGCTCGTGCCCCAGCACGCCTAATAAGTGGATTTAATTCGGTCTAGCCAGGAGCCACCGCGAGGTCGATTAGCATACGAGGCTACTCTCGCCTCCAGCCAGTCTGCCCAGTGCGCTCTCAATATCACTCCTTAGCCCTGTACAATATCGACGAGAATATTCTGTTTCACCACTGGCACAGCCGTATTCAATATCATCTTTATCTTGGAATACCAGTCTTGTATTAATCGACTCGTGACCATCCAGAATACGGATAATGAATAATCTATAGATAAACAAGAGCTAATAGTGATCTTTTTATTTACTATGAATGAAGTATAGTGATCATTTAAAAAAAAATCGACGACTTCATTTTGACTGATTTACACGTTATGAAGTACACTGAATCTATTGTTGAAGTTTATATACGCAAAACCTCTTCCTGCTGTATTATAACCTCAATTAACCTCTTACACCTTTTATTCTTCTTTTATAGTATTAAATTCCTTTATGGTATTTTATTTTATTTAACCCTCTGTCTTAATATTTTATCATTCTTTTCTGTTACACAGTAAATAATTCCTTCTTGGATTTCCTTTGTACTTTTACGCATCTACTCTGATTTCTTCCTTCACATGCACTTTTTTGTATCATGTATTATAACCTTCTTTTATAATTATGATATATGTCACATGGCCTACTCTCATTTCAATTATCCCATTATAGTAGGAAATTAAATTAGATCCAGTCAGAAAATCGTGAATGATGAGACAGCGGAACATTTTAATGAAAGATATTTTAAAGAAGATGTCATTTAATATACATATATATATATATATATATTATATATATATATTATATATATATATATATATACCGTTGTGTTTCCGGCGTGCTTGGTCGCCCATTCTCACTTTTCTCCTGAAGACGGATCATCCGAAAATTTGAGTTTGTAAGTGTGTCTCTTTCTCTCTGTGTTGCTTTTCTTCGTTTGTGAACTGATATATATATATTGGTATACTTTGGGAGCAGACCTTCTTTTAAACGTACCTCATTAAATATCTTGCCAACATTAAGTTTAGTATGTTTCCTAATTTATATGATAATATAAAAATAAAAAAATCGGAGAGTTAATTTATATGATAACATATAAAAATAAAAAAATCGGAGAGTTAATTTATATGATACCACAAAGATGGAAAAGTAGCATTAGAAATCTTGAAAAGGTATGTAGGAAACATAATATTGTATCATTCATTATATATATATATATATAATCACATATTGAATACATAGTTAAAGTAGGTTATTTATAAATATAATTTATAATTATATGATCACAAGGTTTCGATAAATTTACAGGTTTGAAGTAATTTTGTATGTAGTCATAATGATGTGTGTTTTGGGTGGTGTAGGGGGCGCTGCGTAGACGAGTTTGAATCCAAAATTTGTAGGCCAGCTAAAGGCTACATCGTTTCTTCAGATCAAATTCATAAATTACCAAAAAAATGGACCTTCTAATATAGATATGCCATATTGTTTTGAAACAATACTGCATGATTGCAGAAGGTCATTTTTCTGGCCAAAATGTGATTAAAGACAATATTTCATCCCTACTAAAATATAAAATCTATAGATTTGAAATTTCGGATTATGATAAAAGTGACAACAACATTATCTGCAGAAATAGAGATTTTTTCTAAAGCCAAAAATTTCGGCTGTAGAATAAAATGTACTTGTGAGTTATCAAAGATAAGTTTGTTACCTAGGATTGATTCAGAATGCTTGCGGATACGATAGAGACTTCACTGTTTGACAGACCGTAACCCAATCGTGACTAAATAGAACACCTTATGTGAATATGAGCTGAAATCACACGGTGTGAATTACCTCTTGCAGTAATACATGCATGGAATGGCTACATTTATGGTACATTTCATGGTTTTAGAAAATATTCTAAATATCTGACCCTAGGAAGAAAGAAACTTTGTAAAAAAATGTAATTAAAGAATAATTAAAATAATAGCAATATAAAAAGACAATATAGCTTTAAAAACTGAAAACCCAACTTGGAATAGTGGAGAACCTGTTTTACTTGTCAGATTTGTTTACTTTGTCTTAAACATTTTTTTTCAGAATTAAATGAAACAATTATTCAAATTTGAATGAAAAAAACATAAAGGTTTTTAAGTTGAGTTGAGTTGATATGATATGTAAGATTTAATTCTAAATCATAAAAAAGCAAACATATTCAACTATATATTTCATGACGTTTTCCACTGTTTGGTGGATAGTTGTCTATGAAAAGTGTTGACATCAATATTTATGTAGTAGCCATTTAAAAAGTCTTAGCGTCATATTTATAGTTCTTGGTATCTAAGAACTGCATTATCCCCTGAGTAGTAGCAAAGGCAGTTTTTTTTATGCCATATTGACTACTAATTATATGCCAATATCACCGGTGATTCAAAAAACAAAAAATATTCTTGGTTTTTCTCATATCATGTATATTTCAGGTGGTTATATATTGGGAGAGTAATATTAAATTATAAATGAGAAATACTGGGTTCAATCTGTAGTAGCATGTACATTTTTTGGTAAATAAGCACTTTCTTAACGGACAGAATAAATACGAGAATAACAAATCAACAGAATCTGTTCAAAAAACTTTGGTTTAAAAGGAATCACTCTGAGCTGCTTCTTTTATATTGAAGAAGCTTTTGATAACATTTCTTATAATGCAGCATATCAGAAACAATATATATATTAGAATTAGTAATAATACATTCCGTCATACCTCGTAAAGTCTCTGTAAAGCTCGACCGGTTTCGGGTCCACCTGGATCCCATCTTCAAGAGCACCTAACTGACTGTGAATGTTGTTTTCCTATAACCTACCTATATATAGCATCTACATTGTGTAATCAGTTTTGTGTGTGTAGGTAATTTTTTTTCCTATTTCTTTAATTGCTATGTTTTTTTCTTTTATTGCTTATTTCATTATCTATTTCCAGTTCCTTGTGTCATCTTTTATATATATGTTTTAATTCGAAAACTATACAATTAATTAGAACAATCCAACGAAAGAATAGTTACTGTAAGCATAGGAACCATAAAACTAAAATAGTAACTACTAAATACTGTAATCAGGAAGATGTACAATTATAACTATTGCAGTGATTGTGTGTAACCTACTCGATACTGTAATTAATCCAGGTAATGATAAGCTGGAATATACTGATGACTTGGTTATTATGAAAAGAGAAATGATTGATGGTGCTGCCTTTGAGTTTGTGTCATATACTCCAACTTGGTCAATGGTGGGTCATGGAACCAGTTAAAGCAGTCCTAATACTTTTCTCTCGAAGAAAGAGAGTGTATCACAAGGACATCTCATTAAAAAAAAAATACTGAAGTAGAACTCTGAGAGCTATGAAAAAAGGTAAGAGTCTCTTTGAAAGAAGGACTGAACTGCATGTATGTGTGAGATTCATTGGCCAAGGTATCTGTAAGAAACCTTGAAAGAAATGATCTACTGAAGATGCAAAGTAATATTCTACTGTAAGAAATTATTTGCTAGAACATAGGATAATAACTCTAATCTACATTTTATTATCATAAAATAATTTGCAGGATTCGGTTACAAAGTGATTACAAACGAACACTTGGATTAGAAGCTTCCTGATTTCAAGAAAGCCACTTGCCTGCTACTCTGACCTGTCAGACATTCATAAAACAACATCAGAGTTCTCAAGGAGGCAAGAAGAATGAAAGAAGGAAGCAGATAAAAGCAGTCTAAAAAGTTATTCTAACTGAAGTCAAATTTGTTGACAAAATATTAAATATTAGAAGGAATTATTTAAACATAAATGTGCAGTTCCAACTTAACCATGTCCTCTTATCTAGCATTTATGTCAATTGCGATTAACGTCATAAAAGGAATTTTCACTTTATCAAAAGAAGCTGCAATCTTGGAATGAATATTATGTGAATGCTTGTCAAACGACTATAAAAGTTAAAAGATTTTGACAAAAGACATACCTAACACCAATAACATGAAAGGCAAGAGCTATTATAAAGTTCAATAAAGAACTTAAAATCTAATGTTGATTTTAAAAAATCAGAATAGGACAGACGTAGCCGCAGAGTGAAGGAGTCCAATGATACTCGGACCACAGTTTAATAATAATAACAGGTCAGACTGTTCCAGATTAATACTTTCAAGTTCATTATATCTAATAAAATTAATACTTCCACATTAAAACAAAATTTGTTATGTATGAATTTGCTATTACGTCTATACGTGAGACACATTATAATAAAAGCAAAACGGGATCGTGAACGTGTTTCATAAATCCCTTACTTATAGATATGATGAGAATAGTCTACTTCAGATTTGTCTTTTCGTTTTCCTTTAGTTTGAATTTTAGTTGTCCATTTTTTTCTGGTTCTATGGAATTCCCAAACATATTTACTGCAATCAAAAAAATTATCCTTTTGCTCATGATTTATTTGAAACTTATGGAAAATTATACTAAAGCAATCACTTATGCAATTAATGAAATTAATAAAGAACATTAGAAGCCTCCTATATGAACAAGAAACCTTCTTGTCAATGAACAAGAAGAGAACTTTAACAATGTATAAAAACTGTTTGGAAACTTCATAATGAACTGGAAAGTCAAATAGAATACAAGCTGTTGTAAATGATCTGTAAACTCATTTTCTAGCCTTATTATAATGCTACGTACTTACTTAACCTTAAAGTTACTGCTTTCATCATAATATTTTTATGCTTATTTTATTAGTTTATATTATATATATATGTATTGTGTTATAATTATATATTATAATATACTTGTGTATATTTCGACCGTAATGGCGGTCGAAATATTGAAAAGTGAGTCTTTGTTGTGTTTCAGTTTATGTGTCACTATATATATATATATATATATATATATATATATATATGAAACCACAATAAGAAATGGGAAAACAAGACTAAGATCTTTCAAAAGATCTTAGTCTTGTTTTCCCATTTCTTATTGTGGTTTGATTATTGATTGTTGTTTCATGTGTTTATGTGAAATCTTTTATATATATATATATATATATATATATAAATTATAGTATGTTTTGGACAAAATTAATAGACTATTGCTTTATGAAAATGGCGAGAGCTTCATCAAAACATGAAAGTAAATAAAAACCAATTTACAGAAAGACAGTTGGGTAATTATATTTCCAATTGAACACAAATCTGTAGAAATGCTTTGCATATTTAAAAATATTAGAAAAATTAAATAATAAAGAAACAAAGATAACCTTTCTAACTATAAATGTATAAATTATAACGAATGTAACACAAAAGATAGACTGATATTGTTCACTTCTATATTTCAACAATCGTCGTCATCAGGAGGCAAAGTGGCTCACCCGGATGGAGGCAAGGACGTGATTCTAAATATTCTAATATATATATATATAAACATTAACATATTCACAGAGACAGAGAGGAGCTACCGTTTTGCTTCTCTTTTCTTTAAGAACTCCTAAAGGAGACTATGTACGGCTCCTACGAGAACCTTTATGTTGAGATGTCAACCTGAACCATCATTTTAAAATTATTTTTATGATTTTCAAGTTATTTTTTATGTATTCATTTTTGTTCATTTTTAATTAAATATTATTTACATTTTTTTTATTATTGTTAATTATTTTATTAGTTTGTTAATTTCTTTTAATATAAATTTTATTTTTTAAGAAAGTTTTTTGTTATAAATATTTTATAAATGTAATTATAATTCAGTTTTCCTCCTGCAGATATGTCTAGTACCTTTTCTTTTTGTTTTCGTTGTGGCCAGCCTATAAATATTCTGTGAATTCATGGCATGTCCTTTCCTGAATAAAACGATTAAAAGGTTCAAAATATTGAAAATAATTAAACTATTTGTTTACCTTTTCTTTTTTCTGTCCCTTTTTCTTAATAATGATTTAACCGAAAATCAGGGATGTAAGTATGAATCTATCAAATTTTTTTATTGTTGTCTCAGATAAAGGGATTAATTGGAGCAAAAAATGTTAAATAAAAGAAATCGAAGTGTATATTTAACCAAACACTTGAATAATTATCCCTCTACCCAGCTGGTTACTTCTTACGTAAGCACGCTCTGAAAAATGGAGTAATAGGTTTTTTTTTTTATAAATAATAAGAAAGAAGGCCTGTGACATTTACGCAGCTATAAATAGGAGTGGCGCAAGGTAATATAGGTGCAGAGGAGGCGGGGGCAGGCTGAGCGATTAGTTATGTAAATAGAAGGCTGTTATTTGTCATTGTTGGAATAAAATAAAGGCAGCTTGAGGGACGAAAGCGTTCTCGAGCACTGCTCCTCGGAGCTTTGACCAACACTACAGCCTTCAAAATCTATTCATTGCCCTCTAAAAGTAGGAGCTTGATCACACAGTGCTACTTGAATCTTACCATCTATCCTACGACCAGCTATGATGCCCTACTAATTTCACTCCTTAAATTAAGAACTAAATCTCCCTCTAATCATCGATCCTCTACACTAAATTTTCTTTCATTAACTATATATCTTGTTTTCATAACTGGATACTGAAATTAGCAGAAATTAAAAACCTAAGTCATGATTATTTCAATGGTAGTACTATGTATTACGTTGATGTGTGATACTTATCACATCGTCATCAAATTCTGTTGATGTACGTGTTTAATGAACGAATTATAATATTAAATATGCTTTTTATGAGATATATTTCACCAGTATGTTCTGGTCTTTGATTATTCTAATCTGTTGTTACTGCTAGCCGTGCACTAATACAAATTATATTATAATAAAGCCTGTATGAAACTTTCTGTTTTTCTCAACTCCATGAATATGGTTGTGCTACTACACAGTACTTATTTCTAACTCTGAATCATAAGAATAAATAGTTTACCATCTACTATCTCTTACACTTTTCTTTATATTCCTTTTTATTCCTTAAATTCCTTTCACTCTTTACACACACCGTTGGCTTGGCTTCAACCAAGCTGCCTATGAAAAATCACAGGGCCTCTGTTGGTCAGCGCAGTGACTTACCCATAGATATCCATGCTAATTCCCATGACCTCCGTTTCAATGATTGCTTCAGGGTACAAATCCTCAAACAAATCCCGGAGTGTAATTCCCATGGCACACTTAGAGCTTCCGAAGAGGCATTCATATGCCTCCTTGGGGCTTCCTCTCCTCCTGGTCTTAACCACTACCGTTAATTAATTTTTTTAAATATGTTCATTTATAATATATTATTATTATTATTTTATTGATTCTCATCCTCATTGTTTATACTTTTTATTTTTTTAATTTCATTTGCATACTTTTCGTTGTCTTCATTATTATTTCATATTATATTTTTTATATTGCTTTCATAAATAAATATTGGAGGGATTTCTACTCTGCCCGCTGGGGGGCAGCATTGCGGTATTTCCACAAGTTACTCTGGAGGTCAGTTGCAGTTTGCTTCTCAAAGTGAGTACTTTGCACTCCTTCCTGATGACAACGGATGTCGAAATATTGAAGTGAGTTCTGTTGTAACTTTCTTTGTTCTTTCCTATGTGTTAAAGTTTGTTTGATCATGGTTTGATCATTTATATATATATATATGA
Source organism: Hermatobates lingyangjiaoensis (assembly GCA_026182355.1). Classification (NCBI taxonomy): domain Eukaryota; kingdom Metazoa; phylum Arthropoda; class Insecta; order Hemiptera; family Hermatobatidae; genus Hermatobates; species Hermatobates lingyangjiaoensis. The sequence continues at coordinate 1,770,210 of JAPFBL010000014.1, read as the reverse complement.
AAATAAACCAAAAGGAAAAAAAAGAAAACAGATAGAAAAAGTGCTCTGAGGCCTTTCAATTTATGTCATCAGAGAGCAAACAAGGTAAGAACTAGAGAGTTCTTACCTTGTTTGCTGTCTAATGACATAAATTGAAAGGCCTCAGAGCATTTTTTCTATCTGTTTTCTTTTTTTTTCCTTTTGGTTTGTTTTCATTGATTGCATCACGTGTTTATTGTGATTTATCATATATATATATATATATATATATATATAAATATATATATATGTATATATATAAACACATGAAATAACAATGAATGATCAAACCACAAAACCTAACTCAGTTGGGTTTTTGACTCTGACGAAAACAGCTTGTTACGGTTGAAAAATCTTAATCTTTTTACCTCATTTCAAATTGTGGTTTGATCATTTATATATATATATATATATATATATATATATATAACTCCACTCAATGGAAAAATAAATTTAATTCGCAGAAAAATAACACATTCAATAGATTACAAACATTTGCTACTATATTTGGACTGAATCATAAGATATGAACAGAAAATGTGATATTAAGTCTTCACTTGACCTCGGAGTGGCTCACGTCATTCTACCTGTAGACAGGTAGTTGCGATTTTTATGGTCTCATGAATGTGCTTTCTTTCTGTGAATGTAATTTATCTCTTTAGCTACCTCACCTTGATAATTCTATTTCATTAATTTCCTTCTCACCTATCGTGATATACAATACTTGAAGATGTAGCTGGTTATTATTGTAAGAAGTTGTTTTCATTTTTTTTTTTTTTTTTTTTAGATAATGATGATACTACAACCCTCAGACGTCTAGATGGATATAATAAATAGTAAAATGAAGTAAGGTGGTTTTTATGAAGGAGATAAATAGAGTTTTGGGCAGCTGCGGTGATGAGGGAGAGCGTGAGAGCAGGACTTGTTGGCAGGTAATGGAGCGCGTAGAGTCGGAGCTTGAACCAGAGTCACTTACGACAGCCAAGTCTAAATGCATTATGCATGACGGTGTTCTCGGCTCTCACACCACGGACAATTGACCTCGCCACAAACAATGCACTAAACCCCACAAATTATGTCCACTGATTGAAATTAAAAACGACATTGCCCAACAACTAATATAAACGGCATAATTAGTGGAATGGTAAGGTTGAAACAACAATAAAGCTGGAGTAGGGCATTATTCTTATGACTTAAATGAGAGATTAAATGCTCTCATGCCAACTCACCTTGGAATCACAGGGTCACGAAAACAATGTTGCCCTTAAACTTGTATAGTTGTCTCCGATCGAATGCAAATTGTACGTCAATCATAAAAATTGTAACATATAAATTACGTAGCGATATTTTTAGAACTTTTTTTAAGTATGAGTGTTTTAAAAATCCACTTAACTGTATAAAAATTATTACTATACTCCTTGTGCAAAATTATTCTAAAACATTTATAACTGTTTTTCATGTTTTTCAGTATTTTACCATATATTTTTTTTAAAATACAATTTATTATTGTATTTAGTATTTTTTTTTTAAATTTCGTCGTTTGTACTATGAAAATAAAATACACCGAAAAATTAATTATAAATAATAAATGTCAACAAATAAAATATTAAGATTAAAAATTAGATTTACTGGTAAAAGAAAGATTAAGGTTTTGTTACGTATAGTGTAAATGATACTTTGAAACATAACTACTTTGAATATAAAACCACGAGTGTTACTGATGAGAAAGAGAAATAAAACTGGCAATCAGGAGAAAATTTCCTAATATAACTATTGACAATTATTGTAAAAACATCAATTTGAAAAGAAAATTATGAAGGCTACAAAAGAATGGTTGGTAAGAAACTGTTTTTGAATAATGTAATGTTTATCACTGGCAATATTTGAGGAACTATGCATTCAAACAAGAGACTTCGAGATTTCCGTACATTCAAGGCCAATCAGTGATTACGACCCGTATACAGTTGAGTTTTTCACTCTGTGGAAACGGTAGACTTATCACAACTTCGTAAGTATCGAAAACCCTACTAATGACAAGAAGAAGATATTTTTAAATGCGGAAACATCAACTCAGAGAAGCGACAACTGGTGCTAAGCGATGAGACTGCAACCGTTTCCTGTTTTTATCTCGCTGATATGACTGTGGTTTTATATCAAAAGAACATTAAGAAAACAGTTCTTAATGCTTATTCAAACCTGTGAATCTTGCCAACCAGGGAGTATATAACTATACTCTCTTAGTTACTGAAAAATCTGTACATTATATATAGGTTAAGACCTATAACTAGACCTATAACTTAACACACTAACTAGAAAAAATACGTTCACAGTCATAAAATTGATATTATTATTATTATTATCAAGGAAATGTGAATGTCGAGAATATGTAACCCTATAACCCCACCAGTAAATAAACTTCGCCAGATCCGATTCTTCCCACACATTTCCTAAGACTTAAAGATAAACAACTCCACTTCAACTACAATATAAATAAATTGATCTAACGTGGTTACCATCATTCCTTGTTGGAAAGGAGAAATTACTCACTTATGTCATTATAAATTGACTGTTATATTAAATAACTGATTTTTTTTCGGCAACTGTACAGTCTTCATAGATTTACCTTTGACAGCTTTCAGTTTTAGCATATCTAGTTTTAATTTTAACTATTTACTTTTACAAGATAATCAGACGTATTTTCAAAGGAACACACACACAAAACTGAAAAAAAAACAAAAACAAAGAGTTATTACAAAGTTTTAGCTAGGCTAACAGACAGAATACATAGATACACAATAAACTTCAAGTTTTTACATGATCCTCTGAAACTCGTATTAAACCTTCGCTTTTTGCAGTACCTAGTGTACCCCTTATGCTAAGGAAAAATATTGTCCCTTCCCCAACTGTTGACGCTATCCTGAGCTGCTATTACTCAGACATGCTTTGCCCTATATTAATACTCACATGTTTTGAAATCAAACACAAGACTGAAAAAATAGAAACCAGTAGATGAAACAAAATTTCAATAAAGTCCAGACTCACATGTAAACTCAGATTTACGAACTAAGTGCACATGTACAACACAATAAAAACACCTTCCTTGATTTATAGTACAGAACTTTGAGATCTACAATAACAAAAAAAAATAGATCTATTACAATCTATTTAATTCAAAATTGTTAGAAAATTCTTCCACATAATATTTTATTTTTACAATAAATAAATTTTATAGACAATATCTCGATTCTCCTTGTTCAAAGGTTTCAGTGAAAACAGTTATTGATTCAAATCCGTTTCCATTCATCCAAATCCGTTTGGACAATCTGCATGCCTAACCATAATTCCCTATAAACCTCAAAGAGGTTTAAACCTCTATAGTTGTAGAGGTTGTACAACCAATTTGGTAACAATCTAATTTCCGTTAATTTATCTCAACACTCATCTAAAAAAAATTGAAATAAAAACTATGAATAATTTTTCAAAACAAATTAAAAATAAAAATAAGTAAGTAAACAAAAGATCTACCCCCAAATATATCTACCAGAAGTAGTTCAACCTCCCAAAATACTTCGAAGTGAATCTTCTCAAGCTGTTAGAGTGACGTTAGAATAAGTTTCATTAATCTGCCTATGAGCCACTACTCAGAAACAATCATTGAGACCAAGTCCGTGGGAACTGGCATGAGTGGCAAATGTAAGGTCACTGCGTTTGGCAACGGATGAGCTGTGATCATTTTTACACAGCCTTAGCTTGTTAGAAGCCAAACCCACATAAAAAGCATCACACTGTGTGCAATCCAAATGGTAAATGCAGTTACCAGAGATACAATAATTAGCAATTATTGCAGCAAAGTAAAAGTCAGCAGCAAGAAAAAGAAATTGAGTTGGTTTGATACTCAATGTTTATTCTGAAACAAAGAAGTGGATATTCTAAAAAAGTATATTTTACTATACAGAAGAATGTTAGTGTGAATATGGTTATATATTGCAAATTTAATAGTAATTACATTATATTTAATTTTTATTTCAAGAGGGAAAAATAACTTTTTATATTTATTTACTATAATATAATATATTTATTATATTAAATAGTACTTATTATTATTATTATTAGCATGCCAGATAGACATGAAGTTTACATTGCACTGTAATCAATATAGCAATCATATTAACAACAAAATTATAAAACAATAGACTGCATATTAATTAATTCCTAGAAATATATGAATCAATAATATTAATAATAATAGTAATAATCAAATGTGTTGGATTGAGAATAATGTTACTAGTATGTTTAATAAAGAAAGGTATAAAAATAATATCAAATATGAATCCTTACCAAGAAGTTTGGAGCTTTCATAGCAGTAGAATACCCACGAAGATGTCGATACGAGCGACGGTGACTGCAACCATCAGTAATCTATTAATATCACTGTGCTTATCTAATCAATCCTCTCGAAATAACTTACAACATTGAATCAAATGGAAATGTGCTCAGATTTGGTCTTCGTCACTGAACATTCTTACCCAGATCATACACTCACACACTAATGAATACAAGCAAACATATATTCACCTACATATTCACAGATAGACCTAAACAAACGTATGCACACACACACACACACACACACACACACACACACACAATATATATATATATATATATATATATATATATATACAAAAATAAAGTTTATCGGTACTCGGTCAGTTCTTCAGGTTCAAATTAAACTCTCATTGCCAACCTTTCGGTTTTTATTTAAAACCTTTTTCATAGGCCTACAAAAACAGAGGAAATATAAGAAAATAATACAATAATTCAAAAATCAAACATACATAAAAGTGCAATTAGTTACAATTAAGAAATTACAATAGAAATTTTGACTATAGGTTAGCGAGAAAACTTGCAGAAGTATAAATTTTGAAACAGGAAAACTAAATATTACATTAAAATTATTTTACAAAGAAAAATAGTATGTGGATTTTAACAACAACTGTAGTTTGAATGAACACGTGACACTGAACTGAAGTAACCAAGCAAGGTAACCAAATTTAACCAGACAACCAAAAAGACACTAACACAATTTTTCATCTATCAACAATGTTCTTAACACCCGAATAAATACTATTTAAATTTGAAATGTCACTTCTATAATTAATGGATGACTGATCCTTACTAATATATAATATTTCCAGAGTTTTCCTTCTCTGTTCAACCATTTCTTTGGCTATTATTTTTATTTCATCAAAATCAAAATTATGGCCTTCATTAATACTGTGTGCTGCTAATGCAGTGGCATTAATCTTCTTTTTTCTTATAGAATAACTGTGCTGGTAAGTCCTTTCCATTAAAAAACGACTAGCTTTTCTATAATAAACTTTACAGTCTTTGCACTTTATTGCATATATAATATTACTCTGTAATTCCTTTGGAATCTTCTGTTATATATTTGAAAATAACGATTTCACTTTTCTTTTGCTATAAAATGCTAAATTAACTTGAGGTAAGTGTCTTTTGAAGACTTTTTTTAATTGGTTGCGACAATCCTTTAACATATCAATATATATATATATATATATATATCAATGATCAAACCACAATAAGAAATGGGAAAACAAGACTAAGTCTTTCAACTGTAACAAGCGGTCTTCGTCAGAGTCAAAAACTCAACTGACTCTGTTGGGTTTTTGACTCTGACGAAGACCGCTTGTTACGGTTGAAAGATCTTAGTCTTGTTTTCCCATTTCTTATTGTGGCTTGATCATTGATTGTTGTTTCACGTGTTTATGTGAAATCTTTATATATATATAAAATATATTCACAAAGAGAACACATATAAAAGAAATCACAGAAACACTGCTATATTTCGATTGACTCGACATCAGGAAGATAGATGTAAGTCACTCTGAAGACGAGTAACGACTGAAGCTGGCCTCCTCTAGGAGTCGCTCAATCAGTGTAGCCAACTACCAGAGGGAGGGAAGACAATGATGGTTAAATGTAAACAATAACAAAAATAAATAATACATGAATTAATTTAATTAATTATTGTAATGTTTAAAAGATAAAGCAGACTAGGAGAAGTTCTAGTGTTTTTATTTTGAACGGGGTTCCTAGCAGTTCCAAATAACGAAATGCTCGTCATAGGTCCTCAGAGTTAAATGGATGTCATTGAGACTGCATGCTGATAAAGCTGTTCTGTTAATATGAAGGAGCCATTGACTAGTAGCCGGGATCATAACAGTCAGGTCACTGCGTCCTCTGACAGAAAATCTGTGCCAATGAGTCTAGTTATATGGCATGTATTCCTCTACCAATATCTTTTAGTTTATATATTTTTTATAGTGATAGATTTTTAAACCAACTAAATAGAAGTTTGTAGATTGTATATAGCTTACTTACAGCAGTCTATATTCTTTATTTAGGATACAATTTTGATGTTTCGTATAAAAAGAAATAACTTCTGGATAGTTAGTCAAGCAATGAAACAAGGTTACCAATCTTGTAAGTATTCAATTCGAAAGTTATTACTTAAGATATGCTTTGTGGATAGTCTTTGATAATTACAGCTTGATGCATTTTGTAAATAAAAACACAGTGTTTTCGAGTTAAAACTGTAATGTAAATCGGGTTATGAAAATGAAGCGAGTCCTTGCTGCCAGTGCAGGTTTGCTGCTTCCAAGGCAATCGAGAGTGATGGTCCAAGGTAACTTGCAAGTTTGATATCATGGTGAGCCACATTGGCTCTCTCTTGATCAGATCATTGATCAAATGACACAACTATCTGTATATAATAGTCATTATTCCTGATCATGCCCATTTAATTAGATGATTTCGACACATCGACGCTCATTCAAAATGCAACCTGTCAAGAAAACGTAAGGTTAGATCTGACATAGCACATTGCGGTCTGAACACTACAAACGTTTCAGAGATTGTTCAGGATTAAAATACACACATATTCTACAAGAACTAAAATTTGAATAATATTTTAAGAGAATATTAAAATAAGAGAAATTACAAAGTCAATTTCTTACATACATTTTCTTCCTGATGTACAAAAAAGTGGCTGAAAGCAACGTTATCAACTTAGAATTAAAACATGTATATAAATGTTAGTATTTTAAAGTATTATTTATTTATGATAAGTAAATGTTGATAACCAGTGTTGGTTTTTATTGAAGTGTAAGAGTGGCAAATCGGGAACCGTCCAGGTGGCACAAGCTCTAGATACTCCACTGTCTGGAGGGACTATGGAAAAGTTATAGTGAAGTTATTTCGAGATCAAATTTTTCACGATCACTATACATTACTGATAGTAAAGTAAAAATGACCACGGGGGCCAGTGAGAACATGCTCGCTTCTGGACTGTTGGATCCGGGATTCAATACCCACTCTGGACTTTGATTTATTCGCACAGGAGGAGATATATCTGGGCACGTCGACCCTCGGAGAGGACGTTATGTCGTCGACTCCAAACCTGTACGAAATGACGTACTCGTTAAAGATCCGAACTCTACCGTTTAGTGAGGCAAAATTTAGGACTCCCAATGTAGAATGTTGATTGTATAGTATCCGAGAGGTCAATATTCGGCCTCTGTGAGTTTCTTGTAGATTCCCACTGCAACCTAAACTAACCTTACATATTATGAATATAATCTGTTCGAAGAATTAGTGTTCATCTTCAGATTTATATCTCTGTAAGTGAAAAAAAATAAACAGGAATATCCTTTACTTTCTCAATTCAAGAAAAAGAATGTTAATCGTTGAAAACGCCATATTTCTGTATAAAAGTTTGATTGAATAGCTGTAAAATTGGTTACTGCGTGTTACTTAATTACAAGGTTTATTTATGTGCAGGCATACTGCAATTACTTATTTTGTAATGTTATTAAGTATTACATAACAATTGACTTCGTGACTATGGATTCAATTCAGACTTAAGCATCATCTCAACTGCCTATTCTATATAAATTTATCCAAATCCATATAAATATTTATAAAATTATAATTTTCAGTACACTTTCAGTTACACCTCAACAATTACAATATTTCAACTACTTCGTAAATAGGTGGGAGGACAATAATTAGTCACTCACTGCCATTTCATACAGTTCTCTAAATTATTAGATTTTATCCCAAACTGTACCGCTTTAAAACCAAGGATTGTATCTATTTTGAAATATCTGGTACTGTGTAATTTGTACTTTCTTCACAGACATAATTGTATACTCTCTCTCTCTCTCTCTCACTCTCTCTCTCTCTCTCTCTCTCTCTCTCTCTCTCTCTCTCTCTATCTATCTATCTATCTATCTATCTATCATACACACACACACGCACTCACACACAGACCACACACACACACACACAAACACACAAACACAGAGATATAGGGTAGAGAGAGAGAAGAGGTATCAATACAAAAATATAACAAAATATTTAGAGCCACAAAACGTGAAAATCAATAAAAACTCAAGATAAATTATTTCATCACTGATATTAAAATGGGTTTTAACCTAAAGTAACATTGGGTTTCAAAAACCTAAAGTAAGGGCATCGTATAATACATAAAATTATGTCTGAAGTTTACATCTACGAGTAGTTCAGTAGAAATTTGATGAATTAAGGTTGAGATTAAATGGAGGTCTAGAGGAGGGATGTTTGTTGGGTGAAGACAGTTTTTATAAAAGCAGTGTTGTTGTGTTGGTTGACCAAGTCAAAGTTAAATGAAAAGCACTATTGATGGAAGTGGACTATTGGCGGCGAAGGCCAGGAGACTCCCCAGAGCGAGCTAAGTGGCGGAATTGTTTTGAATCTAGGGCGGCGCATTTCCTCTACTTGCACTGTGTGGCCCAAGTGCACCGGCCATGACCTCGCATGCACTGCTTTTCCGCATCCCTTAATAAAACTACCCTTCTCAGTGCACCCATAAGAGCAAACAAGGATTTAAACCACTTCCTCTATTAGTGACAGCATGCACCCACTTCATCATGATCATCTATTAACCTTTAAACGTACAATTCAACAGAAAACATGTTTTTAAGAAAATTAATTTTCTCAGAAAACACAGTCTCCTTTTATTTCATAATTCATTTTCTAAAAATTTAGGATAAAATATCTGTTGGTTACTTACAAATATTTGTGTAAAAAATCGCCTCAATCATTATTCCAGGGTTTAGATTTTAGATCTTTTTATACAATAAAGAATAGATCTCAGTTCTTTGAAAATCATCTAAAACTTGAAAATGCTTGAAACTTTTTCATTTTGAAGGCATTAAAATATTATATTATGATGTTTTTTTATTATAGCATTGTTTTGTTATTATTATTATTTGGGAATGATTGCTTTAAACTTTCAGTTAGGACAAGGTTGTTGTCCGTGTTCCCGTACGTGCAGGACATAGGCATGGTGCACAGTTGGATGGGTGACAGACCACAGGTAACTTAGCTCAGTAGTGGTGAGCAGCCGAAAGTCGCTGAGCTCTATAAAAGATAAGCACTACAAATAAACCTTCCTCTTACCTTATTGTCATCAACATTAAATTGTCTTATTTATTATTACTGGAATTATTTTTTTTAAATATTCCACAATATCATATTTCTGTTTCTCTTTTATAAATTTAAAGTTAAATTAATTCATATCCATGTTTATTTAACCATTTCATTATTTTTATTGACATTTAGTGAGAAATATGTATATTAAATTACACAGTCTGGTATGCATTAAATTAATCAATAAATTCTTATACACTTCAGATGGAGGGCATCTTGCAATTTATCTGTAAATATATCCACTATTCGAGCAAAAGAAACGAAAAGTATAAAAAGAAATATAAATCATGTTTAAAGTTAACAGAAATAACTTTAAACATTGTTTAAAGTTAATATAGTTCGACGATATTTTCCTTTTTTTATCTTAAAATCATTAAAAATAACTGTACAAAATCTGAATATATAAAATACAAAGTTTGTCTGTCCGTCCGCGGTGAAAATGAAAGTGTGGAGACATTTAGATAAAAAAAAAACATATGGATCTTATATGACTTTTTTTGGGGGGAACTAACTACAGTATTTGATTTTGATCAGGGTCCTTTTTTGGGATCTACAACCTATAACTAAACGTTGGGGCATAATCTACCTCCTGGGCAACACCGGGTGGACCAACTAGTTAAATATAAAAAATTTATTTATCTCTGCTGGATGAGAAATGTAGGAGCTGATTTAATAAAAAAAGACCACTGGTTCCATCTGCGCAGCGAGTGTGAAAATTTTAACTGAGGCTATTAAAACGACAAGCTGACTATTGGCTGGTCGTGCAATAAAAGGCCAATGTGCCAACAGCTGGCAGATAAGATAGCCTGGTCACTCACCCGTTAGAGTGATCTGCTTCTGGATGGCCCAACCTACTCGCAGCTCTCCAGTCTCTGTCCACCAAGGCAGCACCATGGCTAATAGGTTTTTTTGTACCAATCACTCTATTTTTCATATAGTAATAAAATACCCCAGGCCAATTGGTTTTGTAAGAAAATGCTATCCTGACTGTAGAATCATCATTTACTTCCTCTGAATTCTATATATTTTTTGTCATTAAAATTGTATTCGCTTTATTTTTGTACCCATACCTATGTCAGCCACTCTGGGTTCATGAAATCTTAAATTAGATTCTGAACAACTTCATAAGCGTGATTATCCTCAAAATGACTTAATGTCTTAAGCGCGATATCCTTGAAAAACACAAATGTTGATAGTTGCTAATTGAATATTCCAATACTTCAGTTGGGTAGAACTTAAAAGAACGAAGTATAATTTGAATTCTTAAATCTTTTAAGTACTTTCTCACTGTTAGGATTTGCTAACTACATGTTTAGTAGAAACTGCCTAAACGAAGCCTTCGATTCCCGCCTCTGCTATAAGGCTCAGCCAGAGAGGGCAGTGTTTGGAATGTGCTGGGTGGATCTACGCAGTTTTATATTGTGCCCAGTGGGCGATAAGGCACACTCAGTAGACAGCGTGTTGCCATCGGACCACCGATAAGATAAGAGCACGTGCTCCTTACCTCCTGCTCTCAAGGTCAAATCCACAATACCTTTTTAAAGATCTTATCAAATATTCAAACTTAGAAAAATCTACTACATCATAATTGATAATCATACTGTTCTTGGCTTATCTCACATTTATCAACAGCAGTCGGAATTATTATACATAATCAGGTGTGTAAACTCTCAAGGCCATGAGTAACACATATTTTTCTTATCCTTTCCTGGCAATGTTTTCCTCTGCTCTGTTATATGTGCATTGCGTACAGATTAAACTCCTTCCCAGATTGAAAGTGCCAATGGGACCATGGGGTTTTGGATGACTTTGTAACAAGTGGCCTGGTAACACAATCGCATAGCCAGTATCGAGTAGACTCCAGATAGTTAGATTGACAAATCCCAAATAGATTGGCTAGATATCCAAACAACCATCAAGCCAGTAGATTAGTCCACTGTCCAATGGACTTTTCCAATTTATTTTTTTTTAAATTTCCTAAACAGTTTAGAAAGTTATAAAAAAAATCATGATAATGGATTTTTTTTATTTTCCTTAAGTGTTTCTCATTCAACAGGTATTTCAAAAATTGACGTTTAGTAACGTAATCTCATATTGACAAGCCACACAGAAATAGTCATAACTGTTCATTCTATACAAGAACACAAGGATTATAGGATTTGAACCCAACAAAAGCCAAAAAGAAAGGAAGCCCTATCGAAGTACCACGAATATTCTCATTTAAAATCTTAAAACAATAGAATTCAGAGGAGTCGAAAAAATACGAAAAGAACCGATATATAAACAGAATATTTTTCTGATGCGTCAGTCATAAATTTCACAACTTAACAATGTGATAAAATTGAACAGATTTAAATAAAGTACACAAACTGGACCTGAATTCTAAATAGCTAGAACTACTTCAAGATAGAACAAAAAAAAAGTAGTAGTAAATATCAGTAGGGCTATAATTTATCGCTTCTCTGCTATCAGCGTCAAGGTAAGAAGGGCTTCGTGACAAAGTCGCTAGAATCATGCATGCTAAAAACAGTTCAGCATTGGGCCTGAAAATTAACGGACCTCAGGTCACACTATCGATATGCAAATCCAACTGCGAGATAAACAGGCTCTACGGCTAGCAGCGCAGCCATCAATTTGGTCTCCAGTAAATTTAGTTGCATTACTAAGATTAACTTGAGAAACTTATTTCAGGTATAAATTCTTCTAAACATGTCTCAGAAATGTTACATGTCATTCAGTTCTGCGCCTGAAAAAAAAATGAAATATATTTTACCTTAAAGGTCTGATTTGCTTAACATTATTATTCGTGAATAACTTCAACAATAAAATGCTGTGAGGAAGTTGGAAAAGACAATACAGCTTATTCATACATGTTGACAATTTCAGCAAGATTTCAAGTTTTACTTAGCATATCAACACATAAAAAGGGCAATCAAAACTATAGAAATATTTTTTCTTGTTGAAGATGGGTGACACCCGAATTTGGTTTGAGAACTACAGCAGCAGTGTACGCGGTAAGACGGTATATTATTAAGTAAGTTCTAATTCTGAGTGGTAAAGAGTGTGAAAACAACAGGAAGACTACAGAATGTAGTGTTGTCATGCGTTTAGACTACCGTCGTACGGAAACAGATCCTTACATGATCCAAGCTATTGGTATAGTATTCTTTACGAGATTCAAGATATATACACAGTAAGTGTATTTAGCAAAATGAAAATCATCTAAAAAAAAAATTATTTCTTTTATCATATAAATAAATAAAACATCAATTCATGTTATATAGACAATTAAATACATTAAAAACAAACAAAACTTATAAATTGAAATATTCAATTTATTTACCTAACATCATAAAATAACATTAATGAAAGAAATGTATCTTTATAACATTACCTCAGAGCATTCCTCTTTTATCTGACAGTTGTGATCAAGTTTTTTCCTAATATTATTCATTTTTAACCTCTAATGTAGTAGTTTATTATATATTTGTTACATTTATTTATAATACATTTGCAGTACTGTCATCAGCGAGCATGGAATCCACTGAGCTACTCTGCTTCCATGCCTTTATTTTATTACTGGTATTTATATTTCGAAAATGTTAAATTACATTTTTTTTTGTTTTTACATTTATGTTTAATACATTTTTACTACTGTCATCGGCGAGCATGCAAGCTATTGGCTACCCTGGATCCATGTCTTTACTTTATTACCATTGTTTATATCATTCAAATTTTAAATTAAAAAAAAATTTTTTGATACATTTATTTTTAAATATTTGTACTACTGTCATCGGCGAGCACGTAAGCCAATGGGCTACCCATGCTCCATGTCTTTAGTTTATTACCAGTGTTTATATTACGCAAGTATTAAATTAAAAAAAAAATTGGTTACATTTATATATAATACATTTGCACTACTGTCATTGGCGAGCACGCAAGACACTTTATCTCCACGGAAAATGGGTGAACAAACAAACAAACTCACTAACTTTATATATAGACATTGAATTGTATGTATATGCTATCATATAAATAAATAATCACTCATGCCGATTTCTTATTGACTGTAATTTATAAAATATAGAGTAAAGTAGTCAATAGATAGTTAATCTTAGTTATGTATTAATACTTTATTCTAATACTGAAATATGAGAGTTGTAATGACAACGGGATTAACGTTGCTAAAGAATATCATAAATAATAGTTTTGAAATCTGTCCCTGACAGAGTTGTAATTCTTTTTAGTCAACAGTTCAATTTCTAAATAATATATTAACAAAGGAATGAAAAAAATATGGTAGAAAGGCCAACTTTAATTAAGTATGCTAATGAACGAAACCTATATTTTGCTATTCAAAAACAAAACAAAAAGCTTGTATGAAATAGTTCAAATTGAAATTCAATTACAAGATCAGAACATAGTTTTTTTCCATTTGTTAAAGTTAAAGATCGCTATTGAACACGAGTTGGTAAACCTTTCTAAAATTGTACACACTGTTAGTTCAACTTTCAACACAAATAGTTTATTACTCTTACAAAACACTATTAATTTTCTAATTTTACATTGGTTAAACTTAGTTTTTTTTTTGTTTTTTATTTGGTTAATTTTATTATCAGAAAGAGTGATTGTGAAATGTTATGAAATGCTCCCAACTCTCTGTTCAGAGTTGATTGACGGGTCCTGATGTCATCCCTTCGTCAAATAAGGAGCTTATCGTGTCGACTTATGTCCGTTGATCTCTGTTTCACATTTCATCTTGTGATAGGTAAATTATTTCTATAAAGTCACTGCTTACAGTTTTTGATTTATTCGTATTAAATATAAATAGTTTATCATGTTGAAGATTATTTTATTTGAGACTTCTCTATATTCCTGCTCTACCAAATATTTTAACAAATTGATAAAAAAAAAGACCCATTCAAATGCAAAATACATCTATTTAATGTTCTTTATAATCTGTGTACTATTTACATGTTAATAATTAATGACTCTAACATTGGGTATTTGCAAATGACCATTTAGTATCAATTTCTACGTGACATATATTGCTTTGTGAATTGTTTGTCCAAATCAGTTTTAAATATGTAATCCTTAGACAGGGTGTACATAGAAAATAATGGCAACATAATAAAACAAACTGAATGTTTTTAAGAGTTCATAAAACTCACTCTGTATACATCCTCCTCATTGTGCATTCATATACGTAGGTAAGTGTTAGGGGCAAACTAAAAAGACAAAATATCTTTTTGTGTAAACCTAAGAGCTGCGTACTTCGCTCATCATCTGAACTATCAGCTGAGACATGGATCTAACATGGAACGAAAATATAGAGGCATTTTAATTATCATAGTAATTATATTCATACTAGTACGTCTACTTTATGCACAGTGGAATTATTTATGTTTGGCTAACAGGACCTCTGACCAGCTTCTAAATGGAATAGTTCAATTATATTACAAAAATTAACATGTTTTACCCTACACTTTCTCTACGCTCTAAGAGTTTCATTCTCAATGTAAATTAAAACCTATCCTCTACAGTCACCGTTTTAGGAAAGCAACAATCGACGTTTTCTTCTTTAGACTGTTACCTTTCTCTCAATTAAACGGGTCTAATTAATAAAAAAAGTATATTTAATTTTATTATCTGAAGTTTCTGATTATTTTAAGGAATTTTACTCACTTTTAACAGTGAATGCCTAATTATTTTTCATACCGGGATGAATGAAAAATACAAAGTCCCCACACTAAGAAGCTTTTTTTTTATTCAAACTACTAGTTTCAAAGACTTCCTGTCCATCGTTAGGTAAGCTTCCAATGGAAGGAGTGGAGAACAGACAAACGTTGAACGTTGATTTTTGTCTGTTCTCTACTCCTTCCATTTGAAGTTTACTTGACGATGAACACAAAGTTTTTGAAACGCATGGTTTGAATAAAAAAATTTCTTTTGTATCCAGACTTTGTATTATTACCCATTCATCCCAGAATGAGTAAATATCACACAATTACGGATTGCACAACTAAAGAGCTAACTTATTTTTGTTTACCCTATCTTTAAAGCTAGTCTTAGTCCCTTCTCCTTAATGCAGTTAGTTTTTTATGTCCAGTCTGTTCATGTGCATGTTTCATTAAGTCGCATTCAAAACTTGAATTTCTTTATAACATGAATATATTTTCCAGACATTAGTCTTAAAGTTCTTCTTGTCTTTTCTATACAATACTGTTCTAATTTTTGCATTTAATTATATATATTTCACTTGATTCAACAATATTGATCTGATTTTCCATTGTAAAAGAAAGGTTCAAGATTTAATGAATTGTTTGGTTTTAAGGGAATATTTATTGTTTCGTCTAAACAAGTTTTTTAGACATGATGTGAGCAACGCGAAATTTAAAGAATTATATGCAACGATTGAAAAGTATATTATGTAAAATAAATAGAAATAACATTTAGACTATAGTATGGAAAATATATACATGTTATAAAATATGGCCAAGCTAATTGAAATTATGCAAACCACTGATGAACATAAAGGTGACGAAGTTGAAAACTCAACTTACTGCATGAGGGGGGAAGGACTATGACCGACAGTAACAGAGCACTGGAAATATAATCATAAGAATGTAATCAAGGAAGAGAGTAAACACTTGACAGATGACCTACTTAGAGTATTGACAGGTGGTCAATGGATCTCAGGCAGGACGAAGAGACAGAGTAGGGACACATCATCAAGACAAGGATAAATATAAACTGTTAAGAGATAATTAAATTAGTTTAAAATAAATTGTGTTTATAGGAATTGCAGATAAGAAATTTACATATTACTGTAATGAAATAATATTCAATGTAGGTAAAGAAAAATAGAAAAATTAAAAACGTATACTTAGTCTCTAATTTTTGGTTTAACCGTTCTAATGGAAAGATAGGAGAGGGAATATATTCATGCGCACTGAGACAGTTGGAGACCGTAACAGCGTAAAAAAATAGAGTCTGTATATGTTTTTTGGATTTCTCTAAATTTATTTATGTACATTGAACTTTATTTACTTCTTAGGAATCGTATTTTCATCGAAATAGTGTTATAAAATAATGCAATATCTACTTTGTTCGATGGTCTAAGACCACTGTCCAATCAAAAGAAAATCAAATGTTTCCCTGTAACCACAATTGTACAGATTATTTTTTATTTTTACTTTACTATAAGTAAAGTATAGTGATCGTGAAAAAATTCGATCTCGAGATTTTGACGGAATTACATGTTTTGAGGTACCAGAAGTCGTTTTATGACGTTTTTACGATGATGTCTGTGTGGTGGGTGGTGGGTGAGTGAGTGTGTTAGCATTGCTTGTTACCACGCTACGGTCCAGAATCTTTGATGGATCAAGTTGATATTTTACACAAAAATGGGCCTCATAAAGACGAAGACCCCTATTGTTTGGGAAGAATTATGCATGATGTGAAAGTCACTTTTTTTGCCAAAAACCGTTTTTTTTAAAACATTTATTTCTCCTAAACTGATAACCCTAGAGTTTTGAAATTTTGACATTATCTTTGAGGTTTTAAATGCAACAAACGAAAAATATATTCAGAATTTTAAAACAACAGGAAATATTTTTTTTTTTCAATAAAATGTAAAAATTTTGACTTATAATTCAATCTCAAACCTTGAGAGAGCGATACAAGCCATACTGTTCGACGGACAAGAATGAAACTATGCCTACAAATAGAACATTATATGGAGAATGAGTTGAGATATTTTTTTGTAAAATTACATTCGCTAAAGGGGCGTTACAGTACGATTTGTGTTTTCAGAAAATGTTTTTTTGACGCTGAACGGCTCGTTAAAAAATAATGAAAATTTGACCAAAAATGGAACAAAAAATTAGCAATTCATAAAAAAAAAATCATGAAGTTTCAATTACGGGAAAGAGCAATAACGATATAAAAACTCTTTGTTTATCCTAGACTAAGAGATCACCTGCTATACTTGTCGAATTTTTTGTATTTTTTTACATTGTTTACATTGACTTAGAAATTTTTTGAGCGAATCCACTGAGATAAAATTGATGTTACTAATGGAAAAATGAAAATATATTATTGACTTATAAGAGATGTAAGAGGAATAATATTGTGCAGGAAAATGATAACACCTTTTAAAAAAAAATTCGTATATATGTTATTTGACAAAGGGGAAGGAAAATGATCTTATTAAATACTAAGAAGCCATAAAATTCCCAGTATAATAATTCTGTTAAAAACCAAAAATGTAAAAGATAATTCAGAATATAAATCTTTCGTTTAGAGATTAATAACTGTTATTATCGTACATCTTTAATTAACAAATCACCTTAAAAAACATTTTCAACAACTGTTTAAGAAGTTTTTCAGAGAAAAAAAGGGTATTTGACTGTTTCAAATTTGAAAATTTTACATTAATTTTCAATGTAGACGGATGTCAAGTAAACGATGTAAGAAACCTACTGGCTATTTGAACAATAGCCATGTTCTCTTGTAGGATAATATTTCGTATCAAGAAAGTTCACTTTGGTTTCTCAAAAATCTTATTACTGCTGTAGTTATACTAATGAAATTATTTGCAAATAATAAATTATTTGTGATGTACAAAAATAAGCTTATAAATTGATATGTCCTTCAATCACTATCTGTACTACCTCACGAATGCAATGCTAATAATTATATCCGATTTAGATATTTATGTTATGCTTAAATGATACGTTATGTTTTATATACTCAAAAAATTTGACATTGAGTTACTTATAGTAAAGTAGAGTGTAGGCCACTCCAGATTTTTTATAGTAATTTTACTAATAATCTTTGTGGTACTAACAATGATATTTTCTTTTTAGTGTATGGAAATTCATAATTTCTTTAACAATTTCTATGATTTTAAAAAGTAGTCCGAAAATGGGAAAAACTGAATACTGTGATGAATGCCTTACTTGAGTGTCATTATTTTTTACTAATTAATGGCACAAGATTGTTTTATACAAAAAACAGAATATGGTCTTTGATCGAATGAAAAAAATCTTCAGCTTCAGGTCGACTTCAGGGTGTTGGACGGAAAGGACCTACCCTGGACCTCGTCTGCTGCCCTAGATATGTGAAATGGTCGTATAACTACTGCTTAAAGAAGAAAGTGAAAAAACTGCCGTTTTCATGGATCTTTACGATTACAAAAAATGCAACAGTTATTCTATTTAACACTTATCTTTGCTAGTAAAAGTACAAATGCAAGGTTTGAGTTACTTACTATCTTCTTTAATCATTTTTGTTAAAATAGTAACTTTAAATAAGCGAGATCATCCACCAAACCCAACTAGAAAATAAATGTTTAGCAAATATGGGAACTTATTGGTATTTAAGAGAAGTTAAGTTGATAGGTGACATGATTGTGATGAAGTAGAGTTGGCGAGTGAGGCAAGCAGAATAGTGATGAGGTTTGTCAGTGATGAAGGAAGTAGATGAGGTGGGCAGGAGAAGTCTGATGAAGTGGCAGTGTGAGAACAGGCGCGAGGGCACAGGGCGAGAATACTAATGAGCAGGCACATTGTCAGCCCGGTCATAACCTGTCAGGGTCTCAGTGCGCCATGCGAACACCGAGCACCAACCATCAATCCGCCTTTACCTGTTGTCATCATATATGTGCACCTGTACCTTGCGGTCAAGAACACAAAATCAAATCAGGCCGATGAATTTAACGTGTGCCCTTTAGCCACTCCTCTCTGAATAGAAGGGAGTGTTACCAAGTGTGGCCTCGCGGAAGCGGGCAACAGATACTACATCGCGCAACCTACCAAAGTTGCACACGACAACGACATGTAACAAACAGGTTAACTCGGTACTTAAAAATAATAAAAGAAAAAACTTAGGCATAAATCCCTGTAGAACTGAACTTATTTCAAAGGTCCTGGAGGTACGTCAATATTCCCTCCAGTAGAAAAAACCTATAACTAACAATGGAAAAAAACTGGCGCGGTACACTCTGTTAATGTGGTTAAGTTCTCAGAACAGTTAGAATCGATTAAGAAGGGAATGTTACAGGCCCTCTTATCAATTCAAGAGGTAGCTAGGCTGTGAACCTTACCGTTGGCAAAGCTTTGCTGGACAACAGTTGGCCATTTCATGAGTGTAGTCCAATATTTAATAGACAATTAAGATAGTAAAATATAATTTACCCAGAAAAATCACGAATCAGTGTGTTATCATTCTACTTAATTGCATAAAAATGTTTATCACTGTTAATGTTAGTCGAAGTGTTATCTGAATATCGTTTGAAAGAAGTGTAAATGCATGGGTTATAGTTTAGGTTTTTTTTTCTCATTTTTGCTTCTCATTTGGGTACGATAGGTCTTTATATGTAAGTCATACACAAAGCACTTTCAGTTCTGAAGCCATAATCCTTTTTTCAGTACTGTTATCACAACATACTAATTTTTGGTACATGGTTTCGGAAAAAAAATTAATATTCTACAGTCAGTATTTTATTGAAAAGAAATTCTAAAAATGGATTTCACTCACACAATGCCAATGAACTGGCTTCTCTATCATGCAATATTACTATAAAACGATATATATAATTCTCACCAGCGCTATTTATTGGTAATATTAATTTGATCCATGAAATATGTAAACTGCAGTCCATCCACAAAATTTTAAATAAACACCACCCAGTATACAACCATTCAGAGATGATCAAATAAACTTCAGGAACAAGAATCAGGGGACCTGAAAACATGTAAATCCGTTAGAATTTCGAACCTGATTGTCTTTCATGCTATACTTTATATATAGTAACATAAAATTATGTTCCAGGTTTATCGTATCAATAATAACGGAGGAGAAGTGTCCAGGTGACTCAGAAGATAGAATGATTTAATTGGCCCACTGAGACGTAGATTCCAATCCTGAGCACTTAGTTGTTTGCGTTAAAGGATGTTTCAGTTCTACTGATTTTCTAAAATTGATAGGAGGTGGCTTTAATAACATAGAAAAAATATCTCTAGGAATAAAATAAGTGTACATATTGTTTCTGAAATGATTCATGGTATAATGCAGCACTGAAAATAATTTATCAGTTCATTTTTTTCCAATAACATCATTTTCCGATTTTAAAAAATTTAATGTATAGTTATTTACAGTAAGAAGAAAAGAGCGATCGACTATACGGTGAAGTGTCAACAATTTATAGTTAAATCTGTGGAATGTGTGTGAGTTTTTTGCCTGAATCAGGCTATTCTAGCACTTTCAATACAACTTATAATATAATATCACTCTAGGGCTAAAATTCTATTCCCGTACCTATAAAGTTCCATTTTCAAAATACATGGTGAAATGGCAACCAATTTATTTTAAAGAAACACGACTAAATAAGGTTGTTTCACATTCATATTTAAATATATAATTATTAACCTTTACTGACAGTTGATGAATTGTAATATGCTTTGCATTATAATTGCTCGGTATTCCGTTTTTCGTAATAGCAATTTAGTCTATATTCAACAGAAATGAAATTTTCATAAGACATGTAAACTTAAACTGCCTTGTTAAATTTCCATTTATAAACTAAAAAAATATATTTTAGCAATTCTTGATGTATGAATTATTTCACAGTCTTATTCTGTTTTCTTTTTATAAACATATCATTCATAGTTTATTTAAAATTGATCGGTAATGTACTATAAATATCACAGCCGTGTCAGGTCCCGATGTTTGTGTCTAGAAGCCGCTAGTCTACGGAGCGCTTTGAAGGAAAAGAGAATCCCTGCAAGAGATGACTCATTTCTCGTCTCTTCGGAGCAGGTGTTAGTCACTGAAATCCACGCCTTGACGTCCACAGCCTGTTGTCTCACTCTCTTCGGCATTGTTCTATTGACGTCAGTAAAAACACCGCTTTCACTTATTGTAAGAGATTAGTAGGTCAACCTGAGTTACATTTAGAAAAACATGTCAGTTGCTTAATATTACTCATCACTGAGGATTATGCTATATACTATACATTATACTAGACACTAATTATTTATTAATATAAAACATATAGTCTACCGTCTCACCTCGTACATTACTGCCGTAGCTGTCGGACCGGTTTCGGGTGTCACCCATCTTCAACACGAACTGATCTAATGAATCCTGTTTATAATAGGTATCTGTAAACAGATAGGTAGGATTCATTAGATCAGTTCGTGTTGAAGATGGGTGACACCCGAAACCGGTCCGACAGCTAAGGCAGTAATGTACGAGGTGAGACGGTAGATTATATGTTTAATATTAATAATACTAACCTCTGTGGTAATGATGAAATGCATGAACTAATTATTTAGAACTAACAAAGATTCAGGATTTCCTAAAGATTGGCATAGTATCAAAATTTTCTGAAGCTTACTTGTTTTTACAATGCTACTATGACCTGTTTACTTTGTAAATTGAACTCTCACTCTATGGGTACCATTACAACTAAAATTATGTCTATTTCTACGTACATTAATAACCTAGTAATAACGTAAACATTAATAACAGATATGCTTCATATTCCGTAACATTGTAGACCTCCGAAGCTTGAGTCTCAACCGTGGTTGGCATTGTACTTGTTTGTCGTGGGACACCCGATGAGACTACAAACAAAGTATGTTAACACTAGTACGTAAGCCAAGTATGACACTTGGTGAATAGTCAGAATACCGTTTATGATTAAATGAGAATAATAGTTTGGAATAAATGAGTGCTTTTTACAGCTTCCCTGACAACTCTCAGTAAAACTTTCTACTCTTTGACATCTGTTAAACTATTCAAAATAATTACAGATCTATATACCTGTATATACTATATACAGATATTATACAAGTGCTTATAAAAACTTCACTGTTTTAGCTGCATCAGTTGAGGTCTGAACGAGGCAGTGCTGATGCAATTTTTTTGATACATGCGTAAGTGTCTCTTAGTTGACATTTGGAGGAACATTTTCAAATTAATTATCTAATCTAATTTAAATCATAGGATATTCAAATCTGATCCAACTACCCACAAGCAAAAGTAGAACGATAAATATCTTAAGTAACTATAACAACTGAATTATCTTAAACCATCTCATACTACCTCAAACTCCTTCATCACTAAAAACACATATAACTTCTATTCAAGATTATATATGTTTAAAATAATTTAACGCCGATATCTTAATGGAACAGTAAATCAGTGCCCAGAACATTATTATTAAACTTCTGTATAAGGAATACTGGAGCGCTTGTAATACGTGATATTAATTTAAAATGATTTATTTTAACTGTGAGTAGTTAAAAATATTGAATTTTATTTATTAACTTAAAAAAGGTGTTACAAACTATATTCTGTCAGATTAAAAGGTCTTACAATGCCATACACTTATATTCATATACTCATTTAAATCATTAAAAGTTTTTTTGTTGTAAGCGCATAATTTAATAAACATTACTTCACAAATCTTCCTATATGAATATTGACCAATTGTACTAATTTCCACCCTTTCACAAAATAGACTTTGCATGTAAGCAGGCGGAAGTGTTCAAGTCCAAGCAATTCTGTATGAATTGATTTTACTAAGACAAGGTTAATGAATACTTGTAAACCGTAGAAATAAAATTTGTAATATTAAAAATTGATAAATAAATTTTAATAAAACATGATGCAAAATTCATATGAAAATAATAATGACAACATAAAGGTAAATGACATATTGGTTGATGAGTAATTTGTAGTCAGGTGGTGGATATAAAAATGTATATCAGAGTAGCAATTTAGTTATATATCTACACTAATTCTATGTTTACTGCATCGAACAGACTCTGGGCCGGCCAAGTCATGAGCATGGGTTCAACTTCCAAGTTTCAATGTTAAAGGAAATCCAGCTGCCACTTAACCATAACTGCCCCTAAAAAGGACAAATAACAGAACCTTTCCAATGATAAGCTCCGTGCTATTAACACTAAGTGCAATACTTCATGCAGCTCTTTTCGTTCAATGAGGTCATTTAGGTCATTCAGACTGCAGTCTCTTTGATTTAATAATTTATTATAAGGTTGTGTGTAAATCGTGTAATATGCTTTCTTGACTATTGGATTCCACAGGTTCTTAGAAATAAGGAAATGAAAATTAGTTAAATGGGATAAAGACTGTAGAACATAAGTATTTGCAGATTTTCATAAAATATTAGGATTTCCACTGCCTAGGCTGACTAGATTACTTTAAGTAAGAGGAAATGGGCAATGGAAATGGTTTTATATTGCTAATGACTGGTGTGTTGCCGCGTGAGAAGAAGAGGACTGCAGGCTGAGATTGCGGCAGCTGGTGGAGGACGCTGCGATACCGGCCGCCAGTGGTCCGATGTGACGTCACAGACAGGCAGGGACCTGCAGGTGTCGAGCACAATGCACTCTCTGACCAGCTCACACGCCCTCCTACGCACCTGCCACACTCCATATCTCTGCCTCACCAATCCAAAACAGTCTTGCCACTTTTTGCTGAAAACAATTATCTAGAATACTCTTAGATAACAGAGTAGATAATTTACAATCGTGGACAGTAATGAGAAGAAGAAAATAGATAAACCAAACTGGCAATTTGTATATGGTCTAAAATATCATATTGTTAATAGACACAGACTGATATTGATAAAAAAAAGTTACAAGAGATTTAACAAATATGAATTAGTTTGTACTAAACATTTTCATAACTTAACAATAACTTAACTTAACTTATAACTTAACTTAATAACTTAACAATAACTAAAGTAATTAATAATCAATTTAATCAATTAATAAATTTAATCAATTAAATAATACATTTAATTTAATCAAATAAAATATTTTAATGTAGCTATCTCTGTAGCTATAAGGTGTATTCATGTTAAAGTAGTTGAAAGAAATTGCGCAAGTTTAATTAATTACAGCCATTGAAAAGCTTATTAATTAAATCATTAAATGAACTGAAAGGGATGAGTGATAATTGCTAATAAAGTACGTAAAGTTAACGTCGTATTATTTGTTAAAGGGATCTTTATATGTCAAATATGTTTTAACAATCATTACAGAGAGTTCAGATATTCGTAATAAAAGAAAAGAGTAACGTTAATAATGAAAAAAAACTATTATTAACCAACTATATAATATCATCTTATCTTATGTGTAATGTTATGTAGATTTAATTTTCATAATATATTACATCGATAAAAGTGTTCAGTTGGGTTTTTGACTCTGACGAAGACCGCTTGTTACGGTTGAAAGATCTTAGTCTTGTTTTCCCATTTCTTATTGTGGTTTGATCAATAATATATTACATGATGACTTGATAATCTTCACATATGAATTACTTCATCTGATTTTGTAATAATTTACTTTTAGTAAACTCCTTATTTTGGCCTATATATTTTAATAAATTAATGTAATGTACTATAACAGTATAGGTAAAACTTAGTCATCCTATTTGGTTGCGCAAATAATTGCATGCGACTGCAATTATTCAAAATTCATTAAATGTTTTTCTTGCAATATTCATACCAAAAAAATACTCGATATTTACATTAAAGTAGAGTGGCCAGAACAGCTGGGACAAATTATACCCGATTGGATTTTAAGTACAGTTTGCCTCCTTTATTTATATTATACTGTACATCTCTATATATAAAGTTCGTCAATTTGTTTGTTTGTTTGTTCACCCATTTTCCGTGGAGATAGAGACCTGAAAATATATATATATTATTTATTACTTCAATAATGTTAAATAAAAGAAAACTATCACTATATTCCCAAAATTGGAGCCAGAGTAGCAAGTGTCTTGCCTGCTCGCCGATAACAGTAGTCCAAATGTATTATATATAAATGTAATAATTTTATTTTAATTTAATATTTGCGTAATATAAACACTGGTAATAAACTAAAGGCATGGAGCCAAGGTAGCCCTCTGGCTTGCGTCCTCGCCAATGACAGTAGTACAAATATATTACAAATAAATGTAACAAAAAAAAATTTGAATTTAAAATTTGATTAATATAAACCATGTTAATGAAGTAAAAGCATGGATTCAGGGTACTCAGTCGATTACGTGATCGCCGATGATAGTAGTAAATATGTTATTATATATAAATATTACAAAAAAAAATTAATTTAAAATTTGCGAAATACAAAACATGGTAATGAAATGAAGGCATGGAACAAGAGTAGCTCAGAGGCTTGTGTGTTCGCTGATGACAGTTGTGCAAATGTATTATAAATAAATGTAACTAATATATAATAAACTACTACATTAGAGGTTAAAAATGAATAATATTAGGAAAAAACTTGATCACAACTGTCAGATAAAAGAGGAATGCTCTGAGGTAATGTTATAAAGATACATTTCTTTCATTAATGTTATTTTATGTTAGGTAAATTAATTGAATATTTCAATTTACAAGTTTTGTTTGTTTTAAATACATTTCATTGTGTATATAACGTGAATTGATGTTTTATTTATTCATATGATAAAACAAATGAATTTTTTTACTTTTGAATTATTGTTATTTTGCTAAATATACTTACTGTGCACATATCTTGAATCATGTTAAGAATACTATATCAATAGCTTGGGTCATGTAAGAATCTGTTTCCGTGACTTAATAACAAGAAACAACAATTATAATTATCCCGGTCAATCATGTTCAATGAATTAATTTCAATGCCTATTGCTATAATTACTAAGTGACACAATGGGTCAGGGGTAGTCCAGTATACTATAAAAGTTTAACTATAAAAGATTTAACACTTTTAAAAGAGATTTGATTTCATAAACTTTAACATCACTTATAAATAAACTACTAAACAATCCAAAAATATCAATTAAAACTTAGTTTTAATCTAAATTGATTACTGACAGAACATTTATTATTTACAAGGGACTTCTCTATTTCTTTTATGCTCAGTTAATATGAACGGTTATAATTCTATTTTTAATTACGAAGATATGTACTCTAGCACTGACTTAAATACGAGTAATATAAAAATTATGAATCATTAGTTGTGCAATCCGTAATTGTGTGGTATTACTCATTCTGAGGTAAAATGGATAAACCAACAAAAGTCTCCCCACAAATGAAGTTTTATTCAACAACAACAACAACGAGTTTCGAACACTCTGTGTTCATCATCAAGAAGACACCAAGGAGGTGGTACTGAAGGGTTGGTCCTGTGAAAACAACTATAAAAGAGTTGTTGTTGAATAGAACTTCATTTGTGTGAAGACTTTTGTTTGTTTATCCATTTTACCTCAGAATAAAAATTAGGCATGTATTTTTTTGAATTAATACTGGATGAAAAATGTTTGCCATTTTTATTTATTAACATAAATAGTGATTTTAGTTTACCTGTTTTACTTTTTAAATACATTATAATTGTTTTTATTTTTTTTCATATAAATTAACTGATGTTATCTACTTCAAGGAAGGATAATCTATGTTCCCTCTGATTGAGTACAGTGACCTGAAGTTGCCAGTCAGGAAGCTAAACACGTTATCATAAAAAACCTACTCAAATGTAGATTAAAAATAATATTTGCGTAACAAAAAATCTTATATTAATGATGAAACATTTTAAATATAGTTATATGAGTAAAATTTAGGATTATCCTTTTTTTTTTTAAACTAAAATGAATTGCAGTCTACAGCACTAACATTTGTATTTGAATAAATATATGGAAACGGTGAATTTGAAACAAAGTTATGAATCATCACGTCATTTATACATTATAAAGACATTATATTTAATTTTATTAAGTTTTAGATTATTTTTAGCATGGACAGATGAAGTTCT
The DNA here is from genome assembly GCA_026182355.1 of Hermatobates lingyangjiaoensis. Classification (NCBI taxonomy): domain Eukaryota; kingdom Metazoa; phylum Arthropoda; class Insecta; order Hemiptera; family Hermatobatidae; genus Hermatobates; species Hermatobates lingyangjiaoensis. The sequence continues at coordinate 1,742,803 of JAPFBL010000014.1, read as the reverse complement.
AGCTAACATGATGGCTGAGATGCTCTCCTGATAACTCAAGTCCCTTAAAGGCTTTTTTGTTTCTATTCCGTTTATACATTTGTCTTGTGTCTTATTCTGCGATAATTCTTCTAGAAATCCTACTATTAATTAGTTTAATGGATTAAAATTAATTAAAATAATAATTTTGCTAACTCAAACATTTGATATATCATGTGTGTTCACATTTACTAGTAAAGTTTAATTTCATTCCTTACTTAAAAAAGTCTTAGTGGTGTATGTCCACTATGTCCATTGAATGGCAGTTGAGTGAGATTAATAGTTGCTTACTTTATTTATTTTGCAAAAATTTCAAGTATATGACAAAAAAATTTCAGTAAGCACCCTTTTTAAATTGAATTAAACTGCCATGATAATTAGTTTATTGGATTTTGAAACATAATAAAAACTTGGTTTGCCTGACCAAAATGAAAGACAAGGGTCTTTGAATTTTCCATTTTATTTGGTGTATAACTTTAACATCACTTATAAATAAACTACTAAACAATACAAAATAAATCGACAATACAAAAATATCAATTGAAACTTAGTTTTAGTCTAAATTGACTACTGATAGAACATATACTATATGTATATATTATACATAGTATATATACTACTATTATGTATAATATAGTATAATATTATACTATTACGTATAATACTATATATTATAGTATATATTATATATTTTACATATATAATAAAAACATATGTCTTGAAGATAAGTATCTGACATCCTTATAATTGTAGACTATCTGCTAGCGCAGGGTGTATCAGGTAACTAACCATTTCCTTACTTTCACAGATCTGAAGCAAAGTGTAAGCCACTCTCGCTTGTATTTTGACTTGTTTTTCTTCAGTATATATATATATATATATACCTTGCTTCGTGAGAATATTTATAACCAGTTCATACAACTATTAGACAGAGATTTTAAAAATAATATTTTAAGGATATTATGAAATACTGAACATAGTAACTAAGATCTAAAAACGTGAAAAACTAAAAAGTGTAATAATTTTGTGCATCAAGTGAAGAGTTATTTTGTTCCATAGTCGTGGGAAACACGAAAACGAAAGATATAATAGATGGACCCAAATGGTCTTCAGTTGGTTAATAGGCTCTTCTTAAGGTTTCTGGGAGCATAGCACATTTCTACCAGACCATGGACTGTGAGATATTGTAGTTTATGTCCCCGTTAACGTCGGAAATGGCTTCTGTGGCCTTTATCAATGTTTTTTGTTTTTACAAATACGAGTAAGTGACCCAGAAAGTCGTTGTTTAGAGAGGCCAAAGGCCTTGAACCTGACCGTTGCTCCTCCTCCAGTTACAGAATTAAATCCTCGTTACGTCCTGTCACAGGCACCAATTTGGCCGACCCGCGCTGTCCGAGCCATCAAGACGTCAACCAATCCTCCCACTTTCCTTCAACACTAATTACAAATCATTTGTCACTGTCTTTACCAGCCATCTCGAGAGCATTTGACGTAATTGTTACCTGTTTCCCAATGATTAGGTGTATTTCCCTCAAATTGACTCTCCATTCGAGGAGAAAAATGATTGCTTGCCTCGGTAAGGTGGCCAATTTTCTGGATAGAATCCACTTTTCTGCCAATATTCTTATTAGGAGATTAGACGACGTTATCATGGCAGTCACTTAACCAGTCGGGCCACTCCCAGGAGCCTGCATCAATTGAAAGCGAACCCCACTCCACTCTATGCAGTGCTCCTGCACCGTGAATCGCTTCGGACAATCGCCAACCTTAATTTAATGACAGCATTACAAACTAGACTATTGCAATTCTTCTGTATTAGAGGATGTCATTAATTAGTATTATTAATATAGGGGGAAACAAAAGTATTATCTTAGCAATAAATGTATTTATAACAAAAGTACACATTCCTAGTGCCTTCCCCACTAATGTGCTCAAACTGCATCGACAGACAAGTGTTTCCACTCCTCGTTCTTTTCAGAAAGAACTCAAGTACTTTCATTACTTTGAATATTTGATAACTATGTTAATTTTACATTTTAATTAAGTTTTATTTCAAATTTAACCTTAAATAGAAAACTTCTGAATATTGCTTTATATGATTCTATTTACGTGTACATATTTCTAAGACATTTCTTAATGTAAAATTAATTTCAAAATCTAACCAAAACAAAGTAAATTACGTTTATACGAATGCTAAACGACTGCATACAAAAAAAACTTTACCTTTTTTATAAATATTCAGTTTATAAAAAAAGTTATATTACTGTGGAATGTTATACAATTGTTTTTACTCAAATGACACTACTCAATATGAATTCAATGTTATCCACATTAAAACATAGTTTGGATAAATAGTTGTCTTTTTGCTTGAGGATGATATCGGAGGTCAAATTCTTGGTTAATCACTAGTGCTGAGAATGAAGATGAAACACGGAATAAACTAAAAAATCTGGAGTGGCCTACACTCAACTTTATGTTAAGTAAACATATTATCAGTTTCCTTGATAATCAATTGAGTTTTGGTATTATTCCACTGCCAGTTTTCTGTAACTATAGAATGTATGATTATATTATTTTACCAGTTACTATCGTTAAAGTAAACACAAGTTTCAACCTTTATGGTAATAACTTGTAAATGTATTGATAATTCAATTAATGATTTCCTTTCTTTTATTGTGGTCATTCATTTCATCAGGTGCAACGAAGTTAGTATCATTGATACTAATTGTTTGGTAGAACAATTGGTGTAGACAATCTGCCATGGTATTATTATTATCATTATTCTGGTGTCCTGGTTTCATCAGTTGAAAAATAGTTCAGATTTTTAATGGGTTAATATCATATGTGAAAGGAAAACAATTCATAATTCTATAAAAGCAAACACCAATCAACCATAGATGAAGGGAAGAACTTCATAGTTTTGGTGATCAGCATCAAAGAACACAAATATGTATTGTTTTATGATTTCGGAAGGTTACTAAAGGTTATTGCAAAATATCGCAATAACCACAAAGATATTCAGATATAGTTTATATAAATTAATATTAATTGTATATTAATATTTATTAATAAAATTAATAAATAATTATTAATTTATTTATTAATTAATAAAACATTTGGGCCAATTTTTTAATTTTTGGTATTATTCCATTTAATACTAAAATATTAAATGGAATAATATATTAATTATTATTGATTAAATAATTATTAAGGTAACTATTGAATAGTTACTTAAATAAGTAACATTATATATAAATAAAATATATTTAAGTATTTTATTTATTAACATAAATAGTGATTTTAGTTTACCTGTTTTACTTTTTAAATACATTATAATTGTTTTTATTTTTTTTTCATATAAATAAACTGATTTTATCTACTTCAAGGAAGGATAATAAAAATAAATAAATAAATAAGTTCGCAGTACTTTTCTTAGTGTTTTACTTTTTTTTATTGAACAATAAAATCAGTTCAATATTGATTATATTGAAGTCAAAATCAAATTGACAGATTTGATTTCAATTAAATTATTAGAGTCCGTCTATCAGTGTCAAGCCCATACTAATGACACACTGATGTATGTGTGTGTCATTATAAAGAAATAGTTTTTTAAAAAAAGGACAACTTATACATTTTACCGAAAATTATGGTCACAAATATTACAAAACAAAATATAAAAGGAACCGTCATTGAATTTTTAATATATTAAATAAGAAGTACATGCTATAAAAATGTAAAAGAATATTAAAAATGTTAAATGCAATATTTCTAATAATTCTTATTGAAGTGAAGAATTTATTTTATCAAATGATAGTAACTGCCAGATAAATAGGGTAAACTGATAAAGCAGCTATCAGCTGCGAGAGGTTAAAACTTTTAAACAGGAGTTTATTTTCTTTAGGGATATAGAGTTGTTATAAAAGCAGATACATAAATTCCAATTTTATGTTGAAACCATGTATTTATTTTAAAATCTCCTGCATGAAATGTGTAGTGAAATGATCTCTGACTAATATTAATAAACATCGTTTATAGCAGAGATAGATATTTATAAGAAGCTATATGAAATATGTTGAAATAAGAAATGTATTTTATTTTTCTGCTTATATGAGCATTATTGAAGGGGAATTAATTGAAAACATTAATTACTAGAATGCGAAAAAAACAATATAACTTCCTACAGAACATATAAATAGTAAATAGAATAATTAGTACATACTGATTTAATATCACACTAAGTTATACATGAAAGCTTAAATGGTAATACGCTTGGTTATCATATTATTATATTTCTCCAGATTTTTTTAACCATGAGTGAAATAAATTATAGGTTAAGATATCAATATCTGATTTTATAGGTTTCCAGTTTCTTGGTCAAATTTTGACATTTTCCGAATAGGTAAATTTCGAGCAAAATGTCTGAAGAATTAATCATGAGATGTTTGTAATTCCCATTAATATTTGTAAAGCAATATTGATTGACCTTTCTACTGTATAATTCGAATTATAGTAGTTTAACGGTCAATGGGGTATATTTAAATCATAAATTGAATTAGCTTAGCATACAACTATGTAATTATCACTGAATCGCTAATTATGACAACTATTTATCTATCACTGAATGGTGAAAGCTTGATAAGTTTGATTAGATATACATGACAAGCAAGTATTAATAAATTATATCTGTGTCACATTCCTCTAAGTTAATATAATTTACATTATTTTGACAGTAAATAGAGATACCTACATATTCATTTTGAGCCCATATTTAATTCAAGGCTTAAATTATTGAACGTTAGATACCGGGAAGCATTCCACAAAAAGGCAGAGGTCATATATAATTCCCAATACATTTAAACAATGTTGTATTTTTCTACGAGCAAGAATTCGAGGATTTGACATCTTTCGAAGATTAAAAATCGCTATAAGAGGGAAGGTACTCTCTAGTAACAGATTTTGTCCTTTAGTCGGAAGTCATAAATATTAAATATAGTTTCACCACTTTTTATTCTAGATTAATCTTATTTGATAATATGATGTCGGTCGTATCTAGAATCTATCTATGAAAGATACATATTGTAAAATTAAATGCAGATACCTTCAAACTTTTTCTTGGAATCTATTTTGCCAGTTTTCTAGGTTAACAGTGATGTTTAATACCTACTTCTGACTCCAGGTACGTCCGGCTTTCTCCCCCTATCAATTCCTTCTAAATGAATAGTCTCTCGTTGACGTCACTATCCTAATGATACGGTGTAATGTAGCACTATGTGTTTTGTAATTCCGTTATTGTTCGCGGAAACAAACCAGCAGAATCCCCATGATTCATCTTTGTTAGAAATCAGAGAAAACCACTTAAAAAGGTTCAATAAGGTTCTTTGATATATTTAAGCTAGAATAACCACTAGGAAGTTATACGGGCCATCCTAGTCTTTCAATAATGGATGATACTATTCAATAATTTATTGAAGGAAAAAAACTAATGTTAAACTGCGTTGATATACACACATTCATGGCAAAGAGTATCTGTTGAGGGCAGGGAATCGCATCTACGGCTCCCCGATACAGATTGCTTACATTGTGTGTTGCGGCACACATTCTCGTGTTTTCTTTTTTACTTTACTATAAATAAAGTATAGTGATCGAGAAAAAATTCGATCTCGAGATTTAGACGGAATTATATGTTTTGAGGTCCCAAAAGTCGTTTTATGATGTTTTTGCGATGATGTCTGGTGTGTGTGGGTGGGTGGGTGGTTGAGTGTATTAGCATTGCTTGTTACCACGCTACGGTCCAGAATCTTTGTTGGATCAAGTTATTTATTTATTTTACATAAAAATAGGCCCCACAGTGTCGATGATCTCTATTGTTTGGTACGAATTATATATGACGGGAAAGTCACTTTTTTCGCCAAAAACCGGTTTTTAGAAAACATTTTTTTCTACTAACCTGCTGACTCTAGACTTTTGAAATTTTGATATTATCTTTGTCCTTACGAAAAAAATAACGAAAAATATATTCAGAATTTTAAAACAATGGAAAATATTTTTTATTCTTAAAATGTAAAAATTTTGACTTATAATTCAATCTCAAACCTTGGGAGAGCGATACAAGCCATACTGTTTGACGGATCAAAATGAAACTATGCCTAAAAATAGAACATTATGTGGAGAATGACTTGAAATATTTTTTATCAAAATTACTTTCGCCAAAGGGGCGTTACAGTACGATTTCTGTTTTCAGAAAAATTTTTTTGACACTAAACGGCTCATTAAAAAATCATGAAAATTTGTCCAAAAATGGAACAAATAATTAGCTAGATATGCCACTGATTCACTTTTATTAAGGAAACTTCAGTTAGGATTATGAAGTGCTATACGCTAGGCTTGCAGTGAACAAACTGAACTACTACTGTTTAGCCCGGTAAACCAGCAGCAAACCAGCAAACCAGCAAACCGGTAGCAGTGCAACCACTAGCTCGGTTTTTTAGTGCAATCAGATTTTTCATCTGAAATCAATTCAATAGTTACCGAGAATGCACAGATGATAAATATTTCGAATTAATGGTGGTAATTTCCTAAAATGTTATAAAGTTTCCTTTTGATATACTTGTGGTTAAGTATAAAGTAAAGATGATGGATGAGTACAAAGTGACACCTCAGCCCTCCGATTGCAAAATAGCTATACGGTCTTCTAATGAAGCACTTGTTATATTTTAAATATTAGTTTAGTCCGTCTACTAGTACAGCTTAAGTAATATATACAATAATAATGGATTCAACTCTACAAGTACAGCTACACCCTCAGGAGCATTAGACTGGCAGAGTCCTCAAAACTGAGGAATTCGTTAACAGTAGTAATTATTTTTTGCCATGATTTACTAAACTAGCTTTTACAAAAATGGTAACTTAGGTAAAGAGTTCAATCACTGCTATACTCTGATAAATAACCCTGGTCATGGCATAGTTTAAAACTTCTGCCCAATGAATCTGTTTGTATTTTCTTGGGGGGCTGTCAGGCAAAGAAACGCTGCCTGACTCCCCTCTAGTCAACACCTACAGTAAGAATGATTTGAAATCATGTCTCTTAACCTTCTCGGCCTTCTCATGAGCGAAGCAGAACACATGGGTGCTTTTCTTACGTGAGACCTTTTAAACACTTTGAGGAGCCCGTACAATCCTACCAGAGGAAGGATGCTGCTACAATTTTTCAAGATAGTTCATTTTCTTAGCGCACCAAAAGTTATGAACATAATTTTGCAATCTTAAAATTCATTACTCGTAATTTTTCATTACTATATTAATTATATACTTAAATAAATCTAGACAGTTTAATTTTATTCATTATCCCAGAGTTCTTAGGTGAAGTAGGTACATTGTGTTGCAACAGATGAAATAATATATATAATCATCACTTTATTTCAGTCCATAATTAAAATTAATCTTGCTTTTACTTTATAATTTAAAAAAATAATGTTTAAAATTGCTCAAACACCTTGAATAATTACTACCTTTTTTTTTATTTAGAAAAGCTATAATTTGTCCATACAATTTACAGAGATTTCAGCTCATCATGGAAAGTGTAATTATATTCCTATCATATGTTCAATGTTTAATAACAAAGTTTGCAACATGTTTCTAAAACCAGTCCAATTATTTGACGAGATAATCGAAAAATTGGAGTAGGGAAGGGGACACGCAAGTCTGGAAACCTATTTTATTGTTGCTGTATTTAAAGCAGTTTTAACATTGATCTAAAAATATCGGCTATTGTTCTGTTAACGAAAACATGACTGATCAGTTCGTCGAAATCTTGAGGTAAAGTTTGATCAATCCTGCCTCGAAAGTGGACACTTCGTGGAATCGCTCTGTACAGCTCATCCTGTGATTTCATCAAAGACCTGCTACTTGTTTGAAAAATTCTTAATCCCATTTTTGAACTAACTAATGAGGATTCTGTCTTTCCTGAAGACTACGTTGATCCAAATATTAAAAAAATTATTTGGATTGTTGTTTTACTTTAAATATGTTACTTTGTTGTTTTTAGTTTTCTGTCCATGCATTTCATTTGTCGCATATTTATATAGTCCTCCATGAGTACAGATATACAAATAAAGGGAAATAAACCCGTACAGTATTATAAGTTTCAGTTTCAGCGATAACAGATGAAGAAATGCAGGCAGACTGCATCGGTACAAAAACGGTTGCAAAGAGATTCTCGTTTTATTTCTGCTATATAAATAGATATAATCGAATGTTTTCCTTATCTGGACCACATATGTTCAACACTATTTTTCTTTTTTATCGAGGTTTGATCTAGCTTCAATAATACAACACCTTTAAGCCGACATTTCGTCTATATTTGTAGACATTTTCAGGGCTAAGTCAATACAGAATTTAATTACAATAACATGAAAAGTAATAATATTACATTATTTAATTAATATACATAATTACCTTGTTTCTTTTCTATTCTAAGGAAAAATAATGTAATAAAGTAATGTAATATAATTACTTTTCATGTTATTGTAATTAAATTCTGTATTGATGTAGCCCTGAAGATGTCTACAAATATAGGCGAAACGTCGGCTTAAAGGTGTTGTATTATTGAAGCTAGACCAAACCTCGATAAAAAAGAAAAATAGCGTTAAATAGATATTTATTAAACATCACCTAAGATACACTATAGTTGATATAATTGATAATAGATTTATTTAATTAATAATGAACATTTGATTAATTCCTGTACTGATGTTCCACTGAGGATGCAACAAATATAGTCGAAACGTGGGCCTAAAGGTCCAAACTTCGATAAATGAAGTAAATTATTGTATACAGGAAATAGGTAACACACATTTTCAGTATTTAATTTTCGGTTTAACCGTCGCCAGGAAAGAAGAGATAAGAATGAAGTGATATATCGAATACGACAAATATTTATTCAAGTTTATTAAGTTCATTATTGAATATGTTTTATATATTAAATAATTTCTTGATATAATATATTATAATTAAGATCTAAGATGTTTATTAAAATTTGTTTCTTAATTTACTCGGTGATGTCGCTAAATTGTATTAGGTTTTTTTTTTATTTTACGTAGTCATAACAACGTAAATGTAACATGTATTAGGTTTTGTACTATTTACATTGTAGCCTCTTCCCCTCAGTAAGTTGGATATGCTAATTCAAGAATTTTTAATTCTGTAAATTCATACTGTCACGAAATTTCCCTCATTGTATCACGTTGTGCAATCAATTGTTGATTGTGAGTATATTTTTTGATTAGTCTTAAAAAATTAATAGGGTTAATTATTCTTTAAAATAGCCGGTGTGCTCGCTATAATATTATTTCTATATGGTTGTTTTTCTTTAGTCCTTCTGTATTCATCAGCACCCAGGTCGTCTAGATGTTTGGCCTCAACCCAGTCCCAATTCCTGGGAGCTACCAGGGATGAATAAAGCGATAGCTTGATATATGTCCGTTGCCTTCATTTAGTTTACAAAGGCGACCCATGTTCAGGGAGACTGTAATTCGGAACAGTTGTCGGCGAGTGCGTGTCAAGGTTGGATGCTGCAGTAAAGAGGAGGTGTGGCGGTGATAAGATTGGTAGGTGGCCAGGCTACGTCACAGAGGGGCGGTGGAGGGTGGACGCGGGTTGTCCCGTTGTTCACACGTCACCTGAACTGGCGGAGAAGCGATTCAAGGTAGAGTCAAGGTGCGCGAGGTCGCTGACATCCCGCCAAAACTCCCCCCTCTCTTACGGAGCTCAACTCCTATTGGTCTGGTTCGTATCTGCCGCCAATTCACCCCGCGCTCCCTCCAAATCGCTCTATTAGGCATCAGCTCGTTTCAAACAACTGTCGTCTTTCTCATGTAGAATCCAACCAGATAAAATTCAATGTATTTTGAAGCAACTAATAAATATCGCTCTTATACTTGAAAAGTGGTTAACTTGAATAAGTAATGTTAACGAGATGACATGTGTTAATAAATGTGAAAATTAAGAAAAACTTTTTTTTCACTTTAATGTTGGTTCCTCGAGTCAAACGATGTTTCTTTCTCAGAACGAAATTTCATTTTATTTATATCATAGTCATTATTATTCTGAAACCAATCAAGAGGAAGTATCAAGTTTCAATTACGAATAGACGAAAGGAAAACTAATAGTTTCTGACTTTTGATGTTATAGACGATCTTCCGCATGCCCTGAATTTATTTAATAACTTTGCAGGTCTCTTAATGATTTATCTTGATTTCAATCCGTCAAAAGCAGTGTCCTATATTGTGCTACACTACTACAAGAGTACAAAACAGGTTGGAGGTCTCCGTTAAGGAATCGAAAGTAATTAAAGATTGAACTTAGCAAAGGAATATGAGGGAAAGAATAGGAAAGTCTCTTTAACAGTGTCAATGCTATGAACACCTAAGAGAAAGAAGGTAGTAAAAAGAAAGAACATGGGTGAAGCCAGTCACGTCCATAGGCAGGCAAAGCAGAGCTTGAATTAAATTTGGGGAATGGAACCGTTTATAAAATATATCATTTAACAGTAAAACCTTACACTTTCAAAAATATTAAAGTTTTGCTGTGTTTGAATCAACAAGGATGCCGTTAAAGTTATTCACATGAAGATTATGACAACTTTAAACTGGTGATATTGCCGACCATTAGTAGGTTTATGTGACCTTCGTTCACATGGGTAGTCAAACTCCCTATTTTAAAACAGATAATATAATTTTGTTAAAATTCGTAAATTCGTAATTCGTAAGTATGCTAAATTTCATGATCTACTTTTAAACGCATTATAATTTACTTTACTTTTCCCTTTATTTATTGAAGTTGAGTTAATTTAGACACCATCTTGGATTGTGTTTAATCAAGATACATAACCTACTAATCGTCGGCAATCTACGGTCTGTAGAGCTGGATTTACGTGAGTGAGACAGCAGCTCATGTTATACAGGGCTGCCATCGGACTCACGGAGGGAGGATTCGGCGGCATGACGCTGTAGTCTGTACCCTCGCTTCTGCTCTACTGGCTGGTGGAGACTGAACCCCATATAAGTACACCGCAGGGCCTTAGGAAACCAGACCTTGTGTGTCTCAAAGAAGAAGATATGGTAGTAATTGACGCACATGTCGTGTCAGCTTCGTCCTCATTGAATGCTGCAGACGAGAAAAAGTGTGATTATTATAGCACTAATGAGGCGGTGGTAGAATCTCTCATGGAGAGATTCAGTGCCTCTAGGGGAAATATCACTTTTACCTCTTGTACTATCTCGTAGCGTGGCATTTGGTCCAAACGTTCTGCTAAATGCCTTCTGGCAATGGGGCTGACGAACAGACTTCTAGCCGGTATTCCCACTTGAGTCTTGCAGGGAAGCTCTACCACTTGGAATAGGTGGAACAAGATGACGGCATGGAGAAGATCCGATCGTTCAGTATCTGATAGGGTGGGTGTTGGTTGACCGGTGTGGTGGCCGGTATCTTCTCAGCTGAACTCCCACAACTTCCATCTTTCTTTTTCTGAATCCAGAGAGCCAGAAAGGGACCAGTTTTGAGAGTAGATTGGCGGTGTTTTAGTCGATAGTCTGGCTTGCTGGGAGTCCGACACTCCCCAGACTTTTGTTTGGGAGTGCATAAATGCATTTCATCGCCCAACTATTCTTAGAAAAAAAAAAAAATTAAAAAGATTTTGGTTTCAAACTGCAGGCAGATCAGTGACTGCGTGCAATATTCCATCAAAATATCATTTGTATGTCATTCTTTTATACGTATCGTCGATAAAACCCCAAAAGATAGAAATAACTCAATATCTGAAGAATATCTCTATCAAATGCTGTTTATGTTGTATATCTTTGGCAAAATCCATTTTTTTGGTAAGAAAAAAAGTATTTAGCTTTCAAATGTTAAGCTAAACAATTACGATCTTCTAAATTTTCTTAAACATATTCATAATTCAATTAAACTAAATTGCCTTGTATAAGTTTATTTTTAAATGATTAATTGGTATAAGTAGGTTTTTGTTGGCCTAATACTTTTACCTGTATCTAAATAGAATAATCAAGCCTTCAAAAAGTTTGAGTTTTATCCAGATGAATAAAAAAAATGTTCAAGTCCAGGCCAAAAAGAATTGAACGATAAGAATTCAAAAATGAAATTATCTAAATTGTCGTTATAATAAATATTTGGATGGTGGAAGTCACAAATTTTATAATTTTATCTACGTTTAGAATAATTCATTAGAATATTTACTTTACAGTGTAGATGAATGTAATGAAATAACTACCAAGGAAATAAAAGAAACAAAATGGACAGAGTTAAGTAGTAAAGTAATTAGACTTGTCACTGAATGTCAGACAGCAGTCGTGGCCGAGTGGTTAAGGCGTCTGACTAGAAATCAGATTCCCTCTGGGAGCGTAGGTTCGAGTCCTACCGACTGCGACAAATTTTTTGTTCTACCTCCAATGAAAAATTAAAACAATTTAATTTTCGTCAATTATAATTAATTTCTCTAAATATGTAGCATGGTATATTTTTAAATTTCACTTAAAGAATTCCATAAAAATAATAAAACTGAATATATAACCAGAACTACATGTAGAGAGATAATAATTCTATTACAAGATTTATTGTGACCTGTAGTAATCTGTCAAACTGCGCGATCTATTGTGAAATGATTATCAAGAGTATGTTTCCTATAACGAAATATATAGTAGGTATAACTGCCATCTTGTAATATGACATTGTCAAAATTGATTAAAACTTGAATAGGGTATTTATAGTTACCAATTCTTTTGCTTATAGTAAACTAAAGTAATGGGTAGGACAGAAATTCCTTTTCCGAGAAGTATGTTTCTTGCAATGCATGTAAGTTACTCACGAAACCCAGTCATTTAATAAAGGGCCTCTCCTAATCAGCTTATTTCCTCCCGTTCTACAAGGCTGTGTATTTTCTACAGTACATTTAAATAGAACATTGATTTAAACACTTAAAAAAGCAAATTCAGAAGATAGGGAAAGTCAATTAAAATGTAAACACTGGGTGCTTAACATTCAAAAGGGAATATAACACTAATGGTATTGAAACCTCAAACAACATTGGCAATAGACCGGATGTATATGAAATGCAGTAAAGGAAGGAATGAAGGAAAAAGAACAAAAGTGAGGAATCGAATACTGATCTCTAAACTTCTAAAACTATGTAATAGCAATAATAATAATAATGAAATAATAAAGTTCGTATATCAATGAGGAAATCCACAGTCTAATACCAGATTTATCAATCACTCCCACTCTATTATCATTCAGGTAATCATCCAAATCTAAACAAAACATGTTGTAGCCCCTGAAGATGGATAAATATATGTCGAAACGTCGGTGAGAGAAGTAGTTTTAATCATAAGACCTCAACCCTTTAAACAAATTATATCATAAATACTTAATACATTACTTTAATAATTACTTTTTTTTGATATTGCCATTTACCATTGACAACTCTTAGTTAAGAGGATGTTCTTATATGGTTATGAAATAACCATATACTCATAATAGTATTATTTCTCACACGGTGAGTTAGTACCATATATTCAATTCTCTCGGTCGATTTTATTCAATACAAACTGGGTTCTGACTAGCTTAGGGTTAGATTCAGGTTCAAATTAAGTTCTTCTTTCTGAGAACATAGAATAATTTTTCAGTTATACTAAATTTCTGTCAGCCAAAATTTCCTACTGTTTTTATTCCTTTTAATTATATATTATTTAGTTCATTTAATGTTATTGGTTTCCTCTGTTTTTAATCTCGTGCTTTCGATCTACATTTCTTGTTTTTTTCTTTCTTTTTCTGTTTGATGATAATTATAATTCTTTTTATCAAGGCACACGTGCAAACGTTGTTTGGAGGGTGCATTGTCTTTCTCTCTTAGCCCTTTTAATAACCTTTAAACCTTGAAGACATTTGGAATTAAAAACAGGAAAGGTGTGTATACCTGTTTTTTGTAGTTTAATTAAACTTGCATTCTATTTATGAAGATTTTAACGTCTCTGTTGAATCTTTATACATTGAAATATAATATATATTGCAATTACAAGAAAAGAACTCCCGGAAACAACACTCAACTCACTTCAATATTTCAACCTCGTCGTTATCAGGAGAAGGAGAAAAAGAAGAAGATGAGTTCTCTCGTCTGGTAAACAGGAGAATATATATCCTGATATATCCTGATAATGATAGGTTGAAATATTGAAGTGAGTTGAGTGTTATTTCTGGGCGTTCTTTTCTTGTAATTGCAATATATATTATATTTCAATGTATAATGATCCAAGAGAGACGTTAGAATCTTCATAAATTTTGTGTCAATACAGTTTATATATATATATATATATATATTATATATATTCACTTGATAAACGGAAAGACGATCCAAAGTGTACACATTAACACAAACACGTGCTTGGTCTCCCTTTCTCTTTTCTCCTGAAGACGGATTGTCCGAAAATTTGAGTTTGTGAGTGTGTTTCTTTACTTTGTGTGCTACCTTTCTTCATTTTTGAACTGTTATATATATATAATCTACTCCTGATGGCTACTACTGTTACTACTGCTACTACTACTAATCTACTACTACTGTTTGATATATCAATTTTACTAGTCTTTTGTTTTGATGTGTAAGACTTTTAGTGTATGAAGTCAAAGTGGGTTCCATTTTTGCATTCTAAATTACATACTATACATAATAACAATTACATAATATACTTTTGAGTTGTACGCTTGTCTCTCAGTTGTTTATTTTAAAATCAGGTCAAATCCATGAATTCCCAATCATGAGATGAACAAATAGCTTGTAGCAAATGTTGACATTAAATTACAAGTATACTGCACTGCACACTGTGTCTGCGGAGAGGCAAGTGTGGGTGTAGAGAGGTGGCTGACGCAAGAGACGACCGTCTTGCATATGCCACCAGGCCAGTGCTCTCACTGCCTAGTCCTGCGGTCTTCTTCACAACTATTGATACTGATGGGGACCAACAGGCCCTTTACCGCCTTCCAATCCTTCAATAATTCAAGTCCTTTTTTAAGTTTCAATAAGACACACTTTTCTGCGAGCAGTTTCAATTTTAATCGATTTGTCTACTCTCATAGCTATCACATAAGCCCTCTTCTTCAACAAATCCTAAAGGGTAAACCTTATTATTGATATTCTCCAAGAAACTCGGTAGTACAGGCTCAAGATTTCTTGCTTGTGTTGCATATTCATAGGTCCAAATCTCTTAATCTTAGCTGTTTGTATTGTTAAGATATTCTATGTAGGCACAATTATCGGGACGGATGACCGTAGATGTTTATATGCCTCATGGTATGACCCAAGGTCAAGGTAGATGGATTTGAAACAAATAAGATGCTAAAGTACTAAAAAAATAATACATGATGATGTTAAAGACTGATGTTAAAGCAAATGTAGTTGATAACATACATGAAGTTTAAAGATTTCTGTATTTTTTTTTGTCCTATCAAGTGCATTATCTGTGTTGGAAGTTGTGTCACTTCTACAAGACGTGAGTGAAGCAGAGTCGTGGCTCGCTCAACCTTCGCCTTGACCATTGTTAGTTTCAATACTGACTTAGTATGAGCAGACTTGTGGGCAAGCTTAATTGAACGAGCTCATCCAGCTGATCGTGAGCAGTAATTGAGTAGTAGTGCCGGAGTGGCCTCGTTACAAGTCTTTTTTTCAGGTCGGTGGGAAGACTGGTCGCCGAGGCTTCCCATTGGGCAGGCTAGCACTAATTTCGACTTCCGGACCCCAGTGGTCCTGCCTCAGGCTCCCTTGCCTTACCGGTCGCCGCAGTCTTCCCAACACGCCCACTCATCAGTCCAGACAGTATCCTTCATGAGTCACAATATGTATGGCTCAGTAAATATCCAATCTTATAGCCTTTGAAGTATCAATAATGATAAGATATTTCAATATTAGTTAAATACACTTTCTTTATTCACTATACATAATTGCAAAAAATTATTCTTTGCCAGGTCATAGCAGTTTGCATGTCTGTTTTTATTTGCAATAGTACATTATTTCCATGATTTATTGTCATAATAATGATTATTTCATTATTACCTCTTGAACATTGTACTAGATTTGATGAAATATTACAAGTTTAGCAGAATTGAAATAGACTCACCAACTGCCTACGAGTGTTCTTTGTAGACGATCATAACGTCAGCAATCTGGGCACTGGAAACAATTAAATGACAGGCATTCCAGCAAAGTAGTTAAACACCATCAAATCTAATGAATAATTGGCTGTCACTAAGCACTGGTACTAAAGAACTACCACTCCAAATTCATTGTTTAGATTAGGTTAACAGAATTATTCAGTATAATAGAGTTTAGGTGTTACAACGCATAGAGGAAATGTCACGCTGTTTCTTGAACGTCAGACGGATGCTATAGGTTTAGAATAGGAAGAAGGAGTGGAATGAATCTTGTAACGTCAACACTTGTTTAGGTAATCTTTCCTTAAAGAAAAAACTATAAAGAGGGTATACTGATTCTCCCATTATTAAAAAAATGGATGTAACTGTCGGCTAAACAAAAACTCAGGAATATGACCTACTTAAATAGCTATAGAAGCATAATTATAAAGGTTTACACTTTTCACTTTAACTGTAATCTTACCAAAAGTAGGTAAGTGAAACTATTTTTTGTAGCACATATTTGATGAACCATTATCACTGGTAAATAGCTACCTGCAACAAAAGTGAAAAATTAACGACTCGTTCAAATGAACCACGTATACTACGCGAATATGTAAACTATTTCAGTAATGTCTATTTCATGTTGTTGCTTACAGAAGAAGGTGTTTGTCGCACAGGTTAAATGAATTCTGATGTCATGAGACTTTCTTATCTCATGAGTTACAAAATCTAACAGATCTCTTACAAAAACCTTCCATATTAGTGGGACTGACAGTCTGCGGTTTATAGAAGCCAGCAGAAAATGTATGGATCGTTTCCCGATTAGATTGTGCTACTCTCACAGTAAGAGTGTCTCTCTCCTCTCCAGCTACGTATAACAACTAATTCTTAGGTTGGGAAACACAGAATGTGCACTAGGGATGAGACTAGTGCTGTCCCCATGTACCAATCCTATATTGAGAGCATTAAGGTGGTCACCATTTCAACGTTCTACTAAACCTACCTGTAAGGGTAGAGGCTTTGTTGGGCTTAGGTCTCTGTAAAGATAAGGATAACCGTATGGATAAAATCCATACGCCTCCAGCGATGTGGTGGGGCGTTGCAGATAAGCACCTAGACATTAGGGTTTACCTAATTAAGGGAGGACCTCCAATCTCATGTAGCCAGTGTCCTTTGTATGAACAGAAAAAAAAGTACTACTTTAAAGAGTTACTTTAGAAGTCAACAGGACCAAAACTGGGAACTCAGGTGATAAAGGCAGATTTATATAATGGTGGACTTCATAATATTGAAGAAATCCTTCGACTTAGTGTTGAATTAGTCTCAAATTGCAATTATAAAATAAGTATGCAAATAGACGCTTCTTATACGATCAATTTAGCCGGTTTGCACGATCAACAAGATATCACTAATTAGTTACAAAACTTGATTGTGTACAATGCACATAAGTGACCACTTATTAGCTCAGTGAGTTTTAAGTGCCCTAAGGTCGTTGGAAAATTGTTGATTATTATTTCATAGCTATTTCGTTTTAATATTAAAATTAGGTTACTACTTTTCTTAATATAATGGATGCTAAATACAAATAACATTTGTAGTTTCTAAGTGAAATATTATATTCAAGAGGTATAATGTAAAAATTTACAAAAACAAAATGGAAAAAAAATTTTTTCAGAATCTGTGATAGGTTACAGAGGCATTCCGAGACAGACTATTAATATTATGTTCCAAATATCCAGTTGGTCACACTTCCCGCCTCGGGAACATCATCACAGGTAAAAGCAACTCTGTGGGTTAGTGGTCAAGTGATAGCAAACGAACTGGGACAAGGAATAAAACACTGATATGCTTCTGTACATGAGAAAACATCAGCATCATAATAAGGAAAACAGCGCTGAGATATGACACTGCTAGAAATGGGACACTTTTACTCTAACAAGTCTCACAGGCTCACCCTCGTGAGGCGATGATGAAGTCTCTTTGAAGAGCAGAGGGACTAAAAGATTTCAAAATGTAATTTTTAGGACATGAAAGAAATTTATGTTATGTCATAATCATAATTTCATTGGACAAAAAACTTATGACAGTATGATCTGTATACTTTTCTGTTGAGATTATTTTGATGGAAAAGTCATATATATAATATAATTCTATCACACATTTTAGTAAATAATTTTTTCAGATGTACTTCTTTTGATTGTGTTTAAAATGTTTATATTTCATATATATTGGAGACACTTAATAAAGATTTTAAATAAAATCAAAACGTCGGCATTGAGAGTTTAGTCAACTAAAGAACTCACTGGATGAGGGCTAAAGCCTTATTCATTTACAACTTGAAGCTTTAGCCCTCACCCAGTGAGTCCTTTAGTTGACTGCCGTCCCTCCGTCAATTCACTTCTTCTCCTGAAGACGACCACCATTACGGTCGAAATATTGAAACGTGAGTATTTTGTTATGTTTCAGTCTATGTGTCACTGTTTATTTTAAGTGTTATCTATCCTGCCGGACCGTTTTTCGTTTATCATGGTATATATATATATATATATATATATATATATATATATATATATATATTATATATTTGTGTACAATGGCAGAAGGTCTTCCCTTAAGCATATGTTATTAAAATAAGCAGCAGCTTCTGCATTGACCAGTTTCTTGTTGACACTCTCTAGTTTTCGTATCACCGCAAAGTGATACGAAAACTAGAGAGTGTCAACAAGAAACTGGTCAATGCAGAAGCTGCTGCTTATTTTAATAATATATATATATATATATATATATATATATTATTCGTTGTGAGTCTTATTTATCTCGTTGTGAGTCTTTTGTGTGTGTCTTTATTTGTTTTTTCTCTTTCATGTGTTAACTATATATATATATATATATATATATATATATATAACAGATTCAATAATATATCGACCGTTTAATAGAATAGGTGTGTTCTCTAATCGGGGTTCGGTCAATTTTCCAGGATAAAAAATCAAACTCTCGTTGCCAACGTTTCGGTTTTATTTAAAACCTTTTTCATAGGCATCTTCTCCATATACTCTTCTTATATCCTCATAAAAACCCATATTTCTTCTTATATAAACCCAAATGTATATATAACAGATTCAATAATATATCGACCGTTTAATAGAATAGGTGTGTTCTCTAATCGGGGTTCGGTCAATTTTCCAGGATAAAAAATCAAACTCTCGTTGCCAACGTTTCGGTTTTATTTAAAACCTTTTTCATAGGCATCTTCTCCATATACTCTTCTTATATCCTCATAAAAACCCATATTTCTTCTTATATAAACCCAAATGTATATATAACAGATTCAATAATATATCGACCGTTTAATAGAATAGGTGTGTTCTCTAATCGGGGTTCGGTCAATTTTCCAGGATAAAAAATCAAACTCTCGTTGCCAACGTTTCGGTTTTATTTAAAACCTTTTTCATAGGCATCTTCTCCATATACTCTTCTTATATCCTCATAAAAACCCATATTTCTTCTTATATAAACCCAAATGTATATATAACAGATTCAATAATATATCGACCGTTTAATAGAATAGGTGTTACACCTATAATAATATACACCTATTCTATTAAACGGTCGATATATTATTGAATCTGTTATATATACATTTGGGTTTATATAAGAAGAAATATGGGTTTTTATGAGGATATAAGAAGAGTATATGGAGAAGATGCCTATGAAAAAGGTTTTAAATAAAACCGAAACGTTGGCAACGAGAGTTTGATTTTTTATCCTGGAAAATTGACCGAACCCCGATTAGAGAACACACCTATTCTATTAAACGGTCGATATATTATTGAATCTGTTATATATACATTTGGGTTTATATAAGAAGAAATATGGGTTTTTATGAGGATATAAGAAGAGTATATGGAGAAGATGCCTATGAAAAAGGTTTTAAATAAAACCGAAACGTTGGCAACGAGAGTTTGATTTTTTATCCTGGAAAATTGACCGAACCCCGATTAGAGAACACACCTATTCTATTAAACGGTCGATATATTATTGAATCTGTTATATATACATTTGGGTTTATATAAGAAGAAATATGGGTTTTTATGAGGATATAAGAAGAGTATATGGAGAAGATGCCTATGAAAAAGGTTTTAAATAAAACCGAAACGTTGGCAACGAGAGTTTGATTTTTTATCCTGGAAAATTGACCGAACCTCGATTAGAGAACACAACATATATATATATATATATATATATATATATATATATTATATATATATATATATATCAATGATCAAACCAAAATATGAAAATGGGAAAACATTTTCCCAGTTGGGTTTTTGACTCTGACGAAGACCGCTTGTTACGGTTGAAAGATCTATGTCTTGTTTTCCCATTTCTTATTGTGGTTTGATCATATATAGATATATAGGATAAAGTGCATACAGTAATTGTTCATGAGCTACGGAAGTTCAAAAAGCTGTTCTCTAATGGTAACAAACGTACATTTAAAGAATTTTTCCTAAGATTCATACGGATACAAGCAAAAAGAAGCCACTCACAAATTAATAGTGAATTTGATTTAAATTTAATAAGCGGAGAGAGATAGATCAGAGAAAAATATTTCTTAAGAAAATTATTGTTCAAAGAGCATCAACAGTATTTCCTTGATACAACTAAAAGCTAGCCTATCAAATCCACTACTGATTGTAATTAAGCACATGAATGACGCATGACGTCTTACATTGTATTTGTCTATGCTATTTTCCAGTTTGAGAGATGTTTGCCTAACGAACGTGTTGTAATTAATCTACATGTCACACGCATTAACAACTCGTAATGTCGGACATAGCTCTTTTTATACTTAAGAACTCTATTGTCTTTCGGCAATAATAAAGCAGGGAAAGTTTGGTTTTTTTTTTTTTTGACAAAACGGCTACTAATTTTAAGCTAATTCTTTGATGATTTAAGAAATTTTAAATTTCATATTAGGTATTGTCTTGTTATGAATATTTCACAAACTTACAATATGGGAAGATTAATGTTACACTAAAAAGGACGGCTATTAAACTCCATTTACAGTAAAATGTCATTGTTCTAGAACAATAGTTACAATTTTGTTATTACTGATTACATTTATAATACGTACTATATTATAAAAAACGTGGTCATTGAATATATTATCGTAAGTTAGTAATACTTAACCACAGGTTTGTTAATACGTCTACACGATAACCACATTAAAATAAAACCAAAACTATATTGACTGTTAATGAATTCTAAATTATGTTTCTTTAAAGGCAATGCTGAGCCCTTTCCAGTCCCAATTCATTTCACTGTAAGTCGAGTGTAGCAATCATGGAAAAATGTGAGCTTAAGATTTTTACAAATCTTTATTGAAGTTACCAGTAACAACAACAAACTAAATCTTTGTTTTTCATGTTAAATCAAAATTGAGACTTAAAGATTGGTTCTTGTGGAGACGATACTGCTCGCTCTGACCAGAATAGTCAAACAATACCCAAAAACAGCTCATTATGATAGTATAACCGGTATACTTTTTTGTCGCAATTATTTTGATGCAAAGGTTGTACATTTTATAAATTAAAAAAATATTTTTTTGATAAACCACTAACTATATTAGAATGAAATTTCATAAATAAAATCTAACTAAGATTGATATTCGATATACAAATTTCATGAAACTGTCATTACTGTAATAGGCGGATTCACTTTTACCTCTACATTTACCGTAGGGAAATTTCCATTACCTCTAGAAACTCGAAACTCAATTTGGAATGATCACAATCTGCTGTAAATGTAGAATTTATTAGCATGGACTTAGATATTTTTTTTTAAATAATTAACTCAAACTGAATTGCTATAAAAGGTTTGTAAATAAAATAAAACAATTTGTAGATCTTTCAAGAGTTCTAGAGTATTCATATGCATTAAGAATAATATTATTGATACGAACAGTAACCTAAAGATGACAGCTATAAGGTTTCATATCAGTAATATGAACATTTTTGGGAAATCAGCATCTTCTTAAAGGACAATCTATATATCAGAAGGCCAAATCAACAGAGCCAGTTGAAAAAACTTGGTCAATAATATTTACTACAGATAGATAGATAGGAAAGAATGGATTGTAGCAATTCAATGCAAGAATAATTAGTGTAAGTGTAGCATCTAGCAAACTGAAGTTATGATTACTTAAGGATGAGATTAGGAGGTGGTAAGTGAGACACCTCAATTGTAGTAATTTGTTTTAGATGATATACTGGATATTCTAAGTAGTCAAGGATACTTAGTTAAGGAAATGCAGATAACCTTGTGATTGTAATAGATCATTGTTAGATGGTACTGCATTGCAGATTAAGCATTGTGT
This sequence comes from Hermatobates lingyangjiaoensis, assembly GCA_026182355.1. Taxonomy (NCBI): domain Eukaryota; kingdom Metazoa; phylum Arthropoda; class Insecta; order Hemiptera; family Hermatobatidae; genus Hermatobates; species Hermatobates lingyangjiaoensis. Next base: position 1,720,209 of record JAPFBL010000014.1, on the reverse strand, counting down.
TCATTAAAATGAGTTAAAGAGAAAATTCTTGTAATAAATATAACTAAAACAGGCATACCTTTATCAAATAGAATTACAACAGATCTTAATGACATCTTTATTAACAATAATAAAATAGAACTGTAGAAGCATGCAAAAACGTTGAAATTCCTTTAGATATATGCTAAGCTGGAAAAGGTGTGTAACACAAAAGTAATGTTCTTATTATGAGATCATTTAGTAAACATGGAGTGATAACCGCAAATCTTCATTTTTTGCTCTACCGCTACTAGAACAAAAGTTCTAAAATACAGAAAAAAAGTTAGGAAAGGGTTGGAATGAATAGTAAAACATAAAATGAAGATACAGAGAATGGAATTTATAAATAATAACAATAAACCAGACGAATATTAAGTGCCTGAATAAGCAGACCGTTTGAGGAGGTCAGTAATCTCAGGAGGCTGCCACACGACTTGTATGACTCATAAATCTTACGCAACAATGTTGACATAAACGACATCTACAAAGATTTATTACATTTTTTTAAAAAAAGTTATAAGCTGTGTTCAATTTGTAATTGGAAGTACGGAAAATTTTAGTATCAAATTTTCGTCACTAATCTAGATTTAATGTGAAAGATAGAAGCTGTGAAGTCGCTGCTTGAAGTCAACCTCAAGTCAGGCACTTGTAAAGGCTGGCTTCTGTAATAAACTCGAGTAAAATAAAATCTAGCACTTGTAGTTAGATTGGAAAACAATTGGATAGGAATATTTACTCAGAAGTTAGTATTTAGTTAAGCTTTGATATATAATCGCTAAAATATAATATGCTATGGTATATTACATATTTCGACCAACATGAATAAAATAGTTTTGCTCCCTAAGGAACAGGTCGTTATGAAATTATTTTTTGAGTTTATACTATAGTGATCAGGAAAAAATATATATGTTTATGGATTTACTCCTTAAAAGAACTCCTGAATTAATTTTTGATGATTTAAGCATATATGTGTCTGAGAAGTAACTATCGAAATATTTTATGCACTCTATAAGTCGTACTTGTATGGAATTAACCTAGTAATATCACTCGCTCGTAATAAAAATGGATGTCAAATATGATCCCCACTTCAGTCTGAAACAACACAGTGTCTTTTTAAAGGTAAAACTCTAAAAGAAAGGTTTGGAAAGAATTAAACAGCATTGTAAAAAGCATTAAGGTGTTAGTACCACATATATTCTGTGGTACTAATGTCATCAGAATGTAAAATGAACATTTATCAAACACTTTTTCACGAGACAATTGTTTTTGGAACCTGTGCATTATAATTCACCATGTCCATCGCACACAAATATAATCAAAAATGCATTAGTTAGTTACTAACAATATATAAATAAACAACTCTAAAGGATAGTCACCCCATGCAGACGACAATGTTGGAGTCCAGAGACCCGAAGACTCCACATACTCTATTGTTTAAATCCATCTTAAGCTACAGTTGAGCCTTTCATAGTACCTACCGTGTGGAAAAATTATTCAGGGAGATTATGCTTCCACCAACGACTAGATGAAGACATGTCTGAGAAGTCATATGTTACGTCTTAACATTGTTTACATAATCCATGTTAATCAGAGAGAAAGGAAATCGTGTAATAAGCTTTTCAACTTCATTGTTGTTCAAATCAGATTCAATAATCAGATAATCATGTTTCTTTCTATAAGCCATATGGTCAAGGCTTATATAGAATATTATGCCGTGTGTCGGATTTAACTACCAATCTGTACTAGGCAGATTTTAAGCCAAATTATGTTTATGTTGCGTGCATCGATTGTGTTAAGAGATACAGAGAACTGGTTATACATTCTGAGAACTTTACATCATCTAGAGGTCAGACAAATTATATTTTGGCGTCAACAGCCCACCCTCGTCCAGACGGAGCGTTCAAGGCCAGGGGAAAGTACAATCAACAACTAGGTTTTTAACGCAGTTTCAAGTTAGTCATACAGAATCAGTCGTCGGTCTTAACTCAAAACTTGTTAAGGAATTGAGCCAGCAACTCTGTTGACGAAGTTATATTTCACAACTTCAGCAATATACTAGTGCTTGCAAATGTTAGACATTCAACTTTAATAAAAGTAAGTTTTGTTGTCGTCTTAGATTGATTGAAACTCTATGGACAGACGGACTTGTTATTCTTCATTGTTGTGCTAGAAGAACTTAGTGTAGTATTCTATTCAGCAGATGGACTGCCCGCTTTGCAATTTTCCATTGAATGTTACACAAGCGAAACATTGATTAGCGTTTAGCTATAACAGAACAATTATTTGCTTTTACCAAGTGTTTTCGGGGATAACATTTCACATCAATACAATAATATTGATGTTTCTCGTACTGAGCCATAAGAGCTGCTGTCCACTACAAGTAACTAGTCTTCTCACTCAGAGGGTCTTGCCCACCTTCAGGACACTACCCTGATACCGTGGTCTCCTAAGTTGGGACTATTCTTGAAGCCATTAAAACAATACTGTGAAGTAAGACGGCGCATTGCTATCATCAATTGTACCATAAACTCTGTAAAGACACAGTCAGTAACAACGCCGGAGCAATGAGTCCAAACCAAGGGTCCCACTGCATTGAACCTGTTAGTCAAAAACTTACTTTAATCTTATAATTAAATTATTATTTAATCCAAACTAAAGGAATGTAGGGAATTTTTAATGAAGGTTAAAAGTGACCACCTGAAGAACTTCTACTCAAAATTTTAATTAAAAATATTTTGTCCCATAAATGCCAATCCTGAAAAACCGCCACCCTTTAAGAGTTTGTATTATTCCAAATACAAGGTGTATTTGTGAATTTGGAGCAAGTATAGATGAATGATAATCAAATTAATCAATAGAAATACATGCACATAAAGATGTCATTTTTAAACTGACATTCCTACACAAATCCGTTTTGTTTTTTCAATATTTTGTCAATTCAGAATTCGTATTTATAACTTGAAAGGAAACATTACGTTTCAGTGTTTCCACATAGTTTAAATTAATAAGTTTTAAAGAGTTTCGTTTGAATCAAAGTAAATTTAACCGTTTACAATACCTACGTGAAAACAAACGTTAACTCAAAGGATTACAGTTTTAGGAATAAGTTAAAAGATTTGTTTTTTGTACTATATGATCCGAAAGTCTTACTTGTCATTAAAGTCGAAGCGTTATCTCGTTATTTATTACTCATGTCTCCGATAACGACATGTTACTCACAACACTGATAATGTTAAATATTTTTAAATCGCCTTCACTTGAAAGATCTCCATCTAAAAATAATTACCAGATGAACTTAAATGATTTCCTCTTTTGCCACGGCCAGAGAGTAGAGATGATTTAGTCATCCCTTACAAGCCATAATTGATGATTTTCATTATTAAATAATCGTTTAACAATAATCTATAAACTGATGCTTTGTTTTAAACTGCGAAATACTAAAAAATACTATTTCTCAAATAAGGTTCTCTTGAATTTTGTTTCCGTTTTTGTTCCAAATGATTCATTCTTGGATGGCGTAGATGTGTATTATTATTTAATAATTTATTCTGAATTCAGTGTAACAAAAACAAAATTATTCATTTTAAAATGAAAGTGAGTAAAAAGTAGAGTCATATAGGTCATCTTATAGTTCATAAAGTAACGTAAATAGTGTTTATGAAAACTGAGAAGTTTATACATTGAGACTGGAAGGCACTAGCGTTCTTCAAATGATTTCAGTCGTCAGGTAAGTACAACATATAACACAAAGTAAGTTATATGTTCTGTTTATTGACATTTTCTTTGATAATTCTTTGATATTGTTTTAGATTGACAATTTCAGGTCCCCGTGGACCTCTGTTGCTGACTGATCCTAAGGTGCAGGTCAAAATTGTCAGAGTAGCAGGCTCTGTGTTGGTTCATTTGTTGAATGGTTAATGGATATTGTGAAGAGAAACCCTGTGGCTGATGAGGAAGTGCAGGTCTCTACCTGCGCCCTACCTGCATCCGTGACTCACCACTGACTCACCCCTCCTCACCATTATACCTGCCAGACACTGTAATTATCCTCTTTTTTATCCTCCCTTAAACCAGCAAAAATCACTTCCTTTTTTTTGGTATACCAAACAATAAAAAAAAAATTCATTGAACAGGTTTCTTAAGGACATTGAAATTATCTTCATCAGCAAGTAAGCCTGCTTATTAGGATTCAGAAGGCAACTTAGGATCGATTTGATTTAGATATTGTGCCTTACCTACTAATAAAAGCCACAGTCATGAGACGGGTGTGAACAAGCTCGCAATCAAGCAGTCAATTGCTTCATACTGGTTGACTGATTGATCGGTTTCAAGTTGAAAAAGAAGGTTAGGCAGTATTTAGCGAATATTTTAATAAGTTTGATATATGCTTTATGAATGACATTATTCAGAAAACTCAAACAGTTCACTAAGGGCTGTATGGCTTTCCGCAGTGATTTATAACTAGTCCTAATATCAATAAAAGCTACTTCCATTCAGTCATTCTGCCTTATATTTTGAGATTTTTTGAGATTATTTCTTTAATGGCTGACCACTGTAGAGTTCACGAGATTGAAAGCGTGGTAGGAGTAGAAAACCTTGCCCTAAAACTCGTCCACACAAAACTGTTTATCAAAAAAATCTAGGAAAGTATTTTCTCAGATTTTCTAGTAAAGTATAAAAGAATTCGTTTGTCTAAAGGAAATGTAAAAATATTCTAAGACCATTTGGTGTAACTTGCTTTTATAAAATTGAATGAAAGGATTAAAAAGCAATACAACTTTAAAAAAGTATATAAGAACAATAATGAGTTAACTTATACAATCACCCCGTACAAGCTCTCTTCTATTTCCATCACTTCTATTCTTCTTTTCTAGTTCAAATCTTTTTCAAAACCTTTCTGAGAAGTCCTTAACAACATTTCATAGTTTTTTCTTTGTCATCGAAATGATTTCTTTTATGTACATATGAATAATAAGTATACCCAAAAACACCCTCATATCATTCATAAAAATTGAACGAAAAACTTTGGGTGCCTAGTGCGTTCATTCTTAAGGAATTACTTCAATAGAAAGTTGATGGAGTAATATTATTTATTGTTTAAACCTACTCTCTTTCATATCTTGTCATTAGATAGCAGGTGTAATACAAAATATTCTCGAGTGAAGATATGGTTGTCGAAGACATTTTTAGCCTAGTTTGAGCTCTAAGTAGGTTCTGTATGTTTACGATAAACATACAAATTGACAGATATACCAACTTTGTATATCTTCAAGAATTGAAAGTACTGACAATTTGGAAAGGGGATATTACCCCTATGTCTCTCTCTCTCTCTCTCTCTCTTTCTCTTTCTCTAACACCCGTGCAAACTCAAACATCTAGAGAATATGAAAATAGCTCCTAAATATCACAAGAAAGAAGAATTTAGAAATATTTTTTCTTGATGAATGTACTGTAGATATTGTAAAGTATAAATGACCATGAAACCAGTCTCTACATCAATGCGATAATAACTGAAGAGTCAAAGAACGTGTAAAATCATGTTGTAGAGAGATTTTCTCTGCAGAGAAGCCATTGCCAATTATCGTCTAATATTGTAAAAATTTGGAAAAGTGGGCTTTACAAAACTTCTTCAGAAGAAGTCTTACACAACATATCAAAAGTATTGTCTCTAGCATAACAAAATCTGATATTAGAACGGATTGTGGAGTTAGGATTTCTGCAGCATATGGCAAGCATACTCCATCTTGGTCAGAGGGACCTTTTTGTCATCAATGTTTGTTATCATTTATAGTTCAATATTCTGTTTGAGAGTTGATTATTTGTTTAAAGTGTTAAGAGTCTGACAGTGAGTAGGATGTAATATGGACTAGAGAAGGTGTTTATAGATGTGAAACACGAAATGACATGGTATGAATCACCAGTACTCTCACTAGCCGGCCTGAGGGGTAACAATAGCACGAGGTCAGCCACCTGTTGACCATATCAGTGTGTTGTGGCAGGGGCTGCCTCCTCGACCTGTCCGTCAGCCACACACACTACGCACTGACCAGTTACTGACGTCTCAAACGTAACCTGTGTCAATCTCGCATGCCAGGTAGGCCGTCCGCAATGGTCAGTCAGGGTTTACAATCACAACCAGGGCTTCACAGTACAATTCTGACAATTACTAAGGCTCTATAAAGAACGTCTGAATAACTGAAGAGATATAACAATAATTGTAATTAAATAAGAAATAAGAGAGCACAAAACTAAAATAAAATTATTGAACAAATTTTATTTTTCTGCTTAAATTTATTTAGAGCATGTTGATATGGAAACTTCTATTTTTAAGGATTTAACGTTTTAATGAATCTCCTGAATTCGTTTTTGATGAAAGTCGTCCTATGAGCAGAATAAAAAAAAAAAAACAGAAATAATTTGAAAACTGGAAGGTGTTACTGGAAAATTTTTTAAAAAAAATAATGAAAGATAAAATTGGCAGTTTTTATAAACATGTTTAGTTTACATGAAGACATGGTATATATATAAATATTATTGAAAGTGCACTCATAGAGAACTTCTATGAAATTTAATGAACAATAGTCGGGGGACTTTATAAACTAGATGAAATATAAAGAAATAAGTAAGCAGATCAAGACTCCTTCAAGTTTAGGAACATTAAATTCAGACAGGGATGCCAGCAATCTTGAAGAATTCAATCAGGTTAACTAGTTATTATTTTTGTTGTTGTTGTTGTTGTTTCATTGAGCTCTCTGATGATGTTGTGAGGAAAGGCCTTAGAGCATTTTAATTAATATATATTGTTTATTGTGTATATTTAATTCATGTATTAATCAAGAGTTATTGTTGATTATTATATGTATATATATTACTGCTTAATAAAGGTCTTCTTAACACATTTTCATTAAAGTAAACTACGTTGGCGGCATTTATGATATTCTGACAGGTTCAATCTTAAGAACTAATTTCCTTTAATCATTGGGGAATTGAAAAAGGAGATACCAAAGTGACTCAACACTATAGATTAAAAAGAAGAATTAAATAAAGTTATGATAAAAATATGTATGTGTATTTGCGAAAGTTAGAATTTATTGCTTCGATAAGTATACAAATTAATATTTCCAGAGAAGTTGTCTAGGTTTTGCAGTTAATATTATTTCAATAAAGTTCAACATAAAATCAATCTTGTTCTCTGTATGTTTAATGAATGTTATGAAAAACTGAAATATTCGAATTTCAGGAAAACTACTGAAGCTTCTTGATTATTGAAAATAATGTATTCTTATAGAACAGTTAATGAAAAAGAAAATAAAAAAAACAATAGTTTTTTAATATTGGAGATCTCCAGACAGCAAAAGGTAAATGGAGATACCGGGGATCGAACCCGGGGCCTTTCACATGCAAAGCGAACGCTCTACCACTGAGCTATATCCCCAATGGACTTCAAGTGGCAGAAGATAACATTTGAAGATTTAAACATTTAAATTAACATTTAAAGATTTTTTTTGTATTAATTTAAAACTAGTTTCTAACATTTTTTGTAAATCTTAAACAATATGATTCCTATTATAATTATATGGTAATTAAATTAATTTCTTTTATTATTATTATGGTTATTGTTGCATAATTATTAAAGTGCTAGTTAGAGGAATAAAACAAATGAGAACAGTGATTTTAAACTAATTTTCCAGAGTTCCAAATTGTACTCGGCAATCTAAACCTCTCAAGGCTAATCTGAAGTATAAAAGAACACTTTGCATTCTAAACATTTTATTTTACATAAAACCTTGTTTACTTGGGACTTTGGGATTTTACGAAATACCTCGTAGTAATTATTTATTATTTTTGTTTTGTTTTTTTTTGTTTGGTTAGTTTCTTTGCTAAGTATGCAATATTATTATAAATGAATGAAAGAGTGAATAATCTGTTTGTATAAATGAATGGAAATTGCTATTTCATAAATCATTTCTACTGTTTTAAATAGATTTGTAAAGTTTTCTTATAAGTTTGATCATTAGTTTTATAAAAAAAGGAGCCTGTTTCATTTTTAAGCAATTTCAAAGGTTTAAAGGCTTAAAGAAGTAAGTAGAAAGAATTAAAGAACTTCAAGATGTAACAATTGTGCAGTATTAGATAGTACTGCAGTATGTCAGATATCCTGACTTATGGAGAATTGAGTGTCCTGTAATGGACATCCAATCTAATCCATTGAAATAGAATAATTAATTGTTATATTATAGTTTGTTATCAAACTGGTAATAGATTTTCTTTGAGAATGGCGTAAGTAGTCAGTTCATAGTTGAGAAAGTGATGCTAAATCAGTGTTCCCCAAACTTTTTCGAGCGACCGCCCCCTTGGGTCCGCAAACCTATACTCAACACTCCTCAATAATCAGAATCTTAGACTAAATAACGAAATGAGTAACATTTTAATAATAAAATTAATATAATGACTAATCGAATATTTATTTATAATCCAATATATGTATTGTTTCATAGCATATTTATGCAAAAGGATTAATACACAATAAAAGAAAATTTAGATGAGGGTATACTTTTAACATAAAAATAAATTATCAAAACAAATAATTTTAAGAAACCTTTTCCTAGAAGTTTACATATGGTGTTCTCACTTAAATTTAGAAATTATATTGCATGAACATTTTCAATTTATGGAAATGGAATCCTCAACTCCTTTTTGCATTAGCGCCCCCCGATATCAAAGCACCGCCCACTTTGGGAAACACTGTGCTAAAAAGAATTAAAGATACTCAGAAATCTGAGAGAGAAGAACGAGTAAGAGAAAGATTAAGGTGTTTTAACATCGAAACATTTTTCAGCTCATATAAACAGTAATCTGAAGTAACAACTTAATTCAAAACTACAGTAACTTTATTAATATTTTCAACTCAAAACTACGATGTGAAATGATAAATAAAATCCTGTGCAGCATAGATGGTTGACAACCATCCTAATCCTTGTCCATAAGGTTGTCCTTATCAAGTATGGCAAGGTGTGTACTAAAGAGATACTTAATATTTTCTTAGATTGTGCCGGAAGGGGGGGTGTCGTTTTTCATGAATTTGATAAAGATATCATCATCAAGGACCCCATCGTGTTCCTTAACCTGACATTGCAACGTTTGGGACCAAGAGTTTACAAAAAAATTTGGAATTATTAATTTGGATTTAGTTAATTTTGCAAGGATAGGTTTTTCTTTCCTCGCTTGAGTCACGCAGGTTTTTGACTAATGGGGAGGAGGGTGCAAGTGATTTCATATCCTCACGGAATGAAAAGTAATCTTATGGATCCAATCATAGCACTACTGACTACATTATATCCCTAGTCACCATCCTGTCCCTTGTGCTATTAGTACAGAATCGCAAAGCAAGTGCTATAGAGATGGGTTAAAAAAGCCATTGAACTTTGAACCACGTGAAACATAAGTCAATGACTTTTATAACGTTAGAGCAGACCAAACGTATTCGACCACCTGTCGCTGTTAATAGGAGTCTTACAGCATGTGCTTGACTTCCTTGTGGGGTGAATGCACGCCAATGCGACGATATCATCCGGGTCGACCCTCACCGGCTTATGCTTTCTGAAGGCACTAACTCCTTGCTCTGTAACCGCCTTGGCCACGTGTTCTCTATATCATTTTAGCAGTTTTTTAAGTGGAAACTTATGAAATCGACTAAGAATTTAATCAAGCATTTCATTCAAATCAATTAAAAATTGTAGTCTTCTTAAATGCAATGCATTAGTGTTATGTAAATAAATGCTTATTCAAATAAAAGAAAGGAAAAGAACAATAAACATCAGTACTCATATGCCATATTTCTACGGAAGAATACCACCAACAAACAACAACCTGAATGGCTTAGCTCATGAAATGAGCAAGAAAGTAATTGCTATCGAGAATATAAAACAACTCAACTTAGATTTATGATACAACGAAAAAGAAACACATATCAGACACGTGTTCTCCTAAGAATCGCTTTTTCTTAAGTTAAATCTAAAAAGAATGCTTTTTCTACCTTTATAGATTCATTGAATGCTAAAAATAATTGTTTTGATTTAACCACAAAATATCAAAAAATAAAGCACGAAATGATACTAATAGAATAAACTATTAATGCAGAATAAGTTCATTTGCATGCTACTTAAAATTATGTTAAAGTGACAAGAAGCGAATGTCAAGTAATCCTCATTAGGATGATGGAGATACAATATGTTTTTGTTTTGTTTTCATATATTTAACCGAAAAACAGCCCAAGTGATCAAAAACGCAGTCGTGTAATAAATTCCAACTCATGATTTCGAATTATATAATAATTAAAAATATTATTTTATTGTATTAACCGTCGCTACGCAAGTACTCTTGGTGTCCCTATCTCTTCTCTCCTGATGACGGTAAACCGAAAATTAGAGACTTTAAGTGTGTTTTTCTATTTACTGTATACCTATAGTTTATTCTGAAACGTTTGTTGTCCTTTGTGGATTGCTTTATTCTTGTTAATATATATATATATATATATATAAATGATAAAAAAGTTTTGATGTTATGATATTCTTCAACTTACAATAGAGAATTCATTCTCTGTATGTAATATATAAAAGCTATTTATTATTAATGTAATTGAATTAAGAAGAGATCAAATAACTTGTAAACATCAGGATAAACCTTTGAATGATTACTTAAATGTTTAAAAACAAAATTAAGATTTTTTTTAGTAAAAAAAACGTTAGGAAGAAAATCGTTTAACTAACTGGTTAATTGATTTTATGGCTTTTGATTTGCCTACTATGCTCAGAGCAATGTAGTACTGTCTTACATGCTAAGTATTAAGTGAATCCGGCAATGTTTAGGGTGCTTCATGACTGCTATTGAAGGAAAGATAACAGGTTGATGGTTAGGAAGAGGTCTGCCGAGTTGGGTGCCGAGCCTCCGGGCTTGCCTGGGGTCTCACAAGCGTAAACGACCTCTTCCACTATGCAACTACCTAGCATGCAAGCCATCTCAATGTGAACAATGCCACATAAGTATTGCTTAATTGGCAGGCGTTGGGAATCGAGTAGGACAACACTCCATCACAGGGGAACGCAGTATGTAGCGAAACCGAATACAAGAATGAAATATGCTTACAGAAGTGGAGGTTATAGATAAAATAACACTGAATCGATCTAATTAAAATATCCTTCATACTAAAGAATGTTCCAGTCTCTTTTGAAATTTGATCACTAGAATGATGATATACTTCACACCAGAAAAATGTTGCAGTCTTTAATGAAACTGAATCGCTTCAACGCTGGTATGCTTCATGCTGGAGAATGGTACAGTCTCTAGCGAAACTGAATGGCTATAATTCAGAATTATGAATGTTCAAGTCTGAAAGGAAGTTTAATTAGCAGAGCCAAGTTATGAATTATTTCCTCCCCATGAATTCTTATTAATCTGTTATTTTTTATTTTATCCTAAGCACCATGGCTAAGTGTTCCAATACTGTAAAACAATTTATTATTATAGAGTAAAAGCCGAAACTGTTCAAGTGTCACTAGCAAGAATAGAATGTGTCATCAATGTTTGATTCAGAATCTTACTACAAGATAATGAAGTGTTACTTCAGGCAGAACCTATTTTTATTTTTGTCTTTAAGAAGGTGATTAGTCGATGTGAGTCATCGACTGGGTGATTCACCGCCATGCATAAGAGTGTATGTTGAAAAATATGTCTTCTGAGAGACCTACTAACGTTACTACCAAACCTTCTAATCCATTTATTAGCATAATGTTCTCGTTGACTTGAATCCACTCACTTAAGGTTAGGTTAGCAATTTATTTTCCTTTTGTTTTTAGCCAACTCCCTTGTAAACTTTGCTGATTTCTTTCTTCTGGGAGATTTTCTAATAACTCCTTACTTTCCAGCTATGCCCTATCTACCCTATTGAACAGAGTAGGTTGGCTTTTATTCATTGAACATAATGAATAATTATTACTTTGTTAACTAAATCAACCTAAAATTGACTAAATAACTCTGTATTGTGTTTACGTGAAGATAAAAATTTAAGAAATATGGCGGGTAAAGGATTCTCCTTGAACGTGTTTAGTGCAGAAACAGTGAAGTATTCATATACAAGTCGAAATGTTATTTGTTCTTCAACTGATGAGATAATAATAAAAAGTAAATATTTTCGTCCATTTCCTTTCTACTTTTTCTACACGTAAAGATTTAGCAATTATGAAAAAAATTGATTTCATCATTTTGATAGATTTACACATACTCAGGTATGGTTATGTAATTGTAATATCACTTAAAGTGAGGTTTCACTGTAAAAAAATACAGTTGACCACTATGTCTTACTCAACGACCGATTTTCTATGGGAATAATATTTGCAATGTAAATGAAATTTCACCACACATTTACTCATGTTGTTATATACAATACTGAAATCATTTGAACTGCTTCAGAAGATTTTAGGGATCATTCTAATGTGAGTGGGAGCATGACATATTTCAAGTGTCAAAAATATTCTTGACATTTTTTCTAAAACTAGCACAATGATATTCTTTAAATGAGGTTCAATAAATTGATTCATATAATAATGAGCTTGATAATATGTTAACTTTTAGTAAAGTTGTTGGATGATCTTGCTAAATTTTTACTTAAAATCAAAACACTCCTGTTATTTTCGTTTCAAGCAAATCATATATTTGTTGAAAAGATTATAATTGAAGTCAATGGGAAAGTTTTATGAAACAGAAACATTTTTTACTGAAATGTCTGATGTGATAAGAGCAATATAGTGGCTTCAAAACAAAAAAGAGAGCTGGGCGACGTTTGTTTTAAAACCAGTCTAACATTTATATTGAACTGAATAGAATTAAAACTCTTAAGGCTGTTAAATTAAAATCATTTTCTCTCAGAAAAAAAAAATTTTTTTTTCTTTGTTCTTGCTTGAATTTTGAGGCAATATTCATAATTGAGGGTGAAGGGTTGTAATAATAGAAAGGGGTGAATTAAAAGTTCCAGTCACGAAGCGATTTATAAAAATTGATTTAGCGCGCAGATTGGGCAAATTGAAGAGATGAAGGGTTTTTTCTGGAAGCCTCGTCCATTGTGCACTCCAGAGTTGAAATGCAAATAGGGAAGGACGTGAGCGGTCAATGAGACACGTGAAAGGGCCTCACTCAAACTAACGGACTCTGCAGCGAAGGGTGCTTCAATGGCCCTTAATTGGGCTACCTCCACTCAATTGTCCTTAAACTACATGTATGCAAATTGAATTGGCCATCTCTTGCAAATAATAGAATAAAATGGTTGCTGAATACTTGTTTTGCAACACTTCTATATATAGCATAAAAGACCTCTAAGACTTCTTTAATTCAATTTTGCTTTTAAGTCGGTGCTTCATCATATCTGTTTTGTAATGGATCTTGTTGACAGATAAGGGTTTCCGCACCTGCCCCTATCAGTAGCGCTAAGAGGTTTTGCGTAAGACTTGCATTTGGTAGATGCACTTAGCAGATGCAGGGTGCAAGGTGCGAGGATGCAGCTGTGCAGTCACAGCCCCCAGCTGCTGCACTCCCTGACCTGCCTCACTTCCTCGTCTTAAAACTGTTTCCTGCTCACCTGCTGTCACGATGTTGCAGGTCTTCACGAGATTCCTTGGTAATCAGATGACCCATGTCTGCCTATGTAAAACTCATTCATGAATATCCCATTCATTAATAACCTACTATCTTATTGACTTTAATCACATACTAGTTGAGGAATACAACTGCAATTACTTCTTGAATATTACTTATATATTCAAACAAATAAAATTTATTTTTCATTCAATATAAAGATATTGAATTCACTTACATAACTCTGTCTTTCCAGTCTCGACCAATCCCGAACGGTCTCAGAACATGGATATCTACAAGAGCTACTACTTTACATGCTATTATTTGCATTGAACTGCTATGAACGAGAGCAAAGACTGACGGCATAAAGGTGTAATAATTCTTTAACAATAATCAATAAAGAAACAAAGATTCATAGTACAATAATTATACATATTTAAAACAGTTTGTATTGCCAACGTATCAGCCTGTATTCTTTTATAATAACATGTAAAATTATTATAATTTCATATATTTTATTATATTTGGAGCTAGAAAGAATATTTCTGGTTTTGTCAACTTCATTACAAAAAATGTACAATGCGTAGTCAACATTTTAGATAAATGATCTCTATTCGAGGTTTGTTCTAACTACTGATTAGAATATTATACAGGTTAGAAGGGATTAATGTAAATCAAATTTTCTATTTAATCATATTTTTGAAGGTTTTAATGATTGCTATCTATTGAAATAGTCCATTAATAGTCATAAATTAGAAAAAAAAACATTAATTTGTAAAAAAAATCTAATAAGACTAAAATTGATTGAAATTAATTAATAAAAAAAATAATTTGTTTAATTAATTAAATTATTCATTAATTCATTTCAGTGTTATTATTGCTTACCAAAAATATACCGAAAATGTATAAAATACACTTAGAAAGTTAAGTGTTTAATAACTGTTATTAATTATGTCCTAGTTTTTAATTTTACGAATAAAAAAAAATCAAAATTTATTAAAGATATTTAACATGATGTTGATACAATATAAGTTAAATATACTATCTTAAGTAACAAATTATCAGGAAAATCTTGGATTCAAAAAGGTTTAATTATCTTAATTTTGTTCAGCTAAAACAATTAAAAATCTTCTGTTAAAGACTGCACACATTTAAGGTAATTTTATTTCATTTTTTAACACCGGGTGGGGCATGTTTTGCCGTCAAAAGGTATAAAAGGTCGCCAACATGCCATCTGTTTTGTGAACGCTCTCAAAAGTATTTTTTCTAAATTAGTGAATAATTTCTTCAATTGTTTACACGTTTTCACCTATAGTTAATGACTTGCCTACTTTAATTTTTTCAATGCCTTTAGTTTGGAGTTTTGAACAGAGCTTGCAGATTAGTCCTTGAGTGTAGCTAAGACTTAGGTGTATTGTGGGTGATGCGAACAGCAAGCGCCCATTACTGCCAGTTATAGCTGTAATAACTCGAACTAGCTCTGATAATTCAACTAATAGTTAGAAGTAGATTAAGTAACACAAACAAGAAAATCTTGGAGGCCGTGCAATTGTCATTATAAAACAAGATCTAGTTTTCTATGAAGCTATTTATTAAAGTGCATTAGAGGCAATATCACACAAGGGTTTACATTAGCCAGCTATCAAATATAATATAAATAATTTTGGCTTTCAATATATATATATATATATAAATAATATATAAATTTTGGCTAATTTATAATTAGCCAAAAAATATAAATTTTTTAATTTATATTTCAAAGATAAAAGTGTCTAAGAATTAATTTTATTATTTACGAAAAGTTTACAGTTTTAATATTTTTTATGGTAACGTACAATAAATAATACTGATTTTCTAATTCTCTTATCTACCAATACCTACCTAAAACCTGTTTATAGTTATTTATTTATATTCAAATGGTTTAACCAGATAACAATTTGGTTACATTAAACATAATTTATACAGAACTTACAATTGTTATGACTATAGTACTTCTGCTATAAATGGGTGAGACTAACTTCGACATTTTACCTTCTCCATTTGAATAAACTCAGTATTCCTAAAGATATCTTATAATAACAGACCTAATAGAATTTGTATTCTATATAACATAAATGAAACGCTTTATATAAAATCACATGACGGGACCACAGCTCATGATTGTAATGGCGTTGTAACTACCATGTACTAGTTAATCTCCTTGACTAAATAAAATTTAACACGACATTTAATAAACTTTCGAGTTATCAACAACATTATAAACAATGTCTGAGTTGAAAAAAATGATCATTTCATTATGTGTATTTTTTGTTGTTATTGTTACAATAATAATATAGTAATACGAATTTTATGTAGACACAGTTGTTTATTTATTCTTTTATTTTGTACAAGCATATTCTGAATGTTAGTTGTGCGATTATGGTGTCAGCCGAAATCAATTATTTCTGAAAATTCTTCCATAATATTATGTAAGAAATAAAGAAATAAAACCTGTATAAAAATATAGCTCTGTGATTTCTTTGAGAAGAAGTTTAGGCACTGTACTTTATATTCAGTGGCCTAAACTAAATATAGATATTTATTTTACAGCAGAACTAGTTAATCCCAAGAAGAAAATCTACTGAGGTGAATAAAAATTATCAGCAAATAGATACAATTTCCAAATTTATGAGTAAAGGAGATAGCACTACACAATCAATTAATTGAAAGGCTAAAGTTCTTCGCCCCGAAGAAGTTATATGTTTACTAAGACTGTGTACTCCTCCAATGTATGAAGTACTGTCAAGCTACCCTAATGACCTGGATATTAGACGCGGAGTTACCACTGAAGAGGAGGCTCTGCAATCAATCTGTGTGTATGACGTCCAGGAAATAGCCTAGAGTTATCTATAGTCCCGGGTTATAGAGCAACCCTCTGAACCCAATTAGAACACCCAAGGTCACAACTATGAACCGCACAGGAGAAATAAGAAAAATCATAAAATTGAACTGTTGCATACTTCTCAACATGATCAAACCTTTCGGTCTAAATAGAGGGGCATAATCCGACTAACACGTGGCATAGTTACATTAAAGGTGAGCAATTTAGATCGACGGTTCATTGGCATCTATTTTGAAACATTGAGAATACTTCGAAAATAGAATCTATGAACTCAAATCACGTGTTTTAATAATAATAATGATCAAAATTCTAGTTTATACTAAAATGCTACAATTACTAACAGGTTATTAGATCAATAAAATATTATAAATAAATTAGTCAATTTAAAATAAAGTCAAGTCAAAAAACTAATTCTTTTAATATGCTAAAGTAGATTAAGCTTGGGTAGTAAACTAACCTTTTCCTTTTAAAGGAAGTTGATTTTGAAAAATTGAAATCGTGAAATAGTATTTTGTTGATATGACTTAACACTCTTCATTCTAATTTCCATTTTTTTTCAAAGTGCCATACTATTTTTCTGTAGAATAGTAAGCTTACTGTTGTGCATTTTCATTCTGCCTCAGATAATTAGTAGATGTCTCTTTACTTTTGCTTTGGGACGCGTTACTACAAAGATGTCAATGTCAGAAGCAGTCGAATTACTGTCATCTACAGCTCATATTGGGTAAGAACTTACAATGATCATTCTCTTCTCATGACATAATCAGATAAACAGGAAACCTACAGTTCATTCTCAAATCAGTCAAAAGATAGAAAATTATGGAATGGCTTGCACTCACTTTTACCATAAGTAAGAAAAATGTCAAACTCGTTGATTATCATTTTGTTTTAATGTGCTAATATCCCAACTTCTGGTGACGTATTATCAAACTCATAAATGTATTTAATGAATTCATTTGTTTTAATGTGGTTATAACTGTTTTTATAACTTAAAACTATTGATTTAGAACGTGATATGTTATTATTATTATTAAAATATTAATTCCTGAAATCAGAAAGTTTCCATCCAGGTGACCATTTGTCTAGCAGAAATATATATTCTAATATATGTATATATATATATATATATATATAATTAAAGTTACAGCTAGGGAACACAAGAAAAAGGACGAACACTCACGAATCTCGATTATTTCGGCGTCTTGCCGTCTTCAGGAGAGTAGAAAGAAAGAAAATAAAATAAAAGGAGAAAGAATGAAGGAACAGAGACGTAAATGCGTCCACTGGCCGATGTAAACTGGCGCGATACAATGACACGCAGTGCAGCCACCTTACCAACGTGAACCAGTGTAGGCTGTGAGTTAAAAAAATTATAAAAGTGATATTTAAGTAAAAGGGAGGAGAAAAGTAAAAAAGAGAAAGGAAAGGAAAAAAACATAAAACTAACTAAAATTAAACGAGAAAAAAAAAATAAATAAATAAATAAATAAATGAATAAATAAATAAAAATAAAAATAAAATAAAAAATCATCTGATTAAATTTAGACCAGGGGAATTTCTTGCACCCAATAACCAAATGAAGGCTTCCTCAGAAGCCCTTAGAGTGGTCTGGGTGTCATCATTTGAGAGTTTTCTTAATATTAACTTGTTATTAATATTAATATTAACTTATTATATATATATATATATATATATATATATATATATATATATATATATATATATAATCCATTCTTCAGTTTAATACATTGTCCAGCAAAATTCTCCATCATGACATATAATAAAACATTTAGTTGATTGGTGTTTCATTTATTGTTTGAAACAATTTTATTCTTTTTGCATAGGATATTAAATATTTAAAAGCTCTCCAAATTTATTTTATGAAACATTTAATTAACAATTCTGTTTGACCCAAGAGTTATAATAAATTTCTAAGTCAATGTCAAGAAATCCAACAAGCACAACAGGTTATTCCTTATTCCAAGTTGATTTCAGTTTTTTGAGCTTTATTGCCTTCTGTGGTAATCAAAAGTGAAATACTTTGTAACATGTTAATTTTTGATTGATTTTTTCCATCAAATATTTGTTTTGCTTAAGTTAGGTGTTTAGGTAAAAAAAAAACAATCTGTAATCATTGTATGTGCTATAATAACCTTTGCGTCCATTTAATATTAACGAAAAAGTATTCAGTTCATTCTCTCAAATGGTCCTACCATCGGGGATATGTTATTTCCCCGTCAAACAGTATGACATGTATCATGCCCACAGTTTTTCAGAATTAAGCGTAAGTCAAAATTTCATTTTGTTTTATTGTAAAAGTGACCTTTCCGGTTAATAACAAGTTAACAATGAATTTTGTTTAGTTATTGCTTTCAGGAAAACAACTGAATATATCAATTTGCTAACTTCACAGCAGAAAGCAGAATTTGATAAATTTTACTTTTTTTATGTTTGAGGCACAAATTGTTGGAACCTAATGTAAATGGATGGTATAGACTTTAAACGGAGCTTGAGAGTCATGTTTTGAACAGTATGGTTGTCGATGCGTGACCATAAACTTGTACGCAAAGAGTAATTCATGTCTTCTTGCACAAATTTTTAATATAAACAATATAACAATAAGTTTACAACTAGGATATACACAAACCAGAGAGTACTTTGAAATTAAGTGACATAAAATGAATCAAAAGTGTTATTGATTGTTAAATATATCACTATAATATTAATTTCTAAGTCCTCTCTGTTTTTTTTTTTCTATATTAGATTGGCAATGAAATAAAGCAACTTCATAATTTATATAATCCTTGTATGATGTGATTTTTCTCACTATTTTACACTTTTTCAATATAAATATATTAAAAATGTTACTAACTCCTATTTCAATATTATTAGCTCAAACATATTAGCATTTCATAAGTATAAGTAAGACATTACAGAATAGGAAAGTACAGAGACTTATTTTTGCGAATATCTCAAGGAGTGGTCATAGGTTTATGCCCAGCAGATTAGTTCAGCATAGTAGTTTGGTAAAGCGGCTTAGAGGTTAAGACTTGTAACTCTTGCTTGTCTGTATATTATTTCTCCGTCTATACCAAGCTTGATGTGTGACAGGGAGCCAAGATTATGAGGACACCCTCAACTCACTGTGTCTTTTTACCAAGTCACTTTGTGTTAATTCACACGCTATATTGATCACTTAAAATCCAGATGAAAAAGAAATAAAATAGGCGACAATTTTCTCTCAAATAGTTTACCCAATTAAAATGAAGTCATTATAGGCTTGAGTTAATGGAATGGGTAGAGGAGAAACAGGTAGCAGGATAACCTAATTTCTAAATCAGTAATTAATCTCAGTGGAAAAACAGGGGAAGATAATTGAGGGTTGGTGGAGGGTGATCATGAACTGGTCTTGGGTACAGGCAAGCTGCGTCAACGCCTCCCGACACGGCTGAACTTTTAGTAACCCATTTGAAGGTCATCCACTACTAAGACCCCATACAACACTAAGGCGTGTTAATGTCGAGCAGACTACTGCACTGGATTGGCGCCTCATTTAGTATGTTAGACCATCAATCAAGTACTCGCAAAAACACTCAGTTTAGCCACAGTCTTTATTAATTATTGAATCTTAAAATACATATTTTAAGATTATGTATTAAATAATACATATATTAAAATACATATATCTTAAAATACACTGAAAACACTTCCTAAACTCACCATTCTGATTCTTGAATACTTATATTGTATCTTGCATTATTGTATAGCAAACACCTTGATCAAAATATAACTGTGTATGGCAAGTATTCGCGAGAAACTCAAGTGAAATACATTTCACACTTAGGAAATTTTACGAGAACAGTAAAGTATAAATAGGCTCTGATAGAGAAGATGGACCTTTTATTTTAAAAAAGGTGTAAAACAGGGGTCCGCTATCCCCACTTTTTTTTAAACTGTGCAATAACTAAGTTATTTAAAGACATTAACTACGAATACAAAGGTTTGAACATAAATGGCAGGGATCGTTTGAAAAAAGATCGAATAGGGATGTCGAATTTATAATCCTGAACTGGATGAGGCCTTTAGAAGCGAAAATTAGTTATGGACCAAGATTTGTCTCAGAAACATTTGTTTCTGATCTATAAACGCTACAGCTGGTGCCATGGTGAAGAGCTACTGAATAGCGCTAAAACAAAGTTAAGAAAATGACTGTGGAAAAGATGCTGGTGAATACTGGGCCATGTTTACTTGGATAATCTAAGGAAATGAGTTTTTAGCTGACGGAACGTAAAAAGCAGCTGGAGGAAATATGGACAAAGATATGCTCGCCATCACTCTGGAGGACTGTTGGAAAGCTGTGATGCTCAGAGTGTGGCATGAATGTGTTGCTGGGTGGGCAAGTTGCACTACACATCTTCGCAGAGTTCAGCCTGAGTTCGGCGCTGCAGTTCACTCTGAGTGACTACCCACATGGGATGCAGTAGAAATGAATATGTTGAGAGTCGGTCACTGCAGACTGACTCACGGCTCCTTTCTTACGTGGGAGACTAGTCCACTTTGTAACCATTGACACGTCCCTTTTACTGTGGACCATATTGAGCCGGGTGCTTATTGCACCAGAGATACAGAAAGAGTGTGGGAGTGCCACATGATATTAGATTAGCGCTAATACAAGAAACATATGAGAAAATATGTTAAAATATGACTTAAATTTCTTAAAGGAGTGCAAGAAACTCTTGAAAATATGTGCTAATGTGCTATTAGATTCAATGATGTCTCTAATTGTTGTTTCCAAATATTTAGTTAATAATAGATAAATTATGTTATCTAGGATTTACGAACAGCACTAATGTCTGTAATGCGATAGACTTAAAAAGAAATAAAGAAGAAAGATAAATATCTGGGGAAGTGACTATCGTTAAACAACGGTTTAACTATTCTGTTTAGACTAGTATTAGTGCAAGAAGGACGTAAGAAACCTCTTAATTTGTCAGTTTTAATATACAAAGAAATTAATTTTTTCCAATATAAAAATGCAAGAACTCTTAACAGCAATATTGCATTAATGTGTTGTACGTATGCAGAAAACAATTATATCATTGGTTTTATGGACATATATATGTTTTAAATGAAAGCTTTTTTGACACTTCAGATAAACCTTGCGAAGCGTTTAAATGTTGATGGCCTCTAAGACACTTGCTGTAGTTTTGTGTTATTGACATAGTGAAGCAGCTCAGATGAGCCCACCACAGTTGTGATTATATTTCATTAAAGATGTCTCCTTCAAGGAAGCTTTGTTAACACAATTCCCTCACACTTCCCCCAAGACTCCTGGAAATGTCGGCCTTGCGTGATTGGAATTCTGATTGGTAGGTGGCTACCGTGTGAGACCAGTGCAATCTCCAGACTGTCGATAAAGTACACCCTCTCCATGAGCCCCTAAGTGCTTTCAATTTGTTCATCTTGTTTTCCTCACCCGTATTCAGCGTCAATTGGATAAGATACTCTACTGTCAAATATTTACAAATTAACAAACTACGTTCCAATTGAATTATTATTCAAAGAAATGATGCTAAAATAATGTCATCCAAATAATTAGCTTCTCGGTTAACAATTATATCACTAATTATATTTAAAAAATATTTAAGTAATCTCCATTAAGCTCTAAAAAAGTCACTGTAATAAATAATAAACCTTCACCAAACAAGAACCACGATAAAGTCCAAATCATATTATTCTTTAAATATATACAATATTTATATTGAACAAACATAATTAATTTAAAATACGTAAACATTTACGTAAAAGGTCGAATCCGTACATTGTTAACCAACTGTATATTATTAAGTATTTATATTGATTGATGATAAACTATTTTACATGGAATACAAGAACGATCACGATTTCATAAATTGTTATGTTAGAAAACACGAACTATAATATTCCTATAATTAACTCAGTTATAAACTCAGCTACAAAAACCGTATAAAACAATAGATGGTTCTTCACTGATTTTTGAACAGTTGTTTCCATATTCTGTCGTAGGTTAAAATATTTGATTATCATTCACCTGTTTAGTGAAATAACTTGAATTCACACATTTCTAAAGTAAAGAAACATGGCTTGACATTTGTTTAAGGTTAAGTCAGTTTAGATGAATAAAGCGAAAACTTTCTATTTTCTATCAACAATTTTTTTTATCTGCTTTCTTGTAAATGGAAAGAGTTGAATTTAGAATCTATTTATTATTGTTTACTTCTAATTATAACGATTAATTCAACGATTTATTTAAAATAACGCAGGTTTAAAGTTGTCTTTAAAAGAATCAATGTAAATCAATAAATATTTAGAAGATGGAGTTGCCTGCGTGCTTGATAATGATGCAAGAGTGCAGTTGTGAAGACAAAAGTACAAAAAGCTGTCAAGAGTGCAGTTAGGAACAAAGTGCATGATATTCCACTTATACACTCAAGCTGTGAAATGTATTATTCATTTACTAATAATTTCCTAATCTATTGTATTAATCTCTATTGTTTAAACAAACTTTTGAAATCATTATCATTAATATAAAAATTATACATTTCATTGAAAAATATACATTTCTCATTTTTTTTAAAAATCTGAAGTTTTTACAGTTATAGCTCTAGTCAGATTCATAACACTCCAAATGTTTCAACAAGTAGCAGATCTGAAAAAAAATGTCGAAAATCACATTTTTGACGAAAAACTTGCTTCTCTTTGATGCACTATGAAAAAAAAATACGGGACATCTACATTATAGGATCCAATGATTGGTAAACTATTAATTTGATCTACCAAACTGTGTGTCCTGAAAATTTCTCATAAACATTGGGATGCAATCACACCCTCATTCACACATATTCTCGCCTACACGAATAACATAAAAAAAGGACTTCAGAGACCTCAAAACATGTCTCTAAATCTCTTATAGCAATCAAATTTACTATGAAACTTATTTAAAAGGAAGTTGCCTCATTATTTGGGATAACCCTGTAGCCACTAGTCATCGAGTTAGTTCTAAATGGTCTGGGAGTTGCTATTAAGGTGGTCGAGGAATAGGAGTTGACAAGAATTCAAGTAAAATCAAGTAGTCAAATCTCATGGATCATAATTTTATTAAGTAATTTTTAATAACCACGCATGGTTATAGTTAATTCAGAAGGAGCAGTAAATTTAGGATACCTAAAATTCCGTATACGTCACTACATGAAGGTCTGTATGATACTACCTGCTCCTGATTAAATTTTATAATATTTATTAAGTGCCTGGCTCAAATTTGTTAGTGTCAGCGAATAGTACCTTCAATATGACAGCTTTATGCACAATAAAGCGATTGTAATCGGGGGAAAATTACTGATTGATATCAACTGTGCCAACCCTTGGCTGGGAACATATCACTATAACAGTGCTATTCGTTAGTGACTGCCTTACTCGTACAACTGAGAGGAGAGTCGTAAATAGAATTAGAAGAAGGGGGCTAGCCAAGTAGAAATAAACGTTGATACAACCCGTTGTTTGGGGCTGTAAAAAAATCTCATACACCATTAGTTGGTTAGTGTGAATAGTTGTGGTTGGGTGATTTGTTGAGCCTCGCGAATGACGGTCAATTAGGTCTTTCACCTCATTAGATGGTTATCAAGCAGGCTGGAGGGGCGCAAGGGTTGCGGTCCTGACATATGGCACAGACCCGGCCACCTGTACCACCTTATCCCAATGCTTCCCCTAACGTCTGTTTTCCGCATCTTTTTCTACACATTTTTTCCCCTTTCCACACCTGTCAACTTAAAAAAAAAGTAGAAGTGCTTACAATCCCTGTCTTCAGTTCCCACGTTAGGAAGCCGTTTATAAAGCATGTCATCTGGAAAATATTCATTACAGAACATTAAATATATGTAGGTATTAACTATGAAGAAATGAAGTGCTAAATAAACCCTATTGCATTTTTATATTAATCCCCCGAATATCACAAATTAATTAGGAAAAGTGTACTAGACAGCAAGAACTTTAAAATAAACTCTTTAACATTTCATATAAATAATAAGATATTCCTTTATGCTTTAAAATCAAATGCTTTATAAATTAAATTGTATACTGAAAAAATTTAAAAGAATTTTTCATTAAATATTTATATTCCAAGGAACAAAAAATTACCTATATTATTTTTTCTAATATTACTTTACTATATTATTTTTGCAGAAACACTGTAACCATTTGTATCTATTACCAACAACAATGCCAAAATGGCAGACATACGAGCATATCAGAAATATAGAAAAGCAAGTGAAATATAATAACCACAATAGGGAATTGAGAAATGAAAACCCACCAAGTAATTAGTCTCGTAGGGGATGTTTACACCTATAAATACCAACACATAAAACACGTGAAATAATAATCAATGATCAAAGCACAATAAGAAAATGGGAAAACAAGACTAAGTAGTTGGGTTTTTGACTCTGACGAAGACCGCTTGTCACGGTTGAAAGATCTTAGTCTTGTTTTCTCAATTTCTTATTGTGGTTTGATCATATATTATATATATATATATATATATATATATATATATATATATAACACGAAGCAATCATAGTCCAGGTAGATATGGGGAAATAAACAGAGGATATTAGAAATCCCTCAAGAAATGAATGATTAATAAGAAAATCAAAAATAGAATAGCTAGGGGAAACATTATTTTTTAATAAAATGTATGTGATGATAAAACTAGAAGTAATTTATTTAGCAATCAAAGATTTTAGGAAGAAGAATTTTCGAAAAAGAAGTATTTTAGGCCTTTTATTGAAGCGAAGAAAAATAGAACCGATAATAAAACAAAACTGAAATAGAACATTAATCATTTGTCAAAGTATTTAATCATTTTTCAAAGGATAAGTTTCTACATAACATAACCACTTTAACTAAGATATTATTAAACACATGCATTTCCTTATAAAGTTCATGAATAAACAAAGAGTTGACAACGTATAAATATGTTTGTTTACCATTTTAGTTTGATTTATCCATGCTAAAATATAATTATATATACATACACCTAACGATATAGAAACAACACAACACACACACACACACACACACACCAGTTGCAGTTTGCTTCTAAACGCGAGTACTTCGAACTTCTTCCTGATGACGACGGATGTCGAAATATCGAAGTGCGTTTTGTAGTGACTTTCTCTGTTCTTTCCTATGTGTTAAAGTTTATCTATATATAAATTTCAGAAGTAAACTTGTGGAACGAATATTTGAATGGAAGAATAAGATATCTTTAGATTTTGTCTTTATTTATTTTGGCCTGTTATTTCACCTATTATGTTTCATCTTTCTTTTTCATTTAAGTTTATTTTTGTTGACTACTCGTTAACGTGTTTTAAAATCGTTGCACTGAGTGTCACTTTATGACAGTTTCTGAAATACTTTGCTTGCTCTCCCTACTGCATTCTTCATTTCTTCTCAAGACGGTGACTTGCAGCAATTATGGTAAATTATGAGTATCAATCCCCTTTTTATGTATTTCTTTTAATTTTTAATATATATATTTAAATTCATTATTCATATATCTTAAAACTGTATTCTCTGTTCAGAAGAATGCTCTGATTATTTGAAATTTACTGACTGTGATGATGATTACATCGAAGATGTGTGACTAAGAGTGTATTTTCTATTACTGCCAAACTTGATGTTGTACCTGATTTTCGTTTTAATTAAATGGAATATACTAATTAACTTGGATGCATAAATAATGTCCAGAATAACATTTTATTCGAATTAATATGTTATATGTATGTTAAATTTCATGATAGGAATTGATGATGAATGCAATGACCTGAGAATTGCATTCAGGTTGAATCGGCAGCGGGAAGGAAGCCTTGGCCGGTGTAGGTCGGGCGGCAGAAGCAGGCCTGTGTGGAGGCGAGTGTGAGTGAAGAGGGTGCTTGCTGCCGGCGGCTCAGCTAAGTGGGTCGTGGCGAGTAATAGACATACTGATCGTAACCTTGGTGCACTGTCGTCCCAAAGTCTTCTCCACAATATCCATTTGCTCTGCTCGTAGTAATGCATGTTCAAGGATAATCCAGCAATGGAATTAAAGCATCGTCTTGCACAACAAATGCAAATGATTTGTTTTAATAGCAGCCAAGGGTTGTTTGTGTTGTGGTTTGTTCAGTGGACTGCACTAGCCACGTTATGGTTCTTCATTAAAACCTTGAACCTGGCGTTTGTGGCCTTCAGCACTAATAGACAAGTTGCAACACACCTATTCTGCAATAGACATGCAGTCTCAACTGACGCAACTGCCAACGCACTTCGCAGTCGAGTCCCTGTCACCTTGGAGATAATCTAATGCACTGCTGACCGACAGGCACCGTAATTGCATCGCTTCAACCACAACAACAATCGTTAGTTTTTATAATATGACTTGTTCAACATAAATACACTTCACTGCCATTACTTAGGATTATGATTATTCCAGCATGACGGAAACATTTCATGATCCCAGATAGCATAATTGTAATTTATTATTCCATTATCCTAACTCGACTGCTGCGACCATTATCAGTAGTCAATCAAAGTATATTATAACAGAATACAATAACACTAAGCAATCCTAACCTTCTTGACACCAAATTATTCTTATTTTTTGCCGACTTATCCAATCGTATAATTGGAATATCGTTGTTACTATACTTTGTTCCCATATACGTATTGTTAGATTGTTCATCTCATCTTTAAACGTCGCATGATGTTTAATCTACAGGAAGAAGATATTTTAATAACATGTTAAATTACCTGCTTTTTGAATAAATAGCTTCTATTTTATTGTGGACTACCCAGTTTAACTTTGGGACTCATAATTCTTGTCTTTTGTTTGTTTAAAATTGGACCATCAAGAAATAGTGCGAACAAAATATATAACCCTCTTATAAAATCAATGAAAGTAGGTTTGGGCCTGGGGGCTTTAGTACCAGTCATAACTACCAGTGAAAACTGAATAACCACACTAGATGGTGACTACTAGGTAGTTGCTTACTCTGATTTTGAAAATGATGTTTCGTTTATGATATTTTTGCTCATTTTTAATTTGCCTGTTACATATTTGGTTAATATTTCTATAAATATTTTCATATATTTACAAAATGAGTTCATAATGAGCGCATGAAGTAAACATCAACTCATAAACAATTTAAAAATTTGTTTATAAATTCAATTATCCAATTTGTCACTTACATGATCGGCACAAATAAGTCACACATCAAACTGTTTTCCTTTCTTGATAAGAACTCGTTATATGATTATTCATTAATAATAAGACTGTTGCTTCGATATGAAGGTGAAGTCTCTTTTTTTCGAGATGCTAATTGTTAGATTACGGTTTGGGCTTTAAAGTTTGTTATAGCGGATGGTAAAATAACATACAAACTCCAAGTTGTGAATATAATGATAAGGTTTCTAAAACACCGAAGAGTGAGTTGGAAACTCAATAGAGGAAACTGAAGTTTCATCAATATCGTACTAGATCTCACACCAGGATCCTGTGTTGAGTTACTGATAGACCAGTCGGAAGCCTGATTTTGAGTTGGTGAGTCACAAAGATATAGCATTGCCGTTCTCTCCACCTTGAACCTCCAGTACTATTACAGACAATTACTTATTTTGTTCCTTTAAGACCTCAAAGAAACTTTATGCACCTCTTCAAGGAATGTACAAAGCTAAAAATCTATGTCTTATCAAACATACACGTATGATGTATGTACAATAAAGGAAGTCCAATATACTAGTTATCACAACAGAGGCCAGGTTAGCTCAGTAGTTATCGTACTTGCCTCTGGGCTGATAGCCCGGGGTTCGATTCCTACCTGGCCCTCGATTTATTCACGGGGAGATGAATAAATCTGAGTACGTCTTCCCTCGGAGAGGACGTTAAGCCGTCGGTTACAAGCCTGTACGAAGTCAGGTACTCGCTACAGATTGGACTTCCAATATAGAATCTCTAGAATTAGAAATCAAACAAAAAGCCGTAAACGCTGACGTTATCACACGCTAGAGGGTCAGTTTGAACAATAAAAAAAAAGTTATCACTAAACTGTCATTAGATTCACACAGAATGAATCAAATGAATACAAATAAGACTCATTAGAAATAGGGCTCCTTATTTGGGTCACTTTATGTATTCACGTTCTGGGCGCAGGGATTTTATTTTCTGAAGCTAAAGTCCAGCTATAAGTTTGATATATTTATGATTCATGTATGAACACTAATACGACAAAAAACTGACTGACTAATAAAAAAAGACTGACTGAAAGAACTGATAGAAATATATAAAACTGAAAAAAACTGTTTGTGCAAAGAGGAATATGTAAAAATTCAACGAGGAAGTGAATATTATTTGAGTGGTTATGAAACTGGTTCTTGAGAGTAGGATTGTGAGAGTAACAAGGAAAGAGCTAGTAGCAGAAGATTTGCATAACAGTGTTCACGCCATCACTGTCATTACTGGCATCTGATAAAAACCTGTGCTTCATTTATTAAAATCTTCACAAATAGGTCTCCCATCAAACTGCTTTCCTTTCTTGATAAGAACTTTATAAACAGTTTAGAAAAACATCAGTGTAAATTTAAACAGAAACAACTGAAGTAAAAATAAAGTAAGTTATTGGTACATATCGCAAGACTTTTAGACAAATCAAGGATAAGAGTATAAAAAAAAAAATGGTTTGGAAGCAGGTCACTGGCTAATAAAACAACTCCCCATGGAACCTTTTTGCAATTTATTAAATACTTTTGGTGACATGAAAATGAATCTATGATGACGTATGTAAATGTTTTTTAATTCCTATAGGCCTAGTGAGTTCTCGACTGGAGATTACTGTACTCCAGTAAAGTAGATTTAAATTCAATTGTCGTTGTGGGAGTAAGTCATCTTCCTGGGAAGTTACCGTTATAGCAACAATAGAAAGCTGGAAAACTTGTGATCCACAATTTCGTAATGAACTATTGTATATCCAATTCTATAAACAGGATCCATCTAAAATTAACCCTATCTCTGCATAAAATTCGGCATAATCCGCTGGAAGTAACGCTGAGTCAGGGATACCAGCTGAAATATACGAGTACGTTCCTCAATTAGAAGAAGACCACACCTTGTCAACCAGGCAGCTATGTCTTGCTTAGTCCCTTGACTAAGGGCATCACGCAGGCAGGTCAAGCGGCCAAAGCACGACACTATGTCACGGGTGGAGGGATGAAGGCTAACTTTTCCAGAGCCACATCATTGCCATGTGCCCTACTACTTGGCTAACTACTTCGGCCTCGATCAACTTGACAGAATATTTATCCTCCTGAGAACGTTATTCTGACAATTGATTCTTGAGACTCTTTTGTTAATTGGGTTTTTGAATATTTTATTCATTTAATAATACTAATATTTTGTTTTGTAATATTTGAAACGACTACAAACAAAGTCATAATGCTAAATCAGCTGTGTTTCTCCCCATTTGTTACTTTTCCTCACCTATAATATTGTTCTCCTGTGAGTTCGATTTGCCAAACATTTAAAACATGTATCATATCATTTAAACATGTATACATACACTAGCTTAATTATAACTTGTTTCTGCTTATTGATTCGTTACCTGAATATTAATAAAGGACAGAAACACACATTAATAATAATAATTATAATTATAATTTAATAATATGAACTACATAAATTATATATTTTCTGCAATTACGAAATAGAAGAACTAAAGCTAATAATAAAAAAAAAAGTTACAATGAAACATTTAAAATGTGGGTAAATTAATATTGCATATGGAAATCATTTTTTGAACAGTCGGTCTAGTATTGGTTTCATATCTAATGAGAAGCTGAGATGTTGTAAATGGGATTTACTGCTTAGCAGGGAGAGGGTGGCAAGGTCTGTGGCGAGACCTTGGCCATTGCGAAACTCGACACAACTGACAAGCTGTCACCAAGGTCTCACTGATCACTTCCTGGGTATCCTGCATGAGCCCCTGCTTTGCTTGCTTCAAGAGGTACTCTGTGCAGGTCTGTTACTATAAAACCGTCGCAGTATGTGACACAAGAGAACTTCTGTCAGTTAAGCTAACATACCACGATATGAAGACGGCAAGTTCGAAGAAGAACAACGCTATTACCTATCAATCAGCATTCATGTTCATATAAGTACCTAGATAGCGAAAAATTATGGCATGGTATTTATATTCACTGATACCGAGCTATTTAATCATATAACTTCATATGATCGTGGATCTCTAACGGTAAGATGGTATCGTTCTTGAGCCCTACTTACTTTTCTGCTGACGGTGGTTAAACAGGAAACATATATTGTAACCCTACACTTCTTCTTACTAAATAATTTTATCTGTTGGATTGATTAATTGACGTGCAGAGTTTTGGAAAATACTCTACTTTTCTCAAATTCTCAAACTCGAATATTTCTGCTTGGATTTTATTCAATATAATAATTACTGCCTGGATTGATTGAAATCGATGCTTTATTGTTAGAGAATTATTCTGGCACCATATACAAACATAGCACTTGTGTTCTAAATATTACAGTGTTCTCCTAAGTTCAACAAAACGATGACATTATATTTCATATTTTTTACGAAATATTTATATAATTACTATAGCTTCTTGACTACTTAATGTCTAATGTAAACTATTTGTTCAGATAATTAGGTTTAGATAAAAACAATTAATTAGCAGTTGATGTTTCAGTGATAATTGTTCGGGATTATCAAGACATTTAGAATGACGTACTCATGCTATTTTTGCCATAATTTCTTACTCCACCATGCATTAAAAGAAAAGAAAACATGACTTATGTTAATCTTATTCAATTTATCAGTATTTTTTCTTATGAAATGTACGGCAATAATAACATGAGTACTTCAATTATATATAAATATATTCTCGCAATGTTTTCTTTCTCCTTATGAGAAAGTTTTAGCAACAAATTAATTGTCGTTAGCAACATTCAGAAATAATTATATCATCTGTGTTTTTGGTCCCTAGGATATGAGTTAATAGAATGAACTGAAGTCTGGTTTCAAAGGATGTAAGTAAACCTCTTGGAGTTATTCTCAAGCGAAGGAGATATTAGGAAAATGAAATATTGTTGTAAGATTAAAGTAGGTTTGGTTCAGGCAAGGTGACAGTTAAAGTTTTATATGGGAGATGGGAGGAATAAGAGATTGGAATCTCAGGAGGCAACAGTGTCGGAACATGGCTACCGGAACCCCTGGGAATACCAATGGGGCCACTTAGCGGCTGGGCGGCCTCATTAGCATGGTCCACAAGCGTTTAAATCGCTCACCCTAATGCTCCAAATCCAATTAACGCGTGTGCATCTTTTAACTCGCGACCTGCCACCCAATGCAATCGGAATTACTCTGATTCACTTGGTTCTGTTTTCCTTATATTTGATAATCCGAATTCATAACATCCATAACTTTCTCCGATTTGCTGTGCAGAAGTTTACTTCAGTCAATTAACTTTCGAGCAAGACACTTGTATAAATGTCATAGCATAAATAAAATGGTAGCATTTTTAGATATTCTAGAGTATCGATGAGAAACATATTCCAATTAGTCGTAGTCATCAGGTACAAAGCTGTTCGATGACATCCTGAATTGCTTATATAGCTCTGCGTGAAAAGTTTTACGAATTTATTGCATGAAATATGATGGTGTTTCATGAAGCATATTGGTTTCTATACATCATAAACAATGATGTATAGAAAAATATTTAATTCGATGTGATGTTTTATTAAGGAGCTTGCCTGAAGAACCATTACTGCAGGTATTGTTTGAGACTTTCTCTTTTACAGTTAAGGGTCACTAGTATCTAATAACTGTCAGCAAAGGGAGTTTATTTACAGAAAAGGGCCTGACAGGTGGTAAGCGACCCTTCACGTTTAAACCACCCTACTTGAACAAACTTCTACCACCTTTGGGATGACATCATTCTCTCAAGGTCAATGCATAGTTCCAACTTGAGTAGAAAATCTCAGCATTCCACTCAGTTGAAGATAAACATTTTCAACTGATTTTTAACTATGATTGATTAAAACTACATTTGGGTACTATTGAAAGACTATATTGCAACAAAATGTAATGGAACAAATAACATTTTATCTGGATTTCAATATTAGTGGAATTAATATTGTCTGCTCTACTAGGTTATCTTTCATATGATCAACAGTCTAAATTATTTTTACCTTAGTAAAGTGCCGTATATCATACGTCATTTGAGGCTGCTGGTGATTTTAGTCTCCATGCTGCCTTCAAAAGGAATTAATTAAAAATCATGTCAGTTAAAGTAATTATATGAATCCTTTCTCAGATAAAGCTGCGAAAATAGCGAACGAAAGGAAAAATAATAAAGCCAAGAGATAAATAGACCATAATCAAAACTGACTACCGATTTACGAAGAAATCAGACTTGTTTTCAAAAGAGATCAATGATTGAAATATAAAAGATAGGGATTTTATAACTTTAGAAATAATGTGATATCTCAATATATAAGAATGTACCTCAAAGTATGTTTATTTTGTACCTCATACTTATTTTGTATGCACTATATAAATATTTTATTCATACCGTAAATAATGAGTATTCAATTTATGTATACTATGTCTGTGTAAATAACGAAATTTAGTTAATATATTGTTTTGCTATTTCTTGTATAGATTTACAATAATATACTTAGGTGCTATCTGTATTGTTTTATGTTTGGAATACGAGTTTTTTTTTAAGGTATCTTTTCGGCGCATTCAGAATTGTTCTCTTGACCTCATAGAGTTAGCAAATCTAATTTTTAACTATGTATGATTCTCAAATATTTTCTATTAACAATAATATATAATCAGATATACAATTATATATTTGAAAAATATTATATCTGCTTAGCATAATGCATTTTTATAGCTGAGATAATATGGGCTTGGCGGTTAGAAATGTTATTGCAGATTGTATTTCAAGAGCTGGAGTATACCATATAGTTTGAACGGTAGTCGGCAAGAAAGAGGATTACGGAGTCGTTGGCATCTAGATATCGTCATTGGTTCAATATGGCATTGAGGAAAGTATCGGTTTCCATTTCCTAGAGTGGATTTAACAGCGGAGGCTTTTCAATTTGCACCGAGCGGTGAGATAAGCGTGTGCCCAAGGCTGGAGTAGTGGCAGCCTAATGGAGAAGACGACAGTGGCGCTTAGCCTCCATATCCAGCAAAGTAGATCTCGCCAACAGTCTGAAAGCCTCCTATCGGGGAGCACGAAGCCTGACTTTTAGACTCCCGAATAATAAAGATAACCTTCGCCTCAAGAGCTGCCTGCCTTGCGAAACAGACCGGCCTAATCACTCTCCCACACCCATAAACGACTAATATTGGGAATCATCAACCATAACCCTGATTACCAGCTAGGACATCTAAATGTTCCGTGCTCTCTCAGATAGCTGCCCACTCCCATGCCTTTCACGAGCACGATTCTTTTAAGATAACTTATACATTAAACTCACTTCTAAGGTGAAGTTCTTTAAAATGCCAAGTATTTGAACTCATAAAACAGCAGAACATCGTGAACTCTTTTAAAATTAACAACCAGACCTGAGATCTAAACCAGAGTAACATTGAAAAACGTGACGGTTTTTTCGTCTGTACCTGTCATTTAATCAACAAAAACCTGAAAGAAAGCTATATTTAATAAATAGTAAGAATTTACCTGAACGGGATATAGTTTGTGGTATTCATTATAGAAATGCATTACATCATTTTCAACGAATTTTTCAAACTCTTACAAAATGTAGAAATATGCATTCAATTCCTATTTCGCGAAAATAAAATTGAAACGTTATCATTCCAAGTTAGTCAACAGACTTTTCAAACAAAAATAACTAACTCAATTATCCGTGGACTAGATGTATTTTAATAGCTATAAATAGGAAATTATAACTCTTGAAATATATGAGTTTCAAATTTATTGATTATTAATCAAAACACTTTCTCTGTATGCATATCCTTAATATGTTTAGAACCTCAATTTATTTCAAAATTAAGGAGTCATCGAAGTGTAATAATTTACTACATTTACAATGATATATATCTGATTCACCTTTACGTCTGTAGTGTCAAGGGCAGTTCTAAAAAGGGAACATGCCTACCACTTTACTGTAGCGAGTGAACATGTACTAGATAAAGTGACTTACTGAATTACTGTTAACAATTTAGATATATAACTATTCAGACTTGGCTTCGATAACCAAACTAAGACCTTAGTGGGGGTAGTAATGGAGTGATTAAGCGCCTCTAATAGACTCTAACATTCAACTCCGACTTTCGAGCATAACGGGGCCACCCTGCTAACCTGCTACGAGTATATGCAGGGATAAACAAAAGGGAGGTGAAGGTGATATGGGGCTGGGCCTGAACACCTTCGTTTCACATCCTTCCTAATTCCTAAAACCCCTCCTTTTATGTCAGCCCCAATCTAAGGTGTTGTGCGATCCGTGCCGAAGGATGGATGATACAGAGGTTACTGTATTATGAGAGACTCAAGGGTACCAGGGGACTTCCTTTAGTAAATAGCCTTACTCTGGTATGCGGTGCTCTGTCGGAGCGGACAAAATACCACCGGTAGTGATATAGGGATTTCCCCCAGTATGATACTAAGGAGAAGGAAGTCCGGAGACCATCCTCCGGAAGCGCACAGGATCCAAAAGCGCTAATTAGTGGGAGCCAACCTCCCACAAGTGCACCTAAGGACGTAGAAGGAGAAAGGAAGTTACTTTTTCTTGAATGTAGGGTGCCTGAATGGACATTATCAATGATGGTTAATGCAGATTCTGCAAAAAAGGAGAAGAAACACTGTTGCACCTACTGACTGACTATAAGGCAACTTTACTGCACAGAGGTGGGTACTTCGAGACACTGAAGAAAACCAATTACCGCTGAAACCAGCAAAAGTGCTGAGCTTTTTGGAGGCGTTGAAGCTAACTGCTCGGGTACTTTAGTACAGAAGTGGAGAAGTACAATAGATTTTATTTAAGACGCAATGCTATAGTCACCCAAAAATAATTTAAAAAAAGACCTTATTGTATATATGAATAGGTTTAATATAGTTTTAAGTATTATACAAAAAAAAATGAAGAAGGGAGTTTACGGGCTGTATAGTTTATTGTATATATTTCTCAATTGATGGTAACCCTCTATTAAAAAGTTTTTTATTACCATGTGACCATGCAACTTTTTTATATATCAAATTTTCAATTTTTGTTGATATATAAATAAAAATTTTGCTATTTTTTGTTATTGTTTTTTCACATTTTTATGCATAATGATTTTATTTATTTATGATAGTAAACAATATTTATTTTTAAAAATAAACATATTTATAAGATTTGGTTACTTCTAAAATAGTTCTCAAAGTTCTTGTGCTTTTGGAATGTATGAAAAATAACTTGCTTTAGTGATAATATTTAACACGAGAACTCTATATTACAGAGGTGACACAATAAAACACAACCTTTAAGAAACTTTAGTTTTGAGTATTTTATTATTTAATCGGGTTAAATAATTTGGTTGCTGATATTCAATGCGGTTGATATCCACATACAGGTGAGGTCCTTTCAGAGAATCACTCTAATAGGATAATGCGGGGTTCTAACATTATCCTGTTAATATCTGCTTAGTATGTTACGCATTTCAAATCCATCTTCTACATAAAACTCCCTAGCTGCCTGTTTTCTAGGCATCCTCTAATTGTTTTATCATGTTTATCAAATTTAACATGTTAACTTCGGTTGACCCTGAGAATTTTTTAAATACGCCAAATTCTTTTTAGGCCAACGAGATAAACATAGTGAAGAAATAATATTTTTTGCTTTTACCATCTTTTTTACATTCTGATAACGGCCAGAATTAGTCAATCGTAGTTTTTTAAAAAAAAATTATAATGAAGCAATTTTATTTAATTAACATATTTGCATTACATTAATTTATTTTAGAAATTTGTAAAAGTTTAAATAAAAAACTGGGAACATTTAAAATGAAACCTTGAAAAAAAACGGCCTATTAGTTTATCAATTAAGAGCAGGATGCTGTTTTAGAAACTCTTCATAGAAAAGCTGTGCGACTACAGGGTAGAGTGTGGAGACAGCCAGCAAACTTAATCAAGCGTCGCAAACTGAAAATCCACTTAAATTTAAATGTTATTATAAATGACATACCAAATGAATTATGATATTATAATAAGAATAATTATAACTAATATGCAAGAAAAATAGATTTTTTTTGCAAATTAATAATTTTAAAATACTAAAACGTCCACATTTATTATTGCTTTTATTTTAGCAATGGTTTTGAGTTTTTTTTAGGAAGAGGTTAGATTAGTTCTTTGATTATGAAATCTTAAGAAATGCCAAAAACAGAGACTGCAGAAGAGGAAGATGTATATTGCAGCGTTAATATCACTTAGTCGATTAAAAGACGTATAACACATATAGTCAAACTAAAGGTGAATCCACTCTCAGAAGTGCATAATTGATTTAGCTTAACAATGTTGTTATGAAGTGCGAAAAAATATAGGCAATCTGAGGCAAAACGTTTAATCTAGAATCCAGCATTTCAGGTTCTTCGAAAAAATCTCTTTCATGTTAGTAATGAGTACTATGTTAAAACAGGTTTATACAATTGCTAAGGTTCACTTAATGGTGTCAATACATTGTATTATATCTAAATGTCAAATTAGTTATTGTTTAGATGATGAAATTATTTTTCATGCTATTCTGCTAAACTATGATGCTATTGCTGATTTTTTCCAGTGGCATTCGGAAACATTGGGATGATAATTTAAAGTTATAAAATGTTGAGTTTATGATTATTCAGTTTACAAAATCTCGTGTGGAGTGTATCAAACATTATTTGAGATATTTTTTAGGGAAGTTAACTGTTGAAGACTGACTTGAATGATGCACTCATTTCAAGAATAGGAGTATAATCTCCTGAGAAGGCTCGAAGTGGCTTGCAGAGCATGCGATGCTGAGCCAAGTACTTTGGTTTATTAGAAACCCATGGGACGGCATAAGCAAGTGGCTGCAAGATTTGCATTGGCACACAAGTTAGATGTGTATCTCGTCGAGGCAGGCCGGCCCCTTTGATTGGATTGGTCTGAAATCCCTGATATCCCCTTATCTGCCTCGACAAACAGTCTTGCTCTTCCACCAAACCACTCATCCAATAAAATCAAACATCTTGAGAAGTTTAAACATTAAAACAAGGCCCCCGTGCAAACTTTGGGCCCTAACTCAATTTTACTACCTGGGTCTAGTGGCTTTGTGGAAACATTTCAATCTCTTAAGACATCCGAGAACCTCTTAAAAATAACTTGGACTAAATTAAATTGATTCCCTTCTTCCGAAGCAAACTTTAAGTAAACGTATTTCTTACGCAATCCATGTATATAAAAATAACAAACTGACCAACTTGGTTTAAATATTACATACCTACGTTGTTGATTGTGTTTGCTATAGCTTTAATTAGAAGTTTTTATGTTAAAAATTAGTCCTTTTTTGTGTAGAAATCATAACAATTCAAACTGTATGTGCAGGATTATTCCTTAATTTCTATAAATACTAAGTTTAGAACATTGTATATTAATTTGATACACTTGCGTATATGCTATTCAAGCTGTTAAGTCATATCTATAATTAATGGAGATTTGATCTTTCTTAATATTGTATAAACATTTTCTAAACATTTTCTTCTTTGTCCTTCTAATTCTATATCTATAATAATTGCATTCTCAAAATCAAACCTGAAATGTTTGATTAGTACGTGAAATGAAGGGCGTTGCATTAGTTTATTTATTCATACTGAGTAACTATCCTGATAGAGTTCTTCTTTAGAAAAACGACTCGTTTCTGTTTCTATATACTTTATCACAGTCTTTACGTGTTACCAAAAATGATATATTTTATTCGAATTAAAAAAATAATGGTTTTACATAATGTTTGTTATAAACCACTAGAATTGCTCTTTTAATTACTAATCTTTTTAATATATTACAATAATATACACAAATTTGAAACATTTGTTCTTTTATACTTTCAGATTAAAATTCTCATTGTTTGAATATTCTAGTCGCTGCTTAAAATATTTATCCCAAAATCGTTCAGTTAAATTTATTAGGTAGGAGTTTTTCTGCAATAATACTTTATCTTTTCTCTTAGCACCATTTAAAAAACATAAAATAATAGATTCAATAATTTTTGAGACTAAAGTCTGTACACATTTCAAATTTAGGTACATATCATGAAAAGAATAATAAGTTAGGTCTCTTCCATTAGGAAATGGTTTTCTGTACCATACTGTTAAAATATTGATCTCACCACACAAAAATTGTAGAGTATATCTAAAATGAGAAGGGTCCTATTTATTTTTTCTGTTTTACATTGTAAAATGATTTAAGTATACAAATATTTAAATTCCTTCTGTCATTTATAAGAATTAAAAAAAATTATCAACATATAGCTCAATAAATTTGACTATGTTTCCTAATTTGTTAATACAGGCTTTTAATAATGCATCCAAATCAATATTGGCAAGAGCTGTGAAGTAGATCTCATTATTAATCTGAATTTATTTATTATTTACACAACGCTGTCAAATGTAAAATATCTTTCTTCACTTATAAGATCTAGTGTATATATATGAAAATTTTTTCAGCATGACTACATCTGGTCTAATTTTATTACATTGTTATTCTCTAAATGAAATACCAGATCTAATCCATCTTTGTGAATAAATAGTGATTGAACATCCAGAACAAAACATCGTAACCTGCCAATTTACACTTGTCTTGAGCAAGCTTCTTTTAACATTTGATTCCTTATTACGTGCAATATAATAGATACTTTCTGTATATTTCTGTATGTAATTTCTGTATATTTTGAAATCTCATATGAAAGACTACCTATGAAGGATACGATTGAGTATAACAAATATTTTATTTTCCTAATTTTATTCGTGCGCTGTTCTAGTATACTATTTTATTAATGAAGTCTAATAAAGATCAATACAGAATGTCATTATGAGTTCTTTAATAATTTTATTGGCTTTATTTTGAAATATTGACAGTGTCTCTCTTCGTGTAACTGGATAAGTTTCACACAGTTATCAATTATGTTTAACTGATTTTTCATTCCTTTAACCTTTTTAATTTTCTATTCTTGTCTCATTCTATGACTATTTACATTTATTCACCTGTTTTTGCATCTTCATTTCTTAAATCTAATTCCTTTGACAGTTGGCTCATCAGATCTTGCAGGGCCTGATTCTTGTTCCTCTGGGTAAAGTGACCCATGTAATTTTTGTTACTTCCTTAGAAAAGTGAGTCTTTTATAAAATTGTGTCAATGATTCACTGGAGAGAATATTTGGGTGGATTTTTGATATTTGCGGCAGCGATTAGAGTGGTGCTTTGTTTACGTTTCAGTCGAGTGTTTCTCGGGGATTAATTAGAGGTAAGGAAATCAGGATAGAGGCTGCTGATTACACGCTTCTGGACAGTGTGGCATTAAATCGTCACGGTGCCCAGGTCTACCACCTGTTCAACCTAATGCATTTACAGATCGCCTGAAATATTGATATGTGACCGGAAGACTCCTTCTGCCCTTTGGGATTTTGTCCTTTGTTCGGATCACATACACTAGCCATCACCCTATTCATTAGCGAGCCCTTATAGGGTCTGTCTCGCCACAACAAAGCACATCCTTTGTAGACACTTTTAATAAAATCTGGATTACCCACGTCAAGCTGCTTAGTGATAATGTTACATTTTCCGCTCTAACAGAGCCATTGGACAAAGCATAGGTTACTTTGCAACCCACTGGCTACTCCCATATAATCATTCTATTTTCCACTCTATCTCTTATAGCCTATAAACATTTCATTCATCTATACAAATTTTTTTATGGAGGACTAAAATATAATAACAGGTCAGTTCTGTCATTATAGACTTACACTGAAATCATTCGGTAATGATCAATCAAGCCTTGTACTTTCTGACCTTCTTTGAAAATAATCGTTAATACATGCAGTTCTTTAATTTATAGACTTATGCTTTAATTTATAGGATTAAAAAAAATATTAAGATGGAATTAGGTATCAGACCCTGATTTACATTGCCTGGCAAAAGCAGTAGCAGCATCTGGTTTTTGTAAGGAGTGCAACAGATGTATAGAACAGACGTAGACAAATAGAAACAAACAGACACAAAGGTGTGTTTGTGCGCCACGCATACATACATACATACATACATACACACACACGCACAACTACAATTATATGACAAAATATCACAATGAAGTACATGAAATAAAAATTGTTTAAACTATCATTTTGAATACTTCATCAAAAAAGAAACTAGAAGCTTCAAACATATTTTTTATTTACTAATTAATAAACTAAATAAACAATTAATTAATTAATTATATAGTAAAATTTAGTAATTAATAAATCTATGTAAAATTATAGTTATTTAATTAGTAATTAAAAATATGTTTGTAGCTTCCAGTGTCTTTTTTTATGTAGTTTTCATGATTTTTTTAAATTTTTCTGAGTTGTCAAAATGTGATATCGAAGGCTTCGTTAAACTGTAGCTAAGAACAACAATATAGCTTGATATGACTCCAACAGTCTTGTAAAGTTTATTCATATAAATATTGTAAATTCCATATTTTTTCTACAGAAATGACTTTCTGTATTGATGTAGCCCTGAAATTATCTACAAATATGGATGAAACTTTGGCTTAAAGGTGTTTTACCGTTTGACGCTAGTCCAAACCTTGATAAAAAGAAATATTGTGGTGAATATATGTGATTGAGATAAGAAAATTTATAAATATATAAAAGTTCTGAAGCATGTTAGTTGCGGTTTGCCAGGCGAGAAGAGGGCTTCTTACTGTGACGACGAGATTAAAATATTGAATTGAGTTTTCTTGTTGTTTCTCTGTGTTCTATCCTCTTTATTCTTATATATATATATATATATATATATGTCGTTATCAGCCTTTGGAGCGATTCACATCTATTCCTGACGACGAGGACATCGAAATATAGTAGTGAGTTCAGTGATTTCTTTTCTATGTCTTCTTTTAAAAATTCTGTAAGTGTGTGTTTTTAATTTCTCTATGTTTCTTTATGTACTTTGAAGTACATATATATATAATCTCAAACAACAATATGAAAAGAGAAAAAAAGACTAAGATTATTCAACCACAACAGGACGACTTGTTACATATATGATCAAAAATCTACTTGAGAAACAAAAATTGAAATACACACAGTACGGTATTTATCCGTTTGTAACACGTATTAACAGGTCCTAATGACGGGTCTTTTTTCAATTTTATATTTCTCCATTTTTTTCTGAAGTTTTGTTTGTTTGATAACGATTTTTTTTTCAATGCTTAAGTTAGATATGTATAGATATGTATAGATCAATCAATTGAAACTACTTGCGATGAATAGGTATCTAATTTGTAGTAATAATGCAGACTGCACTTTAAATAAATTTACTTGTCTTAGGTGATAGGAAGGTATTGTTTAACTGTGGATCAGGTTGATTATGTCTGTGTGGACGAAGAGCATTAAATTAAATTTGAGTGGCACGGAGGAGTCGTGATATGGAAAGGGTTGCACGAAACAGAATTATAAATGACGACTTGATTAAGCCAATCGCTTGTGGTTTTTAATGCAGCTCTATTTATCTCCAATGTTTGTCACTGCTCTTTGAATTAATTTTACATCTGTCACTTGAGTATGATGGACTCTAAGTGGAATGAGATTCTAATGAAATTTGCTTTGAAAGCATCGCCAGACTTGGTTCCATTAATTTTTTAAACACGTTGGTAGAAGCAGTCTTCTCGATTACAATTACAATGTGTTCATTTCCATTTACTGTTAGACAATTCTGATATTCTGATTAGGGCTCCTAAACAATGTTTTATACCAGTCACTTACTATGAATACTTGAAAATGTATTATGTACTTCTAAACAATTATTTAAATATTAATATATTAGGCTGTTCAAAATGTTATAATTATCAACAATATACAACTGAATGTCAGTTCTTAAAAGAATTGTGGCACTAAAACTAGTTACTGGAGTACTGCATTATCATCAAAGATGCTCTTTACCTAACTTTCCATTTTTTTTTAAATGTTGAGCGGTGACTGACATAGAGGGGAAAATTTTGAAAAGACTCCTAAATTATGAAAGGAATGTATTCGGTTTACTTTCAGTGACCTTTACCCAAATAACAAGTCTCTAGCTACCTTCATATAATTTGAATTTACTCACAAAATCTACGCACAAAATAGCATTAAGCCTCTGAGTTGAAAATGTTCAATAGCTTAGGTAAGGAAGCAGAGTTTGCACTACATTATTTCGGTAAAATTAGAAACCGCTTTAAACATAATATAGACGGCTCTTCTTTTTTAAATTATATTACAAAATAAGCAATTTAGTAGTGATATAACTACTAAATATCACCAAGGAGTATTATCACATTCTTAGAGATCACGAAATATGGAAGCAGGAAATATATTTTTAAAACTTATCTGCATTTTGAGGTAAAATGGATAAACCAACAAAAGTCTCCACACAAATGAAGTTCATTTGTGTAGACTTTTGTTGGTTTATCCATTTTACCTCAGAATGAGTAAATACCACACAATTACGGATTGCACAACTAATGATTTATCTGCATTTATTGGTCTGTGTTGTGCTAATTACTTTTCTTTGTTATACAGTACATTTTGTTAATTTATTAAAAAAATTTTTTACAATTTTTTTATTTTGCTGTATATTTCAGGATCAGTGGTACAAACTTTTTAAAAAATATTGCAATTTGTTTATTTTGAGCTTTTTAAGTACTGTGTCTGTTAACATTATCTGTTAAAAAGAAATTCTTGAACAACTTTTATAGTGTAAAGAAATAAGCAACTTAACGCATTTACAGCGAAGTATCAGTATTTTTTTCTTTTTGTTTATTCAGAATAATTTTATTTATGTAAATAATATTTGTTATTCAATTCTGACTGAAGTAACAGGATTTCATTAACAACAAAAGCTTTTTCTTGTTTACATAGTTATCATTGTCAATGTGGAAACATTCTCTTAAATGTCTTTGTTTAAATCATAATGATGTGGTGTGGTAAATCAGGGTAATGAAAAGCGTGCGCTGGAGTCTTAAATCGGTCACATGGTTTTTTAGGAAGTATTATGATTGTCTTGAAGTAGAAGAGAGCGCGGCAGGAGTGTGGATGTGAAGGGGGGACAGGCGTCATAGCAGGAAGCCCCTCATATCACTCGTCTTATCATCTCTGTCACGATACAATTATCACAAAACACTTAGCCTAACACGACGTCTTCTTTGTTTACATTCACGACCGCACTCGACAAATGCTTTCCACAGATAATACTGACCTAGAAATCAATTGCTGCTACTGCGTGACTTTGATAACTGATTTCTCTTCCAAAATATGCCTCTCTTTGTTCTCCTCATCGGTAATCGTTATACTTTCAAACAGACACTTTTAACAGAGAGAAACAAATTAAGCACTTTCAGTGACCCACTACACTGACAAACACTTATCTCTATCAAACGAACGTAATCTAAAACCTTCAGTCAAGTAGGTCAAGGAAATCATGCAGCAAATTTTCTTGAGGACAAAATTTTTCTAACTTTAAAAACTGTATTTAGATAAAACCACTTTTACTTTTTAAATTGGAACGGAAATGGGCTCGTTGTTAGCTCTTCTGATGTATGTTTGTCTGGGTTACCTTCCACATTGTGTATTAATTATGAAATGTAGCTAAATCATATTTTTTTTTCTTAAAAAGTGACAAAATATTAGGTTAGTCCAGTAGTAACGTGTTGGCCTCTGAACTGGTAGATCCCGGAGTTCAATACCCACTCTGGTCCTTGATTTATTCACGAGGGTGGTGAAAGAATCTGAGTTGTCGTCCCTCGGAGAGGACGTTAAGCCGTCGGTCTCGAGCATGAACGATGTCATTAATCCTTGCTCTAAGTACACTTGAATGAGGTAAAATTTAAGACTCTCAATGTAGAAATTCCATTGTTTGGTATGACAAAGCGTGAATGTTCGGCCTATGTGTGTTCTCTTATGGAACTACTACTGCAACCTAACCTCACCTAAATAGTTGCGCGTAAAATAGAAA
Organism: Hermatobates lingyangjiaoensis; assembly: GCA_026182355.1. Taxonomy (NCBI): domain Eukaryota; kingdom Metazoa; phylum Arthropoda; class Insecta; order Hemiptera; family Hermatobatidae; genus Hermatobates; species Hermatobates lingyangjiaoensis. Next base: position 1,675,383 of record JAPFBL010000014.1, on the reverse strand, counting down.
TACATAGACACAAGGCATTGTAAATGATATCACATGAGAGTGGGAATAAAAAGTCGATAGAATTTTTAACATAAAAATACACAAATCAATAGGGAAATTCTATAAAATAATAAAAAAAAAATGAGTGTATTAAGAACTACTTCCACAGCAGTAACTCTAGCATGTCTACTCTTGGTGAATGCAGAGAGTCAATGTCCATCACTACCCTCTCCAATAATAATGGTGGGAAAGAACCCATTAATTCATAATTTCCCATTTATTGTTGTCTTATGATGCTGTCAGTTTTAAAAAGTGGGCTTCTTTTTAAAATAAACTATCCCCAGGCTCTCGCCAACCTACTATGGAGATAGAATGGGCAGGAGAATTAGTGAAACATACATTAGATAGTTAAAAATGACCAGATTATACACAATAATAAAAACCATAAGATAATGTCCATGTTTGTCTCACTACTTATGTTTCATTTTACTTTAAAGGGACAGTGCACTGTATACACTACACTATAATTCACCATACCATATACCGCAAAAGCATAGGACATATTTATCTGACATGAACAAAGTATACAGGAAAAATAATAAAGCTTATGTTAAAAACTATAGTAGTCATCTTATTATTATAATATTTTTCAAAACAAATAATCTGTATACATCCTTAAAGATAGCTTGTTCGTGTAATGCAAAAGATCTATCATTTTGAGCATATGAAACTGTTATAAAAATCAATAATCTTTAAAAAAATGTAAGTAAAAAAATATTTTTTGCAATATTCTTTAAAGCAATTTTTGTTACTATTCATAATTTCTTTTTAAATATTTCATAAAAATGGATTTAGCAACGAAAAGGTTTAAGACGTGCCTGAGCAACTTATTGCGACAAGGTGAGTTGGGATATTACTAGCTATTAAGCCTAACATGCTTTCTATTACTTACTTATGAGTGTGAAATACTTATAAAGAAAGTAACAATCATGTACTATTCTATATAATAGTATTTATAAGTATTAAGCAAGGACCATGGCCTGAACAACAACTATTATAGTATGGATTGTAATGTGTAATGGTTAATACTTTTTATCCATTCCAATCGCCTGGAGCGAAGAACACTTGAGAACCCTGATATTTAAAGCTCAGAAAACTCAGAAGTTTTCGCATGCTCATGTGTGAGAAGCATTCCCAGGTTCCGCTTCAGATTTTATGGTTTTACGTTCACTTTTGATGGTGATTGTTTCACTTGAAAGTTGAAATGTTTCTTTTTTTTCTGTTAACTGAACCAGACTATTACGTTTTTTTTTTTGTTTATAGTTATAAATGCCTTCAAATTTTGTCCTTTAGTCGATGCACTGAATATTCTAACTTTACTTAACTGCAAGTACTATATTAGTTTGCAGATAGATGCTTGAAATTGGTATTGTAAGTGATAAAACAAGATGATTCAGTCATTTTGTCACATATATTGTATCATAAATGTGTTTGAACTTATTAAATAAAGATTCATAAAATAATTTTTTTTTTAAATATGTCACTTAGGTACTGTTGTGGTATCTGACTTTTTCACCAAGCGACAGGTGATGGTTTGGTAGTCACTGTTTTACTCTTCCAGCCCACTTTCAGTGCATGGTCAGAACCAAGGCGAGTAGGACCTTGACAGCCATGGTTTAAAGTCAGTGGTCCTTTCGCTATCCTACGTCACTATTTGATCACCTAGTACGAGAAATTCCCAGTTTTGGTTGGAGGCAGACTATACCATCAACTATACAAGAGAACGCATTAACATGATTACTATTAACATGAACTACTATTTTTATAAAAACGCAAATAACTAATGAATTAATATGTAAAAGTGTGTATAAAGCGATCTTATGAAAAAGAAATATGTATAGGAGTCATACTATATTATGGAGCATGTGAAAATGTTACAACAAACTCCCTCCAAGTAGGGGTACTTGGAAAATAAAATATTATATGACTCCAATCCTATAGTTATGATAGAAAATGCTGATTTTACTCTGGTTAAGTGTCATAAACTGAAATCACAACCTGATTTGGCATTATTCCCAATAAACAAAAACTATTCCGTCAGTTAAAAATGTCAAATTTTTGGCTGGTAGTTGTGACTTTTAATTTGTAGAAAAACACATTTTTCTACCGTTTCAGAAGTAAAAACTTAAGTAGTAAAGTAATTTGAATATCAGTTCAGCATCTCATCTCTTTGAAATTACAGTGTGCAGTAAAATTTATTTTTCCAATATTACTTTTAACAATCCTAGCTATTGGGTTGGCAAGTTGGAGGGTAATGAGGAGTTAGAGACGGAACTCACAGGTCTAATTTTTTATCATGATTATCCTATTTCCATTTCGTATTCTTGAATGCTCATTCAGAGAGCACTTCAATCTATTAGTAAACAGTCAAACCACCTCTTAGATGTCTACTACTTCTTTATTGCTAACTTAGATATCTGGTAAAGACAGTTGTGCTACCAGAGAGATTAAATAGGTTCGAGTGGCTCAGTAGCTCTGAAGAACGATTACTGAAGATTTGGCTGAGAGTAGTGGAAAAGGTTGTTTTGAGGGTGGGCATACAACCAGCAACTGATTACAGATGCACATTATTTAAATTATTTCATGGATTGTCTCTCAGGTCTAGTTTACTAACAAGGTGCCATAAGATCCCAGGAGGAAAACTGAATAATAGAAAGACTAAACACTAAGTGGGAATGATTACCAAAATATGGTTAGTCACAAGTAAGATCGATGTTACTAAAAAAACAATAACTTTGACTTGCATATGTTGCACAGGGACGATTTTCTTAAATAAAAGGAATAAAAAAAGACGTTTTGTTTACATAGAGGTCTTTAGCTACATCAAAATATCAACCCAAACAACTTAACAGAATTATGGACTTTTGTGTATACGTGATGTACTTAAGAGAGACATGAAGGGTATGAGCCTTCAGGACCTGCTTAAATAAAATATTATGTCTTAAAGTCTTACGAGAACCCTTGGTAAAGGTAAAATAAAAAGAAATTTAAAAAATAAATGGGAAATAAATTAATAGTTACGGAGTAAAAATAGAGGAAGCCAAACTAAAGGGAATAAAAAAACCATAAGCTGCCTCCTCTCCACTGTAGGCAGAAGACATCAGTTGGCTGACATGCTAGCCTGAGGAAGGCATTAACTTGAGGGTAACTTCATCTTGGTAGTAGGTAACTAAAACTACTGTCAAATGTTTCTTAAGGTACTGTTATAGAATACTTTCAGGTGCTTCTTAATGATCATTAATCTCTATGTCGAGTAAACCCAATTGTGTAATATGACAAACAGGTCTTCATACTACACATTGCCTTACTTACTAGCCATCGTTTGGTGACAAGCAGCTTAGTTAATCCTGTAAGTTTTGTCTCTAATTAGATTGGTTCCCTTGTAGGAGTCATAAGTATGCAGTGTCTCATAGACGTTCAATATGCACCGGCCGTTATTTATATTGCCACATATCACAATACCTGGTCACTGGTGATTTTGGTGTTGTCGTCTGGTAAATAATTGTAGTCCATCAATACTATACAATCAGTCACAGTCACGTTTCATCATCTCGTAGAGTATTCAGCTGTTTTCACCCAGCAGAATTAATTAAACCTTTCTTCCTTGAAAGATCCTTTAAGCACATGTTTAAAGCCTAGAAATATAAAAGGATCTTTTATTATATTTGTTTATCATATCTTTCATGACGATAATATTAATAATGACCTCCATTTTTTAGTTTTAAACCACAGCTGATTTAATATAGTTATAATAAATACCTGCTATTTAGTCAATCTGTTTTGTATGCAAGAAATAAATAATATCACACTCTGGTTTAAGGAAGGTTGGGAAATGAATTAGGATTTTTTTGTTATGTTGCCCTGGATCTTCTTAATGTACGCGGTCTCCGGACAGCATTGTAGTGATCCGGAAAGGATGACATCTGACCTGACGTGGATGTTTGCTGTGCACAGGAATGACTGTCATCGGGGTAGTGTACAAGTAGTCGTTCTTCAACACCAATTAATTGAGTTAACCTTCAGAAACAAACTGTATCTGATTATAAACGAAACAATATAATTTAGTAACTGTAGAAAAAAGATTAAATAAAAGTATATCACTAATGTTTTACTAAGATATTTAAATTAAAGGTCTGAAATGATATCAGGAACCTGTTGTTCATTTGCATACTGGTCAATGATTCATATAAATTCATAGAAATCGTTTTCTTGTTAACCCTACAAAGCTAGAATTAATACAGATTTAAATTAACTGATGGTAATGAAGAGATAATTACTTGTTTCCCGTGCCTTAGGCTGTAAAGCATTTTTTGCAATCTCTTAATTACCTTGAGTTCATGTTGCAACAAAACATTGCAGCTAATCTTGTTGATTGTGAAATGCATACATTTTATTAGATTGTTCTTTTCATATCTTAAAGTTTAAATAAATTGTTCTCTTTCAGATAAAAGTCATTTTTATCAGAGTGGAATACAACCGGAAAACTATACACTCAAACATATATGCATATGAACACCTAAATTACAACAAAAGGATTGATTTTATTTTAACTCACTTAATCATAGTGAACTGTTATCTGGAAAAATAATTAATTACAAAAAACATTTTGAGATAATGCTTGGGTCCTGTTGTAATTCTGGTTTAAAGGAGACAAATACAAACCTCCTCAGAAGTTCATAAAGCAACACTGGCAGTACTGTCAGTAAGTGTTTCAAGGTTTATACACAGAAACAATAGTTGAAACAAATATATGAGATAAGTATGGATGGCAAAGGGAAGGTTACAATCTTGCCCAACGGAAGCCCTCTGACATTTCAAACTAGTACTCAGGTTAGCGAAATACAATCCATCAGGAAAGGCATCACGCTGAGACCAATCGATAGTCACTGTTATGGGAAGTGCAGATAGATTTAAAGGGTAGGCATTATTATTTAGAATGGATCAAAAATAAGGATTAGAATAGTAACAAAGGAAATTCGACTGCTACGAAGTATCATTGTTTGATGCTTTTACGGATATAAATAATGTTAGGAGGAATACGGCAAACAATACATTTCTCTTTGGGAGCTCTACGCTATGAAGCAAAAGAGACTTACAGAAAATAGTAGTGATAGAAGCAGAAGAAAGAATAACATGAAAGAAGGTAGTAACGATGCCATGAGGCCAGGAAGAAAAATCAGCATTGAAGAAGATTGCATCCTACAATCCTTCCTGAGTGCAGTGTACTTCGTTATGTTGCATGGTACCAAGCAACAGTTGATTAATTTTGGGATATATCCGCTTAGCTTACAGATTTTATCTAGTTTAAGTGAAAAAATATAGTCTTGGGGATCACAATCAACACGTGTAGACAGGGAGTCTCGAAATGACCTTCTTAATATCAGCGGAACAATAATTAATTTATTGAAGGTTTTTAGTAGTTTTGTATGTTTAATATGAAAATAAACATTCTTTATGAAGGTTAATTATCAACATTAGGAAATGGAAATACCTTGTTACATCAAATTAAGAAAACTATATAGAAATTTTGCAATTTTTGCAGGAAAGTCTTGCTTATTTTTATTAAGTTAAATTAAGAAAATGGTGTTAATGTGATGATTGTTTAGCTAAAGACTAAATTGACGACTGGAATTAAAACCCTGATAGTTACTATAAATTAGGCAATGCTTATTCGATATTTTCACATCATTTCGACCACTGACAGAGTCTAACCTTCTCTGTGAATGAATGAAGGAAACGCCAATAATGGTTTCATGTGATAATGATATTTATCAATAATGATCAAACCACTATGTGAAATGGGGTACATATAATAGGTTGACCCTGACGAAGACCGTTTGTTACGGTTGAATGTTCTTAGTCTTTTTTCCCCATTTCATATGTTTGATTATTGATTGTTTTTTCTCGTGTTTATGTAAAATCTTGTCATCGATAATGTCAACGCCCAAATCACAATATGAAATGAGAAAAAAAACTAAGTTCTTTCAACCGAAACAAGCGATCTTCGGCAGAGTCACATCTCAAATGAGATGCATTTCTCTCAAATCTCAGTTGATGAAGACCGCTTGTTACGGTTGAAACATCTTAGTCTTTTTTTCCCATTTCATATTGTGGTTTGATTATTGACTGTTGTTTCACGTATTTATGTAAAATCATGTATGTATATATGTATAATGTTAATTGTCACCTTTATGCAATACTCAGGTTGTCTAAAGAAGGTAAGTTAATCAATGCAGGGGCCAGGCTAGCTCAGTGGTTACGTGCTCGCCTCTGAACTGATAGGACCGGGGTTCGATCCTCACCTGGCCCTCGACTTATTCACGCGGGAGGTGAATAAATCTGAGCTCGTCGTCCCTTGGAGAAGGACGTTAAGCCGTCGGTCCCGAGCCTGTACGATGTCAGGTACTCGTTAAAGATCCCTACTCTAAATACATTTGAGTTAGGCAAAATTTAGGACTCCCACTGTAGAATCAATCTTCATTGTGTGGTATCACAAACGGCCAATGCTCGGCCTACGTGTGTTCCCTTCTGCAACTGCCACTGCAACCTAACCTAATCAATGCATATTTAATGAATGAGTTGTTGTTTTGAACATGTAATGCCACTCGTGTTATTGTATAGAATTGAAAGAGGCTGTTTGGAAATAGAAGGGAAGAAACAATTATTCGAGTTGTCATATAGTGTTTGGGAAGAGGGGATAATGGAAGTGAAGATGTTATCGGGAGTTTGTTATTTATGAGGAGTGTGGAGTGCGGTGAGGGAGTCACACAGATATATGGATATTGCGGCAGCGCGCTACTGCTCCGAGTCGCTCAGCCTTGACCTTGTTTTACGACCAGCTATCTTCCCTATGGACGCCAAGGTCTGTCAGGCTCTCAGGCTTATCTCTTCAGACCAGCATGTATCGTCCAATCCACTCCAATTAATTTAATTATGTGGCAATTGTCAAAGCAATCCTTTCTTGTTTTCTCAACTTCTTCCCTTTTGTAGCCTTGGCGACGGATTTTAATACTAGCTCCACCATTCAACGTGATTGACTCAGTATCGAAACTAATACACTTGGGATTAGTCAGCAAATTTATTTCGTCCTGAAAAAATAAACAACAAACAGCTAAGTAAATATAACAAACATTCAATACACAAAGTAAGCAAGTTTATGTTGTTTTTTAGCAAGTTTATTAATGTAGATTGTTGGTACTCTAGAGGTTAGTACAAATGAATTGAAACAAATCTTCTTTATATTGTGAGTTGTCTGGAATCTCGGCAAGTTTCTCATCTATAGATTCCTGTCCAACTAGAATAACAACTGTCCTTAGTCTATCATCTTTGTATTCCACATGCACCTAGAGTGTGGTCAGTATAATTTAGTCACTTGTGATACATCATTTCGGTTAAAAAAATTGATCTCAAGATCTTTGTCCCAAAGACATCTTTGACCTCATCTCAATGATGTTTGTGCATGTGTTGCTAGACGGTTTGGAATGGTATGTACCCAAACGTTTGTGGTCACAATGCAGGCTATACAAATTGATGGACCAAATTCAGATTTCACACAAAAATGTATTTTATATTGTAGATAGGCCATATTGTTTTGCCCAATATGGATTGTCACTTTTTGAAATGTGATTTTACACAGTTTTTGTTCCCCCTAAACTATATCAGTAGTTTCTAAAAATTGGGATTATAAGAATAATAGAAATATATTTAGCTTTTAGTAACAAAAGGTTATGTTTTGCTATAAATAGTAAAAATTTTGACTTATGATTCATTTTGAAAACTTTTGCCAAGATACAGATCACTATTTGATCGATCACCATTGCATTACACCCAAAAGTAAATGCCGTCTTGTTAAATGATGGGCTGAGTTCTTTTTTTTGAGATAATACTGAGGGAGAGGAATGATCTGACAAACTTAATAATTTTATAAAATACTTTTCTTACGCTAAGGAGCTAATTGTGCGAAAACCTGCATCAAATTAGTATTTTCCCAAAAAAATGTCAATAAATTTTGATTATCGCTAAAAGTAATATAGCTATAAAAACTAGACAATTACTTACACCAACGGATTAACTGCTGAAATTGTTGTATTCGTTTACATTGACTAAAAAAGTTTTTGCAAAATTGAGTGTAACTGAATTTCTATTTTAAGATTAAATGGAAGTAATTTGAACAACAGATGTTATAATGGTTTGATATTATTTATAAGAACAATAAAATTCTTAAAACTATACAAGCAAACGCCAATCGATCACATATTTGATGATGCTCTCCAGGGTGAAGGATGATTGTCTAGCGGGAGTATTGCTATCAATCTACTTGTCTATGTTTCAATCAATCAATCTACCCTTCAACATATCTAATTGCTAGATATATGTTCCTTGTATGCTTGACAACTCCATAATATTTTGGTTATATTCGGTTATGAAAATGATAATTTTTCATAAGAGAATAACCTTGAAGAATAAATGGTTTGTGGGCAAAGATACCATAGTCTATAGATATGAGAAAAAGTACTCTATAAAGTAATAAACTAATACTCTATATAAAGTAATTTTATTATTAGTTATAGCTCTTAAATTGATAAATCGAAAAAATAAGTAAAAATCAATATAAGCTGAAAAATGAGAAATTAATAACAAGAAGATTTTAAAGTTGTGTTGTGTTTAACAACTGTCATTGTTGTCCCCATACGCGACATGCAGATATTTCAGCTACGATACAGTGTCAGATCTGGAGTGCGAGAGCCCCAGGAGTTACAGTGAGACCAGACACTTTGAAATAGTTTTCTGCCTTAGATGTGTTTTCTTACAAGTTCATATATTTGAACTTATGTAATATATGAACATTGAAAATAATGATATTTAAAAAATAATTGATTATGAAGTGTTTGTTTTACATATATGCACTAACAAGATTTCACATAAACACGTGAAAGAACAATCAATGATCAAACCACAAAATTAAAAGGGAAAAATGAACGTAACAAGATCTTTCAACCGTAACAAGTGGTCTCCATCAGAGTCAAAAACCCAACTGAAACACTAGATGCAGAAACATCTGGTTAGGGGTTGAGAAGAGTGGGAGGGAAGAGTGTTATTTTAAAAGGGTGAAAGCGCAGGAAAGGACTAATGTCCAGAGAGGGATGTTTGAGGAAACAAAGGAGTACAGTAGAAGAGTAAAAAACTATTCGCTAGCTGTCAACCCTCATGGAAGAGGCTATTGCCCTCGTCAAGAAAGGTTCAATCTTGAAGAGTCCGTCACTAATGTTTATATTTGGTCTATTAAATTAAGTTAGAGAGGATTCGATAATATTTCTTAATAACATCGATTTTTCATAGGCAATAGATTTAGCTCCTGTCCAATCAATATGATGATTTTCATTATTTATATCAAGAATAAGGTGCTATTTTGTTCCTGTCTACTTACGTTGTATTGGTGTTGTTTTATACCTGTCTTTAATAATTTACCAGTTTGACCAATATACGTTTTATGACAATTTTTGCACGAAATTGTATAAATACCACCGGACTCCAGTTCCTGGGAGATTTTTTTATTAGCATACTGCCCACGTTATTATGATTAGAAAATACTATATTAATGCGCATGTGTTTCTGTATGAGAGGAGTGAATGAGTCTACGTGCTTACTATTATTTTTGTGAACATGTTGAAGGTCACATCGTTGGCTACAAGTTTAAAGAAGTGCATAAAATTCAATATAATATAATTCTGTCAGAATGGATAACTAATTTTTTTGTGGGAAGGCTTATAGTTGGAAAAAGGATATTTGATGAAATATATTTTTGAAACCCTTAAATATTGATAATGTATCTACAAATATGATCATGTGTGATAAAATGTCATATCCAAAATTTATCTCTTCAACTTTTCTCAAGTTTTTTTTAGACCTGAATTTAGACTTCTGCTTAAGAGTTAATGAACCACTGCTGAAGTAAGGACTGACCACACAGACTTGCTTGTATCATTTGTTCACGTTTGCACATTCCCAACTATTACCTTCACATTGAAATAAAAATTACTGAATGATCATTTATGAGTTTAATATCTTGGCAGAAAGGTGATGGTGGACGGTGGATCAGTTAAATAAGCAGATAAATAAAGTTGGTGAAGACGGGGTTGACTGAGGCTGCGTGAACTCGGCCTAGTGGTCACAGTTGTGAATGTTTATCGCTCATCTAGAATTCAATTAGAAGTTGACTGGCCTGGCGATTGCCGCACACGTTTAGTTAATAGTAGGCTCAGCCTGTTGATGTATAAGTCGGTCATCTGTAATCCGTCTGCCTCTTGAGTGACTCAAATTATATGCCTCTTCCCTATTAAAGCTGAACCCTCGCTGAGTGCCTAATGTCTTTCACTGTGCCTCTCTGCATCACCTTTCACGCTTTCTCTCCATTAGCCTCATCTTCATGCAAAACATCCTCCAATCTAAAATAAATGATCTTCAAATATTGCTTCTTCAATTTAAATATACAAGTTATTCCCTCATTTTTTCAAGTAGTTCAATTTTTAAGTAATTATTCAATTCAACAGTTTATCTATTACTTATTTCTCTTTATAAGTGACCAATCAGTGCTTAAATAATGAATTATATAAAACTTTCTTTTTTGCTAAAATGATTTCCTTAGTTAAACAGAGAAGTTTCAATGGTTTGGTAAGTGAAGTCAGTTGTCTCACTCCCCTACTGGCTGACTTGAATCCCTTCTTGCCTTAGCAACCTGGGAGGCGTTGATTGTAAGTACATTTGTCCTTGCCAGAAGCAGGCTTCTTTTGGTCCATTTTGCGACATTTCACTGGCATGAGTTGTAATCATCTTGCCTTACCTATGAATACATTTTGTGTAAATGCCTTAGTTTTGGTTAGGACACCCCTGTGATTTAGATTGCAGATATAAAAATATTTCTAGGAACAAAGGCTTTTTTTGAATCAATTAACCTCTGGTTAAGGAAAACCGGTCATCATTCTATAATCTGGGAGAGATCCTTGTCCCAAATAAAAAGAGGTTTCATCTAACCTTGGTTAATGCTTAGTAAGAAGGATTGTTTTAATTTCATAAGATTTTACTGGTATGGAGGCATTTTGGTGACATACATCTCATGCTAGATTATGTGCATAAAATAAAAATCACAATGGGAAAATGCATTCAAGATAACACAAACTTACAATAATAATTCGAAATTCTGACAAATCTAGAGGGCTAATGTGGCTTTAGAACGGCTCAAGGATGTCAAACAATCGTAACGAGTTTTTACGTGTGATGTTCTATCAGAACAATGAAATCATTCCAGTGAATATTTAGCCAGGGAATACTAAACCTTCATTTTCTTAATAATTTTTGTTCAGTCAGGTGCCAGTGTTTCACAAAATATTTCAGCTGAATTTCATAATATGTGTATATACTGTAATAGACCTAGTTATTTCTTTATGGTTTAGCAGACAAAACTGTTAAAATCTTTGGAAAATAACACATATTTTCTTTCTTTTTGTCCATTTTTATTTTTTTCTTCTTGCTAATGTATAACAGTCATATCAAAATCTACTAATTAAATTATCTGGTAGGTTAATACTTAGATATAATCACGTACAACTACACTATTAATATTCGAATGCACTGAATAGATCTTATTTCAATTGTATAAATAAACCATTCTTCCTGGAGTAGTTTTGCTTTGCTAACAAGATTTATTTTCGCAATCTAAATACTTCTAATTTTATGTCATAGAAGTAGTAAACAAGTTAATTATTATTAATTTTTAAATAAATTTCCTTAATCTTTTACAAATAAATATGTTTATATTGAATTCCCTAATTAAAGAACATAATCTCCACATGCTTTCGGCTCAGGGAGAGGAACCCAGACTTCTTAGGAACTCAGTTAAATATTTTCAGAGAATCAACTATTCCATCTTCAATACTACACAATCAAACTTTGGAGGTTGGTTACTCTTAAACAACTTCTTAGAACATATTACTTCATTAGTCACAAGACTTGAATTCACAAGAAGTATAAATTTCTAGTTTAATTTTTTAAAACTGCTGAATTCTTTTTCATATTGATGTTTTTAAGAGATGCATAATGGACTATTTGCGATTTTAATTGCTAAGGTAGTAGTAGATGAGGTCTAGAGAGTTGTTATTCTATAATGAATGTGTAAATAAAAATATATGACTTAGAATTAAAATGTTAATATTTAATGAGTGTGTTGATGATAAAGGTGTCAAATACACATATTTTGGATATATGTGTAAGTGCCACAGGAAGAAGTTACCTGGAATGTGAGGTTACTGAAGAGAGCAAGGTATAAACGTTATGTTAGAGCACAGCTTAAGAAACATAAGCAACGGCTGAGATTGATCAGGAAAGTTCTTTGTCTAACAGGCTTTCTAGATGCATTGTAATTTTAATTGCATTTCTGGACTGAACCAGATATTAATAGTGTTCCACGCTCTCCCGGATTGATTTGGCACCCACTGCCAAAAAACTGCAATCCCCTCATGCTAACACGAATTGTCTGTAATACTATCGTTTACTAGCTTTGTATATTATAAAACATACCATACTCATTTTATTATTTTCTAATACTATTTGGCCTGTTATTATTAATTTTGAAGCTTTCATTGCAACAAAGTAAATTGTAAAGCTGACAAACTGGCTACTAAGATATTCATTGAGGTATAAGGGTGCAATGAACCTAACAGAACATTCTTGTGAACCTTACAAAAAAAAAATAGGTTCTCAAAGAGACAAGAAGATGTTAGAGGAGATAGTGAAGATAGGAGTATATGGGTCAAGGAGGAGAGCAACAGGTGGTCAATGATGGTCAAAGAGACTCAACTTAAGATGTATTGTTTGAAGTTCTAACGGGGCCACCACCTGCAATCTACTTAACACTATTAGCGTGGGAACCGTCCCTCCGACACCAATCACACATCGGTGTCATCCAGTGCTCGTCTACAGTTAATAGGGGTAACAAGAGACCAACTCATTTTGCTTACTAAGGATACAATTTCAACATTCCAATGACTAGTATCAGATATTAATAAAATTGTTATACCACTCATCAAATGTGATCATTAAAACCATCTTAACAAACAATAGAAAAAAAAGTATAAACACAGGTTAATCATAGCTGGACACCAGTCCAAAATCTCCAATGATGAAATGATTAAGAGAATATAATGGACCTCAACAGCTTGATTTCGACCAGCAGGAAAGCAGAATTTTTATTTCTTCACAGAACGGATGAATTACTTTACTTCCCCCTTCATACCTGTATATGTGTGTGTATGGATAAGTGGGTGTTTATCAAAAATTTCATTTTTTTCTTAACTTACTATATGTTGAAATTGTATAGTTAGTATTATAGTATAGGATTAGTAGTAAAACAAAATGGAAAAAAAGAAAAGGGTTGTTCTGCATAACAATGCAATATGTTTGACTTGGGATTAAATTTAAAACGTTGTCAGCACGATACAGGACTGTTTGATGGATCATTATGAAATTTAACCCAAAAGTAGCAACATTTTCTTTTTCCAGAGGTCTATTACAGCATATTTCTTGAATTCACAAACTATTTTCTTCGCTTAATTGTTAACAACAAAATACTAAACTGTTTTGTGCAATATCTACTTATCATTATTTTGTTCATAACAAAACTGTATGAGTTATTGAACATGTAATTAGCGATACATCTTACAAATAAGTCATCTTACGAAACTGCTTCCGGAACAAATTAATTTTGTACTATGAGGTATGACTGTATAGCGAAATGTTTGGAATATAAGTTTGCTACATGTATGGTATATACATGACATAACTTATAATCATAGTATAAGTGTATTTCTTGAACATATACCTTTACAATATTATTTACAGTCTTTACCATTGAAGAGACCAACATAGTTATTTACTCACAATAAGTGATGTTTGATATTTTTATGAATTTCAACAATTCATAGTCCTGTAAACCCATTTTACATGATGTCTGCCTGCCTCTGGTTCGGAAGGTTTATCAAAGGTGTTCTAAATAATCTATATGTGATACCTATTAACAAATCTGAACGCCATTTTGTATTTCTTAGCATAAGAATATGCCATTGTTTCTGAGCGACTAAAGCATTAAAAACGTACTTTATGTGAAAATTGTACAAATTTTATCCCATTTTTTCCTTTTTGGTGATTCTAGAATGATATAAAAATTCTTAATAATATCAACAATTTAGTTGATTCAGTTTGAAGAAGAAAAATTATAAGAGAAAATAGTTTGACACCGTTATTTCCTTGAGTTCTCCAGTTACAGTATATATTCTGATGTTAGATATTATATAAACTGTATATAATATAATATATTATTATATATTATATAATTTGTATAATATAATATATAAAGTGGACAATTTCTAGGTTTAATAAAAATAAAGTAGTTACTTTTCTTCTCATATGAGCTGAATTACTAAATTCGTTTACAGTATTATAATAAATTTGACATCTACTTGAAGCATTGGATTTATTTCAGTAATTTACATAATAGTGAATTTTTCCAATATAAAAAATAGAAAAAAATTTTCTGAAGAGAGATTATTACATAATCTAATAATAGAGTCATTCCTATGAGAATGGCTTGAGTTATATCTGCACTATGCTGAACTTAAGGAATAAAATGATTTGAATATAGACGAAATAAATAAGGAGAGGTGCGCAGCGATGCAATGGCAGAGTCACGGACACTTTATGCCCGAGTGTCTCTTTGCTTTATTTGACTGTTATGGGATACTAGACTTAGAATCAGAAGTTGTTGCATCACCAGAAGGATGTTTCTTAATCTAAATGAGCAGTAAACTACATTTCATTTTAATAAAACCCATTTCAGGTTATAGTCACCGCTGACTAATGGGGTTGCTTGGCTATTAGAGCAGATGTTATGTAGTTCTACATCATTGATAAAGTTTTACTTATAATGCAAATTTAATAAATATGTTACTATTTACAATGGTTATAACCACTGAGACAACTAATGCGACTTTTAAAAAAACTGTTTGCACCACTTCAAGCTGAAATTGATAGTACTAGAACGTTACCTGCAGTGATGTAATAAGTTTAAGAGCTAGACGAGAGAAGCACCTCTGTTCTTCAGGAATACTTAGTGTCCAGTAATTAAGAAGCATGAAATTATAAGCACATATGCTTTATTCGAGTACTTAGAACTCCATGTACGCATTAATCCAAACTGAAAGATGATGAATGCCAGAAATGATTCTGTGGCATTAATTAAAATCGAGTGGGTCAACCAATATAGAAGAAATAGATAGAAATATTCAAACACGTTTGTTCAGCAAAAAGTATCCGTTCTTGTAATGTTTACTAATTGAGAGTTGAAGGAGAGATACCACTGTATTTCTAGTGCTATTTCTGTCCACTAAAATAGTACTTGATATGAACACTAGGCCACTCTCTGATCTGTTGAATACATAAAACTCAGTGTGTCTACTAATTATGATAGAAAAAAGAATGCCACAAGACTCAGTGTTAATGTCATTGTAAAAGTCATAGATTCTATAAGCTCCTCTGTCATTTAGAAATGATCAGAGCCCTAAGTTTTGCTTAACTTAGACGTAGACGAGATGGACGCCAGAGACAATCCTACTATACGGAAGTGGTAATGGTCCTGAATGACCTCTGCTTCAAGTACCCGATATTTATGATTAAAACCTCTAAGTTTTACAGAAGAATATAAAAGATCCAGGGTGTTCATTAATAGAGAAGTACTAGTCATGAAGGCGAGTAGCACCTCTGCTTTATTCAACCGAGTGATGATTAATTAGACGTGAAGGAAATGAATACATAGTATACTCTGATGTCTATATCTGAATATATTAAAGTATCTTTTATTAATTATTCTGACGCGTAGCATGAACACACATGATTGAAGTTTTCTGGACTGTAGAATTTCAGAAAAAACCTAATTCTTTTCTACAACGAAATATGCAGAGATGGTATCATGAGAGTTTTTATGAACTCATGTAATCATTATAATGTTTATTTCATATAATTGGAATACTCTAACTTTGTGTCAGAACAATGTTATCCTATTATGATTGTTTCCTGAAGGCTGTTCTCAATTTTGCCTTCTCTCAGGTTAACCTGACTTTACCTCCCTGCTTTTCATGAAGCAGCATAAGCTTTTTTTCTCATTACAAGTAAAACTGCACAACCTTAAAAGTCCATAATAATACCTAAAACAGAATAGCTATATTCAAAAACAAAATCTTATCCATTTATTGTTACGATTTAATGTTCGTCTATAGACTATATGGAGGGAATGATTTTTACATATACAACTTCATTTCTATTTATTAATTTTAAGTTGCATGATATACCAACAACTTTTTCTTAGCATTATGGTTTGATTTACATTTAAATCTATCTTAAGTTTATCGTAAAAATAGTTCATAATTTTAGCAATTTCGATATCATTATTGAAATGAATGATGTCATTATACTCCTCACAATTTTTTCCTTCAGTCTAATCAGTAGATTTTCATTTTTATCAAATATAAGTTTATATATGAATCCTTTCAGATAACAGAGGGATTATTCTCTATCTATGGTTACATGTTAATGCTGTTGAGTTTTGTATAATCTAAGAGTCTATAGATGATTTTCCCATTGATATGTTGAATTTCACATTTGATGATATTACCAAGAGTTGATCAAAACACAAATGTCGTCCTACAAGCTCATTCTCCTTCATAACTGCGGTTTTCTTTGATTTTCCTTATCTCCAGAGGACTTCTTAAGACCAGTACTCATCATACGATGCCATTATCTCTCTGAGTCGTTCGTCACTGCGCCATTTCCACAATTTAGTCATTTCGTTAAGTTTCAGACGCCGCTTGAGTCGATTGCCAGCTAATCATTCGGTAATTTGCTTCCAGTCTAAGGCTCTTTGGCCGGCTGGGTGGCATTAGCTTGTTCATTTGCCTAATGTATCACTTAATGCTAGCTTACAATGGGACCACTCAGGTCTTTCCCTCCTCCTCCCCTTATTCACAATGATTAGTGCAAAACCACAGGCTGTCAAGTAGACTTCCACCGATCTGTTGTGATTTTAATGCTATTTAATACTACAACTCTCTCAACACTAGTGTGGGTCTAGCACAGTGGTCTTCAACCTGGGCGGTACCGCCCACTAGTGGGCAATTTCAGATTTCGGGTGGGCGGTAGAATAATTTCATTTTATATCAAAAACATCCAAAATATGTATCTTTAGCATAACGCACCGAATCCTTCAATGGAAACCGATGGAACGAAATGTCACTATCCGCAGTTTTTCTGTTCGTGCAGTTGTAAGCTGAACATGAAATGACCATGGTATGATGCAGAATGACTTCACTGAAGTCGCAGAATCAAAGCACGAAGCGTCGTTAAATGACAGCTCTCAACAAGAACGGTAAGGCTTTTGCCATGCAGCTGCACGGCTCGCACGGAATTAGGGAAATTCAACGAGGACCGGTGGCAGTCAGCACTGATTATTAACTCAATGATCTGTGGTCATAGATAAAGTAGGGAAGATTGTCAGTCAGCAGCGCAGCGCATGGCGTTGTCTGAATGAATAAAGCGCCTGTAGTTAATTTATGTCAGTGATCGTCTCGGCACACTAGTGATTCTGTGTTATCTTCCTTCGTCGTGCGGGGCTGTGCTTGACAATATTTCTAATATTTTCATATTGCTGGATTGTGACATTATTTTGTGCTACGTATTTTACACCCATGTCTCAAAAGAAGAAATATGTTCGTGGCATATAATACAATACTCATACAATATTCCTTTGTTAATTGTATGAGTATATTTAGTAAAGAACTTTTTACTTTTATGGTATACGTCACAAATCATACAGCCAGTTTAAAATAAAGGAATTTTAATCCATTACATTGTTTTGCCTGTCTTATGTAATGTATTTACTTTCGGGATCAAGGTGTATCAACGATGGGGGACTTTTTTGATAAAATGTTAGTGGGCGGTGAGAAATTTTACTTTTCCAGAACTTACAAAAATGGGCGGTACGTGGAAAAAGGTTGAAGACCACTGGTCTAGCAGATCATTAACTTTTTGAAATTCATGAAGTTGCCTGTCAACATCACCCTTTCAGGAAATATATTTAGTAAGAAATAAGGTGGATTAAAGTAGCAACAAAATATCAGAATCTCTCTAAAGGTCAGATTCTATGTTTCAAAAGTCTTATTGTCATTTATGTGAAGCGATAGAGTTTCACGAAGATTCTTAAACTTGATCTTACTTCGTGGTGTAAATAATCACAAAAGGAGTTACACCGCTGAGTCCTCACAAGTAATTTTTTTTAGCACTCACTCATACTGAGGCTTAACGGGTTCTAAAATCAGAAAACACGTGCTCCATTTGATTCGGCGCCTATTTTAATAATGAGCCAGTCACATTACATGTAAATCGCCAAAGTTAATTACTTTTTTTAAAACTGCTATGCATGCTTAGATTCTTTGAGTAGATGGTTCGTTGTTACGATTGAAAACGGTGAGCGCTAATCCAAACCACAAAGTGCAAAGTGACTGAAAGACAATAATACTTTCCCGTACATTTCTATGGTTAGAGGATAAATATATCTTAATTTTTCTTTAATTAGTTGGTAGTTATTAGTTTAGTTTTGTTCATACTTTAAAATTAATACAAATCTATTAAAGATTTGTGTCAGCTGCTTGTAATAATAGCGTAGTGGTAACAAACTTTGGATACATACGAACCCGCACACACAGACATCATCGAAAAAACTTCATAAAACGACTTCTGGGACCTTAAAACATGTAATTCTGTCATAATCTCAAGATCGATTTTATTGACGATCAATATACTTTACTTATAGTAAAGTAATAAACTAAATCAAGATTGGAAGGATATACTAAATTAGAATGAGTAACCACTGAGAGGGATTACTTTCAGTCAATCGGTATTCAGATTTAGAACACAGTTTATTAGGCTGCTCTTAGTTCTCGATATTGAAGGTTATTAAATTATGTTAGGAAAAACAGCATGTCGAATAAGATGAAGAAAAACATAAGCTAGTGTAAGGAAGTATTTTATGTTGGCGATTAGTGATCTGGGATACAGGGGAACAATTAGCAGATTGAAGATTACTAGCCGGTTGGTACAGTGCTCCTGTTTTTTAGCCGTGCTTTGTATTTTCTTTTTATATTCTTAAACACTGACGAGGTGACTGGAATGAGGTCACATATGGATGGCTTTTCTATTTATAGCCCAGTAGCCAGTCCTCGGGCCAGCAGTCATTCACGTTGTATCAGCAGTAATCAGGAGGTCGACTCACTAAACTAAAGCGTTTTATTACGACATCAAGGGGCTCCAATGACAGCAAGCAATCTCGACATTGCAGTCAACTGTAAACAGTCTCACAGCCGTACTTGTTCAAGCTGATTAAATGAATACTAGTGGCTATATTAGCGCTCTTTGTTTAACGTTGAACAACTGCTTGAAGCCTGCTCGTAAAACGTGAAGTCTATGTCACTCTTAATCTAGACTCCATCTGTAAGTCTTTTATTGTACTGTTTAATAGGTCCGAATAAAGATAAAAAATCAGTCATTGT
This sequence comes from Hermatobates lingyangjiaoensis, assembly GCA_026182355.1. Lineage (NCBI taxonomy): Eukaryota > Metazoa > Arthropoda > Insecta > Hemiptera > Hermatobatidae > Hermatobates > Hermatobates lingyangjiaoensis. Next base: position 1,655,698 of record JAPFBL010000014.1, on the reverse strand, counting down.
AGAATTTATTTATATATAAACCAAAGTTAGGGTATTTATATATTTCTGTTTGAATGTCCTTCTATTTGTCTAATAATTAATCTAAATAGGACCAAGCATTATGCGATAAAACTCTCTTCTTAGACTAATAGACTTAGGTTCCAATGTTGTTCAGAGGTTTGCATGCTTGACTTGAGTGATGCTCGAAAGTCGAATATTGTCTTTGGCACCAATATCAGTTTAAGAAGAATGGACATTTTCGTGAAAGCCCTAGAGATGACATAAGATAGTCAGTTCAAAGGTTTAAGCCAGACTCGAGAGATTCAACTATATTTATAAATAAATAACTGTCAGTCTGTATGTTTGTTTATCTGACTGTGTGTTCATTCCCACTAAAGAAATGCTCACATAACAGACGATTTGAAAAGGAAAGATTTCCCAGTATTCAAGTTTTAGTTTTTAGATTCAGTTTTGGTGGAAAAAAACTGTTTTGTATATTTCATATACAGATATTTTTAATGTAACAGAAGTAAGGTGTTTAGTACTTTATTTGATCACCATAATGGACTGTACCAATAAATCAATGTTGTTAAATCGTTAAATGTTTCTTAGTAATTAATTTAGACGAGTATTTAGATTATTTCTGCGTATAAAGTGATAAAAGTTACAGTGATAAACATATAAAAATCTATAGCAAAATATTTAGATAAAGCATTTTAACTTTCAGGAAAATTTGTTAACCCACCACCATAAGTTACAATCTTTTATTCAAAGCATTTTTCTCTATGCTGTCATCTAAAGACTCATAATCTCAAAAGTTTTTCTAGTCATAGCAATAAATATTTCATTGATCGACGGTGATTTCTTTTCATTGAATATAAACAATTGCACTGCATTACCTGCTGTTTTTGGAAAATGATAATTTTTATTGTGTCAAAAATTTTTTTGTTTCTGTCCATTTCATTTTAAACAATTCTTTTGTCTGGGCAGTATAATATTCTTAAAAGGGATCAACGACAAATATATTTGCAAAATATACTGTTCTTATTAGGTTTTAATATAAATTCAGTTTTATTTCACTTTAAAGGAATGTCTAATTACCTTGTTGACATTAACCTCATTGACGTAATAAGTCATTAAACGCATTTTACTCTTTATTGCAGGAAGGAGTAAAAACAGCTTTAGATGTATTACGGTGTCTACTTTTGCTTAGTGCTGCAGTTATTCTCATAAAAAGAGATACAAATTGCAAAACAAACTTGAGCACATTGGAAATTTCTTAGATATGCTTATATTCAATACCGAACACAAGTTACTACATGACTTTAGAACAGTTTTCATGAGGTGTGAGGTGTGTGTGCGAAGCGCAACTTTGTGTTTCTTTTGTACCGTAATGAATGTGGTATAACATTGCCTTCGCTGCAACCCTAATAATTGCACTTTCGAAAAATTGATAAAACAGAGACGAACAAACAATATTCATCAATCGAAATTAAACTAGAGTAAAAAAATCAATATATTGTCAACGTGGAAAAAAATAAAATCTAAAAGTAAAAATATTACATTCAATATTTCAAAAATTTGCAAAGAAATAGAATGTCTGCGTTGGGAAATGTCAGTGCAGGTGTTGCAATGTGATATATATATCTGGCCAGGGGTGACCATATGGAGAGAGAAGGGAATATAATGTAAAGTGTTTTCATTTCGATTCAAAAAAAAAAACTGACATTTCATTCATATGACTAATTTACATTTCAACAAGAAAGGAAAATATATTACACAAAATATTTTAAGCTGCATGAAATCATTCCGAAATAAGGATATGATTTGTACTTTATTGCTTTACACAATGTATAATTAGTGTAAAGAAAACATCTTAAACAAGATGAGAATTCTGATTGAAAAAAAAGTTTGATGCTACAACATTTTATAAAGGAAGTCATACTTTAGGGTCAGGAAATGAGAGAATGTTAATATTACTTTTTTCTTTTGAGTGTAGATTCACAAAGTTTTGTGCAATATTCATAATCACAATTACTGATACATTTAAATAGTCATTTCAAAGGCTACTATTCAACAAATGGGTGATTTTTAATCACAACTAAACCCTGCAAAAAGATCACCTATAGTGCACGGCTACAATTTACGCTAACTACTTTTGTAGAGTCCTACCATAACAAGAAAACTAGATATTACGACTGTTCGTGATACCACAAAACAAGTTATATATAGCAGCAATTTTAACATACTTAAGCCAATTTAGAGAGAGAATTCTAATAAGCTATCGAATATTTCAAGACGTGGTGTTGGCACTTTTTGTAGTCTCATAGTTACTTTTTTTTGTATCTTGTATTCACAAGATTTTTCTATCAACCTTCTGAAACACTCTAGGGTTAGAGCGAAGAGTCACAGACTTGTCATCCTTTTTCATAGCGGTAGAAAAAGATCTATAATTCTTACATAGATCATAGATCTTGATATAAATCATAACTGTATGATTTATATATATATATAAAATTGATATATATAAAATTGTTTACACATCTACTGCAAATATTGAAGATACTGCAAGTACTGATCAATTCCTAAATCAATAAAATTATTTTTCTTGTGAAATATTGTAACTGTTTCATAACACAGGATTTACATCCTGTGATTAGTTTTATCGCAGGATTTATATTCAGAGGACCTAAAATAGTCAAATGTAGATTTTCAGGCATTCATTTAACAATGAATTTGCTGTCATGTTAAACATGAATAAAAAAAATGTTAAGACATCTGATTTTGGTAGTAGGTTAGGTTAGGTTACAGTGGCAATCCCACAAAGGAACACACTTAGGCCGAGCATTGGCCCTTTGTGATATCACACAATGAAGATTGATTCTACAGTGGGAGTCCTAAATTTTGCCTAACTCAAGTGTATTTAGAGTAGGGATCTTTAACGAGTACCTGACATCGTACAGGCTCGGGACCGACAGTTTAACGTCCTTCTCGGAGGGACGACGTGCTCAGATTTATTCACCTCCCGCGTGAATAAATCGAGGGCCAGGTGGGGATCGAACCCGGTCCTATCAGTTCAGAGGCGAGCACGTAACCACTGAGCTAGCCTGACGCCTGTTTTGGTAGTAATCAACCTGTTAATATTTGCAAAATAGATAATCCTTCAGCGCAGAATATATTCATAGGCTCTACTTTTTTAAAATTAAGTAAAAACAGACTGAAAGGACTTATACTCAACCTGTAAGAAGGTATAATAAAAAACTGGTTCATAACCAAGTTGTTATCACAATGTGTCGAGTTATGATAGCCCAAAAAAAAAGTTCAAAACTCTAAATACATTATTTAATTTTGACTAATGAGTATCTTATGAGTATCCACATAGATATGTAGATATTGATTCCTTTTATTTATTCTCTTATAGCACCAATTAAATGACTCGTGATTGTTTGTAAACATAGTTTAAGTACACTGAGTAAAAAAACAGAAGGTTTTTTTATTTAAACAGTATGAAAGCGGTTCTAGAAGAACTATAACACATAGAAAAATTAATATAACAAGTATTGGTGAACTATGAAGAAGAAGGATAACCATAAAAAGACGTTATGAAGGAAGTTTGTAAAGGTGAACAGGAAATTAATTAATACCAAGTATGATGTTTTATGTAATCAGATATATCATCATAACTGATGCTGTTAAATAAATGCATCTAACTGAAATAGTTTTACTTCAAAAAGATGCCTTGAAAATGCCGAATGATTTTTTGCGAAACGTCAGCTTGTAATCAGAAGTGGTTAATTCTTTGAACTAAATTCTCATGAAACCTATTTTGCATTTTAAGAATCAGTAGTGGAGGAGCTATATCAACATAAGTATAGGGTTGGATATCAACATAAGTATCAACCAACATTCGTCAGTTGGGTTTTTGACTCTGACGAAGACCGCTTGTTACGGTTGAAAGATCTTAGTCTTGTTTTCCTATTTCTTATTGTGGTTTGATCATTGATTGTTATTTCATGTGCTTATGTGAACTCTTTTTATAAGTATATTGTAATTTACTTTACCTACAATATCAATTAATGACAGTGAGTGCCTAATATTTTCATTGCCTCCATTGTTTTAAGTTACCTGGACGCTGCTACATGACTTTGTAGAATGAAATGTGAAGACTGAGAATATAAATGATATTGAGGCTGTTTGAACAGGATGGTAAGAAACGGGTACACTAATCGAGATGACCGATGCTTAAACTGTTGCGACTCGACAAACTCAGTACTGCTGTTGACGGTACCAGGTAGAATGCACTTAAGTATAATAGAAGAGAGTACTTTTGATATAAGTGTGATGGACAGCAATACCACTTAAAGTGGGTGGAGTAGCTCTGAAGTCAGCACGCGATGCAACAGCCCTTCCAAAGGGCTTTATTATTTATCAACAATGACCCTTTGAAGGGCCTCGCAAAACAAGCATCAGCCCACAATACTGGTCACGAGATCTCGACCAGACGCCTAAAGTAATCGCCGTATACAACTAACTCCACCCTTGTCAAATAAAGTTGGTATTATACTGCTTCTCTTCTTGGACGAAGGAAACACCCTTTAAAATCCCTCGATAAATTGTGCCAATTCTATTACAATTATTACTTTCTTAGCAAGTTACCTCAAAAACAGTTCACAATCATCTCTAAAAGCAAACATAATAGTATATATTAATTAAATTAAATAAATAAAAACAGTTGTACACCAATCAAACTGTAGCAGAAATTTAATCAACAAACAACTAGGAGAGTGCATTCTCAATATGAAAAAGATAGTATAAGAATATAAATGTATTCTTAAGGAACTAAATGCATATACATTTTATAAAGATTGTACATTTATAAATTCAATGTGCAATCAAAAACAATTTGTATATTAGAATGATTGTGATCCCCTTATCAAGACGACTAATTATTCATTTACCTTCGAGTCCACAAAAGAATCACAGAGAAAAAGTACGTGAACATGAAATTAAATAATACCAAATATGTATCATATTGTCATATTACTCGTATTTCATAATTATATATCTAAATAAATTATGTAACCATGTATATAATTTAACGGTTTAATGGGCGACTTCGCCCCCTGATTAGACGAGAGTAGAAATGTTCTGGTAAATTGTGTCGGCCCCATGTGATCTTTCTGTGTCATTTGTTGTTCATGTTTTTTTTTAGTAGACCTGTTCTTTTCGTAACTATATATAATCATAGCTATATAGAATAACTCTGAGTAAAAGTATGTAGTTAGTAAAAATTTCTATAGGAAATGTTACCAGTATCTGTTAAAAACTGATACAGAGTTCTTAAAGGATGTAACAGCTGATTAAGAGGATATGCAGGGTATTAAACTTTTATAACTGCTTTGCTTACATCGTCTATTGATGTGACTGAATGAGTTAATTAATACAGTCAGTACAAGGCTGTTAAGATAATCCTTATGTTTCGAAACTGGGTCACGACAGAATCCAGTGATAAAGCAGTGAAACCGATTTGAATACGGGAGAGCAGAATGAGCCAAGAATACACATGGAGCCAGCAATGTGTTGGAATTCTAGCACAGTCGCTATTTATCAGCCAATAAAAGGGCGACGTGACAGGTACAAAACTTTCCACTCCTATTGGACTGTTTGTTAGGCAGATCGGGCATTAAGAAGTGGGTTTCCTTCAGTTTGCTCAAGTGGCTGGCATCTTATATAGGCCAAATATGTTGATTCACTTTGTTCATCATTCATACTAACAGCTAACAAGCCTCTTTCGCCACCTAGTACAATCTCCTCTATTTTCATTACACACACTTCTACGATTTTTTACTCTTTCTCTAACAATAGTCGGTTACTCAATGATGGCATTTCAAAGTAGCACACTTTTGATTTATTACATTAACTGTTTAACGACCTACACATCAATATAGGCTTTAATTCGCATTGTTTCTAACAGAATTTAGGTTGCATATATTTCAAAACATAACTATAGAGTTTTTTACCAAATAAATAAGTATATATTTGTCAAATGTTATGAGTGCAAAATGTTGAAGTCAAAATTTTTTTATTATTAACACACCCAAGCATATGCAGGCAGGTATCATCAAAAATCAAGGATCTAAGAGACCTCAAAACGTCACCACATATATTTAAGATATCGTCATATATCTTATAATAAACCACTGAAAAAGTTGATTAAATGGATTTTGGCAAACCAAATCAAAGAAACTTCAAATTTAAAGTACAAAGAATAGAACTTATATTATTGATGTGGTTGGTCCTGCATCAATGGATTTAATAAATACCAAATCTAATTATCTAATTTAACTCATTGCTTGTGTTTCCACTTTCATTAGTTTTTATATTTCTATTTATTAAACACCAGTTTAAAAATAATCTTAATAAGGCAGCGTAAATGTCTATAACAGAGCAAGCACAATTAAAGAAACGCATACTATGGTTGTATATCATGTGATACATTCAATGCAAACGTTTAACTATATGTGACATACATAATTATAATATTCTAAAATTATTCAACAAAATTGATCCTCAAAAGTAAAGAATTGAATATTCTAGTTTAATGAACAAGCAAACAAGTTTAGTAAGCTGGATGTAACATACATGTATACATGATATTCACATTAAAAGTGTCAATACTTTCTCCTTTTAGAATGAACTCACTGAAGGTTTACTAAATTTGTTTGGTTTGTTAATATAAGTATTATGTAACATAGTACTAAAGCACTTTTTTTGTGAAGGTATTTTACCATGCATCAATAGATCAAAACTCTTAGAATGAGCTGCTTTAGTTATGAGTTATGACCACAATTTTGTTATGTGTGCAGTGAATGCAGTGTGACCTTAATGATTCCCAACAATTCAGATTCAACCTGGCAAAAACCTAACATGCAACAGAAAATATACTCTAAATTCAAAGGTATTATAATGCACCTTTCTCATGATACAATTATGTAAAAAATTATTAGAGTATACTTTCGTATAAGAAAATATTTTTGTGTTTAATGTATATATTAAGATTTTTTATATGGTGCAACCAATGTCGTAATCACAAGTGTTAACTTTCAACCATATACCTAAATATTTGATATTTTTGTATAAAACGGACCTCTTATTTTCTAACAAAACTTCTCTACTTTTTGAGTTTATAATCTCCTTCATAATAAATTAATTCTGCTACTCTCTATAGCCAGTGGTTTAGGAAATAAATGATGTCTAAGAACAGGTAATGGATAACTGAACTTCTCAAGATTCCATATTGGGCAAAAACTATGCAAAAATTATTTATGCTGTAGGGGTTAGTTCACTACCGAATATCTAAATCATTCATCAAACAATGTGACTTTTAGCGTGTTCGAAAACATTTAGAAACATACTCACGAGAAACATAACAGAAACAATTCAAAACTAAACTCAGAGGACCTCAGAATGTGCAAATGCGTCAAAATCACCAAGTCAACCGTTTTATCGACTGCAACGTTTACTTTCCTGCTCGTAAATTTAAAACCAGAGATAGAGTTGTAGTATCGAGTGTTTTTGAAAAAGGTTTACCAAATTTGTATTGTTTATTCTAAGTTAGTGTTGTTTAGAGTATATATAGGAACATAAAATGTAGCATCCATATAACGTTATTATTTTGAAACTTTAAATTATTATTTAAAAACAGCTAATTCTGAAAGAATGTAGCAAAGATATAACAACAATATTGAATTATTTTGTAGAGAAAGAGTAAAATAAAAAAAATATAATTCATCTAGTGTGAACGCCAGTGAGTTGCCTGTTAACGTTACTCGTTACAGCTTTCGGAAGTAGCTTTGATAAAAATTCAACAAAGAGCATCTACTTTCAATAATTATACGCTTTAAACTTAAAATGTGCCATGGTCTTTGTTAGGTTAAACCTATTATTAATGATAGATATCAAATCAACCTATATTAACCATTTCACAATTTTTTTAAAAAAATAACGAATTCAATAAATTTTTCCGTTGGTATATTGGTAAATACATTTTGTGTTATTATAACGAAACGTGACAAGAAGAGCAAGTTGCCCTAACGCTAAGTAGAATGTCGAGATTTAAAGGCTACATTGCTTCTTCTAATGCATTAAAGTTATCGCAGTCTTCTTTAAAGGAGTTCTTCTTCAGATTTTTGCTTTTAGGATTGGGTGGGAACTAACACCTTCCTGTCGCACTATTGAGGTAAACCTATTTTTTTGGTGTTTTCTATTAATTTATTATCATGATGATAGTGGAGAGGCTAAATTCCAGATTAATATTCGCTGTCAGTGAAATATATTCATAGAACTTCTCTTTCTTTTTGAGTATGAAATAAAGACTGATTTGCTTGAGGTTTGTATATCCTAAATGAATAGAGATCCTTCAGTTGATATTTATTCAATGGAAGTTTAATTTGCACTGTTGTCAAACATGGTTTCAAAAGAGTGTGTGTTAAATATAAAAGGAAATAAAGTTAAATGAAACAGACAGGTTGTTACTAATGGGAAGGCTAGCCTCGAGTCCATAAGGAGGACTATAGTGAAATGAAACATTATGATTTGATGAATGCTGTCAGAGTGAGTGATGCTCCCGCTGATGTCACCTAGCCCAGAGTGAATGCGAGCAGCAGATTTGCTTTGTCTGAGGCAGGCAGTGGAGGACCGTCAGCCTCGGCTTGCTGCTTCATCATTCACCCCACCTCGCACTCATCACCCCAAAGTACTCTGCTATTGCTCATTTAAAACCAATAAAATTGAAAACCAAGTAATTCAAAATCATTGCACAGCGATATGCATTACTCATTATAAACCATTCCTCGTCACATTAACAAAATTACTTCACAGAAATATGACAATTAGAACAAACATAAACTACAACATGCAATTCTTAACTAAACCTGACATATATGGGCCCAGTAACGTTGCTAGTGAAAGTTTCCAAAAAAATACGTAGTTTTTTTATAGGATTACGAATTCATTTACTATCATTACTTGCATTTTAAATATTTTATAAAAATGAAATATATTATATAAATTAAAAATTATATTTTAATATATGTTTAAATAATTATAAGTTATATATATATATATATATTATAAAATTTATCAAAAAATTTAGCGTTATGTACGCTTATGTAGCGTTACATAAGGTTTCGAAACCTTATTCAATTAATAATAATAAAATAATAAACCATAATAAAAAATAATAATATAATAAATATTGAAATTTTTTTTTACTGGAGAAATAAATGATAAGAATTTTTCATATGTGATAACAAGCAGGTTCAAAAGGTTTCTAAACCTTATTTTTTAATTTGTACGTAATGCTAAATTTTTCGATGAAATTTTTATTGTGACTTTCATTATTTCAACAAAAGCCACATTATTTTTAATAATATTTTTGTGACTTTTATTTAAATAAATAATTATAATTTAGAATCAGTGGCAAATGTAATGAAGAACTAATGACGTCTCTAAAAGAGGTTGATTTCGTAAAACTTCTTTTATGTGGATTAGTTTCCCTACAAGTCGATCCCAATATATTACACTTCTGTTTAAGAAGAAGTAAACATTTAGGAGTGAACGTGTAAGTCGAATGTTTTTGTTGTTACTTTTGACAAACTTGTTTTCAATGGTAATATTATAAGAAATAAGATTAATGGATTAGAACTAGTGAAAAGACAGGGACAAAATAAAGTGCCTAGGAAGTTATCGGTTGTATTATTCAGACAGATGTGGACATGTCAGTTATCTAGTAGGGGTAAAGGGTAACATAAATAACTGTAATGCATGGCTTGAGACGCAAGGGTCCAGACGTAATGGAGTAGCAGGTCTCATACATATGGACCAGAAAGGGTAAAATGTTTACCTCGTCCGACCACGCTGCTTCCATTGTTCCACTCGGCTCAATTAACAGCCGAGTTACCAATAACTCAAAACTTCGCTGCCTGCCAAGTCGGCCCATTTACAGCTCAACATCTTCAGATTTCCTTCTTCATGTAAATCAAAAACACATTTTCAATTCACTCAAGTCTAAGACGTTATTACTATTAATTAATTAATTACAATTACATTAAGTCGAAACATAGAAGTAAATTGTCTTGGATTCTCCCATACATGTATATATATACATCGGCCAGTGGACGCATTTACGTCACCGTTCCTTCATTCTTTCTCCTTCTATTTTCTTTCTTTCTACTCTCCTGAAGACGGCAAGACGCCGAAATTATTGAGATTCGTGAGTGTTCGTCCTTTTTCTTGGGTTCTCTAGCTGTAAAATTATTTATATATATATATATATATATATATATATATATATATACAGATTCAATAATATATCGACCGTTTGATAGAATAGGTGTGTTATCTAATCGGGATTCGGTCAACTTTGGCAATGCTCAAGGAAATGAGAGATTGATTTTTGAACATAGAAAATTTGACCAAATCCCGATTAGATAACACACCCTTATATATATAAAGTTTAAACCACTAAAAGTGACTTTTATGTTAGCATCTCAGATTTTACTTTATTTGAACTTGATGAAATAAATTGATATATATAAATATATATATAACAAGATTTCACGTGAAACAACAACCAATGTTCAAACCAAAATAAGTAATTGTAAAAAATCTAAGATGTTTCAACTGTAACAAGTGGTCTTCGTCAGAGTCAAAAACCCAACTGAAACACAAGATGCAGAATCATCATGGTGAGAGGTTCAGAGGAGTGGGAGGGAAGAGTGACATTTTAAAAGGGTGTAAAGTACTGGAAAGGACAATAGTCCAGGGAGAGATGTTTAGTAAAGAAAGGAGTACAGTAAGAAAAAGTAAAAAACTATCCGCTAGCTGTCAACCCTCTTGGATGAGGCTACTGCCCTCGTCAAGACCGAGTCAAGTTTGAAAAGAGAAAAACATAAACATAGGCATACAAGAGCCACTACTATATTCCGATGCGCGTCGTCACCAGGTAGAAACTCCTGAAAATCGGATGTGGAACGCGCAGTGATTATAAATATAATGATTTCTTCGTAAGTTTTTCCAGAAATTCTAATTAATTATTGCAGATATATTTGCGATAATGTGGCGAATGTATTTTTAACTCTTCCACCCTATTTTATAACTTTGTCATAATTATATAAAAAAGAATTGTATTTAAAAAGAATTCTTGTCGAATAAAACAAATACCATATTATGTTCTACATTAATATTCAGGTGTTCAGGTACATTAATATAAGTCCTTAGGCCATGTAACCATTGCACGCTCATACTGAAAGCAGCGATGTAGCTTAAGTAATTCTCACATGAGTTAGTCTCCAATTGTTAAGCCTTTCAAAATCAATAAAAATCAAAAGCGCATTTCAACATTTATTGAAATTAAGAAAATAACATTTTCTGATGTAATCGTACAATTTAAAACGGTTCAAATTAAAAATGTTCAGTTTTTATGTAATTTAATCAATCTATAAAAATATGCCACCCTAAAATATGTATTATCAGGGACACATCGGCACTGTCTACATGTGTACAGAATATAAAAGTATAAATAGTAGGTAAATGGGCAACAAGCCATGAACCTCATCTGGAAGAAAGACAGGTTCTCAAACCGGTTAGGGAGAACTTCAAGGTAAGAGTGTTTATGTCTCTCTTACATTACTGACAATATCCGTGGTGCTAACAAATAACATTTAATTAATAAATCTCATTTATGATTGTTTTTTGTTTTTACTGTTATTAATTTCAGTTGTTACTTTCATCGATTTTTCAACTTAAAACTTTTTGACCATTGTCTGGTTTGTTCAAGAAGGAGTGTTTGTTTACAGTTGGTGAAGTAGGCAGTACCAAGTGGCTCCCTGAGAGTCGTCAGCTGGTTAGTCGCCTGCGGGTGTTTGGACTACTCAGGAGGCTTCTCCCTTGGCACGAGTCCATCCCACTGCCGCTCCACTGCACTGCTCATTTGCGATCAGTCGACCACCACAAATATTCAAATTTCACATATATTATAGGGTCATTGGAAATCAATTCTCTATTTTAATATGATTTTAAACTTTAATATTGCAGATCTATTACTTGATATATGAAAATTATTTCAATCCTGTAAATTTTTCGAAATTGTTTGACACCAACGCAAACAGTATGGAAAGGATAATGGATTGCTCAATCCATACAACATAAGCTATTCTGAAAAGTTTCGACGCGTGCCTATTAGCCAGATTAGTGATCGCTGGTCACATACAGTGCACCATTTTATTATTTGAAAAAGCATGTCTTCTCTAAGAAACCACTGACCGTGAAAGAGCTTGAAGGACAAATAAGAACAGTTAAGTTTTCCAACACGATAGGATTTAAATATATCTCCAATTAATAAACTTCCTCATAATATTTCTTTATTTTAATGATTATAATTAAGAAATAAATCATAAACTGTTAAAATAAAAAGTCTTGCAATCACCGTTTGCATATCTGGAACATTTTGATAGTCTCAATTAAATAATTTCGTTGTGTTAACTTTGGTCCAGTTGTAACGGTGGTTAAAGCCACCGACATCTTGGAGTTACACCGTAATCCTCAATAATATATAATCCCCAACCATTTCGTATGCGAGAAGGATATTTGTTTGCACTTCCTTCCAAAATGTGAGAAACAATGTCTTTGATCAAATTTTCAGGTGTTTATTATGAATTCTTACTTCAAATAAACTCTGTCAGGACAATCTAGGACTTACAATAAATATTGTAAAAACACTCCAGGTATGGACCATCAATTAAACGTAAAGAACTTGCGTTGTCATTAGTCAAAAGCAAGCGTCCACTTCCTAGGACAATCGACACCAAACTGTTTATTTCCTCAACAATTCTTAAATCTGACTGATTCTCAAAGTATTTAAGTTTTCACTCAAAAATAGTTCTTTCTTAGTATACTGGAAGCCTAGAAAAATGATAACATATTAAGATAGGGTCATGTTAAACATATAGTTACTCAAGGCATATGACGATAGTGATTATCTTACAATAATCAGTCATCATAAGTTCATTTCATTCTTTAGAGTAATGTTTCAGAGATTTCATCATAAATTCCTGCTAGACAATATCTCTAGGGCTTCCCTACTTTTTCTGTAACTCCTGAAAACTTAGGGACTTAGAAGAACTCGACCATTGGACGCCAGTCAAGACTTACCATCCACATTCACCTTGCAATGGTAATAAAACTAAATTCATGAAACATCATTGATATTACATTGTTCTGTTTTGTTTGAAAGGTAGATAGATAGCTGGTTGTTCATGCCTAGTTTTGGCGGTGCATAATTTGAGCAGGTTAGGAGAGTCGTCGACAAGACAGACGAGAGAGACTGATTAATTAGAGCGGCCCGAGGCTGTTGAGCTCCTACGCCCAATCAGTCCTAATGGTATTGGCTTATTGTCGACTTGATAATTAGGTCCGACCCTTTACCACAGTACAGCCTCTCTGCACTCCTTGTCTCTAGCTGTCTCCACTGTACTGGTAATTACATCCGGCCTAGCTGTTCATCACACACTGTCTCTGTGGCTTGCTTTGCGCTTTGCAACCCCTACGACAGTTAGAACACCCATGCCATCAGTCAGCCCAAACAAGACTTAATTCACTCACCTAAACTAACTTGGGAAATGGAACACGTTTAGATTCATTTAATTTATGTTTGAGAGACAAAAAGTGTAATTTCACTCTTAGTTGAAACTACATACAAACACAGTTAGTATAATAGAAGACAGGGTAGCTCAGTGGCTTGCGTGTCGCCTCTAGACTGATGGATGCCGGGTTCGATTCTCACCCTAGCCTTGATTTCCTCACATGGGAGGTGAGAAAATCAGAGCATGTCGTTCCTCAGAGAGGATGTTAAACCAACGGACACTACTCTCTAAGACATTAGATACTGGTTAATGAACCCTGCTATAAATAGTGTTGAGTTAGGCAGAATATAGAACTCCAAAGTAGAATCAACCTGGCAATGTGACTCCCACATTACTAAATTAAAGTGATCTACTGGGTCAATCTTGTTGATAAAATATCTATTTCAATGAAAGAAGATATAATCATTAAATAGGAGAGCATTTTGTTTGGCACACACTTCTGGAGACTGTTGCAAAACTTTGACTAAAAAATATCAATATATACGTTTTCAATGAAATATTAGGTGTATTAACTTATATTTTGGTTTGTCGAGTTTAAGTTGCATTATGTCTCCTGGTTTTTATCCAATGCGATGATAGATTATTGCCTCTATGCAGTAAGTCTTATAAAAGTTGGGTGATACCATATCCAGGTTGCTGTTGACTGTTTGTGTATTTGTGTTTTGCGAGAGGTTAGAGGTTTCTAGGAAGGTGGACTGACTAAGACACCGGCGAGGGGGTGGTTAGCTCGCAGAAGAGTGGGCGAGTGGTTTGAAACGCCAGTCTGTGGTAACTGATGATAGTGTTTGCTAAGCAGGAAAGCTGGATAAGATTGTGTTTTGATTGAAATCGTTAGGCCTGCTACCGCGTAATGACTTGGCGACAGCCTCCTCGTAATAGAGCCTGGTCTTGGGGCAGGCAGAATCGCCGACGGCTCGCCTAATAACTGCCTGGGCACGAGCGCGCTCAGCTGCACTGCCATTTCATTATCTGCAGCTTCTCCTCGCTCTAGCCACAGAGTAAAAAGAAAACAACTTCTAATTACCCTTGAGCTATATGGAATCACCCCAGAGTTCAGGCTTATCCCTGCAGCTCAACCAATCAGATTATCAGTGCATCTTCAAATTACTGCTTTCGAGTCCATTGAACCATCAACTGAGCAAGCAATTGTGCAGCTAGACTGTAATCGGCAATAGGCCTTCCGGTGGCACCACAATCAGTCGCCTATTTCATTCATGGCAAATTTCAAATCTGCCTAGTCAAGCACCACTCAAGCACTGACCTCTGGTTAGATTCCTCTTCCAGGCCACCTGCACAATTCAACCAGGGAATTACCTTAGCATTCACCACCCCCAGGCGAATAACTTATGCTCCCTCGAGTAACTACCACAACATCTGAATATCTATTGCAACGGATATAGATGGTAGTTCACATTGGGCCTAACTATGGAGAAAGTCTTAGTGCATGTGTATAATTCATAAACTTATTATTTATCATGTATTTACCGTAATATTCCAATATTTATATCATAAGATATCGTTATATACGGTATATGACCTATAAAACATTGATTTTTAATTAGCATATTAGACATTGGACATTCATAATATACATTACAGGATCTACCTAATTTACAATATTTAAATCACTGAAGTTAATAGAACAAACATAAAATTGCATTAAGATTCAAAGCTCACAATAGTAGATAGTTTGTGTTTATATAAACAATATAAAATAAGCAAGCTCCAAAACTTATGTCAAAAAAGAATCTATCTTTTGTTAAGTGATAATTTTACTTGAATTTACTCTATTCATAAAGTCTATGGTAACGAAACTATTGGGTTATCGTAAAAATTTCGGTATCAATTTCTCAAACACCCGGAAATACAAACTAATACTTTATACTGATATAATACATAAATATTTGAGATACACGGAAATAATTAAAAACACTGTGATTCTAGATTTTTAGTTGGCTCTTAGTATTTATGAAGTGTATTTATATACAAATATTCCATTTACATAGAAATTGTCTATATTTAAATATAAATATTATATTTAAACAAAATTATCTTTCAAATTGTTCCGTATAAATTGACAAAAAAAATTAATTCACAATGGGTAATAAATATGGATGATATAAATTAAATGTGTTCTGAGTTGATTACTGTGAAAGGTACAAGCTTTAATTAGCATGGACTCTACCGTAATATCAGAATTTCAGATGCATAGTTCTCAATAGTGTAATTCTATTTATATTAATAAGAATAATTTTATTTCTGAAACATTCCACTGTCGATATTTTAGAACTAACATATCTAAGTCGGATATTTATGTGTGAGACAATTCGGAATAATTTATTGCAAGAATAAGTACACTTAGGTTAAAGAAGGTGAATCTAGTTGACTTGCTTAGACATAACTAAGTCTAAGCAATAGTAATTGCAGTTGCATAGAGGGATCTATTATTCCATGAGACATTCTAGCAGTCATTCAATAAAAGCTAACTTTTACGCAAACTCTTTGAAAGTTTTTATAAAGTGTGTAAAAAGGTGAATATATTTTTGTTATTATTTTGCAACAAAAATGAAAGAATATGTTCACAATTATATTGTTGACTGAATGAATTGTTGGGGCTGCTTTTAGAAGGGCATTATTTTGTTGAATATTTGTAAATACTTTGAGAGAAGGGTGGCCTGGAATAAAGTCCCCATTATTTGATTTCAATTAGGAAGAATCGCCTTTGTCTGAAATTGGACTAACATTAATGAGTGCAGAGTCTTCTGAATATTTTAAAGGATCTACAGCCTCCTGTCGACGTTTCTTTCTTGAATAATTTTCTGGAAAAAAGAAGAAAAAAACGGGTTTTTTCGCGTCAGATGAAAGGGCGAACTAACAATAAAAGGCTTTTATATGAGTCGGAGGGAGGTTCTAATTCCGCATAAATTACCTCTTTGGATTTTTCTATAGGGACTTTTGCTTGATTAAGAAAATAATAATAAAGGCGTGTGGCAGAAGAGGTGTCATAATCCCTAACCAGTCACCGAATAATTCCTAATTACATCTTGTCGGGGTGACTTGGGGTGTAAAGCAGAGGGTTGGTTTTAATCAGGGGTGAGATGGAGGTGATAATTGGGTGGAGAGGGCTGACCTGGGATTATCCTGCTAACGACGACGAAGCTGGCCGCTAATGGTGAACAGGTTGTCCGCCTCACGACGTGGGACAGCATTATAGACACCTGCAAGCCCCACGTGTGCTCTGCGGCCTACGTGACTGTGCGGCAACATTGTTATTTGTGCTGCGAGCATTGTAAAGTAAAGCCCTCAGAGCGGCTCAGTGATTCCAAGCATCATCTCCAACACACCAGTTCAGTAGAGACCTGCAAGACACCAGGACATGGAGAATAGAACCTTAGCACTGTAGATAATGCGACACTAATGAGTCATATTTAAAAACTTTTGTAAAGACCTTAAACCACAACAAATGTCTTTCCAGACTGTATTTTTTACAAAATCTATATGAAATGATATATATCGGATACGCTGAAAGAAATTACTGGAATATCACTGGAAAAATTGAAATTTCATAAAATGGCTTGTTTCTAAGGATGTTCTGATAAAGAGTAATAGCAATACTAAGAGCATAATTTTTATATTAATTTATTGATGACCAATTGATGAGAGTCACATTGGCTCTATATTTACTTACTATATCGTGTTAATACACAAAAAAGTGTTTATGTTTTCTGTTTAAATAAACTTGAACGATATAATTGGAAATTTAGTCTCCAATAATATTTAAACAGTTTCATCCTAAATTATGATACCATTTTTCTAATTGAACTTTTAAAGATCCAATAATATCTAATTTGATGTTTCATAGTGTAGTGATTTATTTATTCGAATAGAGGAAAATGTATACTGCAGTTTAAAATACTTGTTAGAAAGACACAAGCTTCAGAGTTTCGTTTACAATGACCATAAGGTTTGAAATTGAATAGCATACTGCTATAGGCTAAGACGAAATACACTCCTGTTTATTAAACCTACATTATAACACATTTAGCATGCACTATTTTCAATCATAAAATTCATATGATTCCTATTTCACACATGTTATTCTCACTTTAGCATTTAGCCTAAATTTTCCATGAATTCAATGTTTTACTATATTTCCATATTATTTAAAAAAGTCCTAATAATAAAAACTTATCCACTTTGATGACATTGAAAACAAAGTTTTAAATGTTGTTTGATCGATTTTTTCTTGAGCATAAATAAGCAGGATTCTTTAATTTGAAGGATGCTTTATAACTCTCCTGTTTTAATTTATTTGTAAAAGTATGATATTACTGTATTGCATCCGGGGCCAGGACAGCCCAGTAGTAACGTACTCATCTCTACCTGTGGACTGGTAGATCCGGGGATGAGCCCTCGATTTATTCACTCCAGAGGTGAGTGAGCAACAGAGGTGAACCTGAGCAACTCGCCCCTTGAGGAGAGGATGTTAGGCCGTCGGTCCCGAGTCTGTACGATGTCAAGTACCCATGCTGTAAAATATATATAAGATAAGAGTGTATGGTTTGTATAATGCAATAAATGGTTATTATTATTATACAATATGTATTATGAATCCATCATAAAATTCTTATGGAGATTAATTACTTAAAATGAAAGTTATCATTTTTTAGTTTACATTGGTACTAAACTCATAGATCCAGGAATATCAAAATAAGCAAATACTAATAGTATTTAGAAATAAATACTAATCGTATAATTATGATAAATATTTCAGAATTAATGAATGACATTTTAAAATATTCTCATTGATGAGGAATATTTAACTTCTTCTCTTGTATTTGTTTAATGAAACAAATTTGACCATAGAACAAATTTGTTGAATTTGTACTAAGATCAAATCAAATAACCTTTGATATTTTATGCATAGATGAACATTTTGTTTAATAATAAAGAAATTATGAATCTTTAGTCAGAGCTTTTATATCTTCCATTACCTCATAAAGGCTGCTAGTGGGGTTTATTGTTATTTGGTTGTTTATGGTTAAAGCAAGCGACCATACTCGATATATTCGAAGTTTTGATTTACTCAAAATTTCCCTTTATATTTATACTCAATGTGCAATAAATATTATATTATTATATTATATTTAATATTATTATTGAAACCACATATACAATATTCAATCTTGTAATAACGGTTTTTATGGAATAATATCATGAAAGAATTATCTAAAAGATATTAATATTCTGTTATGGTAATTTCAAATAGAAAAGTTGGAACCATAAGGTTTTAGTACTACATTGATACTGATTATATTATACGATAACAAGATTTCACAATGAACACTTGAAATAATAATCAACGTCCAAACCACAATAAAAACTGAGAAAACTACTAAGATCATTCGGCCGTAACAAGCGGTCTTCATTAGAGGCAAGTCTGAGCTCAGTTGGGATTTAACTCTGGCAAAGTCTCAGTTGAGATTTGACTCTGACGAAGACCGCTTGGGTCGAAAGAAATTATTGTCTTTTTTCCCATTTTTTATTGTTGTTTGAACATTGATTATTTTATATATATCTTCTTTTTAAAAAAAATGGGTTTATTATACTTCAGAAACAATATTCTTCAGTTAGTAACTTAGTTTAAAGTAAGATGTATTATTCCTTAAAATTATTAGTTTCTGATGCACCACACACAGGGAGTGTTTGGGAAGCATAAACCTCAGAAAATGTTGGGCGCAGTGGATTGAAAAACACAAGTTACAGTGAAACAGGACAGTGGTTTAAGCAGCATAGATTTCAGAACTGGTTTACAAAGCCAGGAAAGTTTATCAGGTATCAATCCAGAGGATTATAAGTTATGCTAGGAGAAGCCATTTGGAAAACACGGACTGCAGAGAGAGTGAGAAGGAAGCAGTGGCACAAGCGAGAGGTCAATTTGATTGAATCAGCTGTGGCGACTCAGCGAGACCAATTCATCAAGCGTGTCCATTACTCCAGTTGTACAAGATTGGATACAGGTTCGTTAGAGTGTATCCTGGCACGAGACTACCACTACGTCACTGCTCTTCTTTTCACTTCTCGCGTTACTTGTTTGACACCCACCGGATCTTAAAAGTTTAATCAAACTCTTCAGTCATTTTCAATAAACCTTTTGACAGTCTTGTAAAAGCTTCGATAGATGAACATGTAATTTACAGTATATCACTTCTATCATCAGCCTCAACAAATGCCTATTATGTAAATAAATGAAATCATCAATTCATTCACAGATGAAAACTTGCTAAAAAATTTTTATACAAAGTGTGAAAAACACTTTCTACAATATTATGCCCAATTAATTTATTTTAAAACCGTCATATCACTCTCTCGGTTATAACGAACCATCGACTCTCTTCCTAATCTATCACGGTTATAGTTTTTTTTTGTAATGCTAATAATAGAAGTAATATTTATGTAATCCTTTTAAAGTGTAATGGTATTCATAAACACTCTAACAAATTTGTCATGATGAATATTATACATAAATTAGATGTATATGTATTACTCAGTTGGTCGAGGGAACCCTTTTTTTTCATAAATCATGGAAATTCGGTTTTCATTTAATTTGTAATTAGTATAAAGAAAATTTTGATAAGTATATGAAATGATTATACAGGCAAACACACAATCACATATTTTTTCTTTGTACTAATTACAAATTAAATTAAAACCAAATTTCCATGATTTATGAAAAAAAAGGGGGTTCCCACGGCCAACTGAGTAATACATTTGCATCTAATTTATGAATAATATTCATCATGACAAATATGTTAGAGTGTTTATGAACACCACTACACCATAGAAGAGTTAAGTAATCTTTGCCTCTATTATAAACATTATAAAAAAAAACTATAAAACGTCATAGTCTAGGAAAAGAATTGATGCCTCTTTATAACAGAGAGAGAGAGAGAGAGAGATATTACGGCTTACTGTTTTAAAATTAATTAGGCATAATATTGCGAAAAGTGTTTTTCACACTTTCTACAAAAATCTTGTAGAGGATAAACATTCAGATATCAAAGTCAGAAAAATATGATTGAAATGCTATTATAATAATTGTTTATTTTGTAATATAATATAGAATATAATTAAATTTATTTAATTTAAAAAATATATAAAAATTCTTTATTTAAAGTAAATCAATTCATAGACATTCATTAACAAGGTTCCTACAAACATGAAATTTTATTTATTTAGAAATTATATTATCAACTACGAGTTCTGAGAAGAGTAATTTACAGTTAAACAAGTTTAATTGGATGATTTAATTGAATGATTAGTACTGATGAAATAAATTTGTCAGAAGAAGTCTTATCTTTCTATTAAAATATAAATTTGCGTCAAACAGAATAAATAATAACAACTATCAATAGTATAACTTACATTTGCAGTAAGTAATAAATAGGGTCCAGGTTAGCTCAGTGGTTAACGTACTCACCTCTGGGCTGGTAGTCCGGAGTTCGATCCCCACCTTGCTCTCGATTTATTCACTAGGAGTTGAAATAAATCTGAGTACGTCATCCCTCGGAGAGGACGTTATGCCGTCGGTCCCGAGCCTATACGATATCAGGTACTACTCGTTAAAGGTCCTTACTCTAAAATATACTTGAGTTAGGCAAAATTTAGGGCTCCCAATGTATGTAGAGTCTGTAAAATCACCGATCAAGCAAAAAGCCGGTAAACGGCTGACGTTATCACCCACTAGGAGATTAGATTAAACAATAAAAAAAAATAATAATAAAATAAAACGATCACATGTGAAAAATCAGTATTTTTCAAAAATACCGGTAATTGAATAAAATATATCAAGTAGCTTCACCTTTAATAGTAGATTGTACACTTTAGACTCAGTGATATCCCCAGCAATGGGACTACTAAGAGGTTTACCACGTCAACCAGATAGATTCATTAGTTCTGCCCCCATTGTTCACCCGTCCCTTTCAAACCTTTTCCCTACCTGTTACTCCTTTTTAAATATCTCTTTTACAAAACCTTCTTCCTTAATCTACCCACACTCTACTATTTAAATAACCCTTCCTCCATTCAATTTCAAAATCATACGAGAAGTTCCTGTCAAAAATACCGAAGTCCAACATTACCAATTGTAACTACCAAATAGTGATTGAAAACTCCTAAATGATGATCAAGCTGTACTTCTTACAAACTAAAAATTAATGTAAATCAGGCTTTTACTCTCTATTTCGAAATAACTTCTAAATTGTTACAACTATTTTGGTACTAAAAAATATAATATATATTTCATGAATTCGGTGTTATATAAAAACTTTTATTACACTATAAGGACTTCTATTAAGCTCCGCCAGCATCCCCATGTCCTATATTTTTACTTCAATCTTTTTAAAATATCAACATAAATAATGTATTGGAAGTCATCACATTTCATAATGTACATAGCATAATAGTGAATAACTAATTATCAATTGAAACAAATGATAACAAGTTATGAGTTTGAAATATTTTCTTGAGATAATTTAAAAAAAAGAACTAAAAGTATTTAAAATTAGATGTAAACTATCTCTAATATATCTATAGATATATTATAATATAATGTATATAATTATATTATATTACAATTAAAAGAAACGGTCCAGCGAACTTTTTGAAATAAAATTAATTCAAAACGAAGGAAACACACAGAAAGACACAGACATAACTCACATCGATATTTTCGACCATCGTCGTCATCAGGAGGTGTGAAGAGCGAAGAGCGAAGAGTCCTGCAGGAAGACAGGGTACTGGCTGCGGTCTCCGAGTTCAGTCGCTGCCCTGTCTTCCTGCGGGACTCTTCGCTCTTCACACCTCCTGATGACGACGATGGTCGAAATATCGATGTGAGTTATGTCTGTGTCTTTCTGCGGTGTTTCCTTCGTTTTGAATTTATTATATTATATTATTCATAATGTAAATATAATATATCTATAAATATATAGTGTGAATAAATCTTACGTATCCATAAATATATACTTCTCTGTACATATATTTCTCATTCCTATGTAATTCGAAATTGATTTATTAATAATGTTGATGAAATTTTACATATTAATTCTCTGTAAAGGTTTTCGGTCAAATTGATTATAACCGAAAAATGAGGACATATCATGCTTTTACCAGCCTTTTATCTATATTTTGATACAATAGATTTTTAACAATAATTATCAAGAAACAATTGACAGAGCACATATTTACAACTTTAAATTCTTGAATTTCCGAATGAGTTTAATCAGAGGTGAAGTAATACTACAGATGACTAAGAGGGTGTCCATTTTAAAATTCTTGCTGCTGATTTCTTTATTTCAATCTATTCATAAGGTTTAGCTCTAAGATCCTTATGCAAAAGGTTCTCTACTGTTTCCATACATTTTCAAAAACAAATTGATTTATATAAAATCTATAGAAGGTTTAATTTAAGAGGTTGATTTAAAGTTTAAATTCTCTGAAACTCATTGGCATATGGAGGTAAGTGTTGTTTATTGCCAACTTAAGTTATTTCCATACATGTGTAGTTAAGAAGAAAAAGGAGAACAAGTGCGTGTAAGTTGGGGTGAGACAGAGTGAATGAAGGTAATAACAGTGATTAGAGGAACTGGCCGAGCGACTTAATTGATGACCCACCCTGCCATTGGGGGTAATCTTTGGGAAAGGCTGGCTTAGGTCGAGAGCAGCGTGCAAACCGGTTTCCTAGTGTCACACTTAGTACAAATAGAACTTGATAAATACATTAAAACAACATATTCAATTTAAAACTGCACATCAAAAACGCAATAGCAGCCATTAATTTTTTTTTATAACTAACAAATTATGCTGTAGTAGGGTAAAATGATCATTTAAAGTATATGTATGCATGATTGACAACGATAATATCAAACAACTGGGTTAATTATACATGAAAACCTGTAACATGAGTCATGATCAATAAAATTTGTCATAATTAAGTTAAAAAAACGTAAATCTTTTCACAAGTATTTGGCATTATACTACTCAAGGAAGACTTCTTTGAGTCCTTTCCGAGGAAAAGCACAAACAAGATTAGTCCATCCATTACAGAGCGAACAGTGTAATTTATTCCACTTTCTTTAGATAAACATTTGAACTAGTACAGTTACAGTGTTCACATACTGTAACTGTAACTTGCAACAGTTTCAACTCACTCAAAACATCTTCAGTAAAATTAAGTAGGAAGGATATTTTTTGTAAATATATCTTGTTCTAAAGCAACTTAAGGTAGATTTATCACACTTTTTTAAAAACAATTTTATATTAAAAATGAAACTTTCTCTCTCTCTCTCTCTCTTTCTCTCTCTCTCTCTCTCTATATATATATAAAAAGATTCACATAAACACGTGAAACAACTGAGTTGGGTTTTTGACTCTGACGAAGACCGCTTGTTACGGTTGAAAGATCTTAGTCTTGTTTTCCCATTTCTTATTGTGGTTTGATCATTGATATATATATATATAGTTCACACAGGAACGAGAAAAACAAATAAAGACACACACAAAAGACTCACAACGATATTTCGACAGTCGTCGTCATCGGGCAGAAGTAGTCCCTTTGAGTAGCTGAAGCTAACTGAGAGTATAATATATATATATATATATATACAACTCAAAATTCGAAAAAAATGATCCAAACTGGATGCAATTCAGCTCAAAAACGAAGAAAAGCGACACACAGAGAAAGAGACACACTTACAAACTCAAATTTTCGGATGATCCCTCTTCAGGAGAAAATAGAAAAGGCAACCAAGCACGCCGGAAACACAACGACAGGAAACCGTTGCCGGGTTTATACATTAACAACCACAATTCTATTGCTTTTCGGTAAAACTCCAGTTTAAACAAGCGCTGAACTTATTTATAATGAATTAAATCAATGCTATATTCTTTCATAGTTCTTATATTAATTAGTGCAGTTGAAAATATAAACTAAATTTACTATATAAATTTGAGATATATGCTAAAGGTTGATAGATTGACTGCAGTTTCTATTTATTCTGAAGATGACTATAGACGATGCGTTGTTTAGGTACAATATATTTATTTAGTCAAACATGAATCCAACAATTGTTTTATATTGCAGAAGGTATGCTTCATTACTGATTACAAGTAAAGAGGGTTGCAGGACTGCATCGATATTATCAAATACTATTATTAGCTAATTCAGTTGGCCATCAGGGAGAGTGAGTAATCTATGTAAGGATTGGTGAGACTTGTAGGAGGTGAGGGGTTGGTGGGTGGCATATGTCACGTTTCCAAGTGCCAAGTGACCGGAGAGCGGAGACGAGCGTTGTAAGCAGAGATTCGCGGCAGAGCCAGTTAATGTGGTCCGTCAGGCCGATTTGTACTCGGCGGGGGACAGTCATCAAGCGCGCAGGTGGTTAATGATACACCGAGCTCCTCTTGCCTCCATCTCCTTTTCGCCCCCTTGTCCACCACTCGGCCCACTCTCTCGCGCCCAATAACAACGCTTTTTTTCGCTCCGCCCCACCAGGCTACATGTTATTAAACATTCAATTGTGTTCAGTCCTATTGTACAGCTTTCCCCCAACAACTTACAGTTTATGTGAACCTTGAAATAAAACTACCATCTTAGAGAGCACACTCCTCGACCGTTACCCAGCTCTTCTACCATTAAAACCCTGCATGCATAATTCAGCCTTATTAATTCTTTTTTTTGCATTAATATATTAGTGTTTACTCTTTCTGATTATTGAGTCAACAGAAAATGTTTTCAAATTATAATGCTTCCCCATAAAGTGTTCCATGTTCAGAAAAAATAAATACTAATTCATACATAAACCATTTATTTTACAAAGAGACACCAGGAATGAACAATATATATTATTAACGAGATAATATTCTATTAAAACGCTTAAAACAAAGAGAGAAAATTAATAAAAGGCAAAATGAATTACCCATATAGAGATAATAAATAAATATATGTATAATATACTACACATGCATTTATAAATCGAACATATATGTACATAAGATACACTTATATACATTGTCAGTTGCCTTCAACAAGGTGCATTCATAAAACAGCAACAGCTTGAAACGTGCAGGCCAAATGCACATTCACGAAATGCACATGCATACGAAAGGAAAGATACCAAGATCGAGAACAGCAGTAAACAAATTGTGAATACATCTGGTAAAGTAACTTTGAATTAAGTATAATGAAATGTCACTTTGATGAAATGGAAATATATATAAACTACATTGACATAAAAACACACAGAAATGGAAAAGAAACTTACGACTACCTTCCTAATGACGAGGCCATCGAAATATAGTAGTGAGTTTCTGTTTTATTCCAGTGTGTCCTTTATGTCAATGTAGTTTATTTAGTTCTTGTAATCGTTTCATTCAATTGGATATATATATGAACAAACCACCCTATAAAATGGCAAAAAAAAAACAACGATCTTTCAACCGTAACAAGCAGTCTTCGTCAGAGTCAAAATCCCAACTGACTCAGTTGGGTTATTGACTCTAACGAAAACCGCTTGATACGATTGAAAGATCATAGCCTTCTTTTCCCATTTTATATTGTGATTTGATCATTGATTGTTATTTCAAGTGCTATGTGAAATCTTGTATGTATATAATTCTATATGTACGTTTTGGAAGCAGTCCTTTTTTAAGACATATATTATGGAAAAATATTAAACCTACCCGACACCTGTTTCTGATCAAGCTTCTCAATTTACCTAAATAACACTCGTCTAAACGGACTATAACACAGTAGTTTAGGACTATTGAGAAGCTTATTAAGAAACATGTTTCACGTATCAGTGTTATTTTCAATATTTTTATATAAATATATGTATATAAACGTATAAACAACAGTAAGAAGCTGAAAAAAGTGATTAATTTGTTACTTTAATCAGAGTCCAACTCCGATAAATATCAATCAGGTGTTTTACATGAAAGATATTAGTCTCAATTTGAATGCTTACTGTGGCTTAGGCTGTGATTATTATGACACACGTATACTTTCAAATCTTGTTATATATGCAAAAATATTACATTAAACATAAGTGACGCTAATATGCCTTTAACATATATTATTAAGTTTAATATATTTCGATTACTTCTAGTTAAGTCTTGACCAAACATAAAACAAGGAAGAAATTAAAGAATCAAAGCATCACTCATGTTTTCAAGGCTGTAAAATCGTGAATCCCTTAAGTGGTAAGATGGGCTACATTTTACGACATCCAGCTTATCGTCCCAGTCAATTAGATATTATCTTGGTCTAATGTTAGTTTAGTTCCGTTACAATTAACGGTTATGTCTAGCCCGTTCAGTTCTATAGTTGTACGTTTCATAATAAAATTATTATATGCTATCTCTTTGTTGCCTTTTAGTTAGTGAGATTATTGAATTGACTGCTTCGTTGATATGAAAAATTCACCATTTAAAAAAAATACACCATTTATGGGTGAAAACAAATATGTAAAAATATATGTTTCACTAAGAAATGTTTGGGGTAGTAATGGAGTGATTAGGCGCCACCAATAGCCTCTAACACTCAACTCCGACTTTCGGCTTCCACTATGGCTACCCTGTTAATCTGCTATATGCAGTGACAAACAAAAGAGGAGGAGAAGGTGATCAGGGGCTGGGCCTGACCACCTCCGTTTCAAATCCTTCCTAATGCCCAAATCCCCTCCTTTTACCTCAGCCCCAATCTAAGGTGTTATGTGATCCGTGCCGAAGGATGGTTGATACAGAGGTTACCGTATTATGAACGGCGCCTCAAGGGTACCAAGCGACCACCTTGAGTAAATAGCCTTACTCCGGTATGCGGTGCTCTGCAGGAGCGGACAAAATACCACCGATAGAGCTTCAGGGATTTTCCTCTGTAAGGAGGAGAAAGTCCGGAGACTATCTTCCGGAAGCGCAGAAGGTCCAAAAGCGCTAGTTTTTTTTTAAAGACGCAGTTATATTGTCACTCTCAAATAATAATAAAGAAATATTTGATGGTAGTTGTTGAATGGATCCAGTCTCTATTCATATAAACGCAACCTTCATGAGTAATAATATTCATAAAAATTAAATAGCTTGTCATAAATAAATTATAATTCATTTGATCATATGATTGCTCGTAAATCTATCAATTAATGATTCCATTAAGAACAGACAAATAGTACCGAATAGTATCAAACAAGATAAATAAAGAATTAGAAAGGTATGCTTTCCTGGACCAGTCCAGTAATTTTAATTATTCCATGAACGATTAATATTCCGTTCATTTTTATGGACAACTTTACTGGATCAGTCCATGAACGTTTAATATTCCGTTCATGGACTGATCCAGTAAAGTTTCCCATAAAAGTGTTTATTGACATAATGTATAGAATTCATTAAATAGATTTAGACTAGATGCATTGCTCTAAACAGAGTCATCAACAGGTAGTTTCATAAGGTAATTCATATAGTCAATTAATAATATATCAATGGTCCTGCCTATACTATATTCACAAAGATTTTGACATGTTTCTTTTGCTCTTTGTGAGTTTATAAAATGCTTTAGTCAGTTTCAAAGGTTTCCTGTTTATTATATTTTGTTATCATAATATTATCATAAAGAGTGAAGAATACTAAATCACTTATATATGAATTGTATTACTTCTTTATGAGAATCTAGTTATATGAGAAATTTCAGAGTATTTGTAGAGAAGAAAATTGTTTACATTCAATTTTGCTGTAATTTAAGATTAACAAATTTAATAAAAAAAATCTAAAGAGGGCTACACTCAACTTTACTATAAGCAACGATAATACCAAACTCGTTGACAACCAATTGCATTTTTGTTTTTATTTGAATGTGGCTATATAAATATAATAATCAGTTGCGTATCATATGTTTACATGAGGCTGTAATCATTTTATGAGCAAAACAATCTTGAAATCATTTATCAATCTGACATGTTATTAAAATTATTCATCTTAGGGACTAAATCTCTTCGAACAGAGGTCATTTGTGTTAACTTCGACACTTCCTATAAAATAATTTACGTAGGTGTTGTATCTAGTCAACTTATAAGTTAAACTATTAATATTCCCTTCTATTATTTTGTTTAATTCTTCATTTCCCATAGATGTCATTCCATTTTGCAAAATGAACATTAAATTAATCATTTGTTGTATAATCGTTAAATGGGAGATGCAGCAGTCTTTGAATATGGTATGGTTGTGCTTTGAGACAGTCTTTCAATCCTAGAGGTAGTACAAATAGTGATTGATTCAGCTAGCCTAACACAAGCTTGTTATTGTACATCACGAAACCAATAAATATGGTATCATTAGTTTTACCACAGCTGTTGAATACTTTGGTGAAGTCAAAGAGAAGATTTTGCGTAAAAACTTCATTCCTTACTAAATAAACTCTTACAGCATAACAGTACTTTCGTTCCCTTTGCCAGTGTTGCATGGCATTTCCAATTTAATCTTTGCTCTGAGGAACCTCCTGAGTATATCTGTAACTTTTATAGTTCCACGTTTAATCTTTTTTCTTTAACCCAGATTTATTGATTTATACATTTCTCTTTTAACCATCTTTCAATAATTTGTGGACAGCATGTTCCATCGTCTGAAAGGCAATACCATAATTCATTACTCTTCTTCTACTAAAAGGCCTTTGCGTACCCTTGCATATCATAACAATCCCTATGTAGAGTATTCAGCAGGTTATCGACAGCTAATCATTAGATTAGTAGTGAAATCACACCTTCCTGAGAACATTTTTGATTCTTCACAACTGTGGTAGATCTAAAGCATCAAGGTTGACGTCCTAGTCAAAAGTATCCTCTCTACAGAAAAAAGAGGCACTTAGAAGAAGGGAATGACTAATTCTAAATTCAAGGATGCCTTTCGTAAGGCAATGGCCTAACCTGAGGTAATGTGTGAAACAGTGCCAGGCTAGTGTCCAAGAAGAAAAGGGGTTCTTTTAGTTGGTAGTCTGGTTTACTGGGAGCCCAGCACAATGTGCGTAAATGCATTTCACCTCCTTACCAAAAAAAAAGTATCAAAATGTTTTTATTTTGTCAGAAAAATTTAACAAAAAATATCAAATCAATAAAATAGTGATAGTCACGTTAAGTTAAAACAAAATAAGCAAGGTTGAGCGTAGACCTCAAGTACTCAATTGGTATTTGCAGATATGGTTGGGATAAACAAAAAGAAAACTTAGTGGTCACTTACTGGAGACACTTTACAACATGGTTTCTACATTGCTAATATATCGTAAGAGAAGTCTAATGGGATCATTCTGTTTTAAGGTTATCACACTCGATGGTTAAAGGGAACTTTTACTGGTCAGATGATAATGGATGTGCGGCAGCCTACTAGGAAATACATTTTTATAATAATTTATGATCTGCAGCCCTTATAATTAAATGGGATGTTTACAATGATTTTATGGAGTATACAGTAGGTACAGGGGTATCCTATTAAAAATATTTGGATTGTAGTTTTAGGGGGTTTGTAGAACTACAATGTTTTAAGACACACAAGTCTAAGAATGCTCAAAGCAAAACTAACAATCAAATTTTTAAAAGAACTAAAACAACAGAAAATAAAAATATCGAATAATCTGAATATAAAACACATGAGACGAAATTAACAACTTACTTTGATTGCAGCTATGGCATGGTCAGGTGCGGAGTACAGTTTAATCCAAGTTTCTTGAAGAGTTCTCCAAAACTGCTTGACACGGTCTGGTTTGTATATTTCCATTATGTCAAGACCAGGGTTGAATAGAGTAAGAAATTACTAAAAACAAACCAAAACATAACAATTAGTGTCACAAAATATGAGTAAATGTCTTTTTTTAAAATTAAGTGAAATTTCTATTAAGTTCATCACCTGCATCTCGAATAGAAGTCTCTTCTAACTCTCAATTATTAACAATATTATACAGTACTCAGAACCATTCTCATCAGTTAAAAC
This sequence comes from Hermatobates lingyangjiaoensis, assembly GCA_026182355.1. Lineage (NCBI taxonomy): Eukaryota > Metazoa > Arthropoda > Insecta > Hemiptera > Hermatobatidae > Hermatobates > Hermatobates lingyangjiaoensis. The sequence continues at coordinate 1,624,994 of JAPFBL010000014.1, read as the reverse complement.
CAACAGTATCTCAATCACTAATAAACAATCTTAAACTCAATCACTAAACAAACTGCTGCGAAAGGGGCTATCTCTGCATACTTTTACTTGCATTTCATATATCAACGCAGAGAAGGTTAGCCGGACATAAAAACAAACTTGACTTTTTTCCCCAGTGATTGGAAAGAGAGATTGCGATCTAGGCCAAAAAAAAAAGCCTTATTCCCTAGTTCTAACTACAGCTAGGTTTCCGTTGGACTCCAACTCATAGCTTCTGACATACTGCCTTTTTTTTATCAATACAATGAATAAATATAACTGTTTATTAACACCGTATTATCTGTTGTATGAATAATAAGTAAATTATTTACCTAGCAATTTTAAATGTTCAAATATAACCTCTCCCACATTTTATAAAATGTCTTGTGAATAAGACAGACGAAGCTCATCACCATTTGTTTGACAAATGTATATCCCTTCAACATGAAACATTGAAAGCTCCGTTTTAAAGAATTTTCGGGTTATTTATAGAATTTCCTCCCCGGAAATGCTAGGGGGAGATTAAACGATTGCGTCTTGTCAGGTAGGAAATTCTACAGACGAGTATTTTTTACAGTGAAATATTACCATCTTATGCATGATATGTACATCATATGGCAATACTAATTTGTAGTTTTCAAATTTTAATACAAAATATGTTGGACGTTGCACTATTTTTGAAGTATGTTTGTTAAAGACGCATATACCTCATTCATGTATCATAATATATGATCACAACATCCATGATCTTTTCTCTTAAACTTTTTAAGAATCAGGTCCAGTAATGCTGAAGGACCTTATATAATATTTGTATTTTATATTTTTAAAATATATTTTGCACATGTTTTATCTTAGATAAGATTTAATTGTAACATCTAGCTATAGCTTTACGGTTAAAATATATGAATCCTTTGAAGGTTGTGACACTTCAGAAGAATATAACATTTGAAGTAAAATTAAATACTACAGGCAATTTAAATGAACAAGGTTGGTGCATACTATTAGAGGTCTGTTTATTAAAAACTGAATTACATTTTCAGATATTTAAACTTACCGGTAGTTGAGGACTTCCGACGCCATTAAGTACCGGCAGAGACGTTGAAAGTCGATCTTGTCGTAACTCGAACCACACATATCTAAAAGCGCTTTTGGGTTGATTATAGACTGACGTCCAGCATACAGTATTGCAAAATCTTCGATAGGCTGCTATTATGAGTACTCATACTATTTGTATTTGCTGTAAAATCTTGATTATATCTTCTCCAGTACACTCCAGTAAGCTATATAAGAGACTAAAATTGAAACTGTTGTGTAAATCTAGATTTAAGGATAGAAAAACACATACCATTTCAACAATTTTAAATAAATAACGGTTTAATAGAAACAAAAATGTAATTACACCTTTTTATATCCTGAAAAGCTTTTCTATTCCAATACATAATATTTATGTAATGCTAATGTAGTGCCAATCAGTTATTATGTGGTATTTACTCATTGTAGGGTAAAAATCTAATGAAATGGTCTCCACATATAAAAATTTAATGATATAAACAACGCGTTTCGAACACTACTTGTTCGAAACGCGTTTTTTATATCATTAAATTTTTATATGTGGAGACCATTTCATTAGATTTTTACCCTACAATTTATGTAATGGACTGAAGTAGAAAGAGTTCTGTAAATGTAAACTTAAACATAATAAAACACATACTAACTCAACAACTATAGCTTATTACATGCAGTTTAGTAAAAATGTGAATGTAATCACATCTATTTATATAGCCGAAAAGCGATTTACCCCAAAACATAAATTTCATATGAGACTAAAATAGAAATATTTTTGTGGTTCTAACTTAAGGATAATAAAACACATACCTATTCAACAACTATACCTTAATATACATCGTTAAATTAAAATAAGACTGCAATCATACATTTCGATAAACCTTAAAGAATTTCTACCCCGAAAACATATACGTTATACGGGACTAAAATAGAAATTGTAAGTAACACTAAATTTAAAAATAATAAAACACTTACATCTGCAACAACTGTACTTTAATATACATATATAGTAGAATTAAAATAAGGATGCAATCATAACTTTTCGTGACCTGAAAAGCGTTTATATCCCTAATATAATTAGTTATATATGAGATTATTATTAAAACAGTTATGTAAATCTAAACTTAACGATAGAAAAACAAATATTTAATATATACAGTATACTTAGAATATCATACACACCTGTTTATATCTCAATGTATATGACACATATGAAGGACTAAAATAGAAATTATAACTGTAAATTAAAAGATAATAAAACACATACCTATTCAACAACTATAACTTAATTTATATAGTAAAATTGAAGCAATATCATCATACTTTTTGAAATACCTGAAAATCATTTCTACCCTGGAAAATTTAAGTCATATAAGAGACGAAAATAGAAATAGTTCTGTAAATATAAACTTAATGATAATAAAACACAACTATTTAATAATTATTTTTTAATATACATAGTAAAATTAAAACAAGTATGTAGTCATACTTATTGATGCACCTGAAAAGTGTTTCTACCCCTATAACATATAAGTTAAATGAGAAACTAAAATTAAAGCAGTTATATAAATCTCGGAATAAGGTTAGAAAAGCACGTACATATTCAACAAGTATAACTTAATACGTACAACATTCTTACAAAAACAATGAAATCACACCTTTTTATACCCCAAAACATATAAGTTAAATGAGAAATAAAAATAGAAATAGTTATATAAATTTGGACTTAAAAATAATAAAACACATACGTATTCAACAACTATATCAAAATATACACAATAAAATTAAAATAAGATGTACTCAGACCTCTTTACTTACTTCAAAATATTTTTAATCTTGAAAGCATATAAATTGTAAGAAGACTTACAATATAGATACAGTTAAATAAATCTAGGCTTTATGATAGAAAACAAACACCTATTCAATAACTGTAACTTAATATGCATAGTAAATTATTGTAAATATGAAAACATACCCTGAAAGTCGTGAAAAGCGTTTCTACTCCAAAATATATGCTTTGTATGTGAAACTAAAATAGAAGCAGTTATGCAATTCTAAATGTAAATCTAATAAATATAAAGATAATAACACATATTTATTCAAAAATGGTATAATAGACACTAATATACTCAATAAAATTAAAATAATAATGTAATCACATCTTTTTATACACCTGAAAATCGTTTATATTTCAAAACATATAAGTTATATGAGAGATAAAAATAAAAATGTAAATATCAACTTAATGTCGATAAAACAATTTTTTATTTAAAAACTATAACTTAATATATAGTGTAAAGTTAAAAGAAAATACAATTGCAACTCTTTATTTACCTAAAAATTGTTTCAATCTCAAACCATATGAGTTGTATAGGAGAGTTGACTAGAAATACGATATTTCTATTGAAGAACACTCATAATTGGTTTATACCTAAAATTGTATGAGTAATATAGAGAGTAGAAGAGTTTATTATTTATATAAACATAGATTTGACATCATAAAACACCTACTCTATTTTATGACTGTAAGTTACTTCGCTCAGTACAATTACAATATGAATGCAATCATTATTCTTCATATACCTTAAAAGGATTTCTACCCCTCAAACCATATATGTTACATGAGGGAGTACAACAGCAAAATTATGTAAATTTAGGTTTAAATATTATATAACATATATTCCTTTAAACTACTTTAAATTAGTTTAAACATTTATAAAAATGTTTAGTCATATTAAAATGTACGTATTTTTACACGATATTTTACCCTTAACATACTAAATTATATTACACAGTAGACCTGAGTTATAATATTTGATATTTAAAAACATTTTTGTACCTTCATGAGGCATTTTGTATACATGTCACAGTAGGCTTGAAATACCTCAACAGATTGCCGGCTCCCGATGATAAAGGTCTGATTACTAATCACCATTCAGACTGTACTGCTACAGTATTAGGTGATTTCATGTTTGTAGCCTTTTATCATGTTTTATGGCAGTGGTTCTAAAACTGTTTGAAGTCGAGGAGCTCTTAAATCTACAAATAGTTGAAGTATACGAATCTTAGAGAATTTTTATTTCTAAGTCAAATACTATAAGAAAAAAATAACACTTAGAAAAATTACCTCCGTTTATTTATTCTTTTGCTCAGAGAATATGAACTTGATGTACTTCAGCGTCTTCTTCACTATAGCGTTTGGGACCACAGGTATGTTTGATAGGGATAGGGGGCTCGCATTTCTTTTTGATACTTCGAACACTTTATTATGCTTCACCTATTTTGACTAAGGAATAATTTTGTACTAAACAATATATGTTTTCTTAGCGTGGTGAAGAGATTTTATCTCGCCATTGGTAAAACAAATTCAGTGGTTATAGCCACTGAAGATATAACCTCTTTGCAGTGAGTAGCTCTTTTTTAGAAGAATATTACTCTTACTTATCGCTTATAATAACGATACATTCACAAAAGGACATATAATGCAAAAGATGAGATATGGTGACTCGTTGTTTTGACTGGATATATTATTTTGAATCACTCAAGCACCCTAGAAATCCTATATACACCCTTTGAGAATCACTGTTATTGAGCCCTAACAGGTCATGTTGGTCTGGGAAGAACAGTGTGGATGTGAGAGGGTTTGGAACAGTCTGTGAGGTTGACATGTTCGCTTAATCTCCAATCCGCTTACACTCGTATCAATATAAATATCCCTTACAGTAAACAACATAATGGAAACCCAAGTAACATTGGGTACTTATAATATATATGACACATAAGCATGCAAGGAAACCATAAACATGCCCACTTACTTGTGTACAGGTATCCTTTCGTCTGTACCTGCAACAGTATACACACATTAATTAATACTAACATAATGATGATGTAAAATAATGTGAACTCTTGGTTAATTATGTTGTGACAAATCAAATAATTCTATTACTTTCTTATGGTAATATATACCAATTGTCAATCAGTGCCTAATAAACGTAAAACCGCCTATGGTAATTATATAACTTGTGCCCTTGATAGGTAATGTAACCTCATACTGACCAACAAAAAAAAAAAATAATACATGTGACAATATAAAATGTAATGTAACAATTAAATTTTACTAAATGCAATATACCACGTACCATCAACATCATCAGAATGAGTTGTCTGTTTATACAAAAATGTATTTATCAAGTTATTTGAATGAATAAATTATATAAATAAAAGAAATATTTATTCATATAAAATAACAACAAAATAAAGGAAATATTCAACAAAGGTATAGGTTAAAATTATAGAATTTTTAATCCCTATTCTTTACCATTATAGAGATTAGTGTTGGAATTATTTATTATTTAAATTAAATCAATGTAAAAGTATCGAATTATTACAGAAGAAAAGCCTAAATTAGTTATTAAGAATGACTAATAGAGAAAGAGAAACAAATGAAGACCATGTACCTAAAATGTTTATATGAATGATTCATTGGAGTTTGGGTGATTTGTATTATACATCAAAAATTATGTAATGTCTTGGAGAAGACGTTAAGCTATCGGTACCGAGCCTGTACGATATCAGGTATTCTTTAAATATCTCTACTCTAAATACACTTGAGTGTATATTTAGGCAAAAGTTAGACTTTCAATCTAGAATCAATCTTCATGCTGTGGTATCACAATATAGGGTTAATGTTCGGCCTATGTGTGTTCCCTTGTGGGACTACCACTGCAACCTAACTTAACCTTCCACTATAGAAAAAAATGAGTAACAATCCAGGTTGGAAAAAGAGTTTTAAAACGAGAGAGCAAAAAAGAAGTTTACCTCTCCTCCCACACTTCTTCAAAACAGTATGTTAAAAAATTATTATTATATAATTATGTTATTATATGTTATTCATATTAAAGCCACCCTCCTGAGCCATTCATAAAAACTACAATTTTCAGAGCGTTCGCTTTAAATTTCTTTTCTTAGTTTCAATACTTTATCAATTATCTACAATTACTTTGTATGATAAAGTATACAATTAAACCTGCACTTAAATGAACTTTACATGAATTAAGAAAGGAAGTTGATTAACTTAATCATGGTTAGTATAATTAAGTGATAACTTAAGAAATAAGAAGAATATTTATAGAAATTACAATGCTAATCAATGATTAATTATTACTCTTGAGACAATTGAATTATATGAATTATGATTAAAATGAACTCTTGAGTTATTTTTCAAACTCTACCTCAATGCAAACAAAACTAACTATTCACAATATTCTATACACTGTTTTAATAATGAACTTAAACAGTTCTGAAGAGAAAATCACTGTGATGATTTTTCCATATTATTGGAGTAAAATACACAAGCTGTATTATTTTATCACAAATGTCATTTTGCACAAAACATTAACACAATATTAATTTCAATAGAAAATAAATTTAGTTTTAAGATACAAGGAAGGGAATGAAAGTCATATAACTTCTCTCTGTGATTATTTGTGAGAATCCACATTCTTACAATGAATAATAATAATCTTTGTTTAATATACAAACATTAAAGAAAGGTTAGGCATTATTTAACTTATTAAACATATTAAACTTGTAAAATTTTAAAATAAATAATGATTGTATAATACATTTGACTGACTTCCATGAAGGAGCAATATAGCATTCTCATAATCGTTTACATAATTAGTAATTATGCACATTTAGAAGTCTCATTTTTGACTACTTAATATAGATATAATATTGCTATACAAAAGGACTGACAATAAACAGAAATTTTGAACAAAAACAATTTGTACATAACATAAAAAAATGGAGTAGTCTTGGCTCAATATTACTCTAAGTAAAAATATTATCAAACTCATTAATAATAAACTTCATTAATTGACTATTGAAATGTTGTAGCCTTCATTATTTAAATGATAAAATGAATGTAATAAATAGTCATAAATTTTGGAAAAATATTTGAAATTCTTGATGGAGATGTTTATCTTTAAACCATTAAAAGGATCTTTAAACCTTCAAAATAAATTGTAATGCAAGGGACTTACATTCTAGAAACAAGAATAATAATTCACATTTTAATTGAGTTATTCTTTATTCTAATTTGGTTGGAAGCATTTTAACAGTTATGATGAAAATGTTAATTCTGTTGAAAAAATCTGGAATGGACCTCATTAAACTTTACCTTATTCATGTAAGGAAACTTCATATTTCATAAATTACTTTAACTATTAAGATTTAAATCGTGAATTATAGCTATTTACCTAGATAGGTACAAAATATTTTAAAAATAATACATAGGAAACAAATGTAATAGATTAATCAACAACTGGCAGAAATATCAATAGGACCAAGTGTAAATACCAAATTAATGTTACAATTTACTTACTTTAATTAATGTTAAAGATTATTAATCGTATAAATACACATTACAAAAACTATATGTCTTTCTTATTTTAAATTATAATTGCAGTATAAAAGTCACTAATTATTTAAATAATAACTCAGTTAACGACACCGTCTTTAATTTGCAATAAACCTTTGATTAATATTAATCCTATTTTCAGGACAACATAATAATATAGTCATATTATGTTTTCTATATGCAATGTACAATGCTTAGTACTTTATTATTTATGAACTATAAATATTATACTTAATACTTACTTACTTATTATACTTTATACTTATAGTATACTTATACCTATAGTTTACACTTATAGTAAATCTTTATGCTTCTTGTAATCTTATTTTGACATATATCAAAAACATTTTTTTTAAGTAATGCTACTAAATGATATGATGTATAACTTTCATAATACATTTTAATTAGTTAATTAGAAATATTATTTCTTCATTCATCTTCAATTACAGTAATTGTATGAAATCATTATAGTAAGTAAACAATTTCGAAGTAATTAAGTAAAACTGTCTTAATTTAAAAAAAAAGTGTAATTGAAATAGGTTTAATTTGTATCTAAAATATTCTGTAACAAGTATGAACTGTTAATAAAGTACATAATTATATTGTATAAATAATCCGTTAATAAGCACTATACATTTTTTGCAACAACAAGTTTAATCCACTAAACTTCATTTTAGCAAAAATATATAAAATGTGGTAACCAAAAGGAATGCTATTTAGAAATGAAGCCGCCATATTCATTGAAAGTAATTAGAACATAATTATTTTTATATAACATTAGTATTAAACAATTTAAGTAGTTATTATACCGAAGAAATTATACAGACGAAGATTCTACTTACTGTTTGAAGTTATTATTGCATGAAATATCAAGTTGAATGAATAAACTTCTTAATTATTAAAGGCACTACCGAACGCGTACACTTAATCTGAGAACAATGGCCACAGGTTTGTTTTATTAAGATCTATCTAAAAGTAAATTTATTTTCATATAAAAATTAATTTGTTTTTTTATTTCTTTAAAAAAAGACCACTTTGGTATATGCTAAACTAATTAAATACAAACAAATTAAACTATAACTAAATTTGTTATAAAAAATCAAGAATAATGAGTTGTTAAATGTTTAAAAGTTTGATTTAACATTGGCTCCCAGCAAATGAATTTATAAAAAGTTTATAGGTAATAAACCTAACATTCATGACTTATTGCTATCTTTTCTTGCCTTAAGATCAAATTATAGAAAATTTATCAACCCATTGAAATAATTGTTGGTATAATAGTCAATTTGTAATTAAACAGACAATACATTTACGTTATTTAAAAGAAGAGAATAGGCCTTTGTTCATTCATCACATATCCATGTTAATATATTATTAATTGAGAGAGAGAAGAGAGAGAAAGTGAGTGAGTTTAACATTTGCATTCTATTGTGACTTATCTGCTTCTATCTAATAGCCCTCTATATTTAGAAATTATTATGACAAAAGATTTAAGTAAATTTACTGGGACAGCAAAATAACTAGAACATCTTAATTAAATTTAATGATTTCCTTTGTGTATTTCTTCTACTACCGTATTTCATGTGTAATCTATAATGTCAGATTATAGATCTGACATTACGTACTATTACATACTAGCAATAACTGCTAGTATTTTTCTTAAATTTAATGATTGCAAATATATCTAGAAGTAACATTCATGTAAATTTTGAATAAAGTTAGCAGTAGAGGATCACCTAGTCTGATTCTTTTTGCATTAAATAATGTGAGTCCTTAAATCTATCTGCACATTGAAACAAACAAATGCTTACCAAATGTTTAACTAAACCAACATTAAGACATATCTTCTTACATTAAGAACCAAAATTAAGACATATCACTTTAATTGTTGTTACTATTAAATTATATATGTATGGGCGTAATTCTCTTTTTACAAATGATGACAATTAGAGCAGTACTTCTTTACAAAGTTAAGAGAAGTTTTATTTCACTAATTGAAAATCCTAGAGAAGAAAAATGGTAAATTTACTTACATCTCTTATCTAGTAATAGCTAACCTATACTTTGTATTCATCATTTTAATCGAAAATTGAATAGTATTGCTACTATAATAATAGAGCTTTTATTAAACTAAAATCTCTGTAATACGAATTATAATTAAAATTAAAGTAATAATTATTTTAGAATAAAGTTATTGTGAAATAACTTTAAAGTAAAAAGTGAAATAGAAACACTATTCAGAAGTTTACTTGAATAATTAAGTTAATAACAAACAATTAAATAACGATAAGATGATAAGTTATGTGCAAATAATGTAAATAACTATTTAATTTCATTTTATGTTTTTCAAACACATTTTGTTTTAAATGATGTAAATGGTTTCCTAATTTCTTTTAATCTATCATTCTTAAACCTGATTGTTGATATTTATTTATCAAATTGATATTATTATTATTTAAGTTGTTTGTTGTGATAATCTAGTTGTTTGTAGATACATCAATACCTGCTGGCATAAAGGATTCATTCTGATTCTTATCAGGAGTGTCTGTGTGTGTTTATATGTATATACACGTTGACTTATTCAGGAATAATGCCTTCTGTTTTGACTCATAAACCACCAGAACTTAATAATTTCATCCTCTTACTGTTTTCTCCAAAGATGATTTAAATTAAGATGATTTGTCGAATTTAAACTTTTTTACAACCAGGTAAGTGATTAGTTTTCAATTTATTTTTATCTCCGTGCATAAAAAAATAATGAATACAAATTAATGCATACAACATTCTATCACACTATCAGAACACCACCTCTTATGACATCACCTTTAGTCCATGTGACAGGCCAACTGATAAATCGAGATTGCCTAGTGAAGAGGTTTCAACAATTGTGTTTGTGATATTATCAGTTATTTTGAGTAAATTATTATTAAGCCTATACAATAACAACATAAAGAAGTTCAGTTATATGCTAGCAGTGAAACCAACTCCACTAATTGGTGACCGAAATGATCTGAGCACAGTAACATCTAATAAAATTTTGTTTGAAGGTTATTTTTTCAACAAACACACACACATACATACACATAAGCAAATACTATTACGGAGAAACTTGAACAATCAAGTTTCAACTATCCAAGACCTAATTAAAAATAATATAACCTAATTTAAAGCTGTTTGAAAGAATTTAACTGAGTTCTCTGATTTAACTACGTACTAATATAATTAATTTATAGCGCAGTGGGATCGTAAAGAAGGCAGAGTGGATTTGATGGAATTTTAAAGCAATCTTAAATAAAATAAACTAGAAGGAAGAGATAGAGCTCCTTTATCGCTTGTTTATTTTCTTGAAAAGCACCTGATTACAGATAAGCCAATGCTGCTCTCTTAGTTTAGGACGTCCTATGTTTTTTCTTGCATTTTTTATTATTTATTTCATTGAATGTTCTCTATATTTATATTTAAGATGATTTGATATGAACTGTTGAAAGCAACTGCAAATATATACTTGCACTAGTTTGCATGGTATAAATATATGCATAATTAACAATTTTGATTGTATCTTCTTTTGTGGATTATAACTAGCATCTAATACAATGCTCAATTAGCATGAAGAAATTAATATAATATTTATACAGATTTGTTTATGCACACTTTTTTTTGTGGTTTTGACGAATTTACACATTTTGAGATCTCCTAGTTCATCTTGGATATTTGTACATATCCAAATCTTTGCTTTCCAAAGCATTGCTAGTCTTCACAGACCAGTTGTACAATGTTGTTGCATTTAAACTGTTTTCAAAGAGCTCCCAGTTTGAAAATGGCACTGTTATCTTGGAATTTCGGATCAAACTCTTTAAAAGAGTCAATCTTTCTTTGTCATTAACTTCAACATGTCTAATATTCCACTGGATTTTTTCAATATTTATGTGAAGTTCTTCATTACCATTTGAAATTAGTGCGCTATTGTCATTGTTGTCAATGTTTATTCTATCCAAATTTAAACATTTGCCTTCAATGTAGAGATAGCTGTCGTGGAGATTTGTATAACGGTGCCTGTTGATTTATTGTCACTCAAATTTCATCATTTTCGTCAAAACTCGACGTGTTTACATTATCAGCGCTGACCATTCTGTCAGAAAACTAGTTTCACCATAGTAACACTTGTCACAGTCTTTACATTTGATGGCATAAATGAGATTACTTTGTAACTCCTTCGGTGCTTTTTCTTTTAAATATGAAAATAAAGATTTTTTTTCTTTTAATAATAAAATCTCAGTGTAACTTTAGGTACGTTTCGTTTAAAAACTTTTCTAAGTGATTGTGATAAGCCCTCAACACAAGTAACTTTGAAATACTTTCTATTTACAACTTCTAGTTCAGCATGATCTTCATTTTAATGTTCTGGTTGCTGTCTTATATATCTAAACCAATATCGTTCAACTAAGTTGTTCGGATAACAATTTTTCTGTAACAATATATTGTTATTGTTACTTATTGTTATTGTTTCAGTATTGTACACGTTGACCGAATTCAAATATTCTATCAAAGAAGAGAACGCAAATATTCTATCAAGTGGTCGATATATTATTGAATCTGTTGTATATATATGCTGTTTGATGATAACCTGTACCTAAATATATCCAGCTATTAAAAGTGCTTAACATAGTTTGTAACTATATCAATTATAAAAGAAGCTCTGAATACTGGAACATAAAACCAGTGGCTCTTTCCTATTGGTCGAGTGGATCAACATTTGAAGAAGAATATTTATTAGATATAGCAATAAGATGAGAATAATTCCCTTTGTGGCAACTCATTTCAATCGACAAAAACAAAAACTACTTCAATCGACATTTTCATAATATACTCAATATTTTCTTAACTAATACTGTAAAGGGAATAATTCGTTCACATCTGTGATGTTGTCGAGCACCGAGATTGTAAAACATGGATTACGAATTCTCATCAAACTTTGACATCTAGTGTTGGCATTATTAGGATGAACTACTATACCTCAATCCAGGTTTTGAAGATGTTTATCTTCAATTTCTAACATTGTATATACTGTTAACACGAGGAAGAGGAAAAAATAATATTTTCTGCTATTTGTAATATGTTAATTAAAGCATGTATTGGAAATAAACATCTATCGAAAATGCATGATAAGATCAGTTATTAATAAGATTGTTTTCTGTATGGTATCATCTAATTTATTTTTCATGTCGGTTTAGATCTATTGTTAAACATTTTGAATATTGTTCTTAACGATATGCTTCTGGGTTATTGTATATAAAGATTTTCTTTGCTGTCTAAATCAATATATTCATAGCAATAATATTAATTGTCTTTATATGTATACAAAAATCAGAGGAATAAAACGGTCAAATGGAGATAAATGGAAATTATTCGACCATCCATCAGGACGTAATTACTAAATGAGAGGAGTATGTTGTTGAGGCCAACAGGACACAGAAAGACCTAATCAAACGTCTTTACAAATTCAATTTGATTCATGAATATATATTGCTGTTGTGTATAAATTGGAGTCTGTGGCTGTAGAATTAGTGTACCAATTAGGTACAATATGCGAGCCAACTGAGTGACAGCTGCGGGTCAGCGATTTGCATTTTGTTGAATATTGCCAATATCATGGCGAGATTGGGAGCATGCGTTCCACACGGACGCAATGACGTTTATCATGCAAAACCACCCTTGCTTCTCCAGGGATGGATTTTTTTCAGCTCTTTTGCAAACAGGCTTTATTCATGCACCACCCCTACAAGTTTGTGGCTCCCCTTTGGTTTTAGATCACTGACCACTGGCCAACCCTTTTCCAAATTTGAATAATTCAATATACACTTCTATTTAAACACAAATCCTCTTCGAGCCTCAGGCAACCTTTCGATATGTACATATTTGTTAATCTTTCGAAAAATGGGCGCTCACTTCATTATGTAAAACTTGAGCATCATCCTTCTTCCATTAATTCTCTGTTAACTAAACCTTGTATTGCCTGCTAACAGCCACTCAAACCACCTCCTGTGTCCTTTCGTTAGACAATAACACGTCAATTCTAATGAACATGTACAAACAATCGCACTAAACAAACAATTCATGTCAATACAAAGCTTTTCTGGTTTACAAAATATTCTATCGAGTACAGATGAGTCCAATGATTGCTGTATGTGCATTTGGTGTCCCTCCTTTGCTGTTTTGAAGACGGATAAATTTAAAATTAGAGAAGGTTTCCTTGTTTTTATTATTCACTAAATTTGAACTATATATATATATATATATGTTTTGTTGAACGACCTTTGTACTGTGGCATGAATCAATTTTATTGTCGATCTTTCAAGTTTTCTCACCTCTGATTTAAATCTTTCTGGTATTAAATACACCAGTTCTCCAAAAGATTTATTTTTCAATACTGACATGTTTCAATATATATATTGAAAAATAAATCTTTTGGAGAACTGGTGTATTTAATACCAGAAAGATTTAAATCAAAGGTGAGAAAACTTGAAAGATCGACAATAAAATTGATTCATGCCACAGTACAAAGGTCGTTCAACAAAACATGCATAAAAGAAGGATTGCTCCCTAAATTTACAAATATATATATATATAACAATCGAAAAGACCTGTTTGGTCTTTATTGGTATTTTGGTCTTTCCGCTAATGATGGATCAGAAGAACAGATTTACTAAAGGTAGACTGACATTCACCTGTTTCCATAACGATACCTGTCTAAGGGAAGAACTGCAGCCTATATATATAAGAAGAGGAAATCGCAATTAATGACAAGATTATCCTGTATGTGAAACGGACGTTATTTAAGCCAAAAATCTTCAAGTGAACCCTCGAGGTTATTTTAGTATTTCATGCATCTTGAGCGCTTCTGAAGAAACCTCATATTTGTTGGTTACTTAAATTATGTTCCACACCCAGTTTGACCTAAAGCTATTACTCCTCCTCCCATTATTATTATTTTATCTATTATCTTTTTTTTTTATCTATTCCATTTGATTTTACTTTACTGTATTCACAGTTGCACTTTTGTTCGTGGCGAGTGAGTGTGGAATGTCATCTCTTCTTGTAATATTTTCTTAACGAAAAACTGCAGTTGGAAATATCAATTATGGAGTTTTTTTTTACACAATTTATATTATTAACACAATTAAATTGTTCTTATCCACAATTAATAAAGTAAAAGAAAGTCATATCAATGATAATAAAACAAACTGTTTGAATAATAAGAAACAAGAGGTGATCAGGAAGAGTTACTTATAGCTTTAAAAAGAACGCAAAATTTTCTTTAGTTATTTTATCATTTCAAGTTCATAAATAGGCCATCTTGATGCCGACAGATGCCGCAAAATATATTTCAGTACCGTTGCTATTTTTCTATGCGTTTGCTTCTCTTATGCTCTGTTATATATTCATATATATTAAATCTTAATACAGTTCCTAATAATTAAAAATGCTAGCGGTGTACAAATAAACAAATCACACTGTTTATGTAAATTATGTGCTGGCTTTAGTATGGATTTAGCAGTAAGCTAGAAGACGAAGTTGGGTGCTAAGAATGGCAGAGAGCAGCTGCCAATCAAACAGGCCGAACGCAATAAAGAGCAGCCTTGGTTCTTGTGGACGGCATACACCGTAAATCGAGCCGGTCACTAATATTGCACCACATATTGCTGATATTTCACAGGCTGACACGAGTAACACTTGCTCCCGACTCATCGTCTTTTTATGACCCTGTCTATTAGCAGCCCTCTTTTCCCACCCCCACCCCACTTTCTCTGCACATCATCTTTATTGAATTCTCCCGAGTTTCACCCCAAACCCCTATCAATATAGCTCCCTACAGAATAAAATTTATAGTCGCTCTCTTCGATAACAATTAGGTCATGAAAGAAACTATTTTTGATTAAGTTTAGTTATATTACTATTTGCAATCATACTGCTTGTATATAATAGCCATGCAATATCGATCGTTACCTGCAACATGAAGTTTCAAGATTTATGATTTTTATTAGACATACCAATACAGAAGAATAGTGCTTTATTTTACAGTACATGAAGTAGTGTTTAGGAACAAAATCAAGTTAACTGCTTCTCGCAATTGTTCAGATGAATATTGATGCCTGTCATTCTTCTGAATATACATCTTTATTTTGTGGTGTATAATAAAGTAATATGAATGTATTATCCAAAATCTTAAATCACTCGTATATATACGGCAATAAAATAATAAAGGTCAAGAGAATCGAAATCATGTCTCTGTGGGCGAGACGAATGACCTCAATGACTAAGATAAATTTAGTGTTCCTGTGAGTTAACCAGAGTTATCTTGATATGAAACATTTGAATTAACAACTATCAGTATCTCACTTATGGATTACTTTTATCCTAAAAATGAGTAATTGGTTTTTATTGACAAGCCTGCATTATGCATAGAATCCTACAGTTTGATTATTTCCTGAGTTCTCAATATTCAAGCTAATAACAAAACTTAAAGAGCGGGCTCGATTAGTTTCATTAAAATGCGTTTCTTGATTCAGAAAATGGCATTAAAGTATTTGAGCTTGGAGGAAAGCATTGAACTGTGGCGGTCGCCTGCATGATAATACCAGAGCCCAGATATTTGGTTTAGTAGCATCCGGTCCGGAAGGCATGTTGACAGCGCACATCGTAAATAGCAATGTTTTGAGTTTCTTCCGGGAGATAATTGCAATCAATACGTGGGAGGTGGGCAGACAGTGGTTGATGATCCGAAAGCCGCTCTCTGGGTTTTACGACCTGCAGGGTTTATGGTATCGCCTTGCCAGACCCTCTGCACCACTAACTGATTCTCCAGACATATTTATCCCCTTGCTGAAAATCACCCCCTGGCGGTAAAGCTCCGACCACTTGCTCCACCCCTATGCCACTCCTTTGCTTATATCACATTTCTTCGTTCCCGTCATATTTGAACTTTCGCCCAAACCTTAATAAAATACCTTCTCATTATGTACAAAGATGACACCACAATTATTCGTATCCAATTTGAGCAATCTAACACAATTTAAACAACCTGAGATTTTTGTGGATTCTATCTGCACTCTAAACCAGGGTCTGTAACACTAAATATCAAGGAGCCATTTCTCACTCACTCTCTCACTCTCATTCTCTCGGTAATTTTCTCACTCCTTCTCATTCCATTGTGTTTCTCTGCTTGATACAATTTCTATCACAAGGAAAATAATGCAGACGTTACACCCCGAATACTCCAAGTATTCAACCAAGAAATAAACAGAGGTTATTAAGTGAATTCAAGGGGTCTTATAAATTCTTTCAAGAAGAATACAAAGATAAGGATACACGTTGCTTGCAACAAAACTATATTTGGCAATGGGTTTCTGAAGACTACCAACTCCGGTCATGGGATAAAATTATGAATGTCTTATTTACAGTATTAACAGTGCAAGGCTGGTAAAGCAACAGAACCGTGTGAGGTTTGGTACTTGGGGGTCGTTATATTGGGCAAGGGTTGCCAAATACATTGCATATCTCGACCCCCAGAAAAAAAGGCACGGCAGTTGTCCCTAAAGTCTTGTGGCATGAATTCATGTATATCTCATAACATGACCCCATGTACATCTTAGGGACACCAAGATAAATAAAGTTGGTTGTAAGAAAGCTATGTCGTGCAAGAGGTTGACGAGTACCAAAGCCACTGTGAGTTTGTTGGTACTAACGTGGTTCCGCAGAATACAAATACATGATACTTTGAGCCATTTTAGAGACATCTTTAATAGAACGCAAAGATGATGATAAAAGTTGTTGCAAACTGTGTTGGGCAATAGGTTGCTGATGACACTGTAGAGCTCGTTAGTAGTGATGTGACGACCCAAACACAAAGCCATGACAGGTGCCTCGTTGTCCTTCGCCCCGCTCGCCTTGCTGTCGAACCTTTATCCACCCCAAAACACCCTCTTACTCCATTGTGTTTTTCCCTTTTTTTTTCCAAAGCTAGTCTGGTTTACTCTGTGTTAGTCGCAACACTGAACACATTGCAAAAGTCTCGTTCATCTGAAAGAATATCAGCTTGAATGAAAGCTTTACCCCACGGATTAATTCACATGGCTGATTCCCACTGTCACAGCTTGTACCATGCGTACACCTCTCAATCAAGGTTTCATCAGCCATAACCCCCCCCCCCCCCCCAAACTCTCTAAATCAAAAATAAATCTGACCTCCACATTTAATAAAACAATTTTTTCTTATTAAATTGTCATATTTAGTTTATGTTGATTGAAAAATTAAACCTGCATAGATTCATAATTATTAAAGAATACACTATTTAAAATATTTTTAGACAAAAACTTTTCATTAAAAGAAGTAACCAGCGTTTTGAATTTGACATGAGCATTTACTTATTGACCGTCGACAGTCCTTATTAGAGCCATAAACAGAATGAAAGTACTGTCTTGTTCGTGTCTTTGACGAATTTAGAGTTTGATACGGTTATTTATCTCTGATTTCAATTTATCTGTTGAATATGGCAGTGGAAAAAATGTAACCACAGTTCATCAGGAATTGGTTTCTTCTAATGTTAATATATAATTTTCAATATCCCTTTAAGGTTTCTTTTCAAGCTTTTGATAGACAAAGATAATGTTTGAGAAAAAATGAATTATTTCATGAAAGATTTTAAAAAAAAACTATTATTAGGAATGAAAATGTTAAAAATAATTAATCAAATTTGTGCAAGCATCAATCATGTAAGGCTGCAAAATAACGAAACGCTTACGGTAGTAATATTTCAAAGCATAGTTCACCAGCAGTTGTAAAAGGAGAGAGGAGATATATGCACCCAATGTATTCCCCTATATTGCTTTTCTGAAGACAAGAAATATGGAAATATCAAAATAATTATGCCACCGTTTTCATGAGTAATTATTATTTTTATATTGAAATAACTTATAAGGAAGGACTAAAAAGTTATTTTAAAAAGTTAAACTCAAAAGTCACAATGATATATTCTTATAGAAGTTTGTAATGTGGCCTCTGTACATAAATCTCAATTAGAAAACTAGCTAATCACCCGGATGAACTATCCTTAAGGATGATCTTCAGGATAGCGTCACATCCAAGGTAGCTTCTCAGTATCTGTTTCCTAGGCACTACTTTTGGGTAGTCCAGAAGAATATTCAACGGATTTTCACTATGAAGGGAGCGACTTGTTACTATGAGCTGTCCTCCAAATAGAATCTGTGTTTTGTACCCGCTAGTTACGATATGATTCATACGTGCCCTCACGACAAAGGTCGATAGAGGTCAAATTAATGATTATTCCAAGTTGTTATAAGAGCATTGCATGGGTCCATGTTTTGCAGTCATGCTCCAAGTTGCAGACCTCTGTTCTAAGCAATTTTGGAAGATGTATCAAACAGAAGAAATTTATTTAAAATAACCTATTTTTTTAAAGTATTTTTATGTAATTTATACATTAGTTTTTACATGACTTTTTAAATGAATATTAATTCATGATTAGTTAACTTCACTTATAAAAATGTAAAAATTAGCTCTTCATGCATGGTTATATATTATAGTCATTATAATTTTTTTTCAACTTAAATATAAACTTACACAATAGAAAGGATATAAGGTTACATTTTTTTGTAGCGTTCTGTTAAGCGGTGAGTAATTGAAGTGCGTAGAAGAGGATTGGAACACGCCATGTGACTCACTCCTGTTCAGACCTGACTCACGGTGACCTAGTGAACGGCAGTCCATACATGACCCTTGTCTCCCAGACTTCTGCTGCGCAATGGCTTTCACGAGCTTGCAAATTAAATGGTCCTCTTCATCCGAAAGCATTCAGTAATTTCCGGTTAAACTTCAGTGTAAAATGTGGACTACAGTTAACACTAAGTTGCTTGTCGTGATCAGTACATTGATGAATCATCACCAACGAGCATATCCATGTTCTGCAATAGCTTAACAATAGGACACTAAAGTTAAGAAATATTAGAAGTGATTAAGACCTGGATAGGTGACATTATACACCATGACTCTCCCGATAATGTGGCACCACCATATCAAAAATGAGAGAAGTACAAAGCCTAATAGCTAGAAGGTGGTAAACAAAACTTTTAAAATATTTCTTTTCAATAAAATATATTCCCCGAGGTATATATAGAAAATATTTCGAACATAGGCCTTGCAGGTCAGATACGTATTTGATAATAATCTTATTTTTATTGGTCTCATTATTAATTTTCAAATAATCAATATGCCAAACAGCTTAAGATTGGGACGATCCTTCGTGGTGACAATGACGCTCCTCTATATATTCTATGGCAGTCATTGCTTATGGAAACATATAGGTTCATTCCTGCTATCATCCTTTGACACATTTCTCTGTATGTTTATTAAGGCTACTATTGATACCATTACTATTTAAGATACCACACAACTGATTCCTATCATACCATTGGTTTTGTGACAGCAGAAATAGTAACTTTGTAGAGCCAACCAAGGATTTCCTTACAGTAGGACAGTCTGTGTCATTACTCAATGTAACTGTTGAAGGTTTTTCTCAGTTTAGTCTTTGAAAAAAAAATTCTATGGTGATTTCTAATCTTCGATATTTTTAGCTTAATATTTTCAATAAAAGCTAAAGATTTAGTTTCTTGGTCTACAAAGATACAAAGGATTTATCCAGTCATTATTCATTTTGATAATTCATCAATTTGATGAGCATGTTGCATAAACCCATGGGAAGTGATATCTAACAGGGCACTTGCTATAGTAACAATTTCTTCTATCTAATCTTCCTTGTAGCAAATTTGATGATCCAGTAAGTCATCTGCAATTTGTCATGGAATATCTTAATGAGAAGAAGCTTTGTAGCTCAGGTAGATCTAATACCTACACTAATTGCTCTTATATTCAATCGTCATAATCCACATATAATTCCTGGATTAATAAATTTATATGTTAGTGCTAATTTGATGGATTTGAGAGAATGTTGTCCAAATTCACTTCAATACGCATGAAGCAGTCAGATTAAATGGTATCACGAGTAATAAACGAGTTATTTATTATATTAACAACAATTTTCTGAGCTGATTTTCTTCGTCTTTCTAAAATAGATGTTGTCCTTTATGAAGATGTGAATTTAAAAAAAAAAACTCATGTACTACAGCAGATAGAACTTAATAGTTATCATATTGAATGCAATATTACTCTTCCAAAGTTTAAGCTCATAAAAATTCATAGTAAGACACTAGCTAATAAAAAGTGTCAAGTTCTTCGATTGACGGAAGAAGCAGTCTTAAATGTTTATATGGTTTGTAATGAAGGACTAATGAGTGCCTTTCTCATAATCCAATATTACACTATGAAATAGGGTTTCCGTAACACCAGTAGACCTATATATCTAACATTATGATCTAATCAATAGTTCAAGAGATACAATGTTTTTTTCTACTTAATATAATGCCAGGAATTAAAAATAGTCCTTAAAATATAACAGAAACTGAATATATCTCCTTTTAAGTCAAATCAAAAGAAGTAACGATATTTATAAACTAATTTTTGCTTATATAAAGATGTATTTAAAATATTTTAATGATCAAACCACAATATGAAATGGGAAAACAAGACTAAGATCTTTCAACCGTAACAAGCGGTCTTCGTCAGAGTCAAAAACCCAACTGAAACACTAGATTCAGAAAACATCTGGTGAGGGGTTGAGAAGAGTGGTATTTTTTCTGCATCTAGTGTTTCAGTTGGATTTTTGACTCTGACGAAGACCGCTTGTTGCAGTTGAAAGATCTTAGTCTTGTTTTCCCATTTTCATATTGTGGTTTGATCATTGATTGTTATTTCACGTATTTATGTGTAATCTTTTATAAACTATTTCCTTAACACCAACTGAGAACAAATTATGATTCTTATTCAACATGTAAAAATAATAGCCCATAGAACAAAACCTCGTTCATTTGAAGATATCAAAGGTATAGAAATGTACCTGGCGCGAGACAACATCCATATTAATATATGAAGGCACGCTAGTCCTATTAATGCTCGTTATTTTCCAAACAACTGTTTTCCTCTATCATACTAACTCTGCATTACTGCTTTGAAGCATTTTGTGTATTATTTAATTTTGATTTAGTTTTACATGACATTAATTTTTATATAACTGTCACATTCATACACCGATACGCCTTGTATGCTGATCAACGAGAACATTGTATTGTATTCATGATTGTGCACCCAAACTGCAAAGGCGAATCACATAAACAGAGGGCACTTAATACCTTGGCCACTGGTCCTATCTTAAAATAGTTTATTATTATAAGCCGTCATATAAAATATAAGATTATTAATTGTTTTTTTTTCAAATGTTTTTTACATTTTTTTTATCAGACGAAAACTAAGAAAATAATTAAGTTTTCATATAATAAACCTAATTTATGGATCAGGTATGTTCAAAGACAAAAATGTTAACTTTTATCTCTATTAATGATTCACTCATTAAAAGTATTAAATAAATAATTTTTGTATTTGCTTTGCATAATATACATCAGTTTTGCGTAGTGTACAAATCAAGAAAGCAGTGTTCAATATTTGATTTGGTTCTTGATCAATAAACAACTGTAATTAAAAACCGGATTACTTTTGACATCAATATAAAAAACTTACATTATTACTTCTGTAATAAGCAAAAAAAAAAACAATCACTGGATTAAATTGCATCATATGGCTCACTTGAGGACTTGAGGACCAATCTTGGTTGATAGGTCGTAAAGCTAAGCGTTCTTCAAGGACTACTGGCTTTCACGCACGTGGTGTAAATCATCTTTATGGTAGCTCTGTCATAAAGAATTGACGTTGTGATGGACTTGCTAGTGTTTTAGTGCTAATCAAGAGTAAAATCAA
Organism: Hermatobates lingyangjiaoensis; assembly: GCA_026182355.1. NCBI lineage: Eukaryota > Metazoa > Arthropoda > Insecta > Hemiptera > Hermatobatidae > Hermatobates > Hermatobates lingyangjiaoensis. The sequence goes on along the minus strand of JAPFBL010000014.1, from coordinate 1,602,550 downwards.
TATCATGCTTTATTGGTCTTTATATTTCACTTGCATTAAGCAAGCTCAAACAGTTGTTTATAGGCAATTATAAATGTTTAGGTATTGTACATACATAGAAGAACGGTGATTACAGAATGGCTGCTAAACTAGCCAGCACTGAACTCTTATAAAACCTACGACCAAGAGGGGCGTAAATATGTTTTATCTATCTAAGCGTATATTGAAACTCTTAAATCCTGTAACTGCCCGACATGAGGCTTCGCGAAAGGATCAGCATAATGTCACTTCTAAAAATAGAATTTTTTGTATTTTGGTAAATTTATATACCTAGCATTTGAATAATGAAAAAAAAACCTTAGATAACAAAAAACCGTGTTATTACTATAATTTTTGTTTTCATTAAAAAAATTTTTAAGTTGCTAAGTCTTAACTTAAATTGCAAATATTTTGTCAGCTGGTGTTATACAGGAATGATTGGTTTGACTTCAACATAACCGTATTTGCTATGGGCAAACAGGTATAATGAAAAATCTGGAAAATTTTAGGCCTCAAAATATAACAGAACTTTGTTGTGTTATATAATAACAAAATTGTTTGTCGTATATTTGCCTTACTCAAGTTGAAACCTATATCCACTATGTATACAACATATATATATATATATAGTTTAGGTATATTAGGTATATATAGTTTAGGTATATTTGTGTACGTTATAAACAAGGTTCACCACAATATTTCGACATCCGTTGCCCTCAAATCAAAAGTGTTCTGCTCAAGTGGAAGAAGCTAACTCTTAGAACCATTTATATATGTATATATATATATTTGGGGAGCAGGCCTTCATTTATACACGTTTTATTAAAAGTAATGCCCAATTTAACTTTTACACTTTTTCTTATCCGTTTTTCAAGCGTTCTCATACTTGACTTCCATGGTTCTGGAACTAAAAACATAAGTTCACCAAAATTTTTTATTACTATACACCGACATGTTTCGGTCATCGTTGACCATTTTCAAGGTTAAAGAATATATAAAATTATTAATGATCGAAAAGTGAATAACAATTAAAATAAACTAAAATAAACATAACGAGTCCATAACACATATTCACAACTAGGGAGGTTATCAAAGGTAAAGGTATGTTGAGGTTTCACCAGGCTCTTGGTTACCTTCCATCCGTCATTTGTATCTGGGAAGGTAATCGATTAACTTCTATACCTCTCCCAGACTGGTTCGCCTTCTGACTGCCTTCATATAATTTTAGAATTCTTGAAAATCCTCCTCCTTGGCTGTTAATACTAGGTTGCTTTTCGAGGATCAAGATAGCTTCCAAAATTTGCAATCTGGTGTGGTCATGTTCTTGTTGTAATATTACAGTATTGTCTGTTAACATTTCCCTGGTTAATTGCACTCCATGTGTTAACCTAACGTGCTCTTTGGGTCCTCCGGATGCCAGATGCATGGTGAGCCTTCGTGAAAGCGTGGTTGTGGTGGAACCAACGTATTTCGAGCGTAGGGACTCGCAGTTCCCTAATTTGCAGTTAAACTCATATACAACATTAGTTCTCTGAAGGGTTGCTTTCTTTTGTGGGTTGTTCGTAATTACCATTCTTGAAGTGGCAGAGTTGGCATAGTAAATTCGTAATTCTAATCTGTCATCTGGCTTGAGGCATGATGTATTATTCTTAATAATTCCTTTTAGTATACGTTCATCCGTTTTATAAGCTTCCGAAAACTGGTTTTTATAATATACTAAATGTGTTGCGCCTTTGTTTTCGGGATTCTGTTGAATATCACTACCATGAAGTTTGTTCAGGCAACCTTTCAAGATGGAATCGAATTGTCGATTACTATATCCGTTGTTAATAAGGACTTCTTTGAGCCTATCTGCTTCTTGTTTGAATAATTCCCAACTAGATGACGTCTTATACGCTCTTCGAATGAGGGTTTTAATCATGCCGTCCTTATATCTGTCAGGGCATTCACTTTTAGCGTTTAAAAGTATTCCACTATTCGTAGACTTTACAAACACTGAAGTGACAAAAGTCTGGTTTTCTCCATTACTCTTTATTTTAACATCAAGAAAGTCTAAGCTACTGTTGGTTTCCATCTCATATGTAAACTTCAAAACCGATTCAGCTTCAAAAGCAGATTTAATCTCATCTATATATTCCGGCTTATCCATCATCACAAAGCAGTCATCAACGTACCTACAATATATATGAGGCTTCCAGGTTGGATTTCTAGCGATAATCGAATTCTCTAGGTTGCACATATAATAATTTGCAAATGTGACCCCAAGTGGGGAACCCATGGCCACGCCATCCGTCTGGTAGTACATGCTCCCGTCTATGTGGCAGAATGGATTTTAGAAACAATCCAGTTCTAGAAACAATAGATATTATTTGTAATGTAGCCTACAACCACGCTACGCTACCCCCTCCACCATTTAAACAGAAAATCTTGAAAGAATTACTTATAGCATGTACAACTAAAAATCCATTCTATGGAATTAATAGAAATTAATCTATTAGTACATTTGTTTTCTGAAAATGTAATAGTAACTACTTGTCAGTATCATTTCAAATAATATATATATTCGAGCCCAATATAAACAAAAAAATTATGTACTATTCATAATATTTTGATACAGCTTACTCAAAAACCTGAAAAATCAAACCGAGTAATTACAAACAACATTTGAAAGAAATTTATCATTCATAATTAAAAAACAATGGTTCACAAGATGTATTGAGAAAAATGAAACTTCTCATATTTTTCTTCTGTTTGAAAAAATGTTATCTTTTTTAATCCAACGAGACGAATGGAAATTAATCCATTTGAATAGGTATTTGTAGTTTATCTACAATTTCTTACTGCAATGCTGCAAATTCTTTTAAATTATAGCCTAAACACATTCGCTATTATTTAAGTAATTATGCAAGCCCTGCCATACCTAATTGACAAATCATCAGATTACTTCATTTACCTTTCCATTTTATTTTGATTAATAATTAATAATATATTTCAATGACCACTACTAATGATATGGAATAAAAACGATTGTATGTTTGATTTTATAAATTACAATTTGTTTGACACTAGGTTTATATATAGTAATGAAAACTGAGTTCACATCTAATTTGAAAAAGTGAAATGAAAGCAAGCTATTGTTGTACAAACATGTTTATGATTAGTTATATCAGTGGTTCTTAACGTGGTCTACAAGTACCCTCAGGAGTCTACAGAGGTTTACAGGGAGTCAGCCAATTTACTGGGACAAATAGCATTTTGAGGGCCCATGTCACGTGGTTAGTGCTCCATGCTAACTTAATATTTTTAAATCAGGATAGAATAACTAAAAATATATCAAAGTTTAGCAAACTGACTGTTAGAATATTCAAAAATAATAATTGTAACATAAGACCCAGTTTGTAACATAATATCCTGGTCAGTTTGGTATTCTATTCCAATGATTTAATATGTACTATTATAATTTTTATTTATGTTATGTTTAAGACTTATTCCCTCACTATTTATTTCAGAAAACATTATAAAAAATTTTAATGAACAAATATGTTCTTATTATTTTAAATAGATTTTTACATTTCGACATCACGTTGTATATGTAATGATTATTATTTCATAGTTTCAGTTTTTATTTACTTACATATTTTTCCTGTTACAAAATCACCACCTAATCAATAGAGAAATGGAGAGATGGTAGTTTTTTGACAATGAACCTAAAAAGGCCTTAGAACTTTTTTATTTTCTATTGATCTTGTTACGATTTTTTTAATTATAAAACCAAGTATGTTTACTTAACGAGTATAATTATGTTTTTTAAGTAAGCAAGATGGTAAAATTTTACAGATAGTACAATAGCTCTGAGGAGTTCCACTAGCAAACAAAGTTTGAGAATCCCTGGATTATACGAATTAGCCTATCCATTGAATATCATACATTATTATCCAATAGTGTGGGATAATATCCCATGTATAGGGTAGTATATATGAGTTATTATATACTACCCCTAGGGGGATAATACCTTTCATGTTTCTAAGAAACACACTAACTTCACTTAAATGAGGCTTCTATACAAATTCATTCTTGAAATCTCCATAAAATATGAACAATCATTTTTGAAATGCACATAAAAAAATGTTACAGTTTGTTTTTTTCTTTCTTAAATTAAAACGTTGTTACAATAGTTGCCCCAGCTACAAACTCTAAATGATTACTAGAATAGTATCTATTTAAATGGTGATAATACAGTATCATAAATCACGGGCAAATCAACTTCATGCTATAGTGCAAAAGAAAATTATGCGGTTGTTTCTGTCACCTGTGCCAATTACCTCTGGATTTCGCAAGCTTATCATTTACAAAGGTTATCCGTGGGAAAATTTTCAAACAGTAAATTACATTGACCAAACGAGAGGCTATTATAATAACTGACAATCCTTGAAAGTTGAGGTCAGTGGAAATGCAACAGTAATGGCGTGTGCAAATCTTTGTAATGACAACGTGCACTGCATCCTGCAGTTCTTCCTAACAGGTGCTGTAATGACTGGTCGACGTAACAAGTACAAACCTAGTTAGCTGGCAACTGCTATCCAAAAAACCTGATGACGTGTCCATGTCACTGCGGGCATCACTCTTGATTTCTAAACGAATGACGTTTCAAATGAATAAACTAATTTACATTTGAAATAACACAGTAAAACTTATCATCGTAATCAGCATTTACTAGAAAAACTCAATAGTTTGGCTTACCATGCTCACTGGTCCGATCGCAAACTCGTAGCTTCAAATCGCATCAAAAATTTTCAATTTTAGATTACTACCTACAGAATATTACATTTGAAGTTTGCCTCTCAAAATCATTACTTTTACATAAAATATAAAGTACTTTCCATGACTGCAATAGCAGTAAAGTTGAAGTGTGCAAGTTGTAATTTAAAAAATAGTGACTACTCTACCTTACATATCTCAATTACACCAATGAAATAAAGTGCAAAAGTATGCAACATCATCAGATCATAAACTGGAAGGAAAATTATGTAAAATTTGCTGAATAAGAACAGCTTTTTATCGAGAAAGAATATTAATGGGTCATTGTCAAGACGAAAAAAAATAGCAAACTACAAGTTTACATGTTTCCCATTTTTTGGGGACCTATTTTTAGTCTAAGATTTTTAGAGATTGAATTTCGTAACCAGCTCCGTATTTTCAGAATTTTCATGAAATCACTGGTTTTAACATATTTCAGTCTTAATATGTTGATATTAATTTCCTCTATATCTTACTCTGTTTCTATAAAGGTATCTTTAAAGATTTAGGTGATGATACAATGTGAAATATGTTTTAAGTGAAAATATTTGAAAACGTATTTGACAATATTACATTAACTTGTTAGTGACGTGAATGGAAGGTGTGTGACTCTTTAAACTTTTCAATAAGAGTGATGAATGTGCTACTTCTTCAAAAAAAAAATAAATGAATTACATTTTTGAGATCTTTAAACTAAAGTTGAGCATGACAATTAAGAAAATGATATCACCCCCCTTTCACTATTGAAATTAAAGCTGATTTGATCAGTTCTAGAATGTGAACAGATACACAAACGAATTGACAGAGAGTCATTTGACCTGTTTACATACTGATAATCCTGAAATAAGGGAAATTACTGGCCATACGGCACATATATGAGCCGTTTTCTTTGAAAATGGTCCAAGTCCATTTTGACAAAAAAGTAGGTAACGATAAATAGTTCATAGTAAATTGTATTAATTTTTATCATTCCCAAATTTTTTGTCTAAGTGGACTTGCAAAACTCTTAGTCCGGGGTTCTATTCCCATCTGACCCTCGATTTATTCAAAAGGGAGGTGAATAAATCTGAGTACATCGTCCCTCAGAGAGGTCGTTAAGCCCTCGGTCCCTAGCATGTACGATGTCGAAATGCACTTGAATTAGGCAAAATTTAGGACTTCCAATGTAGAATTCATCGATCAAACAAAAAGCCGGTAAACGTCTGACGTTATTACCCGCTAGGGGATGCGTTTAGACAATAAATAATAATAAAATACACCACTTTCAAAGAAAACGACTCATACGGCCTTACAAGGTCAATGATTTTTATATTTTTATGTAATTCAACAAATATCATCATTTTGGATTATGCCATATCCTCTTTTTAACTAAAAATCCATTTCACACCCATATGGGTTGTTAGTGAAGTTGGCCGGCCACCTGTAGAATATATGAACTTGTCGTTGGAAAAACAATATATTTGACAAATGGAACAATTGACGGTCGGAACTAACTAGAAGGAAATTTTTCAGTAAGCACATGTTTGAAACACACGTTAAGAGTTGCATTAGTTCAAAATACGAATATATGCAAGCCTACATCAACAGTGGTATTCCTTCTAAGATTGTTTATATTCTTAATGTGTAATTAAAGGTTATATTAAGAATAATCATCTTTCTAAGATAATGTACTCGTATATATAAAGCACAGATTGCAGGTGTAAAGATAAGCCACCAATTAAATTAACTGATGTTGGTTTTAATTACACTAAGAAATGGAAATTATCTTTTTCAAATGATTCTGAAAGAGAAGTTTTAAATTAAAATGTATACGTTTCCAAAATTAGTACAATCTCTCAAGAGGCTAGTGATAAGAGACAAATGGATTAAGAATTAATTATAAGGGATATTCTAGTATATAGAGAAACGCTGTCCACTAATCTAAATCCTTATTGATATATCTTTTCCTAACGACGTAACCCTAAAAAAAAGAACTAGTCATTAATATAGTCTCACAATCGATTCTTTCTTCTTTCAGATTAGTCAAACCTGTTTCTCTTTATGCTAGACTTGAGGAGGTCATTTTTTTTTTAAAAAAAAATCACAATTTCGTAGTCCAGCCAGTATTCAAAAAAACTTCTGCGATTAAAGTATTTTATTGAAAATGAGATATAGGCAGCTTAGATTCAATTTTAATTCAACAAACATAACTTGCATATGAGCTGGAACTAGACCCATACTGTAAAAGAATGTTAGTACTGAATTCTGAAATAAAACTTTCAGTCGATAAGAAATCTGGCTTCTACATACTAATGACGACTGACTGGGATTTCTAAAAAAATAATCTATTATCTTTACAATGTAATAGACTGTTATAAAAACCATATTTTCAGCAATTGAGTATGCCAATTCAATAACGCTCTCTGATTCGAATCTATTAAAATTTATATATGATTTTATATTCTAACTTTAATAAGCATTTATCTAGATCTTTAGGATACAGTCAAATTTTTAGGAGAACAGCTATTTGTCTGCGTGTGTTTTTATGAATGTGTGTCACAGGGTATTTTTGTATTTAAATTTTCTTGATTAGATAGAGAAAAGAATAAAATAGATTATAAAATCATACAATTATAAAACTATGTCATAAGATTAGATATATACATCTTAAATCATACAATTATATGTATAGTTATTTGGTAGATCAAATAACCATACATATTTTTTCTGTTTGTAAGAAAAAATTATTACAATTATATGTGATATATGTTTATCTTTACAATAATAGTACGTGATTATGAAAGCTTCATGACATTTGCCCGCTAAGAAGAGGCACTCGGAAACCAGCATGATTACCATAAAGTAAAAAAAAGTCATGACCTTTACTTGCAAGTCTCTTTTGTTCACACTTGCGTTATTGTTGAAATAATTTTGTTTACTAAATAAGGTTTTAAAATTAATTTAACTACAGGTAATATTATTTTTTAAGTGTTTAATATTGGTAAAAATGATTTTTCTAAAAGAAAATACTGACACTATTGATGTAATAACGTGTTTATAAATGTTCAATGATAAGTATTTAACAATTGTTTTTCTCTATATTTTAATGTATGTATATGGCTTTAAATACATATAAATTTGCATTAGAGGGAGGGCTCAATATAATTTTTTCAGATATTGTATCAAATGTCAAACATACTCAAATGACTATGGATTTCAGTGTATTACGATTAATGTTACACTATAACAGCATGGGGATTTGGTGAATTAGGCTGACAGCATTCAACAATGCCTTTCAGTTGCAATATCTTTTGTCTGTACCTATTCTAAATTTTAGCTAAGGGATTTCAATGAAATGTTTAAGGAAAGTATGAGGGATGAGTGCTTTCAATGATTTTTAACATGGGAATGACCATTGAGGGAAGTTGTAAGCCCTGAAGCTTATAATGAGTTCACTCTGGGTAGTAATTGAATAGAAGTGTTCTCTCTTTCTCCTGAAAACACTTTTTGGTGTGATATAAAAATTTTAGATTGGACTGAGTGGCTATTGATTATTGTGTTTTAAATAGAAAGTGTGAACACACAATTTGAGGACGGGGCCAAAGCGGTAATGGTGGACGACATGATGACTGCTTGTTTATGGATGACATCGCTTATCACTGAGTGACAGCATTGGCAGCACTGGTCACCTTATGCTGCTTCCTGGTCTGTTTGCCGGGGGCCGAGTGCTACTTCCGGACAGCCGCCCCCGGCTGCCGGTCACCGCCTCTGTCAGTTCCGTCCTTCCTTGTCCACTACCGGAACCCCTCCATTTAGTAGCCTTAAAAAAAGTCCTCTCTCCCGGTCGGGGTGGGGTACCTTGTTATTTTACAGGGAGCTTGGGTCTATTGTGAGAGTCCTTTTAGTTCTAATAAACCTCCCTCTTCTGTTAAAAGCTTTTCTGACAATAGGGATGACATACTATGACGGCTAAACCTTTCCATGTTTTAGGCAACTGCATTATACAATCGTTCTAATGTTTGCAGGCAAATACTCGCAGACATTAAACCCTAATTACAAGTATTATTAATTTGGATACATAAACATTTTTGTTTCATTAAACCGCATCATAACAATAACAAGCTTGTTTATTAATAACAAGATAATAGTTATTTTATAATTCATCAATTTAACTGAAATGTTTAAATAATTTTTTAGTAGTAATCAAAATAATTTTAATCTAAACCCAGTTTTAAGCTGAAATCTATCTTCTAACATACCTCTTCCCCAATGCTTCCCAATGCTGCAAGTGCTATAATAAGATGAGGATGTTGTGCCTATCTTAGTAATCCTGTCATCTATCCTGCTCCTTCCTTCACTTCCTTATAATCACACCTACACTATTCTTTGTAAAATCTCCAATAAGTTTTGTAATTGTCTGTTTATTGGACTGTACCCAATGTGATACTTTTTATGTTGGTTTGGCTTCCACCAAGCTAAGCTCCTGGATGAACAAGCAGAATAACTTATCAACAGTCTTCCATTGATATGTGTAATGGCCTTCCCGAACCAATTCATACCAGTTCTCACAAACTCAGTTTCAATTGTTGTTTCAGTGTACAAGCTCTTAGACAGACTCCTGATCCCAACGCCAATATAACTTTGAGAGTTTAGACGAAGCATTATTTGTGTCCTGAAAGGTAGATCTGCTCCTAGGCTAAACGTTAATCCTTAGTTATTTTTATTATTATTTATTCAATTATTTAAACAATTTTAATCACTAATTTATTAATTATTTATAACTTATATTTTATTATTTTGTCATTTTTTTCTTATTTATTAATATTTACTTCTTTATTTCTATATATATATATATATATGTGTATATATATATTTGGTATTATTTATTTTATTTATCCTTGTGTCTCTGTCTCTGAGGGTTATCTACACTGATGGGTGCATCTTGGATAAGACTGACTACAGTGCCAACTTGTTAAACTCACATCTTTCTATCGGATGATGACACAGTTCAAATATAGTAGTGAAATTTCGTGATCTCAGATACGTGATTCCTTCCCTGACTTTGGTCTATTTGGTTCGTGGAGTCGATTTTTTTAATTTCCTATATATATATATAATCTAGATGGACAGATTTCATAGCATGAACTGATACAATTCCAATTCTGATATAAAAATACGCATATATTACATATATATTACGTGGAAAACACTAGCTTCTAGCTTTTAAAAATAAACTTTTTTTGTGATATATTTTGAGGTAAGAAATATAATAAATTACATTTAAAAAATATCTATACATTTTTACTTGAAAAAATTAGGAAACCAAACAATATGTACATTTGATATTGGCAGAGAAGACGGAAGATAATGTAAATAAGATTTCTGTTAGCAAATAGAATCATTGAGTAATAAGATTTTGTCAAACCAAAGTAATTCAATAAAGGAATCTGAGACAGTTAAAGAGATAAGAGAAATCCATAATCAGAGATAAGGAACCTCAACTGGATAGGAAATCTGACATTCTGGAAGTTAGTCTTTTAAGAAGGATTTTTAAATTAAAGTCGCAGAAAATGAAGTTGAGTAGAGACTTCAATATATATATTGAATTCTGCGTGAGCTTCACTGAGTGAATGCCTTTGTTAGAGCCGGAAATATTAAGAATCCGAAGAGGAAAAGCAAAAACAATTTGGTTGCAATAACCAATCATATATATATATATATATATATATATATATATATATATATATACCTCATTAAAGATCTTGCCAACATTAAGTTTAGTATGTTTCCTACATACCTTTTCAAGGTTTCGAATGCTTCTTTTCCATCTTTGTGGTATCATATAAATTAACTCACCGATTTTTTTATCTTTAAATATATTTTTCATTTTACATGTCCGACGTTTCAGTCTACGTTGACCATTCTCAAGGATTCTATATACAAGGTTTTTTTAACAATTCTAATAAATACTTATTTACAATAACAATTACATCACTTCTATCAAACATAACTAATAATAAAATATACTTTTAAAAAACACTACCTTAATAAACATGAGTAACAGGTTTGCTACAAAATTCCCTACATGAACTTTTACACAACATTATTTAAATCACTAAATAGTTATTTTTTACGAATGTAACTTTAAAATTCTGGAAAAACAACAGGACTGATCATTAAGGTTCGGCTTCTTTTCCTTTATGCATAATGATTCAATTATATGCAGCCTCGTGTGATTATTGTCTGCATATAATACTTCAATGTTGTCTTCCAGCATTTTTCTACTTAGCCTGCTTTTATGTATGTTCATTGTGTGTTCTTTCGGTCCTCCGGCTGCGAGATGCATCGTAAGTCTGCGTGAAAGTGTTGTCGTCGTAGAACCAATATAGCTCGATTTTAGGAGCTCACAGTCTCCTATAGTGCAATTATATCTGTACACTACATTGGTTTTTTGTAGTTGTGTTTTTTGTTCTAGGTTGTTCCTAATTATCATATTTGCTGTGCAGGAACTGTTATAGTAAATACTAATATTTAGCTTGTCTGCCGAGTTAACACATGTTGTATTTCTTTTAATTATAGCCTTCAAAATTCTTTCATCCTTTTTATATTCATTAGAGAATTGATTCTTATAATACACCGTTTGTATTCTTCCTTCTTCACCCAGCTGATGCTCTTGATTATTGTTTGAATTTAGATTCTTCATATATTTCCTTAAAATATTGTCGAAGTGTTGGTTACTATAACCATTGTTGACCAATACTTGTTTAATCCTTTCTACTGCTTGGTCGAAGAGAGGCCAGTCAGACGATGTCTTGAATGCTCTATGTATAAGTGCCTTAATTGTTCCATCTTTATATCTTTCTGGGCACTCACTTTGTGCATTTAAATAAACACCTGCATGCGTTGGTTTAACATATACTGATGTTTCATATTTCCTGTAATTCTGGTTTATTCTTACATCCAGAAAGTTGATATTATTGTTGACACTGAATTCCTTTGTGAATTTTAAAACTGATGCCTCTTCAAGTGCTTTTTTTAAACACTCAATTTCTTGTTCGTTATTCACCACTAAGAAGCAGTCATCAACGTAACGGCAGTACACATGGGGCTTGACTATAGATTCTTGTGTTAACACACTATTCTCTACATGGCACATGTAAAAGTTTGCAAATGTTACTCCAAGGGGAGAACCCATGGCAACGCCATCTATTTGATAATATAAGCTCCCATCAAATGTGTAAAAGGATTTTTAGTAGTGCAACTAATTGATGTAGGGAATTTTGTAGCAAACCTGTTACTCATGTTTATTAAGGTAGTGTTTTTTAAAAGTATATTTTATTATTAGTTATGTTTGATAGAAGTGATGTAATTGTTATTGTAAATAAGTATTTATTAGAATTGTTAAAAAAACCTTGTATATAGAATCCTTGAGAATGGTCAACGTAGACTGAAACGTCGGACATGTAAAATGAAAAATATATTTAAAGATAAAAAAATCGGTGAGTTAATTTATATGATACCACAAAGATGGAAAAGAAGCATTCGAAACCTTGAAAAGGTATGTAGGAAACATACTAAACTTAATGTTGGCAAGATCTTTAATGAGGTATGTTTAAAAGAAGGTCTGCTTCCAAAGTATACCAATATATATATATATATATATATATATATATATGTGTGGACTAATTTACCACAATGAAACAAATTTGGAAACAATGCTCTAAGGCCTTTCGTCAACACATCGTCAGATAGCATCATCATTTTGATGATTTACGATGTAATCTGTTAATACTGAATGTTGGTGATTGAAATTGAGTAATTAGGTTTATTCTGTTAATTTAATATTGTTTATTTTATTTTGTTACACACTGAGGATGATCGAAAACAACCAAAATATTTGTTTTATGTTTGTTCAGGCTTTGTAGAATAAATGGTGTATATTAGTAAACCTTTTCGTACGCTGTTACCCTCAGTATCTAATGAATTGAAAAGAGAAATGAGTAAGCTGCAAAGCTTAATCAGGGAAGAGTAAGAAGAGAAATAGGCAAAACATTGTATTCAACAAAACAGTGAATAAAGGTATAAAAATTCCCAGGAAGACGAAAACAGAAAGACACGGGCATCTGAAGGCTCCATCATACAAGAGCAAAGAAATAAAACAGCAGGAATCACACTTATTTAAATATAAAATTAAACAGTTTACGATGACTGGTCAAATTATACAGGAAAATACAAAGAAATAACCAATCCAACTCACTTATATATTTTTAATGTTATCAGGAGTAAATGTGATCCACCTTTCTGTCAGCCAAAGACTCAGAGGTCTTACACCTACTGACTCTTTGACTCTGGAAAGAGAGTTTTCTTAACGGCTGGATGAGCCACTCAACTCCAGATGATGACGACACTCAAAATATAGGAGTGAGTTGAGTCAATTCTTTTAATGTATTCTTTAATAAATATTTGATTTTTTCATTAGTCATTTAATTTTTGATTCTGCTTGTTTAAATGTACTTGAAATTGTTTCTGATAGCGTTATGAATTGTATAACTCACATAATACAGTTTTTGTTTGCAATATGTGCAACGGTAACACATCAGTCTTTAATTAAAATGTCAATAACGTGGGTTTCAAGTAAAGTATTGACAATTTCTTTGCCAGCCAGGGATAACTCGTATTCTCCAATTTTGACCGAATACATTTTTTACAGTTATTATAGATTTTAACATTCTGTAAAATTATTTAAGAAAAGCTTTTTACCTTTAGAAAGAAAAAAAGGATCACTGAACGTTGTTCAACAAATATAAAAATTTCATGTGGACTTGTCATCGTTAAATACAATATTAAGGTTATGCTGAAAACAAGTTTTATTTCAGCTATTCTCAATTCATTCCACTGATGCCAGCTTAAAAACCAAGAGTAGAAAACCTTTTTGGTTTTTTGATCTTTTATTAATGAATGTCTCTCATATATATGAAAAACGTTTGCATTATTGCAATTGAACTCCATGCAAGAATCATAATAGTAAAATTTTTTTTTTCTTCATAGGTAATATAGAAGATGAAGACAATGTAATTGTAATTATAAAGTGTCTAACAAGTTATACACTTTTTATGGCTACTGTTGTATTAAACTATATGTTTAATTTGGGAAATTGAAAGTGTGCTTGTCTGTAAATGAATTTCATATAGTTATTTACAATATCAGCTTTACAAAAACTCGGAGGGTGATACTGAAAGGTTTTAAAAAGTTGATAATTCCATTTGCCTAGCACAGCATGATGAAATCACTCTTAAGAGTGAAAGCAGAGAGGATAGGATATTTATACAAATATGGTTTCTGCCTGAGAAGTGGGGAAAAAAAAACTTCTTTGTTTGTGGATAACGGTCAGCAAAAGCACTTGGAAATTGAGTCTGACAGCCGTCCTGAGAAACAATAGTGGGTCCATTTCAACCCTTGCCTGAACTTCATCAAATCAGCATCATTAAAAAAGCCATTATTGATAGAGGCACTCTTCAGTTAGCCACCCCCAGGGGCCCATAATCTCTTTTCAAGAGCCTAACCCATTTAGCAACCTACACCCTCACTTACCTCGCCCTCGAGTGCCCTAAAAATTGGTTTTTACCTCCCAATAAAAGCCCTTTTGAACGTTGTTTAGTTCATCATTTTCTGAAATAATAGCATCTCATTGTGATTTGTAAAAACTCCTGCATGAGAGAACTTGTATCAAGAGCCATTTTACCGTTATGTAGCAAGTAGAAAGGGTAAGTCAAATCTTTGTGAAAGATAACATGCTTTTTATTCAAGCAATGTTTCTTAGAGATGCTTTTGTTTTTGTCTGAAATAGTTGAATTTTATGAAATAAATACAGCCAGTACAATTACGTTACTGTCAAACATTCAAATCATATATTGGCCGATCGTATATAGAACACACTTTCAATATTCCTCAATCCTTACAGCTACAAGATCAAGTTTTGAAGTCTCTTGACACCACATTTAATCTCTTCATAATAAAATAAAGAGCAACCAACCAAGCACTGAAAATGTATGAATTTTCAGTGAAAATTAAAAATTGCAGAATTTGTAACAACAGCCCTATAACTGCTTTGGTCACCACCTGTACTTAAGGAATAGAATGAATTATATGGTTTCCTAGCCTTATACAGTATGCAAGTCGTACATCGTGCCATTTTTGACAAGTTTGTGACCATGTCACAATATAATCTAGTTAGTAAGCTCTTAAGTAAAATATTTGACTGTTATATAGCATTTAGGTTAGATAAGAAGCTAACTGTTGTAAGTTAAAAGAAATTTTCTATTTCATAATATTATACTATTATTTATTATAATCATAAGTACTCTTTTGTATAATTTTCATTTTTAATTAACATTTAATGAAATTGAAGTTAAAATGTGTTGATTCTTGTTTTTCAAAGTGTATACTTTGATGACTTTAAGGTAATTTGCTTACTCGCCTGGATAACAGAGCTTTGGGTTGAAATCCCTAGGCTGATGTCTCTGTTGAAAATCAAGCCTGCCAACCAACAAACCGGTCAAGCAAGCCCTTTAATAACATGAATTCAAGCATTTTTAATTAAATTTATGCTAACTACTATGCAAAAAATAACTGTAACAATACCGTTGAATCATCTTATTATCAAAAGTCTTCACTGTTACTTTTATAAGATGAATCGAAATATTTCATCAGGCCTCAAAAACTGCCAACATATTAAGTAGTAGAATGTTAAGAAGTATCAAGAAATGTTCTCTTTGATTTTTTAAAAATGTTATTACTGCTGTAGTTATACTAATGAAATTATTTGCATCAGCTGTGTGATGTACAAAAATAAGCTTATATATTGAAATGTCCTTCAATCGCTATCTGTACTACCTCAGGAATGAAAGACTTAATAATGATACCCCATTTAGATGTTTACGTTATGCTTAAATGAGATGTTATGTGTTATATACTCAAGAAATTTGATATTAAGTTACTTATGGTAAAGTTGAGTGTAGGCCACTCCAGATTTTTTTTTTAATTTTATGCAAACTTCGAGTCAATTGAATATACATCCTTTGCAGATTTTTGAAAACTTATTCAATTAAATTAAGTTGAATAATTGATTTGAGATGAATGAAACACAATCTAGTGCAGGAGTTCTCAGCCTTGCTTAGTCCTTGCACCCCTCTCACCATTTATCACAATGTTCCCCCCCCCCTCCCATCACCAACTCTTCATTCCAAGATATTTTTTTTTTCAAAAAGTGCATTATAGAAATACAGATATTGCTAGAAATGATTTTTTCTTTATTGATATTGATATATATATATATATATATATATATATATATATATATTTACAAATTTACATGACCTGATATTATGGAGTAACACAAATTAAATGCTTATTAATAATATTGATGGATATATAAAATATTAATTGAATTGAATAGCACTTATTTATTTATAATTAAGAGGTCAATACCTATAATTGCTTTTCTCATTTTGAAAAACTTACTGTTATCATAATTGAATCCCCCGAAAACCCAAAATTCACACCAATTGAGAACCCCTGATCCAGCGTGTTACTAAGTGAGGTGAATTTCATTTAACTGATTATAAATATACTTAAGTAATTTGACTAAAGCATAAATTTAGACCAGATTTAATAATCGGAAAAGTAACTACCATTGCTAATAATCACAATTTTAACAATTTAATCTTAGTAATAATGTAAGCAATCGGTTACTCATAATAATTTTAGAACATACTAACTATGCTTTTCTTATTCCCTGCTAACAATGCTTACTAGAAATAAGCACCCTCCACTCAGAGGATAGAGCATTGAGACCTGAATCATGGACCGCCTTACTCATGGATAAAAGTCATGTTCATTCTGTAGAAGACTTTACTACAGTGTGGTGATTCCCAGTATTTCTTTTAAACAATTTTACTAAAATGAATTATGACTGCATGCACCATGGTAATGATTTTTTTCATTTATTAATTACTTTATTTTTGATTGAAATATTTCAGTGTATTTAAAATCTATAATTATAAAATTAACCTTGATTAATAATGAATAGGGAAACAATTAAACACAATTTAAATCAAGGAACTCTACATTTTGAACAATTGCATTAATCTTGTTTTGCTAAAACTTTTCTTGGCAATCTCTGCAATATGTGTTCTGCGGAAATCAATGTTCAACATATGGTTAAACAAATGTATCTTTCGAATCGTATTAAATGAAATAATCATTCTAGCCTGACAGTTCATGCATGTTTTTTTCAGTTGAACACTTTTTGTGAAGTACAAAATGTAATAATTATTATAAAGTATCAACTCTTGGACATGTAGTTGTCGTTAATTTTAGTAAATTTTTTTAAAAAAAATACTGGGAATCACCACACTGTTTCTAATGAAGTCCTCTTGGGAATGAACATGACTTTCATGCATGATTAAGGTGCGGTATGGATTCAATGCTCGGTCTTTTTCTGAAGGGCGTGGGTCTCCTCTGAAGTATCCTACTCCTTATTCTAAGACTCTCCCACATTTGGCAGATAGTTGAACCCAATGTGCCGATTCTTTACAAAAATAATGTACCACACAGTGTTTTCCTTCGCTTTATCAGCTGGTCTGTTACTTTATATTTTCAAAACAATATCTTTAATATTTTCATACGGCTAAGGTAATGTAAATAAATACAATAAGGCACTATTGTAAATAAAAAGTACGGTAGGGATTTTAAATGCCCAAACTATTTTAGAATAATGAAAAGAAGGAATTTTACAGTATTTAAAAAATCAACGAATAAATTAAAAAAAAATTACTTTTAAATTATAAAGAACATCGTTTTCAGTAGATTGACATCAGATACTTTTAGAGTAATCTCAGTTCAAAAAACGCCATTTATCATAATTTACAAAGTAATTTCACTTTTCTGATTATTATATAGTATGATTCATAATAAACATTAAATTAATCATTCAAAATGTATTTTTTAATATTACAATTTTTATTTGTACACAAATTTATATTATTCAATTACATTTTTTATTTTAATCATCATCTTTCAAGACGCATTTCTAGTGTCGCGTATTGGTTAAACCTAGTTGTAGAAAGGAGAATTGAAGTTTGAAACGAAAATGTATAATTCTTTAGTGATTCGCTTAGGTTTAAAGAGGTGGTTGTATGTTTTCCTAATAACAGTGAGTTGGAGGATGGTGGGTACGTGTTAGTAGAGGTGCGATTACGAAAGGTCGTGAGAGGGAGCTCGATTCGGTACGGCCACCTGGTCGGCAGAAGCGGGCTGAAGGTAATTATTACACTGTTGGAAGACTGGCGTCTAAAGCAAGTCTGCTCGGACCCGCCGACCTATTCAACCAAAACTACGTCCTCATCTGTCGTCCTACTGGAGAGATAGCAGTATACAGGGAAGATTAGATATAAACTATTGAGGGATGTGTCAGCATACGACAGTCCAAGCCACTGATGCAGACGACCTATACGAGGGTATAGGAACCAAAAAGTAGTGGGCATGCAAACATATTAATATGTTACAGAAATATTTAAGAAAAAGGTATCTGTTGAGGTTCATGCCCGATGCACTATACTACTTATTTAGGTAAATGTGAGCCTATTCAGAGAATCGTAGATGAGTGCTTCATTTTTAATGGGAACTTGTTACAAAATCTGCAGGAATCATTGACAGATAAGAGGTTTGCAGAGACGACTGTGGGTCTATTCGAATAACTGCCAAAGGAAGCTCAATTACAGTTCACAGTTAGCTAACCTGATTGGAAGCACAACTACATAAAAGGAATGGTATTGGATACCTTCCAAACATTAAATACAATTTACACAAGAACCATTAAGACAGTGTATATTACCGAAATGGACGTAAAATGGACATGGAGTAAACAATCCGGTAGATAATGCAACTCTGCACCAACACATTCTTGATCTCTCAAATACCTGACTCTCTCTAACAGAGACAACATTTCTGTTTAAAATCAGATGTTACCATTATCATAGGTCACATATTATAGATTGATATGATGACTGCAGACTTTTGAGTGAAGTTGTTTCGGGGAAGTGTTATCAGTTGAGTTGGAAGATGACAAGAATAAACTTGAACGACGGTACTAACTTTTTTATGTTTTGTAAAAAGTAGTAAGAAGGCAGGTAAGCAAGATATTATAGGCTAGGGACACAGAACTGAGTGGACTCTTGCCTGGAAACAGTCTCATCTCTAGTCAAGCATAAGAGAAAAGATCATTATCACCATCTACTGGTCCGGACTAATTTTCACATTTTTTTCTCTTCAGATGTATTTTCTTATTTACCTGAATATGTAATTTGCCTTAATTAGAACAAAACCTATTTCCTTTTTAATTTTTCATCAAATAATTTAAACTCAAATGCAAACATCAGAATTCAATATGGTTGTTTAAAACGTAAGAGTTTTGACTGTGCTCTAATTTTTTTTCTAATTAAATCCTTCAGAAGTGTTATATGTTCGTTTATGAGAATAAAATGAGAATACTGGTAATGATATAATAAGGAAAATTGTAAGGAAAAATATTTTCAATATTATCGCTTTAATTATACATACTTGTGAAAATAATTTATATAATGGTATATTATCCAAATGATACTTAGTTATCCTTGGTGAATAATAGTTGTTAACGTTGGTTGTTAATAGTTACGGTTGACAATGGCTGGTAGGTAAAGGAGCTGTCTGGGTAAACACGCCGGAGGAGTGCCTTTCAGACCGAGATGGCTAAGCGACTTGCGAATAATTCAACGAGCGTTTAATCTTCCAATAGAGGAGATTGATTTGACGATAGGCTGCAGCTAATGTAAATAATGACCACTGTAAGTTTGCCTATCACATCTCCACAATCGTATAAATCCAATTACCAAGTGTTTGTTTAGTTGGTCTAGAGCCATCAGAGGATAGTAAACAGGTCGAAAGCAGATGTGATAAACTGTTTGTTGGACGACCGTCATTCAGCCTAAAAGCCTCTAATACCCAAATGACATTAGCCCGACTTCAATCATTATGCGACGCAGCCATAATATCACTGTCTAACAGTCATCTGTTATCAGTTCTGGTCGCACGGTTCAAATCCACGCTAGTGCATTTGCCTCGATTCTGCTTAAACATATTACTACTATTATACCTCAACGACTGTAATAAAGTACAACTTCTATAATAATTAAATACACCACATCATATTATATATAAGCATTACTTTTTATTACTTCCCCCCATATAATTTAGTATTTGGGTTTCAGAAGATATCATATTCAATAATGAATAATCTAGACATAATATAAATTGTAGTTCAAATTTTAAAAGCAAAATAACTATCTGTACTGGTAGGTAAAAGGAAAAAATAAATCATTTAAAATAGAAGTTACGAAATAGTCTCAGTTCTTCGGTAAAATGGTAAGTGTGTAAGCCAAGAAGCAGCAAACCTGCTGTCCCTACCTTACGTTAGTGGACTCCTAACTTTACCAATTTGTGTTGATGGTGTTATTCCAAAGAGACACCACTTTGTCCCTCCTCGAACACAAGTCACAGCGGACATCAAACATCGCTTTTAGACTCTGGCAAATTAAACTCTTAAAGCCAATTCTATTGTCAAATGCGGGTATTGTTTTAAAATATGTATTTTTTTTTTCATGTATTTTCATAATGTTAAACACCTCTTAGTACTTCGGGTATGGATTTACTTCCTCTGCAGTTCATCAATAGGCACAATTTCTAAATCAGACTTTCAGTTATTAATGATGATAGATCCAGTTGTGAGTTGCATGATGATAATCAGAGTATATATTGTATTAATGTAATACTTTTATTACTTAAAGTTTGTGCAATAATATTTAAATATTTTATATTCAATCGAAACATTTTGGTATCTTTCAAATAAACATTCCGATGTTTGTATTAATTATTGCCCAGACGATCAATGTAGTAAGTTCTTGCACAGTAGCATGAATATACTCCAAGTATTAGAGGTAGAATTGGGGACCAGGTTAGCTCAGTGGTTCACGTACTCGCCTCTGAACTGATAGAACCGGGGTTTGATCCCCACCTGGCCTTCGATTTTTTCATGCGGAAGGTGAATAAATCTGAGAAGGTCGTCCCTCGGAGAATGATGTTAAACCGTCAGTCCCTAATCTGTACGATGTAAGGTAATCGTTAAAGATCCCTACTCTAAAAACACTTGAGTTAGACAAAATTTAGGACTCCCACTGTTGGATCGATCTCCATTGCGTTATATCACAAAGGGCCAATGCTCGGTTACGTATGTTCCCTTGTGGTACCACTGCAACCTAACCTAACCTAGAGGTAGAATTAAGACCTGAATAATCGAAGTGGAAAGAGATTTTACTGAAATTTACTGAATGCATTTCTGTTCCATCAGTATCCTTACTCACAGTGCCTTTGCACCCATAATAATCTCACCTGGTGGAGAGCTGTTCTCCCAATGCCATTTCTTTGAAGCTATTCTTGCATGGTTATTCTCTCGCGAGGGAATCTCAGCTCCCTTCCTATTACAGAGAAGGTTCTATTTTGAATTCTCAATTAGTTTAGTCTCTTTTACACTTACCATTATTTTTTTGTTGTTAAGCAGCATAAAATATGTCTGTTTAAATTATATGTGGATAATTACTTTTTTTTACAATGCATGAATCTCATTGTAATTTGAAACTAAAAAAATGGCTAAAACTGTATGTTAGCTCTGATGGTTAGATAAATAAACGCTTATTAAAAAAACAAATAATATGGGAAAACTTTTTAACTTTTCCTTGATGTTATAACATTTATCTTTACTAAAGACTGGTATACCCACGCTAGGAAGTGTAGTCACTGGATTGCTTCTTCTCTCTTGTGTTCCCTTCTACCTCTGTGTTATCAGCGTCACTGATAATGTAATAATTATATTGTTTTGACTTTGAGGAAATAAAATTAAAAAAAAAAGATTGGTGTAATACTTTTCTACTTTATCTTTACTTTCCTGAAGCTTAATAATTCTAAAATTACCTAGAAGTGCTCTCAATTAACACCGAAAAATTAAAATCTAAGTATAGTGAAAACAATAAAAAGCTAATGCCCTCGGACATAGTTTTTTAAAACTGATGTATTTTCAAGATAAACTTTAGTCATCGGGAAAATTACTTTTCTTCATCTGATTTATATCATAAAAAGACTAGCGTCATAACATGTAATGTAATACACATTCCTATTCAATAAAAAGACATTCAAATAGAAGTTTATTTTTTGAGGAAAATATACAAGCCCTTAGAGAAATAAAGCTTTATTTGATGCTTGTTTTAGTAGCTTTTTTACAGCTTCAATTTACGAGGTGTTGAATATAATAAATCGATTGAAGTGTCAACAACACAGTCATATAAAATATCGGGGAATGTAAAACACAGTGCTCTCTGCAAGAATCAAAATACGTTCAAAGACCGTATTGACTTTGAACGTAACCCACTGTCCTGTCTCGGCGAAAAACCAACATAAACTACCCTCCGCCCCACACCTTTTATCTTCTAAGTTATTTTTTTCAATGATGTATTAGATATTTATAAGAGTTTTGATCCTCTTGGAGTGAATGCATAAAATATTTTTCACTTTACTGTCTATTTATATCTCTGAAAGGAACACATTTCATGGCTTTGAAAACAATCATCTATTGAATTTCTTCAGACGATATGTTTTTATTGCATTTGAGTTTTTAAATATTAAGTGAATATTAAATATCCAATTCTATTTTTTTTACTTCATTTTATAGATGTATTCAAGAAGCCATTCTTGATTTCTTTTTCTTCTTTTTATGGCCATCTCTAGATCAAGTCAGTCAACATAACGAAGTGTTTACCATTGGTAAAGTATTGTAATATTTGAAAATTAAGAGATGGTATTTTCGTTAACAGATAACATATTTTGTGTTATTTCTGTATCAGGTTGTCAGTACGAATATTATTGTACGTTCGTTAATACCAAACATACTATGGGAAGTATAATTACGATAACAGCAACAAAGCACCTGTTATTAAATGCGGTTTCCCTTATAAAAAAGAGCAAGTGCTCTATGTACTAATTATATTTGATATTTCTCACCCTTAGTGAGGCCATATAGCTCTACCACAAGCTGCATCGGCTTATTTTTCCACAGGTTCTTTGAACCAGGGGCTACAAAGGCCACTGACCTTACCTGTTGCTGAGCAAGTTCAGTAGGACTTTCGGTCCGGAGTTCGGTCCGAAACTCTTAAAATAAGTCGGTACTACGGGTGGCGGAGACCCATGGAGAGATTCTCTCTCCAACTGAGGTTGGACTCGTAGTGGCTGTTGGTTCTCACCGAAGTTGGTTAGACCCTTATGGTCGCTGTGTGAGAAGCAGTAACTTTTCTGTAAGATGCCTGCTTAGCATACTGGGGAGCTAGAGACCCCAAACTCTTACCAGTGGGAACAGACCTTGAACACAGATGATTGGACTGGACAACCTAGTACTTGCCTAGTAGATGCTCGGCTCTGAACGGGAGCTCGGAGTGGGCACGATTAGATACCATCCCTTCAAGCCCTTACATGTACAGTTCACATAACTAGCACAGACCAGGTAACGTTTTGCCAACGAGAGGTTTTAATCTCCCCTTATATATCGTTTTCACTTGAGGTACTAACAACACTCCTCACAATGACGTCCTTATTGGGTCCGATTAACTACTATTAGCAAGCCCTGGTCCCCGGGTAACAGGTTGTGCTCTTTTTGGAGCGAGACGACCAAATCCTATGGTAGTCCTAAAACTGTATGGCATTGTAGGTTTAGCCTGACCACTAATTATATTTGATACTTAAAAACTTTTTTAACATTCATTTTGAAAACAAAAAATTTGATCCGATGATTAACTAAAAATTCAAAGAGTGAATCTAGAAAGTGTACAGAAAGTACTAGAAGAGTGATGAGATAAAAGTATTAATATTAAGTATTCTATTTAAGATCAATATAAGAGACGTCAAAAACAAGAAAAAATATGACAGGTATGCAAAAACCCCAAACAGTATTTGGTCACACTGTTTTAAACAAAAATTGCGTAATACGACTACATCGGTGACATAGTGAATTTGACATAATAAATTAACAAAATAAGTAATTAAATGTGCTAATAAGAATGAAAATCATGCAAGCATGGTAAACAGACTGTTCCATTTCTTAACTACCAGTGAACTCTAGTTTAAGGGCAAATAAGCTTCAAAGTAAGCAAAGACAAAAAAAACATTTTCTATTCAATTCAAGTTAAACAGGAAAAAAATAAAGTTAGTAAGGTAGTATAGTGAATGTTGATATGTTCATTGAATGACGAATGCTGAATAAATAATAGTAAACCTAAACCTTGTGTACATTTTGATAAAGGTGTTGTTTAAAATAGTTATATAGATGGCTAAATTTAAGCTAATTGTACTAATTTGCTGAGGATCTGAAGACTGGATGGTAGTGAACATGGTGAGTGGTAAATTAATTCTACTCTTTAAGCACTGCCCAATATATGTGGGTGTACGTTAAACTGTCAAGGGTGAATTGATAAAGAGATGTAGCTTCGAGTTGTTCATGGAGGTAGTAAATTATATATCAACATTGGTATAAACTTGAATGTAACAGTAAGTGAAAGTTACCTGATAAACAGAAAGAAAAGAATGACAGCTACAAAGCGTTCAAACAGGCTCAATTAAATATGAAGCTTGGCTCTCGTTTCTTCTGGACCATTGCTTTTCAACTAAATTACGTTTCTTTCCAGCTAATTCAATTTGTTTTCGAATCGCTTTATTATTCATTTGCTGTTCAGATCTCCAAGCTAAAACAACATTTCACAGCTTTTGTACTATCTTCCAAAGAATGATGAATTATTTATATGTGCCTTTAAAATAAGAGTAGAGGCTCAACATTTATATATTCCAAGTTAAATTGCTACTCATTCTTTTATTGTTCTTCATAGAGTATATACTTTTTCTCTACGTCATTGGACAACAATTAAAAGGCTTAATGCAGTGGCTTTTAGACATTTATACTTAGATATATTTGTAAAGGATCGGACTCAGACTAAAATGTTTAGTACCAAATAACTACATATTTCAATCAAAATTTCGACAATAAAAGATTCCTTTTCCCCGAGACTAAGACTACCACAAGTTATATTAAGGTTTCCCAAAAGTAGGTAGCTAATTCTGAATCTTACCCACTAGTTTTGATATAGCTATGAACACTGATAGTATTTAAGGAGCATTCCATTGATTATACGTATAATATCAATGTTTTGAAAATTATATAAGCAAATTGAGCGTCTGTTGTCCAACCTTATACACCACCTCAATGGAAAGAATTACACCTTTAGAACACATATCAGCACTGCTGTTCTCTCCAAAGGCCGGTAACGAGGAGAAGAACATGGATTCTGAGACCTTAAAGAATATTTATACTGGTTGGAAAGTATATTTGTAGTAGGTGGCCACTCCAAGAACTTGAAGAAGAGAGACATAACTTTGCGACGCGTACATTTCATACAAATATAAAAGGGATCGAAGAAGAAATATTTACTGAGTCGTCAAGAGGCCTACCCTCTGCCAAAATGTTGGTGCATATCAGAATTTCAACGTCCAAGAAGTGTGTGTTTTTCATTTGTCCATGTTTGTTCATCTATATTGAACCATACATATACGAGTATTCGTATTCATATCGGTTAGACCTGATATCGTGCAAATTGACTGAATGACCTAAAATGACTTTTTTCATATTACAATATTTTACATATATGTATTATAAAAGAATACAAGATTTCACATAAACACGTGAAATAACAATCAATGGTCAAACCACAAATGAAATTGAAAAAAACCAAGATCTTTCAACCGTAAAAAGCTGTCTTTTCCAGAGTTAAAAACCAACAGACATTGTAGTTATATCATATCATTGATTTATGTCATAAAAGAATAAATATTGTTGTCTTTCGATATTGATACTACATCAAAGATTAATACTTTGATAAACTGTTATTAATATATTGCAATTTATTGCAATTATTTACAATTCTGTACTTACAGACAGTAGACATTGAAACATGAACAATTTAGATAAGATATTTTGATAATTCCAAAACAAAATACAAGATACTTACTTATTAATATTCTGGTGTATTTTTTCCGTAATAAATATTCTAGTTCTAAATGGATAATTTAGTTGTTATTTTTTATTACATTATTCACTTAATAAGTATTAAGCATATCCCTATTTTATTAAAAGCTGCCAATACTCAATAGTGTAAATAACATTCGAACAAAATTTTGCACAAAAGATTTGTAATTGTAAAAAAAATGTTATCTTAAATAAAGTAGTATTAAAATGATTTCCATAATTGCTATTTTAAACATTATTATAAAACCTTTTGAAAGAAACATTGCACTTGAATCGTTTTGTAGTGTGGAAAACTTTGTACTATTGAGCTCTTGGACTCCGCCTCTCAAATTGTCCTGAGGTCAAACAACCAGTCGCTGCCTGTATTCTGTCGGAGTCGTCCCTTACCTTCTTCCACTCGTCATTATGCTAAGGTAATAACATGAATTTTTTATTTATCATTGATAATGAGTTATATTATTACGTTTAACATTTTCATATGGTTTCATTTCGTATTCTCGTGCAACAATATATACTTACTGACTTATAATTTTGGGTCTACTGTACAAACATTAAAATAATGACTTAAAAGTTATGTTTATATAATATTACACGTTGTGAAGTTTTTGTAAGCATTATCATTAATTATATTCTTAATTCTATTTATTATTAAAAAAAATATTTTTAATAATAGTTGGAAGTATGTAATAAGAAAGTGAACAAAGATTGATGATGGAATAGTTTAGCAATAAGTTACTGTTTTGTTGTTTTCGCACTATAAGGATGTATGGGTGAAATAGTGTGAAACTAGAATACAATCAACCCAATAGTAGAAGTAATAATTTAATAAACTGTAAGATAGAGATAAAAAAAATAACGCAATGTCACATTGAATTTCATGACCAGAGGGGAGGAGGATGTAAACGGATGTGAAGGTATTTGTGGATGTTGATGTGTAGGTGGGTAATGAATGAATGAGTAACGGATGATGGGTGTTGTTTGTGAATCGAAGAGAGACTGATTCACTGAGTGAGTTGGCAATGAAGTGGGAGGGTTAGTGAGTGAGTTGGTGAGGACCAGTGGGTGTATGGGAGGCTGAGAGAATGATTGAGATTGTGTGAGTGAGCAATGAGTGACTAAATAAATAGTAGGTTTAACAGTTAAAGAGTGGATTGAGTGAGTGAGTGGGTTGGTAATCAACGAGGGATATTTACTTAGAGTTGTAAAATCTTAAAAAAATTTTTCTCGGGATTTTGACAGATTTACATGTCTTGATGCATTCAAAGTCCAATTTTAACGTTTTTTCGATGAGGTCTGTTTGTTTGTATGAAAGAGTGTATATCCAAACTTTGTAATCACAATGAAGGGCAAACCCATTGATAAATGACATTCAAATTTCACTCGAAATTGGGCCCTAGAGGATTAATATGTTCAGTGGTAACAAAATACCAGTTATGAGACTGAACTTTTACCAAAATGGATTCTATTTCACAATATTCACACTTTCCACCCCAGAACAACAAGTAACG
This sequence comes from Hermatobates lingyangjiaoensis, assembly GCA_026182355.1. Taxonomy (NCBI): domain Eukaryota; kingdom Metazoa; phylum Arthropoda; class Insecta; order Hemiptera; family Hermatobatidae; genus Hermatobates; species Hermatobates lingyangjiaoensis. The sequence continues at coordinate 1,575,040 of JAPFBL010000014.1, read as the reverse complement.
TGAAATCTAGAACTGTACTATTTGGAATTGAGCAAATAATTACATATTTCAGAATCATCTCCCGGTTATTTATAACAAATATTTGTAATAAAATATTTATAAATAAATTTGAGTTGGAGCTTACTCATGCCAAGTGTGTACAGGAGCGTGTGGGTGTCAAACGTGAAATATGATCTCAGAATTTAAAATAAAAGAATTTTTGATTTAAGCAATTTATAATAGTTTCCAAACTTTTTCTGTTAGTTTGTTGTATTTAGTTGTGTAGGTACTGACAGAACACATATCACAAAATACTACTTTACCAATAACAAATATAGACCAAATTACTCATATCAAATTTACTACATAATCATGCTGACCTTTTTTTTTAGTATTTTTGCCCATGTGTAACAAAATTAACTAGCATTTTAAGACAGTAATTCCTGTCGTGTAATCTGAATCACAGCTTTTATAGCAAATAGTCTACTTAACAATCCTAGAATTGTGTATTACAACTCGAGGTTTCGTTGTTGAAATTATGCAGTAATAAGAACCAATATTCCAATTTGTAATATTGACTTGTATTTTAAACTGAATTATTCTTTTCTCTATCTGGTTTCATGAACTACTTTTTCCTTCAATAAAAATTAAATTTTTCAACTTATCTTAAAGTCGATTTAAGGAATAAGTACCAATAAATTGTTTTATATAGTTGGTTTAATTCTCTAATGGGCGATATATTGAGGCTTTATAGATTGTTGGAGGGGAAGATAATGTATGTTGATGGCTAAGGTCAAGTAATGGGAGACAGAAGTGGCTTGTAATGACAGAGGATGACAGTAGCTGGCCTGAGGACCGTCCCTGGAGAACACCTGCATGGCCCTACCTGCAGAGGCCGCCCTTCGCTCGTAAAAACCTTTACTACTCAGATAAAGTAATAAAATGTTTAGGAAATACCTTCGTTTGCACTTAGCTTTTATTAGGAGAAACATTAGCGCTATTATTTATTCTTTTCCTAGACACCTGAGAGAGGGCCAGTTTAATTCGGGATGGAAAACTACTGTTCACAATTTACACCAAACGAAGTCGTAAATTAGGGAATAATGTTAAAAAACTTCCTTACCACAGAAGCTTAAAGTCTTCTACAATTCATTTACTAAGGAAATGAGTAGTTAACTACTCTCTGTCCCGTTTAATAATACTGAGGAAGCAGAATATAAACTCACCCCATGCTTTAATACACACCTGAAGATCAGAAAATTAACTCACTTAAGAAAGCAAACATCGTGTTGAAAATGCTCACTCAACTTTTTCATACCAGTTTCATATATATCAGTTTCATACTAAAGTCAACAACAATCCGAGGAACATAAATTATTTCCCTCATGAGGGATATTAAACTGGAATAAAACTAGTGTTTGAGATAATTTTTTTTGTTGAATTTCACACTCGTTCCAGGGTGAGGAGCTTAGACTAAACTAGTTAATGATTAACGGAATTATTTCAAACCGTTCTGTGTCATAAAGCAGCCGAAATTTGTCTTCTATTTCTCACGTTAGCTGAATAGAAAACGAGCTATAACAAAAAGGTGTGACAACAATCCTGTCTTTCTCTTTCTCATATTGAGAAGCCTGCAAAAGAACTTAAGTTTGGAAGGCTTGGTTTTATTTTTTTTTTTTTCACAATAACTATACTTAAAACAGGTTTTCTCTAAAATGAGGTAGTGTCTAATAGATATTTTTATCTCGCACAATCTATAGGGGAAAGTACTAGGAATAAAATGATTATAAAAAGAATTGAACAGCTATAAAGCATCCCCAAATATAAGAATAAATATTTTCTTTGACCCCCCCCCCCTCTCCTTCCCTCCATCTCTTCAGGGTACTTAAGAAGTGAAGTTGACAGGGATCAACAAACCTCGGAGCCTCATGCTTATATTTACACATTACGTACACAGATACATACTGAGAGCCCTTGGACTTCACTCGAAGGCCACCTCTGAACATTCTTCTTGTCTGTACATAAGTACAGTACAACGCACCTGATACTCTTGATACTGCAAGATCCCGCACCCTCCATTACCGAGAAGGGAGGAATGGTTATCTTGAAGAGGATAATGTTGATTGAATTAGCAGTACCTGGTGGCCCCTGTCTAGGAGCATACTATATGTTTCGAGAGGGTCCTAGTTGGTAAGCAACTGGTCTCAGAGGTAATATATAAATGGTGCATAGGACAATGCTTGGTAAACAGTGATTGTTGGTGTTTCTTCGTGATATGGTTGAAAAGCTGGGCACACGTCTTAATATCAAAACAGATTGTTGGTGTTTCGAGTCGGCGTCTATATTGGCAACACAGAAGAACACTTATACTCTTATTATAGCAAGGCTCTAACAACCTAAACTTACTAAATCAACTAAAGTAACTCAACTGAAGAAGTAAGTTCAAAAATGTTCTGCTCCTAAAAGACCAGAAAATGGATGTAGGAAAGGTAGAGATAGATAGTAACACTATGAAGGCAATAAAAAAACTAGTTGTCAGGAGTCACGGGCGGTTCAGATCATGAGGTTAGAATTTCATGAAGTCATGAAGTAGTAAAATGCTACTGTGAACGAATTATCTCTGTTGGTTGCAGAATTTCTTTAAAACAGGCAACTGTTAAATGTGGGATTTCGGAACTCATAAGGTCAGACTAAATGTCTGCAATGAAGGAGGATCTCACTGAAGTAATCTTGTTTCTGCGGGTATAACAATTTTCTAGTGTTAGCGTCTTGATTTTATTACAACATTTCAGTTTTTTAGTCTGTTAGTTCTAATAATTCAGAGCATTTTACAGTTTATGCACACATAAATTTTTACAGATTAAATTTTAAATAATGTTGAATTCTATACTGTCAAACTATGATCCATAAACTACCCTACTCATAACACTTATCACCTCAAATTTTTAGGAATGGTATAAAACCTTAGGAGTTATTAACATAAGCAGGACTAGATATGCTTAACAGTCGGTCTCTACATCACATCTTAGCACTATGAGAGGTACATTAAGCTCAATTAACTTACGTATTTTTTCTTAATCGGTCAGCCTTATTAGATAAATTACGAGACTTCATACTAGAGTCACCTCTGTTATTATGACTCATCTGCATATTTGTCATAATGTGTAGGAATTAGTAGTATCCTGATACTTCAGTTATTAGTAATATATCCCGCAATCGTCTCAAAAAAGTATGAATAATAAAATTTGCAATTATTCAATTAAAAAAAATTTCTTTCACTCAATTATTGTAATTCGAAGTAAGAATGACGAAAATGACCAAACTTGTAAACGTTACGAAAATGAACTAAGAAGTGAAGAAGTGAAGCGTTGATTAGAGAGGCTAGACAAGTGAAAGAGAGCTGGAGCTGTGACCAGGAGATGGTCTATAGCTGACAGAGTCCTGTGAGGGGATAGCTTGTCCTCCTCACAGATAAGCTCGCAGCAGGTCATTAGGACAGCAGGCGCCAGCCCTCCGAGCGCAGTCATCAGACAATATTAATAACACCAAGGACCCACTTTCTCTCTTATATATAGCCTGCTTTACTCTGGACCTGCTTTTAACAAAACTGTTTAAATATAGCCTTTCGATAACAGCTCTTCGCTATATCGTTTGTCAAACTAATTTACACTCACCAATTCTCCCTATTACATTTGTCAAACTTTTCATAACTAAATTAGAAAAAATATATATCACTTTATAAATACCAACTTTCTTCTAATTTCAGAAAATTTTTATTTATGAAAACCTTTTTCTTCTAAGAAGAAAGTAAACACATTTCGTTGCCAATTTATTTAGTGACTAAAACTTGCGGTTAGTTGTTTATTGAAGTAATATAATTGTTTTAAATCCATCTGCTTTTAAATTTAGCCACATCTTTAAAATATATCTTTTGATAATTAGGTAATATATTTAAAAAAATCAGCCATATGGATAATTTAGAATAGGAGTGATTATTTTTTAACCACTGTTCCATCAACCTGTCATACACTGCTTCAATATTACCACATGCAAATTTTTATTTTCCCTGAGAGTGTAAACAGTCATACTTTTATACATGAGTTAGAAAAATTGAAAAGTTTTTGATAATTTAGCTATTATCGTGGCTAAAATGCCGTCAAATGACTTTTCTGCTATAAAAGACATTGAATTCAGTATGGAATATAAATCTAACATATGTATATGAACCATACGGTCATGGTTTTTCAATATCCTCACTTTCATGTGTTTAGCTTGTTTTATAATACCCTGCTCAAGTTAGATCCTTCTAACAATTCTAATGCTTTCAAATTAAGCGTATGTTCAAATAAAGTGTTCATTTCCTTCAACCATCTGCAGGTTGAAATCTTCAGATCTGGAAAACAATGTCTCAGTTTCGAAAAGGTAATTTAATAGAATCTGACATGAATTTGAAGGGATTATTTTGAAATATATTTATTTATTTGAAACTTAAAACAAAATTTGTAATTGTTAATTAATATAACGAAAATTAGTAAATAGCGTAATAGACAGTGATTCTAGTCATGTTTTATTTTAAGTCATGTTAAGGAACTCGTAGTTTACTTCTATGTTTGGCTGAATATGTACTAGGGGTTCCGTATGAGAGTAGCGATACAGAAGCAGATGCTAGATGGGTGGTGCACTGTATGGCGGCTGTGGTTGTTTTGTTGGGTGTCATTGGAGACCATTCCCCAGACCTATTAGCTTGCGGCGCTCTGGAGAATATTGCTCCAGCTATTATCTCGTGGACTACCGGCGCGCGGTCAATCACACGTTGGACCAAGCTCTATGCCTTATTTCCACACGTCTGCATACCACTCGTCATTACTGTGGATCACAAGTTTAATTACAGTCGCGCCATGTTTGGTTTGATTGGGCGCTACTTCAGTAGCCGGCACGTACGCACTCGACCTCGTGCCCGTCTCTTTACAACGTGATCTTCTAAAACCAATTCTCTCCGCGCCCACTCTACAATTTCTCTTCCAACTGACTCTCGTCATCATCTTCTGTCCAGTCCCTTCCTTTCTGCAGTCTGCCCTAATAAGTGCAATTACCCACTCCCAGAGTAATTCTTCCAACACCTACTCCAGAGATATTGATGTTCTCCCTCCACCACTACATGCAGCTCTACACAAAATAGTTCTCAACTTCAAAAACAGCATTCGACTTCATTTATTTTCTATCACCCTTCATCTCTGCAGTTTACTAAAATGAGTAAAGATGTTAGCTTCGATAGAAAAACAAACGTTGCTAATTGAAAATATATTTCCTTTCGTCATAAATTACTTATTATATTATAATAAAGCTGGCTTGAGATAAACATCATTCTCAAGATATAATTTTAATATTTTAGTATTCGGCGAGATTATACTCAGGTAATGGTCATATTCCGTATACTGTAATGGTTTTGTGTATCATATGTATTTATGGACGATTCTTTACCTTAAAAATATACACTCTATCTGTCTTTAAAATAAATACTTAAACTGATTTTCCCAGGCATGCTCTTACAGACTTCATAATTTATATAAAGCCTTTTATAATATTAAATATATTACAGTTTTATAACACGTTTCAAAATTGCCTGGTAGAAGAAATTTCTAGACGAAAAATACGCAGTAATAAAAAAAAAGAATTGCAAAAGGTAAAATATAAAGAGTATAAACGAAATACCACCTTTATTAATTTACATGTGACAATACTATTATGACAACTTGTTCAAAGAGCGAGCTATTTTGTACACATTATGGTTGAGTTTATTCTTTTTATTAGTAAAACATTAGCTTTCAAATTATATATAACAAATTATGATATAATTTAATAATCAAACAAAATGTTTTTTTCATAAAATTTTTAAACAACTTTTTATCAAAAATTTTAAATAGGAACATAATGTTTTTATTTAATAATCAATGTTTCATTCCAATCAAAGTCTTTGATATGCATAAAGGTCTAAAAATAAGGAGCAAATTCCTACAAATATTGAAATTATTTAATTTATGTTACCAGAATGTGGCTGACCAATCATATAAACTTAGTGTCTTTCATCCAACAATTCCGTTATGTGATTTTGATCTTTTATTCTCGCTGTAATCTGCGGCTGAATGAAAAAGAGTATTTCATTACTTTGTAGAACTCGACCACCCGTTTTCTGGGACTCTTCTATGCTGCATTTTAAATTAAAAAAATTTAAGCAAATTTGTATTACTTGTTTTCAGCTGTTAGTTGAATCAGTTTGTTTTAAATATAAGACGAACTACGTTGGTTTAGTGAGGATAGTGATGCTATAGTTCGGATTGAACTCTTGACATTTAAATAAAGATTAGTTATAGATGTTAGTTAGAATACAATATGTCAAACATTATTTGTGGATTACTCCTATATCAAATTATATTAAATATCCTGTTTATTGGTCTTAAATGATGCTGTAGCTAATGTGCTACAGTAGTAATTTGGTAGGATTGAGATGTTAGGGTTTTCTGTAGGAGTTTCTCCAAAGCAAACCAACTAGCATAAAAGTAAAAGAATTATCGAATAATAATACGAAAATGAAACGAAGAATTGTGGGTCTTTAGAGTACATAATTTTTTTTTGCTAACTTTGAATTCTAATTATACTTAAAATGAATTAAGGGCGATACAAGTTTATTGACTATAGAATGTAAAACAAGTTTTGCTAAAGTTGATGCCTGGTTGACTAGTTATTTAGACAAACAGATGGTGGTGAGTAGATGTTGGCGTTGGTCTGTGAGCCCCTGTCTTGCTCGGCGTCTTCGTTAGGTAATTGCCCCGTTAGGTAATTCGTTTGGCCAGGCGAGGAGCAACAGGTCGAGACGTGCCCAGCCCACTAGCTCCGTCTCTATATCTGTGACGCAGTTGGCCGTGTACCTGGTACTCCAAGCCTTGACCTACTTCGCTTCAGCCTCCTCTTGACCATTTATCAACACTTGAGCTTCAGCCCTCCATGTGTTCAGCCCCCTGCACTCCGTCCTTTGCTCCCAGCTTCCTTCATAAACTTAAACATAAAAATTTACTTTCAACTGCAATGTCAAATAAACCTGTTCTTTCTTAGAAACTATGAATGATGTTTAAACTAAGTTTTTTTTTTTTAATTAAATGTAGCAACAATTGCTAACTTCTTCCATTAAACATTAACCAGAATTCGAGAATTAACTGATGAATAAGCAATTCAATCGAGAGTCTATTTCAGAGCTGAGTGCCATCTCTGCTTATGGTATCCAATAAACATATTTAAGCTAATCTAGTACGAGATCAAGACACTCAAGAGGTCAATTAGCTTCTCTTGTCAGAATGTTATCATGACAGGATATCATATCAAACACTTGTTTACTACAGGTATATGTAAGAGTATTTCACAGTATCAAAAACACATACGAAACAAATGATTTTAACAATAGCTCATTTTGAGGTTTACATATATAAAAAAAAATCTAGAGTAGCTTTCACTCAACTATCCTATAAGTAGACCTGATATCACATTCCTTAACAATTAATTTAGGCTTGGTTTGATCATAATGTGACTATCGTGTAGACTAGACCAAATATCAAACTCCCTGCTAAGGGATATCAAACCCATAGATATAAATTTAATGAGTTTATTTGTTTTAATGTGATAACATCTATTTTATAAATTATAATAATTTTGAAATGATTAATCAAGAAATATTTGAGATGTTATTATCATTAATAAACCGAAGTCATGAGTCTCATAGGAACTCTGTCCACCACGGTCATATCTGTCCCTATTCAGTTTTTTTTTATTATTGTTAGAAACAATGAAATATACGATAGATTCCAACATCATTGTTTAAGATGTTGTAAAACATCTTTACAACAGCTTCAATATCCAACAAACAGCATAGTGTAAATCTTTCAAGATTGAGAAGGTTTTATAACTTATTAAACTGAGTTTATAGAACTCACTCTGTTGATTTACTCTTCTAAAATGTATGTTGTCCCTTCTGGAGGTGATTTTTTACCAAAATTTTCTCATGTAACTACAGACAGAACCAAATAGCTGTCACTATTTGAAAGCAATTTGTAACATCACAATCAAATAGTGTGATAGTACTCTTCTAATATTGTAGGCTGATGGTATATTCGTTATTTTATAATAATCTCAAAGTTTCAAGACTCTATTTTTAGTAATTTGGCAAAAACCAATAGATATGAGTGATACTTCTATGAAGACAATTATGAAGTCTTCGTAAAAGACTTCATAAAGTTCTTTAAGTTGATTAAAGAACTTTATGAACTTCGGAGAAATTATATGACAAGACAATAAACAATTATATATATAGAGACAAAAATACAAAGTTGCTGCATATAAATTCTTAAAATTTAAAATATCAGACATAAAATTTCCAAAAAATCAAACTTCAATTGCCAAAATTATATTTATATGCAAGCCCTGTTACTTTATGTCTGAAATTTTTAAATTCTTAATAGTTTAAATGTTGTAAATTTAGTGACCAGCTCTATTTTCCGTCTGCTTTTTTCCCCCATACAAAGGCTATATTTCAAGGCGCAGCAAACATTGCTCAGGTAGAAGACTATGCTGATGGTAAACCCTAGTTTTCCCCTCACATTACCCTTTTGGGTCCAATTATACCTCTATGACTATCCAACCCTAGTAACAGCTGGAGTTTAGATCAATTTTGTTTTTATATAAATAAAGAAAATCAGTGTTAATCACAATTTATGATATTATTGTTAGTCCGATAATTTCGCTCTATGTTGAACATTTTTTAAGAAATAATTAATTTTTACCTTGACACTGAACTAAACTACCAACACAATTAACAATTAATTCTGTTTTAATAGAGAACAATGTTATAAACTTAATACTAAAATAATTAATATATAAATAACAAAACATGAATTTATGTTTTTTTTTTGTAAATAGGAGTATTATGCCAGTGTTATGGAAAGCAGGAATATTTATTAGTATTTGTTAAAAATATAATATTTATGATATTATATTATGTAAATTATTATGCAAATTAAATATAATTGTGTAATGCATTATATAAAAGATGTGCTTGAAAGGGTGTGAGTGAAAATGTTAATTACCAGGTTAATTATTGTTAATTATTGATATATTATTGAACCAGGTTGTTCAGTAAGTTTTGTCGGTCGATAAGAGAAAATTGATTATCGTGCAGTGATAAAATTCTTATTTTTGGAAGGTGTAGCACCAAAAGAAATTCACGAACGAATGTTAAGAGTGTATAGTGAACGTTCATTATACACCAAATTTCAATTTTAATTTACAACCTTTCATTTTTACTTTTAATAGTAAAACAGGTTGTTCGAACCAAAATACTAAAGCAGTGTCGAAAATGAGGTTAAAAAAGAGTATACTATAGGATTTTAGTACCTATCTCTGGATTATATTTAAACATTTTATTTAATGAACTATATCAGAAGCGAAATAGCAAATTTAGTGCACACGCCTAATTTTTATGATTGTAGAATGTAGAATGTTGTACAAAGTTAAAAAAAATTGTATAAGCGCATTACGTGTATATCGATGAAAACAGGAATAACATTTGATAGAAATACTAACTAATAATAATAAAATAATTTAGTACACCAATAATTTGAGATTTTAAGTCCTTCTTTTAGAGTTTCGTCCGCAAGAGTTTCTGTTTTTTTCTTTGTGTTTTCAGTATATGTATATATATCAGTCTTTATTCGATTCTCAATCAAAGTACATCACCTCGTCATAGAGGAGATATCGAAATATTAAAGTGAACCTTATTAAGCGACTTGGTATGTTTTTTTTTGTATTTATTCGTAATCGACATCTAGAATGAACCATTTGGCCATATCTCATCTGTGCAGGAGCCTTATAGTTATCAATGAAGTGAATTCTCATTTATTTTATCTACAGAAAGTTGATACTACCTTATTAATTAGGTGAAATATCTTGTAAAAAACCTAATTGGATGAATATTTGGCATTAAATTACTTTTTGACTGATATCATTTTCCTGAAGAGAAAATCAAATTAATCTTTGTAGACAAATACTTTCAATGAATGATAACAGCAGAGTGTCAGCACGGCTTATGTGACCCATAACTGGAGATTTCTTCTGCTGCTGATGATAAATTTTGATCAGTATAGACATTTGAGTTTAGTCTTTGAAATTATAACTTTAACTTGAATACTTTTATAACTTCTTATGAATTACTGATTGTTTAACCTTAGTTTCTTCCCTTTGCTATAAGTGAAGTATATTGATCATGAAAAAATTCGATCTCGAAATTTTACCTTACTTACTTGTTTTGATGTTCTCAACGTCTTTTATGATGTTTTGTCTATGATTTCAGTGTGAGGGTGGGTGTTTATCCAAAAGTTTGTTTTGACTCTGCAGTTCACAATCATTGATAGATCAAAATAATATTTTACATAAAAATGAGCCTTATAGTTTTGAACCCTATTGTTTGGGATTGTTTGGGAACAATTGCAGGGATTGTTCTTGATGGAAAAGTCACTTTTTTGCCAAAATGTGTTTTTAGACATTTTTGTTTCCTAAATTACTAACTGTAGTTTTGTAATTTTGGCATTACCATTGAAGCAACAAAAGCAATTGAAAAAATTCTTAAATTTTAAAAAAGCTGGAAATTATATTTTAATATTAATGTAAACATTTTGACTTATGATTAAATATTAAATCATCTGAGAAGGATATAAGCGGTTTAGCTTGACGCATCAAAATGAAGTTGTACTTAAAAATATAGCGTTTTATGGGGGAAGAGTTGAGGTATGTTTTATCAAAATTGCATAACATCAGGCTGTTATAGAACAGTTTCTGTTTTTATAAAATGTTTTTTGATGCATTAAAGAACATTAATGAGCAATGAAATTTTGCCAACAACTTGAACAGAAAATTAACAATATACAAATAATGATTATTGTAATTTCATTTACAGCAAGGAGCAATAAAACCATAAAAACTGAACAATCATCCCGGACTAATAGATTAACTGCAATATTTGTCTACATTTATTAACACTGTTACTTAGAAAATTTTGACTCAATTGTCTAAAATAAAATATATGTTTACAGGTTTAGAGAAAAAATTTGAAATGACATAGTAAGAATATAGTCCCAACAGCATTGCATGTGTAGGTGAGTTCCAAAAGACATTTATAAAACAGTAAAAAATTAATTACCTAAAATAATAAATTAAGTAAATAAATCTGTAAAACTGCTGTTACTTATGTACATAACTTTAAAACTCTATTTCGTTATTGATAAATTCATATTAAACAATAATTAATTCACAGTTTTTTCAGAATTTAAATCAATATATTTCAATTTTATATGTTAGTAAAAAGAAAAAGTGTCATAAACATAAACATAAAAGTATCATAGACATAGCTCTGTTATCAGAACAGCAAATATACAATGTAAAATTATTTTTTGACTATCGATGAACAATGCATTTTTAAGTCCTGAATAGTTAAAAAATGGAAACGCCAATCACACCTTTTTGTTGAGAAACTCTGTTGTACTAACCGTTCTAGTTGTTATGTTATGTAACGGTCAGACACTTCATCAAATGACACATAAACACCTTAAGAATTTTAGAAACATAAAAAATAATAGTTTAAATGCTCAATCACATTTTTCCCAACTTCTCTTCAGAAACAAATACCACTTCAGAGCTAACATAAAAGTAAAATATTCCAAATTACAATAAAGAACCTTATTAAACAAGATATAGAAATTGATGAATCATGGAAATACGTAAGTCTTAACTTCTTTACTCTCTTAATGGAAAAACCTCAATATGACTATTTAAACCGGTCATATACTCAGAAATATCTACTTCTACTTCTGTTCAGCTTGGAGGTTCTCAGCGAAGAGGAGGTTGAGCACATTCTCTTCATATCTCTTACACTATCCTTGCACATCCTCGTTGCTGGTATTTTTGGTCTCATGGGCATTGTTCAAATCACTTGTTCTTCTTTGACGGAAGGAAGTGATGGAAACTAACTGTCCTTTCTGTTCACAAAACAGGTCTCAATTAATTAATCCATTTACAATTTATATTATATATGTTACTTGTAAATTTGTTATTTGAGATTAATATTTAAAGATGGTCTTTTGCCAATATTAATTCATCCTTAGGTTATAATCTGACAAAAACTAAACAGCAAAGGATAATGGGAGTTGTTTGAAGTAATAGGAGACGCTTGTAGAAGACGATAATCAATGGAAATACTAACTTAATTAGAAGATGATAAAACTTCTGTTTTTATAATAATATTTATAAATTATTTTATGTAAAGTTGAGGTTGTAATATTATTTAAAATGTGAATGGTGGTGCTTCAAAATTACAAGCTATACTAGGGTGTTTGCAATATCTAAAGCGTTCCCCAGTGTTTTGGTTCAGGAGTAGGCTAAGTCTACACTAGATTGACCGGAGAGTCCACTTTGTAAGAGCGCCAATCACTAGAGGGGAGCGAGCGACCTGTAGGAGTTACCCTTGAACCCCGTGACGTCGGGGTGCAGTTGCAGATGCACTGAGAGGGCTTGGAGGGGGACGGGTCGGTGACCCCGGCGTAGTACAGAGTAGGCCTGTAGTGGGCAGGCCAGCGAGCAGGCAAAGAACTGCACGCGCCTCGTCACCGCAGGCGGCCACCTGACCACACAATCACCAGCTAAACGAGGAAAGCAGGTGTACTGCCACTACTCAGTCCCGTCAACTGAGTTGTCAGTCCAGCTAACTACCCTCGTAGTAGTAGTAGCTTTAATTGAAAGAATTAATCAATGATAGAAAGATAGTACGTCGCTACTGTTCACGAAGTCATGCATCTTTGACTGGTGACTAGTATTCGAAAAGAACTACCTAAGTAATTGATTACCGGAAACTAATCTTTATGTTCAAGACCCAAATATAATCAATTCACCGACAGAAAGCACACAAGGAAACTCAAAATTCCTTCTATATTTCATCACCCGTCGTCTTCGTGACATCACCATGCTTTTGCTATCCCTCCAGAAATAGAAATGTCTGCATTTTTTCCAGTTTGTTTGTTTAAGTATGTAGGTACTTCCTAAACTGATATTCATAAAATTTTAGGTCTTTATATGTGCAGACTTTTAGAATCTCTATAGCCTCTCTGTGAGAAGACAACCTTTTCAATATTGCATATGACCCACTGCATTTATGTTCCAGATACAGCCTGGAAAACTGTAGTTAGTTTTTTCAACGTAAAAAAATTCATAAAAGAATGATCTGATTAAAAATTTAAAAAAATTAGAGGATCTAAAAACACAAAGTCAGTCGATTGAAAATGTTATGCTCTACTGTTTGAAAGCGTTTTTTCTCTGCGACACATCTCTGAGCTCAGATAAAAGTGTAAAATTAGCTTACCATTCCTTTACATCTCGTCATGCACCTCTCAGGCATTCATAACGAGCAGTATACTGCTTCTTTTACAACTCATAATATCTCACTTCTTTGAATTTCATTCGATTGTTCAAATCAAGCTCATATGTTAATGAATAGAAAATGTTTAACTTAATTTTTCTAAATTCTAGGGTAAAAACAAAGATTTTTCAGATAGCGTGTAATCCATTAGTAAAGATTGTCTATTTTTATTTGACAGCTAAATTCTAAAAAATTCTGATTCACATGAATATAGAGCAGATAATATTGCACGTAAATGAGAAAAGACACCAACAGTATAAATATAAAACTATCAAATTAATTATTTTTTTTTTATCTGTTGGTGGCTGTACGCCCCGCTGCGGGCCATATTGATGAATATGGAATTGATGAATACAGAATCAAAAGACTGATTAATTAAATTAATAGCATTTAAATCTGTTGAAATACTCTTCTACGTTTTGCAATATATGGCCTAGGTTATTATCCTGTTGCAATATAATCCGAAGATAATTCTACATTAACATAAGTTGAATTTTCTAAATAGGGTTGAGTTTTATCTTTATAAATTGAGCAATATACTTTTTTACGGTATATGTAAATATACTACATCGAAACGTAGTTAAATACATAATATAATGTATGATCAAACCACAATATGAAATGGGAAAACAAGTCTAAGATATTTCAACCGTAATAGTTGTCTTCGTCAGAGTCAAAAACCCAACTGAGTTGGGTTTGACGAAATCCGCTTGTTACGGTTGAAAGATTTTAGTCTTGTTTTCCCATTTCATATTGTGGTTTGATCATTGATTGTTATTTCATGTGTTTATATGAAATCTTTTTGTATAATATAATGTATATAATACAAATACTATGCATACTTTTCTTTTGTTTTGTTGTTAAGTAAAGGAGTGAATTTTTATAACCACTGCACTTCAACAAGCAGGATAAAAATGTAGGTGTAGACAAGTATAAGCGCTTTACTGATTGCTCCTCCTGTATGCAGCTGTTGACGTTTCCATAGACACTGTCAAATGTTACTCATGTAACTCAAACATCATGTTACTCATGCACGTCTAAAGCTGTCTTCCTTCATTTTTCACATTGCTTCAGCTTTGAATGCCAACATACAAGTTAATTATTAACTAGATCAAATCACCTATATATTAACAAATATTAGCATTTAAATGCAGAGTGTTTTGTTAAGTTATCAATTTTTATGAACGATTATTATATGTTCCGTCAGCCACTATAAACAAGTTTTTAAATAAGTATAATCGCCTAGCAGGTCCTAGTCCTAGACTCACTCAGCATAACTGTACCATCTTTGCATTATCTATAACTTATCTTTTTAGTCAAATAATATTGCAAAATAATGCAAATGGAATTTTGGCAAGTAGATATTTCCTGCAAGCATTAGTGCATAAAATTGACAGTACGTTTAATTAACTACACTGTACAAATATAGTTTATTGTAGACATTAATAATCAGAACTAATCGTTTAATGTACTATTCTTTTATTAAATTCTTTAATCTTTATAAACAGCAAGAAGACTAATAATATATAATATTAACGTTTTTTTAGTACATTAAAGTAATACTAATGGTAAAATTCAATATTGGCATATTTGTTAAATTACCTTAATTTTAATTTTAAACTAAATTTTTAATTTTCATTAAATCAAGAAATAAAAGTAAGAAATAAATGCATTATATAATAAAAACAGCATAACATAGTTTTGTGAACAATAATCATCATGTCCACTATAATAAGGATTTTGTAGAGAACATTCCTTCATCTACTACTCTTTAATATTTCAGATCACATACTATTCCAAGAGGTTCAGGGTAGAACAAGGTTATTATAATAAATAATAATGTTTGGTTCAAAGTTTTGAAGAAAAAGAAGTTGTTCAAAAAGTTGTTTACTCAGTTAAAGCAGAAAACCAATTTCCAGGTCATGACTTTCCTGATAATTTAATTAAGTCTGTTTAAACTAATTGAATACCTGTAAGCTGAGAGCCCTCGTTTAAAGGGCTGTGCAGAGAACCCTTCTCTGTATTTTATTGATACGACACAAAAGAGAAAAAAGACCATTTTATTTATAGAGAGAAAGGCTTTTTCCACAGCACAATAATTAAGGCAAGGACTTGCCCTTATTCTGAGGGAAAAATTTCCAGCCCGTTGGTTTCGAACGAGGGTGCAGAGCTCCGAAATGGAATTTGTAAATTCCAGAAGGCAGGGAGGGTGGGAGTTAAAAATGCCTAAGAGGATGAAAAGGAAGAGAGAGAAGAACGGCTCATTACTGGTTAATGAGAGCGAGAGGGAGGCCGCAATATAATTAGTGGGGGTTGTGACGCGGCCAGCCAATAACGACAGACGGGGTGCGTGGAGGTGACGCCCCTCGTTACGCTTCTTTCTCACTCGGTGCGACGTCCTTAAAAAGACGCAATTAGGTCTCTTCTGAATAAGGAAAGGACTTTCCGATCACCGCCAACTCGCACCATTATGAGACCAAAAGATTATTATTACACCCAATGGGATTTACTTGAGGTAAAAAAAAATTTTCAAAATCCATCTCAGAAGAAGCAATCTCAAGATTTATTTATGGTTCAAGGATCTCATAGAATGATCTTAACTTTTGAGGAATTAATCTGAGAAGAACCATTCAATCTCCTCTAAGCATGCTATTTCAGTTAATTCAAGGAAATATCACATTTCAAAAGGATGACATTGTCTTCATAAATACATTGCTATTTCAGATGACAATTTATTTTGGTTATATATATATATTTATATATAATATATGTATATACATATATATTTAAATACATATAAAGATTTCACATAAACACGTGAAATAGCAATCAATGATCAACCCACAATATGAATGGGAAATGGGACCGTAACAAGCGGTCTTCGTCAGAAAAACCAGTTGGGTTTTTGACTCTGACGGTTAAAAGATTTTAGTATTGTTTTCCCATTTCATACTGTGGTTTGATGATGGACTCTATCTTTTCCAGGAATTTCTGTATAAACCATGACTCAAAAATTATTACTTTTGCCAGTTGGACAAAAAAAATTGAACATCCTAAAATTAATAGTTTAGGCAAAAAAAAGTTTTATTATAGACATATTTTAGCCAAGAAAGTAACTTTTTCATTATAAGTTTTCCATGGTAACTATTGACTGAAAAAAAACGAACACCTACACTTTTTACTAAAAAAGCTGTCAATTTTTCGTAAAATATAAAATTGTTCGATCAAACGGTGAGGCTTGTAGTCTGTCCACAATCATTTGGACAAACACCGACCCACATACATATGGACATCATTCATAAAACTTCAGGGAAAAGATATTCAGGACCTCAACACAAGTAAATTCGACAAATCAATAAATATATTTCTTTCATGATTACTACTACAAGTAAATATAAGATACGTTGACATCCTTGAGTTTTAGTTCAATTTTAATGTTTCAATCGTGTATATGTTATGTCAAACTCTCTGCTCGATTATTATGTAATTCATTTATAACCAATTTAATAATTCCTCTGTTTTATTGTAGCTATATCCATTTTTTCACTTCATACGAACTTAAATTCATCGATCTAGAACAGTATGATATTTGATTATTGTAGTTAAAGCAACGCCTTTATTCAGTATATCTGGTGAGGGACAATTCCAAATTGGCTCTCTTCATTAGAAGCCCCAAGCTATTCGCGACGTTTGAGATTTTTAGTTTGGTATTTTGTAATAATGATGTCTTTGAGATCTACTTTCCTTGTTCTTATGAAGGGTATAAGAACTGTTTTCCTGGAATTACATCTAGATATTTTTCCATTACCATATTTCAACAATTTGAAGATTACGCGATTGAATCTCAACTTTTGGACCATGACTGAAATAACAAGTGCATATGTTTATGAATATTAGTGCTACCTATCTGCCCTTTTGGGTTACCTTATGTCGTTTTAAACTTCACCTTTGGATGTTAATCTCTTTATTGAATTTCAAAGTTGATTTGAATAATTATCTGTTATCCTTATTGCTCATAAGTGTGGTTATAAAGAAATCTTTACCCTATTTATGGTGATTCCCTTACATTCAGGTAGAATGTTATCAAAGATTTCCGAGTCCCTAGAGTCCGTATTATACCTATGATATTAATCTCTTCATGCATAAGTAGTAATAATTAGAATAACCAATTGCAGTTAGTGCTTACTTATTTATGAATTCCTTCTTTGAGGATATGATACCTTTTTACAAATATACTCGTAAGTTTGGTTAGAATGATTCTGTTTAAATAAATTCAAAACTGCTGTTGCATCCTACTTTTATCTTTTTTCTTCATCTATTTATCAATTGATCCTACTTACGGTTCACTATCTCATTCACCTGTACTCCCTTTTTCTCAGGTGCCTGCATGAATGATGACTCATTTTTACGGATTTTATATTAATTATTGACTTGTTAATATTAATATTTTCAGCAGAGTCGAACCACTTTCTTGAAATCAGGAAGATTCCAATCAAGGCAATTCAATGTGTGGTATATTTAAGCATCTTTATAGATGAGTGTTGAAATGATAATTTTTGATACGTCCAGGATGGAAAAATTAATGAACATTTCTCAGAATGGATTGCATCATTATTGTTTATTTATACCAAGAATGATTAGTGTGTAGTCTATTAAGACTAGTACAAAATAAAAACCCCTATAAGAGAGATAAAATGTTGAAGAGTACAATAGAATGATATATTAATGGTTTGACTCACATGTTGCAAGATACAATGCTTTTCATACTATACTTCAGAGGTGGTGTGAAAGAGATCACAAATTGATTGGAGCATCCTGAATTAAAGAAAGGAGGTCCAGTCTGATATACTGACTGGGAAAAAGTAAAATAATAAATCTAACTCGTAAATATGTTTACTGTCATGGAAGTACTTGGTAACTAGGGAGTACTGGCAAATAAAGTAGTTTGAACAACAACCCAATTTCTCAAGGATGTATTTGCAGAATAGATGTAGAAGGAAGCATATATAAGGCAGCTAGAACAACCAGGGCTAGATGCTTCTCTCATGATGTTCATTAAATTACTTATAATCTGACATCATCAATACAATACACGATAGGCAGTAGTAAGGGGTCCCGCAAGTCCAATGCGTATCATTTCCTCAGTTTAAAAACAGTAATAGTAATAATAATAATAATATAAAGGATAATATATTAGATTGTCCCTGGTTAAATATTTATGTTGGCTGTAACTAATAAAATGGATATAGCCACAACAATGTAAATTTAATCATTAATGATTATTAATGTTTGTTATTACAACTAAACGATAGCTAGATAAAAATAAAACCAAGACCAATTGAATGACCAATTGGTCAAAGAATTTGATATTTTTCTACTGATAGTAAAATTGAGTTTAGGCCACTCCAGATTTGTCCTATTGTTATTGTTCTGCTGATTCATGAATCTTGTCTATATTCATAAAACCTTTTTTTATTATATTTCCCTATGATATAATCCACAGCTTTATGCCTCAAAAAATTGTGGATGTTGTCACCAAGGATATTACCTGTTACTACGATATCACCGTGTTGCATGTACGAAATGTAGTACGAAGTTCACTTCATGGCCAGGGTTGACAAAAAGCATGTCTCCATTCGAACTGTATATAGAGCTGATATATAGAACTGAAAATTCGAGGAAAGAAAAGCTGTCACAAGATAACGCAGATGACTTATTAATACTCATTCGATCGATCACTGACAATTTTTTTTTACCAAATGAAATGACTGAATAAATAAAATAAAGTTAAGAATTGATTAGTCGTGAAATCAGTCTTTACTAGACTTTGAAATGTGTCAGATTTTAAAATTGAGTGATTTTAAATGTTTCAGTTTTACTTAAAATTTAAATGAGTCTGTGAAAAGTAAGCGAAAGAAGTTGGTATGAATTGTAAAGGTGGGTGTGTGAAGCGAGGTGTGTTCATAGGGACCAGCACACGCATCCATGATCCGCATTGTCCTCGAATTGCTCTCGAGAGCTGCTCTTTTCAACCTTGTATTGTTTAACTAATTGATTGCCTTCTTCAGCTCTTATTGGGCCTGATTCCATTTACTAGCTCCCACACCACTTCTAAACACATATTTCATTAGCTCAATTATATACTCTTCGTTTTTACGATATATAACCACAAAAATGGTTGTTCGTACTTAAAGTGTTAGATATATAAATTACAATTCTATGAATTGTTCATGTCTCATAAACATTTTTACTTTACTATAAATAAAGTTTAGTGATCGTGAAAAAATTCGATCTCGAGATTTTGACGAAATTACATGTTTTGATGTCCCAGAAGTCGTTTTATGAAGTTTTTTCGATGATGTCTGTGTGTGTGTGGGTGGGTGGGTGAGTGTGTTAGCATTGCTTGTTACCACGCTACGGTCCAGAATCTTTGATGGATCAAGATGATATTTTACACAAAAATGGGCCTCATAAAGACAAAGATCCCTATTGTTTGGGAAGAATTATGCGTGATGGAAAAGTCACTTTTTTTGCCAAAAACCGTTTTTTAGAAAACATTTATTTCTCCTAAACTGATAACCCTAGAGTTTTGAAATTTTGACATTATCTTTGAGGTTACAAATGAAACAAACCAAAAATATATTCAGAATTTTAAAACAACGGAAAATATTTTTTTTTCAATAAAATGTAAAAATTTTGACTTATAATTCAATCTCAAACCTTGTGAGAGCGATACAAGCTACACTGTTTGACGGATCAAAATGAAACTATGCTTAAAAATAGAACATTATGTGGAAAAGTGAGTTGAGATATTTTTTTTCAAAATTACATTCACTAAAGGGGCGTTCCAGTACGACTTCTGTTTTCAGAAAATGTTTTTTTTTTGACGCTAAACGGTTCATTAAAAAATAATGAAAATTTGACCAAAAATGGAACAAAAAATTAGCAATTCATAAAAAAAATCATGAAGTTTCAATTACGGGAAAGAGCAATAACGCTATAAAAACTGTTTGTTTATCCTAGACTAAGAAATTACCTGCTATACTTGTCGAATTTTTTATATTTTTTTACAATGTTTACATTGACTTTACAGTGAATCCACTGAGATAAAATTGATATTAATAAAGGAACAATTTAAATAGTTTATTGACTTTTATGAGATGTAAGAGGAATAATATTGTGACATGGAAAAAAATCACCGCAAATAAACATAAATAAATTACTTTTGTCTTCCATGGCATGATGGATTTGTCTCATAAAATGCTTTAATAAATCTATATATTGCACTCTTGAGCAAAACTTAATGTCAGTTACAATGACATTATCATTGTGAATGTAATACCTTTCCATGATATTGAAATGTAATGAATAGACTCTTTCCTCGAGAAAGAGGACTTATGTTTGTTGAGAAATATCCAGTTTTTTTTACAATTCTAGTCTAATAGTTCATATTTATTATTTTCAAAAATTAGAAGCTCCCAACTATAAAAGGTTTAAATTATATTGAATAGCTGGCTTTGACTTCGATTTGAGTATGTAAACTGGCTAATTACTAATATATTTTTTCTCAATATACTCGTACATTCATAGCAAACTTATAACAGAGTACAGGAGGCCGGAAAAGGGAGTGATAATAAAAATTCGTATATATGTTATTTGACAAAGAGGAAGGAAAATGATCTTATTAAATACTAAGAAGCCATAAAATTGCCAGTATAATAATTCTGTAAAAAACCAAAAATGTAAAAGATAATTCAAAATTGAAATCTTTCGTTTAGAGATTAATAAATGTAATTATCGTACATCTTCAATAAATCATCTTAAACAACATTTTTTCTTCGATGTTTACGATGTTTTTCAGAGAAAATAAGGGTATTTTCCTGTTTTAAATTTGAAAATTTTACTTTAATATTCAATGTAGAAGGATTTCAGGTAAACGATGTAAGAAATCCACTGGCTATTTGAACAAAAGCCATGTTCTCTTGTAGGTGAATATTCCGTATCAAGAAATGTTCACTTTGTTTTTTCAAAAATGCTATTACTGCTGTAGTTATACTAATGAAATTATTTTACATCAGCTGTGTGATGTACAAAAATAAGCTTATATATTGATATGTCCTTCTATGACTATCTTTACTACCTCAGGAATGAAAGACTAATAATCATATCCAGTTTAGGTGTTTACGTTATGCTTAAATGAGACGTTATGTGTTATATATACTCAAAAAATTGATATTAAGTTAGTTATAGTAAAGTTGAGTGTAGACCACTCCAGATTTTTTTTTCTTTCTAAAGTTACACATGAAATGGTTGATCTTACAGATTAAAGATCATTTGATGCATTCAAGCACTGAACCACTGATGCTAATGACAAGTACGCTAAACCTGAAAATGACAACTGATTTTTACTTTACTCAATAATATTGCAAATGTGATGTGACACTAAAAATTGCAACTATTAGACTTTTGTCTGTTTTGTAGTTTTTGTTAATCAAGACTGTTTGACAGAGACAACACCTATCTCAAAGTCAAGTCATCTGAGTCCGTTACAAAAACCTTGGTGAGAAAAATAGAAAACAGCTTTAGTCTTAAAGGAAACAATATATGCTGTTCCTTGTGCTTTTGATAACAGACTTTCAAATACAGTAACACAGAGCTAACATAAATTGATCTTTTAATCTAAGAACTATTGAATGGATTACAATAGCTTAAGGCTAGAATAATTAGTATCAGTAGAGTATCTACCACAACTGAAGTTATGAGGACTACAGACTAGCCTCAGGGTGGAGTGCCACCACCCATATTGCGGTTGTCAGTTCTAACCTTTTGAATACTCTGAGTAATCAGTGTTTCGTTACGTTAGGATGTGCAAATGACCTTGTTATTATTATAAGATGAACGCTTACGACACTGCTTTGGGCTAATGAGTCAAGCTGTCCAAATTGCTCGGAAATGGGTCAAAAGTAAGATCTGGATATAAGTCCAACTAAGACAGTCTTTATCCCTTTCTCAAGAAAAATAAAAGTAAATCTCAAAGACCTATTCGTTGAAAATAGTACACTAGAACATTCACATATACTCAAAATACCTTTAAATCCTTTTACATGAAAAACTAAACTGACAAGTCAAGTAATATATTATTGTTGCCTACGTTTAATAAATACTAATTTATTAGATTTTTTTACTAGAAGTAAAGTGCAGTACTCGTGAAAAAATTTAAACCTCGAAATTTTAATGGATTTGTATGTTTTTACAGCCCAAATGACCTTTATCGTGATTTTTTGATGATGTTTCTGTACATGAGGTTGAGGAGGTTTTTATATAAACTTTATCAGCACCCTACAAGACGCACTGCTTCATGTATTACATTGATATTTTACAGAAAAATGTGTCCTATAGTGTGCAGCTGTCATATTGTTTTTGGGAAATTTTGTATGAAAAAAATAAGGACAATGTTTTTGCTTCTAATCCTCTAACCTTATTGCCTTAAATTTTTGAAATTATTATAAAGCTGCAAACTGCAATTCGGGAAGAAAATCAGAATTTTTCATAATAGAAGAGTTAGGTGTTTTTTGCAATAAGGCATATTATTGATTTGGAAGTCTTTTGGACTCGTCCCAGATCACCCTGTTTTGACAATTTGTTATGCTATTATACCCTAAAAGGGAACAGTTTGGGAGAATGAAGAAAAAATTATTTTTTTGAAATCATATGAAAGAAAATGGGAGTTACGGTACATTTTATTTCATCTTTTTCTAAACAAATCAAATGACTGCATAGTTAAGAAATTGTTTGATAAATTTGAGTATAATATCATTCTTAGTATATTATTATTCTAAGAACACTATTTCAAGAAATTCTGATTACTGTAAAAGTCAAAGTCAATATAGTTATAAAACTGATGACTCAACATGGAAGAATGGATTACCTGTATACTATTATATTTGTTTACATTGACATAGAATTTTTTCCTCAGAATCGAATGAAACGGAATTATTGTTTTAAAGTTATAAATACAAATACAAGAAATTTGTAGAGAATATTTTTTTATGATTTGATATGTAATAAAAGCCATAAAATACTTACATTTTATATTAAAATATACATTAATAAACACCAAGCAACAAAATATATATTATGCTGGTTTCCAGGGCGAAGGATGTTCGTTTACCAGGAATATTACAATGGTTCTTCACGCTGTCCTTCAACATATCTAACTGTCAGGCATGTATTCTATGTATTTTTAAAAATTCCATTATTGTTGGTTATATTGTAACCTGGGAATGGTATTTTTTCATTATTATTACATTACGTCATTATTATTATTGATTAGTAAAATAGAAAAATGGATAGGGATTAGAAAAATATACTAGACCTTTTGGATACAGGAGCTGGAAATGCAAAGGGTCATCTAGTTTAAATGCTTCGTGTTTTCAAATGAAGGCCTCAGTTTGGTTTACTAACGAGTCGGCAATTTATAATTTAAACTAGTAAAAGTCAGTTAACTCTCATGTGGATGTCTGAATGTCTGAATAGATGCAAATGTGGCAGTTTTTAGTAAACAGCTATACATAATGCGTTGAAACTTTGTGATTATTAAATGTCAGTGGTTATAACTAAAAAAAAGTTCAGATTATAAAAACAGCAGATGTTATAACAAAACATTAATTTCTGTAATAAAATGTTAATTTTTTTCATTTATGACTCATTCTAAAAACCATAAGGGACGTAATGCATGACGAGCGAAAAAGAAATGGTACACAAAAATATGGCCTTTCAACGGTAGGAAGTCAATTCATTTTTACTGAAGGTTTTTGGATAAAAATAGTTTTATAGCACTTTTTTATGATTTCAGGATATATTTTTTTTTTTTTTACTAAATGGCTAAATATAAAACAATGTAATTTTGTAAAAAATGTGAGCTTACAATTTTTAGTTGACTCAATCCAGAGTTTTTAACATACAACTTATAAATACGGCATAAAGTCAACCATCCTAAATTTAGATAATTGAAACACAAACAGAGAACTGCTGTAAAGTTTACTTTTATTCAAATTATTTATTGGAAGTAAAAGAGAAATGTGATTTGTGTTAGATGTGATTTATTAATCATGAAGTAATTTGAAATTGATTGAATAGCCAATATCATATTTGTTGTACGTAAAATTTAAAAAGCAGACAGTCCTATTTTTAGTCACCCCATTATTCCAGTAATTTGAATTCAGTTATTTTCATTTGAAAATTCTCATTAATTTCCATTTTAGGAAGGAAACAAACGTGCATTGTATTATTTTAATATAATTTCAGTTTTGTTTCAAATGAACTGATTATTGAAGCAACTCAATTAATATTAATCAACTTAGTCACTTTTAACGTTCCTGATGGTTGTTATTGTTGGGTAATTTACATTTGGTTTTCCCTTGAGAAATGGTTTACATAATATTTAAAAAACTAATGTTCAATATTTTTTAGGTAAGTAATATTCTGGTGGTGGTAGCTTGGATGCACGAATACAACCGAACATGCTAGCTGATGCAACGTCTTTGCACAAGTAAGTAACTCCTGTCCTGCGTTAAACGCACAATTATAAATTTTGATTTATTGTGATTCTGGAGATGTAATTACAATCTGAAATTGTATCAAAGAACACAAAATGAGAACAGTCATTCGAGTACGTCAATAATTACGGTATATGCCTTCTTCAGAAGAATGATTTCATATTGTGGTTTGATCATTGATATATATATAATCTTGATAAACAGTAAAATAATTATCAGAACTCAGTCAGTTCTTCAGATTTAAATTAATTTCAAAATGCAGTTGTTGCGGTTTTTATATAAAACCTTTTTCATGGGCAGAAGTATACAATTTATAATAGATAAACTTAAATATCTGTTAATTTATTTATCTGTTAATATCTCTTTATTGTTTTCTTATAGAGATTTTTTTTATAAGAAAACAATTTGAGAATTTCAATAACAACTTTCTAATTTATTTCAAGAACCATTGTCACGTGTTTATTCATGAGTTTAGCCACGAGAAATTCAATAACAAGAGTTTAATAAGATTTTCTATTTCAAAAACTTATTATCGTCGGGATTTTGAGTTTAATTTCACCTGAAGAACTGACAAGGTAATGAACGATTTTTATTTGTATATATATATATATATATATATATATATATATATATATATATGATTTCACTTAAACACGTGAAATAACAATCAATTATCAAACCACAATATGAAATAACTAAATATAATCAGTTGGGTTTTTGTCTTTCTCCCTCTCTAAGGCGAAACACTGTCAGAGTGCTTTTGAGAAAGAGACTTCAGCCATGGCTTGTCTTTCAAGTGGCTCATTTAATTTTACCTTCTATATGACGATGGATATCAAAATTTTTGTAGTGAGTTCTTGTATTTTTTTCTTCGTGATTTCTCTCTAAGCTTTTATAATGTTTCTTAATACATATATATATATATATATATTTACATATACATATATATATATATATGTATATGAAAATTTCACATAAACATGTGAAATAACAATCAATGATCAAACCACAATATGAAACGGGAAAGAAAACCTTCAGTTGGGTTTTGATTCTGACGAAGGCTGCTTGTTACGGTTGAAAGATCTGTCTTTTTTTGCTATGTATAATCCCTGAATTAGGCTTTATTTTGATCTGGTTGTAGTCGAGTGTCAAGGTATGTTCCGATGTATTTGGCTAGAGTATAGTCAGCTGACATTCCCTAGAGCCTCTGCGTTGTGATCACTTACACGTGGTTTTTAGCCCACGCCATCCCCCCTTGGTCCATCATCTCATGCAATACATTGATTGTTTACATTGGCTAATTTGAGACAGTTATACCTGGAACAGGACTCAAGTCATGATTTCGAGACTGATAAGATGTGCAGGTCTTTTGGTCCAGTGTTGAAGAGACTGGATATAGCTGGTCATGCTGCAGATACAGCTAATCCGTGATTACTTGCACCTGGGTTATTATCCCCCACACGCCCTGCCTGCTCTCGACCGGTCCATCAGCTGATACTCTCCCTGCTTTGTTTATTTTTCTTCTTCCCCTCTTTATCTGATATACTGACTCCCATACAATGCTCAACACACGCACTCTTTCTTCTCCCCATCTCATTTATATTCAACTTAATTTTTTTTCTTCACCTAATATCTCTCCAACTTATCATTCAATGTCGACTGGAACCTAAATTAACTAAATTAATATCCCTTCAATTTAACTCTTTGGTTCAATTGTTTGTAAAATAAAATAATTATATTTATTTTACAAGCGACTCTATTTTTTTTTATTTATTTACTAGCTGATGTACTCTGCGTTACTCAAGGAAAAATTATGATAAAATATTTAAGAATAAATTTGATATTAGAAAAAGTGGTTCATTTGGATACATACATTATCCAAAAATATAAAATTTAGAATTATATTTTTAGATTAAATAGACCCCGGTTTTTCTAGTAACCTTGTAGCTGCTTTCTTTTTTATCTATTCCTCAATTGATCCTTACAAAAGCTGAGGAAAAGTTCTACAGTGAAGAAAGTTTATTTAGCCCGATTTTTTCTTAACAGTCCACTGCCTTAGCTCCAAATACTCAACTGATAGTGAACTTATTTCTACTTAGTATACTATTAATTTTTCACAGATAACAGCCCTGTGCTTTAAATCAGGAAACTTACGATAAAGATAATCATTTGTGATCACATTGATGCTCTGACCAATCACATATGATCTGACTAATTTATGCCTTATTTCAGTTTTAAGGAAAAAAATAATCATAAAACAGAGGATACAATTTATAACCAAATTAATTCAAAAATTGTAATCTCTTTTGAATAAAAATCAAAACCTTTAGAAGTATTGTATGTATAAAAAAATTGTCGAGTTTCAACGTAAACGCATAAATAAAGTATGAAAAGCAAGTGGTTTTTGAGGTAAATCTGTGAAATGTGTTTGATTTGCTGGTAGCCGTGATGCGAGTGTTGGCTTGAGATTGTGAAGTGTACGCTGGCGGAGCGGAGGCCATTTGCGATGATAGCTGTAGAAACAGCCTTGCTGCGATTACCATGCGAATCACTGTTCGTTTAAAATATAGCAGACTGTTTGAAAGCGGGTAAAATGACATAGGTGACAAAGTGTACTGGCTTTATCCTTCCTAGAAAAGGATTTGTGCGTGATTTGTAGCTGTTTAGTATTCAAGGAGCCTTCGACTTCGATTAACCTCCCGAAGGTCCATTATGCCATGCTTAAACTAGACGATTGAGTGGAAATGTGAGGCATCTTATCATCAATGCCAGATACAAGCACAGCTATAGTGCTCTTCACTCATTTTATTCCTACTCCAAGTTATACATATGACCTTTCTGCTTTTGTTTAATGACTATGGTCAACGTCAGTTACAAATATCATTTTGAAAACATCTAAATAATCTTGAAAACACGAAAAATCAAGAATAAGAAATTCAACCCACGACACTATTCTCTCATACAACTGGCCTTATCGCTAGCCACATGTGGAGTTATCGCTGTAATAAACTTGATTACTCAAAATTCTATCTATATTTATTATTTTACTGCAGAATTGTTAGTTTATTATAATTATCAGTCATTCAAATAATATTTGAATGACTGACTAAAAACCATGATATCAACCTGAAAGACTGACTAAATCCGGAGTTATTTTAGCCCTGTTTATAAGGATTACTATATCTAGTAATATAACTATATTACTGATATATTATAAATATTTATATATTTTACTAATTCATAAATTAGTAAATTACTAATACATAAATTATAAATGAGTGACATATATATTTAGATATAAAGATTTCACATAAACACGTGAAATAACAATCAATGATCAAACCACAATAAGAAAGGGAAAAAGGGGTCAGTTGGGTTTTTGACTCTGACGAAGACCGCTTGTTACGGTTGAAAGATTTTAGTCTTGTTTCCCCTTTCTTATTGTGGTTTGATCATTGATATTTAGATATATGTATATTACTATATTCTCAAAAAATTGTTCTTGACCTCTTCTATTCTATTGTATTAGGTAGATTTTGTATTTGAGGGCTAGGTCATATAAAAGAAAATCAACTCCTTCCTAGACCAACGTTTGGATGTATTTGAACATCATCTTCTGGGCTAAAGTTAGAGTAATAACTATACTAATTTTACCAAAATAATCTACAACCTACATAGGGAACTAATTTATTGAGAACAAAACATATATAGTACAGGTTATTTTACAATCAGAGTTGTTAATTCTGAGTACACATCTATTTCAAAACACCAAACAAAAGGAACTTAATTTTACTTTGGAAAGTGTGTTATTGGTTATTTCTATTTCATGAAAATTATTTTGTTATTGGTCTCAAAAACACTACTTTGTTACAGTTACCTATATAAAAAGATTTCACATAAACACGTGAAATAACAATCAATGATCAGACCACTATAAGAAAATGAGAAAACAAGACTAAGACCTTTCAAGCGTAACAAGGGGTCTTCGTCAGAGAACTGAGTTGGGTTTTTGACTCTGACGAAGACCGCTTGTTACGGTTGAAAGATCTTAGTCTTGTTTTCCCATTTTCTTATATTGGTTTGATCATTGAGAGTTACCTATATATATTACTATATATATATAGGTGTAAATATGAAACGGTCTGTTAGGACAAAATATCCAACAATTAGAATAAAAGAAGACGTAGAAACAACACACAACTCACGTCAATATGCCAACGAAGATCGAAATATTGAAGTGATTTGTGTGTTGTTTCTATGTGTTTTTTTTATTCTAATCGTTTGATATATATACATATACATATATATTATATACAAAGGTTTATTACATTTATTGCACCATTTAACTTTATATATATATTGAGAAACTTTTCGTCAAATAAATTTCTAGGGAAATTAAGTCGTTTTATTATGCTTTCTAGGGCTAGTTGTGAACACAGTAGAGGTCAATTTTGCTATGTTTTCAATATAGGTCGGGCAAATGTTCAGAGTTTTGAAAGTAACAAGCTAGTCCCATGCATGTTACTATTGGTCCTATTAGATTTTTCGTGGCGTTTTTAACTGTTAGTACGGAGTAATAATAGAAGTAATTCTTATTGTAAACGTAATTTACTGTGATATCTCACAGTCCCATATCTAATCAGAAATGCCAGAACACTTCAATATTTTTGTTATCCCATACATTATATAGTTAAGCTTAAATAGCGTTAAAGACCCGATTCCTTGATATTCATATCTAAAAAAGAATAACATAAAGGAATCATTTTCGATAACTGGCTAATTCTTAAGTCATCAAGTAAAGTGTTTGCTGTCTTTCTCAAGTCTCAAGGATTTCCTAAGTTCTAATTTAATAGTTTTTTTTTATTTTACGAGTTGGCAAGAAGTATTAAAGTGTTTTCAAAGATCTGCCAAGCTCTTGGTAATCTATATGATACATTCATTGTCTATGCTCTCCTTGCTGCAGCTACACAATGAGGAAGTGTCCTCGAAACTTACCGCATCTAATCCATACCAATAACAACTGCATTTTATTCTCCTGTTTACCAGCAACCCTTCCTTTAATATGACTAAACAGTCAGCATAAAATAACTATATTTTAAGTATATTCTATAAATACGTGAATTATATTTTCCTATAAAATCAATTGAAGATTGTCACTATTTTTTTCTCTATAATTTTTAACTCAAAAAATTAATTAAATAATAAATTAGAAATAAAAAACTCCCAAGATCACTGTTAAGATTTCTAAAGCATTTCCACCTTGATCAAGACTGTGAACTTGTTCTACATGCTTCTAATATTGGTCACTTCTTTGACTGTGAAGTAACATTTCGGCACATACTTAAATAAGACGTACCTGTGTTATACTATTTGAAATGTATTTTTCTCAACACATGAAATGAAATTGTTTATTTTTCTATACATTTCTTCAGTTAAAACAAAATAAATAAACTCATGCATTGAGCTATAATCAAATTATTAGAACGTTCGTAAAAGTAGGTTTTTTTTTTATTATTATTTCTTCTTAATTCTTTTTGTACAAATAATACGCTAAAAACATCATTGATTTTCCAATAAATCAATTAAGTAATATGATTTCTTTATCGTAGTTGATCTATTTCTTCTCTTGTCAATTATTATGATTATTTTTTTTTCATAGCCTATTCTTCTACATCAAATCGTATTGTAATTTTGTTTGTAAACTGCTACTCTCTTTTTAAATCTTCTTCTAAATATTAGTTTGTTTTCAAAACCCTCAACATTATCAGTATATATAACATATATTTACCAAATTTGTTATGCTGGATACAATCAACTTAGTTGAAAACTGCTGAAAAGTTATAAATAATTAGTAATCAAGAGAAATAGTTATTGTAAAAGCTGCTCGAAGTTTTAATAAACTACTTTAGGGAAAAAAATTTTTTTTTTAAAAAAAGGGATATAAATATATTTGTATATTATTCATATACATACAAATCTGTTAAAATATTGAAATTGTGAATTAAGTAATAATGCTTATTTTTATTGTACGCTTTCTTTCTTTTGTTTATATATATATAATTAAAATAAGCAGTGACACATAAACTGAAACACAACAAAGACTCACTTTTCAATATTTCGACCGCCATTACGGTCGAAATATTGAAAAGTGAGTCTTTGTTGTGTTTCAGTTTATGTGTCACTGCTTATTTTAATTGTTATCTGTCCTGCCGGACCGTTTTTCATTTATCATGGTCTATATATATATATATGAAAGTATAAGTACAAGGAAAAAGTAAAAAAGACACAGAAAATGTGCTTTAGAGCACATTTTCTGTGTCTTTTTTACTTTTTCCTTGTCACTTATACTTTCATTAGTTTTCAATACGTGTTTATTGTGATTATTTAGTGTATATATATATATATATATATATATATATATATATATATATATGATGTAATTTTCTTGAGGTTTGAGGTCCAATGATAAAAACTAGTCCATTTGCCGACGTTTCGACATATATTTATGTCATCTTCAGGGCTACAACATGATTGTTTTACAATTAGCACTACTATTACTACTATTTGGTAATTTATTACATTTTAATATGTTCGGTAACAAAGAGGAATTTTTTGATAAAACAGTTATTACGACTATGGATTATTTTGTTATACATTAACATAAGGATATTGTTATAATTATTCTATTGCTTTAGAATTATTGCATAAGTATAGAGATCACTATTTGATTACCTTGGAAATCTGTTTATGTTGCAGCATTCTTCTTTAATACTGTTTCATGATGGTTACTATTTGTTTTCTGGGAGGTTTCTTTACGGTTATGTTCTGTTTTGCTTGTTTGAGTGCACAGTGTTTTTTCCCCCCATATTTTTTTTCTTATTTTTATTTTTTTTTGTTTTTTTTTTTATATTATTTTTACTGGGTTGCCTATTCTTCATTTGTTAGTCCCTATGGTTTCTTTTCTTGTATTGTGTAAAAATGTTTGTATAAATCTCTAAACTTAAATCTAAAACCTCTACATTACAAAACAGCAATATAGTCTATCAAATTAACTGCAACGACTGTGATACAAAATATATAGGGCAAACCAGCCAATACTTAGCAAACAGGATTTCACAGCATAAATCAGACATTACAGGACAAAAAATAACATGCGCCCTAGCTAAACATGCCAACACACAAAAACATAACTTTGACTTTCAAAACCCACATATAATAGACAAAGAAAAACACACCCAAAAGAGACTAGTAAAGGAAATAATACACATAGGACAAACGAAAAACACTTGCAACTGTAGAACAGACATAGAAAAATTTAGCCAAATTTATACAAACATTTTTACACAATACAAGAAAACAAACCATAGGGACTAACAAATGAAGAATAGGCAACCCAGTAAAAATAATATAAAAAAAAACAAAAAAAAATAAAAATAAGAAAAAAAATATGGGGGAAAAAAAACACTGTGTACTCAAACAAGCAAAACAGAACATAACCGTAAAGAAACCTCCCAGAAAACAAATAGTAACCATCATGAAACAGTATTAAAGAAGAATGCTGCAACATAAACAGATTTCCAAGGTAATCAAATTGTGATCTCTATACTTATGCAATAATTCTAAAGCAATAGAATAATTATAACAATATCCTTATGTTAATGTATAACAAAATAATCCATAGTCGTAATAACTGTTTTATCAAAAAATTCCTCTTTGTTACCGAACATATTAAAATGTAATAAATTACCAAATAGTAGTAATAGTAGTGCTAATTGTAAAACAATCATGTTGTAGCCCTGAAGATGACATAAATATATGTCGAAACGTCGGCAAATGGACTAGTTTTTATCATTGGACCTCAAACCTCAAGAAAATTACATCATATAAATATTGGGTCAAGAAAACAAATCATGATGTATATATATATATATATATATACTCGTATATTGTTGAAGAGCAGAGCAGATTCTGCATTCACGACTTTTTTAAGCAGCTGTTCTTTTTTCCTAAGTACACCTTATGTTACAGAGGCAATGCAAATACCAAATTCCTCAGGGGCATTTTCAGTCAAAAACATAGTCCAATAACTACTAATTGTATTCACTACTAGCTTGAAATTATAAAACTACTAACTTAATTATGTATTCACTACTAACTTAAGATTACGAGTATAATACAAACATTATTATATTATAATAGAAACTTTAAGAATATACATACAAATATATGTATGTATATATTTATGTGCAAAAAAGAGCGTCTCTCTAAGAAAATCAGCAGTGCAAAAGAAGCAGTGCTTTTTAATCATACTTATTTAAAAGACCACTTACTGCCGGTTAATCCAGCTGCTTTGGCCGTATCTTGAGTTCTACCTTTGTCACTCTCTTTTCATTATTTTGAATTAATGAACGAATTATATAGAACTATTTAAATTTATTTTGACATTTCTTTGTCATACCTTTTTAATTTTTTTTCAGAATCTATTGAACTTAAGTTTATTTTCACAGGACATATTTTACATTGAACTTCACTTTAATCTTATCTCGAATCGATCATAGTAATTATGGAATATAATTATAGCTAATTTATGGTTCATTTAACTATTTTTATTCTAAATATTTTACTTTGGAATTACTTTTCCTAATTTATACCATTTTTTTATTTACTTTTGCCAACTTATTGTTTATTTAAATGTATTTTTACTTCAACTACTTAAGTTATATAAGAATGAAATTAAAATAATACAAGTTGTACAAAAGAAAAACCGCAAATTTAAATCAGCTTAAATTAAAATAAGTGGGGGAAAGTGAGGTAAAATAAAATATTTTAGCAAAAATTAAATATTTTATTCAAAGCATTGAGTAAATATTTTAAATTGGGTAGGAAGAATAAATAGTAAAATGAGTTATTTAAAGGCAGAAATAAAAGTAAAATAAACTTAAGTAAAGTTAAGGTAAAATTGAAAAATTCAGTAAAATTTAAATAGAATGTGAAATATTATTGGCCATAGTGGAATTAAGTGTTAAGAGTGCTAGAAATTAAGTTGAAAGTAGAATATAGGGGGTGTCATTGATATTAATGAGTGAAACTGTAGCTAAAAGTAACACAAACTGAGTAAGAGTGAAGATGTAAATAAAATAATTTGAAGAAAATTATAGTTAGAAGTAAAATAAGTTCTGAAAAGGTGAAGTTAAAGCGATATAAGCTGGAGAGAAGTAGTAATTATTTGTGATGTTGGTGGGGTTTGCATGTTTGCACTCCTCTTGCAATCCTTTACAGAAATGAATTAATTATGTTGCTATTCTAACTTGAATTTATTTCTTTTCTTATTTTTCTCTTCAAATGGTTCAGTTCAGTCCACAGCTTTAATACTAGTGATTATGTCAATCAATACTTGCGACAGACTTGGTCGAGTCCTTGAATATATTTTACAGAAAAGTATACCGTACGGTTCATGACATTAAGAAGGTTAATGGTAGAATGATTAGGTCTTCAAGACACACTTGAGAGAGAAATATCCCAATCGTCTGAATCCATAATGGTATGATGAGAATAAACAAATTTTGATTATGATAGACCTTTTTGGATAGAACAAGAACTATTACAAGCTTTCAATATTCATAATTTCAGTTTATAAAAGGTATTTGCTTTCCTCAACAATTTTATTTGTATTAAGGTAACCGTAAAATAGATGTTTTGAAGTTTTCTATTATGATGCTTTGTAGTATATGATGTCTGTTATTTTGCTATTAATTTTAAATGTAACTACTTTAAAATAGACTTTTAAACGTTTTCATTGGTCACAAAAGGACTTATCTTCTTTGAGATAAATTTTTTGATTCACAATTTTAAGCATGAGTCCTTCATAAATATCATTTAGTGCTTTCTTTGGTTCTTAAGGCGCATATGTTCATTTATTAACAACAATTTCTCTAGATTCACAAACTAAGCTCAGTTTCATTATAGAAGAAGAAAATTGTTAAATGTTGAAGTGATTGCCAACCAATGTATGTTGTGACTATGTTGTCACAAGTATGACACAATTTACTATATGATGTAAGAAAAGAAATCTTATATCACAAGATTTGCTTAAAAAACTTTTTATTTTTAAGTGTTGTAGCAATTTTTTTTATAAACACATTACTCTGTTCTTTGCCTTTAAATATTCATTTAATTACAAATACCAAACTTTATACTATGGAAGTTGTTTTACTTGTTACTGCTTGTTCAAAACGGATACCTTTCACGCAGCACAGTTTGTTTTTCTTTTTGAAGTTCCACAGTATACTATTAATGGCCTATGAATGACAAAAAAGATAGACATGGATTAAATTAATTGATCGTTTTTTTGTCATGCACTTGGAAGGATTCTGTTTTAGTTGTTGATGTTTTGCTTAGTAAAAATACAGTTGACAGATCATAGTGTTTTGCTTTAGGAAGTCTTACTGTATTCTATTAGTGCCTAATACTCATATAAAGAGGACGCACAGGTTTTTATAATGATCGATCGTGTTCTGCCGGGCAGTATATTTGGAAGGTTACTCTTTTACTGGATACTGTTTTGTTCAAAAGGGATACTGTTGACAGAGCACAGTTTGTTTTTGCCTTATGAAGCCGTACAGTATTCTATTAGCGCCTAATGGAAGCCAAGGCTTGAGATTGAGCTGGCATGATAACTTATTATTATTTATAATAATGGAATGACTGGGCGGGAGGCGGTGGCTGGTTGGTCATCCACCTCTTGTGGCCCGCAGTGTTGCCACGTCTCCTCTCCACCTGCGCCTCTCTCCGTCTACTTAACCAATCACGTCTCGCCTCCTCCCAACCCCCTTCAAATAAAACAACCTCAACACCATATGACACACTTTCAACTTCACATCACCCACAAATATATTACTCTCACCTTTTTTTAAGTCACTGTATTTATAAATCTCCTCCTAAAGTTATCTTTTAAATGGTTTAAGGATTATTTTTTTTTCACCAGTATTCATTTCTGCTATTTTTAATCGTAACAGAAACCAACTTCATGAACAAGTTCTTTTAATACTCTAATAAATCCTCAACCTTTTTCTTGTTTTCATACACGCCTGAAGGAAAAGAAGAGTTGTATTTTATTATTGTTCAAAACTACAATAAGCTAAAAAACTATCAATTCACCGTTATAAGTATTATAAGTATAATAGTTAAAAATATTTTCAAGTCCAAGAACTACAATTATGAACTTTAAATATTCTTCATAGATTTTTCTAAATGTTATAAAGTCACAGTGTTTTTCTCAGTAATATAACAATATATTAATAAAATGATTTCACATAAACACGTGAAATAACAATCAATGATAAAACCACAATAAGAAATGGGAAAACAAGACTAAGATCTTTCAAGCGTACAAGCGGTCTTCGTTAGAGTTGGGTTTTTGACTCTGACGAAGACTACTTGTTACGGTTGAAAGATCTTAGTCTTGTTTTCCCATTTCTTATTGTGATTTGATCAAACAATATATTAAATATAGATTAAATGTTGTTTGGTATATATTATATAAAAAAGATTACACAATTAGCACATGTAATTATTATACTAATCCACGAATAAACTACAGTAAGAAATTCAGAAACTAATTGATGATCTTTCCACCAATTAGCGAATCTCGTCAAGTCCACATCATGACTCTGTATGATGTCGTATGTGACAGTATAACAGCAGTGTGTACTTTAACGAAAGTTACTGCTTAGCTCAATGATCTGAATACCATTTCTGAATTAATGTGGCTTAGATGTTGATATATGTTTCAAAAATGATTTAACAAAATGATTTAACTATTATCCAAAATGATCCAATGATCTGAATAAAATAAAATTATAGAGCGAGATACATAGAAGACAACATACAAATCTATGATACTTTAGGGAATTAAAGTGAGACGCTAGGAAATCATTATATTTACTAAGTTACTGACTTCATCCTCCTGATGACGATGGATGTGGAAATTACTTTGTAAGTTTTTATGCTTTCTCTATATGATTTTATTGTAAATACATATAGGTATGCAGAAAAATCAGAATAAATAAACATACATATTGGTATATGTATATAAAGTTCAATGTAGATGAAGAAACCTAGGAAATTAAAAACGGAAGGTTCTTCTCCAATCGTCTTAGTAATGGTGTGTTTGGTTTCCCTCTCTTATCTCTCCTGAAGACGTTTTAAACCGAAAATTAGAGACTGTAAGTTGTATTTTTAATTTTTTTTAGTTTCTTCATTTGCATTGAACTTTATTTGTCCATCTCAGATTGTATTTTTATCGAAAAAGTATATAGATATATATATACATATATTTCAGATATGACAAAACAAAAAAAGAACTATAAGTATCTTTTGAAACCATCAAAACGACATTAAAGTTAAATTTATGGTTGTATGTACAAATTGGCAAATAAATCAGTCACAAAACTCAGTCCATGAGAATTATCATGGATGGCAATGGGAACGCTGACTATTCAAAGTCTATGACCATTTATACAGGTCGACTTTGTGGAAGCCAAATTCTGTAACTACACTATAACATTGGAAAACTCAAAAAAAATAGATTTACGTTTATTTGAGGTTTGTGGTAAGAAATCGAAGGTGTAAGAAATAACTCTCCTTGATAATAGTGCTGAGCCTGTGAATACTAGAAAACGGTTGCAAAGAGTAATCTGCAGGCACTCTGGGAGTCTTAATAACATGTTTTTAGAGCTGTTGATATGGGAACTATGATCATTAATATTATTACAGATTATTATTACTGACACATGGAAAAAAAATTTGAAAAACTTTTTTTCACATGAGAAGATGATAACTATCAATATGAAGATACTGTCGAGTATTATCGAGTTAAACATAAAAGAAGAAGATTAAAGTAATTCTTCAAAGTAATATTGAATTCAAAAAGAAAATAGGTCTAGTATTTCTGTATTAATTCTTTGTTATATTTCAACTATTGCAAAGTCTAAAAGCTTAGTATAGTGTAAAAGCGCGTATATCTTGATGAGCGAGAAGAATGGTTGAAAAGATATAGTTAATGGTAGATTATAGAAAAATGAAGGAAGGTTAGGTTAGGTTAGGTTGCAGTGGCAGTCCCACAAGGGAACACACGTAGGCCAAGCATTGGCCCTTTGTGATACCACACAATGAAGATTGATTCTACAGTGGCAGTCCTAAATTTTGCCTAATTCAAATGTATTTAGAGTAGGGATCTTTAACGAATACCTGAAATCGTACAGGCTCGGGACCAACGGTTTAACGTCCTTCTCCGAGGGACGACGTGCTCAGATTTATTCACCTCCCGAGTGAATAAATCGAAGGCCAGGTGGATTGAACCCCGGTCCTATCAGTTCAGAGGTGAGCACGTAACCACTGAGCTAGCCTGGCCCCCAAAATGAAGGAAAGAAGAAACAACGTAACCTTTGTCCCAACAACAAAAGGATGTCAATTAAAATAAAAGGTAGACAGAAAGACGCGGGAAAATAAAGAAAGGGTTGATATGGAAAACTAAAAGAATGTGAAATTATGAAGAAAAAAAATCATCCAAATAATTCGTTAAGTGCATTGGAGTGAGAAATAAGCCGATACATTGTTATTGAGTGGAAATCTAGAGAGAACGAGAGAAGGAATATTAAAAAGGAAAGCAAGGAGAGTAGGGGACAAAGAGGAAGGGAACATACTACTCGTTTTATAGCATCTATTAATTAGTACTCCCAATATTTAAAACAAATTCTAGTTTATAATAAAGAAATCGTTTCTAGAAATTTATATTTTAATAATCTAATTTTAAATGTTAAAAACGACTTGTCCTTTCATTTTTATCTGTTTTAATGAAAACTTTAATTTAGAACAAACTAATAACTAAAATTTTACAGTAAATAAAGTAATGGTACTTTCCTATAGCGGAATTTATTAAAGTGATCATAGAATAGAATCCATTAAGATATTGATAGATAAAATAGGTTTTGAGGTGACCTGACTACCTTTTATATGTCTCTCTGATATCCGAATATCTGTGGGAGAGTGGTCGTGAATTAGAAGAAACTGACTACAAGTCAAACCGTTACAAATACAAATGTATTTTTACTTTACTATAAGTAAAGTATAGTGATCGTGAAAAAATTCGATCTCGAGATTTTGACGGAATTACATGTTTTGAGGTCCCAGAAGTCGTTTTATGAAGTTTTTACGATGATGTCTGTGTGTGTGTGGGTGGGTGGGTGGGTGGGTGGGTGGGTGGGTGGGTGCGTGGGTGGGTGCGTGGGTGGGTGCGTGTGTTAGCATTGCTTGTTACCACGCTACGGTCCAGAATCTTTGATGGATCAAGTTGATATTTTACACAAAAATGGGCCCCATTTAGACGAAGATCCCTATTGTTTGGGAAGAATTATGCATGACGGGAAAGTCACTTTTTTTGCCAAAAACCGTTTTTTTTAAAACATTTATTTCTCCTAAACTACTAACCCTAGAGTTTTGAAATTTTGACATTATCTTTGAGGTTACAAATGGAACAAACGAAAAATATATTCAGAATTTTAAAACAACAGGAAATATTTTTTTTTCAATAAAATGTACAAATTTTGACTTATAAATCAATCTCAAACCTTGTGAGAGCGATACAAGCCATACTGTTTGACGGACAAGAATGAAACTATGCCTATAAATAGAACATTATATGGACAATGAGTTGAGATATTTTTTTCTAAAATTACATTCGCTAAAGGGGCGTTAGAGTACGATTTGTGTTTTCAGAAAATGTTTTTTTGACGCTAAACGGCTCGTTAAAAAATTATGAAGATTTGACCAAAAATGGAACAAAAAATTAGCAATTCATAAAAAAAAATCATGAAGTTTCAATTACGGAAAAGAGCAGTAACGATATAAAAACTCTTTGTTTATCCTAGACTAAGAGATCACCTGCTATACTTGTCGAATTTTTTGTATTTTTTTACATTGTTTACATTGACTTAGAAATTTTTTGAGCGAATCCACTGAGATAAAATTGATGTTTCTAATGGAAAAATGAAAATATATTATTGACTTATAAGAGATGTAAGAGGAATAATATTGTGCAGGTAAATGATAACACTCATTAAAAAAAAATTCGTATATATGTTATTTGACAAAGGGGAAGGAAAATGATCTTATTAAATACTAAGAAGCCATAAAATTCCCAGTATAATAATTCTGTTAAAAACCAAAAATGTAAAAGATAATTCAAAATTGAAATCTTTCGTTTAGAGATTAATAACTGTAATTATCGTACATCTTTAATTAACAAATCACCTTAAAACAACATTTTCTTCGCTGTTTAAGAAGTTTTTCAGAGGAAAAAAGAGTATTTTACTGTTTCAAATTTGAAAATTTTACATTAATATTCAATGTAGAAGGATGTTAAGTAAACGATGTAAGAAATCTACTGGCTATTTGAACAATAGCCATGTTCTCTTGTAGGATAATATTTCGTTTCAAGAAATGTTCACATTGGTTTTTCAAAAATGATATTACTGCTGTAGTTATACTAATGAAATTGTTTGCAAATAATAAATTATTTGTGATGTACAAAAATAAGCTTATAAATTGATATGTCCTTCAATCACTATCTGTACTACCTCACGAATGCAATGCTAATAATTATATCCTATTTAGATATTTATGTTATGCTTAAATGATACGTTATGTTTTATATACTCAAGAAATTTGACATTGAGTTACTTATAGTAAAGTAGAGTGTAGGCCACTCCAGATTTTTTTCAGTTGCTATTGAACATTTTTTTTAACGTAATTTTTACCAAAACTGGCTTTTTTTTAGTTTTAATTTCATTTAAGGAGAATAAAATTGTGTATTTGGTGTTATTTATTACTATTGCAAAATAAAAATTTCGTAATTTATGGATTACATTAAGCATGCACTAACAAATACTAATTCTTCCTTTAAAAACTTCAGATGCTTTTGCCTTAACTCTATCAACAAATTACTAAGTTGAAAATAAGTAATACTTTTCATAGAAAACTAATATAATTCAAATAGTTAATATTTAACGTTAATTACAAAACATTATTGACCTTTCATATGACTCTATAAAATATCAAATATTTTATTTTTTTAAAAAAATAGAAAAATGTAATAAAAATGTAATATTACTGTAGTAGTAATAGTACTAGTTGTGACTGTTGTGACAATAGTGAAATTAGTGGAAATGGAAGATTTAAAGACAATGGAACCATTGGAAATGTTCTATAAAATTTAGATGTTTGTGCAAGAAGATTATTCAGATCCCTTGAGAAATACACAAGGAAACTAGTCAACCGTAAATATGGCGTATTATTTAATCAAATATATATATAACAGATTCAATAATATATCGACCGTTTGATAGAATAGGTGTCTTCTCTAATCGGGGTTCGGTCGTAATCGACTAGACTGTCTAGTCGAAGGTTTTGTCCGGTTAACATTGTTGTTCCTTTAAATAATGTAAATTTCATTTTCTTAGTTAAAAAATTCTTACTTCTGCCTATGAAAAAGGTTTTAAAATAAAACGTTGGCAACGAGAGTTTGATTTTTTATCCTGAAAAATTGACCGAACCCCGATTAGAGAACACACCTATATATATATATAAATCACCTCTTAAAAAGTACAATATTCTTGCTAAATTTGCTATCCAGTTTCAGGACTAACTGTAACTTAATATGAAATTTGATGTTTGATGTAACTTAATTGTGTTTAATATTTGATTATGTGTAACTTAATATTTTTTTATTCTTTTATGGTTCATGTGAGGGGATGGTGACAGCTATTAAAATGAAATTTATCCTCATATTAAGAAATTATCTTCATATTAAGAAATTTATCCTTACGTGTTCACTCAATATTCAGTAAATTTCAATTCTATCTATTTCATATGAACATCATAACAACATATTTCTTGAGCATAGGTAATCACATAGTAAAATAAAAAAAATAATATTTAATATCCCTTTCTTTACGACTACCTTCTTACCGAGTATCAATAAACTAAGTTATATTAGTATAGCTATTTGTCATTTATGCCACTTGCTTTATTTGGTTGCAGGACTCTTTAATTTATGCTTTCATTATATCTCCTAAGATCCACAATGCCTCTTTGTTGATATTGTAATAGCTAAGTCCCCATTGGCTTGAATGTCATTGATTTTGTTATAAATTAATAATTTACATTTATAATAGAATTGTAAAATTTCTAATTTTTATGAATTGGTATAATAAATGAATTTATATTAGCTAAATATTCTGAACCATTTTTGAATTTTCTACTGTAGTTTACATTCAATTATCAGGAAGGTATTTCTAGTAGTCAGATAAACTGATTACTAGATTATTATATCTTATTATGCCCAATACATATCATTGTTAAATATAATCGGTATTCATTTCATAGCATTCAATGAATAATTAATAGTGGTTTATTTATTATTACTGTTAAGAAGAGTTACAATGTTTCAAGCATTTCCAGGATGACAGTTTGTTAGTTTTCAACGCCCACGTTTACAGGCGTTTGCCTTCTGTTTCTGTCCTAATACTTAAGTTAAGTTTATTAATTGGTACCTTAACGAATCTATTAATGAGCCACATTACTGGCTGAAGCAAATGAATGGAATAACTGATTGATTTATAACTGATGTTTGAACTGCGATCTTCTTTTTTATTTGTAAACTACATAAATATTCAAGGGTTAAGGTTGATAAATAATACTTAACATTTCAAACACTAAGCCGTCTCCTGACCGTTACGAAGCTAATTATCATTACAACGGTTTGTTATTAAAGCGTTAGAATTTGATAAGTTCTGCTGTTAGCATAGGGTTTAGAGGCGAATTGCAAGTGAGTATAGCCAACTTGATTACAGTCAAGTCTGTGAGTAGCGAAGTCAAGCAGAGAGGAAAACAGGTATCATTTAGCTGTAATCTACAATTAAGTTGAGGTCAGGTAATGTATACTATCATCTGCAGTAAGCAATTAACTAGTTGGTAGAGGTTAGATTTATTTTTTTGAGATGAGGAGGAGAGTAGCTAGACAGAGGGACACCTGCCTGGTGGAGGCGCGTGGGTGAGAGAGCGTGTGTGCGCTGGGGAAGGGGAAGGAAAAAAACAAGTGGTGAGTGAGAGAGCCTGAACGACGCATAGGAGTGACTGCGACGGAGCAAAAAGAAGAGCTCGGAGGGGGCATGCAACTACACAATAATAACCGACTAGCTACCGGTTCTACCCGCGGGACGGCCAGGCCAGCTTATAGGATTTAACAAAAACAAGTGGGCCGTCGCTTACAGCTCTGATTGCCTGACAAATGAGCTTCCCCCGATCACCGCCGCCGGCCACCGGCCCGATTAAACCGTTCCAGCTCTCCTCCAGATATTCCACGAGGGCTTTTTGCTGCCGAGCTGAGCTTTGTCCCATCTTCTATCTCGCTTGCAGACCACTTATATGCCTGATAGCTCTTTCTTCCTCTAGCGTTGCTCTCCCCCTCTGAGACGCAGGCTACACACTTCACCTTGACCCCAGCGACCACTTTCATTTTCAAAATGAATCCCTGTCAATCCAAAACAAAACTGAGCACAAGTTACATCTCTAACTTATTCCTTCAACCAGTATACCTTCTTTCAAATGACATTTACAACAAAAACACTTTTCACCCCATTTATACCTTCTTAGGACTTACACAGATTAAATTAAACTCAAACAGTTGTTCAAGTTGAACTGTATTAGATAAACATAAAGTTAGATAAACATAAATAGTATAAAAACTTCAGTTGTATATTTCTTTAATAGCTACAAAATGGCAAATCTATTCTTTCATAGTAAGTTTTTTCAAAGTTGATTCCTTATTTAAGTGAATGAAATAAGTTGAATTAAAAAGAGGGTATGATCTAACGTTGAATAGCATGAGAGAAATATAAATAGAAATATAAAAAATAGAAATATAACATGGTACCGATTAATGAATATTGCTCCAGTATCTAAAGTTACATGGTTTAAATCAACTTAAAAGAGATAACATTACAATTGAAAAGGCATTGCCAATATAAATGGAACATAGGAAACAATATTACAAGCCTTTCAAAGTACTGCTTCTCCTGATTAGAAAGACAAGGTAATGTGAGTGGAGACGAAGATCAGGAAACTGGCTTGAACCTCTTTTATACTAAGACTAACATGAAAATTATCAATCTTAATTAAGCCAAAGACTTCAATGGCATTTGATGTCGGAGAATAAATTTGTAATCTTCTATAGTTGTTTATCTAACAGTATATTATTTTAATATTTTATAAGTTTCAATGTTACTCCTTTGTAAATATACATGGATCAAACAAAAAAGTTTTTATAGATTAAATATTTTGAATCACTATCATTGCAATCAATTGCTTTAATTGTAATTATAATATAATTGTAAGAAGATATTTAATTTTTTTATGTGTATAATATCTTTACTCATTGTAATTTATATATGAAACTAATATTGCAGTAAAATACTTAATGATTTAAGAAATAGTTTCTTGTTTTCACTTATCTTGATGACTCATGATGACACCAGTGGTTGAAAAAAGAAGTAACATTTTTTCAACGTATTTTTCAACTTAAATTTGATATCAACATACGGTTATAATATTATAGTATTACATTATAAGTCCTGGAA
Organism: Hermatobates lingyangjiaoensis; assembly: GCA_026182355.1. NCBI lineage: Eukaryota > Metazoa > Arthropoda > Insecta > Hemiptera > Hermatobatidae > Hermatobates > Hermatobates lingyangjiaoensis. Next base: position 1,530,302 of record JAPFBL010000014.1, on the reverse strand, counting down.
ATATTAAAAATTAGTTCCTAGGATAATTTTCTTACTCTCAAGTTAAAAAAACTCTCTCTGTACAAATAAGCTTAAAAGATATGACCAATGACTAACTAAACAGCCACGTTTTGGTTGAAGTGGTTTGCGATTTGAAGGTTTTCAGACTGATGTTGATACCTTTCATGTCAGACAGATCTTTATTAAGTTATCCTCATTGTAAGAAAGAGAAAGTGACAATGCCATCCACTTTGAGGTGGTATTGTCTTGTAAATATCAGGAAGGAAAAGTCAGGAATCTCAGGTTCTTAATGAATAATTAGGAGAACGCACTGAGAGGGACAGCACAAACAAGAGGTGTGGGATGATAATGTAGTCAACAAATATTTCCATTGACAATGAGCTTTCAAATGAATTGTTACTGGATTCAAATCTCAAGTGTTTTTGAATACCTGAGTTTATAGCAGACTTTACAGAAAGCTTCTGAGGAAGCCCACATTTGGCTCCTAGTAGCACGCTCCAAACCTGGCTGGAAATTAAACCGTTAGTGTTTATTTTTTAAAATTTATATTATCATTTTTTTATTATTTTATGTTATCTTCTTACAGTTTTTTAATTCCACATATTTATTTTTTTAATAATTTGTTATATTATCTTATATTTTCTGTTGTTTGCTCTTTATTCTTATTTATATTTCATTCAATCTCAACTCCTTAGTTCTTTTTTTATTTTCTCCTTTATTTTAGCCCTCTAACCAGAGTGTTCTTCAGTTATCTGTCGCACTTGGTCAATTTACTTCTTCTTCTGAGGACGACCGCCATGACAGCCTGTTACGTTTCATTCTATTTGTTACTATTTATTTCAAGTATATATATATATATATATAAGAAGAAGTCAGTAGAAGATGCGGATGTAGACGTGCTTAACCAAGGCTGTGATCTATTCCAACTAATCAGCTCTTTACATAATTGTGAAAGTTCATACAACTGAGTGTGATGTTTGTATGCCATCCTCAAATATTTCTTGTGCCGGCCTTAATCGTACGCACATCTTTTGCAGTAAGCTGTAGTTTGACATAGAAAGATAGTACGACTGATAGCGAAGTTGTAGTTGTCTCATATACGCTTGAGTTAACCCATACAGTCTCTTGTATATGCTATATATATAGCATATATATACCATATATATATATATAGCATATATATATATATATATATATATATATATATATATATATATATATAAGCATATATAGCACATATATACCCGCTGATGTCGAATCTGAAAGTCCTCCTGTATTGTTGTTTTCCTATATTCCATGTTCCAATATTCCCATGTTGTAAAAGTTCAAGTTGTAGATTAATTTTGTTTACTGCTTTTTCGTCCAAATCTTTCAATGATATATGTTTTCTTATATTCTATATTTTAACATCCGACATCATCCAGAGAAGATAACTCAAGATAACATTTATCACTGCAGTGATAAATACAGATTTCAAATATGTGTAGAAGTAGTTTACATCGTGATTATTGTGTTTCCCTAGTATTACATTTATTGTCCGTTCATTTATATGGTCTAATATATGGTATACAAATTTACTTGTTAATGGCTGAGATAAAGTGTTATTATTATAAACCACTTCCTACAACCTGTTAAACATAGAAACATTAGTTTCTTTCTTATTTTGATCTTAAATGTATGTATGTAGGTATGCGCAAATAGTGCTATATGATACACGTCTTGAAAATGTCTCTGAGGATATGGAGTAGCATTTTAGAGCATGACAAATGTAGCAAAGGAGTTCTACCAACAAAAAGTTTAAGACAAGGAAATCTTTAGTTTTCCATCTAGACTTGGTTTGATCCATCAGTCAAGTTCTTTGTCGGATGCTTGCTTGTAGGGGTCATCCTCTTGATGCGGGAGCTGCTCAGGAAGCCCTCTTTAAGATTATTCGTAGTTGACCATGTTACACAGAGTACTGGGTGATCAATAACTGTAATCCAAAGCTACGACTCCTATAGATTTGTGTCGATGCCAGTGGCGTGGGATGGGTGACTCGTAAGTTGTCCACCCTAACGGTACTCTGCGTGCGTCTCACCACTCAATGTCGCTCGGCTGCCCCTCTTCTAGACAGCCCCCCTTCTCTTTCCTCATCCACACAGTGCGTACAAAATCAACTTATTTATTCTCATTTTTCAACACCTATACGTATAATCTATCAAATAGCTTGACTATTTGCTTTATTTGTCTTTAAAATAATATATCATGCGTCCGTTGAGTGATTAGAGCGGTTCTGGTTCAACATAGCTCACGTTTGCTACTTGAGAACAAATATCATCAAAACTTTGACGGCCATAAATTTGGGCTTTTCAAGTTTATTAGAGCTGGGATTCACAGTAATTAATTAATTAATAATTAATGCGAATTAATAATTAATTCGCAGTAATTAAGTTAACAAACAATAACGAATCCCTATGTTTACTTTTGTATTTGTTTACACTAACTAGTCGTTTAATGACATAAAGCTATAATTGGAGAGCTATAATAACATTCTGTTATTAATTTCACCGATCACTTTTTAAAGCAGTGCTTCTCAAACGGTGCGCCCGGGCGTATTGGTGCCCCCTGGAAGGTAGCCAGGTGCGCCCCAAGATAATGGAAGATTAAGTTTATGTAACAGATTTATATTTTAGTTTTTGCATCATTTTAATTTATTTGAGAAAACACCAAGTATGTGGTTTTCAAGTCTGAGTCAAGTCTCGGCTACTTCATATTTTGAACTGGAAGGTAAATTTCTTTAATCTTTAAGCATCAATGGATAATACTTCCTCTTTGCCTTTACTCGGGGATTTCAATCATTTTTACTAGCCCTCACTCACTCTGTCTCTCTCTCTCTTTATTTCTTTTTCTTAAAAAAAACTATACATTTTAATTTCCAATCATTTTCCTATTATCAAATCTCAAGACTAAATTTTCTATATTAAAATCAGTGATGCGCCCCAAAGTTTTGGTGTGGTTTCATAGGTGCGCCATGAAGTAAAAAAGTTTAAGAAACACTGTTTTAAAGTATAACTCCTGAAAAGTTAGTTCATATAGAATTTAAAAAGCGTTAATTTATAACATGTATTGTTTTAGCACCTCTCCGACCACCTTGACGGTCCTTACTCACTATAAGACATTAATAATAAACTAAATTACGAGTAGTATCGCTACTCATATCTTTAAAAACTGTTTGTGTATGGTTTAATATATCGTAAATAAGTTTAAATTTGTAAAAATTATAAAGGTAAGATATGTTCAAAACTTTTGCACCAATATTCATATTGACATGATTTAAAAACAAATAAATGACTTTAATGAAGATCTGAGGGCAGATAGTCAATTTCGTATTTTATTCTGCAGCCATGCACTCTCAGGCAAACAGTCAGATATGCATATATATCCTTTAATTAGTAATGAAATATATGTATAATGTTATACATTATTAATTTATGTAGACATGGTTTAGTATAGTTTTTGGTGATATACTCTGTTAGGAAATTGGAGAAGACCAGCTTTAAAGTCGTCAATGCAGAGGCTGCTGTGCTTTCAATACATATATATATGAATATATATATATGTATAATAAAAAAAATTCACAAAAACACGTGAAATAACAATCATTGATCAAACCACAATCTGAAAATGGGAAAACAAGACTAAAATCTTAGTCTTGTTTTCTCCATTTCATATTGTGGTTTGATCATTGATATATATATATATATATATATAAAGATTTCACATAAACGCGTGAAATAACAATCAATGATCAAACCACAATAACAAATGGGACCCAACTGATTCAGTTGGGTTTTTAACTCTGACGAGACCGCTTGTTACGGTTGAAAGATCTTAATCTTGTTTTCCCATTTCTTATTGTGGTTTCATTTATATATATATATATATATATATATATATATATATATATATATATATAAAATTTTGAAGCTATCCTTCTTTTGAATATATTTTATTACAAAAAACCCCAGCTACATGGAGATAAACTTCTAAAAGATTTTTGGTAATACAGAAAGGATGAACACATCTTTGTAACTATTCTGAACTATCATAACTCGAAATGAATTTCATATATCAGGAGCATTATGAATTAATACCTCTTATCTCTAACAAAAAAATATTTTATCTTAGATAGTCCTAGATTTCCAAACATCAAAATAGTATTGTTTTTTTTTCTTACTACTATAGAAAAGAAAAATAAATGTATAATCGATGTTAAAATACAGGTTGCACAGTTAATCCCACTCTAAGCGGATAACTACTTACTTGCATATAAGCCTGGGGGATTTGATCTTCTTTTTATTTTTGCATTTATCAAATAAATCTGAATAATAACGTGTTATTTACTCTTGCTTTAGTGGAAGTGTGAGTTTTTTTCGCTTTTTACAGTAGTATGCAGTACAATCATATGAGTTGCAATGTAATTATGTTGCAAATCTTTCCTTTTTCATTAGAAGTTTCTCGCTAGGGCTGGATTTATTTTATAGATTATTAGATAGTATCAAACATACTATCTAGTATATGGAATACCAAAAATAAGGACAATTTATTATTTGGCTCAAAGTTAAGTATGTGTAATGAATGTGTAATCAAGCTACACTCTATTTTTTTCCTTTTGAAGTCTCCACAAGTGTTTTGTATATAAGCATAATTTTAAAATTCATATTATTGTGTCACTGATCCATATATTCTGCAGTTTTATGAATAAAACTATCAGCGCCATAAGTGCCTGTTACCTCAGATAACTTAGGTTATTTGAGGAGTAGTTCTTCAGGAATAGTACTAGGAATAGTTTTCAAAAAGGATTGTTATCTGTGATGTTGGTAACAGTGCTTTATATCAGCAGGACAACTGGGGAAGGTGAACCCACCCAATAACAGCGGAATCCTGGGAAACACAGTTATCAGCAAAGTTAACCCACGATTGGGTTTAGATTATAGAGCAACATCCACCCAAAGATTTAGTAACGTTGTACCCAGTCATATTAGTGTTAATTCGGCCGATATAATAAACCTACAAGCATTCTTCTAATTGTCCCCTCATCTAGGTTGGCTATTTTATAATCTGCTGTTTTATGCTGGAGACTTCCTTGGTATGAAGCACTCCATGTCTGGCGCAATAAGGAAACAGCACGTACGAACTTCAGAATCAGGGTCTACCAGAATAACTCATAGCTGCTTAGCTACCCGAATGACATTAATGTTATTAATATCATAATATTCTAGGTTACTCATCACTTTAACTATAATTCATATCCTAATTAGTCATATCTAACCACTAAAGAGGGAGAATCAAGCAGTTCTCTCATTGTGCAATAACAAATTTTTATTGGAAATAAAATCAGTACACTTCAACAGATTGTTTACTAATTTTCTTAAATTAGCAAAGTGACTTCTTAAGCATAAGTATCGATCTTCTATCATTATTATTATCAAAATGCAATAAAAATCATACAAATATTTGATTTGAGTTTTTAAGTCACTTTTTTTGTTTCATATTACGGATCCATAGATCAAAATTGTCATGATTCTAGTGACCAAGTATTATTGATATTCATGTAATTTAGTTTCTATACAGTCCTTGGGTAAAAGAAGAAATTATGGGAAAAATAATTTATTAAATAAAATTCTAAACTTGATCGTTGACCGTGTATTACTTTCAATTCGATATCAAGTTTATAGAATGATGTAACTGTTATTTATTATTTACCTTATAATAACTCGCTTATAAAGATAGTATGAATTATTCTACTGTTAAGTATTCAGCTTTACTTCCTTAAAATATTGATTTATGTTTGGGCAATTAAAGTAGGATATTAGAATGACAATTATAATTGAGATTTGAAATACTGATATCATCTTAACTGGATATTGATTAAATACTTCACAATAATACCTGATCGATAATAAAGTATTATTAAACATGAATATCTTATATAAATCGTTTGATTTCAATATTATGTTACATTTAACCCCACATAGAGAGAATATGACAAATTTAAATTTCAGCGAAAGAGTTTTATAGTAAGACCCAGTAGTCGAGTCTTACAGAGTAGTCATCATTTTAAGAGACTAATGCATTTGTTCAATGCAAATTTACTACGACTCATATATAGTTTTTGTTATATCAAAATCAATCCATTGACTTAATTTACTATTCCTGTGTTAATAAATAGCTTTAATAACTAATTTAAGGTATTGATTAAATTTATGAAAATATAAAATTTCAACTAAATTTAATTTGTTTCCGTGCATGGTGTTTTAACCAGTTATGCTGTACTGCCTAACACACTGGCCTGAGTTGTATGTGGTGATGCATAAGTTTACCGTGTGTTCCACTGGCATGGTGTTTTTGTAGTTTTCTAACAAGTTAGACTAAGTCTTCTGTACTCTTCTGGCATAGTTATCTGAAGTCTGTAGAGTGTTTAGTTAGTTGGACTACATCAGTGTGCTGTACTGATCTATGCAGTTGCCCAACAGGCATGTAGTGTCACCTAAAGTTAGGTTTATTTTGGCATACTATAGCAGTGGTCTGATGTGTAGGCGTGCCACATAAACACAGACTCATGTGCTTTAAATCGCCTGAAAGCAGTCGGATGCGCGATGCTAGACGAAGTGATGCACGGGGCTGGTATATATGAGGCGTTGCGCGGAGTTGGACAGACTGTGCTGTACCGTCAAGGAGTGGGAGAGAACGGGTTTGGACGCTAATCGGTTGGGACTTGTCGGTGACAAGACGGGAGGAATATTTATTTTGTAGAGATAAGGGTGTGAGCGAGAGGACGACGCTGTGAGTGCGACAGAACCTGCGTGGGTGGAATACAGGCCACCTAAAGGTTAATGACTCCATGTTTATTGCTATTTGGCCGGACTTGCGCTCTCCACTTTCTTCGGCTTTATTGCAAACCTTTACAGCAATGGTCTCCTCATTTCATCTAAAACTCTGTATAGTTACCTTCTCTCTCTGCGCAAGTAGTTCCATCGCCCTCACGAAACTATTAAACTCCACTGAAACATGCACATTGCTACAACTATTTCTCTCTCAAAATAACTAATACTGAATTCCTGAAAATAATGAGGGAAACATATCAATCAAAATAAAACATAAATTATACATAAGAATATATATCAGTCAACCATGTAGCTTTAATCAGGCTATAACTTTAAACAATTAACATACATTTTCAATTTTAACTTATTTGGAAAATACACAAATAATATATATAAAATAAAACAATGAACAACAGTTAAATAATATTTAAATAAATTATTTAATTAATAATTAATAATGTATTTATTTAATAAGAGACATTGGAATTGAATGTATATTGTTTAAAATTGTAGCCTAGAAAATATATTTCTAATTGTAATAGTCTGTAGATATACTAATATCTTAATCTTCTGTTTCCTCAATTTGTAGTTCTTAGAAACTTTGGAATAATTTTCAGTATTGTTTGTAAAGTTAATGCTGAACTACAATATTAGGTATTATTCACAAGTGATATTTCCCTAGCTTACACTTTACGGCAAGACGTGTATCAATTGATTCTTTCTTTTCACTTAAGTCGTTTTTGTACCAAATAAAAATCATTTTTGCATCTTTATTATAACTATTATATATAATAGTTTCTTTGGTAACGCACTAAGTTGACATATATGTATCTAACGATTTATTTGGTCAGTATAATCATAAATACCTTGCATTTGAGATCATAACTAAAATGTCTTAACAACAGGTAAACAATGGGAGAGATTTACACAGTACTTACAATTAGTAAACATAATAACGAAATAATTGACAAAAAATTCAATTTACCGTTATATTTACATTTTTCTATGCTTAAAAGGTTTAAGGTAATATGTAAGTAGTTAAGGAGAAGAAAATGTTGTCTAAAGTTTTTTTTCCCAAAAAAGTCAGTTTTGCATGATGAGATATTGCCGAAATGTAATGGGGCGCATTATAGGGCAAACCAAAGGATTTAATAACTTTTCTAAGCTGAAGGTAGAACTTGTTTTCATTACTCCTTTTAGCATCAGACATGCTTATAGTTGTAATTGTTCAGTAGTTTGAGAACCCTTTCCATTTTACTATGATTTCATATTATACTATGAAAAAAATGCAGATTTGAATTTAATAATCGACGCTCTACCAAATAAACCTTACAGCAATACATTTCTTTTGCAGTCACAGATAATATATATGTTACATGACCTTCCAAGTTCAGTCATTCGTCTACAGAGATTCCATGTTTTTATGCCTCTGATAGTTCTATCTTAGGAGTTGTAATAAAGAGGTAATTCAGTCCTACTTTTCAACTACTTCAAAACTGATTAAGTTTTAAGGATTAACTAATTAACTGGTTTATTTATATATTACAACTTTTCTCATTTACCAATGAGATTCTACTGTTTATCAGTTTTCCCTTACCAATGCTTTCCATTGTCTACCAATTTAATTAGCATGCTTCATACCCTGCAAGGCAGTACCATGAAGCATTGATCTCACTATAATCACGAGGTTATCTGTATAACCTTGACTATGGTATCTTTGATCACTTAGAATATCCCGAATGTTATTCACAAACAATTAAAACAAGGAGGGCAATACCACAGCTCCTAATCACTAAGTGGTAATAATTTCAGTTATTGTGTTACACTTAACCTATTATTCTAAGATTGTAATATAACTATTATGTTAGATACTGTAATTCATTTTATACTTTTTTAATCAAAACTTCTGTATATTAGTTCTGATTTACTGGATTTTAAAGTATGTTACAAAAATTTTCTTTAATATTCAAGAATCAGCCCAGAGTGAATCATTTAAAATTTAGGGAGCTTTATATTTTGTTAAATAAAATTTAACCACATTTGCACTATAGGACACAATTTTTTGTAAAATATGAACTTAATCAATCATATTGCGTAGCCTGTAGTGTGCCAACAAACTTCTGGACATACACCCAAAAATATACATATATATCATCGAAAAGAAATAACCTCAAGGACATACCTCAAGATATGTATTCCATCAAAATTTGGATATTTAAATTTTTTATGAGTCTTAATTGTACTTATTTTCAAGTAATTATTCTATTACAAGATACGGGAAATTGTGAGTAGGAAATTAGGTATAATAGTTAACTAAATAAATCCAAAATCATTAGAACGATTTCTGAAGTTCACATTAAGACTATATTTTCGATAAGGTGATCAAAAAACTAATCAGAGGAAAAAGTAAGTTACCTCAAACGTGGTAAGTTAGTTGCTGCAGACAGGCATTTGGTAATATGAAATCAAGTCGGAGGAGTTTGACCCCTGCAGTGCATGTTCAATTATACTTTCTACTCTTGATATTAAAATTATAAGACCTTAATGTTATTTAAATAACTTCTTTTGTTTGGCTAAATACAGCCTTACATGACACGATCACGAATTTGTCACTGCCCAGCCTAATAGAGGCTGGCCAGTAACCTATCCTTCATTTGAATAGAAAGGGATAGAATTACACTTTTAGATTAACTATCTTGGCTGGTCGTCCTCTTCAAATATAATCCCCAGGAATCAAAACAATTAAATCATTACCTATCTATCTTTTTAATTGCTAAATTAATTACACCGTGTTCCGTAACTAATACTACTAATAGAAATTCCTTAGTTGCTTACTTCGTTAAATCTCTTTTTTTTTTATCACAGAGACCCGAGATTGTATCTAGAGCTTTTTTTTTGTTTCTTTATTTGTTTTTGTTGTCCAGTTGTCGAGTGACTAAATTATTCAATATGAGAGATGTTCATAAATTAATTCATTGTTTTTCAAATTTATCTATTTTTTTCTACAATTCTTCTATTTATTATATTGTAGTTCATTTATGAATTTGGAAGTTAACTACAGTTTTTAGTAGTACTATATATACGAGCCAATCAAATGTAAAGAGATTAGTATAAGGTTATCCGCATAAAATACTTATCTCTCAGCGCTCTAGTGGCCTCTCATGATTGATATATATTTTCTTCAAATTTTCAAAATAGGAAATACATTTTTTTTCAATTGACATTTTATAAGGTTTTCATTCTTGATATTGTTTCGGAGGAAAGGTGTTTCTTTTTTGCTTTATAGCAATACAGTTACTTTGTAAGTCATTTCTTGGGTAAGATATTAAACTTAAAATTTTATATTATATATAGTCATAGCACAAAGTATTAGAAGCATTCAAAATTAGATAGGAAATATTACAACAAATGAGTGACAAATGTTCTACCAATAGAAATATGAGAAGTTTCTGTATACTTTTTAATAGGACAAAGCATCAAAATCAGTTCAAGAAATGTTGGTAATACAATAGAAAAATCTTTAAGGTTTAAAACAGTGTTTCCCAAACTTTTTCGAGTGACCGCCCTCTTGGGTCCATAAACCTATAACTCAACACCCTTGAATAACAATCAGATTCCTAGACTAAATAACCAAATGAGTAATATTTTAATGATTAAATTAAAATAATTACTAATCCAATATTTATTTAGAATCCAATAGATGTATTGTTACGTAGCATATTTATGCAAAAGAATTAATACACAATAAAAGAAACTTAGGTGAGAATATACTTTTAACATAAAAATAAATTATCAAAACAAATAATTTTAAGAAATTGTTTCCTAGAAGTTTACATGTCGTGTTTTCATTTAAATTTAGAAATTATATTGCATGAATAATTTCAATTTATAGAAATAGAATCCCCGCTCCTTTTTGCATACCGCACCCCGCATTACCGCATATCAAAGCACCACCTCCAGGGTGCACTGGTTTAAAACAATGACCCAAACTTAGATAGGATATATAAAGTCCATTTGATGGAACATCTTGAGTATCTATTGAATCATCTAGAATACGTAGCCCTATTAACACTGAGACTTCAAAATGGATTAATACAATAATAACGTAAAGAATATTTGGTGTAAGTACAGCACCTTACTGGAAGAAATCCAGTCTGTTTACTGAGGAGTCAGGAAGTTGTCATAAAAGCAATGAATATGAGTTAATTCTGGTGTACGTACGTGCAATGAAGGGCAAAATGTGAACCAAGGAAGTGTTCGTTTGGAAAAGATTTTTGCCATTATTAAATGTATGAAGAAGAGAAGAAAGAAAAGGATGGTACAACAGCAAAGTCGAATGTAGTTTAAAAAATTTATTTCATTTAGTTTAAATGAACATAAATCTGTAAGAAAATGCTACGTCTGTGAATGAAGGAATTATGTGGAATTTTTTTGTTAACCACTGCTGATCCAAGATATAATTAACATCATAGGAATAATGCAGACTCTCTCTGGAAGTTGAAGAAACATCACATTGTTGATTTGCAAGAAACGGTTGCATTGAAGATGATAAATATATTTAGCAAATGATACCAATAACCAACGAATAGAGGTGAAACAAAATTCTTTAAGGTCGATTTTTAAGGGCAATAAAGGAATTAAAATTGATAGCTGAATTGAAAAACGAAAAGAGATGCGCACTGTGTATGAATTTAGTCAGTCTTCTTGGCCCACAGTTTGGCTCGAATATTAAGAACTTGTTTGATTGTCCTGGATAAATATTTTCATATCTGCGACATCTGACAAAATCACGAGCTACACAAGCAGTTATTGTGTGATATTTCCTCACTAACTACAAAATGTTTATAGTGACAATAAAGGAAATGAAATCATTAAACTGAATATCTATAATTTTGATAATACTTTCCTAGAGTGTATTTGATAACTTCATCAAGATAGTTCTGTTAAAATAAAACGAAAACTTCATTGATTTCAACAAGTTTGCTACTATGTTTACTTACAGTAAAGTTGAATAGAACAAATCAAGTTTTATTGCTCTTATTTCATATTGTTCTTTGTTTAAATTTTCTATGATTTTTTTTTATTATTTGCATTTATTTGAAATAATTCTTAAACACTAGCAGTACTAATAGTAACAGCGGCATTATCAATTCATTTGTACGTTTAATATACAAGGTGTCCTCAAGTCACTACGCGCTTTCACTTTTTTATTCTTCATTCTTTACGTATTTGTTGTTAATGAGATGTGAAGTCTATATCACCATTAAATACTTTTGATTGTAGTTTTTTTTATGACTCAACCAATAGTAGCGTTTGTTCAGCTGTCATTACAGCGGCATAATACAATTAAGAACCTGTAGTCTCCAACTGCAATTCAAAGACATTTAAAGAGATAGTTTAAGAGACTTAAAATTTCAAAGGGCTATAAAGAGTAGTAACTTTTACGTTAGACATACCATGTCCAAAAAATATATTGTGGCCAACATATACCATAAACAGTTGCTACTGTTTGATCCAGCACTTAAAACTGTAATGCAAATGTTCTTACAATGATATAATGTTACTCTTTTATTCATGAAAGTAATAACGTTACATTACTACGAGTAATATAAAAACCAAAATATTAAATTTCAGGTTTTGTACAATAGCCGGAAAGTAAGAAAAATGAACATTTCTTTTGTTGTAAAGTACGATACAGTATCTATCACATAAGGCAATGTTGGACAAAAACAATGGGGTGAATTTCCACACAATGGGTAGTATATCTGACAAATTTCATTAAGATTTGTCAAAGAGTGCGTCTTGCAGAGTGATTAAAAATTTTGCATACATCAAACACACATATGCAAACATTATCGTAAAAATATCAAAGATAGACTCAGAGGACATTAAAATGTAGAATTCATCAAAATGTCGAAAGTAATTTTTTTCATGTTACTGTGATTTACTTGTAATTAAGTAATAAAGCTAAAACAACATGTCTATCAAATGACGTAGACTTTAAACAGAGGAACAATAAAAAAAAGGAAACTTTTCTTATAGCATTACTGTATAGCAACTTTTGAAACACTTGGTACAATTGTATTTCTTCATACTCTTAACTAATATTCATTATTATTTATTTATCAAATGGTTTCTACTTCTAGGCATTTTGTAAATTTTCTTAAAAATTAAATAACTTGGATGTAATGATATCACCAGAGTATATGAAGATTTTCGAAAGCATTCTTTGAACTACGTTGTATGTATTCGCATACTGGCAAGCACAAGTTGAGTAAGATCATTCAACGTTTAAAATCCAGTTCAGTAAAATTGTTATTTAAGTTATTTTTATATAAGTTCTTCTTCTTGGTTGAAAAATGTAAAATGTTTTTAAAGACAATGAATGACAAACGTTATAGATCTGCTGGTCTGCCAGGTATTCAACTATGAGTATTCGGCTTTACGTTTCACAGACCACGTTTGAGGCATGTCAGATGTTAAAACAATCAAATATATTTTATCTGTTTAAATAACAAAGATTATTATTAAAAAAACAACATTGATATTAGTGATCTGTTCGTTTCTTACCATTTTTTGTTTTTTTTTTTAAATGAAATTAAAGTCATATGATAGATTTTTTTGTTCTTTGCAGGGTCACATTTGCACACCTTGCGTGTTATTATTTCACAAAGAGTTCTACTTCTTTCTTAATAGGCATCCTTTTCAAAACGAGTGTGTGAAACTGGCTTGTTTTCACATTAGTCGTCATAAGTATTGCCTTCGTATGTATAATGGAGCACGGGTGTCTAAATTGTACTCTCCAGACTGACTGCTTAAGTCCTTTCGGAGTGACGGTGGGTTCATGACAATCCATTTCGTCACCTTATATGTGAACTGCTATCAGAGCAAAAGCGAGTCCACGACCTCTAAAACGCATCTGATCCCTTATACAATCAAACTCTAAGGGAGATTTGGAGATTTTGGTTGTTTGATTATTTTATAAATGTAATTATATACTTTCTTTGTCTACCTGACCATTTTCATTCTAAAATACTTGATAACCCACTCAATGAATTTTACTGTTATTAATTTAATTATATTTACTATTATTATAGTACTAGCAACAATAAAAGAAGATGGTACCATTTTACTTAGTCATTTTTCTTCCCCACTCTACCGTTTTAGGACATTCACGTTCATTTTCCAGAGTAACACACAGTTTTTAAATTGGTATCCTATATTTACCTCCTCTGCATTCATTTTTTTCAGTCGATAGCCTATCCAAGAAACTATTGCAAGACAAAATATTTTATATTCTCTTCCCCAGTGCTTCTAAGATTTGTTGAACTCATGGTTAAATAATTCTCTTCTGTCTTTGTCATCATCGTTGATCTCCTCATCTTTTTTCTAGATTTTGTGAATCTGTCAATGGTTATTCCATTTGTTGTATGTTTGTTTGTATATTTATATTGTTATCATAAACTGTTTAGTGTTGGAATATTTCTTGTGTTATTATTGTCAGTTTTATCTTCTTACTTCCTTTATATAGTAGGACTACTGCAGTCTCGATTGTCCGGTTCATGTCCATGTTTTATTAAATAATTGTTTAAGTCAGAATAAGTTTGATTAGGTTTTAAAATGATTGATAGACACAGTAAAAAAATAAAAAAATCTGGAGTAGCCTACACTCAACTTTACTGCAACTAAACATAATATCAAACTTCTTGGGTATATAATATATAATTTCGAATTTAGGCATAATATAAATGTCTAAATGGGAGAGGTTTACTAGTCTTTCATTCCTGGAGGAAGTACAAACAGTGATTATCAACTTTTTTTTATTCTTATGAGCTGACGTAACTTAGCTCATTAGAATTCATTGGCAACACTAACCAACGAAACGGATGGACTGTAGACGAACTGTACTTAGAAGACCTTGATGTCGAAACCGGTTGAAATGGGAGTATAACTACAATTATGATTCACTTGACTTGGAGTGCATCTTTGTCTCGGAGTTGGAGTTTCATTATTGTTGCTTTTAAATTTAGAAGTTTAACATGACTGTCATTATAGTAATCTAAGCATAATTAGTTGAAACTTGTAAACTGAGACTATATTCTCAAACATCTATTTAATTGGCCGTATACTTTAGATATGCATGTGGTCATCTTCTGGTACGTATTCTAACCGTTTAGTTTAGCCAAAATCCTTAACAAATAGAGAAATGCGTTGATTTTATCAAGTAATGTTTATGATAAATATAGCAATGTACAGTCTTCGTATGGTTGAAATATGTCGCCAACTGCATCACCTATTTGATGCACTAATATTTTGCTTTATAACTTTACTGTAAAATGTCTTTAAAATGAAATGTGCTACAGGAACATGGTAATAATATTATAAGGGTTCGAAACGTTGTATTCCATACATTGACTTCATCACAAAAAGCCAACAAATAAGTGTTTTCATACTTCGAAATAACATCAGGATATTTCTTCTAAATGATTATCAGATTATGAGAAACATGGTAATTAGAGAGTTTAATTAGTAAGTGTTGCCCAGATGTTTAGGGTTGTGTTAGTAGTTTGTCTTGAGAAGGCTGACTCAAGTTGTTGCAGAGAGGGATACAGTGAGATAAGGTTTGGGAGAAATGGCTGCTAGGAGGAAGACGAGTGGATGTGGCCGGAGAGGGAGCTCTTGACGAGGGCCTGGCCTTAGTTAAGCTCTGGGGCAGGTACATATCTAGCGACCACAACACCTGGGCGTGATGAGCTCCGCGGCTGGACGCAGCTCGCGTAATAACCGGTTTGTTTTGCGGAGAGCAGTAGCGGGGGCTGACGTCACGGCCACGTGGTTACTACGCCATCAAGGCCACTTTTACTAGCCTGCCCCCGCGGTCATCGCTCCGTGCTCCACCGCGCTCACCTGACCAGATTAATTCAGCCTCCCTGCCTCGCCTCTAAAACTCGCTGTATTGCACCTCATCAACCTGTTCGACTGCGTCTCACTCACCTCTCCAAAGTACTCCACACCCCTATTCGTCAACAAACGAGTTTCCTAAAAATAATATCATTTATACCATATCTTTACCCGTGTTTTGGTTCCACCTGAAGAACTGACACTCCTGAGATAATAATTACATAACAATTATAAAATACAAAAACTTCTTAATAGATCATAATATAGGATTTCACGTTATAACCTTAACGTAGTTGAAGAGTGTGCTCGTATTAATAGGTACTCAAGGTGTTATCAGCTATCAGATGTAGGCTACTCCTGTTACGCGGTTAATTCTACATCGGCAGTCCTACATTTCGTCTTACTTAAGTCTGTTAAAGCAGTTATATTTAACTTTTATTGAATTGTACAACAGATCCAAAATCTTCACGTCCTCACTGAGGGACAAGCGTGCAATATTTTTCATCTCATGCATGAACACTTGGTCGTAATGAGGGCATCGAATCATCTGTATTAATGACTAACACAATAACATCATCTCACGTCTGATAACTTCATTTAAAATGTAATGCAGCATCAAAACCAATCTTTTCAAGTAACTAAGTGCTAAGTATGTACTGTACACAAATGTGAACATGAATACATAAAACAACTTTTCATCACAATGGAAGAATTCTAAAGTAAGATTGTATCGTCAATGACGATAGATTTTGAGTTAAAATCTTCATTCACTTTGAAATATTCTAACCAGTTTTATATTAAAAAACACCAATTTAAATTCGCCTATTTATACTAATCTATTGTAAGCTAAACATAATCTTTGCACATACTGCTCTAGACACCTCAACATCATGATACCGTGAGATATTCTATGTCTCATCACTTCCTGAGAAGAAATTGTTTTGACACCCAATATTCTATGTCAAACTCATATTTGTTGTAAGTACAAAAAAAATATTTTTATATAAATCCCTATGCTAATCCAAGAATTGAAAACTTTCTCAGTCATATGACGCTCAGTTGAAAAATTAAACGCTGTTACTTATTTTACAGAAATATTTTAATATAATATTAATAATTAATGTATTGAAAAAAATATATACTAAATAAAATTGCTCGAAAATATAAGTTGTTATAATATTATGAGGGGTAGAACTCACAATATGCTGTAGATATTAGTATTCGCCCAATCGTTTAATAACTTGTGTATTATCCAAAGCAAAAGTCTAGAAACAAGATCTTAAATTGGTTAAAAGGAAAAAATATAAAGAGAATGGTTCATAATCCTCTTTATAATTGTTTAGGTTAATTATATAAAAATAATAACAATATATACAACATTAATATAGTGGATGCAATGTGAGAAATAATACACTTTCACGCAAGGCATTGCTTGGTTACGCAGCAGTGTCCTTCCACTGATGGAGTCAAGTTCTTGCTGGTGTTACACTTCAAATGTACGACAATTAGCTAATAGTTCTTATTAATTAGAACGTTAATAGCTAAATTTGCTAAATAGTGAATTCAATCATTAAAATAATAAAAAAATCTATTGTGATGCGAAAAGACAAACTCTTTTCGGTTAATATGATTTATATTAGAAATAGGTAAAACCGTAATACCTCGTAAGATGATCATGGAGTTGGAGCGCTTTCGGACGTTGTCCATCTTCGATTGCAACAAACAATTTGGATATATATATTTGGATATATATATATATATTTGGATATATATCCAACAAACAAGATGGATAACATCTGAAAGCGCTCCAACTCCATGATCATCTTACGAGGTATGACAGTTTTACCTATTTCTAATATAAATTTTATAACAGTTTTTGTAAGCATCCATAAGTCCGTTTTGCATAAATCTTGTTTTTTAAATAGAGTATATATGAATATATATAAATTTTAATCAATATTAGACGATTGATAATTAACCAAATGAAAGAGAATAATTTACATAGGAAATTAAAAAAACTCCTTTTACAGCTTGGTTCGTCGTCATAAGGAGAACGAGTTATTTACCATTTTTACCACGCCGTTGTCCTTTACTTCTTTAATCTATGCCCTCTTGATAACAGGTGTTGTGTAAATAAGAAAGTCTGAGATTATCTGTCTGATATTTGTCATTCCTCAATTTGTTTCTGAACCATTTTTGTCCCTTCCTAATTAGTAGCAATGTTTCATCATGTAAAACTTAAATAAACATGCACTAGTTTTTTCATCAACACATCATGCGTTGGACAATTAGAACGATTAAAATCAAATGACCACTTGCTGAAGAGCAAAAGTTCATCTGGATATTTATAAACTTTTGAGATTCCGGATTTTTTGATTTTTTTTTGTTTTAACATTGATTAGAAATCATATAGGACTAATATTTTGTATAGACGTACTAAAAATAGTTATATGTAAGTTTGCATGTTATATATGTTACATATTTGATTTATTTAGCCTGGGAATGTAGGCATAATTTTGTAATGAAACTAATTCAAGTGAGTTTGATAGTACTTCTGGTGACAAATACAATGTCATTTAAGATTAGTACTTATTTTTGTGAAATATAACATACCACGGTCGTGGTTGTAATCGATTTAGGCACTATGCTATTTTTCACTGCGTTTCTGAGATAAATGAAAAGACATGACGATTAACATTTACAGTTGTTGATTAATTACAAATTAAATACGAGCCTGTTTGACTTATGTTAATTGAGAGCTGTTGATTCTACTGGCTTGCTGATTATGCAGATGTAATCGTCAAGGCACTAGGCAGCAGCCTGGTGTCTTCCTTCTGGCATTCATTGTTTCACTTTAAAATATATCTTTAATTACATGTCATTAGGTTGACAAGAAATAGAGAGTCAACATCAGGCCAGTACTAATTATGCCACACAAGGAAAGCCATTGTTTCATTTGAGAGAAATGTCTGAGTGAAAGATTGAAACAGAAAGATAACAATAATAAAGTGATCTTCCCGTTATAAATGTTTTATTAAATATTTTGTAGATTTAAATATATATAACAAGATATAAAGATATAATGAGATATCATTGAAGTTACAACTAGAAAACACAATAAAGAGACTAACTCTCATTGTTCTTGATCATTTCGGCTGTCTTGCTGTCTTCAAGAAAGGAAAAAAAGATAAGAAGGAACACAGCAGTAGAGACGTGAATGCGTCCACTGAAGTATATTACAAAATCAGTAAAGAGATATCATTTTAGATAAACCCTAAAAATGATATAAAATTGTTTTAATGCTGAAAAATCATTACTTTCCATGAAAGTATTTTAGAAGCAATAACTAACTACTGAAATTCAGTGGAATAGAAGTATCAACATCAAAGGCTACTGAAATTTGCACTTGATACCGCAGCCCATATCTGCTAAAACCCAGCCAAGAAGAACGGAGCTCGTTGCATTTCCTCCAAGGCAGTAGCTCGTAGCAGTGTGTGAAGGTCTCGGGCAGCCTTCCGTGACCCATGTCCCACTAACTCGATTTACTGAGATTATCCTCCGGAAATCTCGTTCATTCCTTTCAACCAGTTCATATCCTGTATGCGTCATTTTTAATGCATCGATTTCCTCTAAATAAACATGATTTTATAACCGAATACATCTGAGAAAAATTAACTTCAT
Organism: Hermatobates lingyangjiaoensis; assembly: GCA_026182355.1. Lineage (NCBI taxonomy): Eukaryota > Metazoa > Arthropoda > Insecta > Hemiptera > Hermatobatidae > Hermatobates > Hermatobates lingyangjiaoensis. The sequence goes on along the minus strand of JAPFBL010000014.1, from coordinate 1,510,854 downwards.
AAGACCTAATATTTGCCTCATTATTAAACTGTTCTCCTTGAATATGGGGTAAATAATGATTATCAAATAGGCACCATGCACTATAAACCAAACTACATTATAAAGTGTCTGCTTAGGCAATAGAATTAACAGTATTTGTACTTTAAGAATTGATTTTCTTAGGACAGTCTCCAGTATATTCTTATGTACTCAGATTGAGGCTGTTAGTGATTCATGAAGAATCCAATTTACAAAATCACCGTAAGTCACGGTAAATCACATACTGTTAGACAGTAATGTACGAATATACATTTTAAGTTCTGATAGACCTTAAATATAATATAATGTTTTTATAACTGTTCATGATGATACTGAGGTTATTTCACTAAGACTGCATTATGTAGTAATGAGTAATTAGTTAATGATTAACTGCATTACTGAGTAGTTATGAATCAGGTTTGCTAGGCATATTCGAGTGTTCTTCTTGGCTGATGCTGAAGACGTTTGTGATTCAATAAGACTGTTGTTTTCTTGGCTGATGCTGAAGATGTTAGTAATTTATTAAAAATGTAGTATGCTTGGTACTGTAGAGTGCTCATCTGGGCTGATGCTGAAGATGTTAGTGATTCAATAAGAATATAGTATACTTGGCAAAGTTGAGTGTTTTACTTGACTGATGCTGAAGATGTTATTAATTCATTAAAAATGGAGTATGCTTGGTACTGTAGAGTGCTCATCTGGGCTGATGCTGAATATGTTAGTTATTCAATAAGAATATAGTATACTTGGCAAAGTTGAGTGTTTTACTTGACTGATGCTGAAGATGTTATTAATTCATTAAAAATGTAGTATACTTGGCACTGTAGAGTACTCATCTGGGCTGATGCTGAAGATGTCAGTGATTCAATTATAATGTAGTATGCTTGGCACAGCCGAGTGTTCTTCTTCGCTGATGCCGATGATAATAGTGATTCACTAAGAATTCATTATGGTCGGCATAGTATATAGAGTATTTTTCTTTGCAGTGACTGATAGTGATTCATTAATAATGCATACAGTACAAGCGTAATGTGTCTTACTGTCTCTGGGCTTCGTGACGGATGGATTCACATATTCCTATCTAACAATTAACCGGGATTACACAATCTCTGTATTAATTCAAGGTTGTTTAAATTTCAATATAGATTATAGGAAATAATTTCAAGACTAGTGATTCCATTTTGATTTTGATCTCACCTTAGCATGATTATTACCTTATTAACAGATGAAACTTAGATAATTATATTTATTCATATAAATAATATAACGTAAAACTTTTTGTTCATGTTATTTTAATTAATTTCTGTATTGATGTAAAAATGTCTACAAATTTAGATGAAACGTTGGCTTAAAGATGTTTTTTTCTTTGACGATAGGCTAAACTTCAATAAAAATGAAAAATAGTGTTGAATACAACAAAACATTGCAATATATATATATATATATATATATGTATTTTGTACAAAAAAGATTTTGTAAAATGAACATTTAGTTCTTGAATTATTGAAGAGCTGAAGTAATAGTTCAATAAACATTTGAAATTACCTGTGTAAGTGTTATGACCACGTTTTTCACGATTTCATAGAGGAAAACTTATAAATCACATTCAAACTTTAGGGTCACTGGTCATCAACCACCTTGCATTTAAGTTACTTATTTGGATCTGTTACTACCATGCGGGGACAATCCAAAAGAAACTGCGCAGTCGGTAGGACTCGAACCTACGCTCCCAGAGGGAATCTGATTTCTAGTCAGACGCCTTAACCACTCGGCCACGACTGCATATAATGAAGGTTATATAATATTATCGTAAACAGCTGTGACCGCTCTGCTCTTTCAATTTGGTCACTCCAAAATATTTTAATTCACTTCTTAAATATAAATACAAAGACAGAAGTTATATAAAAACTATAAAACTTATAATAGAGGAAAAACATTTATTTACTTCCAGTACATACTTGATTCGTTCATTTAGCAATATGATATGTGCTTTCTTTTTCTGAATGTTTTCATCCCTGAATGTCTGCAATGTAATTATTCACATGCTGACATATATATATGTGATGTTCAGAAAAGAGGAGCACATCAGCTACGTGTTTCGGGTACAACTACGTTGACCTACATTGGCCCCCACCGTAAAGATATGTAGGCCACATAATTATTTTAAATCTTTCATACCTCCAAAACAGCCCTTTTCTTCTAAAGAAGTACTTCCTCGGAACACATAATTTGATACTCTCATACATTTTAGTCCTTATCATACTAAACATATTTTTGGGTTTAGTATTTCATTCATTTTATAGTACTGAGAAACACCGCTTTAGTCGTACAGCTAAACGACATTATTTTCAAAAGTTGCAAGTTTTTTTTTTTATTAATGAGAAACAGCTCATTTACTATATTTGATTTGTAAATTTAACCAAGCATAAATAATAATTTTTAAAATAATTTAGATACTAATCTTCAATGATTTGGGTTACATAATTTTTTAACTAAATAATTTAAATGCATTAATTGAACGCAAGATTTTGTTCTAAAGTAATGTAGCATGTTTCAGGGCTAAATTGATCGTCATAACATTAGTTACGCTCAGAGAACTAGTGATGTAAGTACAGTAGCGCTTATTCTTCCGTTCATAGGGAAATTACCATTATTTAGTCCTCACATTCAGTAAATAATCACCTACCTCAACACTGAGTCTGGCACGTCTTAAACACAAATTTTCCAACTTATTTTATATCAGATGAAAGACAGTGGGATATGGTGATTAGAAATCACAGCGTGATTTAGCTATTTGATTGACTTTATCAAAGAGATATCTCACTTTTTATTCTGAGACAGTTATACAATAAACAAAATTTTGAATATCAAAAAAGTTTCATGTCAATATGGATATCAACATTACTGAAAAGTTATCGAAAACAAATAGACTGACCTACATAATAGTAATAATGATAAGCATGACAATAGAATAAGATAGTAAGAATGATAGTAAATTAATAATATGGTTATATTTTTAATGGTGGTAATATGTTGTTATTAATAATAAAATAATGATATTTTATTATTAATTATCATTATTTTAGTTAAATAAAAAATTTTTTTTGAGAAATGTTTTTCAAAATATTTTTAAAAAATTCAGTCAAAAATACCAAGGTATTCAGTCTGAATACTCTGGTGACTCAGTCAAGAATACCAAGGTATTCAGTCTGAGTACTCTGGTAACTCAGTCAAGAATAACAAGGTATTCAGTCTGAGTACTCTGGTGACTCAGTCAAGAATACCAAGGTATTCAGTTTGAGTACTCTGGTGACTCAGTCAAGAATACCTACGTATTCAGTCTGAGGACTCTGGTGACTCAGTCAAGAATACCAAGGTATTCAGTCTGAGTACTCTGGTGACTCAGTCAAGATACCAAGGTATTCAGTCTGAGTACTCTAATGACTCAGTCAAGAATACCAAGGTATTCAGTCTGAGTACTCTGGTGACTCAGTCAAGAATACCAAGGTATTCAGTCGGAGTACTCTAATGACTCAGTCAAGAATACCAAGGTATTCAGTCTGAGTACTCTAATGACTCAGTCAAGAATACCAAGGTATTCAGTCTGAGTACTCTGGTGGCTCAGTCAAGAATACCAAGGTATTCAGTCTGAGTACTCTAATGACTCAGTCAAGAATACCAAGGTATTCAGTCTGAGTACTCTGGTGACTCAGTCAAGAATACCAAGGTATTCAGTCTGAGTACTCTAATGACTCAGTCAAGAATACCAAGGTATTCAGTCTGAGTACTCTGGTAACTCAGTCAAGAATAACAAGGTATTCAGTCTGAGTACTCTGGTCACTCAGTCGCCGAGTTAACATAGATATTTTCAAGTTACCTATAGCAATAACCGTAGTTGTTAATAATAATTATAATTTATTAATGAGAAGAAGGTGATAAGGCGATTATTATCATAGTGATGATTATTCATATCATATTCCCGATGGTATTGGTGAAACTGACAATGTTGATTGAAGGTACTTATGGTTCAGTTGGTCAAGAGTGACAGAATAAATTTATTCATATGTAGCTTAACAAGGTATTTTGCCAAAGAGGACCTGAATATGTCAACGCTAACTATTGTGACGTCACTGTTGCAACTTCTGGAGATGATGTTATATTTAGTGGCCTGTTTAGTCTCTAGGTAATTTGTATACAATGGCGTAAACTTGATATTATTTAATGACTTATAGCTATAATTACATGTAGCTACAATAAACAAGGTCTGTCTTATTGTAACTTAGAGCAATATAACGGCAATGACGTAAGTCTCTTCGACTTCCTTTCACTTAGACAACAGATAACTTCATATTTACTCCCAGGGAAGCTTGTGACTAGAGACTATTTGTTTACCCATGACCTTCATGTAAAATATGGAAAAATTTTATGTTGTATTCCATTTAAAGAATCATATTTAGAGACTATAATACATTTAAAACGTCCATAAAGAGAACGTAAGGAACGCATAAAAAAATATAGAAAAAAGATGTTTGTTTTATATAATTGATTTGCATGAAAATGAAAAAAAAAACAGATTGAGTTTCTGCAGTTCCATTAAATAATTCCTGAATGGTAAAACAATTTTTTTTTCAATTAGAATTCAACTGGTACTTGACTAAAAAAAAAAAGTATTAAAACTAAATGGTATGGTCAAAAGGGCAATGGGAGTGTGGAATGACTTACAGGAATTATTTATGGAAAGACGCGTTTAAGTGGTTAGAAGTGGTGAAGAGAGTTGATGAATATTTAGCTGTTGAGTGTAACGTAGGATGGTAATGGGTGCAGTTCACTATGGGGTCACTTCGCACTGCAATAGTCACCTATCTAACTAATAAATAACAAAACTGCGGATATCATTAACAACTCATCCTGTCTGACTCAGGGCAAAAAAAAATACTGCATCTTACTTGGATCTCTTCTGTCGCATCCCACCCTTTAAACCCAATTAAACATTTGTATCTTATCGTTTAGTAATGCAACTTAAATGCACTTAGTTATCAGTCCTTTAGTAATTTATACTTCTTATTTCAAAACTCTTATTTGCCAGTTCAAATTTGATTTTTCATGAGTTCCATTATTTCAATATTTCTATTACTCCATTGAAATCAAACACTAAGGTCATTCTCCCTGTTTTTTTATTTAGAATGTTTCCTCTCTCATTACATGCTGTGCATGCAGTTGATACATGCGTCTAATATATATATATATATATATATATGTGTGTGTGTGTGTGTGTGTGTGTGTGTGTTTGTGTGTGTGTGTATAATATAAAATAAATAAATGGTCCAAAACGGCCAAATAGTACTGTTAAAAAAGTAGCAACACATAAAAAGAAAGAGATACTTCTTCTTATTCCCTCTAGTCAGTCTAGTCTGTTCCTGATGACAAACTGCACTTGGAAATATTGAAAGTAAGTGTCTCGTACTTTTTATGTGTTGCTACTTTTTTAACGTGCTATGCATATATAAAGATTTCACATAAACACATGAAATAGCAATCAATGATCAAACCACAATGAAGCTGACGAAAACCGCTTGTTACTGTTGAAAGATCTTAGTCTTGTTTTCCCATTTCTTATTGTGGTTTGAACATTGATATATATATATTGATATATTGATTGGATGGTCTCCAACTGTCGCTTCACAAGTGCGCTTGGTGTCCCTATCTCAACTCTCCTGATGACGGTCCAACCGAAAATTAGAGACAGTAAGTGTCTTTGTTCCTTAGTTCTGTGTTTGTGATTCACCGTGAAACGTATATATATATATCAATGACCAAACCACAATGTGAAATGGTAAAACAAGACTAGGATCTTTCAACCGTAACTAGCGGTCTTGTATATATATATATATATATGATCAAACCACAATCAGAAATGGGAAAACAAGACTAAGATCTTTCAACCGTAACAAGCGGTCTTCGTCAGAGTCAAAAACCCAACTGAACACTAGATGCAGAAAAACATCTGGTGAGGAGTTGAGAAGAGTGGGAGGGAAGAGTGGTATTTTAAAAGGGTGAAAGCACAGGAAAGGACTAATGTCCAGAAAGGGATGTTTGGGGAAACAAAGGAGTACAGTAAGAAAAAGTAAAAAACTATCCGCTAGCTGTCAACCCTCTTTGAAGAGGCTATTGCCCTCGTGACGAAAGTATCAAGTTTGAAGAGACCGTTACTAATGTTTATAATATTAGATCTATTAAATTTAATTAGAGACGATTCAATAATATTTCTTAACAACATTGATTTTTCATAGGTAATAAATTTAGCTCCTGTCCAATCAATATGATGATTTTCATTTTTTATATGCAAGAATAAGGCACTACTGTTTTCCTGTCTACTTACGTTATATTGGTGTTGTTTTACACGTGTTTTTAATGATTTACCAGTTTGACCAATATAAATTTTATGGCAATTTTTGCACGGAATTTTATAAATACCAGCGGACTCCAATTCGCTTGGAGAGTTTTTTATTAACATATTACCCACGTTATTACGATTAGAAAACACTATATTAAAATCAAGTTGTTTGGCTAATCTTGGAAGAGGGTCCAATGATTCGTGGTATGGCAAAACTATAGAATTTGATAATAAAAGGGGCTCTTTTGAAGTATTAGAGAAAGTTTTTTTAGCACCCTTCAAAGCTAAATCGATATAAGAAGAGGGGTATTTTAATGAAAGGGCAATTGACCTAATGTTATTAATCTCTTCATTAAGAAATTCTGGAGAGCAAACTCTTAAGGCTCTCAAAAACATATTTCTAAAAACAGAAATTTTAACATTTTTTGGATGCGATGAATAAAAATGAACGTATGCAAGTACATTCGTAGGTTTTCTATATACACTAAAGCGTAACTCATTAGGTAACCTATGGATCAGGACATCTAAGAAGGGCAAATTACCACTTATTTCTTCTTCCATTGTGAATTTGATTGTCGGCACTAATGAATTCAATTTTGTTAGGAAATCAACTTTATTTAAAGAATTGGGACAAATGCAAAGAATATCGTCAACATATCTATACCATTTAACATTTTTGAGCAAAATTGAGCTTAACATTTTACTCTCAAAAAACTCCATATATAAATTACTTAGGAGGGGGGATAAACAGTTACCCATAGCAAGACCAAATTTTTGTATATAATAATTATTTTCAAATTGAAAATGACAATCTAACACACATAACTTAATTAACTCTATTATAGTGGTAGATGGAAGGGGAAGGGAATAATTAATTAATTCCTCCTGGAGTAAGCTCAACAGATCAGTTACTGGTACATTCGTAAAAAGAGACTTCACATCGAAACTGATTAATCTATAATTTTTGTTTATGTTGACGCTTTTTAATTTTTTAATTAAATCTACATTGTTTTTTATATGGCTGCCTGAAATTTTTCCAATTAAGGGGCTTAAAATACTTACTAACCATTTGGACAAGCCATATGATGCCGAACCAACCGAACTCACAATTAAACGTATTGGGTAATTATCTTTATGTGTCTTGATCAACCCGTACATATATGCAAAGAAGGGGATTTTGATATAAATTTAGTAATAAGTTCGGGTTGATTTTTTAAGATAGTTTTAATTTTTTTATTAAATGAACTATTGACCCTTTCCAAAGGATTAGACCTTAACTTTTTATACACATTTTCATCATTTAGCATATTCTCTATTTTATCGACGTAATCTTTTTTATTTAATATTACTGTTACTTTAGATTTATCGGCTTTAGTGATTTTTATAGTATTATCTTTTTTAAGCTTAGAATAAGCCTCGATAAAACGTCTAGAAACGCTAACAACATCAGTTTTTTCTGAAAGACCGTATACCATTCCTTTTAAAATATTTAAATTATCGATATCTATATTATTTAATTTTTCAGCTTTACAAAAACCCTTAGCCACCTGAACATAATTTAAATTGTTACTTTTAGGAACAAAATTTAAACCATACCCTAATGCTGCTACTGCATTATTATCTAATATTCTGTCGGATAAATTAAGAACTAATTTTTTATTTTTATTTTTATTCCACGGGCTATTGTCAATTAAGCTCTGAAGTTTTTTATTATGTACTTTAGAAAAATTTTTACATACCTTTCTAAGTTGCCAATAAATATAATCAAATACTACTTTCCTCCAATCGGAAGGGATGAGCTGATTAAGATGACTTTTGTTACGCACTGAATCAACGAAGGCTAATTTCACATCACTCCGGCACAAATAAATATGTTTTTTTAGCAACAAAGAATGAAAATTATCAAAAGGGCCTTCACAAATATTTAGCAAACATTTAGGAATAAGAGATTTAGGTATTACCTTTTCACTAAAACAATTATTTAAAAATTTTAATTTTAGTTTTAATTTATGGGCCTTTGTCAAGCTAGACAAACAATTTTTCACTACAGGGACAAAGCAAGGAAAAAGATGACAGAAATAGGAGTAGGTATCGCACATGGTATTCATCGATAAAAAGATTTCACATAAACACGTGAAACAACAATCAATGATCAAACCACAATCAGAAATGGGAAAACAAGACTAAGATCTTTCAACCGTAACAAGCGGTCTTCGTCAGAGTCAAAAACCCAACTGAACACTAGATGCAGAAAAACATCTGGTGAGGAGTTGAAGTTTGAGTCTTCAAAAGAGCCCCTTTTATTATCAAATTCTATAGTTTTGCCATACCACGAATCATTGGACCCCCTTCCAAGATTAGCCAAACAACTTGATTTTAATATAGTGTTTTCTAATCGTAACAACGTGGGTAATATGTTAATAAAAAACTCTCCAAGCGAATTGGAGTCCGCTGGTATTTATAAAATTCCGTGCAAAAATTGCCATAAAATTTATATTGGTCAAACTGGTAAATCATTAAAAACACGTGTAAAACAACACCAATATAACGTAAGTAGACAGGAAAACAGTAGTGCCTTATTCTTGCATATAAAAAATGAAAATCATCATATTGATTGGACAGGAGCTAAATTTATTACCTATGAAAAATCAATGTTGTTAAGAAATATTATTGAATCGTCTCTAATTAAATTTAATAGATCTAATATTATAAACATTAGTAACGGTCTCTTCAAACTTGATACTTTCGTCACGAGGGCAATAGCCTCTTCAAAGAGGGTTGACAGCTAGCGGATAGTTTTTTACTTTTTCTTACTGTACTCCTTTGTTTCCCCAAACATCCCTTTCTGGACATTAGTCCTTTCCTGTGCTTTCACCCTTTTAAAATACCACTCTTCCCTCCCACTCTTCTCAACTCCTCACCAGATGTTTTTCTGCATCTAGTGTTCAGTTGGGTTTTTGACTCTGACGAAGACCGCTTGTTACGGTTGAAAGATCTTAGTCTTGTTTTCCCATTTCTGATTGTGGTTTGATCATTGATTGTTGTTTCACGTGTTTATGTGAAATCTTTTTATATATATATATATATATATATATATATAAAGATTCACCTAAACACGTGAAACAACAATCAATGATCAAACCACAATAAGAAATGGGAAAACAAGACTAAGATCTTTCAACCGTAACAACCGGTCTTCGTGATCTTAGTCTTGTTTTTCCATTTCTTATTGTGGTTTGATCATTGATATATATATATATATGTTTGTGTGTGTGTGTGTGTGTGTGTGTGTGTGTGTGTGTGTGTGTTGTGTGTGTGTGTGTGTGTGTGCATTTTATTATACTTTAGATTAATTTTCTGATCTTGACAAAAATACTAGTGATAATTTTTAATGAGAAAACTTGGAAATAATTCAGTCGTCTGTCTATAAAAGATAACTTTTATCAGGTTGTTTTTGAATGCGTAAGGTACAAATTTAGAATTCATAGGAAAATTAAAGAATAGTTGTACAGATTTTAAACAAACTTGATAAGAAAAGGTGTTCACGTTATATTTTTATAAGCATTTTGTAATTCTATATGATGATACTAGTTAAAGGGAAGACAGCGTTAGGATAATTGACACTGACTTTTTCCTTCTACAGACATGTAACCAGAGAAAGAATACTAAATATTTCATAAAATTTCTTGCATACAAACAGTGAATTAACCTTTCCTCATTAAATACCACTTATTAGATGACTATTAAATCAGAGTTAACAAAAAATTACTAGTATTTGTCTATTGTTATCAATGTTAAATTTGGAACTGCATTTTATTTCTAGTGCTCAAGGAAGAAACTCAGTGCATATATATTTGTCGTTAGAAGTTCAACTTTCCAAGTGTAGGCAGAAAACACTTAAAGGCAAATCACTAAATCTCCCAGAACTTAAAGTCAGCAAAGGTTGTAATCACCTGTCTGATTGGCATTATTTACACTATATGAAAAGAGGAAATGTATAGTTAAAATATTTTTATTAAGTCGTGTGTTAGTTATTTTTTAAAAAAAAACTTGTCTTACGAATACTTTGGCATTGTGTGTTGAAGTGTGTGGTTTGATGTGCAAGGAGGTGTCTATTGCACTGGAGGTCATGCAGTGAAGCTGCAGCCTTGGCGAATGCAACGCAAGCGTGATCTCCTCAATAAGCCCGCTTATTGATACCCACTCGCCTGGGGCTTCAACTGCATTATCATTTCATCTGGAGGTCGTACTGGCTGCCGTGAATAATCGCTTATTCAATGTTTTCTTATCCCTGTTCTGCAATACTCAACCGTAAAATCACGTAGTGCATTATGGAACTAAGTCGGATCATATTTACATTTTCTTGGTTTTCCAACATTAATATCAGTCATAGAGATCTGGAGGCCACACTCTGCATTTGTTCAACTATTCTTTTAATTCTTTATCTTTTCCTGTTGGTAAAACTGTTCTACAAACTAAATAATTATAATTCAATCTGCATTGCAATCTTTAGACTAGTCAAAAGAACGCCATTGTAATATATCACTTTCCAATGACACCATAGTGATTTACCTTATGTGAAATAGTTAATTCAGTAAAATATTTACTTTATTGATAACTTTTAGATTTACTGTATGAATACACATTGTTATAGAGGTCATCAGCTTGAGTGGGAAATATACTATTCTTATTCACTTAAAGTTTAATAAAACATATTGAATAATGAAGAAATCCTTTACTAATTTGATGCATATTTTAAGAAGGGTTACATAATTTATACATTCAAAAATTTATTACACGATATTACAAAATGGGCATTATGTAAAAAGTAAGTCTCATTTCAAATTAGGGGATTTGAAATATATAAAAATGTATCCTTTGGTCAGAAAATGAAATGTTGTGGTATGTATATGTTGTGGTATGTTTCACAAAACGCATTGCTTTGATAAGTAAATATGTCTTGGTCAGTAGGGTGTCCCAGAAAGTCTTTTATTAAAAAATAGCAACGTCTTGTTGACATTGTTGCACGTTGTTTGCGGTATAGAATGCATATTGTGGATAGCAAGTAATGTTCTACTCGGCAAGTGTCACAGTAACGCACTTTGGGTAAGGTAACAAGATAGGAGTTAAAAGTGTATCTCAGTACCGTTATTAGGTGTACGGAGCTGAATAGCATGATAGTTGTCATTTGCAGAAAGCGAGATGTTTTGTTAGAGTTTGGTTTTCAGTAGTGTCTCCTGCTAAAGTAAGGGTTACTGAAGAATATATGTCTAGTAAACGGACGTGTCTGTGTGTGGAAGTTATGTCACACTGGTTGGTGAAGACGCGATGTTTTGGCAGTGAAGAAGGCTGAGTGTCAGCAGTGTGTCACGCAAGCCGTGGGCTGAGGAGAGCGTGCGGCTGCAGTCCGGGCACGAGCCCCCTTCCAGAGTCCAATTGGCAGGAACAGGTTTTAGCCAAGTCGAGGCTGACCACGCGCGCCACCCTCCTCACCGCAGCCCACGTCTTCGTATTACTGTGCTGCCTCCCTAACTACTAGGCGTGCTAGTCACTAGCACATGTTCCTTATCAAACACTGACACCAATATCATTTCTAATAGTCTCCCTCTCCAAAAGTATTTTAAGTTATCAATATCACTCAATCCATTGTTTAAATTAATAATCCTATACAGAAATTATAACCACAATTATTGCGTTATAAACATTCAAATATTATATTTATCAGTATTTAATGGGTTTTCATTTCTTTACGTAAATACTCATACCACATATCATAATTGTGATTATATATATATGTATATATATATACATAAATAATCAAACCACAATAAGAAAATGGGAAAACAAGACTAAGATCTTTCAACCGTAACTTTGCGGTTCTCATCAGAGTCAAAAACCAGTTTTTCACTCTGACGAAGACAGCTTGTTACGGTTGAAAGATCTTAGTCTTGTTTTCCCATTTTCTTATTGTGGTTTGATCATTTATTGTTATTTCACGTGTGTATGTGAAATCTTTATATATATATATATATATAATATTTATAATATTAATAATATATTAATATTGACCATAGAATAGAAACAAAACTAAAGTTTATCGGGACTCGGTCAGTTCTTCAGGTTCAAATTAAACTCTCATTGCCAACGTTTCGGTCTTTCTTTAAAACCTTTTTCATAGGCAGAATTATAAATTTTGAAACAGAAAAACTAAGTATTACATTACAAATTATTTTATATAGAAAAATAGTGTGTGGATTTTAACAACTCTAGTCTGAATGAAGACGTGACACTGAACTGTCAGAAAAAAAAAACAGTTCAGTTTTTATGCTTCATGTCTATGTTACATAAAATCCTTTTATGTTTTTTCGTCCCTATGTATTAAAAATTTTATTGAATACTAATACAAAATTGTTTTTACATTATATGCATTCAGACGCAAAAATCATTAAAATCACTTAATTGAACACACAGGTACCTCAGTTAATGTCAATAGTATTTAATGTATAGTATTTAATAAAACTAAACTTTAGCATTTTAATTTACCACACTAGCATTTTTGAATTGACTCAGGGATTAATAGCTGTTAGATTATACTACAGCATAGTTTAATCAGTTTTGAGAGTTAGTTTTGACATTTTCGCTTTAATAATGCTTAGTGAAATATATAGCACTGAGTTTTGTGCATTTTCTTTTAGAAAGATATGCTATTAAATTTAAGACAACGATATATTGATTCTACATATTAAGAATTTGAGCTAGGGGAAAGAGTAGATGGATAAAACTAAGAAAATACTATTAAAATTACAAATCAATCATATTTACTCACTTGTCCACTATTATAATTATTTGCCAATTTCAAAGTAAACAGTTACCTATATAGTTTATCATGAGTTTGATAAGTTCATTCATATAATGTTATATAATATTATAATATTAATATAATATTATATTGAACATATTTCTAGTAGTGATAAATATTTAAAAGACTTTTGTTTGGATTGATGGAGACATTGATAGAAACAAAAGACAGTAAATATACATAATAATATTAAATTATATCTGAATTGATTATACAGCAAGACAGAGAAATTACAGAAAGAACATTTGTTTAAGAAACAATAACTTTCAAAAAGTATCGAAACCAACAGCACAGCCGTGATACAACCAGTGCGGCCCTAACGAGTTCACTACTGTCAATAATTAGGTAAATAAAGTCGTGTGCTGTGATAAACCAGACTTTCCTCATCGTAAAGTAAATTATTGCAATCATGATAACATTTCATTTTGAAATGTTGACCGATTTAAACATTTCAGGTTTCCTGACTATATTCTTAAAGCTTTTATCATCTTGATTACATCCAAAAGTTTATAGACCCTTGACACGTCACTGTATATGACAAATGACATTGAAATAAAATAAATGATATATATATATATATATATATATATATATATATATATAATATATAACTAAAGTTTATCGGGACTCGGTCAGGTCTTCAGGTTCAAATTAAACTCTCATTGCCAATGATTAGGTTTTTATTTAAAACCTTTTTCACAGGCTAATATCACATCCATATAAATAAAATAATAAAATATAAATAAAATAAATAAAATCACATAGTTTTAAATAAAAACCGAATCGTTGGCAATGAGAGTTTAATTTGAGTTTTAAATAAAAACCGAAACGTTGGCAATGAGAGTTTAATTTGTACCTGAAAAACTGACCGAGTCCCGATAAACATTAGTTTTGTTTCTATTCCACGGTCGATATTTTTAATAATATATATATATATATATATATATATATATATATATAATTATTATATATTATATATGATATTATGTCGATGATTCCTATAGTTTTTGTGTATATCGTCATCGGAAATTAATTTGGTTTCCTATATTATAAGGTCTAGAGATCTTAACTGACGTTTTATTAACGTGATTGACGTACTTATTATGAAACTAATAAGAGATTAAGTAAAATTTTCAATTTTTTTCAATGAAAGAAAAGTTTAGTTTTGCAAAAAAATATGAACATATTTTTCATTGTTAAACAAATTGAATTTGAACAATTTTGAACACGGTACTGTTTACACCGATTGACAGAATATTATGTAGTAATACAACAAAATAACTCTTTTCAATGTTTTATACTGTATATTTTTTTTATCTCAATACCATCTACCATCTACAAAAAGATGTATTATTCTACATATTCTGCAATCTCCCTCCATATTACATATGGAATTATCTCCCTCGGTAAAATATAAATACTAGAATATTAAAACTTAACAGGTGGCTAAAGTTATTTAAAAATCAAAAATTAAAGTTGATTGTTTTAAAAATCAAAAATTCATAAAACAATTTACATAATTTGAGGTCACTAAACCAATTGATGGTTTCTGGCCATGTGAGCCTGCCTGAGGCTGGATGGATATCTAACAAAGAAACTGGAAAAAGATTTTCTATTTATTTCACCATTTCACAAAATTTTCTTGACATTAGACAAAAGTGTAGTTCATTTTTCAGTAAAAGACTAAAGTTGTTTCTGAAAAATATTGAAATATGGGAAATATATATTATAGCATTTTACATAAAAATAGATACTAACTCGAATATCACTTCTTTAAATAATCTATGAATTTTAAAATTCGTAAGTATTATTGTCCTGCATGAATATAGCTTCAAAAAACTCTATGTTATTCCGACATTTGTAAAAAAAAAATTTGGTATAATAGTATTCCTCTCACAAGTAATATCTTACATCTTTGAAAAAATTATAAACAAGGAAATTAGGTGCAGAAGGTTAGGGTTGGGAATAAATGCCTCCAGTGGCTAATTCTAATAACTTTTTGCAAAGCAAAACTAATGAAAGCATTTTCATCATATTTGGCTAAATGATGATAAATTTTGTTAAAATCAGTTATCTACTTTAAAAAAGTTTTTTTCTTGTAACAAGTTAACTTATAATAAATACAGCTTTACGAACATCAGATGCTATAACAAACTTTTAATATTATTTTAAAATCATTTTGTTCAATTGAACCAGGTTTAGTATTAAAAGAATCTTTGCTGAATTTAGATTTATAATGAGAGATGGAAAAGTCAGATATCCAATTTTTCAGGAATATCTGACATATTAATTTTTATTTAAGTCTAGGTGATCTTTGAAGAAATTATTATGTTTTCAAGTAGTTCTTTGAAAAATATTGTTTAGATTATTGAAAGGTACAACTTAGCAAAAATATTAAAAATAATAAATATTCGTTCCTAAATTGCCGTTTGTATTCATTTGTCATGAATCAGTAATTTTATTCCGGACCATGATTTGTAAATGATCATTCATAATGCTTAAAAAAGAAAAAAGAACGATAAACCTGTTATGAAACAAAAAGGTAAATAAAACTGTTTATAACATTTGCTCATTATAAGATTGCGATTTATGTTATTGCAAGAATATTTAATGTATTTTATTAGCTCTAATTGTCATAAACATTATTCCTGTTTGAGTAATCATGTTTGTTAAAAAGCAGAAAGGCAAACGATTTGCATACAAACAGTGGTGAATATGCAATTCAAGCTACCTTCGAGTTATGTAAAGATGTTCTCAACTGGCAAATAAAAACAACAATAAATGACTCTTAAAGATTCTTCTTTTGAGTTAGTTTGTATTTGAAAATAAAATGGAGTTGTGGTAAACAGAAAACGGCCGTAAAGAAGGATGAGAGAGATGTTTGTGAGGACAGGTTGTCTGGGAAGTCATTGAAGAGGCCATTAGGTTGAATATTCTGTCACTGCAAATAACAACACTTTTTTTTTTCCTAAAGTGACCCCGATAACAAACATTAAGTGATTTTTAGTGTTTGTTATAGGGCTATTGTAGTGGATTTCATAATGCAGTTATAGTTGCCTAACAGGATATATACAAGCCACTTAAATATGAATGAATTAATAATTCAAATTATATTTTGAACTGTATTTGATTCGACTCCAGTGTGCTTGTATGTCAGTGTGCTTTTTTTGCACATATGAATATAAAATCAACGTTTTATAATGATAATAGAATTTTTATGCAGCATTTTATGTACGCTCTCAGCAGTCGGAACTGATTTGAAGTGGTCGGATGGAAGCTGCAGATGACACGAACTCTTTTGGATTTTCTCTGGAATAAATTTTATCAGGCAACATAAATTATCGAACTAAAATTAGACTTTCAGGTGAATTACTAGTTACAATATTCAGTAATAGATAAAAAAAAAAAAGTGGAAAACAATCATTATGAGTTTTGAATTATACGTTGTTGAGGTATATCATCACCATCGGTGAATTTGAGGCTTGTCAATATCTAGGGTCATTTTGATGGTTCAATAAAATCGTACTAGATTTTGAAAACAAAAACGATGCGTTCGAACCATGTGTGATTGAATCCCATGAGTTTACCAAGCAGTGGATTGAGCTTTGTCAACAACTTTGCCATAATAACTACCTGAAATAATCAATATGGACAATATAACAATTTGTACTAATTCTGAGAGTGTGACTTGCTACTCGTACCTGCATTCCGTGACTAGAGTAAATGGGCATACTGTTCAAGCGACTTGAACATAAATATACAGTCTAAGGTAAATGACCTTTGCATCCCTCTGAACCTCTCAAGCTCTATTACATTATTCTGGTTTCAAACAAGTTAAAAATAAAAACTGTACTTCTGGTTCTTTTAAAACTATTAAGTTAATAATTTTATGTTTAATGAAAACAAGTTCAATGTAAAACAAGTTTTTAGGGAGAAACCGTTAGCAAAATGGAAGAAGCAGTTGAAAGGTAATTCAAAAGAAGAAAATCATAAAGCTCGTGCAAGCATAACGGTAAAACAGTTTATAATTGAATACGCGATCTGGGCGGAGTTGAATATGGTGTTGGGGGATAAAGACAGGCTGCTCGGCTGCTACCTGATTACCCATCTGCCCCGTCCACCATCCAACTCGCCTCGTCCCTCCTTCCAATGAATAATTTACAATTATCTCCGTCCAGGTATGACTTCTATCAAACACCCCGTACCGAATCGCTTGATAACATTACCACAATGTTAGCAATCCTAATATCTTTCTTTACATTAACTATTATGCTTCATGAATTTAAACTGCCAATTATATAATTTGGAAATACACATTCTTGTCTTTTTGTTCCACCTTTTCCAATCTCTAGCCATGTAATTAACTCCCATTAACGAATATAACTTGAACACCATTCAGTTAATCTTTTAATTTGTTAATGTACCCTGCTAACATATTTTGCATTAGAATTTGTTATTACATTATAGTAAATGTCAATACCATCAGAAAAGTTTATATACAGACTGAGTGCATTTATTTTACAATAACAGTGTATACAATTAACTCTTCCACACTATTACTGATAACGTTTTAACAAAATTTTCTTCAACAACTGCTCATTTTAGTTGTGCGTCATGTATCTGTAACATTTGAAACAGGAGAGTATGGAATCATTAATAAAAAGAGAACACAGAGAAAAGTTACTCGTACTTCAGTTTTTCGAATAAAGCTGCATAACTACAACCAAAGAGATGCAAGCCATCAAGTGATATTATGTTTACTTATAGTAAAGTTTAGTGCAGACCAATCAGTTTTTTTTTTGCTTGCTATGTTATCATCAATTAGCTTTAAAACATTTCACGACTGTTTTATTTTCTCTCTTCTTCTTTAAGCAGTGATAAAATGCTATGTTATTGGTTTTTATTAGCCCTTTATCTAGAATCCTTCCTTAACTTCTCTCCTAGTGACATGAACGGTAAATGACACTAACATCTTATAGCAGAGAAGACGAGAAGAAGAAAATTTGAAAAAAGTCTTTCATTTTCTGAGAGAAAAACGGTAGCTTTATTTTTTTGGGGGGGGGAACAGAAATCTGTTATTTCATAATATTTAATCTCTTAAGACCATATGATTTGCTATCTTAGTACTTTATATATATATACATATATATATATATATATATATATATATACCTATAACACCCTAAGGTGAGATAATAAAACTCTACAAGTCCACAGATATCTTGCCTAGCAGCAGACAGTCTCAAACAATAACATTTAAAGGAGATCTTTCTTAAATTAATTATCAATATAGAAATTCGTATTGCGTTCATTACTTAACTCCACATTTGATGCGTCAAATGGTTATACCTGATGTTTGATTCAGATATCAGATCAAAAATTGACAAAGAAGGATGATATAAATCGTTTTACCAAACAATTTAGATTTCAAAGGATTTGTATACGCATAAGAAAGTAACAGCTAGATATAGCCTCAATGATGTATAGATACATTGTAGGTATAATGGCAAGAGTATCCTGATATTACTTTATTTACACATTAAATGAAATTATTATTATTATTTAAGGATGACTATAGCACTGCGTCTTAAGAACTATAGTACCTCCCCTCTTCTGTATTAAAGTACTTCAGCAGTTAGCTTCAACGCCTCCAAGAAGCTCAGCACATTTATGGCAGTAAACCCAGACCTGGTCACCTTCTCCTCTTTCGTTTGTCCCTGCATATATAAGTTTAACAAGGTAGTCTCGTGAAGGTCGATAACCGGGGTTGAGTGCTAGATGCTGTTAGAGGAGCATAATCACTCCATTACTTCCCCTGAATGAAATACTATTCGTACCCAATCTATAGAACAGCTGGCAGGAAACTTACTGAGGCTACAGCAGCGCAATCCAGTCAGTGGCGCACCCTACATCTCGGGCATTATGCATTTGGAAGACACGGCCATAGGTCCATCCAGGGCATCATGAGTGCATTTACTGTGAATGTCAGCAATTGTTCCTTTCGATATCTCAGCTTCTTGACATGGCAGTTTTCATTTTTTTCCTAATCTTGTTTGGACCAAGAAATTTTGGTCTTATTTTGAAGACAGGTCAGTGGCATAAAAAACTGTGTTTAATAAAACTGTGATGCACTTCTGTCAATCACAGTTGACTGTCAAAGACTATGTCTCCCTTTTTATTATAAAAAAAAAATTCTTGGTGTTTAGATAGAGGTGGTTCCTTATTTGTCTAATAATATTATATAGATACTACTTCAAAGTGGTAAAAGAAAAGGAAACATTTTTTAGTATCATCCCGTTATGAAAGGAAATACGTAAAGTAAGGGAAGTAAGAAGGGGAGTGAGGTAAAGAGGAGTAGGCAATGGTGGAGCAAATAAAAGAACATGGTCCCGATAAAATCAGTCAATTTACAGCCCTACTCCCACTTGAATGTGTATCAGACTGCATGTGATTGTTTTTGAATAATCTTGCATTTTTGTTCACATTCAACTATATATATATTATATACCAAACTGAAGTTTATTGGGACTCGGTCAGTTCTTCAGGTCAAATTAAACTCTCATTGCCAACGTTTCGGTCTTTATTTAAAACCTTTATCATAGGCCTACAAAAACAGAGGAAATATAAGAAATAATACAATCATTCAAAAATCAAACATACAGAAAAGTTCAACTAGTTACTATTAAGAAATTACAATAGAAATTTTGACTATAGGTTAGTGAGAAAACTTACAGAAGTATACATTTTGAAACAGAAAAACTAAGTATTACGAGTACATTAAAAATTATTTTACAAAGAAAAAATAAAATTTCATTTTTGAATGATTGTATTATTTGTTATATTTCCTCTGTTTTTGTAGGCCTATGAAAAAGGTTTTAAATAAAGACCGAAACGTTGGCAATGAGAGTTTAATTTGAACCTGAAGAACTGACCGAGTCCCGATAAACTTTAGTTTTGTATTTTGTTTTTATTCCATGATCGATACGTTTATCAATATTTATATATATATATATATATATATATAACAGATTCAAGAATATATCTACCTTTTGATATAATAGGTGTGTTCTCTAATCGGGTTTAGTCAATTTTCTAGGATAAAAAATCAAACTCTCGTTGCTAACGTTTCGGTTTTATTTAAAATCTTTTTAATAGGCATCTTCTCCATACACCTGTTAGTAGGAAATTGACCGAATCCTGATTAGAGAACACACCTACTATATATATATATATATATATATATATATATATATATGATGAAATCACAGTATGAAATGAGAAAAAAAAGACTAAAATCTTTCAAACACAACAAGCGATCTTCGTCAGAGTCAAAATCCCAACTGAGTTGTGGTTGAAAGATCTTAGTCTTTTTTTCCATTTCCTATTGTGTTTGATCATTGATTGTTATTTCACGTGTTTATGTGAAATATTGTTATATATATAGTTTCAAATTTATTTCTAATTCATTTATACATTTCAAGTTCAAAGTGAGTTGGGTGAATTACTCATACAGTGTGCAGTGATTTAGCTGTTAGTCAGTTTATTTTATCAAGTTTTGCGTTGGTTGGTGGATGCATGATAGACGCTGTCCCAGGTTGATCTAGTGCAGTACACTTGAGTGTGATTAGGTTTAACTGAGACGCTGTGACAGGAGGAAGACAGTCTGAGGTGCAAGCAGAGTGATTGCCTCGTCCTAGTTGGGAGAGTGTAATTTGGCCTGGAGTCAGTTGTGTCTATTTAGACCGCCACACCTGGACCATTAGCAGGTAATGTGTCCTCTTGACGAACTGGTTCAGCCTTGACCCTGCCCCCGCCCTCTCGCCGTCCACAAATCTACCAAAACTCATCTCAGACCCTCGCCTAACCATGTACTTTTTATCTAAACCACTATGTCACTCTCTACTTTTCATATCCTCACAAAATCATTTATTACATTACTTCTCTCATTGATAGTCTTATATAAGGCTTCTAATTCAATTAATTTCTATCACCTTCATATAGTAAGTTATGAAGCAATTATATATCTCTATTAGCAATTCGATGTATGCAAAATTCAAACTGGATATTTAAAATTGATATTAACATATCCCAGTATAATACCTGGAACTCAAAAGGGTAAATATATATTTTTTCACCATATGATGATATAGTTGAAATACAGTAGTGAGTTTTTGTGATTTCTTCTATTTTATTCCTGTAAATTTAGTTTATTTAGTTTGTGAAAACGTTTGATTTAATTGTTTACATATATATAACATAAAATAAAAATATGTATTAAGGATCGGTCAGTTCATTTTATCGACTCTATAAAAACATTTTTTTTATAGATTTACGAATAAAAAAGGAAATGCGAGGAAATATAAAAATAAACAATCATGTAAATATATTAAGATGTACCGTAGCTTATACAAACATGCTTCATCATTTATTTAAGAACTATAGCCTACTTTCACTCTACTATTTAAAATTACACTAACAAATACAAAGAGCCAGAACCCAATTAACTTAAAATATCCCAGCAAAAAACTATGTATAAAAAAAATTACTCATCCGTTAATCATAAAAGTCATATTACTAATTGTCAGAAGAATTACTGTCAGAATTCATTCAGATGTTGGTTATTTGTATAAGTTGGTGCAACGTATATTATTTTAAAATATATGTAATCACATTGTCATCTGTTTTTTTTTTCTTCAGTGAACATGAACTGTTGATGTCAATATCATTTTTTTTAAATTTAGGACCCAAATTAATTTTTTTTTCATCCCATTGAACAAAATCACAAAAAATTCTCAATTTATATACTAAGTGGTTAAAATATTCTATTTTTACTCTTTATCCAGTTTATTCAGTAAAAATATAACTGTATCTATTTGAATATGTTGAAAGCATCTGTGGTGTAATGAGTTTTTAATAATAAAAGGCAAATTATCGATAAGCAGTTTAATGATATCCACTTGGACACTTAAGTCGGTTTTATAATGACTTTAACAATATTGTGGAAAACTAAATTGACTTTCTCTCTTTCACACATACTCACAATCAATGATCAAACCACAATTAGAAACGGGAAAACAAGACTAAGATTTTTCAACCGTAACAAGCGGACAGTTGGGTTTTTGACTCTGACAAAGACCGCTTGTTACGGTTGAAAGATCTTAGCCTTGTTTTCCCATTTCTTATTGTGGTTTGATCATTGATTGTTATTTCACGTGTTTATGTGAAATCTTTTTATACTCACAAATACATACAGTATATATACATTAAGCCACAATAAGAAATAAGAGAAAAGAACTTAGTCTCTTTTCTCATTTCTTATTGTGACTTGAACATTGCTTGTTGTTTCACTAGTTTATTGTGTAATCTTCTTATACATATAGTGTATCTATAGGATGATTTCATAGCAAATACGTGAAGTATAAAAATTCGTATTTTATGAAGGATATTGAACATAATGTACTCCTGATCTCCACATCTGAATGAAAAAAAGCCAACTGTTTTGGTTGTTAAAGAACATTATTCATAAGAAATTGAACTGTTAATGAGTTAAATATTCTAGATCTTTACTAGTGGTGGAAGCTTGACCAATACTAGAGGTCACAGCTTCTGTAGTTAATATATAAATGTAACCTTGGCACGTTTGAAATTAATTTACGTTTTTTATTATTTTCCTACAATGTATTGCAGATTGTATCTTCACAGCATTTGTTGAACAGAGTTTATAAAACATTGATAAACTAGCAGCAATTTTGCCTTGCAAGACATTGAAAAGTCATAGAGAATCTCGATGCACGTTAAAGCAATTGGTCTCAGGAGAGAGCAGAGGTTATACATTCAGTCATAGTGTATTACATCAATATTTTCCATAATACTTGAAGCCTCACTGCATATTATTGTTGCCATGACAAATGGGTCACGCAGCTTCCCAAATAGCCTCTCAGCAGTCAATATTACACGAGATGAACGTATTTCGTTCAATATTAGATGCTCTGTGCGCTCCAGCCAGATTGTTACCAGCTACTTTAAGGCTTAGTTTAGCATTCAACCCACACGCCTGCCATCCATTTACGGCACATATTAAACCAAAAATAAAACCCATGTCGTAAAGAAGACGCCCTTAATCTTACACATTCTACCTCTCTTCCACACATTATTCCTTAATTACCATTTTAT
Organism: Hermatobates lingyangjiaoensis; assembly: GCA_026182355.1. Lineage (NCBI taxonomy): Eukaryota > Metazoa > Arthropoda > Insecta > Hemiptera > Hermatobatidae > Hermatobates > Hermatobates lingyangjiaoensis. The sequence goes on along the minus strand of JAPFBL010000014.1, from coordinate 1,487,410 downwards.
CTGGCATCCTATTAACATATTTATATCAAAACTTCCCCATACCTCCGGACCAGAGATTGTTTCCTTAAACTTGAATTCACCAACCAAAATAGCTCGGATATTCATTACTTGCTAAACGCAAATAGCATAATTAAATGTTCGTACTCGTTTCATTAAAGTAAGGCAATTGAAATGCAAGTAATCACCCACATTTGGAGACTTAGAGTTATTAAGGGAATTCAAACTTTGATCATAAGCTTCATCCCACGAAAGCCTTACATAGCATTATTTTAACTCTCATACAAATTACGTTTAGTCTAGTAAAGGAAATAATTGATAAAGATATTGTTTTGATCCACTATCATTCCTCAAAATAATGTACAAGACTGTAGATGGCTTAGTCGTATATCTGCATAAATCAATCAAGTTCTCGTCAAGTTTATCCCCAAATTACAGAATTAATCAATAATTAACTAAATAAATAGTTAAAAGTAAACTGTATATAAAATATGTTTGTTTAATTATTGGATAAGGTGAATAACATTATCTTTAAATTTTAATTTATAATATATTCCTCATAACCACGATCTTCAAACTACATTATTGCCGACTACTTCATGGCCCAATTTGTTTAAAATTGATAATGATGTCAATATTCCTTTCATTTCAATTAAAGTTATCAGGGATAAAAAAACAGCAGTTCAATTATAACTGATTAGAATAAAAGTGCACAAATTTTTATTAATTACTTTTTCAATGCTACGAAAGACAATTTGAGCCAAACATTCTTTATTCATAGTCACCTAATGTGCCAAAAGTTTTATTTGTTTCTTTAAAATTTCCTTCACTGGAAGGAAATTGATATATCTCTATTATTTTCAACAGAAGATTTTTTATTGTCATCTTTACGTCAAAGCCAGATTGATTGTTAGAAAATTTAAAGACTAACAGAGACTCTGATCTTAGTCCTCCTTCAACTGTATCAAATCACTTTAACAAAACGCCATATCTTGTCGATAACAGGTACTAAAGTTCACACTGTTGAGATTAACATTCTGTGGATGTTAAACCAATCACTTAGGGAAATCAACCCAAAGAAAATTCTCAGAGTAGAAAAGTTAAATGTTTAAACAAAAGGGTTTTATAACATAATCGCTCCTCATGTTCCACACCGCCTACATACAGTGAGAATTTCAATGCTTAGTACATGTTTGAATATTTATTAATAGCAAACACACTAAGCAAACGTAATATTAATAATATTACGCTTTTAACCAGAGAAATGTAAATTTTGTTACATTGTCCAAGAATGACAGTAATACTACCTTCAAACGGACTTAAGTTTATTTATTAAACAAAACACTTTATCCTTTTAAAAGAAACACTTATCTTATCAGAAGGTTTGTTATCTGAGAATTTAATTTTTTTTTTGTGGACCTGACCTCGCCTTCTATATTGTGTAAGAAAATGTTTTAAACGTTGTTTCCTGACAACTAAGAGTCTTTTATATGAGCTGTCATATATTTTTTTTTTGTTAACGACAAAGATTTACCCTTAGTAGCGTCTAAAAAATGTAGAAGTACACTATTTATTACAGCTGATACATGGAATTTAGAACGTTGTTAATACACTTCCCAAGATAAACATTAAAACTAAAAGATTGAGATCCTAAAACAAATAGTTTTATTAAAAAACTGACAAACTAAGGGACTAATTTCCGATATAATAGATTGTTTTCTTCATTGTTCTTTAGGCTTCTGACGAAAGCTGCATCAATAGACATGTATCTTTAATATTCATCTGACACAAAAGTAAACAAAAAAAAATTTTTTTCAATAAATTTAAGCAGATGTCGTCATTAGAATTTAGTCACTGCTATGGGACGGTAAGAACTGCTTTTCATCTTGTTATGATATTGAAAACATAGCATTTGAAAAAAATCGGTTGGTTGAATAAATAAGATCAAGCTGCTTTCTGATGTCGATCACCAGTCTAATTTTATTACATTTTGAATGACAACAATGTAAATTTATACTATACTGTACGTTTTAAAATCATGTTCTTGAAATGTGTGGATCATCAAAAATCTCTATTTTGAGATCTTGACACATTCATATCTTTTAGGTCCAATGAGTTCATTTTTGTACATTTTTAGAATATCTGCTTAAGTGTTAGTGGTCATTAACTGGAAAATTTATTGTCACTTTAAAATTAGTATCATTTGACGAATCTTAATTAAATTTGTTAGACAACTAATACGTGGGATGAAAATAAATTATACTGATTTTGGGCAATAGTACATCCTAAAAAGGTACTAATACAAGGGGAAGGACTAATTTTTCTTGCCCTTCTGGTGGGTCTACTAACATTTTGTGTATGGTTTGTTATTGTCTCACAGTTTGTGGTTGTGATAAAAATTTTAATAATTTATTATTACTTTAGGAGGTAATATAAGACTGAAAAGAAGAGTTATTGTATTTTTCGAGATGGGATTGGGGTCTTCTCAAAGCTACAATTCTGATACTGATACCCCTAATAATTCTACACAGTATGTTCTAAATTTAGACTATCTAAAATATTTTTACTGTAAGGATCTTTAGAGAGTACATGACGTACTAGTGTCTCGGGACGGTCGGCATAACGTCCATTTCAAGGGATGACATAACCAGATTTTTCACCCCTCGCGTGAAAAATTGAAGCCATAGTGAGAGTTGAACTCGGTTCTAAAATTTCAGAAGCGAGCACGCAAAATAACTAGACTACACTGGCCCTTAAGGCACTATTATATGTCAATATTAATCGCCATCGGATTGGTTTAACTCAGCCTTATAACAATCTTAGTAAATAAGAACTATTAATTTGAAGTAAACTTCTTTTTACTTTACTATAAGTAAAGTATAGTGATCGTGAAAAATTCGATCTCGAGATTTTGACGGAATTACATGTTTTGAGGTCCCAGAAGTCGTTTTATGACGTTTTTACGATGATGTCTGTGTGTGTGTGGGTGGGTGGGTGGGTGAGTGTGTTAGCATTGCTTCTTACCACGCTACGGTCCAGAATCTTTGATGGATCAAGTTGATATTTTACACAAAAATGGGCCTCATAGGGAAGAAGATCCCTATCGTTTGGGAAGAATTATGCATGATGGGAAAGTCACTTTTTTGGCCAAAAACCGTTTTTTTTAAAACATTTATTTCTCCTAAACTAATAACCCTAGAGTTTTGATATTTTGACATTATCTTTGAGGTTACAAATGGAACAAACGAAAAATATATTCAGAATTTTAAATCAACAGGAAATATTTTTTTTCAATAAAATGTACAAATTTTGACTTATAATTAATTCAATCCCAAACATTGTGAGAGCGATACAAGCCATACTGTTTGATGGATCAAAATGAAACTATGCCTAAAAATAGAACATCATGTGGAGAATGAGTTGAGATATTTTTTTCTAAAATTACATTCGCTAAAGGGGCGTTACAGTACGATTTGTGTTTTCAGAAAATGTTTTTTTGACGCTAAACGGCTCATTAAAAAATAATGAAAATTTGACCAAAAATGGAACAAAAAATTAGCAATTCGTAAAAAAAAAATCATGAAGTTTCAATTACGGGAAAGAGAAATAACGATATAAAAACTCTTTGTTTATCCTAGACTAAGAGATCACCTGCTATACTTGTCGAATTTTTTGTATTTTTTTACATTGACTTAGAAATTTTTTGAGCGAATCCACTGAGATAAAATTGATGTTTCTAATGGAAAAATGAAAATATATTATTGACTTATAAGAGATGTAAGAGGAATAATATTGTGCAGGTAAATGATAACACTCACAGTGAAAAAATTCGTATATATGTTATTTGACAAAGGGGAAGGAAAATGATCTTATTAAATACTAATAAGCTTATTATTATCATTATTATTTTAAAGATTAAAATTCCCAGTATAATAATTCTATAAAAGACCAAAAATGTAAATGATAAATCATAATTGGAATCTTTCGTTTAGAGATTAATAAATGTAATTACCGTACATCTTTAATTAACAAAGCACCTTAAAATAACATTTTCTTCGCTGTTTAAGATGTTTTTCAGAGAAAAAAAGGGTATGTTCCTGTTTTAAATTTTAAAATTTTACTTTAATATTCAATGTAGAAGGATGTCAAGTAAACGATGTAAGAAATCCACTGGCTGTTTGAACGAAAGCCATTCTCTTGTAGGAGAATAAATCGTTTCAAGAAATGTTCACTTTGGTTTTTCAAAAATGTTATTACTGCTGTAGTTATACTAATGAAATTATTTGCAAATAATAAATTATTTGTGATGTACAAAAATAAGCTTATAAATTGATATGTCCTTCAATCTGTACTACCTCACGAATGCAATGCTAATAATTATATCCCATTTATATGTTTACGTTATGCTTAAATGAGACCTTATGTTTTATATACTGAAGAAATTTGACATTAATTTACTTATAGTAAAGTAGAGTGTAGGCCACTCCAGATTTTTAAAATTATTGTCACAACAAATCATTAATTTAAATACTTCATCTTTTAGATATTATTTGCAAAATATTATTTTCTCTCACACCATTTAAAATAAGATGTTCTAAAACAATATGACATCAAATAATAAAAATATTTGCTTTTAATTTATTATCTTTTACTATCGCTCCCAAAATGGACACGAAAACAAATTAACAATATAATTAACTTCTGAAGTAGGTACTACTACAACCATTGATCCCCCATCAGTTGTCAACACTGATTTCTTTCATTACATTCAGTGTTTTGATTAAAATTGCTTTTAATGGCTCTCATAAGTTTAACTTGCTAGTTATCGTTTCTTGTCGTATTTTACGATTAGCAATTTTATTTGGAAAATAAAAGGATTGCAATAATTGATTATGTTTCTTTTTTATCATTTAATCATTCAGTTGAAACATAACTTTCAAGCAATTGACATGTGATCTTTACAAACAAGCTAACTAAATTTTAATTTACAATTGGGAACATGTAGTATTAACATTATTAAAATCAATAATTTATTTCTTTCTTATATTATATGTCATAATGGATCTATTTACAGTAATGTTGAGTTAGATCACTCGAGTTCTTTTTCTTAAAAATAATTTCTGTTCTGTACAACCAGATCGTTTTTTGTAAAGTACTTTATCAGAGCTACCCTTCCAGAATCAGTGTAAGAATATCTTTCTTATAATTTATTTTATGAATAGTCTATGAATTACATACATTTCATTCCATGATCTACCTTAGAAGAAGAATAAGTTCTAAACAATTCTTATCCTTAACTACTTTCCTATTTCTTTTTCTATCTAGTCTCTACCATTTATTTGCTTCTAGACTACGCGTGACCCGCTGGGTCATCCAACACCTTCCTTTTTAGTGCAATCATGTTTACTTACATGCTGGTAAACTCTAAATTAATTCATTTCTATTGAAGAAGATAATAAATATCTTTTTAAGATAATTCTCTTTATTTACATTGTTTTGTACAATTTGAATGTTCCAAAAAAAAAAAAAAAAAATTGATTTCTCAGTTGTTTTTAGTAGTGAAGGTGAATTATTAAAAATACTTATCAATAATTGTTAAAAGAATTAAAAGAAAGATAGTGTTTATAGGATTCCGTGTGAAGGTTGTGATTCCTCTTATGTTGGACAAAACGGGCAAACGTTTACTTACTTGGGAAAAGCAATATAAATATTCGATTAGTAGACAGTAGGAGTCAAGGGCTTTGATTGACATGTTAATTTAAACCAGAGTTTCTCAAACATTTTTGACATGAGACCCTTTTTGCTTCAATAACGTTACAGGGAACCTCAGATTCTAGTGATTTTATACAATCATAATATAAATATTTTCATATGCCTTCATAAATAGTATGTATGTTTCAAAACAATTAAAATTAAAAAGTAATATGTGTATTTTTCGAATACAAATTAAACTAAAAGGTTTTAATTCTAATATTTCTACAAGTACATAACACATAAACCAGAATTACTAGCCATTTTAGCACCAAGTTTCTTTTGTAATAATTTTTTCCTTTATAGTTGAGAGTTTGATTCTCAAGTCAGCCCCAGAATTAAGTCTATTTCAGTATTTAGTTTTTATGGTAGTACAAAAGTAACATCTAGTTTTTTAGATTTTTCGTATGTAAGTAGATAGTGGGAAGTTGCAGCAATGTGTGAAGTGCTATTTTTGCAATAGAAGGAAATTTGGGAATCAGATATCTCCAACAACTGACTACTGATTAATCCTAAATATGAATAAAATTTTGACCACATCTACTTATGTGTATAAGTAGATATACACATTTTTCGGTTTCATGATTGACATAAACATAGAATAAATCGCTACCCACTAAAAAAAGAAAATTTAGAAAAATGTTTTTTCTAAATGTTTTTTACGGAACCCCAGGCAGTCCGTTATGGAACCTATGGGTTCCACGGAGCCCACGTTGGGAACCTCTGATTTAAACAATCATCCCTCTTCTGATGCCGAAAGAAACTTAGTAGAAAGTGCCCTAATTAAGTATCATTTTGAAGGGCTCACAAATTTAAGTTATGAGCTATTTAGACTAAATAAATTTTAATTTTAATGCATAGTTAAGTAAATTGGACCTGTGAATGATTTCTAAATGTGTTTTTGGACCTGAGCACTTACGGGATTGTTAATTCCAATCATATCGCTTTATGTTTTGTTTCGTTTCATTTTCAGTCATATTGAAGTCTTGTTTCATTTATTTAATATTGTTTATTCTCTTTAAAAAACATAAATTATGTTTATTTATAAATTATCTATTTTACTAATAATATTTTATTATTTCTTTTATTAATTTACCTTATATCGTTCAATTTTATTGGGGATTTTCTTTCTTCTCAAGCTATATTGTAACTTGAATTTTCCAGTTGTTTCATTACCGTCTTTTGGTCTACCTTTTATGTTATCTTCTTTGTTTTTACTTTCTTTTCTCTCTGATAACATAAGGTGAAATGCCTAAGAGCTTTTATTTCTATTGTTTTTCTTTTTACTAATAGTTTTATACCATATTGATTACATTACTTGTGAATTGTCATTCTTCTGCATTTAACTTATCAAAAAATAGTTAATTTTTAACTTGTAAGTACAGTTAAAAAAAGTATTTGAAATGTATTGTTTCCATGTGACAAATTTTTAGTCAAATACATCTTTCATTGTGTCTTTTATGCAATAATTCAATGACTATTAATATGACATTTGTTTATGTTTATAGACATGGAATTATTTCAAACCATGTTATTACCGGTATTATAGCTATGATGAAATGATATCAAAGAGTAAAGAGAAGGTAATATGAAACAAGTATCCACGCTAAAGCTACCAGATAGGTAACCTGTGATTAAGCTAAATATCTGTCAATATCATTATAAAGTCTCCCATAGGCTCCATGATAAAAAAGAAAACATCTTTGTAATGATATCAAGGAAGTCAGAAGAAGAAATTTGTTTTGTCAGAAGAACAAACTCAAAGTGCTATAGAGAGTTTTCATATTTGATTTATACTTGTAGTGGTGACATTAAATATTCAAATATTACAGTTTTGTAATAAAGACAAATGACTAAAATTTAACTCAAGTCAAACTATTAGAAAACTGTGTTGATTTATCAATATTTTTTTTTAGCTTAAACAAAATGATAAGAAATAACCTAATCTATTATTATAAACTCTATTTATTAGATTAAATATATAATGTTAGGTAGTAAATAATGTAACTATATTGAGAGCACAAACTGAATAGAGTGAAAATTATTCTAGGACTGAAAGTTGAGGGATGTGCTGAGCAGAGAGAGGAGGTTGACTTGGGGATTTTCTGATATACTTGGCTTGAAATAATATGTAAGAGAAGTGCTAAGCTTTGAGCGCAAGTTGACTTGTGATAAAATGAGATATCGGGCTAGAATTGTAATCTAAGAGGAGAGCTGAGTTGGGAGTGGAGGCTGACTTTAGGTAAGTGGAGTACGAGGCTGAGCCTGAAACTGTAGACAAATGATGTGTTGAGAGTGCTGGTTGGTCTGAATCAAGATGAGATATGAGTAGGACTACAGGCAAAGAGGCGTGCTCAGATGGAAGTCCAGGGTAGCTTGAGTGGAAATGAGATATGAGAACTGCTGAGCTGAGATTGTAGCAGTTGAGGTGCAGTGTGCCAAGGCGGAGGAAAGCCGTGAGCTCACGGCCAGTGATAAGTCACTTGTGATTGATGAAGCTATTTGTTGATTTGTTAGAAGTTAGCTGCATCGTGTGCACAACGCAAGGCCATGCTACAGCGAGCTTGCATTAATTGTCCCTTGTTTACAAAACAACTCTAAGCAAAAAGCCGGTTAGCCATATTTAGAGAGCAAGTCAAGGGCAGAGCCTTGTTTGATAATTCTCCATTGGAACATTTCCAGTTAAGCGACATCTCACTTCAAGACATTAAACCCAATCCTACCAGGTCCAGGTACTCCTACACCCACAAAAAATCTCAAGGTTTCTGACCAGCTTATGACGTCACGGCACCCTACAGCTGGTCGCTTGACAAACAACAGATCCCATTACTAACCCCAACCTGAGCTCTTTCTAAATTGCCTCGAGTAAACCATTTCAAAACGTCACTTTCGTGCCCATTACGAACCCAAAACTGTCTATTCTCCACCCAGTCACAACTAATAGCCCTCGAGCAGTTAGGTGTTTTAAAATTAACAAGCAGACCAAATGATTTCTGAAGGAGCTCCGTATGTGAGTGAGCTTTCTTTTCGTTCATTCTTATAATGCGTTGTTCAACTTGAAATAGCGTACCGTATGCATCAACCAGTATGCATAGCGATATACATATGTGAACACTATCAGAAAAAACAAAAAAACAGTAAATAAAATTAAATTGAATTTAAAAAGAGACTTAATTATATAGAGAGCTCAAGTACTGAAGAAAATGAAGCAGAAAAAGGAATTATTTATTAGTTTAAAGTATTTTAATTGTGAATTTTCAAAGAGTCAAAAAGTGCTTTAGTATGGCATATTATTGTGCCTAACATAGTATTAATATACTTGTCGTAGATTTCTTTGTTTCATACAAATATCTGATTCATAGGTAGCTAGCTATTAATACAAGAGAACTATTAAATCAATACTATGATGTGTTATTGATGTATAACTGCTTTTTCTTCCCTGATATATTATAGTTTATTTATTACCACACGATAACCTACTGTTCTTTTATCAAAAAGGTTGTTTTGTTACTCGTATGAGCATAAGATCATGTGATGTTGAAATAATAATTTACAGTAGGTACCTCTGAATTGTTTAGAGGTCCACAGAATATGATTTCGAAATCACTACATACTCATGTAGGTAAAACAAATTTGCAATTGATATCATAATAATTGGACAAATATTATTTCTTGAAAGAAATATAGAGTATGAATTTAGAAAAGATTTATTCTAACAATTACTATTAATTAACTTACAGTTTTTAATTCTAGCATGGGAATGAAATGTAAACAGTGCCTTATCAAATATAGTAATGGAATTACTACATCTATGCTCAGTGAAATTTCATGGAAAACAGGAAAAAATGAATCAAATAACAAACGCAAATGTTATATATTTTTGAGATTTTTAGACCTTAGTTAATGTTACATAAAAAGTTCTTTCAATAAATGAGATGAGATTTCAGATTTATTAAGTGCTTTTAGATTTATTCTGTAGTTCTGGTTTTGAAACCATTTCAAACTGATTGTTTTGCTATAATAATTTATCCCTTCTATCTCTGTCAAGTTGTCATTTTTGGAGATAGCACTATTTAATATGGCATCCACATATAGTTTTTTAAGACGTAGTTAACGACACTGGTTAAGTTCATGATACTATAATCAATTAAAGGATTATAGTATTCTTTTTACTCGTATTTTTGAAATACTAGTAAGTATCAAAAAAGTTACTTAATATCCATCAACATTATTTTAAGTATTAACACATTTTTTTGATACTTAACCAGCAAAATATGACTGGTATTTCAAAAAAATGGGACACTGATTCAAATTAGGGTTTGTTTGCGCATTTCTATAGTGCGAATACACATAAAAACAAATTCTGATTTTATATTTATAGATGTCATTATATTTATGTATTATATGACCTGTCTCAACCAGTGAAAAGTTGAGAACAAGTTAAAACTTTATGTCAATTGTCAAGCTTTGTAACTTTTGAATGGAAACATGGATAGATGACATATACTAGTATATCATTGGTCTGAAGGCCAACTTCTGTGTCGCCTTTAACCCCATTGGTTAGTACGTGAAAGGCATAATAATGCGATGTGTTCATTAAACAGAACTAACATGCCTGGTTTTCATATGAAGCTGTATCTTCGATTCATTATGTAAAATTTATAATTTCAAATCATGCTCATCCGCACAATTCATTAAAATTAAGTATTTATTACAAATATTTGTATTATTTAAGAAATCAAGAACTAGGAATTTATTTCAGCCCTTCATGAAATAGTGAGGAATATCCTCATATCAAAATCTTGAAAAATCAATTTAAAATTTGTATGAAATGGAAAATTTAAGTTAACGAAAAACAAATCAACATCAACTACAGTAGAGTGGTTCCATTTAGTAATCTAATTTGTCTCATAAACCCAGAAGGATCTAGTAAAATCTTGTGATCAATTAATAATGCAATGCTCCGATCATGGTTTGAGGCATATACTATATCTTCTTTAGAGCTTCAAAGTCAAATGTCATTACCAAAAGAAGAGCTTTTACTATAGTTTTTTTATTAGAGTATCACTAATTCACCTTCCTAGTGGTAGTTGTGTCTTCATTTAATAATCCCTAGGATTTGCTTGATTTCTCTGTTTTTTTCATGAGGAAACAACCAATTGTTAGATCGACAAGAAATTGAGATTCAAAAATTAACCTTTTTGAAGAAATAATAACTAAAAAATAACAAAAAGTTTCAGTATATGTTAATTAAAAATTTATTTTGATCGGATTACAAAGACAAAGTTACTTCATGCGTAATTTTGTTTACCATTGAAGGTTTATTATGCCGTTACTTACATTTTTTACCACAAAATAATTCAAAATTTTAGAGCGGAGTCACGGAGTCAAGAGTATGGGGAAAACTGCTTTCTGATCCGGATCTAAGTAGGGATATTTTTTTCACTGAGTGTTAAATAACAAAAAAAAAAAAAAAACGAAAATCCATGGTCCCCAAATTTGATTTCCATGATTTTATAATTCTCTGTAAGACTATAATATATCGTTGGAGAGTTTTTCGTTTAAGAACATATATAAACATGAAAATTGTCTTTAGAATTTTCTTCTTTATTCTAGAGTATATGTTTGAAATGATATTATTATTCACTGATTATCTAAGGGACCAACAAAAAGCTGCCCCTGTGGACCTTGTGAACCGATCGACTCTGATGGCCTTCAGAATAGTTTCCTTTAGTTTCCTGGAGATGATTTGTAATATGTTATCCTTCAACTCAATCTCAAAGCATCCTTAAACAATATTATCAGGCTAGGTCTGGCTGTGAGTGCAACTCAAAATTAGTTTCATGTTGCTAATCTATTATCCGTGAAAAATTCAGAGTAAGGGATTACTCATCACAGCTTTAAAATCAAATAAGAAATTAAACCAAAGTTTCATTTAATTATTTCATAAATTTAAGAATAAATGACACCCACCCATTTAAGAAAAATGTCCCCATAAGGAAAGTTGTAGGGGGGTTTCATTTGAGTAGCAGTGTATGTACTTACTTTTCCAACTCAAACTATATTTCTCTGGTTGTGACTATCACTATGGCTCTAGGACTGTACTATCTCATCTACAGAAAAGGGGAGTGTTTTTTTTATTTACATTCTTAGCTGCAAGTTATAACACGTTTAGTTTATTTGATATTGAAATAAATTACACTTGAAAATAACAGTGAATGCTGAACCCTCATCGAATTTTTATATAACTTCCTTCTTTAATACTTTATTTTCCTTCTCGTTTACGTTTATGCGATTATGTGATTGAATAATTTCTGATGATATGGTAAGAGGTGGATAGAGGTGGTTGGGCTAGTGCAACAGAGAATATGAGTATCATCATTGATCGCTGAAAATATTGCCAAAAACTAAGTTTCAGTAGGGTTCACTCAGGGTAATATAGCTATATTGCCTGAATTGTCCAAATAGAAAAGGTCAAATGAATTAACATTTTTGTTACGAATACTTCAATATGGAGTGAAAATAGGCCGGATTGTGATAGGAAAGAAGGGTTAAGCTGTAGGATTAAGGGTTGAGAAAACGAAGAAATAAGAGAGCTGTCAGAGTAATGGGGTTGGTTGCGGAAGGCAGAGGGAGAGAACACGAGACTAACTAGATTGGACTAGCCCGCTAACTCTCCACCTGTCAGCCTAACTGCGTTACCGCTGCACCGCACTATTTGCATTCATTAGCAAAGTGCTGCCTAGCAGGCTAGACCTAATGTCGTTACTAGCCGCTGTGACGCTAGTAATAGCCAGCTCTGTCTGTCTGTCTACCTACCCAATCATATTCGGCTCTAACTAAAGCTCGCCTTGTTACCGCTATTGTCGCTGTCCACGTCCTTTAACACCATTACTCAAAATGTTCGCACAGTATTCAACTCTCGTAAGTATTAGTGTACTCCTAACTTACCTTTCAGTTACATCAAACAGACAATTAGTCTCCAATTAACACTAATATTGACCTTAAAGTTATACAAATTCATAACATCTCACACCTTTTGGGACACAGTAAAAAAATATTTTTTTATTGTTTTCCACAACAAGAAATAATAGTAGCAGTAGTATGCAGTTGACATGAAGCTCGCAGGATGATTATTATTATTATGGATAATTCATAATGTTTTAGCTCCTCAACAAGCTAATATCATCAGTAATATTAATTTTTGTTAGTGACTAGAATTTATTGTTTAATCCTTATTTTAGGCAACTATTAAAATAAAACAGTAGTACAAACAAAGTTACGACAATTCCCTTTATGTTTGTTTTCTTTACTGTCACTTCTGTTTAGAGGTAGATAATTTTCTGTTTTATTAGACTTTGTATTGTTCCAATGTGATAAAATATGCTTATCTTTATTGCGATTGTTTCTATCTATATTACAATTAGTTCTCTCATCTGACCATCCTAGTCATTAAATTACACATTTTGATTGAAAAGTACATCATATATCATTAATCTCACTCGAATTGTAAAATGAAACAAGTTCATGGTTCTATATTATTCTTTTGCATGTTCACTACTTTTTATTTTCTCTTAATAGGATAACTATAATTTTTTTTAATTTTTATAATTTGTATTAAAGTGCTCCGACAAATTATCTTGTAAGCCAGAAAAATTAAAACTATTTAATGAATATCATAAATTTCAATGAATTAAGTAGAAAATTCATTTAAATTTAGTATTATTATTATTATTATATTATTATATTTAATAATGAAATGTTGTATACACAATAAGTGAATTAGAATTACATAGCCATTGTTAAGTTCAAGGCAAATCCGATTGCTTGAAACGTGTTTGCTATTCTACTATTCTTACTCATACAGTGGGATGAGAGTTGCAGTCTTCTACTCTAGCGACCTTGGAGAAGGTCAGAAAAACATTGCTCTTTGGTGGGCAGATTATGTGCTTAACTGACATCTTCTGGAGTCAACAGTCGACTGACTTGAGTTTTTGCTTAGAGAGCCTCTTCAAACCACTCGGGCAGTGGTGGCTAGATGTATGCAAGTGCTTGTGTGTTTGTCACTAGTACTAAAACTTTGCATTTTGGATATGTTATCCATTCATAATTTCTTATTATGGACTTGAAAAATTGAATGTACACAATATTTAAAGAAGACAGAGGTAGCGTCACAGACCTCTGGAATAGTATATCCCAGCAAGATAACGTTTATGTCTCTTGATGTATAATCAACCCAGTTTTGTGGTATGACAAAGCTCTAATGGCAAACGAGTGTTCTGAGGAGAACAACTTAACACAACAAAAAAAGTATTTCTGTTTGAACAAATCAAAACATACATTTTTCTACTTAATTTAATTTTAGCTTAGTTAGACTTTTAAATTATATAAATGATTAATACCAAATAACAAAAGGAGACCAAAAACTATACCTAGGGGCTCTTTAGTGATATTACTACAGGGAGGATCAAAATAATGCACTTATACTAAAAGAAAATTGACTACAGAAAGAGTAATAATGAAACACCCCAACCTGTAGTCTGTCATATCAATAATGACAATATATTTATGATACTAAAGAAATCAGACTGAAGTCAAAACTAAAAAGAAAGAATAAAATTAATTTATTAACAGTAAGCTAATAAAAAAATAGTCAACAGCAATAGAATCAGTTGTCTGGATGAAGTTCCTATGAAGGATTTAATAGAATCATAGAAAAAATGTGACATACATACATTCAATGATTAAACCACAATAAGAAATGGGAAAACAAGACTAAGATCTTTCAACCGTAACAAACGGTCTTTGTCAGTCAAAAACCCAATTGACTCTGGATTTTATCACTTACCACACTTACATACATCCATACATATAAGGCAGAAATAAATAATAACCAGCCAAAGAGACATGTGCACGGTTTCAAGTGGTAAATAAAATTCATGGATGCCTGTATAATAAAAACTCATATTTGATGTATAAAACTGAGTTTTATAATTGATAATCATGAAAAAAAGATTATTAATTAATTTTAACATATGTCCTTTTTACAAGATTAATATTATTATTGAATTAATATTATTCAAAAACTACTGAAACAAAGAAGACTATAAAAGGAGGTACTTAATTATTTAGTCAGCATGTGGGGTTTTTATAGGATCACCATAGTTAATGCAAAAGATGGATGAGAAATGAAGCCGGTCTTTTTCAGCCGAGGCTTGCAGAGTAATGGGGTGTCGTGCGATTGTGATTCGCTATATGTAGTGCTAATTGAAGTAATCCCAATATGGAAAAGACAGTGACAATGGTCACGTTGAAGAGGTACCAAGTATAGGAAACACTGAGACGTTCTTTACCATAAACCCTAACAGCATTAGCTGAACAGCCATAAAGCAGTTAATATTAAATTAACTGATTTCTTCCAACCTGTATATAAATTTAGGCTGACATTTGTTTGTGACTCTCTACTGTATTGTTTAAAACAGGAAATAGTCCAAAGAAGAAGACACCAGATAAAGTGAGCGTTATGAAAATAACTCGTTTTCAAGGTGTATTTTTTTTTTCAAGTTAAATATACTTCCCTGGTACTTACAAGTAGGAAATAGCCTATTAGTCTGAATATGGCTAATATGAGTAAATAGCATGTAATAGCACATTGCACACCTGCAAACTTCGTTTTATGCAAGCTCTGTTATTAAGTAACAGTTATTTTTTGCCTTGATTTTCTCACAATGTTATACTACTGATTTCAAGTTTTCTTACAAATGTTATTGCCAATTGATAATTTAGTTCGCACACGATACAAGTTGCTCCTTGCATATCATTAATCTCGCCCTATCTAGTATGCAACATCTCTCACTCCTTACCATAATATTAAGTATTTTACTATCTACTTTCAAAACATATATCACTTTTTATCGTTATGCCATGATAACTACTATCTAATGTACGCAATTTTCTAGTGTAGCAATCTCTATCATACTTAACAAAAACTATTTTTTTTTTCTTAACAAGGAAAAGCTCTTTTATTTTAATTGTGCTAATATATAAAAACATCACAATAAATTTAGGGATTGTAATCCGACGTTTACCATTAACAGACTATTTGTTTTAACTTTTCTAAAAAACATAATGGTCTTAGATTAAGACAGCAACCATTGAATAGGGTTAAATCAGATTTATTTTATAATAGTGGAGTTCATTATAACTACACAGGGTATTGTCAATCTATATTAATCATAATTACAAAATCATTTTAAGAACTAAGTTTATAACTTATTAAAATTCAACAGATTAACCATCTTACATAGTAAAGCATGAGCTTTCTTTGACCAAAACCTTTTGAAAAGTGGCACAATGTCATGTAGACAGTAGCCAAGAATCAATATCATTTATTATATATAAACATAACAAGTGTTTGATATATATCATTTATTTGTATAATTTATACAATGTGTTATTTAATAAACACTTAGATAAAAGAGAAAGGAATCACTTCAACATTTCGACAAATGGTCATCAGTAGAGGAGATGTGATTTGGTTGAAGAGTGAACCACATTGAAGAATCCCTTCGTCGTAGTTACTGTAATAGTGCTACCAATATCGCAGGAATGGAGAAGGGCTAAAAAAAAGTAAAATCAAATACACAACGGAAGGAAAAATAAAAAAAAACGGAATTTGAAAAGATATATAACATTTTAAAATAGAAATAAAACAACAAAAATACTAACTTTCGAGTTAGAGTCCAGGAGTTATTCTATCATCAAGATGATTGATATGTGTCCGATTTGGAAACCCTTAAAGTAATAAGAATGTTAACATCGAGGATCTCTTTAAGATCTTTGACTGTGAAAGGGTAATTAAAGTTATGTCTGTGAGAATTTACCAGAATGGCAATAGAAAAGTTGCTGGTCTGGGCAATTAAGTAGCCCTATTCATTCACAGGCTGCCTTATGTCAAGTTAAGCCAGCATAAAATCATAGCACAGTAAACAGTTTAATCGGTAGACATGGTTTTGGGAAACAATGATATAATCGTTAGGGTAGGAGGTATAATAGGGATCAGGATTGATTAAGAAGCGAGTGCGATAGTTACGACGCTCACACTGGTGTATTCACCAGCCACATAAAGAGGCTTGGTAGAAATATGGGTAAAAATACAACCAATGGTAGAAGGTACTTGCAGTAAATATATGAAGATTCACTGAAGATTGAATAAGCAAAAGAAGAAGAGAAAATTATAGGAAAATTTTTCAATAAAAGCACCCAACTTGTGAGCCCCAGAGACGGAGAATTTATGAAGGAAAAAGGTGAAACTACTAGGACCTCTTTTAGGCCTAGAACAAAAGGAGCATCAGCAGACCTCACTATTGATTAAATGAGTAGGATGGGCACTCATTAGTGAGTTAATATGGTATCGCATGTTAACTTAGTTGGTTCATCGGCAAATTTATGGAAGCAAATTAAGAGAGATCTAGGGACAGCCTTAATAGCTTCACATGAGGTAGATAACAACTCTGAAACTGAGGATACTGTTGGATATTCCTGGTTTTATATGGTTAGATGTGGAGAAAGAACCATTATTATAACTACTGTCAACGTCAAGGAAAAAGATGGTTCTTTTGGTGACCTAATAAAAAAGGGTAATAAAGGAACAGAAAGTTTTGAAGAAGTGGCTTTAGTTTACTTGATCAATGATACGAAGAAAATATATTTTTGAATATTTACTGATTAAACGGTATATTCTCTTATTATATGTCAAACTTAGTACTAATTTTAAACACTCTTTTGGTGAATCTAGAAACTATGTTTCTACTAATTATTTCTTTAATATGATTGTTGTTTGCAAAAAAAAATGTATGGGCTTTATAATAAGAAAATGGAAAATAAAAACTAATTACAAAATTGAAATGAGAAGGTTATAAGATAATTATTGCGTCCTATTTGTAGTCTCCACTGTTGACAAAATTGATGAAATCACAATAGACGAAATAAAAAAATATTTTTATTGTTGGGATTTTGGTAATACGTTATTTATAGTAAAGTTGAGTGTAGCCCCCTCTATGTTTTTTTTAAAATTGTGTTCTTTTACCTCTGGTATATCTATTGTAATATTTGGTATACTTGCTTAATGTTGGAGAAAAAACTCTTTCTAATGTCTAGCTAGTATGTGGTCAAAAAGTCAAGTTATTCATAGAATAGTTGTAAATGTTGTTGAGTCCCCGGGCTTAGCCTGACCAGCACAGCCGCACCAGCATTGCGCTTTAGCATCCTTCGCCTCTGCAGGCTCCACTCTGCTGCTAAGCCATACCCTGCAGCCCTCGCTCCTCGACAATCAATCTACTACCACCTCTGAAATACAAAAAAAAGACACAATAATGTTTGCTATAAAATGCATTAATATAAACTCGAAACAATTTATATACTAAACTAGACTATCCATCACTGACATATAAATATACCCACTTAACTGAAAATCAGTTAAACTAGTTTTAACTTACTTTTAAGCAGTTTTTATCAATAGAAATCTGTCTCTCACTATTTCCCTGACAAAGTAGTATTTGTGAACCAAATTTCATATTTATTTATTTCCATGGTTAAAAATCATTTTAAGCATTTAACCATTCATCCATAGAAAACCACGTACCCACAGACACAACGACAAGTATAAAAAAGTTGTTGAGAATACCTGAAAACCTGTAATTCTCACAAAACAAATTATTTTTATAACCTCTCAATTTTATTTATCCAAAGATAATAATGATTGGGATGGATTTAAAATATTTCTAGAAGTAATTTGTGTCAATTTGCAAAACTGGTTGCACACGTAGGTATTTAATTAAATATCTTAATTGATTATTGTAAGGCTTCTATGCAGTGGAGAATTTAATAGTCTTCTATATGGAATCATGTAACACAATATAAAATATATTAATTTGGCTCTGAAGTTCACTTAGTATTAATAACTTTCATATACTTGTATACTAGAAAATATGTAACCAATAATGTGTTCAACACACAATATCTATATGTTTTATTTATCACAATCGTCTGAAATCTGTATTACTCATCGTGTCTAGTCAACAGTACTGACTGGTGAACAAGTTAAATGGTTAAAACCCAAGACTAGTACATGTCACTGGAACCATTTAATAGAAATTACTGTCAACATTTAAAGATCTCCATAAACAGTATTATACAATTTATATTTATTTAGAACTTTAATTTATTATTGTAAATCTGTGCTTATTAGACCTTTACTTCACTTTATTAGAGCATTACTTTATTAGAACTTTATAATTGAATAATAATCTAGATAACATCTTGTGCGCAGGAAGATACTGGAATCGTTAGTAATAAAAAAGAGAGTTGGTTGACGTATTTAAAACCGTGAATGGTGGACAAAACAGGTAAAAGAATATTTTTATTATAATATGCAGAAAAATCACAATAAATAAACACGTGATGCAATCAATGAAGTTTAAACCACAATGGAAAAAGGACAACTATAGAAATAAATGCTCTGAGGCATTTCAATTTATGTCATCAGAGAGGAAACAAAGTAAAAACTGAGAAGCTAACATAAGAGTGACTAACATAAAAGTAACACATTTATGTTAGCTTCTCAGTTTTTACTTTGATTATTCTCTGATGACATAAATTAAAAGGCCTAAGAGCATTTATTTTTATTTTTTTTTCCTTTTTCAATTGTAGTTTAAACTTCATTGTATTATAATATATATGAAATTAGTTTATATACTAAAATATTATTTTATAGTATAATTTATAAATTGTACAAGCCCAGTAATTGAGATATGTAACAAATCACTTAAATAATTGTTTCATAAACACAGCAGACATGCCATACATAACCATTCACTCACAGACACACTTACACCCAGTTCAAACATGTAAACTTGTCAACATGTGCTGAGATTGGAGGATAGTTCCAGCATTGGGTTATAGAAATTCTTCTTTACACAATTTACTGGATGTCCACTCTTACGATGGAGTATATGAGTGTTATACCATCAGTTTAATGACAATTAGATGATGTTGGGAGATGCTGGTGATGAGGAAACCACCTCATTACACTACCACGGAGTCGTTAAAGTAGTTTGATTAGTTGCTTAGAACATGTATTTAAGTTTTAATGTTGACAGTTTTCAAGGAATAATATTATATTACATTATTATTATTTATATTTCATTTTTATTTAAAGTGTTTCCAACTTCCATGGAACTGCATTGACTTAAGAAGGAGAAAGAAAATTATTTTGAAGAGTACAGTCCTTGGAATTGTTTTTGTAGGTAGTAGTGTCCCTTTGGTTTCAGTCACGGTTGCCATGTCTTGATCTGGACGCCAAATGGTAGAAACATTCTTACTGAGTGGCGTGGTTTGGGTACTGTTCTTTCAATTTGTTGTGGAACGTTTTGTTTGTCGGCTCGGAAGGGACAAAGTGACTTGTTTGAAGCGGCATCAAGAAGACACTGTTTGTCAAGTGTGCAGCGGAAGGACTAAAAGATGAAAGGAGTATTGAAAGGTCTGGGTGCGGACTCTGCGGGGGTTGTATCTGGAGACCACCCACCCCCTCGGCTCGACCTACCTGGCTCCACCGACAGCGAGTGAGACAGTGCAAACCTCAGGTAACATCTCACCATCCATCAGATTACCTGCAACCTGTTTGTCACTAACCCAAACAAACACATGATGATAAATCACTCACACACGCCATCTCATTGCAATCTACAAATCTTTGATATTATCTCACTAATAGCAATGGTAAAATATATTAAATAATAGTAATCATGGAAAACATAGTTTCCAGTTTGGATTTGAGATTATATTGGTGCGATATCATTCCCATCAGCTAAATAGTTCTACTGCAATTATACATGTTTTTTTCGTGCTCTATATAGAATTATAACTTTTTAGCGTTTTTGGAAGTACTAATATGTAATAGGTACTATATAAATGTTGACACCAAAAGTTGTAACAGAGAAATCACCAACACGTCAAAACATATATTTAAACTTTTTTATGAAATTCATTTGATTTTAGACTTGAATAAATACATTCATATGTATGGTGCAGCATCGCCATACATTCATGGCGATGCTGCTCTAAGCTAATCACCCGTCTTCTGCCCTTAGACTGTCTCCATTCCACTGTAACCTCAAAAGCACCTCTTTATCATCCTTAAATATTTTAATATTTTTTCTTTGAACATGATTAAACTAGACAGATATCGGTCTGTTTCTTCAGCAAAGGGTTACACTGTTTGTCAGTTCAATGCTAGCATTTCTGATTTAATATTTCCTTTTTTTATTCTCTTCTGCAAATAACTTTTCTCTGCTTCGATAATTTTGATATGCCTTTCAATTCTTACAGTTTCGTTGCAAACAAGTGAGTTTTACTTAGAAAGTATTTTAACTTTAACTGCTAGTATAACATTACAAACTGTAAACTGTCCATAGTGGTACGATAAACGAGTTGGTATCAAAAAAACGGGATTTTTTATGAACGTTTCTTACTTCCGATTCATATATATATATATATATAATTATAATTGCAGATATTTTATCTGCAGATTGATAAAATCAATATGTCTGCAGAGATATGTTCTGGCAACGGAAGTTAAATAATTATACATTTTCTAAAAATATACATTTTTTTAAATGAGAGTAGTCTTCAGTTGCAAATGTTATATATGGTTTAATAATTCAGCAAATATAGCTCAAAAACCATAAAATAAATATCCACTAAAGTTGTTTGATGTTATTTTGAGGTTCTATTTTTTTTATAAATATTAGGTATGAAAATTGTGGAGTATTATTTAAAACCAAAGCTGTTTTGTTTGGTCCCAAAGAGGTCAAATAGCCTATGTGTGTTCATCTCATAGAAAAAGTGACCTTGCCTGTGACACTAGGCAGATTTACAATCCGCAGGTAGTGAACCCGATTGCTCTTTAAGATGGGTGGCATCCGAAAAGCTGCAAGTACACCAACAACAGTATACAAGGAAAGGCAGTCTTTGCCTTTCATAATTTTATATAAATTAATTGCTTGATCAAATAAGGATTATTAACTTACGAATAGATAGAAGAAGTATTTGATCCTGCAAAATGTAAACTTATCTATTTCATAGCAGTTGGTCATTTAAAAGGATTGTGCTGTATTAGTCAAAGTGAATTATTAAAGAAGATGAAAGCAGAGATGGGCTATAAATTAAGAAAACTGGAATGACTTTGGTAAGCTGATTAAAGAGGAACAGGTTGGCTAAGGTGGGGCGATTGATTTGTCGAAGCAGCCCTTTGTTAGCAAGCTGTAATTTATTCAAGTCTGTTTAATAAGTGGCTTGAGGTTATGGGGTCGTTTTCTTTTATTGAAGACTCGCAGTATTGGATGCGATGGATTAGGGACGTCTCATTTGCCTATAGAGCCGCTCTGAGTGCGGTGTAAACAGCCACCCGCTGCAGCCAGCGACATAAATAAGGCTTACGGCTGTGTTTCAATTAGGAGGGTGGTGACTGGTGCAGATGGGGCCCGTGACACTCCCGCTCAGCCAAACTCTTACATGCCCTAACCCTTCGTTGACCCTTTCCTGGTTAGCCTGAACCTGCACGTTCACCTCCATTAAGCGCAATGTCAAGTATTGATTTACTTAATGCTCTCGAAGTAATCAAACCATCCTTTGCAGTGTACCACACTGCAGTGGATGCTTAAATACATTGAAATCAGTACTTTGCTATTGGGTTCGCTTGCTATTATTGTCAGAAACCCAGATGGGCTTGTCTCCAACACCCTTTTAAATTATAATAGTAAAAAGTGTAATGTTAATCAAAAATGAAATACACAAAAAAAATTGTGTGCACTATATTTTATCCTAGATCTGCTGGTAGTTTAATAAATGACAAATAATGCAACGGATTTGTCTAAAAAAATTTACGCTGCGCTATTGCACTACGATGCTCCTTGATTATGGTGCTCATCGGATCTGAAAATCTCCGGTGCCTCAAGTTGGCAACAATATCATATTGTGACGAGGAACAATAAAAGTAGAAGTGCAATTTTTTTACCAAACTACTGTATTCATTCCCAACGTGAATGAAACATTTTAAAAATTTGCTTGAAAAATATTACCAAACAAAAAAATTTCAAATTACTCAATCGACCATAAGAGTGGATAAAAACTAAAAATTATAATTTAATAATATTTTATTTAATAAAGTGTATTACATAATAAAAAAAATCTGGAGTGACCTACACTCTACTTTACTATAAGTAACTCAATGTCAAATTTCTTGAGTATATAAAACATAACGTATCATTTAAGCATAACATAAATGTCTAAATGGGATATAATTATTAGCATTGCATTCGTGAGGTAGTACAGATAGTGATTGAAGGACATATCAATTTATAAACTTATTTTTGTACATCACAAATAATTTATTATTTGCAAATAATTTCATTAGTATGACTACAGCAGTAATAACATTTTTGAAAAACCAATGTGAACATTTCTTGAAACGAAATATTATCCTACAACAGAACATGGCTATTGTTCAAATAGCCAGTAGATTTCTTACATTGTTTACTTGACATCCTTCTACATTGAATATTAATGTAAAATTTTCAAATTTGAAACAGTAAAATACCCTTTTTTTCTCTGAAAAACATCTTAAACAGCGAAGAAAATGTTGTTTTAAGGTGATTTGTTAATTAAAGATATACGATAATTACAGTTATTAATCTCTAAACGAAAGATTTATATTTTGAATTATCTTTTACATTTTTGGTTTTTAACAGAATTATTATACTGGGAATTTTATGGCTTCTTAGTATTTAATAAGATCATTTTCCTTCCCCTTTGTCAAATAACATATATACAAATTTTTTTTTAATGACTGTTATCATTTACCTGCACAATATTATTCCTCTTACATCTCAATAATATATTTTCATTTTTCCATTAGAAACATCATTTTATCTCAGTGGATTCGCTCAAAAAATTTCTAAGTCAATATAAACAATGTAAAAAAATACAAAAAATTCGACAAGTATAGCAGGTGATCTCTTAGTCTAGGATAAACAAAGAGTTTTTATATCGTTTTTGCTCTTTCTCGTAATTGAAACTTCATGAATTTTTTTTTATGAATTGCTAATTTTTTGTTCCATTTTTGGTCAAATTTTCATTTTTTTTAACGAGCCGTTTAGCGTCAAAAAAACATTTTCTGAAAACACAAATCGTACTGTAACGCCCGTTTAGCGAATGTAATTTTGGAAAAAAATATCTCAACTCATTCTCCATATAATGTTCTATTTATAGGCATAGTTTCATTCTTGTCCGTCAAACAGTATGGCTTGTATCGCTCTCACAAGGTTTGAGATTGAATTATAAGTCAAAATTTTTACATTTTATTGAAAAAAAAATATTTCCTGTTGATTTAAAATTCTGAATATATTTTTCGTTTGTTGCATTTGAAACCTCAAAGATAATGTCAAAATTTCAAAACTCTAGGGTTATCAGTTTAGGAGAAATAAATGTTTTTAAAAAAACGGTTTTTGGCAAAAAAGTGACTTTCCCATCATGCATAATTCTTCCCAAACAATAGGGATCTTCGTCTTTATGAGGCCCATTTTTGTGTAAAATATCAACTTGATCCATCAAAGATTCTGGACCGTAGCGTGGTAACAAGCAATGCTAACACACGCACCCACCCACGCACCCACCCACCCATACACACACAGACATCATCGTAAAAACTTCATAAAACGACTTCTGGGACCTCAAAACATGTAATTCCGTCAAAATCTCGAGATCGAATTTTTTCACGATCACTATACTTTACTTATAGTAAAGTAAAAATTAGTCAGAAACCTTGAAATTTTTAGTTCAAAATTATCTGAAATGAACAGGATTTTATAATCAAACACCTACTCTGTAACTTCTACATTCATTAAGATCAATCAAATAGTGCAATTTTTAAACATGACTTACGGTGTGTCAAAATTTTTAACATATATATATATCAGTTCAAACATGAAGAAAAGCAACACACAGAGAAAGAGACACACTTTACAAACTCAAATTTTCGGATGATCCGTCTTCAGGAGAAAAGAGAATGGGTGACCAAGCACGCCGGAAACACAACGGCAGGAAACTGTCCCGGCAACCCTTGGGTTGTCTCTTTCTCTGTGTGTTGCTTTTCTTCATTTTTGAACTGATTTGCTTACAGTTTGGATCGTTTTTTCGAATTTTGAGTGAATATATATACATATATATATCCATATATCAATAAATATTGCAAATTAATGCTGAGAGTAAGAAATTAAAATTTCTTTAAAATCCTTTATTTGACACCATACTATGTATAACAACTAGTATTAAAAGAAATTAGATTAATTTTTTTTTCGCTGTAACAAAATACAGTGATTAGTAAAGAAAATTGAGGTCGATGTTTTAATTTATAAGTTTTGTCGTCTTGTAGTTCTGAAAAAAGCAAGGTTTTTTTAGCTGTATTTCTGTGTAGCATGTATCCAACACTTGGAAACATACTGTAAGTAGTGCTATAAAATTTACTTAAACCTGAAATTTGCAAGTGTATAATTCATGTCCATCCAAGTAACCGCACTGTTTTTGGGCAGTTTGCGTCGTGTAAAGGATATTTTAAACGCCCTCATGTCAAAAATTTTACTTCTTCCCGCTCTTCCAGTTATTTTTGAAATTCGATATTTTGTGTCCTAATTTATCTAAAATAGACAATGCTTACATAAAAAATGGCTATAAAATGTACTCTACTGTAAGGGATAATATGCCATTAAAAATACAAATATTATGTTCCAACTATACTTAATTGTCTCATCATTAACTAATTTTACAATTAATTTAAAAACATAATACAACCATATCTACAGTCAAATCTGACTTGTAAATCTCAAAATTATTTTTTTTAACAGAAAATATATTCTAGAGAGTATTTTTTAATAAAAGGATCAATAATATTATTATGAAGTTTAAATTAAGCAAATTTAATTAAAGAAATTGCCTTGAGAATAACAACTAACTGTTTTCCCGTGACCATAAATGAGTATCATATTCATTTCAAATTTTTTCGAAGATTAAAGAACTTACATTTGAGGATTTTTTAAAAAAATATAGTTTTTATTCCATTAAAAATATAAGTTTTGATCATATCTTTTATTATGATTAGCAAACTGAGAGTAGCTAAATTAAAGTAAATTGATTAATTAAATAGATAATTACTTTAATGTAGATTGATTTTAGTAAAATAAATCAACAATAGTTGAAACAAATATAACATTATAAGTAAGTAACTATAATTAATAAAATATTTAATACTTGATGAATACAGAATTTTTCATTTCCACACTCTATTCAAATTAAATTTAGTATATTATGATACTCAAAAATTATTGTAAATTAACAATTTTATTAATCATACTTTCTGTTAAATAGTAGTATTTGAAAAAGAATGATATGTATGCTAAGATGGAAGTGTGTAAAAGCAGTCATAGAATTGATATAACTTTGAAATGATTGCGAGCTCAAAGGGGAGACAATGGGGTTATATTTCATACAGTCATTGTGATTTGAAAGCTTGCTGGCAGAATGGAGGAAGATAATATTTTAATACAGTCAATGTCAAATAAAAGAGGAGAGGAAATCAAGAAAGGCAGAGTAATGGATTAAAGAGCCCCGTCAGCTGCAGACAAGATTGAGCCCTCAAAACGCTCATCAACACAAAACACTTTCTATTAATTATTACTTCCTCTTTGATGAGCAAAGTAAGTTGAACGTCATAACCATCAAAAGAAAACAAGCTTTTTTTTTATTATTATTTTGCGGAAAGGTAGTTTTTGAGGGAGGGGATTTTTAAAGGAGTGGGATGTTGGGGCAAAAGACCTTTTAAGAGCTTTTATTTGGGTTTTGAGCCGACTCGTGCGGTAGAAAGGATTATAACTCGCTATTAATGTTGGAGAAAGGGTTGTGACAAAGAGCATAAGTTAGGGTGTCAGATCAAAGTGGACGCCAAGAAGACAGTCTAGGAGGCTGCATTAGCGAGATTAGCGCCCCCAGCGCTATCGCAGAATTATTAATAACACTTCGCCAGCTTTAAGAAGTCGATCCGCTTTTCATTAACCCCCTCCTTCTGCCGTACCTAGTGTCGAAACCCTTTCAATTACCTTTACAAACCTAATTAAAAACCAGATACAATAAATATATGATTTGTTCACTCTTATAAACCGTAAATCACCTCTCTCAGAAACCAAAAATCACACCAATTTTATCATAGAACAGGCTAACAATGTTATGAAATTAATAATATCAAGAATTGAGAAATACAGTTGAGAGTAGGAAAAATACTTTCTTTATATACATTTCATTCAATTTCAGGTAGTATATAACTTTTCATGCCCTAATTTCCCCAATAAACCATATAAAATTACATTTTTAATTTATTATTTTATTATAATCAGAAAAAATTCTTTGTTTTACAAAATTATTTGTAATGTTAATGTTATTAGCGGGTAGGTTTTTTTTGCTTTTTCTTGCTGTACTCCTTTGTTTACCCTAACATTCCTCTCTGGACTATTATCCTTGCCTGCACTTCACACCCTTTTAACCTCTCATCCCTCCCACTCCTCTCAACAACCATTTATGTGGCCGTTTAACAAATTTGCGATATTTGATGGTATTAAACAATTTTTAATATATATTATACAACTTAGTTGGAAGGAGGATAAGACCTCTAGTGCTGGCGTAAGGAAACCTTGCACTACCTTTCTGGCTTACCAAAATGAGTTCGAAACATAATCATCCTCCTTCAGAACAAGAGAAGGCTGCATATAATACTTTTTGCCAACATATAACCTAATCAGTTTTCGTTATAAATTATCATACACATTCATTTCAGTTGAAATTTAACTTTTTGGTCTTTTTCGGAATGTTTTTGGTTGATTTTATATAAATCTAACTTGAATCGATTAGTCTAAAAAATTCTGTTTTATAATAAAAATAATATATTAACATTAATTACGTAAATGGTATATTAAGAAATTAATTTCATAAAATGAAAGAAACCACTATGACAGTAGGCAGAAAATCTAGGTGGGCTCTCCTGTTATGCGAATATTATTTGCAGTTATGAAGGCACATATTTTACGTAACTACCCTTCAAAATATCAATTACTGAATTTTATAGCAATTAGTTTTATTGACGTTTACTTATACAAAAGCGAAATAAAAACAATCTATATTACTTTATAGTTTTACTGCATTCACGGTCGTTAATTCCA
The DNA here is from genome assembly GCA_026182355.1 of Hermatobates lingyangjiaoensis. Taxonomy (NCBI): domain Eukaryota; kingdom Metazoa; phylum Arthropoda; class Insecta; order Hemiptera; family Hermatobatidae; genus Hermatobates; species Hermatobates lingyangjiaoensis. The sequence goes on along the minus strand of JAPFBL010000014.1, from coordinate 1,459,343 downwards.
TCTCTTGTTTTGGTTATGAAATCTGATAATAGAGAAGCAAAAGTTAAACAGTTGTACCCAGGGCTATAACAGATTGTCTTAACAGAATAGAACAATATATTATTATAAAAATCCATCATACCTCGTGAATTGTTGTTATAGACTCCTGACCGGTTTCGCATGTTGTGAATCTTCAAGTGAAACTGATATAATCGAAATATCCTGGGTACAAATACATTTCAAACAAGTAGAGCTAATGTATGGTTAAATTCCATCAAATGGATATATTATTTAAACCAATTATTCAATTCAAAAGACGACTGGACTTATTTTAGGATTATCTAAATTGTAAAAGAATAATTCCAATAATAATATAATTTCTAATTTATAAATATAAGTAATGCTCATCCAATTAATAATGAAAATTTTCTCAATTTTTCTCTGAGATCACTGGTTTAATTCTTCCTGAAAAAATTTTTGGAAAATGTATGCAAATTATCCGTGAAATATTCACAGGTTGAAGTTAATAGTACGATTCTTTAATTTTCACGTTATTGAAAATTACAATTCCTTTTTTGGCTATATTATTATTTTAATAAGGTTGTAGGATGCAAGTTTATTTGAATAGCTATTAGAAGGAAGGAAAAAATACTGCGTGACAAAATACTTTGTATACGCTTTGATAACACCCAAAAGCTTTACAGTTCTTTTATTAACCAACGAGAGTTGTATGTCAAACTAGCAGACGTGTCCAATCTACTCAAAGCTTAAATATTAAGTTAGACATACATCAATTTACTGTCAAAGTTTCAATTTGTTATGTCTTATGGTGACTAAATTTACTTGTGACCAAATTTTGCAGAAAAACCGATAGACAGAAATTTTTCTAATGTGGGTTCGGTTTCTCTGTATGAAACGTAAAGCTAACTTGAAATTAGTCCGTTCTAAGTAATGTACAGACAAAACCTTTCGTTTATTTATATAGATTAAATGTTTTTGTTAAACACAGTGTCCTGTAGCGTGGTCACAGACGTTTTAGATTTATTACTAAGAACTCACAGATACCATTAAAAAAAAATGTCAAATTACTGGAGTTTTGCCATTTGCCTTTCCCTATAATGTAACACTGACCACATAGATCTCTGTATCTTGGTCGGCAAGACATAACAGAGACATGAGTTCGAATTCCTTAGCAGTTAGCTGTTTGTGGTTTCTAGATTTTTAAAGTTTGAGATTTATTTAATAAAATACACAGTAAATATGAATTATAATTTATTGCTTGAACAAAATAAAATATTTAATTCAGACAGTTAAATTATAAGCAGCAATACAATTTTACTTTTGAATTACAAATATGGAACTGAGGTTGGTTTCCCTGTGTTCCGGTTCTCTGTTTTATAAGTTAAAGCTTGTTGTAATTGGTTGCGGAGGACATGGGTGCGGTTGCAGGTACGAAGGTCTCCAATGCCATAGGCCTCTCGGCTCCCGGGTGGTCCCTCCAATACCACACTATACCATCCCCATAAATCCTCGCTGCAGACAGCTCTGCCCAACATCCCCGCCTCCAAGTCCAATTGGGGTCTGCCCCAATTACACACCACCCTACAATACCCACTGACTTCTTCCTTCTTCTTCAATCGCTGTCTCCTTTTCCTTAACTCATTTTTACCACCTTACCAGGTTTTTTTCTTTTCTATTAAGACTAGAGTTAGATTTACCTCACCGTGTTTCCGTGGTTTTGTTAACAGCATTGTTCACACACTCAGTCCTAAGAAAATATCCCTTCTGTCTATTTCTTTAATAACTTTAGATAACATTAATAACCATTTATTTATTGAAAAGCGTTTCTGAATTTTATAGATATATTTCTAAAAATCAGATATTTCTAAATGCACGAACATTTTTAAGGAAAAGAATATTCACCTGGCCCTTTGTCAGCCAAGTCTAATTAACATGATTGATAGAGGAGCGTGTTTTTCTTAAAGATGCTACTTTGGATCTTCTACAACCTAGAAACAGAAATATTAGCACAATTAAAATCTTCATAAACATTTCTATCCTAAGTTAGTATAAGCTAAGATAACATAAAATTATAAATACGTTGTTAAATATTAAACGTTATCAATGATTTGATGATTTTGAACGTTGAGCAGTATTAAATTACATTATATATTTGAATGTCTTTTAAATATTTAATAGTTTAATATATCATGGAATTAAAATACACTGGAAATGAGCAATAAATCTACATTTTTGATTGCATTAATTGTGGTAAATTAAATATACATAACCACAACGTGGGTTACCTTAAAGCATCATAGTAGTACCAAAGAGCATCCGCATTCATCTGCAATGTTTCTTGAAATCAGAGTCAAAGCCAGTTGTGGCCACAATATTATAGCTGTCATAATAACCGATATATATATATATATATATATATATATATATATATATCAATGATCAAACCACAATAAGAAATGGGAAAACAAGACTAAGATCTTTCAACCGTAACAAGCGGTCTTCGTCAGAGTCAAAAACCCAACTGAGTTGGGTTCTCAGTTGGGTTTTTGACTCTGGCGAAGACCGCTTGTTACGGTTGAAAGATCTTAGTCTTGTTTTCCCATTTCTTATTGTGGTATCATCATTGATTGTTATTTCATGTGTTTATGTGAAATCTTTATATATATATATATATAAATATATAGATTATGTGGGTTATTAGAACAATACATTTCCAATTAATTTAAACAATTTATGTAACTCCACAATTATTCACTTATTAAAAATTCTTATAGAAGAATAATAGTAAAATACTATATGGATTGTATAATTAAATATTATCGAAATAGATAAAAAAACCAGAGTAATAAATCAGTTTCATTAGTTAACTACTGTTGATAAAAAACTACTAAATCCCGCTAATGATTTAAATAGTATGAAAGAACTAAGTATGTTATGAATAGTGCATTTATTCATTAATCATTTACTGAGTAAATTATGTGTTAAAACCTTGTACTTATACCGATAAGAATTTGTTTTTAATATTAAACTACTAGTAAACTATTATCCGACTAACTAGTGGATTATTTGTGATAATATTTGTTCACAGGCACTTGTATTTCCTTGATTTATTACTAGTGTTAACATTAGATGTCATAATAAAAGGAAGAAGTTATGAGTGTCAAACTACTTTTCCAATATACCAAGGTGATTTCTTCATCTATCGAATCCCATTTAAATATGTCAAGACTCACGTTTGCTCACTGGACACATCACCTTGTGAAGTATTGTAATCAAGAAGTAATAATTAGAGAACATAGGAGTGTCGTAGATGTTACATAGAAGAGATTTAGCACTCACGAGTTCATTCGTAATGTCTTTATATGCCGTGATAGTAGTTTCATCAAATAGAGTAGCATTACTTTGTAGAGTATAGCCGTTTGATGTTTATTTTTGTTGAATTACTGTAACAGTGATGATGTGATGATCAAACTGAAACATAATTGACGCCCAGTCACTGGTTAATTAAAGCATCCCCCTTCTGCGAGTCCTGTCTTCGATTGTATAATAATTACATAAGTGTTCCTGCATCTGAGAGCCCAAGACTGTGCTCCCTTTATTTCGGCAAACACTATTAGGGAAATGAAATTCGCCCAGAGCTAGTCGGCATGCTTATTTGCCATGCATTATGCAACACTGCGCCGGCGCACTTTTGCCTATCACAAAGCTACCTTCCAACTTCCCACTTAGTTGAAGCCACTCTAATTGTACTGGAATTTCCCTACCTACGCCCCCGCCTTCTTAATTAATTGTCATTTACTAATTTCTTGCCAAAATACAGCACCCCTTATGAACACACCTCCCTTCTCAGTTCCCTTCCTTTTTCAGGCAATTAAGGGCCGGAGAAATATTCAATCCGGAGACTAATAAAGGTTGTAAGCAGGCGGCTCTCATTAAAAGTAAATTACCGAATAGAGGATTAGAGCCTTAATGAATGACTCTGATTGTGGTGTTTCTAATCATAATAACGAGACGCCCATTTTTGGAGTCTAATTAGATTCATAATCCTCGACTGTTATTTAACTTGGCTAAGACGTCGTCTCGAGACCCTGATTAATATCGTTTCAGCCCTTGTGTAGGGCCTCCAGCCTAACACTTCTCAGTCACCTATTCTTCATAGCTGTAATATTTTTCGTATCCTTTAAGGTATCTAACAAAATTTATTCAGTTATATAAGCAAACAATAAAAAAGTGAAGATCATGAACTAATTTCTTGTTTTACGTGTCATTGGTATATATCATTTACAAGTGTCAGTCATTATAATATACAGCCAGTTACATAAATATTGTCTTCAGTTGCGGTTCTATATTTTCCCCTACAAATATAAGAATATCAGGTAAATACGTCACTTCAAAACTGAAACGATTTTATATGCTGATAAATAATGTATCCTCTAATAAAATAAAATAGATGATGCAAATTGTATACTTCCCACAAAGAACAAATCTGAAAACCTAAACTAACACTGGAAAAATTTGCAAGTTCTCTTTGCAATGAAATATACTGCTGTAGTTCCTAGAACCAGCCGTGCATTCTGGACTGAAGACAAGTTATTAAAAGATTAAAGTTATTAATCTATTTTCACATAGCATGTAATGCATGTTTGGAATTATTATGTAACTAACAATTTCGACTCTTCGATGAATAAAACACACGAAGAGGTTTTTTGTTACTTGTAAACCTATAGACATATCACGAGACTAATAATTTCTTGAGAATAAGGAAACAAAGAGTTCCTGCAATGTACCCAATGTAGACTTAACTGGCTTTCTCAACCTTCATCAAACAACACGTTTTGGCTGAAAGCTCACAAAGTAGTTTTAAGAGCTATAGTATAGTAGATATACTATACTATATAATAGAGTATACTATAAGAGTATAGTAACTATAGATATATTACAAGACTTAAGCCACTTAAGTTTCACAAGATGGCTGATGAGATAGAAAAGACGATAGTAATGCTGATAAAGGAAGCAAGGATAAATTACTCTTAGGCAAACTCTATATTCGCGGCCATTACACAAAGTTTGAACACATCCATTTCAACATGTGTATATAAGCATACACATACTATGTATATAGTGAGCCATTTATCCGGGACTATTTTATTTGAAAATGATGACAAAATACCAGTATGTCAAGCTAAAAATCTATTTATATTAATTATATTTGTTATCATGTATTTTGTGTTTTCTTGTAATTTAAGAATTATTAAGAGGTCAAATCTTGTGGAAGTCTCTAGAGATAAGTATTATTGGAGTAGTTAATCTTCACTCTCATTAAAATATCGTTAACTAACTCTAATTGACTTATTATTAGTGCTCACTGATAATTAAGGTCTACAATATCCAGTAAACAGTTACCATCATGAGGTTTGTTCCTTCCTCTCTAATGAACATTTATTTAATTCCCAGATTTCTTTGTTATATCAAGGTTATTTGTATCCTGCATTGCTCACCTCTATCCCTTCATTTTCCATGACAAGAATTTTTTATATTTGAGCTATGGAAATGAAATTCCAGTTATGTATTTTAAGAATTTTTTGCTTATACCCATCTTAAAATAAGATTTATTAAATGATACGTGAGGTTTGTAAGTTTCTTTAGAGATGAGTTGAGTCAACACTCTAGGTTTTTACAATCTGTTAGTGGAGAGAAACAATATTCCAACAAGGATTAGATGGAAAGACGTTGAGATTTTCGCAATTAGAGAGAGATTTGGGAGGGTCCGAGGTGGTTTGAATATCTCACTAGCAACCCCCCCCCCCCCTCCTCAGACCCACATCGCTGAGAAGGGTACATGGATAATGAGGAGTTTCGCTAAATTGGTGTCCAGACAATATCTGGCCTTTCAATATAGAGGAATTCCGAAAGCGATCATCGTCTTCTCCCCTCCCTGGGTAACTCAATATTAGGCTTCGAGATGTATCCCGGTTTATTGATGCGTTTGTATCACCCCCCCGAACCAAGCTAAATTGGCTTACAACAGAAAACTAGGGATGTCCAGTTGAGTGAAGCCTGCTTCTCATAGCTGCATTACTAATATGTAAACAAACTTAGTCTTGAGAGGACGCGACCTAAACGAATCTCACGCAGGCTAAGCGTAACTCGATTTGTGCCCTCTCACCCTACTCTCTTCTGCAAAGTAACTTGCCTTTCAACAAGAAACCAACCAACGACTATTTGTTCCATGAAAATAAAAAAAATCCAATGCACGTGGTCAGTTCTAAAATATTTGTTTAAAGCAAACGAGGTTAATATACATTATTATTGATCAGTTGGGTTTTTGACTCTGACGAAGACCGCTTGTTACGGTTGAAAGATCTTAGTCTTGTTTTCCCATTTCTTATTGTGGTTTGATCATTGATGTTAGATATTATATAACATTAACATATATATTAACATAAGACCTGTCTTATACATTATTAAAATTCGATTAAATATATAACTGTATTTCTACATTATGCTATTCAAATTACAATAAGCATTTTAGTATTATTTGATATTGATACCAAAGATTCTAGGTTTGTAACATACCTTAAATCTTGATATATGTAGGACAGCTCCAAAAATTTAATTTACAAACTTACTGGAGAATTTCTAAACTTGTGTTGGCAGTTTCCAGTCAAATCATAGTTTAACTCTATCGAGAACAAGTTATTTTGATAGAAACCTCTTAGTTTTGTTTTTTTATATCTTAGTATTGTTTACACATTGATGTCTATTCAACATGTACATATTTGATTAAAGATTTGACATTTTGTAGACAATAAAAAATACTGTTACAAGCGGTCTTCGTCAGAGTCAAATCTCAACTGAGATTTTGACTCTGATTCCGTTTAGACTTCACTCTGACGAAGACTGCCTCTAATGGTTCAAAGATATTGAACTTTTTTCTTATTTGTAATTGTGTTTTTGACATTGATTGTTGATTCAGGTGTTTATTGTGAAATGTTTATACATAAGTATATATAACATGATTTGTTTTCTTGACCCAATATTACCCAATATTGGGTAATAATATATGATATAGGTTTTTTAACAAATGTTAAAATGTTTGAAACTACTTATCTCGCCGACGTTTTGACAGACATTTATCTCACCATCAGGGCTATAAAACTTTTTTTTGCAATTATCACAATTACTTCTTCAATTTTGAATATTCTTTACATTTTTAACATTAAGGGTAATAGGGAAGTAGTGATTGATAAATCTAGTAATACAACTAAGGATATTTTTTTATTGCTTTTACATTATTTAAGAAATATAGAGATCAATATTTGCTTACCTAAGAAAAAAAAGAACATAGCAGTAATGAAACTTCCAACAAACATAGACAGTAGCCCGGATGTATAAACCATGTAATGCATTTAAATAATGAATGTTAAAAAAAGAAAAGATTTTTGAGGTAAGCAAATATTGATCTCCATACTTCATAAATAATGTAAACGCAATAAAAAACATAAAAATATGCATATATCAATGTTAAAATCCATAGTCATAATACTACATTTATCAATCACTACCTCTCTATTACCTGTATATAAAAATTTAGAATATAAACAATATCCAATATTGTACTAGTTATAGTGATAATGGTAAAAAAAAGTGTTGTAGTCCTGAAGATGACATAAATATATATCGAAACTTTGGCGAGAAAAGTAGTTTCAATGATAAGACCTCCTCAACCGTCAACAACAAGTAAATTATATATATATATATATATATATATATATATATATATATATATATAATATTAAAGTTATATATATAACTCTAATATATATTAATATATAATATCTAATATATATAATATACTAATATACTAATATATATATATATCTATATATATATATATTTATATATATAATATATATATATACATATTAGAGGCTAAAATTAGAGTAAGAACTATAATACATTTACCAAAGCAATCTACAAATCACATAGATTGTTTTGGTAAATGTATTATAGCTCTTACTCTAATTTTAGCCCTGAAGATGATGTAAAAATACTGTACAAAATACTGTACAAAACTCAGTTGGGTTTTTGACTCTGACGAAGACCGCTTGTTACGGTTGAAAGATCTTAGTCTTGTTTTCCCATTTCTTATTGTGGTTTGATCATTGATTGTTATTTCACGTGTTTATGTGAAATCTTTATATATATACATATAATTAAAAACATTTTTTTACTTTCAAGTAATAGAATTTGGAACATATCAAGTTTTTTAAAATTTTTTTAATTGCATGGCGTTTAAAAGGTCCCTGTTGTCATTGATTTGTAAAGGTATTGCATCTTTTTTTTTCTTTTTTCAATGGTCGTGTAACAAGAAACTCCTGAGTAGGAGACACCATTGGTTACTGACTAATGGACAAGTGGTGACAAGATGTCGTCCGCGTGCCTAAGAGCCGTCGCTTTGGGCGGCGTCCTCCAGGTCTGTCAAAGTGAGTTATGTCGGCGCATAGGAGGGCCTCTCCGACGGCCCTCGGGTGGTCCTCAGACTCCCGCTGGGAAGGGCCAACACGTGACCTGCTTTCTGCAAGCCGCCCTTCCGGTCCTCAGAAACCCCATCGCGACATTCAAATCCTGTCAGCACACCACAATTGCCGCCCTTCACTGCCACTTTTGAAGGCATACCTCTGCTTGTAGATCTAAAATGAAGCTTATCAATTCTCCCCATGTTCACATGAAAATCTTCATTGTCACTTGTGCATTCACACTAATAATGAATTGATTGTCAACTTGTTGTAGAAAGCGAAACAATCTTAGCATTCCTCATTGTTTGAAGTCATTGTCACGTGCCAAAAGAATGTAATGAATGTAGTGCATTAAAATTAGTTAATTAAAATAAGTAAAACTAATTTTTAATAAATTGCCTTTTCCTTAAGAATTCGGAACAAGTTTCGGTGAAACGTCGGCTTGAAATAAGATGTAATTAATTTCTACCTAATCCTCGATAACTAAATTAGTATTAAGAACAATCAATGGTCAAGAAACTATTATCAATAACTGGTTAGCCACATACAGTCAGTTTTTCTGGAAATCTCTTTATTTAAATATGATTGGATACAGATATCTACTGTGGAAAAGTTGCACAAATAATAATACCATTTGAAATGAGTGCATAGCAAATATATAAAATCAAAGAAACACCTATTAATTACATAATTACTTAGTTTAACAGAAATAGTGGATAAATATTTTAAAAGGTTTTATTCTTATAACTTTTTTCATTTTTTATGAAACAATTAAATCCGTCATTTATAATTTGGTATCATCAAATTAACGAACTTATTATCAAATTGTAATTAATTCCATAATGTGTTCATTATTTATATTGAATTTACTCTTTGTTAACCGAACATAGATTGCTAATTTCAGTTTAATCATTGTTAGTTTTTGATTAAATTAATACATTAACAAATTACTTTTTAGTTTTTAAGATAGTAAATTAACGAACTTTGGTGTATCTTTGGATAATATTGTAGGGGTACAAGATAAATGTAAACCAGTTGCAGGAATACGAGTATGTAAAGTTCACAGTAAACTTTGTGATGCGATTAGTGCATTTATCCTTTCATGAAATTATTACAAACGGGCAGATAGAAATGCATTATAAACCCGTGGCAGAGTGCGTTGTGAGTAATACTGTTTTTGGGCTTGTTGAATTAAAATGTAACTGAATTAAGTCACTTGCGGAGGCTACATTTGCTGCCGTACAGGATGCTTCAATTGTTGCCTCATCAGATTACATATCACATATCACTTTCATTTCGTTTAACTTTCATTCGTTTAGTATCAGTAATATTATTGTTTTACTATAAGTAAAGTACAGTGAAAATGAAACAATTCGATCTCGAGATTTTGACGGAATTACATTCCTTATGAAATTCCTTATGCTGTTTTGAGGTCTCAAAAGTCAAAACATTAAATTAATAATTAATAATTAAATTAAATTACATAAATGGTAGCTGTTTTATACCTTTTATAAATACCTTTTTATACTTTTAAATATTTACTTTTATATCGCTCTAACTGTATTTCACATGTGCCCATAACGGTTCTCCTATTTTCACTCCTTTCTACTGATGAAACTTTTGATGTAATAATTACTAATTACTTAATTAATAAATTAGTCTTGGAAAATCCTGAAAATCTAATATATAAATCTCTAATATGTACAATTCATAATAAGAAAACAATGATAAACCGAGTTGTGTATTTCAGTTACACGATCTATGTTTCTATAACTGTTTTCGTACCTGACTAAATAAAAAACTTTTTTATAGTCTGAAGTTAATTTTATTTTGTTGTCAGTTCCGAAGGTTATTGAATTGGAGAAGACACTATTTGGTTTGACACGCAGGCTCCATTTCCCCTCTCCATGCCCCACTCGGCCTGCTCCTAGTGTAATGCTTATTCCATTAAAATAGCACAATTTCATTATTTTATTGTTGGTTATAATAATAAAGGATGTAAATTCGGGGAAAGTTGAGCTCCTGGCTTGCATGGGCACATTTCGAGTGGGATTAATTTAATGCAATACCTTCCTTGAGTAGTATTTTATGACATTAATTTCATCATAAAGTGAACACATATGCTTCCAAAATTAAGCTGCGTCACATGTGTATTTCAATACCGACTTTGAAGTGTTCATTTCAATCTGCTGACTGTTGAAAGCAACAAAGACAGGGCAGTGTGACAGAATTATCAACACTCGTAGGCTGCAGTAAACCTCGCATTCCAGCAAGGGTAGTTTTAGTATCCCTACATATGTCACCCTCCGCAAACGTCTTAATTTAGCTGCATTTCAATTTGGGAGATCCAAACAACATACAATTTGCAATAGACTCTGCAATGGGTTCACGTTTACTTTAGTTTTGTAATATATCGATGAGAGTACCACATTTAAAAACCTAATGTAAACTTCTGAGTTAAGTACCAAGTGTAATCAATTAACCTGGTACAACATTTACAAATTTATCAAAAATGTTAAATTCTAATTCCAATACTGGTTAATTTAGAATCATAAAGCTAAAAGTATTGATTTATCTAAAATAAACAACATACTTCGTCATGAAAAACCATTTTCAAGGCATATGAAAACAATGAAAATGTAATAATTTTATTTATAATTGAAGGTTAAATGAAATAAAATGATAGAACTAGATTCGTTAATTTAATAGTGAAATATAAAGAAAATTTTGTATGTTTTGATCAAAGAAGAAACATTTGAATTCAGCGAAATTTATATAACAAATTAAAATTTTTGTTTTAGAATTTTTAACAGTATATTTTATTCTAAATTATGTTAACGGTTATGAAGCTCTTAGTAGGTAATTACCTTAATAATTTAGTAATTTCAATTGATTTGTATAATTTAATATTGCTCTAATTGTAAATAATATTTTATTTCTAATAAATATGGAGAATTTAATGAAATTATCATATTTACATTGGCAAGTGTTGAGGTACAAAATTATTGTCGTATATAACGACATGTGGCCACTTATAATATTTGAAATTGCAAGAATTTAGAGTCCAATCCTCACAATGAGGTTTTTATTAAATAATCAACATTTTAATTTGAAACCAGATTCAATACTTTTAAAACCAATAATTTCTTTTCTCATAAACCCATAAGACAGTAAATCTGCAATGGACATATTTAAAACCTTAAAATCTAAAAACACATTTATTCTTTGTATTGGAAGTTCCTTTTTAGTAAGTGTTCTTTTTTTTAAATATTCATTTTTTAGTTCTGAAGATGGCCAGTTAGGTTGAAAGCTAAATTTAGATTTACAAATATTTTCTTTTAGACTTTAAAGTGTTAAATTTGTCCCTGGGTAATTTACTCAATCAGTTAACAGTGTATAGGAAAAAAGAACAGTTTCTTAAAAGGATCGTCAATGCAGAAGCCATTGTGGTTTTCAATATTATTTTTACAAGCAGAAATACCCGGCGTTGCCCGGGTCTAGAAGTTTTAAGTATAAAATTTGAAATGATCGGGCAAAAAATCATTATATAACTTTGAGCTCAATTTTTATTTCCAACATTTCATATTTTATGCATTAAGGCCGTAGACGTCATATTTCTTGAGAAAAAATGCAAAAACTAAAAATTGGCAAATTTTTGAGGTTTTTGGGCCCTAGGGGGCCGGGGTTAGGCTGCCCCCCAGAGTTTAATAGCCTAAAACCACCCCAAGACCTATAGTAAGTGCCTTGCAAAAGAATTTTTGAAAAAGGTTCATTGTAGGCCGAATGCATAAGGTACAAACATACACACATACATACAGAGCCACGAAGAGAATTTATATATAGATAGAGCTCGATTTTTATTTCCAACATTTCATATTTTATGCATTAAGGCCGCAGACGCCATATTTCTTGAGAAAAAATGCAAAAACTAAAAATTGGCAAATTTTTGAGGTTTTTGGGCCTTAGGGGGCCTGGGTTAGGCTGCCCCCCAGAGTTTAATAGCCTAAAACCTCCCCAAGACCTATAGAAAGTGCCTTGGAAAAGAATTTTTGAAAAAGGTCCATTGTAGGCCGAATGCATAAGGTACAAACATACATACATACATACAGAGCCACGAAGAAAATTTATATATAGATTCTGAAACTTGTTAAAAAAATGAAGGTCAAATCTACAATTTGTGAATGAAATTTGTTTGAAAGATAATGTGACACTTGGGACAAAAAAATTGATTTTTGAAAATTGTAATGTGAAACTTGTGACAAAATGTTTAATAGTTGAAATTGTTATGTGAAACTTGTGGTAAAAAAATAATTGTTTGGAATTTATAATTTGAACTTTTAAAAAAAATTTAAGAAACTATTGATAATAGCTAAAGCTTTGTTAAAGTTAATAAGAAACCCATATAAAAATACAATAATTGTCTTTAATATCAATCTGAAAACAATAATAAAATTTCTGGTACCTGTTTGTTTCCAATTGAACAAAGTGTGTGGAAATATTATCATAAAGATTAACCTACCTGCGGCCGCCATTACCAATTAAAGTCAAAATGTAAACAAACAGGTTATACAGCAAACCTTATCTATTATAATATTTTTGGGATATTACCTGAACCACAACTCTGATTTTCGATTTTTATTTCCAACATTTCATATTTTATGCATTAAGGCCGTAGACGCCATATTTCTTGACAAAAAATGCAAAAACTCAAAATCGGCAAATTTTTGAGGTTTTTGGGCCTTAGGGGGACGGGGTTAGGATGCTCCAAAGAGTTTAATAGCCTAAAACCACCCCAAGACCTATAGAAAGTGCCTTGCAAAAGAATATTTGAAAAAGGTCCATTGTAGGCCGAATCCATAAGGTACAAACATACATACATACATACATACATACAGAGCCACGAAGAGAATTTATATATAGATACTTATATAAAGTATTGTTAAAGAAATAAATTCAGTAGACTTCAAAGGTGTAATCCGTCAAAAAATCCATATCATCGGTTATCACATTATAATTGCATAAAAGTAATTATATATTCGATTACGTCTACATTTAAATTTACACAAGGGTCATTAAGTTATAAATAATTTTCTTTTCATACTTTTTATATAATTTATAAAAGATTTGGTAAGACAGAACATACTGCTTTTTATCATATTTAGTTTCTAATGTGCTGATTTCATTGTTTAGACATATATATGATTACTGTAAAACTTTAGTATCTCTATTTGTATCCCTATTATTATTAATAGGTAATTGAGTCGAAACGCATTTCTAACGCACTGCAGTCATCATTGTCTTTATATGCTTTCCGTACTTGGTTTTTGTTTGTTATTCTATAAGGAGAGATAGTTTATTTTTTAAACATAGTGATAGGATTGCCCCTTGATTTAAATTAATAAATCACATATGTGTTTCGTGTTTTGAACATTTCTTTATTTCCTGGTTGTAATTGCAATTTAATAAATTAAGTAGTTTAAAAACACTTACAGTTAACCAATAATCTAAGTATCTTAGCATCAATAAAGAAAAGATAGGCTTTTGTTTTCTCACCATGTGACAGTGTATCAAGTATGGTAGTCAGTTTTTCCTCGTATATACATTTTTTATCCATTTTGATTCAGTGTAATAAGTTGTGTATTGAAATATCCACATTTTGAGGAAATTGCATCATAAAGTTGTTGTAAGATAGACTCACACAGCGAGGGCTTCGGGTGGCGTGAAATGGGATTTCTATCTCCCGCTCCGATATGACTTACTGATATCATTTTCTATATTACTGTTGTCCTTGAGACCCAGACTTTCCATTGCCTCAATTTCTGTTATTTTCAACTTATTATATATATATATATATATATAAATTTTTGTTATCAAGAAATTAGTTCTTCAGGTTCAAATTGAACTCCCACTGCCAACGTTTTAGTTTTTATTTAAAACCATTTTTATTGGCAGAAGTATAAGATTTTGAAACAGAAAAATTAAGTATTACATTAGAGATTATTTTGCAAAGAGAGAACACTTTGTGGATTTCAGCAACAATTGTCTAGTTTGAATGAACAAAGGACACGTGAACAATGAACAAGTGTTATATGTTCATTCATACTAGACAGTTATTGCTGAAAACCACAAAGTGTTTTCTTTTTAAAATACTCTATAATGTAATACTTCGTTTTTAAGTTTCAAAATTGTATACTTCTAACTATGAATAAGGTTTTAAATAAAAACAAAACGTTGGCAATGAAAGTTTAATTTAAACTTGAAGAACTGACCGAGTCCTAATCAAAAATTATTATTTTGTTTCTACTTCACAGCCGATACATTCAAATCAAAATAAAATTTACCACGCTCGGTCAGTTCTTCAGAAGAACTGATTTAAATTTGAAAATTGGATGAACAGATGTTATAAAAAAAAGTTCAAACATCTAATACAGTTCTGAAGTTGCTTCTACAATAGACGTTAACATATCCTCATTTAAATAATAATTTAATATTTTTGATAATGCCGGTACTTGGTACAGTAGTGTTGAGTGCAGACCACTCCTTTATTTTTGTTAGGATATACCAGTAGGATATTTACTTTCAATGTGAGGAAACGAATTGAGAGGAAGGCTGGAGTAGGTGTTGTGCTAGTTGGTAGGTTTACACTTAATGTCAGACATGTACGAGTGAATTCTTTGATTGACGCACAATGTTGTATTTTAAGTTGAGGGCGAAGCAGAAGAGAGATTTCCGTTGGTGAATAGAGAGGAAATGAGGCATGTCTACTTATGCCAGTCAATTTCCTGGGCCGGCGGAGATTGGCGACGGAGGGTTCTATATTTTGAAAAGGCACTCGAGCCGGCCGGGAGGTTATTGTGACAAGACGGCAGATAAGGCCGGCCAGAGATAGAGTGACTTACTGGGGCTTTGCCAGAATCAGCCAATTCTTACCATATCATATCTCCCTTCGGGATGAACCCGGCCTTTCACTTCACCTCCCCTGATTTAAGTCAATATTCCTCCCTTACTTTTCGTTGAGCTCTCGCTGCCCCCCCCCCCCCCTCTTTATCACTCTACATCTTGTGCACAACTTGCCATGGCTTCTCAACTTTCTTATCAACTATATTTTTGTTTTTCAAATCCAAAAAAAAACTTCCCATTCACTCTCTTTTTTCTGTGCTATTCTCTGAAGGTCATATTGCGATAAGTATAAAACTTGAATCTCAGTCAGAACAAGAACTTGAATATCAATCATAAGACATAGAAGAAATGAAATAATCTACAGTAAAAAATATCTGATTAAATTTACTTATCATAAATGATATCATTTGCTTATTGCATTTCATTCCGATTCAACCAATACACATAGATTACTTTGAGTAAAGATATGACAATTCTTATGTGCTTTTCCAAATGTTTTTTAAGAAAAAACTTATCCCATTGTCCCTTTCAAAACTATTTTTACATAATATTATAGGTAGGTATGAAATGCTGATATCCTAGAATTTTAAAATCTCCTGATTATGTAGTTATGGATATTTATGTTATACAATCTCAACAATAACTTAAAAAAATATTAGAAAACAAAGTAAAATTAATCATACGTGCAAAACTACGATGGTATTAACATGACCGGAACGAGCAGATCATATTTGTACCGATTTAGACATATCGACTTGCCTTATTGTCCCTGCATAGAAGAGAAGCAGACCTTTAACACGTAATATTAAACTGCTCATATTTAGATAATCTAAGACAACAGGTGATAAGAAATATTATCCTGCAAGGTGGAACGTGGCCGGATAAGAATGAAAACATAATCACTGAGTAGACCAAAGACTTCTTTAGACTTATAAATAACATACAAATTAATGAATTATAATTAGCCTTTGTAAATTATATTGTATATATATTTTATTTTTATATATTTTTTCATTATTTTATTGTATTTTTTCATTATATATATTTTACTATTTCAATATTTTATATTATATTAAGATTTCACATAAACACGTGAAATAACAATCAATGAATACCACTCTAAAATAATACTATAAAATACCACTTGTAAAATACCGCTCTTCCCTCCCACTCTTCTCAACTCCTCACCAGATGTTTTCTGCATCTAGTGTTCAGTTGGGTTTTTGACTTTGACGAAGACCGCTTGTTACGGTTGAAAGATCTTAGTCTTGTTTTCCCATTTCTTATTGTGGTTTGATCATTGATATATGTAGGTATGTATTATATTATATTTTAATGTATTGCAGATGTATATAAAGCTAAGTGTAAATCTGTAATTAAAAAGGGAACAGGTTACAAAAACAAACTCCTTCATGGTAGGGTTATTATTTGTAGGAAAAGGTAACATAAAAAAAATCTCAAAAATAACTAATTATCTATATAAAAATTCAACTACAACTGTCTCAAATTTACACAAATCTCATTCTTTGTGTATGTGCAATATTCAACTCTTCCTATGAATAACCCTCATGATGAAGCATTTTTATCATTTATATAATTAATCCAATGACTGTTGGAGGCTGTTGCTAGTCCAAAGATATTACCAATTTAAAATTCTAATTGTAGTTAATATGAAATTTTTATATAGTCTTTTTTTAAAATCCTCGCTTATACCAAAATACTATAGTTCAAAACGAACTCAGAACAGATCAATACAGTTGGTTATCCAGAGGACTTCAGAAAAGAAAATTAGGTCAGAGAAAAGTTTTCAGAGTAACTTAACAAAAACATTCATGAAGTGTTTTGTTTTACTCTTCACTCGTGATATAAAGCATTGTTTGTTCTCCTACATGAAAAGCCATTGTTCAAAGGTAAATAATCTATCTATTAGACTACAACTGACCCCAATTACCATGTAAAATAATGTCAATTATCATGTTTACGTAAAGTCGATAATTGATACAGCAGCGATTGTTCGTTAACTCATTCCTAGAATAGACTTCATTTTTCACTTTTAGATGAAATTGAAGCTCTGTCTTCCCTATGTCTGAAGTCTTCCAACCTTCGAGACGATCGAGCAAATGGATTCAAGGAACTCATGTAGAAACGACTTTCCGACAACCTGTGTGGAAATTGAAGTCACGACAGCCACTGATAAAATCACACTACTCACTACTAACCACAGGGTCGTGAAGGTAATCAGATCATAATTGAGGTTTTTGTTTTTTTCAATTTTAAACAGAAATTAACCTTTCTTCAAGGAAACAAGCTTTATAGAGATGTCAGAGTAAGTTAGCGGGATATATGAAGTGTAAATCACTAAGATACTATCTTCACTTTTGTCTATATATTAGTAAATCATAAGTATGTATTGTATAGAACTGTAGGTAACAGTGAGGCTATATATATTATATATTTATATATATATAAACGGGTATTATATATATACGGGTTTTTGACTCTGACGAGGACCGCTTGTTACGGTTTGAAGGATCTTAAGTCTTTTTCACTTTTTCTATTGTGGTTTGATCATTGATTGTTGTTCCACGTGTTTATGTGAAATCTTTTATATATATATATATTTATATATATATATATCAATGATCAAACCACGATAAGAAATGGGAAAAATGACTAAGATCTTATTGTGGTTGGATCATTGATTGTTATTTCACGTGTTTATGTGAAATCTTTATATATATATATATATATTGTAAATGACACCAAACTTAGCTGATATCTGTTTCTTACCAAGTTTCCCTATTTTTAGAAGACTGTTTTCACTTTATCAAATATAATAAACCATAAATTCACTCAAGAAGTTATTCACGTCCTGATGATGAATGTTGATCATTCGAAACATGTCGACTATATTAGGATAAGAAACTTTTTAAGAAACAGGTATCAGCCAATGTGGTATCATTTTCAATAATGTGTGTGTCAATGAAGGACTGCTTCAAAATTTACAAATATATTACAGTATATATATATATATATACTTTATCTTTGTGATATTGTCAAAATACATACACATGTCATGTTTCCTATGGTATCTTTCAAGAACAGAGTGATCAGAAATTTTTTTTTTGAGGCTAGGTCCCGAAAACAGCTTTGAACAGGTAAACTGAAGGTTATAATATTACATTCTATTAATAACATATGCCAAAAAAATCCAGGACACTATGCCTGTTAGCATAAATTTTAAATCATTTCTAGGGCAGTAATATAATAGGGAGACTGCATCTGCTGTAATATTATCCCCACTTTCAATAATAATTCTTTATTCTTCTGAATACTTCTTTTAAGATATATAACTCAGTTCAATAAACATATTTGAATATTGATGAAAATAATTCTGCCTCTCTCCCTGCTTCTCATAGCGAGATAATTCATGATTTAAAAGCACCTACATTTTTCCCTCAGTAATAGTTACTACAAGATATAGTGTCTGATACGTTTCATTCAAAATTTCTCATACATAAATAGAATATGCACGAATATGAATTTTAATGGGATGTTCTCCCTCGAGAGCACACTTAGGGTGCATTTAGAGATTAAGAACAACCTTGGTATCTGCATCAGAAATGTTTAACAATTTGTCTGATGCACTTGTTTGAAGTACGACTAAAGTGGAATGTTTATTATGTTTTTAGAGGGAGTTCTGCATCTTCTACATAACTCTCTTAGGTATTTAGAGATGTATTCTATGCAAGAATTAATTTATTTTTGTTATTCATTTATTTTTTTTTTCCTGAAAAATTTTAATTTTCAATGAGGTAAATAAAAACAGTGTGTCATCTCATAACAGATTTTTCTCATATAGATTAAAGTAGAACTTTAAATGCTACGAAGTAATGCGATTATATTTTCCGATCATCTCTGTTAGCTTCACCTGGTATTCTCTCAGTAATAACAGTCGCCGGGACCAGGTGTGTTTGGTTTGAGGTGTTGGGTGTCAGAACTGAATTATTGAACCGGAGTTAGGAAGGGTCGGCGGTACTTGATCCAAACCAATAAAACACAGTTGTTTGCTATTAAAACACTCCTCTCATACCAGAGCCTATGTTTTATGCATTTGTCTGTCAGATACAATGAAAAGAACAACTGCATGAAAAAAAAAACGGACCGATAACAAATTTTATTTATATGCAAAGGGGATGAAAATTGGGGGATATGAAAAGGGAAGGAAGAAATCGTTCGGAGCTGGTCGAAATTTTCTACCACTCGGTAGCGGATTTTGTAACTAGATTAGCTTTCTTCCACCCCCTATCCGAACCACCCCTAATCACGGCGTCATCTCTTTCCGGGTTGAGTTGATTCATAAATTGCGATATTAGATAAAACTAACTTGAATACAAAATGCAAAATAAGATGCATTTTTTTTATTAAAACATCTATAATGTTACCTTCTCATTAATTAATTTTTACTGAATATTGTAGCAATAAACTATATAATATATATATTTTTAAATGTTAAACAAAGACAAACATGTCTTAACTGCTAGTTTTTCAATTTAAAATTAAAGTTTACTTATTCGGTCAACAGGCGTTTGTATATTGTGAGATGATTCTCAACTAGCACCTCTAGGCAAAGGTCACTTGAGAATGAGAGTGAAATACGGTGAATGAACGTCTGATAAGTACCCGCAGACCTGTTTTGATTTGTAACCATGTTTATCAATCTTTTCAGCCATTCCATGAGTAAAGCAGAACTGATCGATGATTTTTTTTCACCTGAGACCCTTTAGCCACATCTGGAATCCCACAACAACCCTCTTATACGAGAGTTGAGTCGAGCCTCAGATGCACCAAGGTGGACCACGTGGGTCCTACGATACCACAAAGTTAACAGCAGACCTTTGCAGGTATGTTGTGTCCCTACCATTAATTTGGCAAACTACTCATACAATCATAATTATTTTACGAAGAAAATAATGCTTAGCCATATTCCATTATTTCAGTATTACTTCCTCCAGAACATGTTTTGCAAACTAAATGCTTAGTTCATAACTTTTAATAATATAAACATATATATCTCTTGGTAACACGTATGAAATAAAATAATAAGTATGTACGAAAGTAATGTGTGAAAATGACCAGGACATGATGGTAACGAAGAAATAATTATGATGAAGCAAGTTGAACAATATTGAATTCCGGAGAACTCTAATGTATATTCAGGTCACCATTACTTAAATGAACGAAACATATGATAGACTTCTCTCTTTTCATCAGATTGAAGAGCTTCAATAACCAATTCAATAAAATTTGTGACAAGAATTAGATTCTTCACTGTATTACTCTTTTATTCTTGATCTTTAGTTGTTTCTATCATGTTGCTACACGAGAGATTAACAATGAATTGTTAATTCTTAAGAAGTAATTTGTTTTTGTCAATCAGTATTATTCATTTTTGTAAGCTGTAAATTACACGCACATTTAGGTTGTAATATAAAATCTAAACTTTGTTAAAGTGTTTAGAGTATTATTCTTAAAATTGCTAAATGGATCATTGAATTATAATAGTATTTGTAACAGCTTTTTAGTATTAACATATATTATTTATCCTTAAAATAAAGTTTCCCAAATTTAACAGTGCTAATAAAACAAGTTCTATTCATTAAAAATTACGAATTTAATATATAATATAAAATGCCATTATAAAGTTCACTAAAAGAATAATTATTTAAATACATGTTTCGCTTTGATATTTGGCTTAGGTATTCAATTTATATTACTTTACACAAGAGAAATATATCATATATCACAACAGAAATGGCTTCCTGTAAGCTTTTTTTTTAATAGTAGGTTTGGTTGTTGGTTTTACATGCATAAGCATCATACGGATACGTCTATATCTTAGCCTGGTCTCATGAATAATTCATTTGAAATTCAGAACAACGCTATTAAAAGAGTTAGAGAGGCCAGGAATAAGGCGAAAGCATAACTCATTCGTGATGTAGGACCAGTCGATTATTCATTTAGAATTTATATGGTACGGAAGACAAGAAGCTTACAGCCATTCAACAGTGTCCCAGTGTTTTTAAGAAGGGCCTGGAGAGTAATGCTAAAGGGTTCCGATTGGTGCTATTTATAAGTAAGTAGTGTATGTCGGGGCCGGAGTGATATATCTTTTTTATTCCGCACCGGAGATATTAGTAAGGGTGGAGTCTGAGACCAACCCTCCTACCAGCGTAGTTAATCATTTCGAGAATCATGTTTTTATCGGGAAAAGAATAAATAGGGGCGAAGATTCGTTGGGTTAACAAAACTTGTTCATAAATCTCAGCTGCTTTTTAACAACTTCTCCCTTCGCATTTCTTTAAATTTCAGGCCTTTTCTTTTTATACAGTGCAACGTTATCATGCTCCACTTGTCCACTAGTTCAATACTAATTTGGAAAGGGTTAGTATTTGTTTATGACAAATGCTTACTTCCTATACACAACAAAAAGAGAAACTGTGATGAGGCTGTGACACTGGTGCATTGTGCCCGACTGACCTACAAACGTCATTAAGTGATGTCTAAAAGAAGGAGCAGATTTCACGCACACTTTCTGGACTGAATCAGTAAGCCAACAATCATTATCAGAGTGAAGCATGTATGAAGGATGAAAACTTATATATTCTCCCTTCTGAACTTTCCTGTACTAACTGCTAACTCGTAAATCTATGGAGTATGATAATTCCAAAATATGAAATATATTTAATTAAAAATCATATAATTGTATAAGAATCCTTTTGCTAGCATTTTTTCTAATGAGCTATACTTCTTCATGTTTTCTAAAAAGAAAACTTACAACTTAATTACATTTTGAACAGTTCTGTCTGCAAGTACTGTTACATTGTGCATACCTTAATACATAATATATTAAGCAATAACCCCAGTACGTGCTTTTGTGGACCTAATTATTTAATCTGAAGAAGTTTTCTGTGCATCCACATGGTTCATTTACATCTTACCACAATTCCTGAGAGCCTCGTCAAGTCTTAAACAAAGTGTTACACTGTGATAGGAAGCATGCATACGTATGTTCAGAATATGATGAATAGCTACAAATAACCATGTACATTCAAAACATTAAAAATAAATGTTAAATATATCAGGCTCAGAATTAAGTATTATTGCTTAAAATATTAGGGAATACTTAATGTTTTAACGCATACAGTATAGATATTACCACATTAATGTAACACAGTAATGTACAAATAAGTATTTCTTACATTAAAAATAAGAACTTAAATTTTTTTTTGGAATATTTACTTATACGTAAATTTGTGACCAAAATAAGAACATTTAGCTTGTGAGCAACACAATACTGAACCATATGCCTGTGATTTGCTATGCTTTCATAAGTTTTATGATATATAAAAACACATTATCTTATAAAAATGAGTAAATATTTTGTAAACAAACAATTAAAAACAATTTAAATAATGAATTTTTTTATATATTTAATTTATTTTTATATATAAAATATATTATTAGAATTATTTATTAATTCATAATGATCCTTACTTTTCATTTTCAATTAAGTATTAATAATATCGCTTAAATAGAATTCTAGTCGAATAAATGTCATTTGCTGCATTCATTTGCTCCCATAATTAGCTTAATAATTAAGTATTTTTCTTTATAGTTCCAATGCCCTCAGTTTGTATCTCTTTATTACATTCATCATTTATCCTTTCATTTATCTTTTACATAAAATATTATAATGAGAATAATAAAAATAATAAAAGTAATAAAAAAATATCCTTTTAATTTAAAAAAAAATCTGGAGTGGCCTACACTCAACTTTACTATAAGTAACTTAATATCAAATTTCTTGAGTATATAACACATAACGTTTCATTTAAGCATAACGTAAACATCTAAATGGGATATGATTATTAGTCTTTCATTCCTGAGGTAGTACAGGTAGTGATTGAAGGATATATAAATATATAAGCATTTTTTTGTACATCACACAGCTGATGCAAATAATTTCATTATATGAAATTATGCTGTATAACTACAGCAGTAATAACATTTTTGAAAAACCAAAGTGAACATTTCTTGATACCAAATATTCCCCTACAAGAGAACATAGCTTTTGTTCAAATAGCCAGTGGATTTCTTACATCGTTTACTTGACATCTTTCTACATTGTTTATTAAAGTAAAATTTTCAAATTTAAAACAGGAAAATACCCTTATTATCTCTGAAAAACATCATAAAACATCGAAGAAAAAATGTTGTTTTAAGGGGATTTATAATTAAAGATGTACGATAATTACATTTATTAATCTCTAAACGAAAGATTTCAATTTTGAATTATCATTTACATTGTTGGTTTTTTATAGAATTATTTTACTGGCAATTTTATGGCTTCTTAGTATTTAATAAGATCATTTTCCTTCCCCTTTGTCAAATAACATGTATACAATTTTTTCTGAGTGAGTGTTATCCTTTTCCTGCCTCCTGTACTCTGTTATAAGGTTGCTATGAATGTATATTGAGAAAAAATATATTAGTAATTAGCCAGTTTACATACTCAAATCGAAATCAAAGCTAGCTATTCAATATAATTTAAATCTTTTATAGTTGGTAGCTTCTAATTTTTGAAAATAATAAATATGAACTATTAGACTAGAATTGTAAACAAAAAAACTGGATATTTCTCAACAAACATAAGTCCTCTTTCTTGAGGAAAGAGTCCATTCATTACATTTCAATATCATGGAAAAGTACTACATTCACAATGCTAATATAATTGTAACTGATATTAAGTTTTGCTCAAGAGTGCAATATATAGATTTAATAAAGCATTTTATGAGACAAATCCATCATGCCATAGAAGACAAAAGTGATTTATTTATGTTTATTGGCGGTGAATTTTTTACATTTAACAATATTATTCCTCTTACATCTCATAAAAGTCAATAAACTATTTAAATTGTTCCTTTATAAATATCAATTTTATCTCAGTGGATTTACTCAAAAAATTTCTAAGTCAATGTAAACAATGTAAAAAAATCTGGAGTGGCCTACACTCAACTTTACTATAAGTAATTATAAGTAAAAAGTAACATCAAATTTCTTGAGTATATAACACAAAACGTCTCATTTAAGCATAACGTAAACATCTAAATGGGATTTGATTATTAGTCTTTCATTCCTGAGGTAGTACAAATAGTGATTGAAGAACATATCAATATATAAGCGTTTATTTTTGTACATCACAGAGCTGATGCAAATAATTTCATTAGTATAACTACAGCAGTAATGACATTTTTGAAAAACCAAAGTGAACATTTCTTGAAACGAAATATTCTCCTACAAGAGAACATGGCTTTTGTTCAAATAGCCAGTGGATTTCTTACATCGTTTACTTGACATCCTTCTACATTGAATATTAAAGTAAAAGTTTCAAATATAAACAGGAAAATACCCTTTTTTTCTCTGAAAAACATCATAAACAGCGAAGAAAAAAAGTTTTTTTAAGATGATTTATAGTTAAAGATGTACGATAATTACATTTATTAATCTCTAAACGAAACATTTCAATTTTGAATTATCTTTTACTTGTATGGTTTTTTATAGAATTATTATATTATTATGTCTTCTAAGTATTTAAAAAGATCATTTTCCTTACCCTTTGGCAAATAAGATATATACGATTTTTTTCTGAGTCAGTGTTATAATTTTCGTGCACAATATTATTCCTCTACATCTCATATACGTCAATAAACAATTTAAATTGTTCCTTTATAAATATCAATTTTATCTCAGTGGAATGGCTCAAAAAAATTCTAAGTCAATGTAAACAATGAAAAAAAATATAAAAAATTCGACAAGTATAGCAGGTGATCTCTTAGTCTAAGATAAACAAACAGTTTTTATAGCGTTATTGCTCTTTCCCATAAGTGAAACTTCATGTTTTTTTTTATGTATTGCTAAAGTTTTGTTCCATTTTTGGTCAAATTTTCATTATTTTTTAATGAGCCGTTTAGCGTCAAAAAAACATTTTCTGAAAACAGAAATCGTACTGTAACGCCCCATTAGCGAATTTAATTTTGAAAAAAAATATCTCAACTCATTCTCCTCATAATGATCTATTTATAGGCATAGTTTCATTTTGATCCATCAAATAGTATGGCTTGTATCGCTCTCACAAGGTTTGAGATTGAATTATAAGTCAAAATTTTTAGATTTTATTGAAAAAAAAAATATTTTCCGTTGTTTTAAAATTCTGAATATATTTTTCGTTTGTTCCATTTGTAACCTCAAAGATAATGTCAAAATTTCAAAACTCTAGGGTTATCAGTTTAGGAGAAATAAATGTTTTCTAAAAAACGGTTTTTGGCAAAAAAAGTGACTTTCCCATCATGCATAATTCTTCCCAAACAATAGGGATCTTTGTCTTTATGGGGCCCATTTTTGTGTAAAATATCAACTTGATCCATCAAAGATTCTGGACCGTAGCGTGGTAACAAGCAATGCTAACACACTCACCCACCCACCCACACACACACACAGACATCATCGAAAAAACTTCATAAAACGACTTCTGGGACCTCAAAACATGTAATTCCGTTTTGATAATTGTGATTTTTTTTAATATTTTTGTGGTAGTTTTTTCCTGCTTTGAACTATTTTTACTCGTAGAAGCCATTTTATTAACGCTTTTGTGTTTCTTTATAGTGAACATGTTATTTTACTTGATACTATTTGAATATATACTTTAATGAATTCATTGCACAGTATACTTAAAGCATCTTAAGTTTAATAAATTTAATGAAAAGATGAATTAATATAGAAATCAACGAAAAGTAATGCAAAATGAAAAATATTTGCTTATTAAATAAAAATGAAATGAATTGTTACACAAAGCACAGCAAGATGAGAGTCAACTTTTGGAGATATTTTATTTCCTAATTTATAACTTTGCTCAAATTTCCTTAAGCATTGAAGTTGCTAATTATGATGGCAAGTGGTAGAAAATTATTGTAAATACTGTGCTAAATGTATTTTGTAACAATAAAAATAAAGGTAGTTGTTGTAACTATATAAGTAACAAAGAATGTATCTCTCTCTTATGAGTACATTGTTTACAGGAGAGGGTACCACATATAGAGGCCATCAACTTCAACTCTTCTTCCTGCCTTCTTCTATTCCAGCTAAGCAACTGAGTAGATGAATATTGTAATGAGTCAAAAATAATATTTAGTTGATTAATTAACTATTAGATTGGTTCAAACATTAATCTTGTATTGCTCACCTTTTGAGTTATATTTACATGGCAGTAGTAAATCCGACTGCTTCAGATATTCATTTTTGGTACCATCCCTCTGTAAATAGTATTATATTTGTGTTTGGGATGCTTACCTTTCAGTGCAGTTTCAAGCCTCTCATTCGTTGTAAGCGAAGCACTTCGTACAATTGACTGTCTAAATCCAGCAAGTTGGTTCATAATTAGTTTGTAAATGACGCAAGTATCAGTTAGCAAATTGCAGACTCAGTCCAGCAGTAAAAGGATAGTATAATCGGCTGACTGAAGCCCGAGGCGGTCCTCGGTCCAAACCCCGAGCCAGCTTAATGGAACCGTAATAGGATACCAGCTTCCGACTCAGCGACGACCCTGCCGTTTACTGCAGCGCAAAAAATATTGTATTTAATGGTAACTGGATGCCAACAAAATTACTATCTCGTTTGGAAAGAAGACCAATTTTCAATGCAATAAGCGTGGGCTTTATAAAATACGAGAAGGGTCAGTGTTAATTAAAACAACACATTGGACGAGGCGATGTTTTAATTAGAGAGGGTTGATTTATAAAACGGGTTCAGTTTGCCCGAGAAGGGTTAATAAATCATGACGCACCGAGTTGGCTCAAGTCAACGAGTTGCTTACCCAGGGATGTCTGATTTATTGACCAAATGTTGCTGAGCGATTTTTAGTTTATACTCTGAAAAAAGTCACCTAAAACTGCCATGATACCATATGAATTATTAAAAGTCATGATTTTCTAATAAGTGTCGTTTATACGAGTATATACCGGTATAAGCTCAAACTAAGAAACACAAAATGAATACACTACTCACATTGATGACATCTTCAGGAGAGTTGTAAAGTAGCGAAACAAACTACTATTTCAAATATTCATCATCTCCAAGAGAAATATGATTAAATATACTGTTGTTTAAAAAATATTGTTGGATTGACTGCTCTCAAAACTGTAATTAGAATATTTATTGCCTCGACTCCAAGCTGTAAAATCACCCACTTTGATGTTTCAAAACATTTTAATCAACGGAAGAAATACAAATTGATCTTTGTGATTAATATATAGATTATGCTGACGGGTTAATGGAATATGAAATAATGAATAATTAGTGTTAACTATTACTAATAATTTCTGTGTTAGTTTATTGTAAAGAAAGTACAGTTCATGAAAAAAATTTCTTTTGTCATGATTTATATATATATATATATATATATATATAATAAAGTAACGGGTTACTTGCCGTTGCGCCTACAACGTGCTTGGCCTCCCATTCTCTTTTCTCCTGAAGACGGATTACCCGAAAATTTGAGTCTGTAAGTGTGTTTCCCTACTTTGTGTGTTGCTCTTTGTTAATCTCGAACTCGTATATATATATATATATATATATATATATATATAGATAATGTGTGTGTCTGTGTGTGTTTGGTTATGAGTAGGTGGTTAAGTATCTGAAGGATCATAGTTACATATTAGTAATATTGCATTACAAAACAAGCGATAACTGTTTTGTGAAATTGACGCATCGGTCAGTGGGTAGAAAAATGCCTTTGATAATAATGTGTCGTATAATAGATGAAAAGTTTAATTAAAAGTTATATCTTTTTGTGAATTGCACTATTAAAAATACTACAGTCAAAATCTTTTTCAAAAGTAACGAAATTCAATCGTTGGTAAATTGATCTTGTCCAGAAAAAAGGTTATATAGTTTTTGACTATAAACGAATCATGTAAGAAAATCTTCTTGTATATTAAGAAAAGACAAGTGAATAAATAATTACCATAAAATAAAGTGATATTTTTCATTTCAGGTGGAAAAATTTTTGTGATATTTAAATAATAGACAAAAAAAGGGGGGGGGAAGGATAATGATTTCCTTCCACCTATGCTTACATAGTCAAATTTATTAAGAGTTATTGCAAAAAAAAATTGAGAAAATACTAACTAGTGCTCAGAAACAAAATTCAATAACAGTCATCAAAATGTATCAATTAATTGAAAAGTTATTCACTTGTCATTTAGGGAGTAGAAAAGAGATCATCATTGTCGTCAGGCTTCTTATAATATAACAATATAACTTATAACAATACAACTGTATTGTTTTCTTCTGACTTTCCAAATAATTCTAAAACAGAAAGAAGAAATCTATTCATAACATTTATCTATATTTGTTTCAGCAAAGAATATAAAAAATACAATGGAAAATTACTGTTAATTTAATTTATTTTATAGAAATAAAAATTATATGTATCTGAATTAATATCTGGTCAGTGTAGACTGACACTGGTTACGTGGAAACCAACTCATATTCCATTGTTATTATAGTCTAGAAAGCCACTATAATAAAGTGTCAGGACCTGTTTGTTTTTTTGTTACGAAACTTCAAGGGTTTTAGAAGATAGACAAACATTAACTATTCAATAATTAAATGTCTCAGGCTACTTGAACAAGAAGGTTTCATTTATAAGTAGTACTCATTGTGGTTAGGTCAAAATGAGAAAAAAAAAGTAAGCAAATAAATCCATCAAAATTGATTGAAAACTTTCAGATGAAATTATTTTAAAAACAAATGGCTTTAGCTAAAATCTGAAGAGGCATTGTCTATTACAAGTTGAATTCTTTACAACTATAATTTCTACATTTCTTTTGGTGTAAAAAAAAAGAGAAACGTTTAAATTTGACTTGGGCATTTCTTTTCCTTTTGGTTTCCACCTCTAAGTAAATTACGTATTTTCTGAGTGAAGTGCGTATTGGTATCTAGCATTTTAGGTTAATTTTTGTAAGTTTTAGATGTAATTATGCATTATTCGAGAAAATTTAATTTTATTGCTGCAATTAACAACTCTAATTTATTAAATATTAATTGTTATAAACTCTTCTTTTTAAAATTCAGGTATACATTTTTAAAATTTTGTGGGTATGTTTTTTGGAATGGAAATGCGTTTAAGAGGTAAATATATAGTACGAAAGCATCTGGGGATCTTCATGAAAGCAACAGCTATCTAGTTTGTATAAAAAATAGAGTCAGATGTTGGGTGGAATGTGGGTAGTGGAAACTAATGGGCCTGCATTAGTCAAAGGAACACCCTGTTGGAGGAGATGTACGCGGACAGCTGGGCTGAGACACCTCGCAGGCAACATGCGTCTTTCAGCGGGGTTTTTGCCAGGACGGAGCCGGCGCCTTGGCAGAACACTAGTAAATCAAACAGCCTCTAATTGCTGGTCCCTGGGGTGGGGTGGGGCGTGACGTAATTGGAAGAATCCTTGGACAGTGACAGTTCTCTCCCCCAAAACACTTGCTATTTGCCCTTGTCCACACAAATTGTCCACTTCTTTTGTTGTCACATTATAGGCTTCAAAATAGGATCTAAAAAATGAACAACCTTCTCAAAAGCCTGCATTAATTCTGATTGTTTCATCTATTTATTTAATCATAGTTGGCAGTTTACCATACTTAAGCGCTAACAGATCTTCAACCCAAAATGTGTTGTGGTTTAACTTCGGTTGAGAGTGAACTTACCGTTCACTGGCTATGTATACTGCGACTTGCCGTCAAGTTTAGTTGCTTGAATTATTCTTATGATCTTAGATTTTTAAGTTCGAAATTTTAAATATGAATCTAATTTTTAACCACCTTCAGAGTAATTATAAAGCCATGGTACAAAGACTCTACTATTTCAAGTCCTAGTAAAGAGCATCCAGTTATTCTCTGTGACATAATCTTCCACTCCTACTCGTGTAAATCCTTTCAAGATGCAGCCTTCTTATTCTTGCGAGAGATATTTTCAAGCTAGTGGGCAAACTTTGCCTTATATAAACTTTGCATTGATGTATAAATAAATTGAGCCATCGACAACCCTGAAGGTCGATGCCAGTGTGAAAAAGATAAATATTTAACGACTCCTGATGTTGTTCATACAACAATATGTTGTGCACTTAAACATAATGGTGGCATTAAACAAATCTGCCTCGCCCTTCCTGCACCACTCACAGGGCATTGTAAACAAAAGCCTGTAACTGCCGTAGTCAAAGTTATGACTTTTTCATTTTATGTTGAAATGCCAACATAAATAGTTAGACGCCTGAAGTTGTTAATAACTCATGTAACAATGAAATATTTGTACAGACTCCAGAGAAGTGAATACGTTTAATAATAAAATAAATATATCAGATTTAGCCGGAACTAAGAGTGGTATTTCCCCAAACTTTATTGATAATGCTATATATGTATTATACTATCCGAACATTTGATAGAATGTTCTTTCCGAAAAGTACGTGAAGAATATTAAAATTTCATAAAGTTTATTTTATAATATTTAATTATAAAATAAATATTATTTATAAAATTTTACATTATTTTCATGAAAATATTATTAAACTTATTAGTACTTACATGCATTGTCTTTGAACTTGATATTGTTATGAAATAATATAAAAATATATACACCTAAACAGAACGACTATTTCCTTGTTTTTCGAACAAGTATAACGTTTTCATATTATTTATTACATTGATGTAGTACTTCAGTCTGGAATTTTTACTAATTGTGCTGAATACTTTCTTTTTATTATTTTTTCCTCAAACTCTGATTCATTATGATACATGATCAAACCGCAATATGAAAATGGGAAAACAAGACTAAGATCTTTCAACCGTAAGAAGCGGTCTTCGTCAGAGTCAAAAACCCAACTGATTGTGATTTCACGTCTTTATGTAAAATCTTTTTATTAATAATGATACATACAGAAGGAGTCATGAAATCACTTCAATGTGAGTTCTTCATATTCTGACGAAAACTGCCTCAAAAATCGGTTGGTGATTTCCTCTGTTGTTTTTTTTCTATGTCATCGTATAGATGCATAATATTTTGGTTAACTATATTTTTAGTATTTAAGTTAACTTCTTCTCTTTTACCTTACGTACCCGTGACTGTGAAGGGATTTGGTAAAACAGAACAAAAAGTAGGCAGTTATATCCGATGGTTTGGCTTTTAAGTGTAGGAAAAAAGCTATGGATTTTACATCTGGAGCACTGAAAATTATGTAAGTAGTTTTTTTGAATTCTTCTGTCTCGAGCAAGTATCCTGTGAGATATTCTTGAAGAAGTCAGAACAATTATCTTTAAAATCAATTATATTCTTGGTACAATTTATACTTGATATTATTTGTCTTTAATGAGGAGTAACGTTGTATGTTAACTTACAAGTTTACTTACATGTCTTATGTTGACGTTGTAACTAGCAATGGTATGTTAGTAAAAGAAAATTGGTAAAAATATACCGTAATGAAAAAAAGAATGTGAGGTGACGGTCTATAAAATTTATAGGACACGATTTTATAAATAAATTGATCTGTGATCCTGAATGATGCCATTTACTTCTATCGGTAAAAGGGTTGAAGAAGACGCAGTGTAGGTAGACTATAAAAGTATCACAGGAAAGTACAGGGGAAGCGGTGGCTGGCTCAAGGCTGAGACAATTGCTTCAGCGACTAAGTTATGATCATAGTGGGAGGGTTATTACGGCTGGCTGTTCATCAACATTAGTCTGCGGAAGGGGCGGGCAAGGGTTGAGCCACCCCTGGCGCCGTAAACAGAGTCACCCTTATCGCGTCTTCCCGGCTCAATCAGCGCTCCCTGTCACCACCCACAGCTTGACTTACTCCTGGTATCTGTCTCGCTCTCGCCTCCTGTCGCTTTACTGCTTCTCGTTTCGTCTTATTGACACAACTTGTGCTCCACATTGTTAGTCGCTCACTACTCCCTCTCCATTACAGTCACATAGTCCTATCAAGTCCTTCCACTCACCATGTCGCTGCATGTCTCATAAATCTTACAATCAATATCTTCTATGTACATATTTCAAAGTTTTCTAATCTGGAACGCATATATTCTTACTATTTTTTCTTATCGAGGCTTCGTTCAGCCTCAAAAAAAAAAACACTTTCTTAGTTGATTGAGAATGAATTGGCAATGTAAAATCTTTCAGTAAATTAAAACTACCAAGTCCTTAAGTGTCTAGAAATATAGATGAAATCTTGACTTAAAGGTCAAGAAGTAAAGGTAAAAGTAAAGTACGTTGTTGGCTGCTTCCCAAGTGATAATGATGGTTAATTAAGTAACATCCTATAAATAAGAGGATAAAACAACTGAATATATATAAATATTATTTTAATTGACACAAAACTGTGAACAAATTTTTTAAGATTCTTGTACTATGTTATTGTATGACTGGAAGGCCAAGAAACATGTGAATTGGTGAAAAATAATAAAAGGTTTGTAAACAAAACAGTTCATTGATGTAAAGTACTATTTAAGCATAATGTTAAAAGAAATATTTCTACAAAGTATTTATTTATTATCCAACGCCTACTCTTAGCCGCTGGGACATTCGGTGACGCGCTGACCAGCAGATATGCGAATCTGCATAAATATTTCTACAAAGTGTGTACATATAATTTAATGATAGCAAGATGATCTAAAAGGGACAATGGAAGTTCATAAACGAACTAGGGTTCTTATGAAATAGGATATTTACCTATATATCCACATCTGCGGTTAAACTGTTTATAGGGGAAAATAGAATAAGTATACAGGTAAACACAAAAATCTTGTCACTTGCAGAATGTTGATAAGAATATGGTATGTGGCTTCATTTCAGTAATGTTCAATGACGCTGTATCCCTCCAGATGACACTCTGTTTAATAACAGGCCCGAACCAGAGACCCGTCAAGATGACAAAGTTTGTGGCTTATAGTAGGCTGATATTGCAAAAGCACTCAAGCCACATGACGTGTGCTTCCAGGCGTCAACTAGAAAGCTATTAAACCAGTGATTAGTGCTCCGAAAGATCAAAGGCCGCTAATTCGCAGTTGACGCCGCACCGCCCTGTTGCTCCCTTGGGATCCTCCCTCCTTTGTTTTCCGCCTAAACAATGCCTCCTCTGGATTCATTATTTTTTCTTTTTTGTTAAACACTTTTTCAACCCTCCACAACCCTTCCATTCAATGATGAAGTAGGATTCGCCTCTTATTGTCAGCTCATTCGCTTCAAAGTTCCCCTGGTTAATTGTAATTAGAAATCCTGTCTACTTCTGCCTGTTTGAACAATGAGTTCCTCTTCTAATATTCTCTGAAATAAAACAAAAACATCTCCCAGTAACAACGTCATGTCCTTCCCCATTCTCTTAAATCTTTTCATTCAATTCAAAATTATGTTAATTCAAAAGCATTATTAGATTTTTAAGAAACATAAAAGATTCTTTGTTTTACCTCATTTATTTAAAAAAAATTGTAAACTTTTTAGGATCAACGTGTTCTTTAAAACATTTTAAGTGAAGTAAAAATTACTTATGCCAATATTATTTAAATATCGCTTTTTCAACGCTTTACTTCTTCTTTTATTATACTGTATTTATAAAGAGACAAAGGGATAATACATAAAATTAATAAATTGATAGCAGTGTGTCTGCTGTTTTGTAAAATACGGACTCTAGAAAGCTATCTATTTACCAAAAAACTACCTTATAAATGAGATTTTGTACTAATAATGCTGGTGAAAAACTTATGTAGCTAATGTGATATTCTAAGTTCGATTTATCAAATTTGCGAAAGGTATTGAGTCCATCACCACCTCTCCTTCAACTCCATTAGACATTTTCTTTTACATTGTAGTTGTTATATGGATCTGCTGTAGCATTATTCACTATACCATTATCCTTTGTATCCTATATTCACTGAGTTGTAGAGTTCATGGTTCAAGAGCCTCACAAAAAAATAGTTTCAGGGTTCAAATGACACCGCAATCATCGCATATAACTAATGAAATGATTTCTATTTTAGTTATATTCGGACAATGTGGACTACTAGAGTGTTTATATCTGCTACTTCTAAATCAATGTGTATCTAGTTTGGCAATGAGTAAGCCAGTGCCATGGATAGTAAATTTTCAGGAATCCGTTAAAATCTTGAAATCTATTTATTTTATGGTCAATGAACTTTATTACAGTAAAGTGAAAAATGGCCTATACTCTGTTTTGTTATTTAGTTTTTATAAAATCCGTAATCACGGCTGAATTAGGTAAATCATTGAATACTTAATAAGTACCTAATATAAATAACACGTATCTGTGATTTATAACTACTAACAGTAATTATATGCACAATAGTAACAGTTAGATACAGTTATCATTTCTTAAAATAACACGATCAAAATAACAATTCGACTGCATTTGCCATCAGGTAGAACCAAGAATTACTAAATTACCGTCTCAGTATAACCAAAGAATAGGATAATCAGATGAGTGGGCACTAAACTAAGGAGACACTTGTTCAAGGTTATATACGTTTCTTCTACATAAAACTATTTCAAAAATTTACAAAGAATCTTTTTCTAGACTACCATTGTAAAAAAATTAGTGCTTAGTGACACCGTACCTATTGGCAGGATGCGTGTTTTGT
This sequence comes from Hermatobates lingyangjiaoensis, assembly GCA_026182355.1. NCBI lineage: Eukaryota > Metazoa > Arthropoda > Insecta > Hemiptera > Hermatobatidae > Hermatobates > Hermatobates lingyangjiaoensis. The sequence continues at coordinate 1,424,163 of JAPFBL010000014.1, read as the reverse complement.
TATATATTTACTACTATTATTGGTTATTATTTTAAGTGTATATTTCATAATTGAAAAAAATTCTTAAACAAATTTATTTTTATAATTTGATTAGAAATTAAAATTTTAATAATAATTTTTATGAGTAGAATATTTGTTAAAAGTAACTTTATTGATAGTCTAAGAGTCAACTGTTTAATTTTGGCTTTTAAATTTGAAGTAGTAATAAATTGCTTGATGGAATTATCAATAAGTAAATAAAAGTATGATATGATTCACGACTTAAAACGGAAGAAAAATGGTATAGTTAAAACAAAAGTGGAAAACAAATAAAAGGTTTTTAAATAACACAAAATTGAGGTGAGATTGAGTAATGGTTGTGCATTTGTGCGATGTTTCCACACGTCGACTGCGTCATTAATCAGTGCTAATGTCAACTCAAATGTCACCTCAAATGCCAGCCTGTCAGTCGGCAGGCTCCTCGCTTCATTACCTCTATACCAATCTTCTATATTCACGTATTGCCATTTCAAATCCCTGTATGCTTTTTTTTTTTTTTTTTTTTTTTTCCTAAGCGAAGTAATAAATCAGCCATTGCTTGTTTGACACTGTTTTGTTATTTTACCATTTTAAACTTTTTTTTTTAACTTCTGTTATTTTTGTTTTCACTTATTTATTCAAAACAGAATACTATCATGCATCTAGTGTCCTTAAAACATGAAATCCAATAGCAATGGTAATTATCAATTAAGTATAAATTAGCCTTTAACTTCGTAGAAATCTTATTATTTGGTTTATTGATATAGAGGTCCCAAATCACGTTTATTTTCCATTTATATTGCATTGTTTTCCTCTTAAATTATAATTTAATTTGCTCTCATTTTCTTTCTTTCATAAACTCTTAAATGAAAAAAATTGATTATAAGAGTTTGATTTAGGAAATGATAAATAGTTTTGTCCTATAGACTTCAATATATTTATTTTTAAATAATTGGTACTGTTAAAAAATCAACACCTTACACCAAAACTTCGTAGACACTTTCTTAGGGATACATCAAATACACAATTTATTAGTATAATATGAATGTATTGTCTACACTGCTTTTTTATCAAAACATTCTTATCTAGGTATCTATTGTACATCTACTTATTAACTATTTCATTTGCAGTCTGCTTCTGATTGCCTTTTTTAGAATTATCCGTGTCATATTGTGTTATCTAAAGAAAAATGTAAACTCTTGAAACTAAAACGAACAATAGAAACCACTTTGGAATGCGATCTCATTCGTGGTCTAATCACAAGAGTTGATACTGTATTTTGTTATAAGTTTAAGCGACGCTGTGATCCATGATTGTACTTTCTTATACAATCTTATTGCCAGTGTGATCTCAGAGTTTAAGCTCTATTTTTTTATACGATTTCACTATTTATCATCATATTTCAAGGCCAAAATTAAACCAATCACTGGAAGGTTCCTTTGTGATTTAAATAACAAATCCAGAATGAATTAATAGATTAATTATAAAGTTTGAAGAAGGCATAATTTGCAATTAATATTTTCTTTTATATCAATAAAGTAGAATTATGTGATTCCAGAGTGAATAGAGGACATTTCTAATTTTCTGTTCTCGAAACGAAAAGCTATTGTGACTTTTTATATCCTATTTATACTTCAAACATCTTCAATGTTCTCAACACAACAATGACAAATGTAACATATTTTCCTTTATCCAATACATCAAAAGGCAATTGATTTTATTTCAGCAGCAATTTTTTACAAACATTTCTTTGTCAATATCGTTTAACAATGAATTGAGAAACGTGAACTAATTTCTCACTATTATCTTAGAATGAAACTAAACTTCTTGATGACATAGAATGATAACTTTTCTTGCTTAAATAGGAACATATAATCAAAGTTATGATGTTATAAAGATTATAAATATATATTGATTATAAAGATAGATCAAGGTCATAAGGGATTATAATTTTGGTACAAATGTGATGCGCTTATGCGAGATTTCAGTTAGTGAATGAATCACAAATAGAATAGTTTTATTTTATATGTTGCATCACAATAGGAATATGTATGTAAGCTGGCAACCCTGCTGCCAGCTGCTATGAGTGTAACCTTGCAAAGTGTCTAATGTATTGACATTGATATGGACTTTATATTTAATTGTGTTTAGATTTTTATTATCAGTTTTAATTATTATTAATTGTTCCTAATTTGGAGTGTAAACGTGTAATTTAATTTTTGTTCTTAAAATAAAATCACGTTGACTACAATCTTACATGGGTCACAAATATATGTGTCACAGGGAAATACATTTAAAATATTCCTTTTTTGCTTTTTACTTTACTATAAGTAGAGTAAAGTGATCGTGAAAAAATTCGATCTCGAGATTTTGACGGAATTACATGTTTTGAGGTCCCAGAAGTCGTTTTATGAAGTTTTTGCGATGATGTCTGTGTGTGTGTGGGTGGGTGGGTGAGTGTGTTAGCATTCCTTGTTACCACGCTACGGTCCAGAATCTTTGATGGATCAAGTTGATATTTTACACAAAAATGGGCCCCATAAAGACAAAGATCCCTATTGTTTGGGAAGAATTATGCATGATGGGAAAGTCACTTTTTTTCCCAAAAACCGTTTTTTTTAAAACATTTATTACTCCTAAACTGATAACCCTAGAGTTTTGAAATTTTGACATTATCTTTGAGGTTACAAATGGAACAAACGACAAATATATTCAAAATTTTAAAACAACGGGAAATATTTTTTTTTTAATAAAATGTAAAAATTTTGACTTATAATTCAATCTCAAACCTTGTGAGAGCAATACAAGTCATACTGTTTGACGGATCAAAATGAAACTATGCCTATAAATAGAACATTATGTGGAGAATGAGTTGAGATATTTTTTTTTAAAATTACATTCGCTAATGGGGCGTTACAGTACGTTTCTGTTTTCAGAAAAATATTTTTTTCTGAAAAAATCACGCTAAACAGCTCATTAAAAAATAATGAAAATTTGACCAAAAATGGAACAAAAAATTTGCAATTTATAAAAAAAATTCATGAAGTTTCAATTATGGGAAAGAGCAATAACGCTATAAAAACTGTTTGTTTATCCTAGACTGAGAGATCACCTGCTATACTTGTCGAATTTTTTATATTTTTTTACATTGTTTACAATGACTTAAAAAATTTTTGAGCGAATCCACTGAGATAAAATTGATATTTATAAAGGAACAATTTAAATAGTTTATTGACTTATACGAGATGTAAGAGGAATATTATTGTTAAATGTAAAAAAATCACCGGCAATAAACATAAATAAATTACCTTTGTCTTCCATGGCATGATGGATTTGTCTCATAAAATGCTTTATTAAATCTATATATTGCACTCTTGAGCAAAACTTAATATCAGTTACAATTACATTAGCATTGTGAATGTAGTACTTTTCCTTGATTTTGAAATGTAATGAAAGGACTCTTTCCTCAAGAATCATTCTCATCATTCTCTCATTTCGTTTTTTTTAAAACATTTATTACTCCTAAACTGATAACCCTAGAGTTTTGAAATTTTGACATTATCTTTGAGGTTACAAATGGAACAAACGACAAATATATTCAGAATTTTAAAACAACGGGATATATTTTTTTTTAATAAAATGTAAAAATTTTGACTTATAATTCAATCTCAAACTTTGTGAGAGCAATACAAGTCATACTGTTTGACGGATCAAAATGAAACTATGCCTATAAATAGAACATTATGTGGAGAATGAGTTGAGATATTTTTTTTGAAAAATACGTTCGCTAATGGGGCGTTACAGTACGATTTCTGTTTTCAGAAAATGTTTTTTTGACGCTAAACGGCTGATTAAAAAATAATGAAAATTTGACCAAAAATGGAACAAAAAAATAGCAATTCATAAAAAAAATTTCATGAAGTTTCAATTACGAAAAAGAGCAATAACGATATAAAAACTGTTTGTTTATCCTAGACTGAGAGATCACCTGCTATACTTGTCGATTTTTTTATATTTTTACTTTACTATAAGTAAAGTATAGTGATCGTGAAAAAATTCGATCTCGAGATTTTGACGGAATTACATGTTTTGAGGTACCAGAAGTCGTTTTATGACGTTTTTACGATGATGTCTGTGTGTGTGTGGGTGGGTGGGTGGGTGCGTGGGTGGGTGCGTGTGTTAGCATTGCTTGTTACCACGCTACGGTCCAGAATCTTTGATGGATCAAGTTGATATTTTACACAAAAATGGACCTCAAAAGGAGGAAGATCCCTATTGTTTGGGAAGAATTATGCATGATGGGAAAGTCACTTTTTTTGCCAAAAACCGTTTTTTTTAAAACATTTATTTCTCCTAAACTGATAACCCTAGAGTTTGAAATTTTGACATTATCTTTGAGGTTTCAATTGCAACAAACGAAAAATATATTCAGAATTTTAAAACAACGGAAAATATTTTTTTTTCAATAAAATGTAAAAATTTTGACTTATAATTCAATCTCAAACCTTGTGAGAGCGATACAAGCCATACTGTTTGATGGATCAAAATGAAACTATGCCTAAAAATAAAACATTATGTGGAGAATGAGTTGAGATATTTTTTTTTAAAATTACATTCGCTAATGGGGCGTTACAGTACGATTTCTGTTTTCAGAAAATGTTTTTTTGACGCTAAACGGCTCATTAAAAAATAATGAAAATTTGACCAAAAATGGAACAAAAAATTAGCAATTTATAAAAAAAAAGTCATGAAGTTTCAATTACGGGAAAGAGCAATAACGATATAAAAACTCTTTGTTTATCCTAGACTAAGAGATCACCTGCTATACTTGTCGTATTTGTTGTATTTTTTTACATTGTTTACATTGACTTAGAAATTTTTTGAGCGAATCCACTGAGATAAAATTGATTTTATAAAGGAACAGTTTAAATTGTTTATTGAATTATATGAGATGTAAGAGGAATAATATTGTGCAGGTAAATGATAACACTCATTAAAAAAAAATTCGTATATATGTTATTTGACAAAGGGGAAGGAAAATGATCTTATTAAATACTAAGAAGCCATAAAATTCCCAGTATAATAATTCTGTTAAAAACCAAAAATCTAAAAGATAATTCAAAATATAAATCTTTCGTTTAGAGATTAATAACTATATTTATCGTACATCTTTAATTAACAGATCACCTTAAAATAACATTTTCTTCGCTGTTTAAGATGTTTTTCAGAGAAAAAAAGGGTATTTTACTGTTTCAAATTTAAAAATTTTACATTAATATTCAATGTAGAAGGATGTCAAGTAAACGATGTAAGAAATCTACTGGCTATTTGAACAATAGCCATGTTCTCTTGTAGGATTATATTTCGTTTCAAGAAATGTTCAAATTGGTTTTTCAAAAATGTTATTACTGTTGTAGTTATACTAATGAAATTATTTGCATCAGCTGTGTGATGTACTCGTACAAAAATAAGCATATATAGTGATATGTTCTTGAATCACTATCTTTACTACCTCAGGAATGAAAGACTAATAATCATATCACATTTAGATGTTTACGTTATGCTTAAATGAGACGTTATGTGTTATATACTCAAAGAATTTGCTATTAAGTTACTTATAGTAAAGTTGAGTGTAGGCCACTCCAGATTTTTCGGTTATAAATATTTTCCATAGTTTTGAATACTTTTAGTATCTTGATAATACACATTACCACTAAAACAATAGAATTTCAGCTGCTCAACAGAATGCAGATGGTTATATCTTTTTAACGTCCTTATTTTATTGAAGTGTATATTTTGGTTGAAATTATTAATTTTTTTGAATGAATTTATTGTTTTCCTTTTTTTCAATGTTCTATAATTATAGTTGTCTACATTAAAGTTACATCTGTTGCTTATGAAATGATGGACTGAAGCATATTTTTTCCTTTTTTGTATTAACATTGAACTTCTGTAGGTTGATATGTGTATGTACGTAAATATTGAGTCACGGTGAAAAAAAAAGTTAGAGGAAATGCATTTTTTCGATAATGAGCATTCCTAATAGTATAACATTAATAACATAACAGTGTAACATTATACACTAAACTTCTTGTATCAAATGTGATGCAGTACATGTAGGCCTGAGAAAAAAATACTAAAAAAATATGTAGAGTATATATACATTCATACATCTGTACATGTATGATCAAACGACAATCTGAAATGAGAAAAGAAAAGACTGAGATCTTTCAACTAGAACAAGCGTTCTTCGTCAGAGTCAAAAACCCATCTGGTGGGTTTTTGACTCTGACAAAGACCGCTTGTTGTGGTTGAAAGATCTTAGTATTTTTTTCCCTTTTTATATTTTGGTTGGATCATTGATTGTTATTTCACGTGTGTATGTGAAATCTTGCTATTGTACATGTATATTTAAGCCCTACATAAGCATGATTTGTGAAGTTAAAGAAATTAGTCAGTCTCCAGGCTGTCACTTCAAATATAATGCAAAATAAAATGATATCATTAACAAAGTCAAAACACAGGGTTTACAAAAGAAATTGTTTATACAAGTTCACTTAACAATATACATAATTAAAAATATTTATTTAAAAATGTACAAATCTCAATGTCATTCATGATACACCATTAAATTTTGTATTTGATGTAGCCCTTAGGATATCTACTCAAAAGTTTGACATAATAAATTGAGTTTTATTGAAACTGAAGCAAAGTTTAAAAAACGAAAAAAAGTACTGAAAAATATATGTAGTTCAGATTAGGATGCCTTTATAAATTCACAGATTGAAAAGATATACAAGATAACATAAATAAACTATAAATAACATAAATAAGTAATAGATAACATAAACTCAGTACTATGTCGAATAGTCGTCATCAAGAGGAAGATGTGAACCACTTCAAAAAAGAAGGCAAGTTGGGACTTGCTTGTCTTCAGAGTGTCTCACATCTTTTTATGATGCAATAAAAATATAGTAGTAAGTGTTTGTGATTTGTTGTAACTTTTTCTTCCCGTCACTTTACTAAATTTCGTTCGTCGAATATTTTTATATAATTACTTATAAAAGTATGTTTTAACTCCAAAGTCAGAAGAAAAGCAGTACCCTGATTTTTTGAATTGTAGACTGAGGATTCTTATTTCTGACACACACACACACACACACACACACACACACCATGCACTCTATATCTCATTCTTGACTATATCTATTCATATTTGACTAAGGTTTCAAAGAAATTATGAACCAATGAGTACAGAAGATTTCAATACTTGTTTTGTTTTGTTTTTTTTTGGACTAGTATACTTTAGTTTTCTAAAATAGCGGAATGGCAATTGAAATGACACATTGGCCACATGATTGATGCATGTTGGGGAGGGAGGAGGGATTACTTTTGACTCGGTTGACGAGATTTTAAAAACAGTTGTCAGTTATGTAGATGGCCGTAGAAAGTGCACGTGTCGCTTAGGATTACCGACTTGTTAACAAAGGGTTAGCCTACCCTACACCCCGCGTCACTCTAACGCGCTCTCGGCCCAGCCCGTCGTTATTCTTACTCACTACAATAAACAGCAGGACTTTCATAGCATCATAATTGAAATCGATTCTTGGTTATAGAACAAGCTCACAAATACACAATTCCATCTGTTAATTATGTGCATGTATATGTAATTGCATAAAATAATTCCATATTTATTAATTAAAATACACGCTATTCCAAAAAGCAATAGAAGAAAATTGTCCACTATCAGTACTAATGAAATATTTTAAACATCATATAGATGCAATGTGGTTAGAAGGTTTACTTAATTTGAGAAGCTCCACAAGACCAAGATTTAAGCTTCCGACTCGCTTCTTCAGATCACTCTTATAATAACTCGCTCCATTTGAGTGAGTTCTTCTTGTAGAAGAATCTTAAATGATTTTTTTACAGTCATTAGTTTTGCATAATATGAGGAATACTTCACTTTTCAAGACATTAGTATCGACTGAAACAACTAGTAGCAGTCTGACCATCTTTAATAATAAACTGAATCTGTGAAATGGTACAGAGCAACCCTTAGATTCAACGACTTCATGAAGCTAAACCTGGCCAAGTACGAATAGGCCATAAAGGCACTAGCACACCATGGAATCCCACAAATCAAATCAATAATCCTTCAGAGAATTTATTATTACAGTTTATGAATAATGTAATCGAATAGTACAATAACATCTCATGTCATACCATACATTTATGCTCATTCCAAAATTCATATCATTGTTATAGGTGAAAAATATATGTGTCACAGAGAAATACATTTAAAATATTTCCTTTTTGCTTTTTTTCAGCTATAAATATTTTCCATAGTTTTGGAAATACGGAATGTTGAATACTATTGGTATTTTGATAATATACATTACTACTAAGCAATAGAAGTTTAGCTGCTCAATAGAATGAAGATGGTTATATATTTTTACCGTCCTTGTAGCAATGTTGATAGCCATATTCCTTGAATCCTAAATTTAACAAATTACAAATAATGAATAGCTGTTCTGAGATAATCTTACACAACAGTGTACTACTACTGCTCCACTACTCAAACTATTTTTGCTTTAGCATTCTTTCTTAAAAAACTTGAATATTCTCTTGATATGTTGTGATATTCACAGTAGAATGTTTATTGTGAATTTAAAATTGATTGTACATTTCTATCCTGAATGTGGATAAATGGTTTCTGAAATATTTGAATAATTGTATTAATTACTTGAGAAAGTGAACATATATTGCTTTAATCTTAGAGTGAAATAGTTATTTAGCTTAAGAAATATGGCTTCCAGAATAATCGTTCACCCCAAACCGTGAATAGTAACAGATGCTTTATTTGGTTCTACATTTGGCGCCTACAATTTTGCTGTGTTCACACTTTGTTTGGTATTCGCTATTGCAAAGTACCTGACATTATAATAATTGCAAAAAAATATTTAAGATATTAATTTTAATAATATATATACTTGTTAAACGCGTGTAAAAATGATTATATGAGAGACATGTCATACATTTTAAATGTATTAAACATAATTTTTATTTTTCCTTCTCATTATTTATTGGTTCATGTAATTTTATTATTAATTTTTATGATCCTTGTTTTCCTGGTTAGTTCCTTGCCTATGTCTTAAGTTTTGTGACTTTGACAATGGTCTCGATGAGTCAAATGTTGCCAACGTCTTGTCAAATGTTAATGTTTAAATATCATTTGTAACTAACAATTTTTGATATAAATTATATATATATATATATATATATATATATATATATATAGATAATAATCAAAATAACAATTGATGTAATAGATGGATTAATTTACCACAATGAAACCAATTTGGAAATAATTCTCTACCGCCTTTTGAAAGGTCTTGGAGCATTGTTTCCAAATTAGTTTCATTGTGGTAAATAATCCATATATATATATATATATATATATATATATATATCACGATACCTGTGAAGGAAAAATACGAAAGCAGTTATTGCTGTAAGAAATCATTGGTTAAAATATAGAGAGACGTATGTTTGAGAAGAAAGAAAAGCATGGTTGTATAAAGAAAGTGGATGGTGAAGAATGATTTTTTTATGAAATGGAGTGTCCTGTTGATGAGGAGGGTGTGGGGGAGGTGTATAGGTGAGTGGGTGGAGGGCATAAAACCAAGGGATGTAGCTGTGACGAGGCGGCCAATATCGGCGGGGCCCAGCTGCTCCTATGCAAACCATGGATTACTGGCCGACCACCGCCTTTATTACAGACCCTCCAGCATAACTCACATGAATACTTGATACTTGAGCTAGCAATCACCCAATGAAATATGGAACTCGAACACATGTGTGTCATCGCTCACATAAACCTAAAACATATCTCCCCATTCGCAAAGCAGACGAACACTGTCTCGCAAAAAATGCTCCAAATATGTTGAAAACCCTACACCTTGCTGCACTTATTTCAGCCAATTCTACTATCTATGCATAATCATTATTCGAGAGATTACAAGTAATATCATGAAATCAGCTTAAGATACCTTAAGTTGAACAGGAAGTCGTTACTCAACGAAATGAAACAACAGTAACTTCTACAATTACCAATTATTATAAGTATAAAATATATTGATATTATTTTTTTAGCTAACCACTATAATTAGCAATCAACTTAATTAACGGCTACATTAAGACACTTTTAAAAATAATAATTGGGACAAAAAGGTGATGCACAAGTCGTTTATTTTAGCGACAAGAGTCCTTCGGGGTAAAAATCTGAATTTTATATTTTCACAGAGGTAAGGACTGTTCTGATGTATTGTTGCAGTAATTAACCATCATATGACTATGGATTTGTTTGGTAAAACTATTTCCAAAGCTGTTGATCTTTAATGGACATGTTTTGAGATCAGAAAGACATGGAAGATATACTAGGTCTAAATAACCAATCTATCAATTATGAAAATGTTTGAGATATGAAATTAGTTATTCTAAACTTTATCTAATTTCATTTGTACTACCAACTACCTTATACTAAAAAAATTCTGTGGACAGGAATGAAATAATTTATACATTCAAATGTCATTGGTTTCAACAAGATTTCTGTGAAATATAGAACTAGTTTTAACTCAACTTTGTACTGAGGTAGTATGATCCTTGACTTAACCCAATAGGATGAAACCCTATTGGGGTTCTCAACTCAGCTGATAGAGTACTTAACATCACATGATTGTTATATTTTTTGTGCCCTACTTGGACTGTGAAAATCCTTCAACATGGTTAAACTGTGTAATCATCATCGACACGTAGATGGACTTATTAGAATGTTTAGTTATTTATATTAAAAGAAATACATTTACTGTGAGTTGTGAGTGATACAGTAAGAAGGTTGGTATTAAACTAATTAGATAGCGACTAATGAAGAAAGTTGTAATGGAGAGTAATTTGTATTCAGCCATTAGGTAAGTGCAGCGGTGGGGCCGGTGTTAATGAAATCAGCCGGGCGTTAGTTGGACTGCTAACAGGGTGGTAATAGAGATGCGAGAATTATACCGGCTCACATATTTAGCGGCCGCCGCAATTTATGCCCCAAAGACCCTCCCTGGGCACTGAAAACCGTCTCGAATGCATGCGGAATTAGTCGACGCCTAATGCCTCCCCCTCCCTGTTAACACCTACTAACTCAGCCTGTCGTGTGACGGGAGTGTCGCCACTCACCCGCCCAGAAGTAACCAGCACTCCCTCCTCTTCTCTTTGTCTTGGCATAACAAGTGTATTCGACCAGCCTCTCAGTTATTCGAGTGGAACTACAACCCAACCCCCGCACTTGGTTCTACCAAAACTCACTATCACAGCAAAATAATCTAAATTTGCTCAGTTCTATTTATTAAATTATATATATACAGGTTACATCAACAAAATATAAATAATTATGGTACTTCTTAATTCTGCCGTCGGTTGACTGCAGCGCTCGTTGCGGCATGCCAGGGAAGTAATATTCTCTGTTATAGAACCTTCTTGTTGTTGTTTAATTTCTATGTTAGTTTATAGTTATTTTTATTTTAAAATGGGTTGGAACTTAAAGAAAATCTTTAGGACCGTTAATGATGAGAAATCAGCTGTTCTGTTTTTACAGCAAAAGAAAATCATCGCTTCCAGTGTATTGTGTGATAATGGACATCAGATCAAGCTGCAAGTCGGGGCGGAAATCAGGTGGCGGTGTCATATAAAAGGATGCAATCTTAGTAAGGGTGTTCGTGTGAATACATGGCTACGGGGTTCCACACTCCCTTTAGAGACTATTGTTCATTTTATTTACTGTTGGTCTATAGAAATGACTTCCATTAAGTTTTGCGACCAACAGTTAAACATGTCCCAGCCAACAGTGGTGGACTGGAACAATTATCTGCGTGAAGTTTGTGTCCAAACAGTTGGAAAATGTAAGAACGAAATTGGAGGTCCAGGACTATATGTCGAGATAGACGAAAGCCTTTACTCCAGGCGAAAAAATAATTGTGGCAGAGTTTTTCCCCAGCAGTGGGTATTTGGTGGCATTTGTAGGGAAACTAAACACTGTTTTTTGGTCAAAGTTCCTGACCGTTCAACACGTACTTTACTGCCACTTATTGTTAAACACATAAAGCCAGGCTCGATTGAGGTATCTGATTCGTGGAAGGCTTATAGAAGCTTAAATGAACAAGGGTACATTCACTTAACAGTAAACCATAGATATAATTTTGTTGATCCCACAACCCTTGCGAATACTCAAACTGTGGAGAGATTATGGGGCTCTGTTAAGTGGAATAATAAAAGAAGAAGAGGAACGAGCCGAAGTTTCATTGATTCATACCTCGCAGAATTTATGTGGAGGACAAAGTTAGAAGGTAGGGATCCTTTCGATGTGATTATGGAAGATATAATTAATTTTCATAACAGTTGTATGTGAATATATTATCATATATAAAAACAAAAACGTGTAATCATTTATTAATTCCTAGTTACGCCATTTACATTATGCTTATCAATTGGTGGGCTTTGTAACATGATCAAAAAACAGTTACCTCAAATGACACAAGGCGCGCTGCAGTCAACCGACGGCAGAATTAACAAGTACCATAATTATTAATTGTGATTTATGAAAATGAATTTTACTTAAAACTTAATTTTTACAAATTTGTTATGCTTAGTTAATACCTTATATCAAACCTTGTTCAGCAATGCTATCGTCGCAAAGCAATGGAACTGCAAACTTCATGAAACTTTTCTGTTACTTCTCTGCAGTCTTGCCTAAGTGGTTGGTGGTGATTCAACCTCTAATGAAACAAATAAAAAATCACCAAAATTAATTTTATTTTAAGAATCACGATTACTGTAAATTCCCCAACATTTTTTATTTCATTCTTGGCACAAAGAGTCATCGAGAGTCATTGTAAATGTTTGATCTAAATTAGTAAGATAAGGACACATTTCAGCAAAACATGTATCTAGACTAAAGGTATATCAAAGTATCAGTGATGTGATGACTTGTAAGGTCCTTGGACCGTCATATTGTGATTACTGCAATCAAAGCATTAACAAAAATCTGGAGTGGCCTACACTCAACTTTACAATAATTAAATGTAATAAACTCATTAATAAATAACGGAGTTTGTTTTCATTTTAATGGAGCTATGGTGTAGATGGAATATTAAACACAATGTTAAAGATCATGGAACTTGAAATAATTTATGTAATCTACTGATTATAGTAACGTTGGTTATTTAGAGTACCCAGTAGGTCATCCTACTAGATGACTATTTAGTAGTCACCGTTTCAGCTGTGGTAAGTCTAATATTCACACAAAAAATTCTTGTATTTGATTTTTGTAATGCATTATATAAATCCTGGATAAATATGTCTACGCATTATTGCTAATTTAATTGTTCAAGAGTATATTACAAAAAGCTCGTCATACCATATCTAGGTAGCTGTCTAGACTGACTCATAATTACAGTGTTTATTTGGATAACAAACATTTTTGAAACTGATTTTGTTGATTCGTTCCAATGATATGGCTGTTTTTGATTTTGTAGATGCTTGGTTACCAAAAACTTACCTTCCTTTTGTAGGTATGCATACCTTAATGGTCGCCATATTAGTGAAATATAACTCTTTCAATATTTAAGGTCATCAGCATTCATATTAATGCGGTACCTAATTAAAAATAATGCGCACATTGATGAGTCTTAGACCTTCAGTTTGATCCGAATAATAAGAACTTGTTTGATTGTTCTAAATCAAAAATTTGAAAGTTGTTATAACAAAGAAATGTTCATGGTTACAACAAACCTAATGAAATCATTAAATTGATTCTATTACTCTGATAATACTTTACTAGAGTGTACATTATAACTTAATAAGGATATACTGAGGTAAATGGATAAATCAGATTCTCTACACATAAAAAAAAGGCAACGAGTAAATGTAGATGAGGAAATAGCACACAATTACGGATTACTCAACTAATGAGTTAATAACGATAATTTAATTAAAATAAAGCAAACACTCAATTGACTGTCAGTGAGTTTTAATATCATGTTTGCTTATAGTAAAGTTTAGTGTAGTTGCCTCTCCAATTTTACAATTGTTGGATAAGTCAAAAAAACATTTCTGTATTTGCTTTATTTATAGTAAAGTTTCTCTAGCACTTCTTTTTATAATTTAATGAATTTAGTTGTCCCTACATTTGATATTAAGTGTTTAAAATATCTTCAAATATTTTTTATTAAACCTTAAATGTAAATTATTTTTGACTGGATTTTTTTAAAAAAAATGTTAAGTCAGTTTATAGCAAAACTGACATTTGTTATTGGAATATTCTGATATTTTTTTCTGTTAATGTTAATATTAATTTATTGCCATTTTCATAACAATTCCAAAGTGTCAAACCTTTAGAATATGCTGTTTATGAGACAAAAAGTTACTACAAATTATTTTGGCTAAAACGAAAAAGTTCATTCGGATGATTAAATATTGCTCCAAAACAACAAGGATATCACAATAAGACCATACTTTCGTTGAAATATGAATTTGGTCCATAAAACAGTGTTGCCTGTAGCGAGTCAACAAAACATCAAACAAGGATTTTAGGGGTCTCAAACATGTAAATCTATTAAATCTTGAAATCACTTATTTTATGGTTCCTTATAGTGAAGTAATACTCATAGTCAAGTATTATAACAATGAGTTTGATTGACTAGACATTTTTTTGATAATAGTTTAGACATTAATAAAGACTTTTTAATAAAGTAAAGTGTAGACCGGAGCAAATTGTACAACAATAAAGATATCGATTTTTATTCGTAGTGCTTATGTGATATTATGAACTAAATGTTTTATTTTATAATTGTGGAAGGAGCAAAAAATTGTTTTTACATATTGTACAATAGAATGCCTCTACCATTATTTAGTTTTGCCCAAAACCTTATAGTTCTTATTATAACCATAAATATTTATTTGCCAAATTTCACTATCTCATTTCTCACTTTACTTGCAGCACAAACTTTTAAATAAATTCTCAGCCCTTACACTCAAACATCAAAAATAGTGGTAAATTAAATTCAGAGGACTGCAAAAGTGTAAACACATAGAAATCTTCAAATCAAATTCATCTTGACTACTATATTTTACTTACAGTAAAGTAATATTTAGTATTCTAAATCGATTATAAATAGAAAAATTAAATTAAATCATTTCTGGAAGTAATATGTAAAAAAATTATATTTTACAATTAAATTATAATTATTATTTTTAATTTGTATGCTGTAAAAATATGAAATTTCTTTAAACTGTATTGGCCATCAATTTAATTAAACTTCTTTCTTCTTACTTAACTGCTCTAAACTTGAATCAACTCATGAATATCGTTTGTCTTTGAGTAAAAGAGCAGAAATGGTTTTATACAATTACTGCTTGAAATACTATGAGACATTTATATAGTCTTATAATAAAGAAAGAAGTAATTGTTATGATATAGTGGGGATAACTTCCCCTGTAGAAGTAAGAAAGCGGACCTTTGGACCCTGAAGTGATAGTTTGATACAGGTCGAAACACGTCAGTTTCGCTTGTGCTTCGCCAGACCGAACAGAACAATCTAACGTCTCATTATGCTAAGGTACATCTATTTGTTCATATATCATATGTTATGATATTATTTTTCATAATTTTCTTTAAATATTCTTTCACATGCATTGTATACAATATTTTATGCACACTACCTGTGTTAAAAGTTAAATGGAAGTTACTTTACTTGTTTTTGATCCATAAATATCAAACAACAAAGAGTTAGTTCATGTAATTTTTTTAGTTTAAAAGTTAGAATTTATCAAGCTAATCTAAAATAATTTATTTTCAGTACTTAAATAAAATTGATTACAATGACATTGTAACCAATACGTAATTAAATTGCTTAGTCCAGTTGTTTTATATAATTTTACTTAACGTTGCAATGAGCCGGTTTTTCACCTCTAGTTATGTTATACTACTTTTCAACTACTCACTAATTAGAGATTCACTTCTTTCAATAATGATTTGTAACACTCTTTTGAAATGTGTCAGAATAGCCAAATTTATGGTAGGAGAGTGACCAGGAGAACACATTTTTTTTAGTAAAATACGTTTAAAATTTATTTAATTAGAGTATAAATCTTTAAATTAAGAAGTCGTCAACTCCTTGCTGTTTGATGATCAACAAATACTTGAAACCTATATAAAAGAATGTAAGATAATTATCTCGTTGATGTAACAAATACTAGATAATTATAAGTATTAATTTAAGTATTAATTATAAGTATATACTTTTCTAGTTGAATGTTTGATATAAAACCTCTAAGCTTATCTCCATTTTTCGTTCCCATTTCCTCTCTCGCTCTCACTCCCTCTTCATCCCTGTCATACACCTCTCCCTGTTTATATTCATGACGTGCTCTCTCCTTCTTCTCCTGGTCACTCTCACATTTTATACCTTGCTCTCACAATTCAACCCTGACACATATTACAATGTATCAATTGTAATGGTTTTTTTTTTATTTCGTTTTCCTAATTTCAGTAAACTCTAAAGTAGAGTGTTTATCATTTACCATTTCCCTTCTACAAATTAAATACAGCAGACCCTCGAAATTGCGGACTAATTGGGGAGATGGCCGGTCATGGAAAATATTGCCTGACCGGTCCCTAATATAACCAAAGTTGAAAGGAAGGCATTATTTCTGTGCTGATAGTGAAAGAACTATTACATTTATGATATTTTGACCTGTCACACATAATACAGAACATTTATGCAAATATGTAAAAGGAACACAATGCGATATAATGTCATGTAAGTGTACTGTACAGTACCGTATTATACTGTATAGTACAGTACATTTACATAAATATACTGAACTAAAATAATATTTTTATTTACCTTATCCTAGGATGATTATGTACATATTTACATGGGGTGGACTCTTGAGATTATTCAGACTCCGAGTCCAATGTGTCAATCAACATCGGGCGAAGTCTACTAGGTCCAGGGCGACCGAGGCCACTAGATCCAGGTTGAGGTCCTGGGCCGTCTGGACTGTGGGTTGGTCCTGGTAGAGAACGAGGGGTTTATACAGTTAGAAGTATTTAAAAATATGTATTATATTTTTACATGTACCCAAAATATATATGTTTTCCAACAGAATATAAAATAGAAATATGACAATCTAAAAAATATCTTATAATTATTGAATCATGCTTGTTAAAGCATATTAAACATAAAGATCCAATGTTTTTTCAATCGTAGCTTTTGAAAATATAATATGAAATATTAATTCTTTTATTAGTGTTAAGTTTGTACTCAGTCATTAAAAAGTAAAAAATCATCTCAAATCAGTTCCCACATAGTGCTTTATTTTTAGATATTATTTCACTTTGATCCGTATGGCTTGTATCATCCTCACAAGTTTCAGATTGAATCATAAGTCAACATTTTTACATTTTAATGAAAAAGAATATTTCCTGTTGATTTAAAATCTGAGAATTTTTTCTGTTATTCCTTTTGTTGCCTCCATCATAATGACAAAATTTCAAAACTCTACATTTAGTAGTTTAGAACAAAAAAAATGGGGTTTTGAAACACTTTTAACAAAATAAAGTGAGGTAAAAATAGTGACTTTCCTTCGCTAAAAGGTTGTAATTTCCGTTTGAATCTTAAAAAGTATAATTTGTCCTTTTAATGTCCTGGTGTATGATAATATATAACATTTGTGGTCTGCAAATAATAATAAATAAAGCCATAATTATGATTGTTTAGTTTCAACCTTTAGAACTGAACGATTCCCAAAGAGATTCAAAGCCAAAGTAGACTAAGCCTAATATTAACTAACTTTGTGTTCTTAATTCCTAGATTTTTGTCTACATAAAATCGAAGACTTGGATATTTCTGAGTCATTATGTAAAGAACTGATAACATCATTCTTCTGCCATGTCAATAATAGCTGTCATTAGCCTGGCTTGTACTCACGAATAACATTAAATAACTGAGAGAAATTCAATAATCGTACACAGAAGTTAAGAGTTGATGTATTATCACTGATGGTGAAGATCATGTAAACTCCTTTTTGAAACCTCTAGAGTGCCTTTTATTTGCAGAGTTTGTTTACAACTATTTAGTGACACATTATCGAAATCCTTTGTGTATTCCTTTTCTTCGTTTGTACTGTTAGTTCCATGAACGCACTTGGGCTGTAGTCATCATTCGGTTAACGTCTTCTTACCGTAAAGGAATCTAGTTGTACTTACCTAATATAAGAAAAAATGTTGTGATCCCGTAATGCTGCTTAACGCAGCTTACATGTCTCGCAGACGAGTCAGTTGTTTTTAGGAGACTGCCTTGTTATTTTTCTTTAAATAGATGCGCTGGTTTTGATAATAGCGGGCACATAAATCGTGAGTGAGGTGGGCATAAATCGAGCGCAGGAGCTGCGAGTGGAAGCCAACACATGCCACTCCTTGTAATGGAATTTAATATTCAGAGAGGGCGAGATTTAGGGGACAGTAGAGGCTTTTAACACAACCTCCACGCGTAGTTCGGCAGCCAGCCCTTGTAATTTATGCTTGCATTACGAGTTTCTCGATATTTATGCCTTTGTATTTCAGGGTCCAATAGAAAAAAAAATCACTTGGTTTCGCTTTTAACCTGTTCCTTTAAATGGACCATGCAGAAGAAAGCAGTTGTATTTGGTTGAAGGAAACTCAAGAATGGTGAAAAGCAAAGGGGGGGTTATGTTTTGAAAAGGTCTGGAGGGTTGTGGAATAAGAAGGCGATTCCTAAGCGATAGAAGCCGGTCTGCTGGTGACCAAATTGATACAGCTGAATTTACCGCTCCCCTAATCCTGTTCTATTGATAAGATAAATATGCCACAGAGCCCCGACTCGCCTAGGAATGGTTTCTAATCGCCGACTCCACCTTCACCCCTTAGTCTTAATTTATTACTCTGTTTACATCAGCCCCTCCCTGACAAGCGACACTTAATACTACGTCAAATCTCGCCTAGTCACCCCATCACTGTCTTGATCCTCTCCAATTCCTTCTATATACTTTATCATCTCATTGCCGTCTTCTTCATCTCAATCCATTCACTCCCCAGTCGACTATTAAAACAATTAAAACACATAATCATTAATCACTATGTGTATTCCTCTTTTTCGTTAGTATTGTCAGTTCCATAAACACATTTGGACTGGAGACATCATTCGGTTGACTCATTCTTACAGTTTAGCAATCTTGTTGACAAGATGATTAATTATCTTGTAATTAAATAATTAATATAACATATACATGAGAATCTTAAATCAAAGATTACATCAATATCAAATATCAAATTGTCAGATGGTTACTCTCGTTGCTTACATTACCAACATACATATAAGTTTATCTCTAAGTAACCATTAGAAGATTGAGATCACCTCCTACTTCGAAATCCGTGTCATAGGTTCTCCAAAACAGGTATAATCTATAACATCTTGAACATATAGTCTATATTATATAAAAAAGCATAACATTATAGTAGTTAAATTGTTTAACGTGAAGAGATCTATATTAGTGAAATAAGATTAAAACAACTTGTTTTCTTCAAATTCTCCCTTTTAAAAGAATGGTATATTTTATTTTATTTATCTATTGAACGAAATATGTGGTCATATTGATCTTCAAAGTTACAAATCAATTAAATTTGATTACTTCCATATTATCAAAATTTTTCAACTGTAAAATCCATTGATATAAACAAAACCTATGTATTTTTGGGTTTCCTGTGTATTAACTTGTTGATTACTATTATTATTTTGTGTCTTATAATATTAACACACATCATATTGAATGGTTAACTTCAAATTCAACCTGTATGTTTTTTCTTCAATATTTTTATGTCTCTGATTATATTGAACATTTGTATCCATTATACATTGCTTTTTGGAAATGTTATTATATATATATTTAAAAGAAACTGTGACACATAGACAGAAACATAACAAATTCTCAATTTTCATTTACATTAACTTTTCAAAAACACTCACTTATATATATATATTATATATATATATATATATATATATATAATATATATATCAACGTCCAAACCACAATAAGAAATGAGAAAAAGATTTAGATTTTTCAACCGTAAAAGCGGTCTTTGTCAGAGTCAAATCCAAACTCAGCCGTTGAGATTTGACTCAGACGAAGATCATTTGTTTTGCTTGAAAGTTTTATCTTGGTCTTTTTTTCTCATTTCTAATTGTACTTTTGACGTTGATTGTTATTAAACGTGTTTAATTGTTATTTAACGGCATAAATGAACCGCGTTTCACGTATTTTATTATATGAAATAAAAACCATAACGAACAATTAAAACAATATAAATATGCTCTGAAGCCTTTCACACTAAGCTGTCAGAAAGTGACTCCTGTTTAATTGTATATATTGTATAATTGTAATATATATATATATATATATATATAATATTACATTACACAATAAAACATGTATAGAGATAGAGAAAGAATGTCATAACTCTATTTAACATTTCGACACTCGTTTCCCCAGGAGAGAGTTGTCGACTAGGTCGCTTGGTTCCTACTGAGAGACAGCTAGTTCATTCAACCAAGTAGCGTTTTGGCTCTAAGCGAAAAGAAAAAAGGGGAACAGTTTGATAAAGAGTAGTTAATTTTATACCGAATCAACAGTTCATAAGTTTAACATGAATCATTTTATTTTATTTTTGCGATTAACGTTCAATTTTCTTATGCTTTATCATTTTGCTATTCCCTTTAAGCATTCGTTTTTGATTGAATTACAATACTCTTTCATAGCCTCCTATGACATAATTCTAGCTACTTAATACATAAGGTAATACTCTGTTTTAAATTTCATTAATCGATTAATTTTTTTATTCATACGACATCAATCTCACTCTGAATTTCACTGAATTTATTTTAATAGTTCTACTTTGAGTTATCTTCAGTTGAAACAGCCAGGATGTCAAAACCCTTTCCGCATTGAACAAATGAAAGTACATTGGCTTCTTCAGAGAAAGAACAGGACATAGTTGGCACGTGTGTTTTTACAGAAACAAAAAGACAAATACGGGGAACAGTAATCAGATACGTTAACAGTAAGGCTACAGTATCAAGGAGTACTCCTGTGTCTTTACCATACCCTGCAGTAAGTCCATCAAGAAGCCATTCAACAACACCTGTCCATTCTGATAGGAATCAACAAATGTCAATTAGAAGAATAGAACACCAGCTGCAGCAAATTGAAAGAGAATAAGGCTCTGCCAACGTAAGATATAAAACCGCAATGAAACAAGCTGAGACATATATACTGATAGGGGCTGTGGACCATCATCCTCGAATTGAAAACACAAAGTGGTCAGTTCAACTTAAATGTTTTAAATTGTTGAAGGTGCAGGAGCTGTATTTTTGTGGACAGTACAGGTGATATACACTTTAAAGGAGTTTGATGCAGAAGAGGCGGTGAGAAGAGGGAGGTGAGAGGTCCACTAGACGAGGGAGAGATTTGTGTTTGTTCAGAGATGTGTGGCCCACATCACCACAGCTATTACTCTAAGGACCTCCAAAAGAACTTACAACGTAAGGATCCACAAAACATTTATAGATCATCTAAAATTATAGTGTGATTTATTTATTCTAGGAGAGAAGCTTCAGTCTCACATAAAGTACGAAATGAAATTAGTAAGCATATGAATTAGAGAGGTTAACGGAGAAATAAGCTCAGTGGCAACAGGTGAAGATTGGCTGAATGTGTCAGACGTAGAATAAAAAAGAGGATGATGGGAATAGAAATAGGAGAAGTATCAGGTAAAGAAGAAAGGTGCCTGGATGAGCCATATAAACCTTGGGACGATTAGAAAAGGTAAAGATGAGATACCTTCTTTTGAATGGTACGGATTTTTTTAAATCTGTGAAAGCTGAATTTTACAAGAAACCTGTGGGCCGACAAACGTTTTATTAATCGATAATATATAGTTAAGATATACATTTCATTTGTATATATTCAAAACATGAGATAGTCACATGTCTATGATATTGTAT
This sequence comes from Hermatobates lingyangjiaoensis, assembly GCA_026182355.1. NCBI lineage: Eukaryota > Metazoa > Arthropoda > Insecta > Hemiptera > Hermatobatidae > Hermatobates > Hermatobates lingyangjiaoensis. Next base: position 1,402,015 of record JAPFBL010000014.1, on the reverse strand, counting down.
TAGGTATATTGTTTAGTAATATTCTGTTTAGAAATCGCATTCATTTTTTTTTTAAATAATGTAAAAAAATATTTTTATTTAGAGAACAATCCCAGAAAAGTTTTGTTTGAATAACTTTTGGATAAGATATATTTTGAGATAAGAAAGGAAAGGAAGGAATTAGTGGAGTTAGGGAAACAAACACCCTTAGGGTGGGTACAAAGATTGCGGAGAATAAAGATAAAAGACTTTGAGGCCCTTCCTAGAGGAGTTAAGGGTCGCACTGACGCCCTATTGTCAAAGAAATCCTACTACTCGACTAATAAAATGCACTTATCGCTTAGAGGAGTAAACGCGGTAAATGAAACGTAAAGGGCGAAAGGGCTGTTACTTGGGGCTTGGGGCCCACAGTCATGTAAATGCTGACCGCTTCCCTTGACACCCCTGGCCCATAAGCAGCTCAATTAGAATGGATGGGAGACGTAGCAGTGGTGCTCTAAGCAGCTTACGAATCGTTCTTAATGAAACTCTGAGATGACCTTGGACGTGTCCCTAAAGGGCTTTCCCCACCCTCGTGACAAACCCTGACTGGTCTTGTAATTAAGGAGTCTTACGTTGAGGACTTTCACTGCCAGAGCCATTAACTTTATTGTAAAGACAGAACACGTATAACAAATCAACTTGCAATGAAGTTGCCAGGGCACTAATAATTGCCCTTAGTAAGTATCAAAGCAAATTAGAATACTCTAGTAACTCTATTGGCCTACAGTGCCACCAGGAGTTATCTTTGATAATTTCAAGAAAAACCCTTCGCAGTTATAAATTTTTATGAATTAAACTGATTTTAATAAACTTTATGAGTTTTTAATACTCTCTAAAAATAGTGCAATTGGAAAGTTATTGTTCAACAATTTTGTAGAAAAACAATTTTTTGAATTAACAATATAAAATACTTCATGAAACCTACTAAAGCTTTAGCATATTTATTTTGATGGTATGTTTGATTTGTAGACAAATGTTATTACGATATGCGATAGACTCAGTTGATCTGTATATACATAATACTCATAGCTATTCACATTTTCACTCTACCTAGTATGCTGAGAACATAATTATTTCTTGTCTATAAATACTATCTACCGTCTATGAAGAACATTTAAAATATAAATAAAATCGCAAAATATAAACAACTTTGTTTATCAGAGTTTCATTTGAATCTGACCAATTTACTAATTATTTTTATTTTATCAAACGAAAAAAATGAAGTATCCTTCAATTTTTTTGGTAGACATGTACATATAAAACTTTCATAATTAAAACAATCTGTCATTTAAGCTATGGTATCATCACAATGATAAAGAAAAATAAGCAAGTTTACAACTATTTTATGGTGACTAGTTGTAAAAAAAAAACAGTGTGGGATACATTTCTTCCCTGAGAGCTAACTCGAAAAGACAAACATATTTATTCATATTTCATTTCTCAATTAGATATAAATTTTCTTTATGGATGTGTGTACATTGGGAAGTGTGTGTATGTGTCTGTGTGTGTGTGTGTGTGTGTGTGTGTGTGTGTGTGTGTGTGTGTGTGTGTGTGTATGTGTGGGTGTGTGTTTATGGTGTGTGTTAACATTTAGTATAGGTGCATATATCATGACTCGTGGAAACAAGTTACAAGTTTCAAGCATTAAGTATTCACAGTAAAATGTCATATATATGAAGAACTTGGTTACAATGGATAGTTTTTGCGTTTAAATTGCATAATAATTTAAAATATAACACTGGTTTTTTTCTAAAAAAAAACGGGTCTTTATCTGATCTTGGAGTTGGTATCGATGCATTAGAGACAAGTCTGCAGTGCCCTCAGTTTCCTAAAGGAGTGCCTTGGAGAGGACATTGCGGGGTGCTATCTACATACAAGGACTACTACAAGACGCTGCCTTATTGGGATTCAGCTTGTCAACTGCTTTGATCGAAGCTCCTCCAACGTCCGATCAAGTTCACTTCTCTTGGCAGCTATGTCGATTTTATTATTCTTCTCTGCTGCATTGAATCACAATGACTGACTGCAGTGGAGAGGTTAATGCCTCTTCTTCCTGCAACCTTGCCCCGGCTAAATAGATACTCAAATTACAAATCCTGACTAAATGGATAACTAATATATATAGAAATTCGGTGTCCGTTTGTGAACTACAATTAATTGTCAATTTGGTTGGATGATAGTTGTTAGTTCTGAGTCATAGCCCATAGTCGTCTGATGCTAGCAATTGTCCTTAGCAAGTACAAAGCAAATTAGAATACTTCAGTAACTCTATCAGTTACTGAAGTATTCTAATGGTGTGGCAAAGCTTGATACCATTAGTATTCAAGTTCGTGGTTAGTCGTAAGCCTACGATCTTTATGTAAGCTACGGTTATTTTGTGCTAAATTATTCTTACAAAATCAGTAGTGTAAGTAAAAATAGTAAAATATTATGTGAAGTTAGATACACTATTTCTAACATACTAGATAACTATATACTAGATAAAATGTATGACTCCTAATATATAAAAACTCCTTTTTGATATTTTCACCGTCTGAGTGGTTGAAATTAGGAAGTGAGTTATGAGAATGACTACTAGTTTTTGGGTAAAGTCATTCAAGTTGACTACTTCATCTACCTGAAGACAACGAATATCGAAATATCGTAGTGTGTTGTTTGTAACCTTCTCTGTTCTTTATTTATGTTAAAAGTGGTTTTAGTCCAATCGGACCATTTTTTTCTGAAATTATATATAAGAAGTAATGATTAGCAGTTGCTTCAATTTAATAGTTTACCTGTATCTATTGTAATGAAGACTCTCCCCAGATCACTGTCCATAATCACTAATCGAATTTAAACATAGCTTCTAAATTGACGAATTAAAAAATAAATTTTCCTACCGCAGATATCCTCTTAGTTTTCTTAATAGTCGTATAGTCTCTGTTTATATAAATCATAGTTCCGGTCCTTAGAGAGATTGCGGTGATACTTCTTTCTTTATATATCCTATTCCTTAACCATAAGTCCTGCTGTAATTCTTGAAATTGTGTTTATAGTTAACTACTCCGGAGTGATGCTATTCATGTGGTTTTGCCTTACACTTAGCGAACCATACTTATGAATAATGAGAAGTCTGCCGTTGGTAAACGGTTCCTTTAATACTGGTTCATCAAATATAACCTGTGCAAGGCCAAATTTGATTAGGTCTTGCACTGAATTATTGTAATACCTAAGCGAGAGGAGGGTGTCTGTGTAAGGAAATTTTTCTCCGAAAAACAAATATTTCACCTATGAGAATAGGCTGAAAAAGAGTGAATAGTATAACGATAAGGTGAAAATAAATATAAATTTTTATTAATTTTCTATTTTATATATTTTCATATATTTTATGAGCACAACTAAAGAATGATATCATTAGTGCTTATTTCTCTGCAGAAGGATTCACACGTACATATAAACAAGATGCAACAAATGAAATACCGTAAAAAATTAGAACAGTTTACGCTAAATTAGCTGGAATATTATAGGTATGCACATAAACATTTTTTTTAGGTATTATTTAATTTCTGACGGTAGGAATTATTATTTTTAATCTCATGTGTAATGTTAATATAATGCAATGTTATTTATAAATTGTGAAGTAATTAAATGATGACAATATTGGTTCTTAAAGAATAAAGATGATAGGATATTTTGAACTGTTTTAACAATCAGAAAAGTTAAAGTGGTTTCTTTGTAAGGTGTTTTGCTTAAAAAGGATTCTCTTCTTTATATGAGAATCTGTTGAATTGGAAACGCTGGGTTTAAGCAAAGGCGTGGGGACCCCATGGCAAGAAGGGTTGTACAGGAATAATTGTGCTTCGGACACAAACCCTCTGTAATCACAGCTGCCTATTACCCCAAAGTAAAAACAATTCCAAGCTCCCTACTCCCTTTGCTCATCGAAGAGAGGGGGAGTGATTAAAAAGCTGACAGCCGCTATCATACTGTGATGGCCAGTCATTAGGATGACCACTTGGGGCTGGAACGCTTTTCCCAAAATTAAAAACTTTTATGCTCCCTAAATGAAATACCTAATGGTTTTAATTTAAACACTTTATCCCGTAATAAATGTCGACTATTAAACTAGACGACCAACTGGACCCTGAATAGAATTCACACATGGCCATGAATACATATGCAAAATTAGCAGCTACCCCACCGAGTAAATTCGCCAACTCATTTCCTTTTCAATTCCACTTATGAATTTTGCACTCTATGGTGTTGGGATTAAGTTGGCCACCCTCTCGGGGTTTTTCATTTGCAAGAATAAATGAGTATAGGTGAGAGGAATATTAATGCAAACGACTCGAGAGACCACGTTGGCTTTGTTCATTAAGAAGCATTCCTGGTTTAGTCAAATAAGCAAACAATCCGAATATTACTTATAGATTTTAATTTATTTCGTATTAATAAAGTTTTTGATAGTGTGCTTTACTTGACATCTAATTGATCCTACATTAACATTACATTTACATTAAGTATAATTGCTCCTAATACTTAATGAAGTGTATTTTAAGAATTGTGGTCTTAAGTATTTTTTTATATTTATATTGTGTCTACAATTATATATATAGAGTTTTTAAAATTATTATTGTAAAATAGTTATAATTTATTCAAATTCGTCTTTATAATATAGTGAATTCGTTTGGATTATACCAGAAAACTGTTTACATTTCACCATTGTGACATGGACTATTATTCAGCATAACAAATATCTGTGGCTTTTAATGATTGTTAGGATCGAACTGTGTTTGTATTTGCATGAATAAAGCATGTACCATTTAATACATGATTATCACTACTAGAATATTATGTCACGCAGTTCTTCCTTCTGACTGAATCAGGTTATTCCCACTTCAACGACTCCTCTGCTGAGTTCTATGGAGGTGTATGAGATAATTAAAATTCAATGAATTTGTATATTTATGGTGTTCATTTTAATAAAAGTAATATTTATTTATTCCTAGAGAATATAGTTATGTCAGCATGTTTTGTAAGATACCGTGGATATTCGTTTTGATTTCTTAGCTCTGATATTGTACAACACTTATATGGATTAAGGCCAATTCTGTGTTACTAAGAAAATGAAGAAAGTGTGAAGTAGAAATGCTGAAAAGGACTTTGTGAGAAAAGCCAAATTGAATAACGGAGTAGTGAAGCAATTGATAAGGCAATCACGGTCAGTCGCTCTTAGAGGACGTGACGGGAATGGTCTGCGAGGAGGCGCTCTGCGGCCCAAGCGTCGCAAATTTATCCTTCGTCCCGACTCTCGCTTTCAATCTCAAATAAAACCAACGCTCAAAATCAGAGGCTGCTAATTTATACTGTGTCGCGAATTGTTTTAAAGGGTCCAATATTAATAATACCAAATTAATAATGTGTACCTCTTAAAGTAAAAAAAAAACATTCTCCGTAACTGTATATTATTACCGCAGATTATAACGACTCATGTTATTGGAAGTGGGATTGTAAACACCTAGATTTCATTCATTTATCGAGAACCTTTATACATTCTAAAGGAAAGTTTGTAAATGTACAAATACTTATCTACAAACAATCTAAAACATGTTTTATCTGTAGACAATACTGTGAAGGGAAATAATGTTATCACTGCAGTGTAGTGCCGCATTATTTTTTGTTGAAGTGTTTGCATATTTTTCTTTATTTCGGAGTGTATTATTTCTTACTCTAAGTAAAGTACAACAATCCTGAAAAAATCTATTTTATGAGGCTAACAGCTTCACACATTTTGTGGTCCGTTGTACCAAAGTTTGAGTTTTATACTGTGATGTCTGTATGTATGTAGGCGGGAAGGTTAGTGAGTATATATACAAAAGTGTGGAAACACATTACAGATTAAGATGTCTGATCAATAATAGTTAAAGGTTTAGATATTCTATGTATTTTTTCTACAGTATAATTCTAATGTTATGTATAATTCTAAGTTTTGCAGTTAGTGAAAAATTAATATTAGTAATAAACAAACAAAACTTGAGAAATGTTGGATAACAGCTAAAGTCAGTTATAAATGAAAACATCATACGTTTCCCTCCTGTTGAATCGGAAAGAGAGTGGAAACTACACTGATCACACCGCTTGATGAATAGTTTGAATTTATCAAACAACTGTTTCTTTGATATGTTAATAAAATAACATAGGCATTTCATGGACATAGAAAAATCATATTGGAAGAAGTGCAGTCGATGTGTAAAACACTGCAAGTCACCAAACTGTGGTACAATTTTTCAGTTTTTCTTCTAGGCTCGTACAATATTCATAAATAATTATTCATCAATCTTTCCACGGTTTCCAATTTGAAATTGAAATTTGAAAAGCCGGTTAGCTATATGTTGTATACAAATAAATAAACAAAAAAGTTAAAAAAAGAAGCAACAAAGAAATAGTTTTCTACTTGCATCCTTCCAAAATTTTAATACCAATCTGTACTACAATTTTCAACTAATAGGCAATAAAAAGAGTAATTAATGTCTTTGTTAAGGTAGTAATGCTGCACTTCAGGATATGCCCATATCTAGAAGTTTCAAAGTCATTACTTAATCTTGAATGTGTGTTATTTTTAGAAATTCGTGAGATAGCTAACATTTAAAAGATTTTTAAAATTATTTTAAACAGACAAAAACATCTTATTACAAAATAAGATAAATTTAAAACATTATTTTTATTCCTTAAAGCATAAATATTACAAAATAAATGCCTAATTCATTCACGCCGGCTTTGGATCAGGTGACCCAACCGTTAGTCTCTCAGGTGGCTTGTGGAGCATTAGTGTGGCCATTGTCTTCAGTGGCCACATACCTTATATTGCTGGGAAGAAAATTGTTTAATGATTTTTAATGACTAACCATTATTGTTGTGTAACAATGTCTTTTATGCCATATTGGCAATTATGACTCACAAAATATTGTGGTCGGTAATCAATTGTATGTATCTATTTATTCTATTTCTAAATCTATTTGTTCATATAAACGCCAAATAGTTTCTAAATGAGTTTTCGCGTTCAAAGACATTAAGAATTGGTAATAAAAATACCGTTACTAATTTAGATAGATAACATTGTAATAATTGTTGTTTTAATTTTAAATTTTACTTATTTACGAACAGTACATTGAATGGAATCCTAATAAAATTTAATTTAAAATCATTTATGTGATAGAAGTAATATCATAAGTCTGTTATAGGTTGTTTCTGTTTGTGGTGCATGTAATATTAGACCGGCTTACAGAGATCAGGTTACAAGTGCTCTGCAGTTATCTGACTCGACTTAAAAATGAATCTCCGTTCTTTTTTATTTGTTTCTATTAGGTTTCAATAAGAATATGGTCCACTTTTTAATAAATTATTGGTTTATATCCAAGCTGTATTTGGTTTTCAATTTAGTTTTGGAAAGCTTGGTTGTCTACATTCTACATTACATATTTCTGTCATATTTATCACTATTTAGGATGAATTATTTATTATTGCCTCTTTATGATTATTGATGGATATAATCAATTTAGTATTTGTTTTAAATAATCTAAAATTTAGATCCATGGTCTGCGAGTTTTTGATCAGTAGCAATCTGTACACAATTTTTGTTTCCTTTTGATTACAATTTTTTTTTTTTTTCTATTACAACTACCCTTATCGGGGTAACAAGTAACAGCGATCCATGCTACATAAAGGTGGAATAAAGAGTGGAGAAACCACCCATTGGTAGTACTCCATATAGACTGTTAGGATCACTTGCAACTAGTGATCCTACATTTCACTTGACATCCTACTAGTGAACTTGACAGCCAACATTTCAGAGCAGGTCTCGGGGCCAACATCTTTTCAGCCTTCTAATAGGGTTGCTAGGAATCTGGAGAGATGATAATTCGTGAATGAAAGGATTTATAGTGGTGGGCAAAGATTCATGGAATTTGCGGTATCGGGATTGGATTTCTTGGTGGATGAAGGGAATTTTAAGATCTTTGTGTATGGTATCGTTCGAAACATAGAAGGGAGCTTGCACAATTTTGCGAAGGATTTTGGATTGGGCTGCTTGAATTCTTTGGATGTTTGAATGCTTGGTTGATCCCCAGATTTCTAGTCCATAAGTCCAGATCGGTTTAAGTATAGCAGTGTATATTAGTCTTTTGTTTTGTAGTGTCAGATTTGATCTGTTGTCAAGAAGTCTAGATAGCGTCTTGTATCGTCTCAGTAGGTCTTGTCGTTTCAGTCTTGTATGTGGATTCCATGTTAATCGTTTGTCGATGTACATCCCCAGGTATCGCACTACGTTAGCAACTGGGAGGGGAGATTGGTTAATATAAACAGGAGGACATCTTTGTTTTCGTAGTGTGAACGTAATATGGGTGGATTTCTCAGTGTTTAATTTAATTCTTTTCTTCTGGCACCAAGATTCCAAAATGAGTAAATGTTCTTGGAGGGATTGAGTGGAGCTGATAGGATTTGAGTCACTGGATAATATTGCTGTGTCATCTGCAAAGGTGAAAATAGTAGTTTTGGAATGGGTTGGGATATCAGCAGTGTATATTTGGTAAAGAGTGGGAGCCAATACGCTCCCCTGAGGCACACCAGCATTTACAGGAAAATAGGGAGAAAGAGCAGTTCCTTCACAAACCCGGAAATATCGCTCGGTCAGGTAGCTGCGAAGGATGAGGTAGTATGTTGAGGGTAGGATGTCTTTTAGTTGGCATAGTAAGCTTGGGTGCCAAACCCGGTCAAAAGCCTGAGAAACATCAAGAAACGCACCCGAACAATATTGGCCTCTCTCTAGAGCAGAGGAGATGGCGTCTACAACCCGGTGGCACTGCTGTATTGTTGTATGATGTCGCCGGAAACCAAACTGGTGGTCGGGGATTATATTCTGTTTGTATAGGAGAGGAATAATGCGTTTTAGGATTAGCCTTTCTAGAATCTTTCCTAGTATTGGTAGCAGGCTAATGGGTCTGTAGGAAGTAGGCAGGTGGGAGGGTTTATTAGGTTTGGGTATCATGCGGATATGGGAATGTTTCCATGATATTGGAAAGTAAGTTGTACGCAAAACTGAATTAAAGAGATATGTAATGAGGAGTACAGCTTTTTTGGGGAGTTCTTTAAGAATTAATGGAGTAATTAGGTCAAATCCAGGAGCTTTTTTGGTTTTGAGGTTTTTTATTGCATACTGAACATCGGACGGGGTAAACGCTTTTGGAGGAAGACTCAAGGGAACAGGACAGTCTAACTTCTCTATTGTTTTTGCCACATATAAAGGATTTAGGATAGTAGGGTGGGGGGTAAAGACAGTGGTAAGGTAGGAGGCAAACAGATTGGCCTTTCTTCGTCTGATTTTGCCCAGTTACCATTTGTCTGCCTGAGGGGAGCAGACACTTTATTATAGGATAGGATTTTTCTGGTTGCTCTCCAGAGCGATTTGTTGTCAGTCGTCAGTCCTTCAGTGTATTGTCTAAACTTTTGGGATCTGTAGTTTCTTAGTACTGTTGTAAGTTGGTGAGTGATACGGTTGAGGGTTAGCTTGTCATTTGGGTAACGAGTTCTCTGCCAGAGTTTTCGAGCATTCCGTTTTGAGTTTATAAGATTCCGTATATAAAAAGGAATGTTGATGTCTTTTGTAAATGTTTTTTGATTGTAAGAGTACTGCGTTGATATATTAATTGAATTTGCTATTGTTAAATTTAGTTGTTCAATTGCGTGGTCAATTTCGTCGTGGGTTTTTAAAGAGACAGTAAGGTCAATATTGTCTTCAACATTCTGTCTGAATAGGTTCCAATCAACTGGACCACTTATTAGTGTTGCTCTGGGAGTAACCAGAATAGGATTAATATCCAGAGTTAAAAGAATAGGACTGTGGTCAGAGGAAAGATCGTTCAGTACGCAAACATGGTGATGGAGAGAGGATAGCTGGGACGTGATGAAGAAATCTAGGAGATCTGGCCGTTTGTTTGACGCTGCAGGCCAGTAGGTAGGGTCAGGAGGGGAGATGTAATTCAGAGGATTACTGGAGAGCACAGAAGAGAGGACACGGCCACGAGGGTTTGTTATTCTACTGCCCCACTGTTGATGCTTTGCATTGTAGTCGCCACCAGATAAGAAGCGAGGACCAAGCGAATTGAAAAAAGAAAGGAATTGTGAATAGGTAATTTTGTGTTTAGGTGGGCAGTAAACAGACGCTAGATTGAAATTAAAGGATGAGGAGGACAGGTTAACAACAGTGTTTTGCAGTGACTCAGAGGAATCATTAGGAACGAGGAAGTGGGATAAGCTGTTTCGTACTAGGATAGCTGTTCCACCGCAGGCAATGTCTGAGGGATGGTCAGTTCTGTAAGTTCTGTAGTTCCTTATGTAAAAGTAAGATCTGGAAGTAAGGTGGGTTTCTGTTATTAAAGCAATATCTATTCTATTTTGTTGTAATAGTACATCTAGTTCGTTATACTTGGATCTCAAACCGTTAGCATTCCAAAGCAGAATGGTGAGAGATTGAGGAGATGGCATGGTTAAGGAAGAGGTCGGGAAAGTAAGGGAATTACTCTCTCAACTACTGTGGTAAGCAGAGTCACCAGCGGGCCGATGAGAGAGCGAAATTCCGAAAGAAATGAGGACATCATTGTGGTCATGTCAGAGGATGCGGGTGGGGGAGGAATAAAGGATGGCTTACTTAGCGGGTGAGGCTCCTAAAAAGATGTTGGCCCTTTGAGTGCTTCTGCGTAGCTTACAGATGGCCGGCATTCGCTTGTCGAGGATCGTTCAGCTGTTGGTTGAGTTGTTGCTTCAGCCACTCGGTTGTTAAATGGCTGCCTAGTGGCAGTGTGACTGGTTTTCCGTAACTTTTGAAGCTGCTTATGGGTGATACATCCCCGATAGTTGGCGGGGTGATTACCCTTACACAGGGTGCACTTCGCTGGAGTTTCCCGGGGTTTTGGGCAGTTGTGGCTCCAGTGGCTGTCTGCACACTTGAAACAGCGCGGAACATGATTGCAATACGCCTTCGTATGACCATATTCTTGGCAGCGCTTACACTGGGCGATTAACTTGTTCCTGTAGGGCTCCTCCACCCTAATTCGGCAACCATACAGGTGTGTCACCATGAAGATTTCGTTATTTTTTGGAGAGGCCTCCAGGTCGAGAAAGAAAAGTGGCAGCTTTTCTTTCGATGGTGACAGAACATTAGAAATGTTCCGTACACTGAACCCGAGTGACTTTACTTCTTCTTTTAATTCTTCAGTAGGAATTGTAGGGTGGAGGTTTCTCAGCACTACTCTGTATGCTTTATCTTCCTTTACCTGGTACGTATGATAGTTGCACTTTTGGTCTTTTAGTGCGCGTATTAATTTTCTATAGTTTTCTCCAGTGTTGACACGGACGATGGTTGTGTCTGTTCTTGCCTGACAGGAGAACTGATTTGCTCCTATCAACTCTTTTATCGTTTTATAAAACGAACTGAAGTCAACTATGTTTTTTATGAATATTGGAGGAGGCTTTACTTCTTTTTGGGTTGGTTCTTCTTCTTTCCGGGTAGTGGTCGCTGATCTGATGCTGAGCTGGGGTGGTTCTTCTTCCACTGCTAACACACCAAACCTATTTGGTGATATAAAATTAATTGAGTGGCCTGCAGAGGTAGAGCTAGTAATACTTAAGGTATCACTTTTCATACTTTCTTGGCTGAGTGACCTTTGTCTACTGCTGCTTGTTGCATCCTTTTGGTAAGTTGTATTAGCCTTTTTTGATTTTTTCGGTATGTTGCCTGTAGTTCCTTGTCTTTTCATTTTTTTGTTATTATTATTTATATTTCTTCTTTATGTAGCGCGCGCGCTTGCGCGCACCTCACACGGAGTTGTTATTGTTATCACTAGTGTAAATACTTGTGAACAATAAATATCAAGTAGGTGATACAATAAAAATTGAGCACTTAATACTTGAGTGTAGAAACACCACTCCTAATACAAACAGCACTACTGTAGACGATCTGCAGAAAATCTCCACAATCTAAGCTGACCTTCACTATTTTACGGGCACTTATTGCGGAGCAAAAAAATTTTACTTGTTTACACTTTCAAACACTATGCACAAGTGTTTGATTACAAAGATATATAATTCAAAACTCAGTTATTTTGTATTGTTTGTTGACGTTTGAAAAACTCACAATATGATTTTTGTTTTCAAAAAACAACACGTTTTGAACATGTGTGTTCGTCTTCGGGTTACGTAAGTATTTGGTGGAGTCATGGAGTAACTCCTAAATTTGAATAGCTATTCCTCATCTCCTCAAAGAAATTACTCTTTTTTTTAATACAAATATTTAATTGTAGAGACTTGTTCTTCCTAAAGATATGTAGAGTCCTCTTTCAAAAATTGTCAAAAAAGAAGGTAACGGATATGGTTACCAAATCTGTTAAGCTAAAAGCTTTATTTATTTAAATGCCCAAATTTTGATTAATTTCCCTCATTTAAAAATAGATACCGATGTTAAATTCAGTTTGGTTAAATGAGAAAACATTTTAGTTTGATGAAATTATACTAATCGTTTAAACTATTTTTCCCCTGGCTTTTCACTGCCTTCAATTAAATCTTCCCTGAAATGTTCATACCGCCTATAATAATTTTTGGTGTTATAGTAAATTACAAATTTAAGCAACTATCCTTTATGTTAAAATATGTGAGTAGTTCATTTTTCTAACATATTAGCAAATTAAAGCACCAATTTTTCCTTCTTAACTGAAAGATTCAATGACTATGAGAAATGTAAGTTAGAACTTTTCAACATCTATATAATTTTAAACCGAAATCCGAGCACCCGCCTTTTAACTTAAACAATGCGTATAGAAACTAAATCCTTTTTGACTGTCAAAAATACCTATGGTATTCTTTAAGTGACTTTGCTTGATGTTATGTTCAATAATTCCTAGTATTTATATTCGTAAAGTGCGTTTTAAGTAATGAAGGAAACAAAAAGACAAGAAACAGGATGCAATATGAAACAGTAAACTTGGAAATGAATTAGACCTTTTTTTTATTTATTATTATTTTACTACTAGACTCAGAGTGAATAAGTAATAGTATGCATGCTACATAAAAGTGGAATAAAACAGTGGAGAAATCATCCATTGCTAGCATTCCATATACACAAATTGTTCAGATCACTTGCAACTAGCTGGTCTTGACAGGTAGCATTTCTGAGTCGAACTCAGAGCCAAAATGTTTTTAGCCTTGTATTTTAATTAATATACAATTAATTAATGTATTCATTAATTATTCATATATTCATAATGTATTCATATATTAATTCATGCCATGCTGGAATCTGGTGGCATGATAATTTCTGAATAAAAGGGTTTAGACTGGTGGGTAAAGATTCATGGAATTTGCTGTATCCAGATTGAATTTCTAAATTAGATTTGGAGTTCTGTAGAGTCACATTTGATCTTTTGCCGAAATGTTGAGTCTAAAAAAAAAGTCAAACAAGGACTTTGAGGACTCCAAAACATGTAAATCCATCTAAATTTTGATTAATTATTTAATTATCATTACTATAAGAAACGTATAGTCATGAAAATATTCTAACTCAATATTTTGAGGTTTTTCTGAGGTCTCCAAAGTCTTTTTGTTATTTTTTTCTATGTGTGAGGTTGTGTGTCTATGCGTGGGATGGTGTGTTTACAAAAGTTTGTCCGCTGACTTCTTTGATGGATCTTTATCATATTTTGCATAAAAATGGGCTTTATAGTGTAGGTGAGCTCTATTACTAGGGGGCAAAATTATTTGATGCAAACATTAGAGACAATCAAAATCAATCTGCTGTGGTCGTCATGCGGAAATTCGATCAAAATATGTTGGGTTGGCTGTTGTAGATTCCTTCTCTGATCTGATCCTCCGAAAGCTATAAACCATCATCTATCCATATATTGATATAGTGATTCCTCATGGACATTGCTTCCACCTGATTTTGTTTTTATTTAAAAAACATCCATAACCTCATATCTTTGAGTGACATGCCGTTATTTCACATTTACATATCACTCTCCAGTTATAGACACTGACAATAAGAATGAAGTTCTGTATTTGAACAGTTTTCAAACGTTCTTACGGAGCCCTGTTTCCTTTCCGCTGGTTGTTTGTATTGAGGTTTTGTTCTTACACTGTTTCCTAAGGCACCCCAAGTGTTTGGTGTTGTTAAATGAGGTATGAGACACAGGAGGTTGTTTGATGTGCAGCCGAGCTCGCCTGAGTGGTCCATGTCCTAATGGCAAGCGATGGTCAGCCGGCCACAAGACGCTTTGTCTCTAACCCAATCAACGCCGCCCCCGCACTTCTTCAAAGCACCACTATTTGACTTGCAAACTGCCAAACTCCGTCTCCTTTCATCACTTATGCATCAGTTTTCTTCCCAACCTCTACGCAGTCTGCATCTCCAACTTGCTTCACCCACAAAAATCCGCAATTAATATAAATTGAATTAATAACTTTCAACTAACTCCCTAAAAATTCCATGCATTTAAAAAACCCTAACTAAATACCATACCCCACTTCTATTTTCTTTGACTAACTTTTTGACAGTTTATAAAATCAAGCTGGGGTGTTTTCATTAGATTTTGTATCAGATATTAACGAGAAAACCTTTTGAGGCTTGTAAAGTAAACTCAGTATAAATATTTAGAACAGATATAGAGTATTGCTAGCGTGTGTCTTCTGAGTGTAAAACAAAGTGTATGGCTTGAATATTTTGCAAACAAACCCTTGAATAATATCAAAAATATCCAAAAAAAATATTCATGTTGTTATTATTTTCGTGTTTAATAAATAAACTGAATAATAGATAATAAATTGTTAAGATATAATAATAGTATTGTGGAGAGAAATAATAGATTTCTCAAAGTTTATTTGAAATCTAAAAATTGTTTAAAATTGATCTATAATTGAAAAATCATTTTGAAAGACCGTTGGTATCATAGTGTAAAATATAAAAAAGGATTTTAAATAAATCTGCTTTATAAATTGTAGTCACACTAAACTTTTTTTTCTTTTACAAAACAATAAAGAACTCAAAACCAGGACATGGTGATGGGTATAGGTGTTCGTCAGCGGTATGAAAATACAAAAACTAAGTGTGTTAAATTTAATCATCCAAGTTACATCGCAGTTTACTTTTACGCAATTAACATAGCTATAGGATGATTCTATGAAGCGTGTTTGTTACTTAGGAAAATCAAATAACTCCCTAAAATTACATGCTTTTAAAAAACACCAACTAATTAGCATACTCTACTTCCATTTTCTTTGCCTAACTTCTTTAGACTCTTTAGAGTAACCTTTTTCATATCGTCATCTTCAATCGATGCATTCAAATTATAACATTCAAATCTGTATTTATCATTCAAAAACTTTTTTTTTTTATTGTTTAAGCCGATCCCCAGCGGGTCATAACGTCAGCCGTTTATAGGCTTTTGATCGGTGTTTGATCGGTGATTCTACAGATTCTACTTTGGGAGCCCTAATTTTGCCTAACTCAAGTGCTTTTCGAGTAGGGATCTTTAACGAGTATCTGACATCGTACAGGCTCGGGACCAACGCTTAACATCCTCTCCGAGGGACGACGTACTTAGATTTGTTCACCTCTCGCGTGAATAAATCGAGGGCCAGGTGGGGATCGAACCCGGACTACCAGCCCAGAGGCGAGTACGTTAACCACAGAGCTAACCTGATCCTCAAACATTTTTTTAAAGTACACTATCTTCCAATGCTTTTTTATTGAACTTATCACTTAAAGCACAGGCTTATATGTATACATATAATATATAAACTTGAAACATTTCACAAGTAGTCTTACTATCATTATCAACAATCATACCGTTTTGCATTCTTTCTGAAGTCCAAACTTACTGTGATAATTGGCGCTACTGCTTTAAAATATTATACAAAAAAATCTAAAAAAGGATTTCCTAAAAGGTTTCTTAAAAAATTAATAATAGTAACAATACATGGCGAAATCCCGCCAAAGTTACTGCTAAAGGGGATAATTCTGGTAAAATGACTTTTGAAATAATAATATAATATTGCTTATAAACCTTTTCTATTGAATGTTCAGTTACAATGTTTTTAAATTTCCTAGTCAATGCAGGTTACCCGTACATTCACAAACCAACACGAATGAAAATTTAACCTTAGATTGTTTTTATCTGGTGGTATCATATTAAATAAGCATATCATTAAACGATATAGAATGAAATATGATATGGCCAGTGTTTAGGACTTGTTCACGCCCATATGTTCCACTTGTACATTATAATATATTTATATATATATATATATATATATATATAAAAATAAATTAACAAAAGGACACACAGAAATGAAACAGAAACTCACTACTATATTTCAATGGCCCCCGTCAATAGGTTGATAGAAACGAGTCGCTCCGCAGACAGTTAACAAATTTATCTATATTGTTATATATAGATATATGAATAATAATCAAAATAACACTTGATATAATAGATGGATTAATTTACCACAATGAAAACAATTTTTTAAAAATCGAAGATGTATTAACGAAAGGCCTTAGAGCATTGTTTTAAAAAATTGTTTTCATTGTGGTAAATTAATCCATATAGATATATATAAAAAGATTTCACATAAACACGTGAAATAATAATCAATGGTCAAACCACAATATGAAATGGCAGAACAAGACTAACATCGGGACAAGACTTGTTACAGTTGATAGATCTTTGTCTTGTTTTCCCTTTTTATATGTGGTTTGATCATAAATATATATATGAGTTCAAAATTGAAGAAGAGTAACACACAGAGTAAAGAAACACATTTTGAAACTCAAATTTTTGGGCAATCCGTCATCAGGAGAAAAGAGAAAGGGAGATGAAGGACGTTGTAATATATTTATATATTGTGTCAAATATAACTATTACTTTAAAACACATGCTATTGTGCGACTATTTTATTTGTTTGTTCGTGTTTTTGCTTTGAATTGAAAGGTGTGGTTTCATTGAATATATGAGTGACTAAGGGAGTGTAGTTAATGCAGTAGCTAATTAGAGTCAGGCAAGAGGGAATGAGGTAATGAAATAAGGCATTTTATTAGGTAAATAAGTTTCCAAGTTAATCTGATAAATAGTTGACTAAGTCTGAGGGTAGGGAATGTGGTAATTTCCTCTCGGCGGGTCTGTACTCGCTAGGGGTGTCCTAACGACGCACGACTCAGAGGTCCAGCAAGGACTGAGAGTGACCGATCCGAGCAGGACTTAATTAAAACAGGACCGAACCGCCTTATTTACTGAATTGTCTTTCAGATGCAGATGCCGTTAAGGGCTTGGTCGACACACGCCCTTCTCACTGGAAAGCTTTCATTAAACTCAGCCTCTATCCAAACTCGCACGCCCTTCACACCATACAATACACTTTAACTCAAAGCAAAACCCTCCCGTTACCTCTAGCCAAACCCTTGTGCTCCGAATTACATCTCAACCAACTATTTTACATTCACCGACAACATCCCAAGTAAAACATATAGCTTAAACAAGAATTGTTCTTTGCAAAGTCCTGCAAATATAACCAAAATCTACTCACTTTAACTATTTGAATAAATATTTAAAAATAATTAAAACTTGTTTGTATGTAAGTGTTGGTCCTTTTTTAAAAGTCGTTGTTTTAGGATATTATGAAAAAGTGATTTAACCAAACATTATTAGTGCACTACATTTTAGCAAATCCATTGAAGTCATAAAAATAAATCTACTTTTCAAAACTATTAGATTGTTCGACGATCACTGTCTATTTTTAAATAAGCATACCATATTTACTAAAACAATAATTCTTTCGAAATAAGGAGAACACCTAGTACGTCAAATTAATATTTACAAGTCTAACTTCAATAAATTTACAGCATATTGTTTTTTGATTACGTAAATTTTATAAGGTGAATCGAAAATATAAAGTAAACCGTTCCTTTGGGTAAAATATGAAATTGTGTTCACTTGATAGTCAGTTGAAATATTTGCAGCCCCGTAGCTTTTGTGGAGGGTTAGAGGCTGCGAAACTATAATAAAGCTCAAATACATCTACGGATTTTTCAATTAAAATTGTAGGAAGTTTAATCTCCTTACATTCCATGAATACCATTGACATTCAATGACTAAACTAGCGCACTGTATGGTTTATAAATCACTTGACTGTGTTAATAAGATAGAACTATGAAAGTATTTCTTACTTTGTCAACATACGTTCTTGATCTTTTTTTTAGGTACTTAATTCCTTGTACATTGTTTGGATTTCTAGCTGAACTAAAATTTAAAAAAAATTCAACTGCTCTCTTTCATGTCAGATCATACTTGTAGTTAACTGTTTTAGACAGGTTCTTGCGTGCTATAATACTAAACTAGGATCTTAAAAAGCGTGTGATGCTATGCGAGATGACTAGGATTAGGATGTTTATATGAGAACAGAAATGGTAATTAGTGTACGACGTGACCGTCTGTCTGTTCTGTTATGCGGCGATAACAGAACGCTATTGCTTAATCCACTCATTTCACTTCATCTGTTTTCATATATTGTAGACTTTTTCTCATGAAACTCTTAGAGATAACGTTTATGTGCACTCTGCGCATACCTGTTTTCGAATTGAAATTCAAGAAGTGTCCATTTGACAGATGCATAAGCTTTGAGTTCATTCTAAGTGAAAACAGGTTGTAGATGAGATAAGGCCGTTATACAAGCACTGCAATGTCAATGAAAGGCTCAGGTATCGAAAGCTATCCGTGCTTGTTACGAAGCGCAAGACTCGGTTTGAGATACGTCTTATTGGATTTCACAAAAAAAAGCAGTCAGGTGTGGGAGGGTTGTGGTCCGCTCCAAGGACTCGTTAGCCCTCGTGTAGAGTTACAGCCTCCATCCTCTTCTATTAGGATAATTGGTTGGCCTACTCGACAGCTTTTATCATAATTGAATGATACAACACAAATTTTACACGAGAAAGCATCTATGATTTATCGTTAACCTATTCTTCCTATGTTTTTTTTTTCAACTAGTATATTCTAAAAATGTTGACAGTAGTCAAGATAGAGACGGGCATCATTAGTCATTTAAAATAAAACCGATCTTACGGTCGATATGGCTGTGACATTATGGAAATAAGACGACCAGGGGCATTAGTCAGAGCTCACTACTCTTTCCTACGCTTTCCTGAGATTTATTATTGCTTTACCGTAACTCATGTGTACTAATGTTTTATGGCAGAAAAAATATATTTCAGTAATTAAATAATCTTCATATTTCTATGACACCAGTATTCATATTGCTATATTTGTAATAATAGTGTGTTTAGTGGTGTGTACAAACTTTTCTCACTTTTACTTTTCTAATTATTCTCTCCAAAATAAATTTTTTACACTGCCTAGTCGACCACTAACCAAATCGCTATTTTTCCTGAATCCATCTATTTAAAGTATGGATTAAGTTTTTATCACTCTGATAAAAACCATTATTGCCTTAATTGTTTATCAACAAACTACTAATGTTAATCGGGGTCCAAATATTTTAGTTTGACTTCAAAATTTCTAACCTTAGTTTATATTATGCTTTTCATTTCAGAGTTTACTGTCAAATTTTCTTCCTGTTATGTTTATATACTTATATGGCTCTATTTTTAAGTTGTTGAACTGAATTTTCGTTATTGGTTTCGTGTGTGTTTTTTTAAGTTATTTAATTTGATATACATGGCTCACAACAAGCTCTTGAAAAATGACACAGACATCAACAAAATGATAAAAGCTGTGACGTTTCCTACAGAATAATAAGAAGAATAACATTGTTCAGAATGGCTATGATTAATCATGAATAACCAACTTATATTTATATATAAGTAAGTAAGAGTGAGATATGATTGGAATCGTAATGAGTAGAGTGTTCATGAGCAGGGGTGTAGGAGATGCCTGAAGACCGAGGGAGATCTGTTAATTGGAGTCCAAGTGGCTTCCGCCAGTCTTGCTGGTTTCTAAATTGAAACTGCTATTTTCCAGTGCATTGAAACTAAGTGAGCAACATTTAAAATTAGAAGATGGGGTGAAGCCCTCAGCCAGGCAACTTAAATACAGGCTACTTCACAATTAAACGCAGGATACATAAAAGTTTATTACGTGAAAAAAAATTTAAATAGAAATTCAAAAGGTTTAAAATAAAGAATTGAGGGGTGGTGATGATTTGAGATTATAAAGGTTTAAATAACAATAGGAGCTGGCGAGGTCGTCAATCAGCCAGCAATTGGACCAACGAGTCTAATCAGCCCAAGTAGAGCCTTGATGAAGTGGAGCCCGCATCGCAAAACTCCACGTGTAGCGAAACCCACGTGGTCGCCACCATCCTATTGAACTCTGACCTCGGCAAAAAAATGACAAAAAAATATAATCATACCCTTATCTGGTCAGTCTGCGCCAACTGACCAGTGGTCCACCCCATTACCCCAATCAGAACTGTGCCTTTCATAACGAACCCCTATCATTCGCGCTCTTTTGCATGTATTTTGCCCATCGCTGACGTCACTGTGCTCTGCTATTGACTTCATTGGTTTAAACTTACTCTCTATATGCAATGATACATATTATTTATGATTATCATTACGTCAATCAAGCATCCCATCCAGTAAACTCCAATATATTTAAACTCCAGTAACTCCTGTAAACGCCAGTAAACTTTCATATATTTATCAAGCTTCCTTTTTATATGCACCATAGTAATAGTTACTGGTTATTCAGAATTATTTATTTATTCTTCAGTAAGTCAAGTATGGTAATTTCCTTATTCTGATACCGAAAACATATGTAGCACTCACTGCAGTTAAACCTATATATTACTTAATGCCCCTAGTAAAAGCCACTTTGAACAAACATGACAAGCAATCGAAGCTAACTTAAACAGTAGTTTTTCTATCATGTAAAATATCTAACACACATGCACGCGCACTCACACATACTTACACAGACAGACACATACAAACACATGTCTCATAAGAAAAAAATTAGTTAGAACACACATGATATTTACATTTTGCCAATATAACTAATATTTTATTATCGTCAAAAATGAATTGAAAGCTATAACGGTCAGTAGTTAGGTCGTGTTAATATAAATTCCATGGTTATATAAATCCACTGACACACTGGTTATATGTCCACTGACACACACACCCACACACATTTATATATACACACAAGGCCACCTACTCACACACTATGAATTTTTCATATGTTTGTTAAAATAGCAGTTTAACGTTAGTTTCTCTGTCTATTTTATCGTTATATCGACACCATTTAATAATGTTGCTGTTTGGATTCATAATTTCTATTTGGTAAAATGTTGGAATGTGAGGTAGAGAAATCTTCTACTACCTTAAGGTTTAGATGTAGTTGGAGAAAGTCGTATCCCGTGAGATGTTTGAAGTGTGGGTACCAATCACCCTGGGTATGTTTAAATACACCTTACATGCATATTTGCTAGAACAGCCGGTCCTTGCCCTAACATGTTCTTCTTTATCTCTATTTGTGTTTGTTTCTGAAAGTAGTCTTGATAATTCGCTTTGTCGTTATGAAACAGTAGTCTAAAAAAAAACTGTGGTTTAGCAGCTCTGGATCCTGTCTACAAATTTGCGTTTCTGTTAAAACGGTTCCGACACAAGCAACGGTGTTCTGGAACGGATTGTAAAATATTTTTCTACTATCCTTTCTTATTGCATCTAATATGATATAATACTGTTATTGCCCATTTTTATGAGTTTGTCTCATTGCTTGTTCAATAATAGCGTTGTATTTCCTGGTATATAAATATAAATAAAAATGTAATATAAATTAATTTCTCATGATCGGAAATTAGGTTAATTTTCCCAGGTAAATACAATTTTGACTTGATAGCTGTGCAGTCTTTCTCATAGCCATTTACTATTTATATGTCAAATTTGATTTTGAATCTTTGGCAGAATGTTAGCAACAATAATTTATATATAAATATATATTTTATTTATTTAATAAATACTGCATTCAACTCTTGCGTGGAACAAGTTCTGGACTATCTCAATAGTCACTTTTTTAAGTTTTAACTATTTTTGAGCGTTTACTATACCAATCATCTATAAATCAGTTAATATAGCTACAATTTCACAAAATAAATGTGGTTCTCAGAATTTAGACTCAATATATTGAGCTCTGCATGGAAAAGGTGGGGAAATGCTGCTACCGACTGTCACAATTTATAAACATGCATCACATACAAACATACAAACACACACACACACACACACACACTCACTCACACACACACACCACACCTACTCGCAATCATACTTACATTCACAAACATATGTATCATTAGAAAAATATAATTGATAGACTTGGTGATCTTATCTAATGGGAATCAGAATCAGATCGGTAATGATCTGATCATTTTATAATTACTTTTATTTTATAATTTTACGGTACTGATACGGATCCATTTTATAATTTTATAAAATGGAATATTAAAAATCAATGATTTTCACCTTATGAAACCTGTTTTTTGAAATTGAATTGTAATGTTATAACAAAAATTAATAATAATAATCATACAAATATGAGGAGGAGGAGGAGGATAAAGGGAAAGAGTAATAATTTATTAATCTGAACGTAGGTTGAATATGTTATATTGTAGTTTTTGGTTGGCCGGAGGATTTGTTTAGTTTGCGTTAATGGGAAAAGGAGAGGAAAACGGCAGTACGTGCCTCATGGAACAAAGCGAGTCTGTAAATCGGATTAAGACTGGTCAAGATTATTGTAATCGAAATCAAATATTTGTCCAAACCAGACGCAATTCTTACCCTTTGTCCCACCAGCACTGAGACCAAGAAATAATAACCCACCCTCCACGCACTACCCCCTGTCTACATGCTCTCCGCAATTAGGGGAAGAAATCTCATATAGCTCCGTGACGCACGACAGGTAACCAATACCTTTTTGTGCCCTTTTCTAATACCTCTCTTTTATTCCCCTTCAAGCTATCCCTAATTGCGACGGATTCCTGGCCCTTCTTCCTCAATTCGCTGCCCTTCGAGTACTCTTATAAGTACAAATTGGAAGCTCCCTTGATTATTTACGTAACTGGAGAGGGAAGCCGGATAACTTCACCATAAAATGAAAAATCTTTATCACAATTTACGGTAAAATAACCAACAATCTTTATGAAATGTTAAATTTTACTCAAGTCTGAGAAGAAAATAATGTATCAAGTTACAATTAAGGCTTCATTAACAATGCGTATCCCTTACAGTATACATTTTATTATCAACTTCGTTTTATACGGCTAATGCACCCGATAAATGTTTCCAGTTTCGCCTCAACTTTCATCACTTTCTCCTCAGAGTTTATTGGATGTTTTAGTCAAATTAGGAACTAAACTACACCAAATACTTAAAATGAAACTCAAGGCATACTTGCTTTACCTTTAGATATAAGGAGAATGAGTGCAGTAACTACCAAAGTGTTAAAAACAAAATAATAATGTAACAAGATTGTTAATCCCATGGTGTGGTTAATACATAGAAACAAATACTGTAAAAACACATTATTTCTTTTTTGTATTTGTTGGAAAGTTTTTGTAATAAGGAACAAAAATAAATTTCAAGTTTTTCCTCAAACTGTTTAGTTAACCCTTGTGGATCAAGAGATAAATAGTCACATAAAGTTAACTCCAAAACTATTAAAACAATTAAAGAACGGAGTAAAATTTGTATGAAATGACTCATTAAGTCATTGGCTATATATGACTTATACAACAAATTATATTGTCAAACAAAAAGTATTGTATGGTATTTTCTTAAACCTTATTGCACTATTGGAACACATGTACGAGTATAGCATGTCTTCTGACAACCAGTATTAAATTGTCACAAATAATTGAAAAAATTACTATCTAACCGTTCAAAAATTATTAGAGAACTATTATTTTATTGAGTTTGCTGTCTCATTAATTGTTTGCTGAAATTGAAATATTTAATTCACAACTACCGGCAAAATAAATTATTAATTTATTTAAAAAAACTAGATGTCGGGTTCAAATGAAATATTGATTCCAAATAAACATTTGTGTAATAGACATGTTATTTTGCCAATAAATATCAATACAAACTCGATAGGGTTAAACTATTTTCGTAACTTTTCAATTTCTATTTCTCTGGACATATAAAACTGGAAATTTAATTGACTTCTGTCATAAGAAAAAACTTACAAATATTATTTACGAAAAAGGAAACATGTATAAACATACATAAAGTTGTAATACATACGACAATTGACTCTTCACAAACGACTGTCAATGTCCGGTTCGATTCTTGAAGTACTTAGGTAAAATCTGTTTTCAAAATTTTAATTACTTATTCGAGTTTCGCACTTCTTGTGATTATTGTGCACATAGATACATTGAGAGAAATAATGCGTAGATACATTTTAGATTATCTACAAAACTAATAAATTATGCAGAACACTTGATTTTGCAACAAACAGTATATCCCTCACCCGTTATGTAACGCTTTACTCTATGGTATTTTTTCCTTATTAGGATGAGGGAATGAAACACCACGTCTCTATACAAAAGAAAGTTTGTGTCGAGACTTGGTATTTCATCCTCTCGTTCTAAACAACCTTGAAAGATTAGTTGAAATTTTACGGCAAATTAAAGATATTTAATTAAGCTTTTTGAAAATATTGTGTCGATTTATTGTAAAATGATCTGATTTCTATATCAATTCTTTCCTTCCTTTTCGATACTATTATATTTTCAAGAAAAAAGTGTAAGTTGGGATAAGTGTGCTAAACAATAAATTCTCGTAAGTATAAGCATAAAGAAACCAGAAGTAAATCAGCAAACATCGATATTGCAGCCCAGTTGCAACTAACTAAAGATAGGGTTGCCATATCAACAAGAACGAATAAAAAATGTTAACTTCATGTTAGTAATTGGATTCAGTTACTTAATTACAACGTCTAATGAATAAAACTTAAGTTTGCCGCATAAAAGGTAATCGAATTAAATGTATATTTCAGTAATTCACATGTCAACCCCCAAAAAACAATCTTAAGGAAATTTCATAAAGTGAAATATACTGCTACTATGTAGTTATACTTAAACTCTAAGAGAGTAACACTTTGAATAGTAATAACAACAGAATTACCCTATTTGTTGTTAATATCCTATATTCACTATTAATATCACTTGTCCCATCGCAAGCTTAGTGACGGACATCCATTCATCGTACACGATTAACACAGTCTATTCTATCAACATAAATGTATTATCTATCCTATTATCTATTATTATTATTATCTATCCTATCCATAGTAAATATAGTAAGTTTAAACTTTGTAGAGGTTTTTTGGGCATGTATTCTGAGGAATGTTACATTAATGGTAGAAATAGATTGTTTCTTATAAAAGTTTGTTGAGAAACTAACATAAAGTGTTTTTTAAGTCATTTAGTGTTATATTTCAAGGTTTGAAATGGAGTTCTTCAATTAAACACTACAACTGTAATAGACTTAATATATTAACAAGTTACTCATTTACTTGAGGGGCCAGGTTAGCTCAGTGGTTAACGTACTTGCCTCTAATGTGGTAAGTCCGGAGTTCGATACTCAACTGGCCCTTGATTTCTTCACGCAGAAGGAGAAGTACGTCATCACTCGGTGAGGACATTAAGCCGTCAGTCCTGAGCCTGTACGATATCAGGTACTCGTTAAAGATCCCTACTCTAAATACACTTGAGTTGGGCAAAATTTAGGACTCCCAATGTAGAATCACCGATGAAACGAAAAGACCGTGAAGGGCTGACTTTTTAACCCGCTAGGATATCGAAAAAACAATAAAAAAAATACTCATTTACTTACTCATTACCTAATATGGTCAAACAAATATTGTCTAATATTTAATTAACTGTAGCAATAACAAATAATGGATCGGACAACTTTTTGGTTAATATTATGAATTCATGATCGCTAGTTGCATAACGCCAGAGCATTAAACTGAACATTTATTTTCTTTATTAGGTACTTACTAATCTAATTATTTCAACATTTTATCCCTAATACTACTCATTTATTATTTATTGTAAAGCTTCCATCGTCTGTACTTAAAATAGTTTAGAGAAAGACTTTTTACAAATCCAGTTTACTACTTTTACTTTCAATAGAATAAAATAAAGGTTGAGGGTTTATAGTGGCTTCGAGATTTAGAAAAGTGATCAGGCCTCTCATAAAACCTATTTGGTGTTCACTGCTTCTAAAGTAATATTGACACGGTTCTATATTTATGTTCTCGTTTCATGTTCACAGGTGAACGGTTACGACAGGATGGATATCGTTCAAAACCGGGCGGGTGAAGACATCAAACCAGGTATGACGTTTACTCTACTCACTGTACTAGTAATTACCGGCGGTGTGTGAATGCTATCATGCCTTTCTTGAGAGCAACTAGTCATTGTATGAGCATCATATACCTCTGACACTGATATCATTTTCGAGCATAACACTAGTTTCAACCCAGAGTGCAATGAAAGTAAAATTAATCTAAAATAAAACTATAGTCGAACAATTATTTATTTTGTAATTCATAATTATTTATTATTTAGTAATTATTTATTAGTAATCCATAATACCTGCATATTTACTATACATGAATACATACCCTCGAAAATGCATATACACATACACACACACACACACTCACAAACGAGTATATATTCTCCAAATTAACCAGAACCTGATAGGTTACAAATATTATTTCATAAGACATTTTGATATGTGACATAATTTATTTGTTATTCGCTTAAGAAGCAAGGACACATGTATATTTACGTGTTTGTGTATGTATCTACGAATGTTTATACGTGTATGTTTGAGTATCTTGATTGTGTGTTTGAGTCTGTCTACGCAGAGAACTATGGTACATCAAAGAATAAATGCAAGTAAATTTTGCTGATATTATTATGAAATGAATTACATATAAATAGGTCACTGTTGTTAAAACAAAGGGTGACATTTTGATTGACTGGTGAAAGGCCCTGCTGCAAAGCTGTTGGACGACGATGCGAAATAATCAAGTACCGATATCAAGTGTGACGACAAGAAGAGGGAGGCTTTGAAGAGTGATGAGGGCTGGACAAAGCGACGGAAGGAAATCTGACGGAGGCGGTGGTCGGAGCGTGTTTTGGTTAGGACTTAGCGACTGGGGTTCTCACGGCTTGCGCAACCCTTTGACGGTGATTGACAGGCGTGAGGGCACGCGCCGACCAGTCCAAGCAGCTGACATGGCACCGACGACAGCACTGGCTGCTGCTGCTCTCAATGAACCCGTTAGTAACACCTTTAGGCAAGTGACTTGATCTGGGATGCCTGCTGAGCCAACTGCGTCTTTATTAAACCATGTCGTGTTAAACAAATTATGTTTAACTGAAATATTGGAGCACTTCTGACAATTACGAATTACTCTTGGAAATATTTTAAAACACGTTTTTTCTCTTACTATGTACCTTTTGATTATATTTATAATTACAATTTTTATTGCAAACACATATGAAAGTTATATGTATTCGTACATACTTAAAAAGATTTAACATAAACACGTGAAATAACCATCAGCGATCAAACCACAATATGAAATGGGAAAACAAGACTAAGATCTTTCAACAGTAACAAGCGGTCTTGTTTTACCATTTCATGTTGTGGTTTGATCATTCATACATACACATATGTATATCAATGATCAAACCACAATAAGAAAATGGGAAAACAAGACTAAGATCTTTCAACCGTAACAAGCGGTCTTCGTCAGAGTCAAAAACCGAATTGAATATATATACATATATGTATATATTTAAAAAATAAAAACACAGAGAGAATTATAGAAGAAAAGACAAAGTTCATTACAATAATTCATTATTCTTCGCTATCAGGAGGGTATAGTTAGTCGGTTTAGAGAGTTTAAGTTACATTCTCAAAAACACGCTGTCTGTATTTCCCATCTTACAGAGGAAGATATGACTGGGAAAAATAATAAATTAATGAAACTAATGTGAAATATAAATTAAAATAAAATGTTTTAATGAATAAAAATAATGATACTAAATAATTTCGCGTATCTTATATGATTTCACAATAGGAATAAAAAATGAAAATCATGAATCATGAATGATTCATGGATCATGAATGCATGTGACTGTGTTATTACTTTTGTTTCTATAACTTGTATAAAAATGTGATTTTTAATTTATAAACTTTAATTTTTATATTTTTTTGTATTTACTTTTTTATCAACTCAGTTTATTATCTTATTAATATTTTTTTTTATTTTCTTAGTGAACAATCATTTAAACTATATGCTCCATTTTAGAATAAAAAAATCAATATTGCTAAAAATAAAATATATTTTTTCTTCTAATTCTAAGGTAGTGCAATCAGTTATTATGTGGTATTTACTCATTGTAGGGTAAAAAGCTAATGAAATAGTCTCCACATATTGAAATTTAATCGTATAAACAACGCGTTTCGAATACGTTGTGTTCTTCTTTAGGCAATAACTATGAGTGAGTGTCTGTGGTACAACTGCATTTTACTCTATATTTTTTCTAATTATTGCAGCAGTATAACTTTTTTTACGTCATTAGTGATAATGAAAATGTAATTCAATTTAAATTAATGGTTACCTTTTTAAGGATAGTTGCTGATAATTTACGTGGAATAAGTAATTTACCAGCTAATTAAATGGCTGAGAATAACATAGACGGTGAACTCTAGCAGCTGGCTGCATTGTGAGCCTAATGGAATGCTGGACCTTCATAAACCTCTGCTCCGGATACTTGTTAAGTCAGAGTTCACAAGAATTTCAATTTAGTTCAATATTCAATATACTTCATACTATTGTCTGACAACAAACATCTGTTGAATCCACATAATCAATGGTGTGGTGACGACTGAGATCTTTGTGTTTCATTTTCCCTGGTGGTAGTTAGTTTGTTATCATATTTGCGCTAGGAGAGAGATAGTTAAAACTAATAAGTACTATTATTGACTGCGGTGTATGAAAAAAAATTTAAACTTTATCATAATTGTCAAAATACCTAACCTCAATGTGCCCACTACTTTATTTAGGAAATGAAGCTTGTATATACACGTACTAAATATCTGTAGAGTTTGTTCTGTAGTTATTAATAGGATTTTTTATAGCTCTATTAATTTATTATTACCATATCGTAATAATGACTTCCTTTACTATAAGTAAAGTGCAGTAATCAGCAAAAATGTTGCTACATTTACATGTATTGAGCTCTTTTGAATCCATTTTTGAATTTTTTTTTAAGCTGCCTATGTGTAAGTGAGAGGGAGAGTGGGTGACAAGGGTGTGTATCACAAATTTGTGGACTCAATGGAGGTCACATTATTTGACATATAACATTCATATTACAACCAAAAATAGCACTATAATGTAGTTAAGCTATGTAGCTTTTGGGAAATGAATCCTAAAGTCTACTTCATTATCCATTTAACTTTTTCAATACCATAATTCTAAATTACTAACTATGGAAAATTGAAATGTGTACATATATAATCATATTAGGCATATAATCATACATTATATGCCTAATGAATTATTAAAAAAAAAAAAGATATTTTATTAATAAAAGATCAGTTTTTTACAAAAATATAATAATTTTGACTTATGATTGAATCAAAAACATTGTTTACACTATACTGGTCGCAAAGTTTGACGAATCAAAGATTTGTTACAATAAAATATCTCCTTCCAGTAGACAACTTGTTTAGTTTTTGACCGAAATTGCTTTCAAAAATACGGGTGTTATTTTACAGTTTTGTCAATTCAGGAAATATTTTTGATAGACAGTTAACGTTAGAGATTGTTATTTTGCCTGTATGAGACTGTAAACGCAAAACTTGACTTTTTATAATAAGTCAGACAGTGGGACAAACCTCACTGTCCTACTTGTTAGATTAACTTTTTTTTTCTACTTCAACTACAAAGTGTATTAAGAAGTGATTGTAATATGGTATATACCAATAGCGGGTAAACATTAACTTAGAAATTATATTTTGAGCAAGATGATTTTTCAAGTCAAGTAGTTAATTTGACATGGAAAAAGTAAGAGATATTTAAAATTATTAAGGCAAATATGTTGAGTACGAATCAATTTTTGCCGATTAAGGCGATTACCTGATTTTGTGCACCATCTAAACTAGCTAATTTAATATACTCTAACTTATGAATAATATAATTACGATATGATTTATGTTCACAGAAGTTGATATATTTTCAGGACTAGTAAATTTCAAGGATGAATTTCTTATTTACCATGCATGAGAGAGCCATTGCTTGAGTAAGTTACTATAAAGAGTATTAATCACCAAAATGAAATATTTTTCAATGTTTTGAAATTTTGATGTCTCTTGAAATTATATGCCTACTTCCTGTCTCTTGGGTGAATATGCATGAAAAATATTTTTAACACTCAGTATGTCACAACATTTGAAAACTTGTAAACCCATATAGTCCTTGATATAGGAAGGAATCTAGCTCAATTCAGGAAATACTGAAACATTGAAGAGGTATATTATTATCAGTCTTGTGCCAAATTAGTACCGATTCAAAACTACTCCTCCTGTAATTCTACAAACTTCAAATGTTACATTAAGTAAAGGTCTTAAAATGAATATTGCATGGCAAATATCGAATAAACAAATATATTTGAAAAGAAAATATAGCTTTTAAAATGCAGTACTTAAATTACATCTCCAGCAGATTGTCAGACTCTTCTAGAACAATGGTTCCATTATTGTTTTAACTAACAAAAATAATATAGAAAATTTAATAAAGTTATTAAATTTGATAAATTAATTGATAAGTTAATATATTAAATAAAGTTTGATAATACTATTACAGTAGAGTTTCTTAATACAATGCACGTTTTCGAAGTTTGAATAAAGATGGCAATAAATTGATTGTTAACAAGTTTATAATATATTTACTTATTGGAAAGTTTAGTGTAAATTACTACAGATTTTATTACATCACATTTAATGTAATTAAATTATTTTATAGCTAATTCATATTTTTGGAGGGGTTTGAAATGCTCAAAAAATTAAATCAGAGGTTGTTCGACGGTATTATGATTGTAGTTCCCTTACTACCATTTTCAAATTTACTGTTGTCTCAACAACTAACCAATCTCATGATATGCTAAATTGAAGAAATCTTGTGTAAGCTTTAAAGGAATTAACTTTGTGATCAATGTAGTTACCTAACCTGCTTTATCTTAAATTCGTTTCCTGAATCTTTAATGTAGTTTACAAGCACATACAATACTGCACTGAAGGAAGAATATTTTTGATTAGGAATTATTATTACATGCTGTTATTAATATTAGTTCACATTTGATTTGGAGGGGAGATGATCTTGCCGCGTCTAAAGTAAGTTTGAATGAGATCCCAGGTGTGAACGGATGTTGGTTGAAAGAATACCAATTCAGTAGCTAGGAAATTCGTCACGTTATTTGTTATTAATTAAGTTTAATTAAAACAACTAATTAATAGTGACTCTGTAAATTAATATCAGGTGTAGATATTATGAAGTGTACAAGGTATTCTATAGTTGCCATTAAGAGATAAATTAATGGCACCCTCTCACTTCCTCAAGCTATGGTGTCAGTAAATAGTCTCTTCTTTACATGACCACTTATGAATTTGATATGATTAAGAATTTAAGTATCAGTATTTATCTCACTTGTCACGTTTTACTATATCATTAGGATAATCTCAGGTTAAAAAGAGTAACTATAGATTACGTTAGCAATAAAAACCGTGCGGTAATGTAGTGGTATTCTTTGAAAAGTATTCTTCTATGATTGGACAATCAAAATGATCCATTACACTTCGGACTGAAGTAAAGTTTATGTTTAGCCGAAATGGAAGTATTTATAAGGTGGATTTAGATACGGAGGACGAAAGGGTAATTTGTTTGAATTCCCTGCTCTAACGGCTTCGACTCGTTATCAAACACAGGGGGTTTAACTGTGTGATTTAGATGCTGGATGGCAGTGGTTGGATAAGCGGTAATTTTGACCGGATTAGCCCCAACTGGCGGGGATATATATGCGAGGACGATAACTAGTTAATAGCGAAGCTACTCCATTCAGCTTGTGAAGTCAGGTCCTGCTCATCACCATTCCCTGTTACGGATCTCAACGTACTCTCCGTCCTCTGATGCACGATTAACGCTTCAAACAAACCCCATCACAAACTCGCCTCCTTCCTTCCTAAGCGAATAATCAAATTGAAAAAAAAAATCCTCGGCTCTAAACAATCACCGAAAAAAACAATCAATCTGAAAAACAGATCCATTTTCTTTCATAATCCTTCCATATCCGCCTACCGGCACCGCTGTATTAATTGCCAGGAAAAAAGTCCGAAAATGTTGGAACAGCTTTGCATTCATTAAAAGTTTGGTGAAATGACTGAGTTAATCTGTTGAAAGCATCATTCAAGTTTAACCAAGCCGCTAAGTACACTGTCGTGGTGCTGAATGTAATCCGTATCTCGCTGATATTCATCCCGCCAAAGTCCTGCTTCAACTAAATTAGACTCCAGTGCTGCGCCTCCCTTATTAATAGAGCTCTAAAACTTGAATTTCTAAAGTTACGCAATGGGCATATTTCAACAAACTTAAATAAGAGAAGTGTGATGAGTAAGTTTTATTTAAATAGTACATGCTTTCTAGTGTATAAAAAAAAAATTAAAAACCAACCAGGAATATAATATAATATCTAAAACATTTTAACCATTCTTTTACTATATTTTCTTTGAAAAATGCCAGAAACATATATCAAAAGTATCACCGAGAAATTAGCTCAATATTAATGCCTGTTTTGTACTGATATTCATTCGTTATATTGCAATATTACCCTGAAATAACACCAGTCGTAAACACAAGAAAATATACATCCGATATTAGGTTTTGTTCAAGGGTGCACCATATAGATTGATTAGAGTATTTTGTTAGACAAATCCATCATACCATGGAAATCATAGAAATTATAGTTTTGATGCCGTAGATTTTTTAAATGTAAAATTTTATTCTTCTTACATCTGATTTTAAGTCATGAAATCATTTCAAATTATTTCATTAAACCTCTGTACTTCAACTTTATTTTAGTCTATTCAGTTAAAAAATTCCTAAGCGAATGTAAACAACGTAAATAAATCCGATATGTAGTGATCCATTAGTGCAGGATAAATATTCAGTTATTATAGTTTTATTACTCTCTTTGCAGTAATTGAAATTTCACAATTTTTTTAAAAATCATAAAATAAAAAAGATGATAAAGTTATTATCATTATGATTGCAAAGTACCAATTACTATTATTATCTACTTGTCGTCTATTTTTTAGTAATGAAATGTAGAGCTGGATTCAAAGCTGGAGTCGGAGTCGGGTGTTGAAAAATAAAGGAGTCGGTGTCGGCCCTAAGAGATCCGACTACACAGCCCTCTTTACAACATTCCTTGTTAAATTTCGTTAGTAAACAGTACTGGTTGGTCGCTTTTGTTTAAAATTGTAACAGAAAATTTGGTTGGTCGCCAGAAAATTAAAAAATAAAATTCATTATACAGGCATAATGTTAGTCAAGATTGACCTGTATTGTTTGTACTGGTACTATTTAATCTATACATTTATAGGCATGAAACACTTATAATAGGTAACTTTTATTATATTTTTTTTTAAACTGAAAAAATTGTTCTTAAAGTTAAGAAACCAATTGTCAGAAAAAAAAAGAAAGTATTCTACATTTCAGCCACCTTCATCCCTTGGAGGATGGGTAGCTCCATGGTGTGTAGGATTACACCAGTTATTATTGTATTGACTAATTTGAATTTGACCCTACATAAAACGTCTCTTCCTTGTTAGAACTTAACATTTATTTTTTGTTATTTCTTCACTTAATATTGTCTTTAAATAATATTATTAATCTTAATATTGTTAGAACAAAACTTAAATTTATAAAGGAAATAATACATTTTCAAAGAAATTATTTAAAAATATATGTACAGTATTTGATAGAACATCGTCCTCTTAACGTTCAATCATGTAAGCTGTGATGAACATCAAATCATATGGAAACTCTGCCTGGAAGCGACAAATGTTATTAAACATAATACTATGTTACCGTGATACTAACAATATGTATGTATTCAAATCTGAAGTTGAATTTAAAAATCACAAATATATAGGATGCGAAAGGTGTGGACAAAAATATTACATAAAAAATATGACACATGTAGCTGCTGTGTCCGATGAGACCCAGGACACTAGTTTAATAATAAAAATAATATAACATGTCAGATTTTTCTAGGTAAATGATTTAGAGTTTGTTATAACTGGCAAAAATTTAGCTATATTAATAGAAATGAAATTATTATCGATGATTTATAAGTTATATTTTCCGTCAACCCAATAGCTACATTAAAATAAAATTAAAACTAATTACATTGTCAACAATTTTGGTTTTATTATTTAATTTATTTAAATTATTTAATAATTTCAATTGAAATTATTTAATTTCAATTTACATACAGAAAAGTTGATTTCAGGCAACACAATTTTTTTTTTTTTTTAAGTGAAACACTGATTTGACAGTTTATGTATATTTGAACGTTCAATTTAGAGAGTCATGTTTGATTTAGTAACAACTTTTTTCAAATTTCCTTATTTAACCAATCTCTTCTTTAGTAAATCACTATTTTAGTTCACTTAATATTATATTTAGTATTCTCTAAAGGTTACTACCAATGTTGTTTTCTATAATCTTCATTCCGTATAAATGGTACCAAATATCAAAACTGTTTATACCTTATTTTATATTTTAACATACATCAGGTAAAATATCAAATAAATTTATTCTCATAGTGTTAAAATAATATCTTCTGGTATATTTACAAATGATCAATTTAAATTTCAGACATATATCTGCTTGTTATTTTTACATATTGGATCAATTTACCGTAGTGATTACTGAAAGGTATATCAATAAAACTGTGGAAGAAATAAAAAATATGTGAAAACTTTTGGTTTATAATTGTTAATAGTAAAATAAATAAATTCGAGGTGTCCTATATATGCGTTGGACCATTGTTACTGCGAATTATATAAATATAAAGTTATAAGCAGAGAAAGTCATAAAACCATTTCTTCTAAAGTGATAGCATATCAATATTTTGGGGCTGGTTAGCTTCGATTGAATGTGCTGCTACCTAGTAGAGTAGAAATGAACTAACCTTCCTGCTTTTATTTCATTCCATGCTAACAGATACTATTATTATGTTTACTGTTTAATGGGAAAACCGTATATATTTATGATGTGCATTATTTCTTAAATCAAACATTTCAAATATTGATCTGCAAAAAAATGTTTTGAGCGGTAGACTGTTATTTTGTTGTTTTTAAACTAACCTGGAATTTAAAATAAATTGCCAAATATTCTTATTGAGTTTAACTACAGTTACTAACCATTGTAAAGTCATCTTTTAGAAATTACTCTTTTATTTTACTAATTTATAAATTGTAAATTGAATTAGTCGAATCATTGTAATGCAGCTGGATTTGCCTATATATTTTTTGTTGTAAATTTTATTCAATTAAAAAAAAAAATAAAAAAGTATACGAGCTTTTAGGGATATTTAATCTTTATTTTCATAGTGATTCCATCAACATCAATGAATCTAGTGATTCTCATATCACTCTCAGGAACTGTAAATCATGCCAAGTAATATGCAGTTTGGAATAGAGTTATGTTCTTGCCTCCAAATATTGTGTTTTTAAAAAAAGATTTATTTGCTAAGTTACAATTTATAATTTCACTAGCTATTTTACTATTAGTTAAATCTAATAGGAGTCTGTCAATTAATTGAATAAAAAAAATAATGAACCAAACAGTTTAAGCCAAGACTCCTGAGAACAAATTATTAAAATTACTGAGGGTCTTACAAATTGGCTTGAGAAATAATTGAGGACAAAACTAGACTGAGTGGTTGGACAAGACTGGAGCTGCGGCGTAGCGCTAGCTCTTATGAACTTATATATATAAATTCACACAGGGGGTTCTTGAGGATTTTGGTCATAAAACATACAACTCCTGATTTTGACGTTTCGCCAAAAATTGTTTAGCATTTTGAAGGCTTGACTTAGAAGAAACACCATTTACCGGTCCATGCTTATGTCTGGCTGTATCATAATAGATTCACATAAACAGTTATGTTATGATATGTTAATCTGTTAATGATGAAGCCAGACATAAGCATGGACCGGCAAATGGTGTTTCTTCTAAGTCAAGCCTTCAAAATGCCAAACAATTTTTGGCGAAACGTCGGCTTATAATCAGGAGTTGTATGTTTTATGACCAAAATCCTCAAGAACCCCTTGTGTGAATTTGAAATATCAGTGGTCGAGAAGTTATATCAATATATATATATATATATATATATATGTATATATTCGCTATTACATTAATAAATGTAATTAGAACAAGTTCTAAAATCTTTGGGGTAGTCTGATATTTATTCTAAATTCTGTAAGTATGAGCTTTAAAACCTTTGGAATATTTCTTTCTTGCATTCGATTTGCCATATTACTAATATAATGCAATAATAATAATATAATATAATAATAACAAAATATAATAATAATAATAATAATAATAATAATATAATGCAACATAGATTGAACTATTGCATGCCAAAACAAAAAGTCGAGTCCGATGAATGTCCGATGGCAAGGGTAGTTGGTTGCATTGCTTTTATTTGTTATCAGTGGATATAGTTATTATTTCAAAAACAGTCTCGTTTTTTCATACACTTTTTTTTGAGCTCCATTTTTTCCTGTTCTATTTGTAAATTGTTTCTATTAATTAATAAAATTTATAAAGAATTCAACCTCAATGTTTATTCTATTTCGACATACAAAATTATACACTCAAGTTATAACCATAGTTTTATTTTCTTTGCCTAAAAAAATATGATGTGAATAGTGAGAGCATTTTATTTTTTCCATACATGAAGCTTGGAGTATGTTTGTAAAGTTCTTGAGATCTTTTGATTCCCTCGGAGGCGTTTTTGAACCGAAATCTGTCCACTTGTGAAGACCCTTGAATTCACTCAAATAGGCCCAGGGTTCTCACAAGGCCCTATTTAAAGACACGTCATTCCATTGAAGCAGTGATTGTTGATTACATGTCACACTCAAGGGCTGTGGAGAGAAGGGAATATTAGTGAGGTCGTTAACAAGAAGGGCAGAGGTGGCTTTACAAGTGTGTTAAGTTTATTAATAGGGTCTTAAGGGAGGGTGGCCCTTTCCCTAGAGGGTGTTGCTTCACCTGTCAGTCTAGCCACCACATCTAGGCATTTCACAATCTTTAATTAGTTGAGTCTTAACTTCTATTTGGGGCTACTCTATACTTAGGCTATGAAGGGCTCTCAACAAACTACATTTCAGTGAGTACAACCCTTCTGTACTCTAAAAGAGAGTGTAAACACTATGTAATTTACTCTGAAATAATATTTGACTTTATATTGTATTACTCTTATCTGGAATAGAAAGCAGTATGTCTCCATTATTGATAACATATAAATCACATATAAATACTTCTCAAGTAATTTTATACATTTTGATACTATGTTATTAGAATAGGATAGTAAACCTGGTTAAAACTATTCTGGCTGTAGTATGACATGGTAATGACATATTCAAATTATGTTAACGTTTAATGTGTTAAACAATTTAATGTGTAACGACACCTTTAGAGTCATAATCCTCTTCATCGAGTTATATGTGCCTCCTGTCAGAACTTTACTTTCACTCTCCCAGTAAAAATTTCTAATATATGTAAATACTATATATATACACTTTAACACAGAGAAAAGAACACAGAAAGACACTACAGAACTCATTTCGAATTTCGACATCCGTCGTCATCAGGAAGAAGTGCGAAGTACTCGTGTTATGACGACGGATGTCGAAATATCGAAGTGAGTTCTGTAGTGTCTTTTTGTGTTCTTTTCTCTGTGTTAAAGTGTTTATTGTCCACACGGACCTTTCATTATATGTATAAAACAAAAGTTCACAGTAAACAAAATGTCATAGTGCTTTCCACACCATGTCATCAGATCATGTTTTCTTGTTTTTATTTTCCCTGATGGCATTTTGTTTCACAAATTTTGAGTATTTTTGTGTGTGTAATTTTGAGTATATATACTATTTGGAACTAAATTAGAACACCAGTCTAAAGATAGTTATTTTCTCAAACCTTTGCTTAAAAATTTCAAATTTACTATGAAATGTTCCAACAATTTTTGTTGTTCAACAACATTTTGTTTCATTATAAAACTGTTTTGAATATTAATACTTTAGATATAAAAAAAACATTAAATTATTAATATAATTCATTTTGGTACAATTTGATAAAACTGTTCAATAACATCAACATCATTTCTGTAATATAGCTGTATCCCAGAAAATTTAAACATTATTAGGAAAGTATAAATGAAACAATGACTCGGGGCAGTTCATTTGTCAACATTTAATTTAATAAGGCCTTTGATAGAAATGTACAAAAGCTGCATTATTTCCGAAATGCCGATAGGGAGGGCCATTTGAAATTCTTGCTTTTACAGCAGGCACCGTATGGCAGTGTTTGTGCCCTTGTCACCTGGTCTTTCATTTAATTAAGTTGGACAAAGCAATGGGCCAGGCTATAAGGCTTCTGTAAAAAGTTCACATGGTTTGCTTATGACAATGACATGGGGAACTCTAATGCGTCGTCATTTAATAAAGCTTCCATTGAAATGTCGAATAAAATATATTCTATCAATATTGTAGGGGATTTTGTTAAAATCTATTCCCAAACTTAACTGATTACCAATACGTTTCTTTTAGAAGTAATATTTATTTTTGAGAACATTTTATTATAAAAATTAGAACTTAGTTACCCTTGAAACCAATATAACTAGCCATAAATTTCAGTTGTCCATCTGGTTGTGAACAATTTCAAGTAGAGTTAGCTTAGTCAGATTCAATTCTAATACTTATCATTTCTTAATAAGAATTTTTGAAATTATTTTATTAAAAAAATATCATTTTCAACAAAAACAAGATTATGTCATACAAATCAAGGATTGAAACCCTAGTTCTAAAACAATTAATACGAGTAGCAATCGGCATGGCAATTCCTACACTATAAACTGAAGAAAAATACATCAATTCAAAATTTAATGTTATTTACTAAACTGGTATGTATGTTATAAACATACATCTGGTATTTGTATGTATACATAGTCTCTTCATGAGAGTGTTATTAATTCTGAGTGTCAGTGATGAGGTCATCCATATCTACAACTTTTTTGGGTTAATTCAAAATAATTTAAGTTTTTATTTATTCATATTATTTATTTATATTATTCAAACTTATTAATAGACCAAATATAATAGAAGATAATGTAATTTCATGAAAAACTTTGCATAAATTACTTCCCTCACTCTTGTAATAACAATGATTTACTTACTTTGACTTCCATAATTTCATTATTCCTTTGTGATTTTAAGAAACACTTCAATCCACATATTTGTATGTTAATTTTTCAATTAGTGTCAGTATATATTTCTATTGAACATTTTATTCCGTCATATTTTTTAATTTTGAGCTTAAAAATAACTACAATATTTAGACGAAATACTATATAATTGTAGAAATCCCTTTATACAACTTTTTTGGATTAATTTAAAATAATGTAACTTTAAATTAAATTTCAATGTAGTATATTTAAGTTCATAAACTGTTTTAAATATAAATTTGGACAATATTAAATTAAATTTGGTTAATTTTAATTTAAGCTTGAATTATTATAAATTATTCTTGGATTGTTATTAAATAACGTTAGTTAACCAGGTTAGCTCAGTAGTTAACGTACCCGCCCCTGGGTTGGTAGTCCGGGGTTCGATCCCCAACTGGCCCTTGATTTATTCACGCGGGAAATGAATAAATCTGAGTACGTCGTCTCTCGGAGAGGACGTTAAGTCGCCGCTTCCGAGCCTATACGAGTCAGATACTCGTTAAAGATCCCTAATCGAAATGCACTTGAGTTAGGAAAAATCGAGGATTCCCAATGTAGAATCTGTGGAATCACCGAACAAGCAAAAAACCGGTAATCAGCTGACGCTATCACCCGCTAGAGGATCGGTTGAAACAATAAAAAAAAACACCCTAAGACAGACATAAAAATCCATACTTACTCATGCAATCATCATGTAGTATAGGATATTTCACCTGTATCTTACAAATAGTTGGAAGCATTACTATACTCTTAATATGGATGCATCACCTTTAAAGTTTGTATAAATATTACAACAGTATTATATTTACAGACTATTTTCTGAACTGTTATTACCAGGAATGCATTGTGTTGAAGGTGTTCACTGTACGACGATACTACTGTTTGTTGCATAACAGGACATGCGTCCAGTCGTGTGAGCACAAAGCGGTGGCTTTTGGACATACAATACGAGATGTGATGCGGAAAGATACGCAGGGCCGATACCGGTGACTCAGGGATGCAGGCTAATTATATGAGCTCGCAGGCTAATGGACCTCCCTTCATTGCAACTGCAATGAATACTCGAATGCACCTCCATCATTTTTGATAGGCCCCAATGCATCTTCTAATCCAATCACAAGATTGTTTCATGCTTTCAAATGAAGCGCCCACAAAGATAAATGCCTCTCGACATCCTCGCCCTCTCCGCCTAATGTGCCCTTTCAACCCATACAAAAAGGTCTAATGCCTCACCATCTAGCCCTTAATTAGGGACTCCATCCCTTCCCTACCTACCCGCTTCATTTCCAACGCATCATTTTCTATTTGAAGCCTGGCATTTGTCTAAAGTCGTTGCTTAGGGTGGCCCACCATTATGAAGTAATTTTCATAATAGATGACTAAATTGCCTTCAATGAATTCAGTTTGATTCTGATCATACGAGGCTCACGTTCTGCCATTTTGTTGATTCTAACTTTTCCCCTATATCGCAAACTATTCATTAACTAGCTGGGTCCATTCAAGTTCACGACTTGGTCAGTTAATCCTGCTCGTCCATTAGTAATCAAAAATCATTTCAAATTCTATCTATTCTAAATACAGTTACAACCCTCTCTTTAATTTTCTTCTTCATGGTTTTAGACTAATGCATATTCGTATGATACGTCCAATCAATTCTGCACAATATTTGTGTTATAAAGCATTTGCTCATTTACCTCAAGAAGAAATACACTGTAGATAAGTCAGACAGGTATGATCTCTCTCATAAATTGTAATCAGTTTTCTTATAATCAACACCTATTTTCAACTATTACCAATACCAACAGTTTCAACAAACACTAGTAGTTTCTATGTCAACAAATTTCAACATTTTTTTTAATTTTGCTCTCTCATAAATTAAGTTATAAAAAAATTAGCATTAAATTTGTTCCATGAACTTTATTTCTTGATATTATCAAAATATAAAGACATTAGGAAACCTCATATCTAAATATGTTAGCGGTTTTCAAAACGTAAATATCATTAGATCTTTTACAGGATTACTATATAAAGTTTACGTATTTATAAAAAGAAAAGTAAATGTGGTAGGATAATTTACGACTTTTAAGAATATTAAATGCATCAACATGAATAATCAATAAATAGCAAGTAAATGTGCTCTGGTTTGATATTAATTTCTTCATTGCTAGATGTCACCAGAGACTAGGTTGCAGTTTATGAAGGTTGTATTAAATAACAGAATGGATTGAAGGAGAGACGCTCTGGGATGTAAGGACGATTGGCAGACTGGCCACCCTTGATGAGTAAGCCAGGCTTTCAGACAAACCCCTGTTTCTAACTTAATCCTTTCATTAACCTTTATGACCACATAAACAAAGATTTCTGAAACCAACCCAGTTGCTACTTGGCGCTCCCCCCTTGAAGAATCATCTGGAGGATTGTATTTGCCAATCCCTAAGGGTCCAGCATGCCTAAGTAACTGCAATTATAATAACCAAATGTGTATATGGCTGTGCCGTAATAACTATTTATGGAAAGTATTTACAATGATGAATCATATAACTCGACAATTCTATTGGATTGACCAAAAAATAAACATATAAGACAAAAGATATTCTCAAAATGAACAATTTTATTGTATAAATAAATACAGTTATTACAAAATTACTTCAGATGACAGGATTCAACAGACTTTCAAGCTTATAAAAATTTCATTCATTAGAGGGCCAGTACATTTTCTAATAACTAAAAACGGAAAAGACACAAACTACAAATTAATAATATATTACAATAATACAATAGAACTTGCAAAGACTAGCAATAGAAAATTTCTTGCTTTTTATTACAAGAGTTTACATATTTTTAAATCTGAAGCGCATCTTTTTCTCTAAGTTTCACTTGATTTAGTTCATTTTGTCTAATATTTCTTCTTCATTACTTTTGAAATTTTGTGTTCTACTCAAGGCATGATCAGCTAGCGTATAATTTTTTCTTTTATTTTAATATATTTTTGGTGTTGTGTAACACAATTATGAAAAATCCTTTGTGTTCGTTGAGTTTATTGTTTATTTTCAGCCTCTCGATTCTGCTGATTGCA
Organism: Hermatobates lingyangjiaoensis; assembly: GCA_026182355.1. Taxonomy (NCBI): domain Eukaryota; kingdom Metazoa; phylum Arthropoda; class Insecta; order Hemiptera; family Hermatobatidae; genus Hermatobates; species Hermatobates lingyangjiaoensis. The sequence continues at coordinate 1,359,210 of JAPFBL010000014.1, read as the reverse complement.
CTACACCAATGATACATGTTCCAGGAATTTTTGGCCTTAATATAATGTACGGAATCTTTTTATTGTTAAAACCTATTTTACAAGCTACTTTCTTTTGGAAAGGTTTTTTTTCAAGTTACTCTGATAGACCTTGTTATATAAATTTGTTATCTTGGCCTCATTGTACTATGGTTGAGTACGATGTATTGTCGATATTTGATGACATGCAGGCTGTCTGAGTTAGTGGGCTCGGATAAAATTATGTAAAATATACTTAATAATGTCTTTCGGAAATTGCTGTTCAATAAATTCTGCTTTACTATTTCAGAACTATAATAATAATAACCATTTATTGCATTATACAACTTTACACTCTTTTCTTATTTATATTATACAGATTGTTAATGCAAATCGGCTTTTGCCGTGGTACTCGGAAACGAGTGAGTTCCGTATTTCGATATTTAGTAAGCTACATTTATATACAATGATATATACAGGCTTCAAATATTAACAGATATAATGATATACAATTAATGCGTCATTCTAAAGTTTGTTACTCAAATTCTTGGTTACATTTTTATTATTTTATGAATTCTTTACTTACTTCTCTCAGTTATCCTATTTTTATTATAATGAGTTTTGACTTTACTTCTGCTTTCTTCCTTTGATATGAATCTACATATTAATTTAACTATTGAATATATGAATAATACAGAAATTAATTACTAAATATCAATTAGAATAATTAAATTAATAAATTATTGAGTAAGTTATTATGCTATACAATCTAAGTCTTTTACTTCACAAAGCATGGTTAATTATAAAATAAATTTGTTGCTTTACTTTTACATACATCAGATTAACATTTTTATGTTTCTTATTTTTATATCACCATTATTTTTATAGGTACACTTCACAGTACACTGTTGCCATTCTGTTCCATTCGTTTCTATCGTAAGCCACCCTTTTCCAGGTCACTCCACCGCAGATTTTCTTAGCTTCGTCTTCCCAACTTTTCACCGGCCTGCCTCTCTTTCTTTTTTCTAAAATTGGCCACCAGTTGAGTATGCGTTTGGTCCACCTATCATCAGTTGTCCTTATTACGTGTCCGGTCCATGCCCATTTTCTTTTAAATACTATTCTCCCTATGTCTTCAAGTCCTGTTTTACTACTTATCCAATCATTTCTAATCCTGTCCAGTCTGGTTACACCTAACATACTTCTTTCCATCGCCTTTACTGTTACACGCAGTCTTTGTATCACTTCCGCACTTAGAATCCATGTTTCGCATCCGTATGTTAATACTGGCATTATTACGCTTTTCCACAGATTAATTTTTTTTCCTATTTCAATAGAGGATCGAAAAATTTGCCTGTACCTATTAAATGCACATCAGCTCATAGACACTCTTCTCTTTATTTCTTTCATCATGTCATTATCTTTCGTTAATAGTCTTCCCAAGTACACCATTTCTTCCACTTTTTCAATTCTTTTATCTCCCAACTCTATGTTCTCTTCTCCCACATTTATAGTCATAAACTTGGTTTTATTTGCATTTATTTTAAGACTGCTTTCTCCGCCTCTATCACTAATTCATTTAGCATTCCTTGTATCTCATTTCTCGATTTTCCTATAATGACTATGTCATCTGCAAATTTCATTTTGCTTATGAAATTCCCATTTATATTTATTCCTCTTCCCTCCCAGTTCAAGTGCTTGAAAATGTATTGTAAAGCTACAGTAAACAGTTATTTCAGAACTATACTTATGCAAATATCAGCCAATCAGATTTAACGTTTTTTGTTTGAGGGGTAACGCTATATTTAACTTCTGTTGAAACGGGTGATATGAGAGAATATTCAGACACCGGTCTGATAGTGAACTTAATATTAAATAATGAATGGAACAATATTTACCAAAATAGTGAAAGTATTTTCTTTATCTATAGAAACTTCAATTAAAATTATGGTTGGTGTGAACAAGAAAATGAGTCCACCATTATGGTAGCATGTGCAAAGGACGCTAAAAATCATACCAATTAGTTTATGATATTGATAAGGAAAGCTTACGTAGAAAAAAACTTAAATAATTTAAATTACTATTTAAAAATTTAAATTATTTAATTTAAATTACTATTAAAAATTTAAATTATTCACAGAAATTTTTGCCATTAGCTAAGAACGCTATAAGGTCACCGTCGAGACAACATATATTATTAACAGTAGAGCAAACAAATGTATACATTTGCATAGCATTCGGCTTAGTACTTTAAAAATTCTACAAACCTTTACATTCCTGTAAAATAATGAAAAAAAATCAGTTTTTTTTTAATAACCGAAAAGGTTAGTTTTCGAATAAAACATAAATAATTGCTTTATGATTGATTTTAAAAGTTTGTGGACTGACATTGGTCACACTATTTGATGGAAGATAATAACATTTTACCAAAAATATCCCTTTATAAGGGTATGAGCTGTATAGTTGATACAGTTTATCGAAATTAATTTGAAGTAAAATGGCATTATGGTAGATTTTACGAGTTAAAGAAAGAATTTTTTTTTTCTCAGCCACTAACAAAATAAAAATAAAATTTTGTGAATAAATTGTCTCATAATTATTTGGTATAAAAAATGTAATAAATGTTATTATTGTAAAACAAATTGTAGCTGTAAAAACACTAAACTCAGCTTTCCCTAATGACAATCTTCAGTTTTTGTTGGATCTTTTTACAACAATATACACATTTCTTATCGGAATCAAGTCAAAGAGTATCTATAAGTTTAATAAAATTAAAGTTATTTAATAATGTCATCAATTTGAAGATCTTTTAAAGAATTAATATGTTTCATAAGAAGAACAAAATTCTTAAAACTGTAAAACCAAAAACAAATCAGTCATACATAACAGGAAGAACTGAATACTTTTATCGATTTCCTTTAGAATGAACAAAAAAAGTATAGTGTTACAATTTAGGAAACCATATTTATTACTTAACTAAAACATAATATCTACGAAGGTGTTCAATTTAAGACTAATGTCCGACTCACATGTTGTAGTTGCTCGGTTGTTATTTTCGATGATATTTCAAAAAATATCACTTTTTCAAGCATGAATGACATTTGAATATAGAATACAAGTCTTACACTTTGCTGATTATAATAAAATTAATTACATATAAATATTATAAAAACGGTAATTGTAGTTATTATTGTTATATAAACGCTATAACAATAGTAATTTTGTAAAACAAATAGTAAACATGGTAAATGTAATGGTCGCTGTGCAATTAAGTAATATTTACTGAATGTAAGATATGTGTTATCAAATAATACTAATAGTTGTCAGTCAAGATAAGTAGCATAACCTGAGTAAGGTTGCATGTGAGCGAGGTTACATAGTAGATAATACTCTTTGTTTTGGTTATGAATTACGTTAAGTTATAGAAGTGGATACAAAAGAGGTAATACAAAGTTGGTTTCATGTAGTTAATTTTAAAATTCTCATGTGCATGAAACGTTGAAGTGAAAGATGTATTTATTATTAACATTAATAAACATTTATAGCAGAGATTGACATTGTAAAGAACAACAGGAAATATGTTGAAATACGAAGTTTATTGTTATTTTTTGCTAATATGTACATTCTTGAAGACATATTGACAACAATGGACATTAAACATTACTTACCATTTTCTTAATTACACAAATTAACTTCTTACAGTACGCATGATTAGTAATATGAAATATTTCCTTAAATATCATTGTAAGTTGTATAAAAAATACTTAATGGAAATAAGTTTATTTATAGTAACGTTGAGTATAGACCATTCCATATTTTTGTGTTTAATTTTACCAAAAAATGGAATATCACACAAAACTTAACTGTTCTTTTTTTTTTTTAAAAAAAAACAAACACTTTTCTTGATTTTAATGTTGATATTAGTTTAATAATAACAACAACAAATTTCAGCTATATACAATTAGTCGTTCAAGGCAAAAAATGTGTCATATAATGACCAGCTGAGTGGATTTCTCAAATAGCAATATTCTCCAAAAACTATAAGGTTCATTTACAGTTGAACGGCTATTTTCAGGCAAATGTTAGATTGATTAATCCAACTGTATTAGATATAGCGTGCTACCCACCCAAGTCAATAGCCACATAATCAAAATATATTTATGGGATCGCAAACCATGTAAACAAGTCAAATTCTTGTAATCTACTTTCTTCATGATTAATATACTTGTAACAGAGTAAAATAATTAAATATAATTCATTTTATAAATGAAATAAGAATGCAAAAATATAATCTAAATAGGCTTTACTACCGGGACCTAAATAACAAATGTCGACCTTATAAGGAACTATTATGTTAAGTAACTGCTTTTAGGTTAAGAACCTGGACTTAAAGCATTTGAGAGAGGAAGACTGCGGCTATTAGTGTTGATATTTACAGGGAGAGTAACGTGCTGTCCTTTGAAGGCTCTGAGGTTATTCATACGAGTGCTGGGTATGATTGAGGAGAGGTTGATAAAGAAGCCACTCTTTCATTGATTACAATACAATCAATAAACTCAGATTCTTCAAGTCCTGGACTTTAGAAGCACTGGATATATGTACATATATGGCTATTGTTAGTAATGGAAAGTTTGTGAATGATAACTGGGTAAGTGGGCTGCTACGCTCTTTCCTGTGTTATCCTCATGGGTACCACCTTTATTTTAAAGGTTCCTTTTTATTTATTATGTTTTCAATTTATTTTAATTCTTTGCAAATTATCATTTCTCTTGTTTTAATTTAGCAAGCTACATATTATAGTGCATTCGTAGACTCCTATGTTCACATCTAACGGCTTTCTTAAAAACTCAAATCTATTTTGCTAGAACACCTAATATCAATCTCGTTTTAACCTCTCTCTGCTCTTCTCCTAATGACAAACTGTTGTTCAATATCCATAACATTAAGTGTTTTGTTCTGTTATGTGCCCAATATTACATTTTATTTGCTTAGACCGGTTGACCTCTATTTCCTTAGCTGAATTATGTATTACACGTGTGTCGTTTTTTGTTTAACATGTGATATATCATGAGATGTAAAACACCGCATCAAACCGTCACATGTATTCCTTGAAATGATAGATTTTATAATAAATAAAATTTGCAATATATATTAAAATTATTTGTACAAATGGAAAAGATTCATTAAAGTAAAAAATAATTGAGGAAAAAATTATGAATAACTAACACATAAAAGAGCATTGCATAAGACAAAAAAGAAGCTACTAGTGTCAAAAGCAAACTTGAAATAAAAACAGAGATGACCACTGGAGGCTAGACAAGTAACATCGCTTCTCTCGGCACTAAGTCATGGGATCATTCCATGCAGCATTCCTTGATGTGCTGCAGCTACTCTATGATTAATAACAAAATGAGAAGAAATCTAAAGTTTGTAGGCTGTTTAGAACTATAATTTGTAGAACATACGAGGTGGATAAAATCTGTTAATATATATGTTGAAGCGAACATAAAGTAATTGGTACAGACCTTTAAAATACCAGGTATTTGTTAAAGATTTATCTTCTATAAATAAACTTCCCAGTAGAACAATTTGGAAAAGAAGCATAAATACAGTAGCATGCACGAAGAAAACCTCGGAAAAAAATTCCAGTAAATGAATGAATGCTTTGGTTCAAGCAAAGCAATTTATTCATACGTGAGTAGAAAATATATCAGTAAGTAAATGAAATACTTAAAGTAGTTTGTTGATGTCTGTAGCCTAAAGATCTCATGGTTAGGTAGATATATTTACCACATTCGTTTCTTGAAATGCTGAAGTCTAATTCTTTAACATTTATAAATTGAGTTTCTCAAATTAATATGTGGTACAGAAAAAGTCACTGTTCATATATATTAGTCCAGAATAATATTTCTAGTAATAAGATGTGGTAGGATTTTCCATAATAATTAATTGATCATAATTCATTTTCCATAATAATAGTTCATTGACCTTATTTCATAATATCAAGTTAGATAAACAATATAGAATAAATACACACAACACATACCGATACATTTATTGACAAACATGCACAAGTATCCTGCTTCATATATTAATGAATAAACAACAGTGGTGTAGCAAGGGAGGGTGGTCTGTCCTGGGCGACACATGCCAAGGGGCGACATTTTGAGGGGGTAAACATAAAAAATAAAAAAAAAATAAATAATAAAAATCTAAGGTATATTAAATTTTTCAAAACTAGTTTTTTAATGGGGTTGAAAATGTATTATATTCATTTGAGTACTCTGTTAATTTAATTTAAACATTTTTTTATGATTTGACTTATATGTTTTTGTTTTGAAAAATCTTTGGTTTTCTTTGATGACGACTGTATGTATATGTATAGGAGTACTGTAGTTAGATATACGTTCGGGACCAATGACTGCAGTCTAAAAATAGATCCTTGATTGTAGTTCCATGAAAATTAATATTTCGAAGACTTTCTGAAGTTTTGAAAGCTAACGGATTATCGACGGCCATTTTGGGAGGGTTGGGTATCAAATCATACTACCACCCCAGGTGCAAAAATGGTTGCTATGACACCGATAAACAATCAGAGAAATTTACTTCATTTGTAATGTTTTAACTAGTAATATTTTTACAGAAAGTTAAACATTGCAAAATATTCTTGATCAGGTCTGTATTTATGAAAAAAAGTGATATACTTTCGATGCATAAATAACTTTCAAATTAAAGATAGACAACTTTTTTAAAATACTAAAATTTCATTAGAGATAAAATTTGATGTCAGAAAAGTGAATTCATTAAAATATCAGTAAAAAAAAAATAAATATAGGAAAAATTAGATTCTGCAGTAAGAGAAAAGTTACTTTTAAAGGTGGATGAGGTCGGAAACCGGCTGGATTACATTCAATACCACGAGATGAGGCATTCATATAACTATAACTCACCAATTACTGAGTTTTGGCAAGCTAGGGTTTGTTAAATTAATTCACTCCCTTTTCCACTGAATTAATGTTGTCACTCGAGCATTTCTCCATTGACTCAACAACTAGTTATTACCTGATGCAGCCTCAGTTTTTCCTAGAAATTCCGTGGTGCAGTCCAGTAGTTATACTGAATAATTAAATCGTAAACAACCGAGTCATGTGAAAAGTGTCTACAGTCATAACTTGATAGATTTCAGTCACGGCATTTCTCAAACATTACAGATTCACAACTCTCTGGCCTTTTAATAATAATGCAATGTTGGAACGAACTTCCCTATTTACTGTCACACCACCTATATGCCCTAATATATATATATATATATATATATATATATATGGGTTACTGCCGTTGCATCTACAATGTGCTTGGCTTCCCTTTCTATTTTCTCCTGAAGACGGATAACCCAAAAATTTGAGTTTGTAATTGTGTTCCTTTACTCCGTGTGTTACTCTTGTTGAATTTTGAACTCATATATATATATATATATATATATAATATATATGTAACACAAAAAGAGATAAATTGGGGTGCGGTCAGTTTCTTCCTCTTCCAATCAAACTCTCATTGCCAACGTTTCGATTTTATTCAATCTTTTTTTTAAAGGCAAAAGTAGGGATGTTTGAAAATAAACAAACTATTACAAATTACAATACTAAAACAGTATGGAAGGTTAAACTATTCAAAAGCCATTTGAATTAAGCAATTTTTACTTCAATTAAGCAATTAATTCATTAAAAAAATTAATTCTTATTCAGAATCTTATCGATTCACATATTTAGACATAAAATTGAAATACTGAATTTTTTTAATTAAGTAAAGTGGTATCATATATGGAACGGTTTAACTATTAGGTATTGTTATTGACGTAATGCTACTTATAGATCACTTGCTCCTGTGATTATAAAGCTTATTGACATTAAGTATTTCCATATCTTTCGAATGCTAAATAACTTATTTTACATCCAAGTGAAGACCCCTGGATGATTTATTCTTATTATTCCTTTTATTTTCATTGTCTCATATGTTATAAAAGCCCTTGACAGTTGCCAAAGAGACTTGGAACTTGCTATTATTAGCTTAGAGGAGTAAAATGTATGCTGTCACATAGCATACATTTAATCGTCCAATTCATCGATGGGGGAACCACAAGAAGTGTTCCGGTAGGCTTATATGTTCTTGTGAGTTAAATTTAAAAAAAAACCTTTATTTTTATCTCATGTTCAAATTAAGACTGAGGATGTTCATTTAGACTTAACTAAGAGTGCCATTGTCTTTTTTTTAATCACATAATTGTCTGAAATGCATTTTTGATGGTTTGAATTAAAACCCATAATACTTTCGCTATTATTAAAAACTCATACCTTTGCTTGAATATGAATGCATCTTTTCTTTATAACAACTAAAAGGTGAAGTCACCAGAAGTTATACTAATATTCAATTGCGTCTTTTGTTTAGTTTTAAATACTGTGGGTAATATGACGTTCGTAAATTCAATGTGACAAGTTATTTAATATTTTTCATTCTTTTTTTGAAATTTACTTTAGAAGGTTATTATTATTATTAACTATATTTCATATAATGTGTTACATTTTATTAAATTACAATAGTCCAAAATAAAAGTAACGTTAATTTAGTGTTGAAGAGCTCTGGTTTGGTGTATGTGGAGTTTAGTTCAGAAGGAAAAGGAATGGACTTGCTGAATGGGAGGCCTTATAAACAGTCATTTACATGGAAGGCGTGTGAAGGAAGCGGGTAATATGTGAAAATACAAGCAAAGCAGTCATTCGGCTGCAGATGACCGGCGGGCGACTCTTCGGTGTAATTGTGTCGATTCCGTTTAATACCGTCGAGACAAACAGGATAGGGCGAGTTTCAGGTTGATTAGTGGAGAAGGCTGGGTTTAATCAAGCCTAATGTGGAGGTGCTGCTCTCTTGGTCGGCTGATAAATTGGCAGAGGCCGCGATAGACCCAAGGATTACAGAGGCCCTTATGTATATGGAGCCTGGCCAGTCAAAGGCCGGATTTGCATAGAAGCTAAGACGCACTGGGGATTAAAGGGCTATCGGCAGGGTCCATCCTTCAAGCCAGATTATCGAGCCATTCATCGGGCTTTTGTCCGAACTTCGTCATTACCCTCTCTTCAAAGCACCTTATTCACTCCTGAGGTATTTAAACCGGTAGAGATAACCGGCTCGCCCTCGGCTTCTGTTTCAGCCCTTAATGGGCTATTCAAGACGTCTTAACTCGAGTCACCCTTGGTCAAATTAACCCCAATCTTAAAATTAATAACCCCTTCCCCCTCCCTGCAATCGAGACTTTCTCCTTCTTATGTGTCACAAAGAATTTAAATTAAACAGTATCACAATTGAATTGACTATAACTAACAATGAAATATTGTCAATATGTAACAACTACTACTACTGGTGTTACAACCTTAATATTTAGAAACTATTCATATTCAGGCCGGTATTTACAACAGACCAGCAGGGCACAAATGCGCCTATAAGCTGTACATTAGTGGTGTCAACGGTAGAGTAGAAACTCATCAACAATGGGCTCTTTTCTACAGGCCTTTATGTTAGTAGAACAGTTGACTGGGAATACTTTCTTACTAGTTCCAGAACATTAAATAACCAGGTTAGTCTCTACCAGTGATCATGGCATTTGTTATTTACAATTTCATTTTGAGTAAATACTATGTACCTAGTATGGTACAGGCCCAGCACTAACACATTTAGAGATCTCAGTGCACTTGATAAACAATTTAGGGTCGGATCAAAAGTACGCACTCGGTGCAGGTGGATACATGTTATGCATTCTGAGCACTGACTTACCTTCCTATTAACTCGTAAATAACAAGTAAACCATTCTGCATGACAGTTTCTTTAATAATACTTATTATAGTAACAATATGATTATCCACTATTAACTGATTAGTGGAATACTAATCAATTACTAGTCCCGTAATAACAGTAATTGACTAATGGTATAATGGACTTCATACAGCATGTGTTACTCAAGTGTTGAGTAACACTAGACAATGTTTCACTCAAATACACCGATAACTTTCATGATAAGTAAAATTCATACTCGCCTTGAAACGCGATCATTATTTCAAATTAACACTTTCTTATCTAGTTAATGAATCAATGGATAAAGTAAAAAAATTAGTAACTGATTTAAATACATCAACTTGTTTTGACCTATTTATAGAGTATTGAATAATTACCGTCTTACTTATTTACAAATAAAAGTTTGCATCATTGCTAAGCGAGTTGGTTCTTTTATCAATAATCAGGTCACTCGTAGTTTACCTAATCAAGAATATTATGAAAATTAATTCAGCATCATGCCAAGTACTTTTCAATTAAAGTTTTAATAAACATTTGATGTTATGGTTTCGAATATATATATATATGGTATATATATAAAAGAGGATTACTAAATACCCATTATTTACGTCTTGTATTATAGGATTTGAAAGTTTATTTAATTAGTTAATTCAATATGTTGTTAATTTATTAGTCTTTAGCTTTAACTGCTTTTATTTTCACAGTGTTTTTAATATTAATTACCGGTAAGAAAAAAATAATAAAGTGACCCATGTTCTAACTGTAAAAATTGTTTCTTTTTTATCATGAAATCGATGACTATCTTTAAGAATTAATAAATTGGTATGAAGTCGGAAAACTTCAATAAAATGGAATCTTTAAGTTTTTATAAATGTGTTAATGTCATGAAAAATAATATATTTGTACATATATATTTCAATAAATATATAAGGAAACACTTTAAATGTCAAATTCTAAAAAAAGAAAAAAAGAACTAGCGTTTGCAGAATACTATTACTAATAATGATACTGTCCCGAAGAAAGTCTGAAGACATTCCTTGTTAATAAAGACTCGAATTTCGCCTTTAATTAAAATGCTGATGCGAGTGGAGAAGTTGTGAGTCTTCACCAGAATATAACGAAAATGTTTGGTTGAATTGAGACGAAGTTTAATTCTGCTGGCATCTCGGGATGAGTTCTTCAAGGGGCCTTGAGGGTTTGGATTATAATCCCAAAGAGCGTCGCCCGGTGGAAAATTAATTCTTCGCGTAATTACACCTTAGAGGGGTGTGCAATGTTCAAAGAAGTCAAGTTGTATTTGTCGTAAGTAATCTCAAGGAGTTGCAGTAATCCTCCCATTTAGGGTGACGTCTTCTGGAACTGACGATGTCGTGAACGCTCATGGCAAAAAAGGGTCGGCTTTCTTAACGATTCATTGGGTCGCTAGCGAGGGTATTAAAATACAATTACATCTCAAAATCATCCAATTAGCTTACCTCGTCTCCATCCCTTCCCAATGCCGCACCCACCCTTCTACGCCATATAAAAGAATAATGGAATCACCGGGGAATTTCCTTCGTGCCTTCACTAATTGAACGCAGCATACCTCGAGAAATAGATCCGCTAGGCCCCACCCTATAGCAAAGAAGTGGTAAGTGATGCAAAGCAAACCAATTACTTTTCTTAATACCACCCCCACAGATCACTATGTCATGACCTGAGGCCCGTTCTAATAACCCATACCTGGTCATTACCATTTTCAAAGTCCTGCTTTTTTATTATCTGGCTCACTAAAATATATCAAACATTCTTTTTACGCCGTCCCTTAACCCACTCCGTCCTCTTTTCTATCATCATTTTAATCAGTTTTTTCTTTCAATTTTATCTTGTGGTCATTTTTTTTACATTTTTTTTCTTTATTATTAGGTTTGTGAAACAGATTATTTCCAGGTTTGGTTAATTCGTATTATAGCTAAACGTTAGTTTCCTGAATCCATGACCTGCATTTTTGTAATATGTCCCTGTGACGGCTATTCTGTGGAAGAACCTGTCATGACATCAACAAACCACTCCTTTTGTATAAGCGCATACACTACTCTTTCTTCTAAACTGAAAGTATTAATATAAAATTTAATTACTGTGTAATAAAACGTGCATGCACAAAATTTTTACAAAACTGTTGACATACAATGTGTTCAATTTTTTGCCGAGGTTATTTATGATTTCTGTAATTAACTGATAGTAAAGTTGATTAATCTGATTACTAAATTCCTCCTCATTTTATTTCAATATATTAATATATTTATTTTTTTAGTTATAAGCCTTACTCCTATTTATTTTCAGAGAAGAATATGAAACTTTTAAATTCGCTTGACATAATGATAAGAACGTATGCAAAAAGTTAATCAACCGGAGTATTTATTTTTTGCTAAAATTAGTGTTCACGTATTAATTTATGATAAAAACATAAGTGATGCAAAGTTGTCCAAAGATCTTATGGTTTATGCACTTCTAAGTCTGTCTGCAGACTAACATCTAATGGATTATATATTATAAAACGTGTTGCGTTAGTGTGCTAGTGTGGCAATCACCGTACCACTAAACCATAATCTCTTTTACACCATTGCTTAGTACACATATCCCTTGGATAGTGTCTTAACAAGTCAACATTCAAAGCCACAGAATTTGTTTAATTTGTTTTATGATATCTGTTAACATTGCTTTCGTGTTTCGTCTATTATATTTGTTTTCAGTTAACTTAGCTGTATCACTCTAAATTTATTGTAGTTATTTATCTTCCCTAGAACAATCTTTAGTGAACCCATTGTATCCAATATCCACATAATTAATTTACCCACTATAAATAAACTGCAATTTTAATTTCTCCAATCTATTTAAGTATTTATTCTGTGTGATTAAGTTGTGTTTCAAATAAGTTGCTTCATCACTTTTTCTTCTTTGACATACTATAGAAACTAATATTCTAAAGAAAATATAATCATTATTATTACATGGTCTTAGGAGTAACAATAGACAGAACTTAACAGCTGTCCTTTTAACTCTAATATTTCCTTGTCCAATATTCAAATTTAGTGAAATTTTTCTGTTGTAAAGTTTTATACATTTAATATAATATTTAATTCGAAATATAAAAATCTTTTAGAGTGTTGATTAGAGATTTTTCAATTTCATTATGATCTGTCAATCCGTGTGACAAGTATCGTGTTAACAAAATTTAGGATTCAATCATAACTGAATATTTGTATATTTTTACCAAAAAAACTTACCTTTTGTTTCTGAAAAAGTTTTGAAACTTTGGAATAAAGTAGAATTCCCATGAGGGTGTTTCAGAGTTCATCTATGCTATAGCAATTTTCAGCTATAAAATCTAAATAAACCATCAATAACGGTACGGATTTTTAACAACCTTTTGGAAACAAAAAATGCTGATATTATATACAAACTCAGCTTTTAATTATATAAGGACTAATTTTTTGAAATTATATTTACCAAAATTTCGAAAAAATGAGATTCATCCCATTTAAATAGGATGTGACTTGACACTTCTATAATTTTATCGAATATCTAGACAAATAGATAAACACACACTTTATTTTTATACATATGGAGTGGCAGGAATAACTAATAAGAAGTGAGTGTGTTGCTATTATTGATTTAAGCAGTGTATGTGTCTATTCCACTTTGTTTGAATTGGATGTTTGAAATTCTCTACATCTTCTGATACATACATACCTATAGATTTTCCATCGGTATAGATAAATTATTTTGTGAAATAGCTAAAAATGTATTTATTTAAGTAGATTAGTTAAGTGTGCCATAGATTCATAAGTATACATTTTATATAATTTAAATAGTATTAATAATAATGCAATGCAGTGTAGTAATAGCTATATATACATTTCTAAAACATAAGTTCTAAAGTAGAATACAATTATTCCTTTTGGAAAAATACGGTGTTTAAAACACGCTAAATATTCCATTACTCAATGTTTAATCGTTATAGTTCATTATATGTTATGCTTAGCAAATGTATATGGATTGCCATACTATGATAATAATCCGCGATAAAAATCATCCAGACAATAAAGAAGAAAAAAATAAAAAAGAACTTGGTAAATAAAGTTAAAAATCTAACGTAAAAAACTCTATCATAAATATACCGACTACAAATTTATGCGAGTATAATACAGATATGAAGAAAAAAATACTCTAAATGACGGTCGCGACATAAGAAACGCACAATACACTAAATGGAAACTGGCTGTAGGAAGTTAAACAGCTTTTGAGTGTTTTTTTCAATATTTTCAACGATTAGGAAACATTATTATATCAAGTAATTAGTTACATCATGGAATCAAATGATTTTATATAACATAACTGATTCAATTAAAGAATTAATTAGATATTTAATTCTTTTGTGATATTCCAGGTATTACGTTTATCTGTAACAGTTGTTAATCGATATTATAACTCATATACTCGTATATATAAACTTTAACAAATAGGAAGGAACACAGAAAGTCACTACAGAACTCACCTCGAAATATCAAAGTGAGTTCTGTAGTGACTTTTTGTATTCTTTCCTATTTGTTAAAGTTTTTATTGTCCACACGGACCTACAATTTTATCAAAGTATATATATATATATATATTAGTTCAAAATCGAAGAAGAGTAACACATAGAGTAAAGAAACACATTCATAAACTTAAATATATTGCATATATAGAAATGGCATTGCTTTTCTAGGGTTCTATTTTCTTATAATGTACCAACAAAACAATTATACACGTGTACAGGTTGTGTTATTACTTTATTTTTCAAATTGCAAACCGAGTTGTGCATTTCCTGTTCCAGAGCGTCCTTGTTTTTCGTTAAATGATTCCACAGGCCCTTGACTTGTAAACTCAGTCACTTTAACAAATGGGTGTTCACAGAGTAAAGATATTAGAGCGTGAATCATGCATCGTAAAGTAAGATCTTATTGTCACCTCTGCAGTAAAGGGCCTCGTGTTTTAATGCCCACCACCCCTACACTTCACCCTCTTTCCTTCCTTCAGCTGAAAAGGGGCTCATTAAACTTTACGAACCGTTCTTTCGCGTATGAATGCCGCTTTTGAGTAAACCTATATATTTAATTTTACGAGCTGGAATCCTTTAAAAAGTTTTGAGTAAACTCATTTTTCGGGAGATGGTTTTGAAGGGCCGGCTATGCAGAGATCTGGCTAGATGCAGGTGGGTGTTCCCAAGGGATTCCTATCTGTGCGATCGTCCCTTTGCGGCCAACCTGTTCCCTATGTGAAGGTTCTTATCTCCTAATCCCTGTGTGTTATATCAAACCAACCAGGCTCACATTACTGAGATCACCCTGCCATTATGTAAATGAGCAAACACAAACAAAGTTCATTAAATTAATAGAACTTTTTGTAGGAGTGAACAACTTTATTTAACATATAATATTGATCATGACAATTCATTTTCATTATTTAACAATTATTATATTGTGTATTATATCCTTATTATTAATTATTTAGACTTTTATATTCTTTGGTAGTAGGTTTGTATATTCCATTCCACCACAATATGCGTGGTGTATTCTTTTTAAAATTTTGTGATATTTGTTTCATTTCAGTTCTTTTAATACAATATCAAATCGAACTCTCGAATGAAGAGAGATTTTTTTTTTATCCAAAGCCATTTTTACAATTAACCAAAAAATTTAATAAATGAAAACAATTATGAGCGCTTAAATTGAATCATGCAGTAATGTAAAAAGTTTGCTGTTTTTCTTATTAAATCCATTCTTAGTTCTTGAAGTAGACAAAAATGCTTACACAAAACTGTTAGCATTTGAGATGTTGATTTAAATTTGAAAAACCGGTCAGTTCAATATTTTAATTTAGTCTTTTATATATGTCATTATCATGTATACATACATATAGATAGATCGGTCCGTGGACCCTTTCAAGTATCCACAGTTGTGCTTCTTCTCCTCCTCTTCTAAAGAAGGCAAGAAATCTGAAATAAAATGATCGTGAAAAATGAGTGTTAATTTATTTTTTGTTTTTTACTTGACTACAAGTAAAGCATGGTGACAGTGAAAAAAAATGATCTCAAGATTTTGATGGAAATACATGTTTTGAGGTCTCAGAAGTCGTTTTATGAAGTTTTTTTCGATAATATCTGTATGTGTGTGGGTGGGTGTGTGGCTGGGTGGTTGAGTATGTATCCAAAGTTTGTGGACACGCTATAGTCCAGAATCTTTAACGGATCAAATTGATATTTTACACAAATATAGACCTTATAGCGTAGATGTGCTGAATGGTTTAGAAGCAGTCATACATGATCGCAAAGTTACCTTCTTGGCCAAAATTCTGTTTTTAGAGAACATTTTTTTTCTCCTAAACGATTAATTATAGTCTTGAAATTTTCGCATTATTTTTGAAGCTACAAAAGCAATACACGGATAAAAATCCTCAGATTTTTAAAACAACAAGAAATATTTTTTGCAATAAAATATAAAATTTTTGACTTATAATTCAATCTGAAAGCTTGTGAGAGCATTCAAACCATACTGTTTGAAAAATCAAAGTAAAATTATATACGAGGAAGATGAGTTGAGATAATTTTTTTAACTTATTATAACTAAAGTAATATACTAGAGTACATTTTCTGTACTGTAAAACGTTGCCAATATTTTGTAGAAAATTAATATTTACGAATAAAATCTCATTAAATTTCAATTATGGCAAAGAGCAACAAAGCTATAAAAACTGAATATTAATCCTAGACGAAAGTATATTTGCGTATTTGTTTACATATATTTACATTGTTTACAGTGACTTAAAACTTTTTTGAGTAAATCGACTGAAATTGATGTTTGAGGTTTTACGAAAAATTTTTAAAAATTGAAGCACTTAATATGAAATGGAAAAGAATAAAATTCTTACATGTAAAACATCAACGTAAATGGTGTGATGGATTTGTCTAACAACAATTTCTAATGAATCTATATGTTATATCTTTGAACAGAACTTAACATTAGATGTAATTTGTGTTTATGTGTTTATGAATCATAGGATGGATATTTGAATGATATTAAAGTGTGAGGAATGAACTCTTTCTATAAGAAGGAACTATTATATTGTTGAAAAATATCCAGTTTTTTCACTATTTTAATCTGTTTAATTCTATTATTTTTAAAAATTTCAAGCTTCCAATGATAAAAAAAAATTAAATTATATTTAAAAACCGGCTTTGAATTTGATTTCAGTCTGCAAAACTGGCTAATTACTAATATATTTTTTTTCTCAATACACATTTGCAGTAATCTTATAACAGAGTACAACACCCAAGAAAAATATAACACTCGCTCAGAGTAAATAGATTTTTGACAAAGGAAAGAAAAGCATTTTTTTAAAAAACACTAGCAAATCATAAAATTCATAGCAACATAATTTATAAAAGATTAAAAATGTAAAATATAATGAAAAATTGAAAAAAAAATAAATGAAATTATCCACATCTTAAATTATAAATTATCTTAAAACTACTTTTTCCTTACATATTACAAACACTTTTAGATAAAATAGAAATATTTTCAAGTTTTAAATGGGAAACTTTGTCTTAAAACTTCAATATAAAAGGAAGTCAGATAAACTATACTAGAGATCGACTGGTTATTGGAACAAAGGCCATGTTCTCCTGCAAGAGATAATGTTGTAGCACGAAATCTACACTTTCACTTTTCAAAAAAGTTATTACTGCTGTAGTTATACTATTCATATTATATGCATTAGTTGTATGATATGCAAAAATATGTATATGTATTGATAAGTGGATTAATCACTATCTGTACAACCTTCAGGAATAAAAGACTAATAAAATCGCTCTTTGGATATTTATATTATGGAAAAATGGGACATTATATATTGATAAGCATATTATATACTCGATAAGTGTGATATTATGCTTATTTATAGTAATGTTTAGTTTAGGCCACACCAGATTTTTTTATTGTAACTTTTATTGTATATATATCAGATTTTATACGTAAACTTCTGTATTTCTCTAAACTGTGTCTACTTCTTTACTTTATCCATTGTATTGCATTTTATGTTGATTTGTCTACCAGAAAGACCACCTGCAATGTTTCCAACGCTACAACCCAGCTAGTCCCAATAACGTAGCCTTGTTAACGTCATCTCCTCAGTCCTACGGTAAAGGGATTACTGTTTGGGTTACTTTGTTCACGTTGTTCGGGTTTGGCAGATGATCTTGCTGTGTTGACTAAAAGGCATCCTATCTACATCTTAATCGCAGCTGCCTTTCTATGTCATCAAAAACGCAACTTTTTCCTTCTACATTGTTATGAAAGCTGGTCTGGCACCAGAGAGGTGTGTGATATGTGGTGTGTGACACCAAATATACAGAACTGATATCTCGACACACCTAATAAAAACTAATGCATTTTTGCAGATGAGCCAGCAATCCCTCATTGCTCAGTAATTCTGAACCTGTTCGTGCCACTCAAATCCTTCACGATGAATAGTTGTAGACATCTTTAAGGCTACATCAATACACAAAAATTAATTACAGTAACATGAATATTCATATAAATATATGTTTATATATGCTAAATGTATATTCATATAAATAATGTAACAATGTAAAATATATATTTTTTGATACTGAAATTAAGTTTTGTATTGATTTACCCCTGAAGATGTCTATAAATATAGACAGTATAGACAGTAAAGGCATTTTACTGTTTAATAATAGACCAAACCTCGACAAGGAAAGAAAAATAGTTGTAAAAATCAAATATAATATAACTCATGTATGTGATAAAAGAAACTTCAGAAAAATACATCTTAATGAATTACTACAGTTTAGAGAAATGAAAACATTTTAGTTATATCTGTAGAATATTATTTTATATAATTTATATCCTTAAATTTAGATGAAATATTAAGTATTGTACCTTTGAAAAATATTTGATCAATCGAACAAGGGTTTCTGGTTTCTGAAATCAGAACAGACATAATTTAAAGAAGTTTGTTCAATGTCCCTTCTTTCAATACATCACGCGATGATGCATTATCACACCTCCATTTAGGGCAGAGCCAATACGCTTATATGGGATTTATTTTTAAGAAGATTATGATAATTAACAATAGTAGTATGTCTTGCTAATATTTATGTTACTAGGCTTTTAAATTTGTTGTAGTATGAAATTCTGGATGGTGCCCAATCCACGTGCATATTGATCAGTATGAATGTCTATTTCAGGGCAAATAACGTTGTATACCCGGGAGAGTCCGTTTTTGAGAGTTAGTTAATAAATTATTGAGCCATCCATGTAGGATGTATTACATGACTAGTTGCTCTCCGGACTAGTCCAAAGATGTTATTAATATAGGCTACGGATTTGATTGGATGAATTCAAATTCTGCGCCAATAAAAGATAAAGCTGTCATACAGTAACGAAGGCCTTTATAATCGGCTTTGTTGATTAGGACGCTGGGCCAAGCAAGGGTTGCGGCTCCACTAATTAGCCGCCTCCCCCTGGGAATACCTCCCCTCATTGTCTTATATTTCCCCGCTGTAATCAGCCGGTCTCATTCGCTAATGCTGCCTGTTGAATCCCTCCGACTATGTTACTCCCTAACAAATGCTTTTAGCAAAGCCGGCTAAAAATTCATTTGCGGAACACAAGTCGGATTAGGATCGAGTTCTTGTGTTCATAACTGGCTCATTATTATCTTGTAATCCTCGCTGCTTGCTCATCACAAAAGTCAGTCCTAATAACTTAAACGACCTTTATTCACATCAGACCCACTTTGTTTAAGCAGTAATTCATTTCTCAGTTTATCTCAACGGATAAAAATAAATAACATCATTTAATTTACCCATAATTATAGATATACATTAAGCAACTCTCATAAACGGACTTGCTCGGGTATACACGTCACTTGCTCTGAGATAGACATTCATACTGAGCAATATGCACATGTATTGGGCACCACCCAGAATTTCAAACTACAACAAATTTCAAAGCCTAGTAAGATAAATAGTAACAAGACAAACTACTATTGATAATAAAAGACAGGACTGTCTTTTGCACCTAAATTCTTTTATTGATTTTGAAGTATCGCAGAAACAAAATTGGTTATCAAAAAAACGAGATATTACTTTGATGCATCAAACTTCGTGAATGCTAGCGTCTCTACAAACATTTCTATAGACACCCACCCACAAAGACACAGATAACTTCAAAAACACGTCAAAACAGGACTTTAAAGACTAAAAAACTTGTACAATCTCGAGATCAAATTTTTTGTTGATCTTTATACTTTACTTACAGTAAAGTAGAAAGATATTAAACAGTAGAAGAAATGTCACAAATATGAGAATGACAAATTTGAAAATAACAAATTACTAACATTAAGTCACATTGAGGAATTAAACTTTATTTCAACTGTAACCGACTGTTACAGTAATACAAATCAAAATACATAGAGGTGTTTATTTGGAATCAATGAATATAAAATATACTGCGAACGTGTTTCATTCTACACATTTTGTTTCAAAAATAAAGTTATCGATAGTGTTTTATGTTTTCCACATTTTATAATCACTTGTAAGATTTGAACTCTAATCATTCAGTACTTGTGAGATATTTTCTGACCGCTAGAACTATGAGCTTAAATAATCATAGTCTAACCCATAAGGTTATCATTAAAACGGTTTTAAAATTTTATTTGGATTGATATTTTCATTCAAACTGAATGACGTTTTCGTAAGAATTGATTTATAATTCGACAAAACTTATTGTTTTATTTGGATTTGATTGAAGTAGAGAAAGCGGACTGGTAAAAGCATGAACTGAAGATATTGTTGAATGATTAGTCGGGGCACTTGTAAAAAATGCACAGACAAATTTGGGATTTGGGTTGTTCATTTATTAGAATAAGTCTTATTTTATGCTGTGAGAAGTCTATGATTAAAGACTGCAGGTAATTATTGATAACTAAATTATTGCTTTAGTAATTTTCACTGTATTAAAGACTGCAGGTAATTATTGATAACTACATTATTGCTTTAGTAATTTTCACTGTATATTCAAATAACTTAGGCATCTTTTATATAATACTAGCAAATGTACCCGTCTTTGACAGAATCAAAAATTCTATTATTCTTGGTATTCCGAAATATTAATTATAGTATTATACTAATACTATAATTAGAAATTATAGAATAGTAGAAAACACCATTATTAGTACAGTGTTAAACAAATGCCTCTGTATACACTACATTAGCTGTCTGTCCTTCAGGTTCATGGAAGAACAATCAGTTGAAACCTCTGACTATTGAGCAAGTAAACTACAGTTGACCATGTCAGAAAAACTTGGTTTCGCTAACTTGAATTCCTGCGTTAGATAAAGTCTCCCTTTGCGACTTAGTTAACGTCATTGCGAAATAGACTCTGAGGGGACCTTGCAATCATTTGAATGGAAACAGACAGTGGCTCGGAATCAATGGTATGCGTGGTATACACACAGACTCCCCAATACCACATCCAGTCATTATGTCCGCCTCTATGGCATATTTGTGTAGAGCACGAACTCAGAGTCGTGTCCCGTTGCACAGTTTTGGGGCACTCATGTTTCGTAACATGAAATTTGTTACTGCTACTAAATTGCAGCATCATTGGTGCTCCTACTTTAAGTTTTTACTCATGAGCAGGCAGTCCAGGAGAAATAAATTCAGAGTCAAGAAATTCAATTAGATAATGAACTGCTTCTTCATCACTAATCCAATCTCTTTACTGACTTGTAAGTTCTTTCCTCGGCTTCATATAGCGTAAGAACTTGTTTGTTGATTTCTTATGCCTGTTCATATTAAGGGCTGAGAATTGCTCGTTTACAAAACATTTATTCTCAATAGATAGTACATCCTTAACTCTGTGAAACACCATTTCAATGATGTCAAATACGCAATATATTCATGTGCTCAATTGAAATTAAAATCAACTAACAATACCTACTTGCCACACCTGTGTATTTTCAAAACAAACTTGTCTGTGAAGTTAGGAAAATACAGCTAAAAGCCCCATAACTTCGCTTCTGTACTGAATTAATAATCTATTTAGAGCCCATATTTTAAGTTAGGCACACACAAATCCAGTGTCAATGTTTCAGCTCGCTATGTCTTATGGTGGCTGAGTTTACTTGTGACAAACATTTTTGCGTTAAACGTCCATCACTTCACTTCTACGTTGAATTTCCAATCAATTCATAGCCTATATTTTAAGTTAGACCTACACAAATCTACTGTAAAAGTTTCAGCTTTATATGTCTTATGGTAGCTGAGTTTACCTGTGACAAAGTTTTGCGGACAAACCGACAAACCGACAAACCGACAGAAATTTTTCTAAGGGTGGATTCGGTTTCTCCAATGTATGAAACGTAAAGAAAACTTGAAATGAGTCAGTTCTAAGCAATGTACAGACAAAATCATTATTTTATTTATAAAGATTTGAAACTCACATGAAATATCATGGAAATCTTTGCGTTTGTGTGGCAATGCGACGCGGAAGCTTTTCTTTGTGAAGGTTACCATTGTACAATGCAAAGTTTCTTATTTCTTTATAAAGTTTTACTAACCCTCCTGTGGTATTTATGTGATGTGTATCGTGCAAGCTTCCACCAGTAATGTGTCCCATACTACTGGAATGATATTTTTGATTTTATAGAATTGTATAAATTACTTCAAGGCCAAATAAAATATCAGAGTAGCTGTTGGATTGTGTGATACTCGTCATGGAAGTTGACGTACGCAAGGTCTCGTTGGATTAATAGAGAATTTGCTGTCCACGGGAACTGATTTGAAATATGCCATAGAAAATCGCAAAGACTAGTATAGCGAAAGTGTCCGGTACACGTATATAAACAAAAAAGTTTATTTTTTTAATAATGTGAAACTCAGCATTTTCTTGAGTGGTTTTCGATTTTTACAGGTCATGGCTATTGACCTGACTACACAAAGCCAGCCTGAAAAGCTTAGAGTGCAGCGCGCGAAAGCTGTCAGCTGAAGAGCAACAGACTTCCGAGTCAGCCAGCATTGCGTGCTTGTTCAGAACCAATTACACATGCTCTCCCTTTCAACGCACCGCTTCCAATATCCCACTAAGTATAGATCCCTGATTGACTAATCGCTCTACCCTCTGTCATTACCACAAGAATCGTTGAGCTTAACCAAACAATTGTCGGTTCGTGTTTCTAGTAATTCCTTCCTATTATCACCTGGTTGCGTTCTCATGGAAGTTCTGAACGAAACAAAGCTTCTCACAGGGTCCGCTTGAATGGACTTTACCGGTTGGGACATGTGGTCGAGTGCCCTGTCTCGCATGCGCAGTCAGAAGACAACTGGCGACAAAGGAAAAGATGATCGGCTCCCATCTACAAATAAACCTTGTGATAAAGATAACCGTCCTTCCATAATTTTCTTAGACAGGTTAATTATTGTCTTTTTTTTTGCTTTAGTAAAGTCAAAAATTGTCTCTTAGTCAGCATCCATGTTTGGTTAGAATCAGCCAGTCATCTCAAAACTTGTAAGGTTACCTCATAAACAGTAAAAGGGGTAAGAAATGACCAAAATGATGACAAAAATGGTGAAAGTTTTCAATTTTTGATTAAGTATAACATTATTTATTTATATTTCTATTATATTATGCCATTTTTTTTAATTTTATATTATGAGTGTCTGTTTTGAAATAATTTTTGTATGAATCCTTTATATAGAGCATTTCATAATAAACACATGTAATATAGTATTAAATGAATTTGAACCAAAGTTATAATAATAATCGGTGTGAGTTATAAGGATTTATGGGTGTGAGAAATGTTAAGCAGTCCTTTAAGACAGATATTTTTCTTGAAAGGGTTGACATGTTGAGTAAAAGTTACACAGTATAATGGTTAAAATGTTTTATTATAAAAAAGGAAACGATCTGTCGTTTTTGTCTTAAAAAATGTAACGAAAGTGGAGATTCATTGTTTAAATAAATGTAAGTTAAATATTCGAAGAGTTAGATACTGAGTATTGAAATTTATTGTTGGACGTGATTTTTAACCTGATCTTTGATAGAAAATAGAAAATAATAATGTAAGGAGGAATGACCAATGAGGAAGAAGTGAAGTGTATTGAGGCAGGCCGTGAGGGGTGAGGGGCATCAATTCTATTGTTAGCTGTAAAGGTTGATCAGCGCGGAGTGATAGGAATACTATAAGTACGCGGTCATGCAGGGGGACGCCAGTCATTACGCATTGGATATGCAGAGACACCTGTTCAGAACACGCAACAGAACACAGCTCCATCAACTGGTGCGACTGAGTGCGCAATAATAGGTGTTCTTTGCGCTTGGACCAAACCGAGAAAGAGATAAAGGATCCTCTGATTCTGGGGCTGAGCGTTACGCTGATTTGTCACCCACGGTCACGCTTCCTCTATAACCCAGGCCCACTGTCCCTTTACCCAAATAAAATTAATAATAATCTCGTTTCCTCACGTACACCACAGCAGTCATTACCATAATTCAGGTCTTCCAAGACTTGTCTTCCATGTCACACTTCCAATTTATCATGTCTTCACTTATGAAACATTCCCTAATCTCGTGTCAAATACAAATCACTCTCCAAGATTTCAACGAATCATACATCACTTCAATTCAGAAAAAGAATGAAAAGAACAGGCACGAAATCGTTTACTTGATTAATAGCATCATCGGAGTCACCTGTATTGATCTGCCACCTTCTTTAAGCCAAAAGCATGTTGGCAATGGAACACTGTTATCCACTAACCTGCATGAAATCAAAAACTATTGAAATAAGTTAATCATATTGTTTTATTAATTTAAACATACTAATCAACAAAAATTAAGTGAATAACTACTGATTAAAAGTAATTCTCTCCCTTCTATGATATATGAACAAATCAATGCCTTTATGTGACATGTATAGAACATGATATATGACATATTTTTTCTGAAGTCTCGTTTGGTTATTGGCATTTTTATTGTATGTCCTCACAATTAAGTCTTAAAAGACAGCAGTGCCCTTCAATTTTTGTTTTTATTTGACAAAAATATATCTATAGGCACCATCTTTCAAGGAGAACATACAGCAGTCAGTTTTATATTTGTACGATGTCAGGTCCGAGTTAACAATTCTACTTACAGCAATATAGCTGGGGAAAGAATTAGGACTATACCAGAAATAGTGTGTTGTTACAAATATCATTATAGTATACGTCTGTTTCCTTTAAATTATCTGTAACCTTAGTCACTTTACAAAATATAACCATTAGGTCTTTACAAGTATCTTACCTTTGTAGCATCTTCGCTACTTACGATTCATCACAATTCCATCTGAGGATATCTGTTTTGTGTTTTTCAATGATTCTATGATAATGATTTTAATTTTCATTATCATTACTATTATCTGTAATAGGTGTTTATTAGATTATTATGTATTAATTAATGATAAGGTAATAAAAATGACCTTTTATTGTGAAAGGATTTTGAACCATATATAATAAATATATAAATAATTTTGAACCGTATGTAATAAATGTATAAATAATTCTTATATATCAGAAAAGTCGTTTCTGATAAAAAATTTCTAAATTAATGCCAAGAAGCCTTGCATGTTATCTATTATGTTAAGTTCAGTTTTTAGTTTTTGGAGCTATATTATTGTACATTTGGTAGTAATCGGAAATTAATGATTTTTTTTCAGTACGCTAATACAGAATATTTTTCTTAAGAAACTTCATTGCCTGTCTTTACATGTGTGGTGTTAAATTCTTAAATCATGAAAATTATTTTTGGGTAAAATCAAGGTCCTATTTTTGGGTACAATTTGATGACGATTTGTCAAACAATGTTTTAATTTTTATTGCAAATAGAACTTTACGTAGTTGTCAAATGTCTGAACATTATATGAGCTATATCTTCCATCTGTTTCGTAATAATCTCAAAGTTTTAAATCACTAGGGTAGCAGTTGAGGAAAAAAATTAGGCTAAGTATAACATTTTGTCCTAAAAAGTGACTTTTTCCAGACTAACTATTGCCAAAATCAATTTGGTGCATTAAAACTATACGGGTTAATAATTGGTAAAATATTGTGTTTATTTATCCACTGAACGTTTGGTCTGTTTCGTTTCCACAAACTTTTGGATACATAAATATTCACCCATCCACACTTAAACAGTCAGATATCATCAAAAAATGGTAAAAAAATTCTTCATATGTTTTTATAAGTTATAAAAGTACTAAATTACCTTGTTTTATTGTTAGCGTTTAGCTTAAAAAAGCATTTTCTGAAATCATAGAAAAAAGTATATTTTTATTTTCTTTCATGTAAATTCAGAAATAAGATATTTTGACCTTCAACTTAAAAAGTTTTATTTTTGGATATAATTTAATTATGATCTGTCAAATGGTATGACCTTCATCGTGTTTACAATGTTTTATAATGAATTCTAAGTTTTTTTATGTTTCTTTCAAAACACACTTTTTTTGTTGTTAATAAATGTCAAATTGTTTTCAGGTAATACTACTGTTAGGATAGGTTGTAGGTTAGGTTTAGTCTTAGTGACAAAAGAACACACATACACCGAACATTGGCCTCTTGTGGTCCACCAAAATAAAGATTGATTCTATATTGAGAGTCCTAAATTTTGCCTAACTCAAGTCATATATTTTTGTAAACATATAAAGTATATATATAATAATAGATAACTACTAACATTTTTAATAAATCTTTCTTATTTGATGATGCCTCGAAATAACGCCATTTCTCTACTACGAAAAAGTTATTAAAAAAAAGAGGTTTTGGCTTGTTGAGTGAGCAGGATATTAATTGGTGGTGTGGGAAAGAGATTTTTTTGGCTGGAGTTGGCGGAAGCATGCCAGGTGTGGATGGTGTGAGTTGGAGGAACGCTTGAGCTGCGGTAGGAAGCAGTCGCCAACGCAGGAGGTCACCCGCCTACAGGTGGGTAACCACACCCTCCGGTCACTTCCATGTCTGGCTCAGAACATATGTTTGTCACCAACAAACATGTCAACAAGATACGTTGTATAGGTTAACTTTAGTAATAGCTGGCACTCATAAAAAAGAAGGGCTCTAAACCTGCTCTACTCGAAAATAAGATTATTACATTATAAAATAAATCAAATAATTATTAGACTTTAAAATACAAAAAGAAATATACTCCTGGCAGAATTCAAGTTTCACTGAACCATTTCATGTTCTAGTTCTCAGTTCAGGTTCCAAATACTTTCATTAGAGCATATGTGAGCATGCTGTGCCACATAAAAAGTAGATTTTACAGAACTATTTATGCAACTCCATAACTTTTCATAGCTCTGTAATGAGATTTTTTTTTACTTTTCTTGGTCCTTTGCTGCTTAAATTTGCATGTTTTCTAATAAAGCGCTTTCACTTTTCATTCTTCTCTAGCGAGGCTCTTTCAACTTCCATGGTTATCTGATAAAGCCATTTTCAAAACCTTTCAAAATAACAAGATAAGTTCCAAACTACTGTATCAATGATTTCTATTACAGGAATATTGATAACCTTATTATCCATAACTAATATGGATAGTTATTATCCTTACTTGAGATTATCCGTATTGGGATATTATTCACCAATGTCTTCATTTTCTTTTTACTCATACATATAACCAATTAAAGATTACTGTTTTATCTACAACCACAAAATTGCCTCTAGAGCAGCAAGGAAGTCGAAAACCAACGTAAACAAAAAATTTAAACCAAACAATTTCTTTTAGATCCAAATAAACTTGAATTTAATAGACGGAAGTTTATATATGGTTGATGAAGAATCAATGAAATGGTGGTGGTTGTTAAGAAAACTGCAGTTGATTCCCTATTTATATTTAATTTAATATTGAGGACAATGTAATAAATTACAGCCAAAACTATTGAATCCACTGTAAAGTAAACAGTTATTTCTTTTGAATAATTTCAACAGTATATGCCAATTAGAGCTGATTCAGAAGAAGTGAGATCGATAGAGGGTATTGAATGAAAGCATTATAAGACTACAATGTATAATATTATTACGTCAAGTTGCCCATTATTTCTACATTATTTATGCTAATTGGATGTGAATCGCAAGTCAATTATTCAATAGCCTTAATGCACATGGTCATGCGTTCATGAGTTTCAATCAATGCTAAATTTACCAAAGCATTGTTCATAATTTTCGGTATAATTGAAGTACCGCCGATTAACAATGACCCAAATTTAGAATGTTGCGATAGCCTTCTATTCAGCTTTTTATTGTTAAAGCTTTATTCTATTGGACAGTCTACTAAATGAGTATTGATTAATTTTGTATTCAAACTGATGTTATTAAGTCTTATTAATGGAGTTTTACAAAATTTGGGATAAATATGTTACAAATATATTAGAACTTATGGTTTGAACAAAAAAATTCAAAAATAGGGGTTCGATAATTTGCTCAGCAACGGTTTTGAAGCATTAATGAATCAAGAGAAAGTATATAAATATATGTTTTGAAGTAATGAAGTAATATAGGACATACTTAGAAGAAATGGTGAAATCATAATTTTTTAAAGGCTCTCGTCGCGAGATAATAGTAGTGCTCGCGGGTTTCGGAGACTTATTCCGAATAAAAATATTACACTTATTCTTGAAAACGACTTGGACAAGCAATTCAAGCACAACACAAAATGCATTTTAATCCATGCCACATTTTGTAAACCTTATATAATTTACTTTACATAATAATAATAATTACATAATAATAATAGACTTTATCAATGTCTATTTTACACCAATCAAGAGAAGTTGAAAGTGAAGAGTTGTTTTTATGAGTCCCATGGTCATTGAGATGTGGTACAGCTAGAGAGATTCGTGTGGGTCTTTTCTGAGAGCTTACTCGTTTTGGCAGCCTATCTGTAATTGGTTGCTGTGCTAAGGCGGTGACAGTCTATTTTCACGTGCTTGTTTCCACAAGCTCCCACCAAGGCAGGGATAAGAATCAATCGGCTTCCAAACCAACTTGATTTCCCCCCCCCCCCCCTCCCCCCTCACGGACTCCATTTGTCAAAGTCCGACAGAGTAAAAGTCCAGACGTTAAGACTCTTTAATTGAACCAACTTCTCAACAATCCTCCTACACGACCCTTGCTAAAAATAAAAAGCCCTTTTCTTCGCGTACCACTCCATTTTCCTTTCCCCAACACCCACTTCCCCTTCGGAATTTCCAATGACCGTTTTCCTTGAGGGACAGATGCCCTAATCGACTTCTCCACTCAGCCTGGATTGAATTATAATAATATCTCTATTTGTCAATTCCCTGTGGGCACCTTCCTCCATCCATCATGATTTCACAGAACCCACGCAGAATCCCTTCTTGTCTCAACAATACTAGTACCACCTAATGCACCAGGTTTCCTGTAAATATCACAAAAATAAATCTTTTCGTCTTTTCTTCTACACTTTACCGTAAATATATAAATACATGTATATTTGTATGCCTATAAAAAGTTTATCATTAATAGATGTATTACTAAAAACATTTCTACACTTGATTAACATTTTATTTATTTTTCTCTTTTCCGCTTTTTCAGAAAAATCTTCCTTCTGACTATAATATGTGTAGTACGGTGTAAACGATCTATTAAAGTACATCCTGATGTACCTCAACAATTCATCTGTCATTTTCTGGCCTGTTGATCCATGTTATTATAATACCTTATTTACAAAATAATACTCTTCAACAGTTTTTTATTATTTATAGCTATTATTATTACTATCATTCCTGTTATTGTTATTATATATCAATAATAATTTTATGTTCCAATCTTTATCAAAGAACAACACTTTGGTTGAATGAATTATAAGACATATTATTAAACAATGTTTTACTGGAAAACAGATAAATTTTCCCAAAATTTATAACAAAAGGGTTCGTTCATAGAAGTTAATATTTTTCTTTGACATCGGTTACTATCTACATTTATTTGCATCAAGTGATGACATCAAACTCTGAAAGATGCTACGCTTCTAATTATCCCTACGTAATTGAAAAGCATCGTAAAGACACTAGAGTGCAGTATATTTCGAACCACAGTTTGATGTCAGCAGGTGAGTAGAAGAGGCGGTGGGGAGGAAAAACGTTCACCACCATCATCTCATATCGTCTACTTTTCACTTAAGACAAGCTGTGATGTTATTTTTATTTATCAAACTGCGATTGATCAAAATATGATTATAGTGAGTAGTTTGTTCTCGTTGTGTTTTTTGTAAATAAAAAAGTCATTGTTATACCAGTTTGGGTACTAATTTTTTCATTTTAAAAATATTAAATTCAAATATCTCTGTTTATGAGTCTGTTTTCACATGAAACTGAAAAAATGACGTTCAATTTCTGGAAGAGGACCTACTTTTCTTGAAACATTTTCTGGTCAAATTTTGAGCTAATAAAATCTAGAAAAACTTGTATTGTATAATTTAAAAATGTATTAATGTTTAAGGCATTATGCGATTTATCATATTATTCAACCACTGTAACCATGTTCTACTTTTTCAGTCTATATATACCCTGAATGTACGCTACTGATGAACGAACACAGTATAGTTGATTAATATCCTTAAGATAATTATGCTGATGACATTATACACAGTATCGACGTCGGAAAAATTTATTCGACTGACGAGATAAAAAACTGATAACAAATATTCAGAATATAATATTTTGAAAACATACGATATTAAAGAAAACCTTAAAACATGTACATGATTATAAATTTTATTCTCAAATAATTTGAGAATAAAGTAATTGTTTTTTTACTTTAAAAATATGTTAAATTTTTTTTTAATGGAATATTCCAATTTTTCAAAATTTTAAAAAATATTCATTAGTTTAGATTTTTATTATTTAATTTAGAATTTAGAATTTGATTACTTAATTTAGACTTTAAATACTTACCACTTGTTTGCATTTTAACATTGAAAAACACACATTTTGACAAATCTACACCTAATATTTATATACGCTTCATACCCAACAATTTTACATTATTTTTTTGTTTTTTTAACCAATTTTCTTACTCCATTAAATTTAGTAACCTTAACCTTAGTTACTCTTCAATCAATAATAGAAATTAAGTACTGTAATAAATAAATAAAAAATAAAAATTTTAATCTTTAATTAGTTTATTAATTTTGATTTTATTTATTATAATTTTTTATTTTTATCTTTTTATTTACATATTTTTATCATTACTAATTTCATTCTATATTTATTTTCTATTAATGCTTTAATAAAAAAGCCTTTCACTTTTATTTATTTACCACATCCTTTGTTCAGCCATATTTTTTCCTTTTACTTATATTTACTTTCTCATTCCTTATCATAAACTTAATTTAAATTGATTCTTGTTTACCTTACTTTGTATGGCAGAGCATGCATACGACACCATTGTTGGTCTCCAACGGTCATTGCACCAGTGCGCTTAGTTTTCCTATCTTTTATCTTCTTCTTAGTTTATTCTTTTATCTTCTCATGAGAATTCATGGCAAAAATTAGAAACTGTAAGAGAGTGTTTTTAATTTATATATATGTATCTTTTTTTATACTGGACCGTAGTTGTCCATTTCTTTTTCATCGCTTTAGTACACACACAAATACATTATATACTTAGTTGTGTTTTTGACTCTGACGAAGATCGCTTTTTACGGTTAAAGGATCTTAGTCTTTTTTTCCCATTTCATATTATGGTTTGATCATTGATTGATATATATTACAGAGTCAGTGTAATTTGACTCTGGCAAACACTGCTTGTTACGGTTGTAAGATTTTACTCTTTTTTCTCATTTCTTATTTGGATTAATATATATATATATATAAAATGAGATTCTAAAATATGATTATCAATTAGTTTCCATAGCCTAATTATAGTGCAAATGTACTGAGTAGTTTTCTGTAAGACAGTTGGATTGAGATGTTCTATATTTGGTTCTAGTTTGACTTGACATTCAGAGAACTAGGCAATATACAGTGGTCAATAAGCCTTGAGATGGTGTGCTCGACACACATTGTGCATCATCAAAGTCATAATGAATGCATACATTAAGTGAATGGAGCGACCGAGTTCAATTGATCTAGCACCAGAGGACATATTTGTTGAATATTGAATGCAATCCACACTCTGTCAACAGGCGACGCACAATGGACCAATTACGCTTGCACTGTTGAGCAATATTACATCAATCTCTCTGTCTACATGGCTAATTGAACCATCAACATCAATGGATGTTGTTTCTTGATGGACTACATATCTTCTGCTTGATGTCAAAAAACAACATATTAATAATTGCAGACAAAAAGACTGCATGTATTGATTGTTTTATTGTGAAGTTTTTTTGTCATATATGTGGTGATTACTTCGGGTTTATTTCAATAAAAATACAAATAGAAGCTGAAATGATTTTTGTAAGAGCGAGGTACATAATAGAGTTTAAAATAGCTTGAAAACATTAGAATTACACCAGTGTGGAATACAAAGAAATATAATTCCAAATTGTTCTTGAATTTCAGTTTAAGGTTTAAAATAATAGAGAAGTGTTTTCAAAAAATATATTAACCAAAGTTTATTGCTAAGTCGGGTAGAATGTTTACCATAATATTTCAGAGTAAATCAGGAACCATGACAGATGGAAATGGAAGTGATCATTACGATGAGTGCCTTGATGATACCCAAAGAACAATGGTTAGACGAGGAAGAAACTTAAATTTACACAAAAAATATCAAAAGTAGTGAAACCAAGAATTATGTAAAAAGCTTGTCTTTTGCAAAGCACATACAATGAATGACCATAACTAGGAAATAAAGAAGAAATGATTGTAATGTATATGGAAGAAGTAAATGGGAGATTAAATGTTGATGAAGCTCTAAGAACTTAATGAATTTAAAATATATTCTACAAATTCAATAACGTAGTGGTTATATTCTCTAGTGGTTTTGATTGTGACAAGATGCTGTCAACAATTCAAAAAGCTTAATTGTTAATGTGATTTAATTTAATATTCTAGCTAAGACCCAATTTTAGTAACAACATTGGGGTGGTCTACTATCAAATACTATAAGTTTCAAGCTGATCGGAAAACGCTCTGTATGCAGATTTATTTTAATGTCGCTGTCTCAATTTCCTCAACTATAACGCAAATTTAATCACTATCTTGACAAAAACTGAGAAGTTAATAAAGGCGAAATTATAGCAGCCTTTTTTATTATAATATTTGCTCTGCCGAAATTCTAAACTCCAAAAATATTTTCCTTGAAAATTTATATTAATAAGCCAGTACTTTATACCTAATTTTAAGTTTTTAGAGTAATCAAAAGATCAATGCTATAATATATTGTTCTATTGATTTATGTCATTATAATTTTTTGAATAGTGTGACTTGAAGATTTTTACAATATTTTTGGTAAAAGCTTACCCATCCAAAGGCTAGCAGATATCATCTTATATGGAATAACAGGACCTGAATATCCAATGTGTAAAATCTAAACTATATTTTTTCATCATCATTGTACTTTAGATACATACATACACTTAACACGAGTTAAAAAGCGATAAAACATCAGACAAATGCAAATTTCAAATAACATAACATATATAGAATGATTATATATTATACTGTGCGTACATAATAACTACTAATACGTGAACATATGACTACAAAAAGCATATTTATAATTATTATATTATTTATCCAAATTTGTAAAACGAATAGAGATATTGTCTCTATCCGAAGAACACTTATAAATATGACACTTATGACATTATGACTTTCCAACACTTATTACTTTACTAGATGTGGCCCCGCTCCGTTCATATTCCGTATAATAGTTTCGAATGCGTTGGACTTTATACATTACAAACTAAGTTCTTTAACAGTCAACAAATTTTTATTACAAATATTTCAATGTCTAATCAATTTTTCAGTCGAGTCTATTAATTTTTTCTAAACTAATGTAAACAAATCCAATAATAGGTCAGGGAGAGATTATTTCATGTTGTTTCACAGTTATGGAGTAATGCTGCCTCTTCCAACCAGTTGAATTCCTTGAATTTTTTATCACAGCATAATAATTTTAGTTACATGACATAAGCTAAAAATTAGAATTCTAAACTCAGTAGATGTCGAAAAAAAAGCGAAATTTACAAAATGCTATTTCCTTTTCTTTTATTTGTAGCGTTCAATTTTATTGTTATCTGCGAATGCTTCTTTAGGTAAGATACAACCTGAAGTCAAATGTTTACATTTTTATGCATGATTGACATTATTTTGTCAAGGAAAGTAGAATACACATTTTTTATGTTGTTGTTTTTAAAGCTTGAATACTAATGATTGATTCTAAATATTTTAACTTT
This sequence comes from Hermatobates lingyangjiaoensis, assembly GCA_026182355.1. Lineage (NCBI taxonomy): Eukaryota > Metazoa > Arthropoda > Insecta > Hemiptera > Hermatobatidae > Hermatobates > Hermatobates lingyangjiaoensis. Next base: position 1,324,873 of record JAPFBL010000014.1, on the reverse strand, counting down.
GTAGACTTAGTAGTTGAAGAGAAAACAGAATCGGTTTGAAATTACGCAAATAGACAATAAAGTGGATTTTATATGATGCAGTGTAGGTAAAAGTATATACCACTCACGCGATTGAAGGACCATTTCTTGGTATAATATCAATTTCAACCATCAAACCTGTAGCATGCCTACAAATCTGTGACACATTCTCACTCTAGCTACTCTGGCATAAGGTACTCCTCTACAAATTTTCGCCTTCCTTGTTCACTGAGTTCATAAAATCATTCATCGCTAAGAGACAATTTTTTGTTTTCATTAATGTCCAACAAATCTCTACTAAAACAGATGCTGAGAGGTGTATTCAGGATAGTGAATTAAGGTCCATACAACATTTCCTATATAAATATGACTGGCCCAACTCTTCTGCAGTCCTATTCCCGAATTCCTAAAAAAAACTAAAAACATTTTTAGGTCTCTTTGAAGATGGCATTGCAGTAGGATTTAGATGTCCCTCCAGTGTAGAGTTCGTCCCAAGAGAGTTATAGTTTTTTAGTAGTTAGAAACTTGCTGTCAGCCCAGAAAAGATCATTCGATTAAAATTTCGTAATGGAACACCTAAGCAAGCCCCTCCAGTTTTACTCAGTTGCCAGCTAATTAGTACCCAACAAATACCTAGGCATGATAATAGACAACAGGCTCACATTAAAATGCCTTTCGACGAATGCTTCCACCAGAGTTATTGAAATAAGACTTGCAGTTTTTGAATTTGGATACCAGGTTTTACAGATTTAAAGGTAATTTGGTTTTGATTATGCTTTTTGGTTAAAAGCATAATCATTAAAGGTTATGTAATAACGGGACTAGTATTGGATTAGGCATCCATAGAGACTAAGGTTCTTGGGACTAGACAATTAGACTAACATTCATTACTGTTTCCGGAAAGAAAATATCAGATTTTTTTTATTTGGAAGATTTAAGGATCTCATTGCGCTTTCTAGTACCACTTTTGAGTTCTTTACTATAGCTTGGACGTTGATTTTTATTTCATATATCGACTGGATAATATTGCTATAGTATACGTTTTTGTAGCTCATACCGGATTGTTACCCAATATATCTATTGAGATTAAAGATTGGTTGTCTCTGTGAAACGAATTCAGTTAAACAAATAACTTTGACTGTTTTCAAGCACTGGCTGAAAGAAACATTAAGCAAACAGATAAGAAGTCAGTGAAGGGACGTTAATTGTATGGACTGATTGATGATTCGTCCGATAACAAAAAGGGATTGTAGGGACAAAGGGTGGTAGTTGCGGAGTGGATAAGACGCTGCTCGGGCTAGTCCCGCGAGACAAAGGGCAAGTGACTCAGTGGCATCAAAACTGTAATCGATTCGTCTCGCAAACCAACTTGTACTAATGATATCTAGGAGTCGATGCCCAACGGCTGCAGTCCAACGGCCCTACACCTGGCCCTTCCAGATTAGTCACTATCACTATTCATTCTCCTTCACGTCATTACGATTACAAATTCATTAACCATCAACATTTCTTAGGGCAATCTGAATGATTTTAAGCTTTGACATGCTGAAACCCTAATCCAAACAAGGGTAATATAACTTTGACTAATAATACGTTTATATTGAATGAATAATAATTATGGAAAGATTTAAAATTAAGCATTGTATAAAAATCTTACTCTCATTTACGTAAAACATGAACAGTGTATGTTTATTTAGAATATATTAACAACAAATAATTTTTTTTTTAACTTGCTTGTAATAAAAAGGTTATAGATGTTGAAAATTTACATTAATGTCATAACTATTTTAGTATAATTAAATTAATTAACAATTTATGGAAAAAATGGATGTTTGTTTAAACTAATCTTCTTTTTGTTAATTTGTTTCGTGTTTGTTTAGTGTTTAGACTTCCGTTTTTAGGTATGACAAAATGACCTAAAGAGAATAATTCACAATTTTTTTTCAACCGTATATTTTATTTATAATGTTTGTTTTAATTGGTTTTTAATAAACAAAAATGAGTATGTGAGGAAAAATATTATGCTTTAATAAAAAATTCTTTAATAAAAGAATTTTATTCTTTAATAGCAGACTACGAGTAATACAGATTAGAAAAATAAAATAAAAAAATTTAACTGTGGTAAGAAAAAGAAAATAAAAATACTATTAAAGTTAAGTATTTATACTTGAGTACTACGTTCCCCTGCTGGAAACAAATAGAAGCACTACCATCAAAGTCCTTTATGCCAGAATGTCAGAAAGCATGAACGCCAGGCCAGCTCCTCGTCGGTTGAGTATTCAGATAAAACGTCAGAAGTGGCTCATTGACGGCCTTATGGCGAGGAAGGCGGGATTTAATAGAAATTCACATATGGATGTCAGTTAACAAAAATAATCCTTTTTTTTTATCTTACTGCCATGAAATGTTCTTTTATTGTTGCATCACTAATACAAAATGACTTTTGTTTGCTATGTCACAAACACGAATTTCATACCTTTGAAGCACCTCTCTTAAGTTGCAATGAACTATTAATTTATTTTTGTTTTATGTTTATCTTCCCTCTCCCATACTAACCATCAAGGACGTTTCTTCTACATGCCTCTCAAACATGGCTGATGAAGATTAAATAACGTTTAATAAGAATTTCTTGACATACAGGATATATTTTTCATTTTTTTATCATAAACACTTAAGGTCTCTCCATTTGTTGTTATAGTGGTGTTATAGCTATAGTGCTTTATTGTTTGGTAATATTTAATATAATAACGATAGGTAAAAGGATTTAGTCTATTGTACTGTATAGCTGTCTTTATTTTTGCTGACAGTTTAGCAAATAAAAAAACTTTGTTGTTAATAACAAAAAAGGATATGAGGGGCGTGAATTGACACGAGAGATTGGATGAACAATGCACAGAGATTGATTGGCAGTAAGGTGCATGGACTCGGCAGCAGACTGGGTGTCTCTTTGTCAGTGTTGCATCCGCGGTGTCGCTTTGTCCCACTTCTTGATTAATACACACACCACTACAATAGCCAAGAAAATCAATCATTAAAAGTCGATTAACTTGTCTCAGGCAGGCATATTCAAAACTGTTTGTGGCTCCGCGCGCCCCTGATAATTGTCCTTTGATGGATGAATCTGCCAGCGACCCAGTCAGGTGGGCATCATAGTCGCCAACCACTCCGACCACAATCATTTATTTCGCTTAAGCAACGAAACGGTTTGGGTTCTTTAATCCTGGGACCTGTGACAATGCTTGCACGGCCCTATACTGACGAACTCCCCTCGCATCACCTTAGTCAAATCCACTCAGTCATAAAGCAACTGTTTTAAATATAACAGCAATCTTCTACCCATCAATAATCCTAGTTATTATATTTAACTCATATCATTCTTTCAGTTATAGTATTCATAATATTTTCAAATTTTATTAATAATTAAATAAATGTTAAGCAAAAGCTAGTTTGATTATACATTGTGCACAGATATTAAATGTTGCATTCTAAATTAAGTTCACAAAATCCTCATTGCATAAAATCAACGTACAACTGAGTATACAACTCTATTATGAGACAAGACTTTCGCCTAGTAATAGTTTATTTCAGAGCTAGTGTGAGGGCGAGGACCGTTATTTGTCAGTTCAAACCACAGATTCCCGATGAGCAGCACCACCGTAGTAAAGGCCTTTGCTCACCAATGCAGTAGAGAGCCATACTTATTGTATACTATTTGTATTTATACGGTTATTATATTAAAACCTTAGCCCCATTTAAAAACTTTATGCTGTTCTTATTTTTCTTCCCCTTTTGCGGTGGTTCTTTAATATATTTTGGCTGAGAGTATATTTATACATTGATTATATATTTAACTTCAAAAATTTTTATTACATCTTTTATACTATTGATTAATATATAATTTGGTCCATTTTTTATTGTATATTAACCATTTCATTACATCGTATAACTATATTGAATCCAAGAAAGTTGTATTTAAAGATATTAACTAAAAATATCAAACAATATGTTTTTTTTTGGAAAAAAGGAAACCTTATTCAATGGCATTGAAATATCTTGTTGAAAAAGTTTATGTGTATATAAAGTCATTTAGAAATTGATGCAGTGGTAATGAAGAGTATTTTCAGTACCATATTGATAATCTATAATGAGAAAACTATAATTTGCTGCTGAATATTCCATTATTGACATGAGTTTAATTTCTTTTATCATTAATTCGATGAGTTTGAGTTAGCGTAGTTTGAAATATATGAATGATTTGAAAAAAACACTGGATGAAATGAAGTCCCTTGCGGCTGTAATGCCCCAGGGAGAGGTGTCCGAGAGCCTCCTAATTACTTCAGGCGGGTTTTGCAGACTCCATCAACCCTAGTCGCCACGAAATTCGCACATGCATTAATTTCCTAGAAGGCTCAGGATTCGCCTTTCTTTTGCTTTAGTCTTTCATGGCGTCTGAAGGCAGTTATTATCGGTAAAATCGATTACATTTGCAAATCCACTGACATTCCAGGCCTGTTATTATGTAATTTTATGTCTTTATGGGGCAGACACAGTAATTCAAAGCCAACCCATTATTATACACTATTGTGAACTTCCTTTTCACAATTTCGATCTTAAAAATTAATAAGAATTCTATTGTTGAAATCATCCAGCTGGTCAATAATAATTCACTCTTACTAGACAGCACACTTTTAGAAAGTTAAGTCATAATATCACGAAGTTTAACTCAAAATCTAACCATAATTATCAGGAATATTGCTATTATTATATTTTTTAGGTCCATTAATGAGCTTCAAATAGTCATTTTTTTACTAAATTTTTGATAAAATGTTTTTTATTTTATTCATTTTTTTTATTTTGTAGTGAATATAAAAACTTGAGACAAAACGTTTTATTATCCTTTGATCTTAAATCGAGGAAAACATTATTAAATGATAACTTAAAAGCCAATACTTTTTGTACATTGATTTATTATTCTTATGAAATTCAGTCTGAAAACCAATCTCATCTTATAATTTTCCAAGATAATGGGAATACAGTTAAATTCTGTCATATTTCCTGGAGCTTTCAAATTCCGTGGGAAATAGGAATCTATATCTACGTATCTCTCTCCCTGACTACGTTCTATAGATTTTAACACATACAGAAAAAGCAAACACACATGCACTTCACATTGCAGACTAACTTAGATTCGAAAATTATTGATTTAATAGATGAGGGGCGTATGAAATGATTTTTTAATGACATTTTTACATGAGAGCTGCACTGTTTTGTTTTGTAAATGCATGTATTCTTTTTAGCAAGTATTCATCATGTTTTCTAATGGGAACTTCACCTATTGTTTTTTTTTTATTAGAAATAGGTAAAACCGTTATACCTCGTAAGATGATCATGACGAGGTATTATGAGGTGTGACGGTTCTACCTATTTCTAATAAAAATCATATTAACCTCAGAGGTATTAACAATATGCATGTATTTCACCTATTGTAATGTAATCTACGGGTACATTATATTGTTTCTTGTGAAATCGGAGAATCTCCTGCAATAACCCTTCTTACAGGCATTTATTTAACTAACTCTCCCATTTGTAATAGCACGGTCATTTAGCAGAAGCGTGAATATGATTTCAGTTCTATTGTAGTCCATAATATACATTCGCTGGTCTAGGGTTTCGTGATTGTATTTCAAGTACAAACTTTGCATAGAACATCTCAGTTATCATGTTAAAATGAAGGAGTTTTATCTACATACATATTTCACAGTATGTATGCGTTTTGTATGTTGTTAGAAAGATCCAAACAGGAAGAAAGTTATATATTAATTGAGAGAAATTAGCGCTGTCTCCTACTGTCATTAAATATTGCTATACAAGGTAGGTTTATCAAACCGTAGTTGTTAGAAGATAGTATATCAGATTGTCTATAAAATTCATGCTTTGTTATGTCAATCAGTAATCATTTTATGTGTTAAAATGTTTCACTTTTTGATTCATTATGTCAGAGGGAAAAATATTTTTTTTTTATTTTTGATTCTCTGATAACAAAAGTTATTTACACTGAGACAAGCAAGAGACGTATTGCACTGGAATATGGTAGTGGACAATAGAAGATGGATCATGTTTAATGATGAAACGTTGGTCGTAGATGGTTTAATTTCCTAGTGAGAGTTTTCCATGTAGACAGATATGAAAAAAAAAGCGTACAATAGTGCGTGGTGAGCGAGAGTTGTGTGGGAACAAGGATGCAATCAATCAGAACGGCTCATCTGTGGGAACTCGTAGCTAATCATTCGCCACGCTTATCTTTTAATTCCCCCTGTTTAATATCGACTAAGGCTCACCCTTCTTGCTTCTTGTTTGCATGCAGACCTGAATTACTCACTTTATCGACTGTTGGACATCATTTAGGGTTCATTAGGACTGCTTGTGACACGTGTTTCTGAGGTACAGTGTGTTTAACAATCAATATTGGGGGACTAATCAGCAACAGCTGAGGAAATATGTGTCACAATTACCTTCAACATAAAAACCTTTCACGTAAACCATCTGAGCAGAGATTGTTCGTTACCTGATAACTCCATCGAGTTATCATTCACGATGGAGACATCCACAAATGTTATATATATATATATATATAAACTATAACCATACCACATAGCATTCAATAAGTCCTGCGAACAAATATCAGCATTTAATAGTAAACAAAACTAAGAACTAATATAAAGTTTAATATAAAACATAGCGTAAGTGACACGAACAGATCGTAGATTGGCTCAAAGAAATCGAAGGGACTAACAGTAAATAAAGCTATTACATTTTAACATATCACTATGCAATTTTATTGAACGAAGATACTGAATTTCTAAAAATAAAAAATTAAAATTAAAGATGTTAAAATATGGCAGAATTGAAAATTTTTATTATTGTATGTTATAATGTATTTCAAAGTTACTCTTAATTCTCATAAGTTGCTCCATTTATTTTTTATATTTAAATATAGTATCTGGTATTTACTAAACTAACAGAGAAAGTTATATCCATTCACTACGAATACGGTTACCAGTGTTGCATACCTATTTATTAAATATAACGAAGTCCTTCCTTAATGCTATGTTCCGATTTCTTGATCATACAACATATATGAAATGGTATTCCCGAAACGATCCTTGAAAAGGATTAAGTTTCAAACTTTCTTCACCAAGTGTACTAATAATTTCATAAGAGTGGTACCGTGTTTCATAATACTAGATATCAATGGTAAAACTCATATATCCTTTTGGAGTTTCCTGATAATTGAAAATGATATGATAGAATGCGCTATGAAAGGGTGTTTTAATCTCACCCACAACTAAAAGAAAAGAAGGTAACTCAACTCTATATAAAAGCAGTCCATTCCATACATAGGAACTACAATTATGAATGAGGCACAATGTACGTTTTCAATTACAGAACAAAACTGGTCAATAGAAATGAAAGAATCTTAGTTTGTATCCTCAGAATGCAAATAACTATAACTTCTGCAAAAGTGTAGAAGTAAGAAAAAGTGTGGGTTATGATAGCTAACTAAAGTGTGACTGTATAATTAACAGATTACTTTACATTAAACAAACATATCAGTCATTCTAAATGTCATTTAGCTGCATTAATAACGATTTAGATTGAAACAAAGGTACATTTGGTTAAGAATCAGACTTTGGGACTGTCCCGATTGAGAAAGTACTGCACTAAAGGATACCAATTTGAAAAGTGTTGGATAATGAAGAAATAAATTATAAAGATATGCATGAATCATGCATGGAGGAAGTAGAGATGAGTGAGGTTAGTATATTAATAGGGACAAATTGGACACGGTGCTGGAGATCTAATCACAGCTTGGCGAGACAAATGTCGCTCCTTTGTGGGACTTGATTGACCCAAGCGCCTCATCCTTAATGGCACTCTGTAATCTGACCACCACCTAATGAATAGATTGTTTTAAATTGATGGCAGCCCTTGCGCGATCGACTTGTAACCCAGTGCAAGTTTCTCTCTGGAGTAAATAATGACAGACGCCAGAGATATTGGACAGTGAAATAAATGGATTTATCTTGAGATTGACCTTCTAGGAGACAACAAATGAAGTCCATATGTTAGCAGTGTCAACTTGGCTGCCCTTCTAGAACTATCCCCTCCGAGGGCAATGACCCAGCGTCTTTCATATGCTACAGACCTCTTACTTTATGAATATGTAATACAAACTTCTAAAACAATGTTATCTACCAATGATATTACAAGAATAAGTTACTCTTCAAACTGAAATTTCTTTATATTAACTTATTTAAAGTTTAATACCCACCAATGGAATTTGGTAAATGGAAATACATTTTACAGAAGTTCAGTTTGAATTCGACTTGTGATCGATTTGTTTCATACGTCATCCATCATTGCTTTTATAGATGAACGAAGTTCTAATATTTAGGCATAAATCCAATGTAGCTTAAAACGTTTCTATATGTTACATGACATCTTAAATTTCTATAATCTCAGTCACATATTATTAATGATAACGTGGTATTGAACATGAGACTAATTTCATCTTTAAGTAGTCTCCAGGTCTTTGTTTAATAAACATAATTCATTCCTGAATTGTAATAATGATTGTGTACTTGCAAAGCAAAAATAAGTATTATAATTTAAATTAATCTAAATAAATCTTTTTTTAATATTTATGTATTAAAAATTAAGATTAGTAAATATTTTATATTGTTCAAGGCAACGCTACATCTAACACATCAGATTATTTTCTTCAAGTGTTTTTGGCAGAAAGGTACAACGCAAAGTTTGTTCCAAAGTGTGGGTCGCTTAATGAAATGTGGAGACAGGAAGAGACAGTCTACGATGTAAAAACGGTTTTCTATAATTCTCTAAAATAGAGATTACTTCCCTCACAAGTCAATTTGTCACTATTCACGTCAATTACTTATCATACAAAGTGTTTGGAAAGCAAGGTTTAACTGTATCATAATAATGGTAAAAAATTGCTAAAAAAAGGGTTTCTCATACTTTCCCAGTTCCAATGTGTGAACTCATAACCGGAAAAATTGGGTATCATATTCTAAACACTTTTTTGAGTTTGTTAGTTTGAATATTGAGTAAATGTAAACAAAAAAAAATTTTATCAAATACTAGCTACTATCGTATACAATTTTTGAAGTATCCTATCATGGCTACTGCTTTGAATACTCTTCTACTTCATTCTTCTCACAAAATATGTGAATCTTTACCATGAATAAATCGAAGTTGCAAATTGTCGGGGTATATCCGTTTCAAATATTTGCATAACACATATATTATTTCCAAGAGGATTTTTCAGGGTATTTGCTGAATGATTTTCAACAGCGCATTGTACGCTAAGGTGTACCAAAAACTTACCTTACAGCTGCTATGGTCTAAAAGCTGAATGTGTCATATTGAACATGTTTTGATAGTTTTTCTTCCTTTTTATCAATACAAATCTTTGTTGGTAATATCACTTAACTATTGAAGATTCTTTTATAAAGCTGAATATCTGTTGACTCTTATTGTGAAGAATACCAGTGCATATTCCAACTCTCCACCTACCCTCTAGTGATCATTTTTCCAGAAGTACATGGCTAGAGATAATTGGAATTTTTAGGGTAATCCAGTGATTTATTGATAGTCGAGTATTGTTGATGTTAACAAGTTTGTTGAACTAACAAAACATCAATTTAAACGTGAATTGGTCAGCGAGCAAGTGAATAGAGATGGACGAGATTGATGGCTCGTGTGGTGGGCAGTGTGAGGAGGATAGTGAATGTTTTATTATAAATAGTCGGCCGACACAAAGCCTGATCAATGGTGTGCTCTGAAAGGTTTGGGATAAACAGTTTTGTGATTGTTCGACTAGCATAGGATAAAGTGCATGCGGAATTGCATTAAGTAGGTAATAATTAATGGGCCGGCCGGTCACTAATGCATCTGCATAATCCACCTTCTTGGTCCAGCTGTCAGTCAATAATGCAGGGGCATCAATTAATCACGACCCAGCATAGACAACAGCCTCAAATATATCCTAATCATTCATTACCCACCTCGCTGGCAGTCTACTTCAACATTTCTATATGCACCGCGTCCATTCAATGCTAGCTCAAACGATACGCAATAATTGGTGTATACAATTGTCGACTTTAATTCGTTACAAGCCTTTTAAAATTTCTAATTAACACTATAAGCTTACATTTATTCAAAATAATGTTAATTTTTACTAATGCAATTGATTTTAAAAAAGAAGAAAAAGAGAATGTTCTTAATGGTTCGCATGAAATTTTTGTTCTAAATTATACAATATCAGAAGATCAGAAGGTTACTTTTCCAATTCAAGACACCGGAAACCAATACTACACAATATAGAACACCACATTTAGTCTATACTACAAAAATAATTTTTTCCTGAAAATTACGTAAATATAAATAAAGGAAGTACAATTGAGCTAAAAGAACATTTCTAATGACGAACAACATTTTTAAGAACATAGTTTTTTTCATTTGACTGAGGAACTACTTGCACACATCGAAGAGCATGGGACCTGTCACAACCTATACGGATGTAGACACGTTGTTAAAAATGCCTAGTTATTTAATTTTATCATTGCAGCCGAAAATTAAGATTCCCCGTGAATAGTATCTTTTTTATTTTCAGCAGTTGATTTGCCTAAACAAACTTTATTTATTTACCTTCAATTTAACTACTTAAAGTTGAAGTATACTATTGATTTTAAATTGAGTTTAGCAAGTTCTTTAAAGTATATGATGATTTTATTTCCTTCATTAGTTGTACAATCAGTTAATGAGTGAGATTTACTCATATAAAAATTAAAAATATTGCTGAACTAGTACTTCTTCCAATTATTTCAGGTTATTTTGCTTTTCATATTACTTTTTTTCTGTAATATTATTAATGTATTATGGAACGAGTATTTTCGTTCGTAATATAACTTGATTTATTTAGAAAATAATATCTTTTTTGTGCAGCAGTAAGATTAAAATTGCATTGCACTTACCTACTTCAGTTGAATGGTGAATAATCTAGATTCTCGGCCTCTAGTAGATACCTTAAAAAAAGTTTCCAAATTTTTAAAATTAAATATTGTTCAAATGATTACGTTAATGCATAAAAAGAATGATAATTATATTTAAATAGACCAAAATCTATATTTAAAACTTTTATATTGAAGTTTTGTTCATATGTTGGTTGGTATTTGATCTCCTTTTTGTAAACATATTACAGAAGCTTCCGTTTAATGGGCCATTGTGTTTAATGACACCTATGTTATCATTCGTTAAAGAATGAAATTTAAATTTTTATGCAAAAATAGGGTGTAATTTATGGCAACACTGGAGTGTTTGTTCTACAGTTCAACTATATATGAAATGGGTTAACTTTCAGAATTTAAATTCGTATAATAAATATATATGCGTAAAAAATAGTACAGATTTTATATGTGAAGAACAGTGAGTACACATAAATCATTCTTTTTATCAAACCCCTAACACTTGTGGGCTTTACGTCTGTTGTAGTAGTCAAGGCATGAAAGTGAGATGTTTATATTTAGCTAAATACTGTGCGGTGGTCTATTGGTAGCATGCTGGCTGTCAGAAAACCACTGAAGTTTAAAGGATCATAACTTGGTCACGACCCTAGACTTTTAATGTATGAGTTGGAAAATGCGCGGCGTCCTTCGGAAAACACTCGGAAAAGTAACTCTCGGTTCCGAGCCTGTACAATGCCAGCTGCTTGTTGGAGTTCATTACTTGAAGTAACTTCATCAAGTGGAAATTCGTCCTCTTGATGAATGGTGTCGCTCATCACAACTGGGACTCACAAGGCACACCTGTTTCAGCAGGGGAGTTGGACGTCTAAATTTGGGAAACTGAATACCTGCAATAAACATCATATAATAAAATAAATTTTATTTTTTGAAAAGTAGTCTTTTATGTATTTTATAAGAGACCACTCATCATATCGTTATTTTTTTTAAAAAAAAAAGTGACATTAGTTCCTAAAAATTGAGTAAAAAGTAAATCAATAGTATTTTTATTGAAATATCTTTAAATATAAAAACTAAACAGCAAATGTTATTTGTAGGATGAATTGAATAATTTTCATATAATTTACTATCGTTAATTTTAGTATAGTTATTATTATAATGTTATTGTTAATAACAAACGGTCACTTTGCTAGGTAGTTAATTGAGCGGTAGACTTCAGACAGTGTATCAGGTTTAATTAGGGAACAAGGGTGGTCCATTGTAATTAATCCATCAAAAGTGGACTAATTGACCAATAAGTTTTGATTTGACCAATAGAAGAGTGAGTGCGAGAGAGAGAAAGAGAGACAGAGTTGAAAGGAGTTTGGACCACTAATTAGGCTAATTAGTGAAATTGCAGGCCAAAGCTGTAGGTTGGATAGTAGGAGATAGTGCGAGTTTGTCGTCAGAGTTGTGAGAGTGTTAGTGAGGAGGGGTGCTTTTTGGTAAACATACAAGGTGAAATGTAGAGCCAGCTAGGATTGTAGCACAAGCTGATGCGGCAATTAGGCGGTGGTGCAAGTGCAACTGGCTAACTCATATGCACTAATTAGATGCACTCTCAACGGGGAGTAATCGCAAATATTAACAATATGTAGCTGCAAGCCCTCCACTGTCAACATATCGTTATCAATAGCCTAAATCAAATAAGAGCATCTACTGAGGACGGGGGGATCCTGCTGCCATTGTTCTACAAACACTGCTCTCTAAACACTACCTTGCATAATTAAAACCCGCAACACTGTTTACTTAATTCTTGCAATCCGCTCTCGCTTTTATAAACAAAACTTACAACAATGCATCACTTATGCTATTAATTAATTACTGAACGGGGTGCAGCATGACTGATTGAACTGATTAACCCGGAATAAAACATGTCCATCTAGATTTCGTCAAGTAATTTATTGTAGGTTACACTAATCACACAATTCCCTTCCTGAGATCTATTTCATTACTGTTTCATTACTAATGCATTACTCTTTAATATTACTATAATTTTACTCCCTACCCTTCGACTAAGTTTCAGTTTGTTTGACTAAGTCTTGAAACTATTTCATCTTTCTATTAAATTTGTAAGGAGTTTTGTGTTAAATGAGGTTCTGAAATTGCCTTCTTACTATAAATGGGAGAGACAATATTATATTGAAGCTACTGTTGTGCATTTGTAGTTTCAAATGAACAACAAATTTTATGTAGAGGTTGAGAAGCTGCCGTAATCAAGGCTGACATGATTAAAGGAAATGAAGAAGCGCGAATTTTCTAAAGTTCTAGCTTATGTTTTTCAAGGGGCTAAATGAGAAAATATAGTCATTGTAACCACTAGTATAGAAGAGAAAGAATTAGGCTAGAGAGAAAGAAACCATGCTACGATTTTGCTATAATCGGACCTGTAGAAGTTAGGAAATAGATACCCATATAACATGAAAACCTATGGAGCGTGAAGGATTATAGAAACAATAACATTCCAGGAAAAGTTTCCCTGGTTGAACTGAAACATTGAAATATATCTTTTAATTTTATTTAAAACCTTGGCATTAAGTAAAAGTGTGACATTTTGGAAAAGAAAAACCATGAACTGTTACAATTAAAGTTTATTTAAACTATTGATCTTAGGAATGAAAATTTATTTATAGCAAAATAGTAGTACATATATCACATATATAACGTATTCATTGTTAAAATAATCATCTTATCCATGATTATTGTGCTTTAGCATTTTTTAGCAAAATAAAACTAATTTTTTTTACATTGTTATCAACCTTCTCAGACTATTTTCATACCAATGATTTCTATGAAAAAGTCTGAAGAGACATTTTGAAGATCTGAGAGTCATTTTAATTAACTATTATCCTAAAACCAGGTTGAAGTTGTGTTGCCTTTCTTCCATATATTTTTTTATTTCAGTTCATCCTGTAATTTGCAATTATTTCCAATTATTATATAATCTAAAAAGTAACTGTAATAACAACTATCAAGTAAATATAACTCTTTTGTTGCATTTCAGGTAACAAAAGAGTCATATTATTACATGGTAACATGAATATCTGATAGTAATTCCACTGTCAAACCAGGGAGCATAAGGATGTCAGACTCATATGTTCATATATTAATGACAAAGTGAGAAGAAGCAAAAAAGGCACTTCTTTCTTCTTCTTGTCGCCTCTATATTGATATCAACTCCTTTATTTGGCACCTCGGTCACCCAACTTATACTTTGAGTAATTCCTTCGAATCTCATTTATCTATTTCCTTTCACACCATGTCTCACTAAATATTTTAAAATTTCTAGATGTTAACAGAAGTCTTTGGAATAGAACCTTTCCAACATTTGTTCATGTAAAACCTACTAATAGAGAAACCTCAATTACAGGAGATATAACCCTCCCTACATAATGATATCAATTCCGAAATTTAATTCTATTCGTCTCTTTGTTCATGCAATAGTTTTAATAACAGCAAATTTAAAATGCAAATTCACTGAGCATGAGTACGAGTATCATTAATTTCATTAGTAGCCATATCATTCCTCTAAATTCCAATCATTCTTTTTCTACATATGAATTTCATGTAAAAATTCCCCCAAACAACGGCAATTTGTTCTCTCATAAAGTTAGTAAATATGCTTGGAACAATAATAAAGGAGTGCCATGAAACTTTTTGAACGTCGTGGTTACCTCAAGTGTACAATTACCCTTCAATTGTACTGAATGGTTTGTCAACAATCATTCATCTTGCACTATTAGCGACTGTTGAAATGTACCCAGATATTTTAAATTTACCTCAGTCAAGTTTATTATGGTAGATATCTTTATTTATTAAAATAATAAAATGAATGAATTTTTTTAATTTAATTATTATAGGATGAATGAATAAACAGTGTTTTTTTATCACAAAGCATACCACACCAGTGGCAGGTAAAATATATTCAAGTAAGATCAAAAAACATTCAAATATAGATCCAAACAACCTGCTTATACCAGTTATTAAGATCACTTAAATTTGAGAATAAATTAGTTTGCTCAATTAGGAAAAAAAATATATGTAAAATACATCCTAGAGTTTGATTAAAGTTTTGACATATCCCGTAAATATATATATACTTTATTTGCTAAATGAACAAACTAATAAAGTATCAAATACAACCAAAGAAATAAGTGTTATGAAAGGTTATTTAAGTTATATTTTCTTATTAAGTTCTAAACATGTCATAAGAGACTTATTTCTCCTGACCTGTCCCCTCCCTAGTATTATATAGAGGGAGAGCTGTTTCAATTCCACAAAGAGACTGACAAATGAAGACTGTTACCACAGAATGAGATTTCAGCTTGATAAAAGATATAGAGAGAGAAAAAAAGCGGTTTGTAGTGACCAGGGAATTGGAAAAGTTGTGTGGCAGAAAGTAACCTGGAGATAAAAGGGCGAGTAGCGAGCGAGAGAGTAAAGGATGATGTATTCTCCACGAGGGAGGGATGCGTCATGCGACTGGACTGAATTAACTTGCTATATCACCCACAGATAACACATCGATATGCTTTGTCCGTTTTCTTAGAAAAAGCCTCATAGTGCTTCACTTTGAGGAAGCATTTTGTTTATCTCTTCCTTCTTGAATGGAATATCATTTACAGTGTGATATATCACTGAAACTTCGTTCATTTGAATTAAACGACTCAATATTTTATAAGCCTTGGAAGAAATATTCCTTTATATTTTATATAAAGGGAAATAATGTTAACACTTTTGTCCTGTTTATCATAATGACAACCACTGTCATGTTCATTTGACAAAATCCAGTCATAATGGTTAAGTGGCAACAAGCATCCGAAGAGAGCGTGCTGTTCATTAGCTTCTAAAGTTAGCAGGGAGGATGACATGTCAACATGGTCATCATCTATCAACCACTATTGCAAATTTTACAATTCTTGTTCTCCATATATATCTATCTCTATATATAAAGTTCGTGAGTTTGTTTTGTTTGTTTGTTCACCAATTTTCTGTGGAGATAGAGAAGTGAAATTAAATATATATTATTTATTACATGAATAATGTTAAATACAAGAAAATTGTCACTATATTCCCAAAATTGGAGCTAGGGTATCAAGAGTCTTGCGTGCTCGCCGATGACAGTATTGCAAATGTATTATATATAAATGTAAAACACATTTTTTTTTAATCTTATATTTGCGTAATATAAACACTGGTAATAAAATAAAGGCATGGAGCCAGGTTAGCTCACTGGTCGATGACAGTAGCGCAAATATTTTAAAAATAATTGTAACAAAAAAAATTTTTTTTTTAATTTAAAATTTTTAGTTTAAAACTTAAACTTTTTTTAGTTTAAAATTTAAAATTTTCGGAATATAAATATTGGTAATAAAGGCATGGAGTCAGAGTAGCCCAGAGGCTTGCGTATTCGCTGATGAGAGTAGTGCAAATGTATTATAAAAATGTAACAAATATATAATAAACCACTACATTAGAGGTTAAAAATAAATAATTTTAAAAACAGACTTGAAAACAAATGTCAGAAAAATACGAATGTTCTGAGGTAATATAAAGGCACATTCCTTTCATAAATTTTGTTTATATTAGGTAAATAAATTGAAATTTACAAGTTTTGTTTGTTTTAAATATATTTCAGTGGGTATATAACCTGAATTGATGTTTTATTTATACATTGTATAAATTATACATTTTTATTTATACATTGATGTTTCATATAAAACAATTTATATATGATAAAATAATTTTTTTTTTACTTTTAAATGATTTTTATTTTGCTAAATATACTTACTGTGAATATAACTTGAATGATGTTAAGAATACTATATCAAAAGCTTGGACATATAAGAATCTGTTTCCGTGCATTAATAACAAGAAACAACAATTAAAATTATCCCTACCAATCATGTTCAGTGAATTAATTTCAATACCTACTGTTATAATTTCTGAGTGACACAAACAGTCACGGGTAGTCTAGTTTTAATTTAATATTGGAAGTAAAGATAATGAGAGAGCAGGCTCCGTGGACGCT
Source organism: Hermatobates lingyangjiaoensis (assembly GCA_026182355.1). NCBI lineage: Eukaryota > Metazoa > Arthropoda > Insecta > Hemiptera > Hermatobatidae > Hermatobates > Hermatobates lingyangjiaoensis. The sequence goes on along the minus strand of JAPFBL010000014.1, from coordinate 1,307,740 downwards.
GAATATGTTTCAACTTCAATACTCGATCATGCAAAAAAGTCACTTTTCCTGAATAAAAAAAAAAAAAAAGAAAGGAATTTCAATTTCTTATTATCAAGTTTAATGCAAACTCATAAAAAGTATTTCAAAGTTTGCAAATGGAACCTGCTTTACTTTTTCATGTACCTCAGCCTTACTATCAGTTAAACTGACCGGTTGATTTTGCGTACAGTTTTTAGCTCTCACGAGATCAGAATTACCATAAAGGGGAAGCAATTCGTACTGGTGATGTGTTTAAAGTGGACTTCCGCACTCCTTCAACAAAGACTATTCTCAGTTCCCAACTATTAAAAGAACTTGTAATTGAAATTTCATAAGAAAGGAGAAATGACGAATTCACTGGTGGTTTGTATACAGTATGTGTAGCTTCGTATATAACGTAACTTATAATTCGTTAATAGGAGACCGCCGATTTTATAATATTCTAAGTTTTACATATAAGAAATAATGCACATGAATGTGAAGTATTTGAAAAGTTGAGAATAATGGGTAATTTTAGCAATGACTAAATAGCAGGTGAGAAGTATTTTAGGTTTCTTTAGTGAGTTCTGGCTGGTGGACAGTGTTTCGTTTGACATAGTGAGAAGTAGACTAGTCACAAGTCCTCGGTCTGAGTCTGCTCGGACAGGTCAACGAAGCCACTCAGTCCACCCCAATCCTGCTTCCCAATTAGAGACTCGGTTAATAACAACCCCTGAGTTGCAATTAAATTTCACAACCAGAACCACCCTCTCAGATTAATATCTTAGCACGAACATCCGCTCCTATAATTGTCAATAGCAGGATTGAAAATGTCCCAGTCTGGTGACAATTTCACGCAGATATTCTCCCAATAGTGGCCTATTGTCAAGTTGTCACCGGAAGTACAGATAAAAATGCATTAGACTGCCAGATACTACACGCAACCCCAACAAAATAAAGAAATTATTAGCCTTTCCGTGGCATTACTATAAGCCAGATTCTATCAATTTAATTCGACGCCATGCTTTGGGAGTTCTTTAAAAAGATTTCCGTTCCCGATGTCTTCCTCGCTAATTTGCAGGCAATATCAGACAGGAACTGATAACAATGGGAGCTCTCAGAATCAATTATATCTCTTTCATCGCAAAACTGTGTGGTCTGTACTCTCATTAGCCTATAAATAGGTATTGATCATTCATATTCATACTTATATGTACCTGTATATTTATATTCTCTAGAAAAAAAATTTAATCAACTTATCGTTCAGACTGGAAATTTATCATACAAAAGAAATAGAATGACGAATTGGTAAAATCAGAAAAAATCAAAATACATACTACAGTGTTCCTTGCATAAAGATAGTTCTATTTGATATCAATTTATAACATTTTCGAAATCATTGATTAAGTATCATGAAATAAAAAGGTAGTAATCTATTTGAAGAAACAATCTAATGAACTTTCTATGTAATTCAATGTCGCCGACATAGAAATCAATATGTTCTATTTTTTTTAAATTTATCTTATGATGCCTTTTAACGTTTATTTACCGAAAAATACAATAATTTATTTGTAAAAATACGATAAGAACTGCTTATTTCATAATAAATTACCCTAAACTTGAAAAATCGAGTAAATAAATCCCTTTCACACAGAATATGTGTATTATAGGAATGTATAAGAATCTATATTAAAATTATATGATTACATTTCCTCGCGCAATTCAGCGGTTGCCGATAGAACGAAAATACAAAGAACTAAATAATTTTATTTTGCACATTTAACATTTTTCTTACAAGAAGAATAATTTAACTATGTAGATTTTTTTATTAATAAACATTACATAATTTATTTAACTTTCTAGAAATAGGATAAAGAAATTTTACTTAACACAGTAATAAAATTAAATAGTTATTCATTCATATGTTGATCTTTTTTTTCAACAAACATAATAGTCAAAAAAACAACTTTTTTACTTACTGCAGTGTTAACAACTAGAAGTTAAAAAAATATATAACTGATAAGTAATATACATATTTTAAATTTATCTTAAAAGTAATACAATAACTTATTTGAACAAATAGTGCGGTCGACTGAAGAAAACAAAATTCTTTCAATGTTCAGTTTTACTAAGAGAAAAATATTGAAAAATCATGCTTTTTTTTACAACAAAATTATGGAAAAAAAGAACTAATTTAAATTCCATAAAGATACTGATATCACCAAAAAATTATCAAAAAAAAAATACATAAGTACTGAATAAACAAATAAGAAAGGAGATAAATTAATAAATTAGTAAAGAGGAAGCCCTAGCACTTCTAGGTTTGAACTGGCTTCATAGAAAGCATAGTTGCTTTACCCCCCTTCTTATGTGTTCTTGGCTCAAAATATCAGTCGATTTACTACTGATCTCTTTGTTGACTATTTTAAGCATTGGAAAAAATTTAAAGTTTTAAAGTTCACAGAAAAAAGTTAACTGATTTTGAATTACGATAAAGAGTTAGTGAGTTTTTAAAATGTAAATATTTATCACCCTCTGATATGAATTTTATTTTTTTTTATTTTAAGTTGAAGGAGTTTCATTTCAATTTTTCAGTAGTTTTCTCAATAGGTATTGGATTAGAGTCATTTAGGTGTTTTCTTAGATATTGTTGTTCTTTTCACATCTGTTACTGTTATATTCTCACTCCGCAGACCATTAACAGAGACGTCAGAGTTTATTCGGTTATCCTGTCCTATTGTGACTCTACATTTCCCAGTAATCTCTAACAGCTTTCCCTGCTTTTCATGAAAGTGTCTTCCAGTTAAACACTTTATTATTTCTGAGTATTTTCCTATATTTTAGGTATTCCTATGTCATTATGTATAACTATGTTTTGTGTAGGTTTCCTTCTGATAAAACTACATTGATACATGACATTAAATGGTATCTACTAGCATATTGTATAATTGATGATTATGTATATAAAGAAGGTTGACTAAAATTTATGAAATATTAATCTGTTTAATAATATTTAATTATCTGATTAAACGGTCATTTCTATTTCATCGAATTTAATACATGGTACTGTTAAAAGCAAATACACATACGTTAATATGCAAAGTGTAGGAGGAGTGATTTTAAAACTGATGTACCAAAGGCGAGGGTTGCAAATGGATTTGTCGTAGGGGCGTGCTGAATCTCGACACAACGATTTGTCTAAAGAACGACGTAGAAACCGGAACACTGCCCTCTTTGACAGCAACCATTTCCTGCTCGAGTTAATCAATGCTGGAACTTGGGAAACACGCTGACACAAGATAAAATTTAATTTTCTCAAAAGCGATGTTGGTTCACGTGTCGGCCATTAGTGGGAAGGAAGCTGAGGACGGGTGTGCGAGGGATTGGAACAGAGATGGAGATAATTACAGCTAGCGCCCCTGGGAGCGCTCGTGTAATATATGTGGGAGCCACCCCCAATCGTCAACAAACTAATTTCTAATTACAACCCATGTTAAATATTACACCATAAATTGGATCTCGCCTTCATAACTGTAAAACACTGCAACCATAAAATGACATTAACTAGCCAACCATAATCCACCTTGCTCTCCTATTAATGAAGCTCCATGAAGAATTAAATGTCCTCCCCTCCGCAAATTACCTTTCACATTTTGATTAACCACAAAAAAGTTACAGTGCTAACACCACAGTACTCCGAATATAACGTTTTTCATTCTTCTGGAGTCTCTCTATAATCACGAACTAAATGTAGTAGTCCCAGAGAGCTTGACTTCTTAATTACAAACCTCTAATCTTTCAATTGGCAAATCCGTTTAAGAAAAAAACTTAATCTTTCTAGTAATAGCAAAGAAATGAAGCTAACTATTCCTTGAAAACTTTTTCAGTGATTCATTCACTCTTCAAGAGTATTTCTTTTGAACATAGACAACCATAAATTATGAAATTAAATATTCAGTTTAAACAGAGAGTACAATTTTTGATTAGGAGTGCTTTAACGCCATTATTAGAATAATTAATTTACCTCGAGTACAAATTGGTTTTACCACTCCTACCTCCTAATTAAATCACTAATCAGGATACGTAATTAGTGATCTAGGTCTGCGAGTGTCTTCTAATAACAAACAATTCAAGACAAAACTGTGTGGCATACAATGTTTGATCGCTCAATAACGTGATTACTATTCCGAATATTCGACATAACAGTTGCTGCGGTCTGAACGACTTAATAAATTAGATCTATATCACATCAGGTAACTTAACCAATACTTGACGTGTCTAGCTATTATCAACGTTGTTCATGAGTTTTAAATAAGTTAACTAAGCATGTTCATGTCGTTTCAATAATATAATCAAAGGAGTAACTATTGCCTGAGTAAGCCGACTGAACTATACGTTACGTGTTCAGAAATTATCAAAAACTAACCCTTGAGTTTTAAATAAGTCAATAAAAGGAAAGCGTGATGTCTTTAAAGTCAACAAAAGGGCCCAATCACTTATAGTAGTTAACAAAAGTAATGTTTTCATCTCACTGTGTCAACATAACTGTCTGCAGGCTCGTTAGGATATTCAAACAGACCACGGTTGCGTCACTAATTCAACAAAATTAACACTCTGGTCTCAAAAGAAAAAAATAAAACATGCACTTGCATAAATAATACATCAAAACTACCCTCCAACGTTGAAATAAGCACCAAAATGGTCACGCGTCATTTACAGTGAATTTAATACAGACATTTTTGATGTGTATAATATTAGAAAATTGTTTACTTTCCGATGTTTCAGCATAGTTTTAACAGAGCATTCTTTCGTCTCAATTATCAAACTAACCATCAGTATTTCATTTAATATTTCAGTCCAAACTGATCATTGTCTCCTGAATAAATCATGAAAACCATTATCCTTTTTTTTTTTGAATAATTAAAAAAGCAATCATTTTATTGCAATGAGGGATAATCTTAGCATACATCTGACATCTTAATTAGTTAAAACAAATGTCTGTCTGTTGTCTAAAGAAGTTAACAGAACTTCTGTATTTTACGTTCATTAATTGCAAATAAACTTATCTTCAATTAAAAAGAAAAACAGGTAGATTCTGTCAAAATGAACAAACAAAACATACACCTTCCTCCTGAATAAATAAAAGATACTGGGGGTCTAGAACAGCAACCAACAAAGCTGTTACTTTATTGATATATGTGTTTTGTTGCAGGTGCAGACGAAAGGATACCTGTATACAGGTAAGTGAGTTCACTATTATAATAATAAAATTGTTCAGTGGCGCTACAAGCCCTATTTGTATAAATAGTGTTTATATGGTTTTAATTTTTTTTTCTATGTTCCATTTCATTTAAGGTGAAAGGACCGTCAGTACACATAACATAAGCTTTGTGTCTTTACAACTATACGGAATGCTTGAATGTATATCACTCTAACTGTGTATCTATTTTGAATGTATATATATATATATGAAAAGCAATATGAAAAAGAAATAGAAGACTAAGATCATTCAGCCTTTACAAGCGTTATTTCACTTCCTTTTGTGATATATATATATATATATAAATGTCCTTTTTGTTATATATAATCAGGAAAACGGTCCACAAAAATACAATAAACGTTTCAGAGTACACTATAGGTACTCGGTAAATAGAAAAGCAAATTTAGAGTCTCTAATTTTTAGTTTAACGTCATCAGGAGAGAGGAGATAGGGACACCAAGCGCTCTTGCAAAGCGACGGTTGGACTGTGTTGGACTATTTACTGTGTACCTATAGTTTACTCTGAAACGTATATATATATATATATATATATATATATATATATATATATATACTTAACATAAACTGTGACACATAGACACAAACATAACAAGGACTCAATTTTCAATATTTCGACCGAAATGGTGGTCGTCCTCAGGAGAAGAAGTGATTGATGAAGGGACTATCGTCAATGTCGTTAGTTGACTGTCGTTCATTACGGTCAAAATATTGAAAAGTGAGACTTTGTTATGTTTCTGTCTATGTACCACAGTTTATTTTAAGTGTAATCTGGCTTGCCGGACCTTTCCGTTTAGTATGGTATATATATATATATATAAAGAAATTTAATAATAATGAGGGGTGAGGCAATGGTCAAGAAATTTAGAAGAATTATAAATCAGAAGTGAAAACTTGTTGAAGTGTTCGAGATTACTCGTTGTGTTCTTTGAGGGAGAGTGATTTGAAAGGTGATAGAACTCCTTTTCCCCCTATCAGTGATATTATACTAATATTTGACTGTCGCTAATCTGTTTTGATTCTTCTCTCCTCTATACTATTATTTGACGACATGCTACCGTCAACATTTTTGAGAGACATGAGTGTCTATATTAGTTTATGGTTCCATTCAATCAGTTCTCATGATGTATGTATCGAATTGACAGTAAAAAAGGTATTTATTTTAGATATTTAACTTCATTTATGATAGTTAATTAGACTAACAGTTTTATATCCATATCCAGTCGAACATAATAATAATTTATTTCAATTTAATGCCTTACTGTTTAAACCGATCATCTAGCGGACGATAACTTCATACGTTTCCCGGTTTTTTGTATAATCGGTGATTCTACATTGGGATTCCTAAATTTTGTTTAACTCAATTGCATTTCGAGTAGGGATCTTTAACTAATACCTGACATCATACAGGCTTGGGACTGATGGCTTAACGTCCTCTCTGAGGGACGGCTTACTCAGATTTATTCGCCTCCTACGTGTGTAAATCGAGGGCCAGTTGGGGATCGAACCCCGGACCACCCAGAGGCGAGTTCTTTATCCACTGAGCTAACCTGACCCCCTAATTTAATACCATTACAGTAGTTACAGTACTTAAAAAATATTTTTTTTGTATATTTTGGAAAATACTTCATAGGGAGCCTATAATATTCTCATTGAATTAACTTTCATTATCAAATTTTTGTCAAGTAGTTATACTAAAGTTTTTGGAACAGTTTTTTTCATTCATTCAAGAAGTTCAGTTCAGCAGGTTAGGTTTTTCTAATTAATAAGAAATTAATAATCCTCTGCTATATTTAAGATTGAATATACTTGAGTTGTTTTAATCCCTGCGTTTTATAGCATCTAAAAATTATTTGTATATCACATATCATTTTTTTTTAATTTGTACGTTTAAATTAAACAGCACTTGCTAAGAATTTTTACATTTTATTTGGTTTTGACTGAACCATTAATTCAATACTATTTCAGTTTATTGAATACAATTGAATTAATTTGTTTAAATAGGCATTTAACAAATACAGGGGAAATATGATGATTGATATAGCACTTCCTGACAATTTCTGTAAATGGAAATTATTAGTTTACAATATTGAAAATTCTTTACATTTTTATGTTGGAAATTCCTAAAAAGTTTAAATTTGATTCAATAATTTAAGTATCTGAATGACCGGAAGATAAGGTTGAAGTTACTACCTGTTTTGACATTCAGAATGTTTGAATTACATTCACATGTTTGAGTATTACCAGAAGCTAAAATGAAATAAACTCAGCAATAACTGTATTTCTAAATGCAACTAGCATTTATCAACATGGCTAGTTGAGGAGTGGTCACAATATGTTCGATGACACCCATCCAGCCAACAAATATCATCAATAAATGAAGTCAAAATTAATATCTCACAAAATTTACCTCTCAATCAGTAAATTGTATATACTCGTACTCTACTACAAAAAAGTAAATATAAAAAAGCAATTTTTTTTATATATTAAATAACATTTCTATGATTAGAGCATGATAAATTTATTATAACTGTGGACTCTACATCAAACCTATGGCATAGCTTTTAAAATATGTGAGCATGTTATTTGACTAGAACAAATTATAGAACTAATACCTATCACTTTGTTTATTAAATTTTACACACAATTTAATTTTTGACTTACAGCATACAATGAATAGAATTTAATAGTCTTCATGAATTGGTTGGTATCCTATACCAATCTGTTAGTATTTTCCGCTAATGCACTTAACGTGCGAATTTAAACTTTAAATGTGGATGAAATAAATTGAACATGTTTAAAATATGCTGTTATTCTCCTTTTGTATATTTAAAGAATTAATCGTAACATATAATTTTATAAATTTTACAGTTCATCTAAGTTTTTAAAGGCTTTTTTTTTAATAATTCTAGCATAAGGATACTGGGAGTACTGGAGAGATTGTATATCTCATCGGTAAAACATATTTTTGCTTATAAACAACTTTATTCAATATAAAGTATCTTCATTCACAAATAGATTCTAATATAGATATAAAAACCTTTTCCGACATGCTAATGTGGGGGTATAATCTTCAATTTTCATCCATAGTTAGTAAATAATGTTTAGTAATGTTACAATAACATGATTGTTACTATATTATTTTAAAATGATTTCTGCTTCAATTTTTACGGTTCAATTGTGGATGTGTTGCAATCTTTAAAAGGGTATTTTACTCACCAAACAAAATCGCGGTATGTTGCTATTGGCCGAAGGCAAAGTACAAACCAAACATAGCTTCAGCAATAGTTGGAAGAAAACAGAATTTCCTTGTGCAAACACAATAGATGTAAAAGGAAATTGGTAATGGAAAGGTAGGAAGGTACATCTTTTAATAGTTAAGTAAGCTTCAGAGAGGGCCTGGGCAAACAGGAAGAGCAAATAGACTCCCAGTAGCCGTCCTATTATCTGTGCGTAAGCGCCAGGAGGGCCTCTACCTGCGGCCTCTACATCAAACCTATGGCATAGGCTTTCAAAATATCTGACCATGCTATTTGACTAGAACAAGTTATTGTTATATATTGAATAAAATTTCTACGATTAGTGTATGGTAAATCTATTATGACATTGGAATTAGTATTATTCTATTATAGTGATACACAAATTTAAATAAAAATACCCTCATTCTAAAAATAAAACCTCTTAATATTCATCGGATTCTCTGACTGCAAAAAAAATGTTGGAGTGATTTCACTTAACCTTACTATAAATTAACATATCAAGCTTCTTTAGAATCAATTTAATGACTTCATTTATTGTAAAATGGTTATTTCCCTTTACAAGTTTTGAATTATGAATTGTAAGTTATTAGAATAACTAAGTAATCAGAATATTCGAAGTGCTACAACTAGAGTTTAATGCCAGCGCTTTTTAGTAGAATACTAGCCATTTACAGGTATACATAACAAGAATGGATTTTGGGTTCTTGAAAACTTGTAATTACTTCAAAATTTGAAAATATGTTTGAAATTATTGAACCAGTCTCCTCATAAAAACGAGTACAATGTGTGTACGACAAGACAATTTTAGTTCATGATATGGGAAATAATTTGCTAAGTGGTAATGACTCACTATGGAAAATTATAGAAATAGTTTACAGTGATTTATAATCACTGTAAGGCTTGTTCTATAATTTCGAATACTGAATAAATACCATATAGCGATTGGCTTTCATCCAGCAAGAGTAAAAGTCTAGTGCTGATATTTCCTTATGCTACACCAATGGTCTTCAACATTTCTTAATGTCATCTACCCCTAGTAGTAAATTTGTGCCTAATTAGAAGTCTCGTAAAAAATCTTACGTTATTTGTATTTAAAATCAATGTTCCATATCTCATTTTTTCTCAAAAGAAAAGAAACTATTCTTTTATTTAACTTTTACATATTCATCTCAAACCAAATATGTAAGAGGATCAAACTAACAGGCTCAAAATATACTAGATAACATTAATCATGCCATTTAGAAGCATTTATCTTCACTAAAGTAAAATGACAAAAATATTTTGCTATATTTGATACGGTATGAATAAATAAAAGAAATAACTAAATGTCCTTAAAAAAAAACCATTGGCTTGGCTTTGTCTGCTGCTTGCAATCGAAGTGTTAGACGATTTTCAAGTGTAACTCGCATGAGAGGGACCGAATTCAGGATCATATTTTTGGTCTTTAATAAAATAAACTTAGGAACCCTTCGTCACAAGAACATGATGTTAGAATCAAATACGGCTATTTCCTACAAAGTTAGACCTCTTATACTGTGGTATGACAAGCTGGGCAACCCAGAAATTCATGGAATGGCTAAATTCTTGAAAACTAGTTTTATGAATAATCCTTTTAGAGCTCCAACGAGCATCGCAAAGATCAGTTCCTTCCTTGGTGAGGCATCCACATGTTAGAGATCTATTGATCATTTTCACTGTCTGAGATATAAATGTCAGAATTTTCTTAAAGGAATGGCTACGACTCATTAAGCTTTGGTTTCTTACAAACACAATAATCAATATATACAAGGTAACGTTAATTTGCAAATTTTTTGTATTAATTTTTTATTTTGTTCCACTTAAGTTGTGTTAATTAAGTTAAGTTTTATGATAGTCAGAGAAATTTAAATGTTTTCTTTAACCTTAAAAAAAATGAAAAATAAATGTTATATTTCGTTTTCTTGAATTAAAAAAATTGTTATCAGTTAGGAGTTTGAAAATTGAAAACATGATTTTTTGTCAGCTGAACTACTTGATTAGTGAAGTGAATTAGTTCACGAATTTCAGGGTATTACAAAGTAGTAAATTTAAAATATATAACAAGGACTGAAGCAGGAATTATGATGAAAGTAACAGTTTTAAAATAAAAGTATTTTTTTGTAATAAAAATATTGAGAAAATTAGTAAAAATTTGTTCAATGTTGTTGCAATCTCTGTGATGCACAGTTATCTCCATTCAAAACAATGAGGTTTCAATTTGGTTGTGTAGTTCATATTTAATGGGTAGTTTTGCCTATGGAACATTAAAAGATCCATCAGTGAATGTTGTTAGACGCTGATTATTTACAACATTAATAAAGAAACGTAGATGAAAATCCTCAGAGTAATTGGAAAATTAAGAACTTGTCAAATGCTTTGCTATTTGTCTATACGTTATCGTTCTGGTCAACCTTTCTTTCTGACCCTTTACAACTGAATCAGCTGCAAAAATATTTATCTGCGTAAGTATACTTGCGACCATGATCTGTGTCAAACAAAATCCAAAACATATTTCACACAGCTTACAAACAACAAATTTTAATAAATAAAAGTTTATTTATTAACGTTTTTATATACTGAAAGAGTATTTTATTAATCTTAACCTTGTTCATTACTACGAAACAATAAATATGATATCTGTAGAAAACACAATTATGTCAAATAAATATGTTTATACACATTTTTAATATCGTGTGAATAAGTTCTCGAGGAAGCATGGGGTCATTCATGGTTAAAGATATCAGTACACATGGGTAGAAAAATTAAACCAATCTCTCAGTTCAGTACAGAAGAGTACTGTACTGATCCAAGATCTCAGTTTAGTATTGACTACATGACAGATTCAAAGTCGCAGTTCACCTTAGATAGCATGACTGACCCAAGGAGTCTGCTCAGTATGTTCACCACAACTGATCCACAATCTGAATTCAGTATGGACAGTATAACTGATTCAAGACATCAGTTAAGCATTTGTAACTTGTATGATTCAACATCTGAATATAGCATGAACTATACGAGTGGTTCAAGATCACAGTTCTTCATGGACAATATGAGTCATTCAAGATCTCACTTCATCACAAATAGCATGGCTGATTCTAGATATCTGGTCAGCGTGTACAACATAACTGATCCAAGTTCCCAGTTCATTTTATATAATGAGACAGATTTGTCGCATGAATTCAGTGAAGACAACACGTCTGATTCAAGATCTCAACTTTGTGTTGATAGCAGGAGTGATTTGCAGTTTAGCATGGGCTACATGACAGATTCAAGATCTCAATTTAGCATGGACAACATATCTGATTGCAGTTCAAAATCACAGTTCAATATTTACAACATGATTGGTTCACTATCTCAGTTCAACATGCATAACGTGACTGATTTGGTATATCAGTTCAGTGATTACGACATAACTGAGTCAAAATCTGAGTTCAGCATAGACAGCATAACTGATTCAACATCCCAGTTCAGCATACTATATGACTAATGGAAATAATGAGAAAAAAAATCTTTGTTAATATACATTCTGCAGTCTTAAACACGTTTTTATATTTATGTTTTATTCCACATTCTGTAAGATATTTCTTGATTTTTAAAGTCTTTCCTCTCAGATTAGCCTCATATTCACCACGAATCATGAGTCGCTAAGTAATCCTACTGTTTGATTTATATTACTTGAAGTATTGCCTAATCATCGTCATTGAAACTTAAATTGTAGAAAATATATTAATTTAGTGAATAATGCATGCGTATCCGACCATCCCAGGTAGTTATTTAAAGATGATTGTATTGTGATGCCCTCAATAATTTAATGAAAAGGGATCAGGAAAGGTCTCCTACCAGAGTGATTATCATTTGAACTAAAAAATAAAGATTTAAATATTGCTCAGACTTATATTTTTGATGTGCTAAGTGTGAGCAAGTTTGTGCATTGAATCACTTATACATGGTGTAATGTCAGTATTCTCAAAGATATATGGTATTAACAACTTGATATGGGTCTTTAAATCTTGACTAATTTTAAATCTTGACCCTCTTAGCCTTCCTGATTTATTATGTTATGTCTGTATCTTTGGCGTCCGATACTACTAGTACATTTATATTAAAGTTTAGTGTGGTTGACAAACACTTTAACTTGATAAGTTGGAAATCAATGACGTATTATATGAGGTCTACCCTTTCTTTTATTAGAATGTTAGAGAACATCTGTGACGCCGTTTCTTTCTTGCATTACATATCTTCTCGATATGGTTATGAGAATAAAGGATGAGTTGAGAGGGATGATCAACTTTAAGGTAGCTAATTTGACGTAGGAGTGTGGGCGAAGCCTATCAAGGACTAAACATGTCCCTGAACAAACAAATATTATGGAATATATAAAAGTATTCTGGTAAATTATAAGGAAGATAATTACCTTTATAATGGTAAAACCAAAAAGTTCAATGATAAGCAGATGCCGTGACAGTTAAAGCAGGCATAGCAAGTAAGGGCACTCTCATTGTGGCGAAAGAGCAATATTTTAGGCATCTGGTTTGATTAGTGATGAGCTGACCAAGGTAAACTCTTGGGACTTCAAGGATCAACTCTCTAAGGTGTGCTCAAAGTAACAAAAGTGCGAAACTTCTGCACTCACAACTACACTAAAGAGTGTGTGTTGACGTGTTGACATGAGGGGAAACTATATGCAGTTCAGAACCATACGTACACTGTTAGTTTGGACTATAGTTTGAGAACCACTTTTTGGCTAATTAAATGTGAAGCACAGCAGACATTTATGTTTTTACATTTGCTGTAAAGGATCAGATTCAACGAACTATCGTATGCATATTAATAAAATTAATACAGATGTCCTATTTGAATTGAGAGCTTTTTTTAAAAAAAAGTAGAAGCCACTAAAAGTTAGTGTAGTAGTTAAATATAATGGCACTGTTTTGCGAATTTCCGTCAGTGAATGTCAGTGATTCTAGGACTGGTGGTAACCTAACAATTTTGTTAGGTTTCTGACACCAGAATGTTCAGACAGGGCTGTATAACACCTGATCGTCAGAAACTGGTTTTGAAGGTACAATCAAACCTAGGAGGCATTTGGTCCCAGACCGTGGTTCTGACAGGCCTTTCACCTATGAATATTGAGAGGTCATCTCCTGAGAGTCGCATGCCAACTCCTGTGAGCGAGCGAAAAAAATCCTACTTTTGCTAATTTTCGTTCTAATATGATAAATAAAATTCTTCCTATTCATTCATATCATTAGATGTACTTTTTATGCAAAAATCTTTTTATATAAAAAAAATTCAGATGATCATTATGAATGTGGAGAATATGGTAGTAGTCATTTAGAGGGGATGCGTATATTCCATAGCAGACGGTTAATCATCATAATAAAACATAGAGTTAATAGAAGACATGTATAGATGAGAAACAGATTATTGAATGTGAATTATTATATATTGCATTAGGTGTAAGGAAAATAGTTCTAATTATATTTTTAACATGAGGCCTAGGGTTTGAATTAGTTCTAGACTCAGCTTGAGTTCTAAAACTATAAAAGTTAAATAAGTAGTCACATAAAACATAATAGCTATTTTAAAAATTCTTTGATCAAGATAAAAGGGTTGGTAATAGGTTTAGTTTGTTTGATTTTTATGTTAATTATATTTGGTAATTATTGTCATTTTTTTTTCTTTATTTTACCTATTTACAGTTTTTTGTTGGATGTACGCTAAATTTCTAATAAGTATGATAGAGTTCATCTTTATGAAATGTGTTTAAAAAAGGTTTTTGTTTAAAGTAGTAACACTAAGTCACTGTGTTCGTTGTTGAAAGCAGCTGTGCGTGTTTCCCTTAGCCGCCCAATAGTGGGGTGAAAGCCCGCAGTTGGAGCGCCCGACACCCCGCTGAGTGCTACGCACAACCCACTCTCCGAAACCTCTTTTCCATCCCTTGCTCCGATATCAACTTTGACTTGAAAGGGAAATTTATGACAGCCATAGCTCCCTGCTTTTCTTTTGATAGTGGTAAGTCAGTTTAATAAAAATGCAACAGTGTTCTGATAAGTGAAACAAAAAGAGGGTTTACTATATTCATTCACTCATCCACAACAAGTGAAAACTCAATAAACATAATAGTGTGGAAGCAGAATTATAAGAGACTAACTATCTTATCCAGCGATGGTTAATTCTCATTTTATTATAATCAACGCTTGTGTAAGATGAGGATTTGAATCCACCCGGAAATGCCATTTTGAATGGTCCATACCTCTTACATCCGCATGTCCCATGGTGGTCCAGCATTCCGTTATCACATAACTACCTATCGTTAAAAATACTACATGCAGTGTTTCTAAACTCAAGCTCTTCCATAAACCTTCAAATCTTACGTTAGCTTACGGAAGTATTTCTCGTGTATATAATCCTCATTTTATCTTCTTCAGTGTTACGTCACTTTGATCAGAGAAAACTTAAGTTTTTTCTATTTTGTTAACCAAGGTAATTGGAACTGACTCTATTGACTTGTCTTTCCGATAGATTTGTTGCGCCTTCTAAAGATGCTTATTTATATAACATACCTTCTCCATTTCCCTAAAAATAGAACCCGATGGTTATAATTTTAATGTAATTTTCCTGTTGTAATACTTAAGGTATGAAATATTGACAATACCTAACACTAAAATTTAAATTTATTGAACCAAAAGCTAAATGGCTTAAATTTAATATTAAATTTGTCATAATGAATAAAAGTGGCTTTTCAATATCCAAAGAGAATGAAGTTCTTGAACACAATACAAATCATATATCTGTTATATATGTATATTTAAGATTTGTTAAAGCAATCGACTTGTAGATTGATTACAACACATTCGTTAGACAACCATATAGTTCACGCTTAAAAATATAAAAAAATGTATAGTCCATTTACATCTGCATTTATTGATTTAAGAGTTAAACTTTCTTACATAATGTATTAACTCCAAAAAAAAATTTCCAATTTTCGCTGACTAATATTTAAATAACAATTGTTATTGCCTCATTTCTTTTGAAATATTTTAAGACAATGTAAATAATTTCAACAATAACAGTTTTGGTTATTGCAATCCATAGATGAGTTTTCAGATTTTATACTCGTAGCATATTACTCTTTACAATGTTCAGAAGTCCTTGAATTCTTTTTTTATAGTAACTTTATTTTAAAAGAATTTTTCCAATATAAATTAATTTCCTATACTTTGCCATTTAGCTTAACAAAAAAACATTTTTTGAAAGCATAAAATTTATCAAAGTGCACTTCCATACTAGTAATTAAAAAAATATTGACCTCATTTACTCAAAATTTGATATTCTTATCTATAATTTCTTTGTAATGGTATAATGAATATAATGTTTTTTTAATTTCGTAAGAAATCATTGGTAAAAATTAATACACTTTATTTCAAAACATATCTTTTTGGTTTTTTCAAAAATCAGAGGTTTTTCATGTTATTATTATTTTTTCATATTAAATTTAAACATGGTATATTTAATAGTTTAGTCGAAATAAAATAGTATCAAAAATCATATTTTTCTTAAGAAAGCGACTTAAGAAAATACAATAATTTTGTACAATTTTTGAAAAATTTGGTTAACACTTTGTTAAACAACCATGACTCGTATCCCGGAATTCGTCGTAAAATGTACGTTTGGTTGGTGTTTTTTTACACTTACTAATTTTTTTATTCCTTTTTATCACATTATCATTATTTTAACTCATCAGAACATTCAAAATTTGTAATTGAATCTTTAAGTAACAATTTCTTTCACTGGGTTTTCCTAAGAATTTTCTATTTCAATGTTACGATATCCTGCAACTGCTGCAGGTGACTCATTATAACCGGATAAATTTTTACTTTTAAAGCTGTATTGCTCTTCAATTTATGACATTCTTTTTAGTAGATTATTTGAAGTTTTACGTTTACTTTTGGCATAATTTCACTGTTCTATAATTATATCTGCTTGCCATTAATAGAACATTTCCTGAAGTCATAAAGAAATACATAATGCCTCTTTTAGTTAATGTAATTTGAAAAAAAACCTCCTTCACCTCATATTTGTATCAGGTATTACTTCGACGTCACCAAGCAGCTCAAATCATGAAAATCCGTGGAAATCATTTGTATCTATTGGTATTAATATTATATTCATACCAGAATACTATAGAGAACCAGAGACTCTTTAAAAGTAGACATATTTCAATATTTAAGTAAAATATAACATTGTTTTTATTTTTTCTATGAATATTTACCAAGTGCTTTGTGTATGATAAAGAAAGTAAGTTTTCTTTGTTTAGTTGTAAGAGGAGGAAAAATCAGAGTTTGAGAAAAATCATACTGAAACTTAGAAAAGCTAAGACGACAAGCAGAGGGTTTAGTATTCAAATCGGACTCTGGCTGATACTGTCTGGACTGGTAATGAGCTGAAATAAGGGTCAGACCCTCGGTAAAAAAGAATTCACCCCGGTATCGGATGGCAATCTTCCTAAACTCACCCCAATGAGGAGGTTGACTCTGTGTGGTCAATCTAACCCCGTGTCATATTAACCTCTATTATCCCTGTATTTTATTCCAATTCCTAAGGTCTTAAATCTAACATATAATGCAGAATATTTTTTACTTCACAAGCAATGGGCGTTATGAAATAGTCTTCATATGAAATGAATCCCAGCAAGAATTATGGTAGCATTACAACTGTTTTTACAGAAGATGTGTTGTTGTATACAATGACCTTATATATATATAGAAATAAATTACATTACATTGATGACGTAGTTATAATCTTAAAATAATTATTTAAGTCTGAAATCTGTAAAAAACACACTTTATAAGTCCACTAATTATGACACATGGGAAATTCCTAAGAAATAACGATATATATTTCATACATGATTTTTTTTAAAAATGGTATATACATCCACAATTTATAATATTTGGGACAGTACCCTTAAAAAACTATGTATATGTAAGATATGGCTTTCCTCAAACATATTTCATACCACCATTGATTATAATATTTTAATACAGTACTCTTGGAATAAAAATTTTTATTTTTAGTATGATATCCTTTAAACACGATTTATACCTCTACCAATAATAATACTTAGACAGAACGCTTAAGTAATTAGGTACCTTAAGTACCCTTAATACTGCTCTTGTACGAAAGCTAACTATGAACAGCCCTGGCTGAGGGATATTACTGTAAGCATTAGTGGTCCTGAGCCTAAGCAAAGGTTAGAACCCTTCACTTTAGACCATCATAATGAGAACTACACCTCAGTGAAGTGCCCATTGACATGATTGCTTATTTAAAAAAGTGTTACTTTAGATGTACAATAATAATAGATAGTGGCAATAGTAATTTACTACCATGAACTATTAAGTTTAATAAAAATTAATTCAAATAACTATTATAGTTAAATTTGAGCTATTCGTTAGCGCGAATTAGTTGTAAAGGGTTCTGATAGTAGTGATTGTGGAACAGCAAAATGTTTCCTGGATGGGTTGGCAGACTGAACCTACATAGGTAGAGAGCAGAGCTTAACTATTACTAATTAACTTCTGAAATGAACTCTCTTGGAAAGTGGTGACTTGATACCAGATGGAGTGAAGCCCAGACGAAAGCCGATACACTTTGAAGAGCAAGTGGTCGACCGGGGATGAATTAAACCGGTAGCTTAAGGTGCAAGGGTCACGAGGGTGGATTTCGCAAAGTTTCTCTATTAGCCAAGGTAACTAAATCTGGGACCATTTCATGGGGCTAATTACTTCTACAACAAACCTAGTGAGAGCCCAATCTCTGTTAATATCATGTTAAATGCTTATATTTCCACTGTGAGGAAGTTGATTGGAGCAGATGATACGGATCCACACTGAGATACCTCACCATTTATGTATCATCAAATATTATATTAATTAAAGGTAAACATTGTTCAAATATTACTGACTAAAGCCAAATCCATAATTGTTATTCTTAATAAAGGTTTTGCTAAGAACTATAGAAACGTGTCATTAGAATCCAGACAATTTTAGCGCTGTAAACAAATAATATTACAATAGTAATTTACAATAACATGACAGCATTGAAATGATGGAGCAATTGAACTAGTAGAAATAGAAAAATAAAAATTAGATGAAATAAGCAGTTGGTCAAGTAGGCTTGATTTTTATAAAACTGTAGAGCATTTGCATCCACGATGTCTAAAAGAATAAAACTCTTAAAAAAAGAAACAAAAATAAAAAACGGAGATATTCAATGTTTTATACGTATATATATATATATATAATATATATATATATATATATATATATATATATAGAACTGAGAGAGAGAGAGAGAGGTGTTCTCTAATCGGGGTTTGGTCAATTTTCCAGGATGAAAAATCAAACTCTCAGTTTCACTTTTTTAGTGAAAAAGGTTTTTAAATAAAACCGAATCGTTGGCAACGAGAGTTTGATTTTTTATCCTGAAAAATTGACCGAACCCCGATTAGAGAACACATCTATTCTATCAAACGGTCGATATATTATTGAATCTGTTATATATATATAACTAAATACACATATATTTACATGTACATAAAGAAACATTGATCTATATTTGTCCGTTTTGGACAGTATTTTCAAAGAAAAATTATATATATATATATATATATATATATATATAAAGATTTCACATAAACACGTGAAATAACAATCAATGGTCGAACCACAATAAGAAATGGGAAAACAAGACTAAGATCTTTGAACCGTAACAAGCGGTCTTCGTCAGAGTCAAAAACTCAACTAAACACTAGATGCAGAAAACATCTGATGAGGAGTTGAGAAGAGTGGGAGGGAAGAGTGGTATTTTAAAAGGGTGAAAGCGCAGGAAAGGACTAATGTCCAGAAAGGGATGTTTGGGGAAACAAAGGAGTGCAGTAAGAAAGAGTAAAAAAAAAGGACATTAGTCCTTTCCTGCGATTTCACCTTTCTAAAATACCACTCTTCCCTCCCACTCTTCTGCATCTAGTGTTTAGTTGGGTTTTTGACTCTGACGAAGACCGCTTGTTACGATTGAAAGATGTTAGTGTTGTTTTCCCATTTCTTATTGTGGTTTGACCATTATATATATATATAAAAAGATTTCACATAAACACGTGAAACAACAATCAATGATCAAACCACAATAAGAAATGGGAAAACAAGACTAAGATCTTTCAACCGTAACAAGCGGTCTTCGTCAGAGTCAAAAACCCAACTGAACATTGGACCCCCTTCCAAGATTAGCCAAACAACTTGATTTTAATATAGTGTTTTCTAATCGTAATAACGTGGGTAATATGTTAATAAAAAACTCTCCAAGCGAATTGGAGTCCGCTGGTATTTATAAAATTCCGTGCAAAAATTGCCATAAAATTTATATTGGTCAAACTGGTAAATCATTAAAAACACGTGTAAAACAACACCAATATAACGTAAGTAGACAGGAAAACAGTAGTGCCTTATTATTGCATATAAAAAATGAAAATCATCATATTGATTGGACAGGAGCTAAATTTATTACCTATGAAAAATCAATGTTGTTAAGAAATATTATTGAATCGTCTCTAATTAAATTTAATAGATCTAATATTATAAACATTAGTAACGGTCTCTTCAAACTTGATACTTTCGTCACGAGGGCAATAGCCTCTTCAAAGAGGGTTGACAGCTAGCGGATAGTTTTTTACTTTTTCTTACTGTACTCCTTTGTTTCCCCAAACATCCCTTTCTGGACATTAGTCCTTTCCTGTGCTTTCACCCTTTTAAAATACCACTCTTCCCTCCCACTCTTCTCAACTCCTCACCAGATGTTTTCTGCATCTAGTGTTCAGTTGGGTTTTTGACTCTGACGAAGACCGCTTGTTACGGTTGAAAGATCTTAGTCTTGTTTTCCCATTTCTTATTGTGGTTTGATCATATATATATATATATATATATATATATATAAGTTTAGTGTAAGGTTTATAACAGTACTGTTAACATCGTTAGTTTTAAAGTAATTTAAAAGTCATACTTTTTCTAATTCAATATATTCATACTTCTGGTCATGAATAAGATTTGTAATAAAAATTGGACTGTCGGCAATACAGAGTATGTTTTAAGCCTGAAAAACTAACCATGACCCGATTTGTTTTAGTACTCTCTCCTTTACCATTATAATATTTCTACACACATACATACACACACACACACACCCTGGCACACCGAAAGAGAAACACATATACATAGTTAATGGTGTGTCCAGATTTGTGTGCTTCACTTGCTGCTAGTATCGGAGTGGTTGGAAGGTCGGAGTGGCAGAGGAGGTTGGAAGGTTTGGCCAGATGCTGAGGACGCTAAAGGCTAATAAATAAGAGTTACGGGCAAGGTGTGATGGGCGAGGTGGCGATTCGGCGCTAATGGCTCAGAGGCGTGGTAGTTCCCACGAGCCAAGCACGTCCTCTCCACCCCCACGCTGCTTCGCTGAACACACAAATCATCCCTGGCCCTCTGTTTGTCCGCCCTTACGTGATCTTTGTCCATGTCACACTTAAACAGCCATCTCGCTCACATATCCATTTCCCATTCGAATCGAGAAAACAAAATGAAGAAAAACAAGCCACTCCAAATGGATTAAATTGTAACAACGAAGTGGAACTGGCTGGACCTTTTCCATTATAACTCCTTTGAATAGTCTGTTTGGCTTCCTACTAGACTGTTTTTGTTCCTTCCGTCACGCATCTAATTTCCAATCACTGAGTCCTACATTATCGTCATATGGTGAACATTTATTAGGTAATCATACCTAGTAAAAAATTTACCATAATTTACTTTAGTTAAGAAGAAAAATTGTGGACCAGCTTTGTATAGAATTTCATCAGTGTTTATAACATATTGTATTCTGTGTACTGTTTTAGGACGTTAATGTTACACAAGTATCACTCATTTAAATTCTAAATATGAAGATGAATTAATTTTTATATTTGCAATAACTTAACTAATTGACTGAAATATATGGAAAAAATAGGTGCAAAATTATTTTCTTGATTATGTGGCATTATCCATAAAGTCGTATTCGTTGAAACTAATACAGTCTATAACTACGGATATAACACACACACACTTACTTAGACAACACAAGTCTAAGTGTTGAAAGACATTTCATTTATGAAATATACTTTAATTGACTCGGAGGACATCAAACGAATATTCGTTAAAAAGAGAATTTCTAAATTCGACGAGTGCAGTACTTTCATCCCCAATATTTCAGAGGGTATTTTTTTATTTATATTTGCTATGCATGTTCAACAAGAGTATTACATGCTTATGAACTATACATATATTATACAATGTTTGTATAATTCTATTTGTACAGCATCTGGAATATTTACTATAATTGTTATAGTAAATATTCAACATAATATAGTATGTTGTGTATTATTCTGTATATTCACAAAGGTATAATACAGACGAGATGATGTTAACAACAATAATAATAACAAAAATAAAAATATGAGTAATAACAATAATGATTATTACAATAATAATAGTGATAGCTCCATTTTTTTTCTTCAATGACACCCTTTTTGGAAATTGGAGAAAATTCTTATAAAGGTACTTAGTTACTAGGTTAGTGTGAGGGGGCCAATTCGTGCGACTGAGCATTATCATCTGCAGGAGTCCAGCCCACCGGTGACCCCAAAGCCTACTCTCTCGGATGATGTGCTCAGGTGTTTCGGTAGTTGATGAGTCAGTCGCAGGAACATACTGGTGATTGTATTAGTTTTTGTTTATAAAGATATTGTTTCAATCGTACCTGCCCAGTTATATATTGGTTTATTTCGTAGCCGGGTATGTAGTAGCTGCATTTTAGTCTGCTCATTATTGTAGAGCAATATATCTAAGTCGTCGCTCTTTTTTTCTGTAGTTGCCAAACCTTTTTTAATTTCTCAAAGTTTGCTGTGCTCAATAGATGTTTTAGTTGTAAGTGGGATATTTCTGGTTACTAATGAGAAAGATTGGATCCAAGGCTGCTTCTTTGATTCTGAGATCTGTAATTTGATTCCCGGTTGCCTACATAGGCTTTAACGTTTGCAATTTTCATTTGTTTCCAGTGTCTTTAATTTTAATTATACTTCTTCTAGTATTCTGAATTAATCTTGTGTTGGAATTACTCTTCATTCATAACTTGATTTCGATTTCACTGCACGTTTATATCTGAAATTGTCTATGAATGATGTTTTGTATTTCCACTGTATAGTAAAGTGGTCTCTTCCGCTTGGTTTATTGAGCAGAATTCATAGAGTTTGTATGTGTTCTCCGCTATACATGCACTTTGCTGTGAATTTTACAAAATATAGCTGAACCTACCACTTGTCCATATTGTTACCGTCGATGTACATGGAACAAGCTTCAGGAGAGAGGCTGTCTTGTGCAATTGAGCTGGTAATGGGCTGTTTTGAAGGGTGTAATTTACCAGCAGCGCTGATAGGACATCCCAATTATCACGAGATAATTCTCCAAATACAAAGCTGCCACTTACTGCAGCTTGAAAACTATAGGCGGAATATTGGCTAGTACACAGCATGCATCATAGTTTACATTTCTGTAGGATTTTGTAATTCATAAAGTACTACCGCCCTGTAATTCTTCCAATTGGTATCAGTTTTTCTTTTTATTTTATGTTTGATCTACACCTGAGCGCAGGAGTGGTCAGTGGTAAGGTTGAATTATTCTGTGTAACTTGTAACTTCATTCACTTACTCATGCTAGGCTGTTTGTTGTTTGTACGACTTTGCTGGTTATATAATCGATATGTCTTGTCCAGGTAACTTATAATCTGAAATGACTCCTAAATGCTTGAGCTCCTTGACAATATCATTAGTTTCCCATTTATCAATATGGTAACAGGCTCTTGGATTCTATTCTCTTTCATGTAAAAATTAATGCCCTTCTTTTAGTTCTATGTAGAATTACTACTGTTGAATTTGATTTTGTTTGTCATATTCCAGGAGTGTATCATTGATAATATGTAATTTCCCTTGACTTCCAACTGTTGTCGGCTTCCACTAACTAGAATGATAAAGTCATTTGCAATCGCTATCAGGTATATATTTGGTGCATATCATATATTTAGTAGTGATTCGTATAAGATGTTCCAGAAAGCAGTTCCGCAACTGGAAACTTGCGGATAACCCATTGAAAAAACTTCTGCTGTAAACAGGGTCTCCGATATCAAGTTTGACGAACCTTTCAGAGAAGTAACTTTTAATAAGATCGTATAATTTCTTTGGACAATTCTAAGATCTTAACTGATATAATATTGAGGGCAACAAGGCTGAATCAAAGCCGGCACTAACGTCGAGGGAAGTAAGCAGAACTTTACGCTTCTTATTTAGTTCGTCTTCAACAAAGTGATGCAGACTCATTTAAGCGTCAACTTCGCCACGCTGGGGCGTAAATCCAAACTGCTGACCTCCAGAGCGGTTACTTGTGTAAAGAAGTGCATATTTCTGTCTAAATGTTATGTAAAACGGAAACCTTTAGTCAAAAGAAGTTAGTTGGCATAGGAAAACGCTAAATTGTAATATGAATTATATCATAAGAATATTATGTATAATGAAAACTTCACAATAATGCTTTTTAAATAAGGATAGCTACTATGTCCCATCTGTCATCAATTCCATGATTGTACCATGACAGGAGTTAGTTCGGGAAAAATTAAACAGGATTATTTATGTTATGTGAGGCGTAACCAGGAGTGCTGGTTATAAACCAACTCACAAATTATCTAAATAATTTCTGATATTTTTTGAGAGCAGCAAGATGAGTTTACGTAAAATATAAAACATTTTGACTTTAGTAGGAATCTAAAATCTGTGTTACACTTACAATATATGTAACGCTGCTTAAATGGTCAGAATCATCCTTAAAAAAATTAATTAAATTAAAAAGTTCATTTTTTAGTAAAGTAATTACTAAAGCTAATATAGCTTAAATTTGTGAGAATCAATACATTTAAAGAATTATTTTTTCGCTTCTTGCTATTAAAATGGTCATATTTGTAGTTGATTTTTATGAATTGTAGGGATACTGAAAAGTATATCTGAAGGGTGATATTGAAAAATATGGCTGATACTTTATGGGATTTCATATTATAAAGAGTACTAATTTTAAGCCACCCTTCTTGTGATAAAAGAAACATTAAATTTTGGATTTAATAATGTTATAAGATTAACATTCACAATGAATATTTTATAATTATTCTTACTGAATAAGGAAATACGAATAACTATTATGTTCCAGCTGTTGGCAATTCTATGATTGTGCTATAACATTATTTTATTTTTGTTTTTTATTTGACAGAATTGTGATAGAAAAAAGACTTTGACAACAAGTCAAACGACAGATATAAATGCATATAGAGAATGAGCTACTTACATATATACCTCAACACCAATCGTTCTTAGAAGAGAAACTGTTGAGTTAGGTAGATGAATACAAATTCGACGGTGTATTATGAATTGACTTACGCCAGTTCGTCATTTCAGGATTTATCTCCAAGTAAAATATTGTTCTATTTGATTTGAAGATGTATGTAAAAATTTAAAAACGGTCTGGAGAAGAAAAGACCAATGTCCAATTTAGAATAAGAAATTTCTCCATTTTAATCATCCTGTGACCTAAGCAGGACCTAATAACCAACGTAGTGGCATATTCTGAATTACATGTTTTTTCCAGGAAGTTTTGTTTGACGGCTATCAATGTGGTGTTCTATAGATTTTCTTTCTACTTGATATGGTAGTATTTGATTAAATATAGTCAGGAGCTCATATATGAAGTTAACATTTGATGCCATCTGATTAAATGTTTCATTGTAAAGATATTGACACTTGAGAGGAAGTCATGGTTCTGGCAAGAGGTTATCGTGTAAAAGTTTGTGCATTTGGTGTCCCCGTTTGGAGGGCAGTAAAGTCGACTTGAGATATTGAGCCCAGGGTCGTAAAGCAAGCATGTATGACGAGCCGCAAAGATAGGCCTTGTTCTAATTAACGATTCAGAAGCGTGTTAATTAAGTGGATATGGAGAAAGTTGCTTGGTTTGATTGTTTGATTAGGTTTATAGGGTAATAGAGGGGCAGCGAGGAGTGTATGTATGGTAATGGGCGAGGTAAAGGCATCTGTAAAGGGTTATACGTAAGGGAGACGATAGAAAGGGCCGTAAGGCAGTCGGTTATATGGGCTCAAGGGTCGGACTTTAATATAAGGAGTAGCAGGCCTTTTGGCTGTCATCATAAACACTGGAATTTCATCAAGTTTCATTAGGAAGCGGAGTATAACCTCCACTGGGACCCGAATAAAACTCAAGCAAGCAGCATCGTTAGCTGCGTCACGCGCTGCCTTTCAATTCCCCCCTCGCCTTCCCTTGCAAGTGGCAACATTTTTCTTAAAGTCACTGGAACAGAGGGTAATGAGGTGTTATTATCTTCTTCCGTCCCTGACTCTATCTCCCTTGTGATTACCTACCTCGATCTTAAGGATTGCTGCGTTTTTCTTTTCCACTTAGCGGAAGAAAGCAGTAACGGCTTTCACAGCAGACCCTTTAAAGGCTATGAAAACTCTATGACTCACAATGAGCCGATAAACGTGAAAGGTAAATTCAGAAGCCACTGTCACCATTTCCTTTAGGAGTAATCAACTTTTCATTCGCAGGCAAATATATTTCAACATTGCTTGCAATGAGTGAATAATACAGTATGCGTTTAACAATAGCAAACATTATAGGCTCATTCCTAACCTGTTTATTCAAAGGCAATAACGAGTACATGTTTTAATATTTACAGTTTTTATAATTGAGAATACTTTCTATTATATTTAATATCACTACATATTTTCATTATATTCCTATGTTTCTACTACCTACCTATCCAGTATTGATAGAAATATATTAAAGCTATTGATTTCTTCCGATTAAACTCCAAATTATTTAAGTTTAAGATCATGATTTATAGACAATGTAGCGATGCTAAAATTATAAATAATTCCTCTTAACATTGGTACAATGTTACATTGATACAATGTACTCAGTACCGCCCTGTCTTCCTGCGGGACTCTTCGCTCTTCGCACCTCCTGATGACGACGATGGTCGAAATATCGATGTGAGTTATGTCTGTGTCTTTCTGTGTGTTTCCTTCGTTTTGAATTTATTTTATTTTATATATATACATACAATTGAGCAGGCAGCAGCGGCTGCTCGGAGGAGTACTTCTACATGATGACGACGCTGGTCAAAATATATTAGTGAATGTTGTATGCCTTTATCTATGTTTTTCTCTTTTTTTATTGATATATATATATATACGTTATATGTATATTATAAAGGGAGAGAGAGAGCGCAAGAGAGGGAAAGAGAACGAGTGATGGAATCTCTATACAACCAAAAGAGTATGTTCGCTCTTTCTTCGAATGGTTGTAGCATATTACACATCACATAATTTCAGATGATTTTTATTGGATATTTTAATATGAAATAATCATTAAGAGTTTCTCGGTAGATGCATCACATTTCGTATCCATTGATAGACATTCTGATTAGTTTTGGCGTGTTTATAAGAAATGACTGGTGCGCATGGGTGTTTAAGTAAGTGAGATGTGAGTGGAAAAGTTTGAATGAGGAATTTAATTAATTGGAGATTTGAGTAATTAACGAGGTGTGAAGTTTCAGCAAAGTTAAACTAAAGTTAATGTAAATTCTCAGACAGAGAGTTGTTTAAAGGCAGGTGTGTAATGCTTTTGAATGTAAAGAGGTGATAATGGAGAGTTTATAGCGGGAATGGGGAGGCCTAGGAAGTGAGCGTCTAGCTGCCCGGGGTCTGCTAATAAGGCTGTGGTCGTAAACCAAACTGGTGCTTGTCCGAAACCAATTACCATTGACGGAACCATCAAACTTTATCGTTTATCACCAAGACCTGTCGTCAGCACGGAGTGTGTTTACTTGCAGATATACAGGCTGGGCGAGTACCTTCCTGTGCATTGAAAACTGACTCTTGTCACAGAGGAAATGTCCTATTACAAATAAGGAACCAATCTTATAAAAACCCATGTGTTGTTACTATCAATATGTTGTTAACTAACTTTAATTTTGAAATTTAATGTACTTTAAACTGCAAAATAAGTTACGGTGAATGTTAAAAAAAAAAGTTCATTTGTGATACTGTTTTTAGGTAGTACGATCTTCCCAGTATGCTCTGATGCTAAATGAACAATCATAATAATGATATTACATGATGTAGTTAAGATCGTTCAAAAAATATATTATGTGTTAACTGCATAATGAAACACATGACCTTTTTACTACATAATTATTCCACTTTTATCATAGCTACTATTTGCTTTATAAATTTTGTTCTAAATTTGATATGTCTCTACTAGTATTTTCTAATTATAAACTATTTTAAACTACTTTAAACGATAAGAACTAAAGATTTTCTTCTAAACTAGGAATTTTTACAATATTATGTGCACATAATTTAGAATTCATAAAAATTTAGAGAAATTATAATAAACAAGATTTAATTGTATTAAAACTAAAAAAAAAATAACTAAATCCGTAGTCTCTGCAAGTATATACTGTGTGGTAGGCCTTACTGCTGTCCGAAACGCTATTATATAAAATGGTGTTTGACCTTCTAGCGCCATGTTAATAAAATTAAACGTTAGATGCCTCTAACGCCATTAAAATGAAATGGCTTAATCAAATGGAGTTAGAGCTTCTTTCATATACAATTAATAATAGCAACCAACTTTTGTGGTTTCATGTCCTAATGTAAGTATCGATTTTACGGATATCGGTGAGCATTTAGCGCCAGCCTATTCTCCTGAGATATCACAAAACTAACCTTGTTCTACATTGGAAATCTTAAATTTGTCTTTACTAAAAATTTTTAAATTTTTACAGCTGTTTGTCATCAAAGCCCTGTACAGGCTCAAGTCAAAAGTCAAAAAAAGTCAAAAAAACTTTTCTCTGAATAATGGCATACAGCAGGTTTCCTTTTCTTGTCGCACATGAAAGACTCGTCTAGCAATGCATGATCATGAAACGTTGATACTAGACCAACAGCATTAAATAATTAACCAATTTATTTTATGTTGTTACGAGTTCCTTTTGATTTCCTTTGCATCATTAGTGTCATGTTCACTATATTTGCCGATCATTCCGGCCCATTTTATTTATACTGTATTTTTCTAACAGAGTTACTTCAGATAATCAGTTTACGACTCCGTTCCGTATTCTGATGTATTCGCACTTTTTTACGTCTCTCATTATTTATCTTATTGCAAACTGGTGTAGTTTTCCATATCATTTCAGATGTTCATCCCTGTATACCATGGAGGATTTGCCCATATTCTTCCATTTTGTTTATGCTGCTGTATTCCACTAGAGCAGATCTCACAAAGTGCTTTACATGTCCTTCTCCCGCGTCCAAGGATTTATCTTCTGCCAGAGCATTCTGACCACTGTTTATTAGGCATACATTCAATAGCAAGCGAGAGCTTACAAGGCAGCTTACCTGGGCTTAGGCTTCACTCTATTGTTAGTTGGCCATTAATGGACAAGGACTCGTGTTTGAGGTCGGCTGAGATCCAGACCGGCTTCGTCCTAATCCCTTCAAGCCCTTCCTTCTAATTAGACTCCATACACCAACAACCCTTTGTTCCAGTCTGCCAACAATGTGTCTCCAACATAACATTTTTTATTAAACCAGTCTTATCATATTGTACTCTGTGTTGTTTTCTGCTATATTGTTCATTTGCTTAATCTGGAGGGTTTTTTTATTGTGGTTACTATTTTCGGTCTACCATATTGATGCCTCGAATTCTTCACTCTCTCTGCTTCATAATTACTTAAAAAAAGTTATTCGTTTAATTACAACAGATCCAACTTTGTTTGAAACAGAAATATTATTGACAGAGAAATTTGAATTATTATTTCTTAAGTAATAATTATCCATAAGTTTACAGAACATAATTCAAAACATTATAACAGTAGAATAAGATAAATTAACGAACAAATGGTCAGTAAAGTATAGTAATAATAGAAAAAACTATTGCAATATTGTAATATAGTTCATGATACAAGATGCTAGAAAAATGTTCTCAGTTGCATAATTGGGTGTGAAACTAAAACACACAGAACAAAGAACACAAGTACAATTTAGGAAGGTCGATATTTTAAACCGAGATTTGATCTTATTGTCAGTCCCATGGTCTACGTTACTTCATGCAAGATATATCTTGTTTTTTTTTTCCTTTCCGATCATTATCTGACCATAAACTGTAGTTGAAAATATTAATCTTAAAATTGTTTTGCCCTTTGAATCGTTCTAATCGTTAAATTCCACACGGAAAATAAAAATCAATGTCTAAACCACTGTAAGAAATTCAAAATTTGGACTAAGATCTCCCAACCAAAACATTTCACCTTCGTCTCAGAATGAGTGTGACTTTGACGAAGACCAGTGATTTGTTATTTTGAACGCTTGTTTATCGTCAGGACTAGAAAGCGAAGATTGTGAGTCGGTTTTTTCACGTGAGTCTAGGGAGGTGAGGAGTGGCAGAATACTCGCGCAGTTCTAGTGCGATCGAAGAGAGCACATTCTGGCTAAAGGCACCTTGACTGTTAGAACTGGAAAACAGAAAAGAAAACAAAGCACAAATGGAGTAAAAGAGGTGGAAGCAGAAAAATGAAAGCATACAAATAGTAATAGGAAGTATTAATAAGAATATAAAAAAAAATGAAATTTCAACTTAAAGTAGAATGTAAAAAGACTCGAAGAAACCAAAAGAGGGTCTCTTCAGAAGCTTCTAAAGTCAACTAGTCAACTTCTGTCATCGTCATTTATTTATTTCTTATTATCGCTCTCTTCTATAGGCCATTTGGGATTGTTTGACTACGTCCTACCTGAAAACAATGAGAACCTTTTCCTATTCCTGGTTTAATTTATTTTTAAAGACCTGAGTTGTTATTCCTGACAGTCATTCCTGAGTTGTTTTTAAAATAAAAGTATGAATATTAGATAATATTTTTTTTCTAGTAATTTTTATTTGTTCAATTTTATGTAAGCATGGTGCATGATATTTATTTTTATAAAGTTCAAGTTTTTAAAACTTTGATTTTTTTTTCTTATATTATCCATTGGGCCGCAGTCTTGTGTTTCAAAGTAAAATTGTTGAGTTTCAGTCAAGCATAAAGGTGGCACAAGAGACGATGAATAATTTTCTTTGGAAAGCTTTGCTTCATTAATAAAGGAGCGTCTTGAGCAGGTGAGGGAGGCGCCTCCCTCCCTCCCTCCCGCTGAATTAATCTACAAAGTAACCACCACTTGCCCAACCAATTACTTTTCAATTAATAAAAATTATCTTTCAATCTTATGCCTTGCTGAGACAACTTTAGATTAAACTCAATGCGGCTTGCCGTGTAGACCTCGTCGGGAGTCTTGCCAATCAATAACAGACTGATTTAGTCTTTAAGCCTCCAACAAAACAAACAATCATTTATTGTCTTTCTTTTAGCCAGCTGAGCCTGTACCTTCAGATAAAGATTTA
This sequence comes from Hermatobates lingyangjiaoensis, assembly GCA_026182355.1. Classification (NCBI taxonomy): domain Eukaryota; kingdom Metazoa; phylum Arthropoda; class Insecta; order Hemiptera; family Hermatobatidae; genus Hermatobates; species Hermatobates lingyangjiaoensis. The sequence continues at coordinate 1,276,553 of JAPFBL010000014.1, read as the reverse complement.
GCAAAATCAGTAATCTGTGGAATCTTAGTTGGATTTATTATCCTGTACCATGGTATTTAGCTGCGCCAAAACAAAAATAGACCAGGTTAATATTTATGCATGAGCATTTATTCCACATGCTTTCACTACTTACTTGTACAAAAATATAATCAAAGAGGAAAACAACAGCTTATGGAGGTAGGGAATGAACAGTTGAATCATTTTAAATAAAGGCATAAAAAATATCACTAAAAATGCTTGTGAATACAGGCTTTGAGATAATTCACAATCCTTTAGGGTTATCAGGTTAGAGGCTTATTTTTCTAAACTTGTTTTATGATATTTCCACTATGACTTTTTTTTAGAGAAAAACTTACTAGTTTAGTCCAAGAAGTACTATGGCATTTCGCCTAGAGGAAAAATTTGAAACTGCTTAAAGTAGTGGCAAAACAAATGACTTAAATACATACATCTACTTAGTGTTATATTCTGTTTATATTAGTGGCTAATAATTTAACTAAAGAAATTTAAAAAGCTCATTGAGCAGGTTTAAAAAGTATAATACAGACTAATTAAGCGTGTAAATCAATAATTATGTACTAACTAAAATACATAAACATTTTTACTTAAAAGAGGAAGTTTTATGTAAAAGAGGTAAGTAAACTTCCTCATAAGAAGAAGTTTTCTGTTCATCCATAGATTTTGTGGTTTCTGAGATTGTTGAGGTATCTGACTCGGAGGGAAAAAACTCTATTGGTGTGTTCAAAAATCATTGGGTATTTTTCAAAAATATACCTCTACTGTTGTAGTCAGTGCAGCAGGTGGAGGGTTCTATAGTCTATTCCCATGTACCAGTCGGTGAACAATAACATATGAAATGAATTTCCATATACCTATTTGTCGTGACGATCTCGACGCCTATGTGAGTGAGACAGAAAACTTCAAGGAAAGTAAAAAGCGTGTGTGTGTGTGTGTGTTTTGTATGTGTATGTTAGAGAGAGAGAGTATACAATAGAATTAATGAATAAATAGTACAAATAAGATATATTGAATTGGTTTGTATAACATACAAATTTTGGATTTTTAAGGGAACATTATATTGTTTTCCATAATGCATCATTTGTGGAGCGACTTTTATTTTCCAAAATATTCTGGGAATCATGTATCAAGCCATGTACATGCATTAAATTGTCCATAATGGCCTATAATACGTAGTAAAGCATGTTGGAATGGGCCAAGCCGAGGTTATCTTTGCAAACAATTGTAGTGTGCTTCAGATGGACAGTAGGATTAATGGGAGGTAATTGGTTGTTGAGGCTGAGCACTTGTGTCGATGTGAAAGCGAGTTAAATGGACATGCCCGGTCGAGAGGTCGGCAGCAGACAATGGGCCTGGAAGGCCGTAATTAGGGCCTTTGTTGCGTCCCATCGGACTTATCCAATATTCTGCTGGGACTGCAGCCCGTCTGGACGCAGTCTTCCTCTGTCTCAGTTAATATTCAAGGGCCCTAGCCCTTTTGTCCTCCTAGACCCTTCTAATGCATCACCCTCCCACCTTTCACCCCATCAAATCTCTTTCACGTCTCTCACTCCCTCATCTCCTAAAAAACTCACCTCCTATTAACCTCATTTCTGTTCTACAAGCCAACTTGACCAGTAATCCTAGTGCACCAACTCAATAGCGGGCTTGAAAGAAACAACTGCAAATGTTATATATTTAAAAACAGTTTTTTTTAGAATCAATTAAATTATATAAAAAAAGTTATTTTTTATAAATTTTTCATTTAAACAACCAAATGTGTATGTATATATTCCTTTATCTAATTGTGAACAACTATTCATGATTATGAATAAACTAGAAATGTTTTATATTCTTGATTCTATAATTGGCTGAAACTTTAGGTACTACACTCATCTTTATACATTTCTGTAGTCTTCAACAATTAGTCAACAATTAGTCTCTAGGGGTAGAAAGTGTAGCTGTTTATTAATTTGCACTCATTTAAATTATATATGAACCTTGTTAAAGTATGTTTATTCTTAATCAGCAGTTATGATTTTCTTTTTTCTTTTACTTTAATAAAGTGCAATATCTGTACAAAAACTTGACAGTGTACCAGGCCAACACACATTACTTTGCCTCCTATTCCAGGAATGGCATCAATAATATTTCCTATATTTAACATAAAAACCTTAATACAAACCTTCAATCAGAGATACTAGTGACAAATACGCTACTGCTGCAATAGTAACTTACTGCTGTAATAGTAAATATGGTATGATGTAATTTGGAGAGAGTCATTCTATTTATAATTATGAAAGTAAATTGAATAACTCAGATTTTGAAACATCTGGTATTTGACAGTGGGTCATTATCATCATCTTCAAACAGACTAACTTAGCTAATTAAAAAAAATTGTGATTTAGCTTAAATAATATGTATTAGTCTACAATATCAGGAAATTATAAGAGCAGCATTATTCAGTTTTTTCAGTAAATATATTATGTTGTTTTTTTGAAGTGAAGGATTATTGGTAATACTAATAGGCCTCCCCACTTATAGTAGCACGATAATTCAGCAGTAGTGAGCCTCTGGTCTGAAACTGCTTATTACGACGTGAATAGTAATAATGAAAACATTCATTTGGTCTACATTCCCTTCTGTAAATGATTTTGATAAGGTAGAGTAGTTGTCTAAACCTGTGTATGTGGTTTAAGATTATGATTAATCCGACAGACTAACTATTTAATTTAATAAGGAAGTTTCACTAACTCATGAATCAGCCTTTGACTCACCTATTTAATTCGTTTATATCCAGTGGGAAGACATAATGCTATTATGTCGGGTATCATGGATATAGATTTATCCATGATATGGGTAAGTAGATTTATGAATAAATACTTTTCAATTATATATCTTAAAATTTAAGGTTGTGATTAGTGTTTCGACTGTTTGCCAAACAATGACTTGACTAATTCGAGTTGTTGAGTTGGAAGATATTCCTCAACGAGATTAGCTTCAATCCGTTTTCCTGATTACACTGTGTGCAGCCACTGTGCACCCCTCCCACCTCAATAAATTAGCTTTATTGCTTTGTTGCTCGACGCAAGAAAAAACATATTGCTTCCGACCATCCAGGCTGCAGTGACTTATGATTCCCTATTGTGAATGGTGCCCTATCTCGGCGTGGGCACTGTCTAGCGACATACACTCCCTTTCTTAGTCCATCTGTCTCTTGTCGAGGACAAACTTGCGCCGATTTATAAAGATTCAACTGATACCAACTCCAGTAAAGCCAACCCAATCTTCTATCTAATATTTGTCTTTCTTAACGTCCTTTATTGGTGAACTTAAAGATATTGAATTTCTCTTGTCACAAACAGAGAATATATATCAAATAAATCAACGATCTTTTTTATTCTAGTTTCAGTTGATATTGACTCTTTTGACATAATATATATATATATATATATATATATATATATATATATATTGTTAAAAGTAGCACCAGCTTCTGCTCTCACGATTTTTGAGCTGGTGGCCTCGATCTTGTGGGCGATTCTTCTATCTTGTAGTTGGAGCTTCCGTATTAATTGTCCAAGGGACATCAATTCACACGAGCTTTCGACCATAATTACGTAGGTCATCGTAATTGCTGGAGAGCAGAAGCTGCTGCTACTTTTAACAATATCTGCTTATACAAGAATATTTGCCGCCAATTTACACGAATATATATATATATATTCTTTCAAACATGTAACATGAAAGTGAACCGCAGTTCCGGCATTCACGATCTTCAGACTTAGAGGTTCGATTCTATGAACTAACTTCTTGCTAACAGGATTTAGCTGGAAAAAGAACTGGCGAAGTGATATGTTAAATCGCCAATTCGTCTTTCAGTTAAATCCAGTTAGCAGGAAGTTAGTTAAAAGAATCGAATCTCTCAGTCTAAAGATCGTGAATGCTGAAACCGCGGTTTATTTTAATGGTATATATATTTATAAGATTAACATCTTTCAAACGTACCAAGCGGTCTTTGTCAGATTCAAAAAACCAACTGAGCTTATTTCATGTGTTTACTCGTATTGTGAAATCTTGTTACACAAATATATATATATATATACACCTTCAACACATTGTTTGAGACTTTGATATTCCCATTATTGACCAAAGATCTTACTTCTATTATTATAATTTGATATTGTTATTATTATGCTGATTTAATGCCGCATGCCATTTTTTTAAAACTGTAAATATACTCAGTCAAAAATAGTCTTCAAAATTAATTGATTTTGAGAACTATTATTTATATTACATTATTAATCGGCAGATATACTATTTTATCAAACCACAAATGCTTCAGGCAAGTTGCATCCAGTATGGTAGGTATAACCTGCGACTTGAGATACAACTTTAACCTATACTCTGACCTATGTTTCTTCTTATTGAAGAACCTTCTTTGGGATCTGATGTTCGCCTTGAGGAGACTTGTTCAAGCTGGGATAAGAAAGTACATTCTGTAGGTTGCTGGTACTCGTCTAGCCTTAATCCGAATTGTTATTTATAGTCAGTCTCACTATGGAGAAGTGTGTGTGACAGAGAACATACTAACTTTTTAATGTCGTTTGCACTTGTGGCCGTTTGAAGTTGCGGCATAAACAAGATGATGTGGAAAAGGGTAGTTGATTTGTAGTTTGGACCTGTGGTGTCACATATGTTAGCCATTTAGTCACCCTGAAACCCCTCCAGCTTTTTGATATTTTTAATATGGATGATCATTAATTACAGCATTTTTGTCCTATTATCTATTACATCGTTTATTTGATTAAACGAATTGTTTTATTTTAATTTTACTTCTTAATTAGGCTGAAAAGTTAATTCCTTGTGATAGTTAATGCTACTAAAATTGAAAAGTAGTGGAGTAAAGTAGGGGGTTGCACGTATTTCAAATATTACGGTTGATACGCTGTGACATGACAGACGCATCAAACTTTTAAGCTCGTGGGAATTATCTAAAGGCTGGCCTTCATCAACTCTTGCTTCTTAATATTGCTAAGGCCCATCTCTGCATCTATAGCTAGGAATAGAACCCCTTCTGCTACTGAAGTGTTCGATGAATGAAAATCCTAGTTCATGCTTATTTATCCCTGCATGATAAAGATTGAGAGTCCTTCCAAGATAATATTTTGGCACGAGAGGTCAATACAATAGATCGTCAATAAATACGATTCTATTGTATTGACCTACAAACCTGAGACATAGCTGACATTGACCTGTGCCCAACGCCCCTCCCCCAATACTGTGCATTGTTCGGATAATCTCTGTGTTTTGTGTCTGACAAGCGTGGGAACCTTAAGTGTTTAAACTTAATGTTAATTCCTGTAAATTTACAATTTATAATTATTTAATCTACTGTTAATTGAACTTTATTATTTATGATTTAATTTACAACACCTTTAAATAGAAGAAACCCTTCTTGCTAGCAATTATAGTTTTATGAAAAAATCTTTCAGTAACTCATATTTTTGGTAGATTTATTTTGCAGCATACCTCATTTCCATAAGGTGTACATTCTTACAGCATGTAAAGTAGCATAGAGGAAAATTGATACCTAAATTCAAGCTAATCAATAGAAGAAAACGTGAAGTATCGACATGGTTTTTCTTCAAGTGTTAAATAATGTTAAGAACTCACACATTTCTTTTAATCCACTTGATTTTATAAACCAATATTTTTGTTAATTTTCAATGTCTGAAAACCTCATTAGTAACTGAACAATGTACTGCTTTGAACAGGTTTTAAAAAGAATTTTACCATTTCATTCCCAGTTTTAAATTGAAGGGAGAAAGTTTTTTTTTCCGTCTTTTCTTCTTAATAGTGACGAATGGTTGGTTCAAATCCACTGGCAGCCACTCAGAGTGAGAGTTTAATTAGGGTATGAAAAATACGATTCTATTGTAGAAGAGCGGGAGAGGTGAGAGGGAGAAGACGGGGAAGTGGAGGAGAGGAGCTAATTAATAGCAGGAGCCCTTGATTAGTGCAGCTCAGAGCGTGACAAATAACAGCCGACCTTCCCGCTGCCAAAGTGCGCTGACAAACATTTCGTTTTGTTCGGCACCCTCTTGTGCGACCTACTGGCTCATTTCTACCTTGGCGTCTTCCGTCCAAAACACTGCCTTCGTAATTAATGCCCCCGGCCATCCAGTACGCCCTCTCTTCCCACTCACTACCACAACAACTAACAAAGTCATATTTATTGTTTAAATATAATGTAACGTAAATGCATTACTTCTATGTCTTAAGTAATGAAGTTAATACATTACAACTCGATCAGGGCCATGACCATGGCATTTGCTTTCTATGTTTATGTTGGCCAGCCTCTTACTTCATGTTCACAACACATAAACAAATGTAGAAGTGAATTAGGTTATTGATTTATTAGATTTCTGCTTTTTTGCTGATACTTTATTTATTACTCTTTTTAATGAATGTAATTTGATATTAAACAAATAAAAACAAAGTAAATATATTTATTTATTATTTATCTTTACGAATAGTTTATATATTTTATTTTTCAGGACAACTTATTCTCAACTAGTTTCCGATTTCCTTATTTGTATTTATTCTCTATCTTTTATTTATTAATACAGATATAATATATTTATTTATTATTTATCTTTACGAATAGTTTATATATTTTATTTTTCAGGACAACTTATTCTCAACTAGTTTCCGATTTCCTTATTTGTATTTATTCTCTATCTTTTATTTATTAATACAGATATAATATATTTATTTATTATTTATCTTTACGAATAGTTTATATATTTTATTTTTCAGGACAACTTATTCTCAACTAGTTTCCGATTTCCTTATTTGTATTTATTCTCTATCTTTTATTTATTAATACAGATATAATTTTTCTGTAGTTTATTTTTTCTTTTCTTTATTATTATTTATGCTTATTTTATTTGTTATTTATTATTTATGATTTTTTTTTAATTTAAATTAGATATTTCTCACTATATCTTTTTATATATGTTACGATACTTTATTTTACCCTAATCTCACTAATCACACTAACAAGACTAACTAAACATAGGAAACTAGTTATGAATACAAAAATAATTTAGAACAGATAAAAGGATACAAAAAGTAAAAACGAAATAAATACTAGGCAAAAAAAAATAAAATTTAAAAAACTATCTTTTAAGGTTTAGTCCAGGTGCACTCCGAGCCCCAAGCTACCGATGTGTGCCTCCTCAGAGGCTCTAAGGGTCACGGTATTGTCATCAGGGGGGGGGGGGGGGGGTTCTGACGCAGAGTCTGCACACTGAAGCACTCATTTAAAGGTAGACCGTGGGAGTTGGCGTGGATGGCAACAGGTAAATTGGAATGGTTGTTTACTGATGCTCTATGACCGTCCATACCAAAAATTAGAAATGTAATTGTGTGCTTTTAATTTCTCTGCGCTTATTTTGGACATAGAACTATATATAAATATTTGAGATAGCTTCAGCTACTCAAAGGGACTACTTCTGCCCGATGATGACGACTGTCAAAATATCGTTGTGAGTCTTTTGTGTGTATCTTTATTTGTTTTTCTCTTTCCTGTGTGAACTAGTAGTCCTGTTGGACCGTTTCAAGTTTTGATTTGATATATATATATATATATATATTCAACTATATACATGCATAAAATTTAATAATTTATATGGAGAGATAGAAAGCGAGAAATGAATAGAAATAGAAACCACGTGTAAAACTTTACTCGAATATTTCAGTTAAATTTCTCTTATTATGTCTGTTAAATTTCTGTTTGATCTCACTCAAAATAGTAGAGAACTAAATATTTCGCAGACCTAGCTTTAAGGGGTTTATAAGAAACAAGTAAGATCGTGGAATAAGATTGGTCAAAGCTGAATGAAAAAGGTAATTACGAAGACAAGATCAATGTTATATATGCATTTATTAGTACCGGAAAGATGAATAATTTGTCTTATATCGTATATTTATACTGGTGTCCTTCGACCGTTTTCGAACAACGCCATAAACTGGTATTGTTCATAGAACAAAAAAAATGTTTATTCTATTGTTATTATTTTTTTGAAATATTAACGTGCATTAGTTTTTTCAACACAATTAATTTTTACTTATTTACTTTTAAGTCTGAAATTTGGACTTATTTTGTTAGTTTGCTGCTATTACATATTATGAAGCACAAAATAGAAAAAAGTTTTTACTTGGTTTCATGCAGAATAATGAGGTTCATTTACGAAGGAAATATCGGAAAATGCTATAAATTGGTATTCAGAAAAAAAAAGTAGAGAAAAGCTTTTACTTAATGCAACTCTTACAAAATGGAGTTAATGTGATTTTTCCATGTAAGGACAAATGTTTTAATTCGGTAATTTATCGGGATTGTGGTAGAGACATGCAAAGAGATCGTCAGAATGAAGGGAGAAAATCAACAGATAATTTGTTTGAGTCCCCTCCGTGAGGGAGGCGCAAATGGGACAGCCAATCGGTCTGAAGACCAGTGATTACTTTGCAAGGCACCTAGAGCTAGACGAATCAAAAACTATGTCATTAAAGAGTTTAGGAATAACACTCAGTTTAACTGACAAGCAAGCAGTGCAAAAAGAAGCACTTCCTATATTTCGATATTCTTATTAACAATAAGTAATTCGAGAAACAGGTGGCAGAAAAATGAAAGTTTTCGGGTTGGTCACAGATAGAGGGTTACTGAACATGTATATTAATACAAGCGAAGGAAATAACAAGAGGTAATGAAATATAATAGTGTAATGTCATAAACGTGTAAACTAAAGAAGAATTTGTAAAGCTGAATATAAAATACTATTTACTTCATGTCTTTAGCATATATGAACAATATATGTCTTGCAGCTGAAAACATACTCTGTCTTAATGTTTGAGGTACCTTTGATTATAATTACTCGTCGGAACATCTAAGCACTACTTTAGAATTTCTTTCGAGGTCTACGATTTGATGAATAAATGAATTAATTAAAATATTAGCTACTTACCGCTTTACCATAGGATATACTAGCGAAAGATGTCATGTAGCTGAGACTTAGCTCTTCTCCAGTATTTCGTGTCCCTTGAAACACATTTAAAATACTCTAGCCTAGTTAACATATTGCTTTCTTAAGTATAATAAAAAAATGCAAACATTATATCTACTTAAGATGTATAAACAGTCTTAAGATACCAATTTTCATCTACATATTTCTTGATTCCATGGAACTGACATTCTTTTTTACACTTTATATTTTTCTCAGTAAATAGAGGAATTTTTAAATCTTAAAGAAATAACATCGCCTTAATTCTTGGATGCAGAAGGATCTCATGATAGACTCCTTTGAATCGATGAATTGTAATTGTATATATATGGATTCATTGATTAATATATATAAAGCACATAAAATAATACAAATATCAGTTAGTTGTTACCGAGTGTGATATTAAGTTTACTTATAGTAAAGTTAACAGCAGGTTAATCCAAACTTTATAATTTATAAAAATATTCTTACTATGTTAAATAATTAACATTCACTCCTTAAGGACTTCAGATATGTTTTACGAAAGTATTTTGCATTTTTTTTAAACTACAGTAATATATTGTTCCCTTTGTTGTATGTATGTATTGTACCAAAAGTGAAACAATTGAAATGTATATAGTAATAAAGGTAACATTTATTAGTATTTTTACATCAAAAACTTAAGGCCATAGTGTATTTAAGTTAGTATTTAAGATTTTTGTAAGTGTTCTTGGTTTATTTTAACTTATTAGGTATACTTAAGATGTCAGCTGAATTGGCTTGAAACTGACGACGAGTAGATGATGTCAGAAAACATTATCCGAATACAAAATGATCACATAACAAGTGTATAAAAAAGTTCGGTAAATCATCGTTAAGGATTACGTTTAAAGAGATCACGTGAGAAGTTTTTATTCAACATACAAAAATCAAAATAGCAACATAAAAAATAGGTTTCAAGAAGACTTAAGTTTGTAACCACTACCATATATGCAATATGAACTAAATTACATTGTCCGGAGCACTCTAGTCAGTGACGGTATGCCAGAGTGAAAGAGAAAAGGTTATCTATTAGTTTGGTGCTTTAACATCGAATCCATCTCGGTTTTGTGAACAGCAGTCACACAAAAGAAGATGACACGAGCATAGCCGACTAGGCAAGTAGTACCATTATAATGTTGCTAACAATCGCATGGAACAACAACTCGTAGAACAATAATAAGAAAATAATTGATATAACTGAATAAGGATAAGCAGCTAACTTATTTAAAGCTAATGACAATGATATTAAATTATTGTGCTATAAATGAGAAACTTGATTATTTCCCTGCGGTTAATGGGTGTTTTAAACCAGAAGTATAAATATTCCTACTTTCATTAGTTTGCAGCTAAGATAGAAGAATAAAACCACTTTTTTTAGTGTCAAGCAAAAATTAAGTTTTATCTTAGAATAAAAGTAAAATTATTGCATGGCTCTGTTTGCATTTTTTTTTAAATTGGAGTTGACTTTATTTATGGGGAAGGATTATCTTATTCAGTGGGTTTGACTCAGTTATTAAGTTTTGGTAATATCGTAAAGTATGTTTATCTGAAGGAAATAAATAGCAGTTTTAATTGTATAAAGAGTAAGGTAGGTTGAGAAGTTGGGAGTGTTTTGTTTGAGATAAGAAGACGCGACTCAGAGAAGCGTAAGCTGCGGAACTTAACCTTTTCAACAGTCTACATCAGAAAAGCTTATATTAGACGGTGTTTATCTAAGCAAATTACCAAAAATACCTGGGTATGTATGTATCAAGTATAGGCATGACGTAAGTAGGTATCAAAGGAGTGGTATATCATAGACTACAGCTTTGAAATGCAAATCTATTCTAATGCTACAGTAACATAATAATACTGTTCGGGCATTGTAAATAACAGTAATTGAAAGTATTGTGATCGCATGACAGTGGCATTAAATCCTTAGGAGTGACAATTTAACCTTCATCCTAAGGAGCTACCCAGTGAATAACGACATAGCATATCAACCATATTCACTTATTGCAAAGTGGCATTTAAGAAAAATTTAACTTATTAGCTATAGTTTAACAAAGAAAAAAATAGCCACACATTTGTTTAATATGAGTGATTCTAATTTACAAAAAGGGGTAACATACATTTCTCATACTTAGAAATATGTATGTGACATCTCAATGTTTATTATACTGTATATAAATTTTTATATTTATTGTACTTTATTATAAATTGTTTTAATAGTTTAGCTCAAAACAATTCTTTGCTTCAACGTTGAAAATACCTCGAGTTTTTAAAAGAATACCGTATTTCTTATTTTTGCTCTCTTTTAATTGAATCTACATGAAGTTTTTTTTTATTCCTCTATCACCATTGCGAGAATTTCATTAATACCATAAATGAAACTTTCAATAATATTGACAGTTATCCTGGAGTACCATAGCAAACGAAATATATTGACCGAATGTTCAGTAAGTTCTGCTTACACTCAAGTGAATATTATCAAAATAAAATGCAATTAACATTATTATTAAGTTTTGGAATATCGTAAAAAATGTTAATTTGTAGAAAGTAAATATAATTATTGATAAGTGATTATTGAATTTTATTTATATTGTAGAATTATAAATATTAAAGTACAAGTTAGTTGTGAAGTTTCGCTTGACATAAGAAGACTTAGTCTATGGTAACTGGTTAATACTCTATGCAATTGTAAATATGACCTTCTAGTGCTTTTCAATAATTGAATTTTGTGATCCACTTCATTTTTTCTAACAGCCACGCTTATCGGCTATTTGTTTGACTTTTTCTGGATACTTGTATTGATTTAGAATACTTTTATTTTCAAGAACTCAATACTTTATTATTTTACATATTTTAATACTTTACAAATTTTAATTTCTTAATACTGTCAAAATTTATTATATATTACTGACATTTTTAAGGTATTTACAATTATGTACAAAGGTAAACAATAAAAATGTACAAACAAAGGTACAAACTAAGCATAGTACTGCATGACTTTGTAAAGGCAAAGAGTACAATATTACATTAGAGGGAAAATATCACATGTATGCTAAAAGATAAAATGTTACTTTTAATTATACCATGTTAACAAGGTGAACCTCATTTTAATGAAGAGATTATAATATTGACTTATTTACTCTAAGGTTTTTCTGATTTGGCTGAAGTAGTTAGAATGTTGATTATTTTTAATATCAATATAAGTTGTATTTTAGGGAAAGTGTTAGAATACATAATACCATTGTTGATGTGAAGTTACCCTCATTTGCTTCAAAATATTAGACTGTTTATTCAAAAATTTATGAAAGTCAGGATATTGATTATACATGAATTAACTGAGCCATAGTTTGTATTAATTTTAAAATCATGTGCATCAAAGTGAAACAGCATTCCAGAATTTAGGATTAAACAATCTACAGACATTAAACAACAGAATTCGAGAATTTACGAACTGTCTCAATAACGCTTTGGCCATTCATAAAACTTAATGAAATTCTTTTCAAGTCACCTCATTTCCTGCTACTAGTAATTTAGTTATTTCAGTTAGTATCGTAAAAGTTAAATTGACAAAAATAAGAAGAATTTATATGAAGTGTTTCATAAAGTATGAACGATCCAGGAACACGACTATAGTTTAAAGACTAGTTATGCTAGAAACAATTTAACGAAATTATGCTTTTACTTAAGGACATGACTTTGTAAATCCATATTTTTTCTATTTAGTTTGTTGCGTCTTCAGTCCTTGTGCTGCTTACTAAATTTGGGAAAAATTTCATGTTTCGTCAGCTTTGTCGGTTATAATATGAAATGAGCTAACAGTGTTCTACCAGTAAAACAGGTTATTATTCCAAGTTGGGTTTTTAATTTTTATATGTATATTGCTGTTAACCATAATTTCTTAAAATTTTGTAATTATATAATAATTAACATAAATATTTTTACTATAATTCCATATAAATTATTTTTTCTATATCTAGCAGTTTAGAGAAAATATATGTTTTCTGACTTTTTATTATGTACTTCAGCAGTTTTTGCGGGTGTACTTTCATCACGATCCACCTCGGTGCACCAGTATCCTGTGTACAAACTTCCACATTCATCATAATTCACAATCCTCATATTTCATTTCAAAACCGGACTTTTCTAATAGTCAATAAATATGAAAATTTTTCCCTTAAAGCTTTTCACAACTGTTGTCATAAATCCAAAATATCAATATTGTAGGGTTGGTAGTTTGGCACACTATAAATATTGACAAAAATCTTCATTTGGCGTAAATGTAAGTTTCCCTTGAGGCAATATTAGCAAAAACAAAACAGCACATCTTCACTGTATTGGTCTGGATAGGTTGTTTGGGCAGAGTGTTGTCTATAAGTACTTACGGGTCATACTCACATACACAAGAACATCAAGGGAAAGTCATTAAGAATGACTTCAGGGCGCTGAAATCACCAAAATTTCCAGATCAATGTTTCATCATTATTGTACTTTACTGATGTAAATTAATAAAGTTCACTCAAAAATATGTAAGATAAAATCTCAATCTAATAAAATATATAAATAGCTATTTATAATATTTTTATTTAATTTATCAATCCTTTTTATAATTTTGTTTTCTTTTACATTTACGAGTATTATTCTTAGAACATACTTCTAAGAGTTTTGTTATATAAATTTTACGATATATAATTTGAATTATTGTAATTAATTCTGTCAAAAGAAGAATACATAGTTTTCATATAATATATTTATCATTAATTATTAATAATAATAATAATAACTATATACAATAAATAAGTGATTTAAACCTACGCTGAAATGTTCGTCATATTTTTCGAAAATATACAGTCGGAAAGCTTATTATAAATTGAAATCAAACTTCATTACTCAGAAGTTATTTGTTGTTACATACTCATTCATATTGTATTTCAGGTTGGGATTGGTTATTGTTTATGCAAAATTGATATGTAGTCTTTTGTTTTTTGTGTTCTTTCTTTAGCTGCTTTCTTTTTTTAGCTGCTACAGCATAGTAAATGATATTCATTACAGCAGTAATAAATTTTAAATTGTTCATTTGTCTTTACTCTTGACTATTTTTGGACCACATTTTTCTTTGTGAAACTACTCATGACAAAATTGCAAAGGAGGTGCGTTAGGTTGCCTGAAGATGAACGTACAAGGAGACGAATATACAAAGTATCATAGATGATTACTTAAATAATAATACATAAAATAAGCTGTTTTTATAAATATATATACATATACATATATATATATATATATATATATATATATGAGTAATAATCAAAATAACACTTGATGGAATTAATGGATTAATTTACCACAATGATAATATATATATATATATATATATATATATATATATATATTGTAAAAGACGAGCCAATCCCTGTTACGTATTACTTTGGGCACTTCTTATTGAAGTGGGCACTACACCCACCAGCTTGAGAATGACCGAGGAACGGTCGAAACCGGTCGCAACGACACGAGGAAGGCGCCACGCATTCTTCAAGAAAACACTGCAGTAAAGGGGTCTAATGACAAACGCCACACACACTCAACTTCAACTTCAACTCATAATGCCCATAGCCCGGACCAGATTCTTACGAGGAACTCTTCTGCGTGAGGACGCCTATGCCATTCCTGCCCTCTGTGAAATTAATGTAGGGACTGCGAGCCCTCTCCAGGAAGGACGGCGGATGCGGCCAAGCGTGTTAGGAAACCGACGGGGAAAAGGTCTACATACACCCACATCAATAGAATTTACAGAAAACACCAACAACCAGTATCTAATGAAATCCACTAAGCCCATAGTAAACACCGAGTTCGACGAGGTACACTTCCAAGCCAGGACGCCAAGACCTTCATCCAACTCTATTGGAAAATTAAGTAGGGACTGCGAGCCCTCTCCCGGAGTGAAGGCTGAGGCGGCCGAGCAGACGGAGTGTGCTAAGGAGAAACGTGTTCAACGAATAAACACCCACAACCAATAAGAAGTGCCCAAAGTAATACGTAACAGGGATTGGCTCGTCTTTTACAATATCTAATCTGGCATTCAACATATATATTTATATATATACATAAAATAAACTGTGACACATAGAAAAAAACATAACAAAGACTCCCTTTTCAATATTTCGGCCGTAATGGCGGTCGTCCTCAGGAGATGATAGTGCAGTGAACGATTTTATAAGATAAAGAATGAAGCTGTTTTAAGCAGTGGGAAATAACGGAACTTGTAATTAAAGATTTTTTGAAACAAATTGTGTGAAAGTAGGCATAAGACAAAACTAATAACTCTAAACCACGAATGAATAAAAACCAAATAATGTAAAAAACAAAATAATTAAAAAAGAGATTAAAACTAAACAACGAAGTAAAACTAAAACGGATCAAATAAGTAAATAGAACAAATAAGAACTGTTAACAGAAGTTAGAGGGCGGCGCTAGTCACGATTTACACCATGAAACGGTCCGGCAGGATAGATTACACTTAAAATAAACTAGGACACATAGACAAAAACATAACAATCACTCACTTTTCAATATTTCGACCGTAATGAAATACATTACGGTCGAAATATTGAAATGAGAGTCTTTGTTATATTTTTGTCTATGTGTCCCAGTTTATTTTGAGTGTAATCTATCCTGCCGGACCGTTTCCGTTTATCATGGTATATATATATATATATATATATATATATATATATCAAGAATCAAACCACAATATGAAATGGGAAAACAAGGTTTGCAAACCTGTACAGGTGTTTCTGGATCAGTTGCAGTTCTTCTCCTTCCACTGAGAATATTTTATTGTTTTATATATTCCTTCCAAAGAATAAGAATATTTTTTAAGATAATAATTTAAAAAAAGCAGATAAGGTATTACATTATTTCCCATCAATAGTTATTTTGCAGTAAATCATATTTTTTTTTAAAAAGAGAAATATTTTATATTAATAGCGTTATTAATCACTATTAAGTTTGTAAAGGCACCATTTATGGGTGAGGCTCACTTAAAAACTACAGAGTTGTTGTCTCACTGATTGAAGTATGTATGACCCTTCAATGTGTAGAATTATTGGAAAGTTTACACAGTCAATGGAAGCTGCATTTTGCCGTGTCGCACAAAGAATTTATGTAATTAGGATTTACTAAATGTCGAACTGTAAAGGCTTTGTGTATAACGAATAGGTTGGTAGATTTTCGAGAGCAGTTTTATGTATAAATTTGCATTTGATTCGTAATTGAGCGTCATAGTTAAAATCTCGTTTACATGCAGATTGGCGACAAGGCTATTAGTTGTTTCTTTTGGCACGTGGCTGGCCCAACCCTTGCCTTCGATCGCACTTTGATTTGGCAGTGACAAGTCATAGTGGATATAATTAATGAGCCACCAGACTAGACAAGGCTTGCACTAACGCGCCCCGACAATGATGGATGCGGCCCCGCTGCTCCTTGTTCCTAATTAACAGTGGCGCACGCCCCCGTGGCCTCAGATAACAATAAATCCACCCCCGCAAATCCACCCGCACCCTTACTTGTCCTACCTACCCTCCTCAAACAATCCTTTAAACATGTGTCACTTTACTTAACTTTATTCTTTCAATTATTTTTCGATCTATTATTGAACTATAATGCTTTTCAATGTTTTTTTAAATAAAGAGCATCATTATTATTAAAACAATTAATACTGTTTTTTTTATATTTTATTATATTATTTTATATTTATTGATTTTTTATTATGAATTAAATATTTATTATTTTCTGTCGTATATTCGTTTCATCTCTTTACTGCTTTTCGTAGGCTATGGAAGATAAGTAAATATCACGCCCTCAAATTTCTTTGCCCTCCTGACTGCTTTTGGCATGTTACCAAAGATAACCAACCGTCATGTATATTGCTCTTATTTCCTTACCGGCCTCCGGAGGGTCCTGATTATTATTAACCATTATACTCGTGATAGTACTTGACAGTCCCAGTCACTTGGTAAGTTACGAACGTCTTCAGGACCGATTGTGTTTTAGTAAAAATATAGGCCCTAGAATGGGGAACAAAACTTATCTGATGGCTTCTCTTAGGAAGCTAATTGCTAGTAAGTAACATTTATATTATTTTTTAAGAATACAAATAAACTTCCTAAATATTGTAAACCAACTTGTTCCTAAAAAGCCAGTCTTTGGACACAAAACTTCTACATGTTAGCATGATCTATCTAAATGGATCTTGGTTATGTATTTTTTGGCTAGACCTCTACAAAGATGGCGAATCTGTCTTTCAATTAAAAGTACTGGAACTGACTGAATTCAAGTTATTACAATTGCACATGAATTGTGGCCTTCAATTTGTAGCTATTTTGACTAAAAGGAAGAATTTATACAAAATCAAGAATATAGGAGGGAATGTTCTCTGTAAGACGAAGCTATGTTTAAAGTGGAACTTAAACAGAAGAAAAAATTAGTCACATGTACATCAAAAAAAAATTATTCATTTCTGTTGAGTAGCACTTTATGTAATGAGATACAAAAAAGCTGACTAATAAAGCAGGGAATTACAAAAGAGAGGAGAAGAAGGGGAAAAGATGAATTTCTTAAAATTGTAAGAGTCTTTTGACTAAATTGAGGTTTTAAGTAAAGTGTTGAAATCTTCTTAGAGTAATTGTTTTCTGGTTCTTAATTTTTTGGGATGAATTATGCACCATTAAGTTGAGACCTGTGGAGGGGCTTTACTGGGAAAATGTGGAGACCTGTGAAATGGGGACGGAGAGGAAATGCTCTTTGTCCTCAGTCTTATTTCCCAGTCCACTTGATATCTGAGTCTTTGGGAAGGCTTTACAATAAAAAATAATAAAAGAGGGGAAGGCGAGAATATAGAATGCGAATACAAATAAGACGCTTCGCTGCCCCTCCCATCTTTTATAGACCGAATTCATAACTTTTTTTCTTCTTCTCCATTTTTAACTGACGGGAATTAGGCTCGCGCTGCCAGTTTGCCGATATTTCACGGACGTAAACTTGACGCGTGCCGCCTGCGATCGTCAGTGTCAAAACCAATTGAAATTTTTACATCTCCCCCGCCTCCTGTGATGATCTACCTAATCTGATTAGCCATAAAGCAGAGCCTCCCAAGCCCTTCTCCGAGAGCTTTTTATTTGTCTCTCTGCCTAATACAGGCATATAAATCACTCTATCTCCAGATTGCCTTCCGTCGCTTGTTATTAAATTTTCAAGACTCTAATATCGTACAATGCTGAACAAAGCTTCCTTTTCTTACATAACCCTACTCTATACCTCAACTCATTGGTCGCTATCAACCAATTCACACTCACAGGGTTCTCAAATATCTTCCGTGTATTCTCAGTAATTTGATCCAACAAATTTATATCATTATCCAACCCTCTTGGTTTATTTGTTACCAGGGATGACTTGTAGGCATCTTTTTGTGTAAATTTATTTAGATTTCTGGGTAAAATTACGAGTTTGATATTCTCAATCACTATCTTAACATATCCAATTTAAACTTGAATTTATACGCAGAAGAATATTTGTTCTGAATTAGCAATTACGTCAATAATTACGATTTTACTTTACTATAAGTAAAGTATAGTGATCGTGAAAAAATTCGATCGGAATTACATGTTCTGAGGTCCCAGAAGTCGTTTTATGAAGTTTTTTCGATGACGTCTGTGTGTGTGTGCGGGTGGGTGGGTGGGTGGGTGAGTGTGTTAGTATTGCTTGTTACCACGCGACGGTCCAGAATCTTTGATGGATCAAGTTGATATTTTACACAAAAATGGGCCTCATAGGGAAGAAGATCCCTATTGTTTGGGAAGAATTATGCATGATGGGAAAGTCACTTTTTTGCCAAAAACCGTTTTTTAGAAAGCATTTATTTCTCCTAAACTGATAACCCTAGAGTTTTGAAATTTTGACATTATCTTTGTGGTTACAAATGCAACAAACGAAAAATATATTCAGAATTTTAAAACAACAGGAAATATTTTTTTTCAATAAAATGTAAAAATTATGACTTATAATTCAATCTCAAACCTTGTGAGACCGATACAAACCATACTGTTGGACGGATCAAAATGAAACTCTGCTTAAAAATAGAAAATTATGTGGAGAATGAGTTGAGATATTTTTTTCAAAATTACATTCGCTGAGTATAGGGGCGTTACAGTACGATTTCTGTTTTTTTTTTAATAGTGATTTTATTAAATTAAAATGTACTTTAGAGAATAAGATGTAATTATTTTAGACACCTCTATATTGGATAATGAGATAGGACCTTAAGACAGCGATTTAAAGTGCATATTCATGATTTCATTAAAGAAGAAGTAAACGAAAGAAATGGTCAAATTTCTAAAACAATAAAAATGTATTTTTTTTCAAAAAAATGTAAAAATCTTGTTCTATGATTCCATGTGAATGTTATTGCGGAGGCAAAAATTATTATGTTGTAATTTAGTTTGGATTTATTTTTTACTTATAGCAAACTTAAGTGCAGGCTACTGCAGATTTGTTACAGTGTTATACGATTTGGTACAAATAAAACGAAAACTTTATAATACGGAATCTATAAAATTAAATAATGCCAGTAAAACAAAGTTCTTCTTATGAAATTATTAACTGGATGAAAAGAAATTTTTAAAATAGTTTAATTCAATACAACTTAAGAATCATAGGTCTCTAGTATGTAAATAATTATTCACGCAGAATAAAGTCCCTTCATTTCCCGCCAACAGTACATAATGCGCATGTCCTTTCTATCGTATGATTATTTCGACCAATCATCGGATCTCATTTTTTCACCTCATTTTAATTTTTAATTGCGTTTCTATTCGCCGTCCCATGTTATTTGTAACAGTTTGAAATTAATTCAAATGTGGTCTTATTGAGAAATTTAGTTTAATATCTGTGTTTAAAAGAGTACATTCATTGAAATATTTAGTTTAATATATGTTTTAAATTTGAGTTTACGTTGATTAAATGACAATGCAAGAATACAGAAGGTATTGAATATCATAAGGTCAGTGGAAATATTGTATTAATTTTCTTTTCAATATTACAAGTGCATTAATTGTTTTTTAGACTATCTACGCTATTAACATAGACATATATGTTAATATCATCTGATTATCTATCGTAAAGTCTATCATTTACATTATTTTTATACCATTCTTGTTTTGTTAATTCTTCTATAAGTGTATGTAATTTATATTTATTTTCACTTCACCAGGAAAATAAAATACTTAATTAACACCATGTATATACTGCAAAAGTTCATCTATTGAGTTTTGTAGGCTCAACGAATTTGTCAAACTGAATTAATATGATTATTTGTATAAAATAATTCAAGAAACGTATTTTAATTTCTTTGAAAACATTTATTTAGTTTGCCTTAGTAATTTCTGGCCTTAAACAATGCTATCTCAATTTTTCTCTTATTCTGTATCGTTATTTTTAAATTATTTACTTTATTACTATGAATGGAAGCTGTATTTGACATTATACAAAGAATTCAAACTCTGTGTCTAGAAGAGGTAGAAACCCTCGATCACATAAATGTATTCGATCTATCATCTCAGAATGGACAAAAATTTCTATCAGATCTCGCCTAAAGCTATAGAAGTGACGAATACTTATCTATTTACAATTATAAGGATCATTAATGAACATAAAATCTGATGTTAAATTGAGTTAGAACAATGGCATGCCAACAGTATGTCATATGTTGTTACAACAGTATGACTGCAGAGCCTACGAGTCCGATGAGTTTCAGAAGTCATTGTTATCATTGTCAATGTCATTATCAGAAATCATTGTTATCAGATGTCATGTTCACGATTCTAATAACTAATAAAGTGATTACAGTCAAATTAAACAAATGACACATACTGATTAAATGTAAAGAGCACAAAACATCAGTTAGTGGTTAATGAGTTTCTTATTATGTTTTCTTATAGTAAAGTTGAGTGTAGGCCGCTCCAGATTTTTTTTTCTTGAGAATACATACTTAGACTTTGAAAAAAAAAGTGTAAAAATAGCTTTACCTGTAAGATAGGCCTCTGAATGGATTATAAACATGTAATAACAATCAATGATCAAACCGCAGAACGAAATGAAAAAAAAAGACTAATATCTTTCAATCGTAACAATCTGTTTTCGTCATCGTCAAAAACCCATCATTTGGGTTTTTGACTCTGACAAAGACCGCTTGCTCTCCCAGCGAATTGGAGTCCGCTGGTATTTATAAAATTCCATGCAAAAATTGCCATAAAATTTATATTGGTCAAACTGGTAAATCATTAAAGACACGTGTAAAACAACACCAATATAACGTAAGTAGACAGGAAAAAAGTAGTGCCTTATTCTTGCATATAAAAAATGAAAATCATCATATTGATTGGACAGGAGCTAAATTTATTACCTATGAAAAATCAATGTTGTTAAGAAATATTATTGAATCGTCTCTAATTAAATTTAATAGATCTAATATTATAAACATTAGTAACGGTCTCTTCAAACTTGATACTTTCGTCACGAGGGCAATAGCCTCTTCAAAGAGGGTTGACAGCTAGCGGATAGTTTTTTACTTTTTCTTACTGTACTCCTTTGTTTCCCCAAACATCCCTTTCTGGACATTAGTCCTTTCCTGTGCTTTCACTCTTTTAAAATACCACTCTTCCCTCCCACTCTTCTCAACTCCTCACCAGATGTTTTCTGCATCTAGTGTTTAGTTGGGTTTTTGACTCTGACGAAGACCGCTTGTTACGGTTGAAAGATCTTAGTCTTGTTTTCCCATTTCTTATTGTGGTTTGATCATTGATATTTATATATATATATATATAGTTCACACAGGAAAGAGAAAAACAAATAAAGACACACACAAAAGACTCACAACGATATTTCGACAGTCGTCGTCATATGTATATATTAAATATAGACTAACATAACTCACGTCTGCATTTCGATAATCGTCATCATCAGTAGGTAAAGTGCCCAACTGGGAGGCAGAGTGGTGACTCCCTCTGCTTTAACATAACATTTCACATAAGATCTACCTGTACGTAGTCGTACCCATTTATGCAGACAAAAAATAATATAACTACCCTGCTCACAGTAATTTTTAGCTAAATACTTCTCCGGTTATTATGAATTGTTATTCAAATGCATATGATGACTGAATCACCATTCTGCCTCCCTGCAACACTTTGTTTCCTGATGACGATTGTCGAAATCTTTTTCTTACTTTCGTTATTATTTTATCTAAATACATTTTTTTGATGACTTTATGTGTTTTCTTATTTAAAGTGACATTATAAATTACATATATAATTATATATTACAGATATAATATTACGACATATGATAATATAATAATGTTGTACTAATACTAATATAATTTAATAGTATATCGGTGAAGTTCATTTAAGCAGTCTCAAATGTTTATTCAAACTATCTTGAAGATAGAAAGTTTGCAATGCAAATTTTAATGCTTATCGCAAAAAAATTGTATTATAAAAAAATACTGTTTATGAGTGTACTAATTTGCTAAAGCTATAACTCGTGTTTGAAAAGAAATATAATTTATAGCTGAGCTTCGGTTACTAAGTTGTTTAATCGTTCAATCTGTCAGTGTATAAATAGATTATAAAAAGTCTAGCAATTGGCTAAAAATATGGCAAAGGAATGATTAGGAGAGTAAGTGATTCATTGAGGAGGACAAGGGAGAAGATGGGATTATTGGAGTTTGTCGATGCGTTTGACAGATGCAGCTTATCCGAGTGGAAAACCTCCCGAGGGGCAGCCTGGGCGACCCATAAATATGGATGGATGGGGTCCAGCGAAGATTAAAAGATGATTCGACTGTTTCTATATAAAGTGGCGCGGCCATATCAATCTTCGGAGTTAGACACCGCTCCCTTTCTGCTAATGACTCTGCCACATCGAGAAGACCTCCCTTTTCATACCAAAACCACTTCACCCTGCGTCTTCCACTCTCTAAACCTGCTATAAATCCATAAGTTATTAGTCCACCCACAGGACAGAGCACTGCATCATATCCTGCCAACAATTACTCACTCGCTTATGGAGTCTCCATAAATACAATTCTTTCAGTCTAATGCATTATAACACCTTCTTAAATCGTAAAACAACTAAACAAAGTAAACATATTTTTTTGTTATTACATGAATTTATTAGAGTAATACCATTTTACTGAGGGACTACAGTGACAATTATTTATGTTTTTTCCATTATTATAGATGCATAATCATTAATACATAAATATGAAAGAGAGCAAAATATAATAATAACAATAATAATCTAGAGGATCATAAAATAAGTAGAATAGATGTGAACGGACTGGCAGATTTATCGAGTATGTATTCAATATCTATGCATACATGTAACATAATTTCTTGGTAAACAAGTGAGAACTTGAAATAAAAATCATGAATTCATAAATAGGAGTAAAATCTTTCAACCAAAACAACTAGTCTTGGTAAGAGTTGCACTCGAACTGTGTGACTTGAACCTTGGGTTTTTACCGGCCGTACCTGCAAAATCTTTTATTTTACCTCAATCTTATTAACGATAGTTATATGGCAATTTAGATGTTGTTACAGAGAAAAATGAACCATGAGAAAGTTTTAGGAAGCCAATTATCTTAATTAAAAGGTGATTAAGATTATCTGGGTCACCAGAATATATACCTTAATCACAGATCTTAAGATTAAGATTATGACCAGAATGCCCTAGCATATCATATCACAGAATTGCGTCCTTCATTTCTGCGAACATGGTGTTGGATATCTGGCTCGAGATGACAGTGGTTACCAATCCTGATTGGGTCTAAACTTTTATGTATTTGCTTCTTAGGAGTAGAACCTTCTTGCTAGATTACCTGTATTGTAGCAAGAATAGCTGCAGATGTCAACCTCTAATACGAGGTAAGCACATGATTGATGGTATATACAACTTTTTAATAATTACTATCTACCATAAATAATTCTTTCCATGAAGCAATGATTACTTAAAATGAAAAATGTGTACTCTCATAAAAACACCTTAAAATCTACCTTGTATTTTGAAATGTTATGTAAAGTTATCCGTTTTTAAAACAATTTCATTTGAATATTTTATGTAATTTTTCTTTAAACTCACTAAATTACTTCCGATTCTACACTAATAGTAATGAAGTTTAGAACATTCTTTCTTTTTACTAACCTAGGCGGTGAATGGTGACCTCGTCAACTTATTGTGTCCAGCATGGGTACTTTGAGTTTTGCGTTAATGAGTTAGTCTATCACGCGGTAATAAATGTAAAGCTAGTTGCTATAGTATAAAGTTTCAAAGTGGCAAAGATTTCCCTACTATTAATATTACCACCAGAATCTTAAAGAGATTAAAAAAAATACTGCAAAAATTTTTATGATATTACTGACAAAATCCTGTAGTTAGTCGAAAGATTATTAAATAAAGATCTTAATTCATTTAAGGCATCATAAATTTCATGCTGTGGTTTTGACTTTAGTTGATAAAAATAAAACCTGCATAAGGATTATATTAAAAATAATCAAAGAACTGAGCAGTCAACGAGATAAAACAAATAACGAGACATAGGAAAATGATTTATTAGTTTGACGGTAAAAAAGTAAATTTTATTCTTTGAAATAGTGTAATAAAGATGCTGCAAATTTAAGTATAATTAGCGGTTATTATTGAACAGGCTATGTCTAAGTTTTAATCAACCTCTTTTAGCGATGATTTCTTTTGAACCTAAGTGCCAACATATGTTTTGTGCAAAGTCATTTGACATAGTGTAATGGGTTATTGAAATAGAAAAATGATTTTCTATAGTATAATTTGGAAGGATAAATGTCCTCGTCTATAACACTGTCTGACATGGATGAAGCCTTTCAAAGAGGAGTTTGACAGTTCTGTAACGGAAGTTCCCTTTGAGCCTAAATACTAACTCTTTTGGTTATTTTGCTAATAATCTTTATAGGGTCAATCATTGCAAAACGGTGATCCTTCGAAAACTCTGTTTGAGACATTCCTCTTACTCATTAGTTATGTTTGAGGTGTACCTTGCTAATTAATAATAGTGCGACCGTTATAAACTGTTGATAGAAGTAATGAATAGATGTGTTCTGTAGGAGTGCCGTTTGGATGTGTGAAGGCTTCTCGGAGCTTCCGTCAGAGCAGATGTTGCGAAGCATTAGGAGTGAATGAGTCCACGCGGAGGGCCCTGACTGACTCCCCTGGTTACTTTTGCCAGTCACGACCTCCTAATGAGCACCAGCGCACACTCGACATCAATCAGACACTCTGGAGCTCCAGTTATAACCTGTCTCAAGTCCATTTCATTGTTCTTCCCTATGGCTTATCTAAGCCTCCTTCTGAACCAACGTCATTAATTACTGTCAAGATTCATTTCATGTCTTTCCTCTAATCTTGATTGCTTTATATCCACCAAACAATTTAGAAAAGCACTCTAATCAAATAGAAATTGACTAATATATAACATACTATTATACCTTGAGACGGGCAGATGACTGTGTTTTGATATGGTATTTTAAACTAGCTGACACATTAAAGTTATTAAACAGGTTTATGGTAATACAATATTATTTTCATTACAAGATCAGACTGTAATAGCCCTAATTATTAATAATTAAATCGGACTAACATTTACAACCATCCCCAATATTTACTTTTTTCTCAAATTGATCTTTTAAAAATATGTTTATGAAGTTAAATTTTATTTGACCTTACCGAGAGAAAAACTTGAACATCTTCAGTTTATTTTCAGTCAAAGCCTATTATCTGTTGGTTAACCGTATGCCTTTTATGTGACGATTACCTTCATTCAATAAGCGTCTATTTAAAACGTCTTAATTTAATTGAAGTTCTTATTGGTGTACAGTCAATTTTAGTTCAAATATCATATTCCTTGCGATTCAATTGACCAATTTGATTTAAAGTGACTACCGTAAACTATAATCTGACTACATGATGAAAACAAAATTAGACGAAGAGACATTTAAACAAATAGTTTTATTTATGTTAACGGGGTAATATCCATTTGCCAATATAGCAATTAAATAATTGCTGTAGCACGGTCTGACTAGTTCTAGCAACTGGAACATTTTAGTTGTTTCTTTAAGGGTAGCAGTTGAGGAAAAAAATGTTGTCTTGATTCTAGTCTTCCCAGAAAATGACTTTCCTAGTACAAAATAATGTCTCAAAACAAAATAGTGCATCTACACCAAAAAGCCCATTTAAGTGTGAAGTATGAATTTGATCCATCAAATAATGTGTTCTGTACTGTGTCCAAAAATTTTTGGATGCTCACCTACCCAACTACCCAAGGACTCACACACACACATACACACATATGGATCATAAGAAAAACCGTCAAAACAGGATTTTGGGGTCTTAAAAACATGAAAATTTATAAAAATCTTGTCTCAATTGATAAAAATGAGACAGCCACATTGAAATACAGCACTTCAATAATATCAGTCTGATAGAGATCGATGTGTTAATTCAGTAAAATTGAGTATAGACCACACTAGAATTTTGTTTTGATATAAGTAAACTGTTATAATTAAGTAAAAATTGGACCTAAATACTTAGACAAACTTACATGTTTTGAAGCCCTCAAAGTCCTTTTATGACTTTTCTGGATGATGTCTGTATCTGAAAGTGTGTGTTTATCCAACAGTGTGTGGGCCCATTACAGTCCACACTGTTTGATGAATCAAATTCATATTTGAGTCTAAAAGAGGTGAAAAAATTTTCACTGCAGTTTAATTGTCCCACATTTAATACTTTGGATATTGTTGAAATTTTTTGAGGTATTTTTTGTGTTGAGGTGGTAAAAATTGTTTGTAAAACGGCTAAATGTCAGTTACGCCACTGATGTCGCAGATAAGAAGGTTGGTATAGGATGTGGGGTGGAAGTGTTATACTAGTGAAGTCTTGTACAGGTATTCAGCTGTTTGAGGGACTCGTGATGAATTGAGAAGAGGGATGAGTGAGGCCTTGAGATATGACGGTGCAATACAGTTGACACAAGTGATTGGGCTAGGACAAGCAAGCCCCTTCTCCCAGATATCTATCGGCTTGTCACCAGCCACGACAGCGGAGTCATAAAAAACAAGTAGTGGAGTAATTGATGGCTACTGTGGAGGACGACCGGACAGGACCATCTGTCAACTGATTGGCGCAGCCTGTACGTCTCCAGATAGCACCCCAGTCGTGACCAATCGCGTCCTCGCATCTCTCTCTCTCCACCTCCTTGTCAGCGCACCTTCACATTCTTTTATCAACAAACACATTAAATCTAAAAAATCTAAAAAAAAGAGCTAGTTTTTATTTTTCTTTTTCAAATATATCAAGCTTAGCAAGTCTTAATTACTTATGTATGCCCACGTCTAGGAATTCAACGCGATTATTATCTTTCAACAACCAGAGAAGATTGCGATAAAATTCCTCTCAACAAAAAAGCACTCAAGTAGAACGGTACTGTGAGAACACTGACCCTCATTTTCGTTTTTTAAAAAGAAGTTCTACATTATCACCAAAACACCATCAAACACTTTTCCAAGTTACCCCAAATGATAAAATCTAGAGTACAGATCAAAAATACTGCTTTGTGTGAAACACAATATATGTGTTAAACCAAATATTGTTGTTACTACAGGAGTTATGTTATACTTTTTTTGGAAACTTGATTAAATAATTCACAATATAAGTAAATATTAAGGTAGCAATGCTCTAACTAGCTGTATTATTCTAAACAGAAGAGTAAGCAATCAGCCTTGTATTTATCCACCAAATCAACATGTTTTATTGAAAAATGAATGATACCAACCAAACTTGTTAAGTTTAGGATGATGTTGCAGGCTCATTAGAAAAATGAGGAAAATTTTACTGTTTAAACTGCCAAGATTTTGTTAATTATCAAGGTACTTTCATTTTGAGTGCTTTTTAAAGAACATAAGAAAATCTTTGAAATGACAAGAAATTTTTATTAGGAATTACAAAAAAATGTGCAACAGATTTCATTTAACTCACAAACCAATCCGTTTTTATGGACGATTGTGATGTAAAACACAATATCATATGACTAAAAACCAAAAAAACCTTATATCCGCTGACATTTATAATAATACAGTGTTTTTTTACACATCTTGTGATAGGATTGATAATCTAATACCTTTCTAAATTATTGATATGTAAATGAAAAAGACATTGTATGAGTTAAAAAAACTTTCACCACCTATCAATTGTGACTGCTAAACAGAAAATACGAACTGTATTTGTTTGGATTCATTAGTTTCCAGACTGCAAAGCAGTCAGTATCAAGATCATGAGTAGTATCTCTGAAATGATGAGACCATTTTTACTTATAAGTTCAATATTTTTGCAGTAATCTTTGAAGGACTAATGACATAAGCATGACATATTTTATAGAGGTGAAATTTAGGAGGGTTTATCTTCAATGCTGTTTTTAGAAGTTAAAAGTGAATCATTTGTATGTGATATCCATTTTAGTCCCAGCAAGTCACATAATAAAGTGGATTTTACATCTGGACTCAAGAATATTCATATTTTTTATATTAAATATATTTAACTGTACCTTGCATTGAAAATTTGAACTGTTAATAAGTTCTCTAAGCATATCTTGATATAGTACAAAATTTTCCCTTTACTGCGAAAAATTCCAATGAAGTGGGCAAAATCTTCCGTCAATGGTGCATTTGCATGCCCTGTTTTATACAAATATAAGGTTTAACTTATTACAAAAAATTAAAAGCAGAAACATTTTTTTTATTTATACATAAATATATTGTATATATTCATCTAAAAATATGCAACAATTATTAAAATTAGACACCAGCTATACTTAATAAGTTTTGATACAATATACAGTGTAACACTGTAATAATATCATATTAAACATGCTCATTGAGCACTAGAAATATATATTTAAGTATCATTCATGTATGTAAAATCGTATAGTTCTGAGTCAAAATCTTCCAAAAAAAAACTGGACAAGTTCTGTTTATATTTTTTTGAATATATTAAAAATAATTTGTTCAATACATATGAAATGAATCCTCTGGAGTTGTGTTCAGTTAATGTAACAGGTATATGCAGTCAATAAACCTGTACAAGGGTGATTTTGCAATTGATAATTGTGATTAAAGTATTTGTCAGGTAACTTGGTTGGTCTTTTACAAAATTGAGGCACTTTGGGCAGTGTTTTAAGATGGACTGAATCGGGGTGAGTGCGCGAGGCTAGCATTCAAGGTAAAACGTTTTAAAACTGCTATTGCATACATTATACTAAGAACTGTATTTCTAATAATATCCGTCTTTAAAGATTCCTTTCTAATTATGCTTTTGCATTTTAACTATCTGATAATTTATTTGAAATCTTTCTTTTTTGATAATTATTTATAGGTGCTTATTTGCAACAAAAGTAGCGTCATTGGAATTTATTTATTTTGAGAATAGCATTTTCCAGTCTTCAAAGGTATAAACTTACAATTTTTCAAACATTACTTCGCAATCAATTAAAAGGCTGAAGCTATTGCTCAAGTAAATATAAAAACAATGATTTATCACTTTAATGACTTCTAAGGAATACCGTATATGGCTCCTAGGACCACGTCAACATTCAGGTATCAATCTGAACAGTTAAGTTGTATTCCAAGATTTTTAAATTATTTGTTTTATATCCATTTCTATTCATTTGATAACTATCATACAAATTTCCTTTAATTTACTTTATTATTTTTTTAGCTATAAATGTATTAAGTTTTTTTGGAGTAAATTTTATTACCTCTTTATTATTCCTTTATCTCAGATTATTTTCTTCAGTTATTTCCAGTTTTCTTTTCATTTTTTTGTTGTTTTTTTTTGTGGCTATCCAGCACATATTCTGAGAAGCTCTCCAGTTGGCTTCTACCTTCTTACCGTACAACCTGCTTTCAGAAGTGCTGGAAATATTGCATGTTAGTCCCAGTGTCTAGTATTCAATAGTTTTTTCATCAGTTTTGAAAGAGCGTATATGTTTATAGATATTGAAAAAAGATAAAAAACAACAATCCTTGTCTCCCCTCCCTTCGTAAGTTGGCTACACTGTTTGGTGCTTCTTCAAAGCCATCAGCCGGTTGTTACCTGTCTTTGGAGTAATTCACATCTAGTTTACAGATGACGAGGCTATCGAAGTATACTCGTAGTAGTGTTTCTATTTCATTTCTGTGTTCTTTTGGTGAATAAAGTATATACATATATATGTTTCACAGTAAACTATAAACTCAGAGTAAAGATACGAACACACTAAGAGTCTCTAATTTTTGGTTGAACCGTCATCAGGAGAGTAGAGATAGGGACACCAAGCGCACTTGGAGACCATCTCCAACCGTTGCTTCACAAGTGCGCTTGGTGTCTCTACCTCTACTCTCCTCATGACGGTTGAACAAAAAATTAGAGACTGTAAGTATGTTTCTATCTTTACTCTGTGTCTATAGTTTACTGTGAAACGTTTCTTGTCCTTTGTGGATCGTTTTCCTGTTGATAATATATATATATTTAAATAATCAATGATCGAACCACTATATGGTTCGAAAACTATAGCTTAGAAAACAAGACTAAGATCTTTCCACCATAACAAGCTTTTCTTCTTCAGAGTCAAAAACCCAACTCTGACGAAGACAACTTGTTACGGTTGAAAGGTCTTAGTCTTGTTTTCCCATTTGATATAGTGGTTTGATAATTGATTGTTATTTCACGTGTTTATGTGAAATCATTTTACGAGTATATAACTATTTAAATAATATTTGTAAAAGTTGGGAGCAGTCCTTCTTCAATACATGCTTTTAAAAACTGGATGTCTGTTTCCACTTGATTTAATTTTGTCTTATATTTTTCCAAAATACGAAATTTTTTCTTCAACTCAGAACTCAACTTAAAAATTAATTCACCATAATTTCTTGTTTTATTATTGAACATGTTTCGGTGTACGTTCACCATCTTCAGCAAAACATCTATTTAAATAAATAAATGATTATTTATTTCTGATACATAATACTCATTTTTTGGCTAGATTTATAACTATACATTAGATAATCATGTGGGTTGTCTGGAAGAGTAAAGAATGATGAAAAAATGACTGGAATAGTAATTTTAAAGTTACTTTAAGTTGTCCTTTTGGTATTTTTTTTTTTGACAATATCAGCGGTAAAAGGAGATAGAGAGAGAAAAGAGATATTCGAGAGGGTACAACAAAGAAGCATTTTCATATTGGCAGGACTGCAATTGAATGGGGATGCTTTGTTTGTGGGGCAGGGAGCCCGATGAGAGGGAAAGCGACAGAGAACAATTGGACAAGTCAATCATAATTCCAGCGACCCCCCACCTAATGACTCCAACCCTCGCCAAATAAAACTCCACTTTTGATCTTCTTCTTCAGAGCTTCTGGCCGCCGTCTCCATTCCAAATAACCAGACTCCATTTACTTGGTCGGCGTCGTTGAGCTGGAAAAAGGAAAACTATTTACTTTCACAGAGTGCCTTCAGAAATCCCCTTCAATGTTGACTTTAACATTTTATAATCTATTTCGCCAGCTTCCTTTCAAAAGTAGATTATCAAGATAATAATCCTCCTTTTACACTGCAATGATCTTGAAGATATATACAATCCTTTGAAGTGCTTCCCAGACTCAGTAAATAACAAAACAGTTATACACCAGAGCAAGCACTGGAGACCATATCTTGCCTTAAAGGGTAAAATCGCTTGCATCAGCCACGGTAAGTTTAAATTCCTTCTTCCATGGATGGTTATATTGTCTTTGGATGTTATATTAAACATTGGATAAATGTTTAATTTTAATTTAAAATATTAAAAACAAGGATAGCGGATAATAATTTGCTATGATAGAATATTAAATTTCAATGTTAAATAAATATTTAAAATATTTAACATTTATTATTTAGATAATTGCAAGAAGATCATATGTATTGTGGACAATATAACCTGTTTTGGTATTATATCGCGCTCCTAGTTTATACATCCATATTGCAGATCATAACATCAAAACAGACTGATGCCTTTTTTACGTGAAAGCATCTCAGGAGCAACAAGCTCTAGCCGAGGCGCTTAAGTATATTATTAAGAAAAATGAATTATACTTATACTTGTAAATACAACTAATTGATTTATTTAAATCTATTTTGTTCATTTTACAACTTTACTGAAAATGTTATTTCCATCGAACAATTCATGAATCATGGAAGGTACATTTTCTCAATCATGCTTCAATAAAAAAAAAACATTTATTATTGAAAATTCAATAATTTATCATTTCATTTAACACTATCATTTATCAGAGAAAATTGTAAATCATAGAACAAAAAAAACGATAACCCAAAAATTACATTAGTAGGCTATATTCAAATAAATTACACTTGAAGCATTAAAAAGAAAAGCGAAAATAATGCACTGTTAATCTGTTGCGTTATCAATTAGGCTTTGTATTAATTAGTATTAATTCATTAAATTATTAAGTGTTATAGTAATAGTTTGAGAGTGTTTTGACATACACTAAATAAATAAGAGTAAAGTAAATCAATAAATACTGTAAATATTTTGTCTTTTATGAAATAAGTAGTTCATAGTCTAATAGTAATTTAAAAACAGAACATTGTTAATCTGTTCTATGAATATAGATCTTTATAAGTTTTTTGAATTATTAACTGCAAATATTACGAATAGTCTTTTCATAGCCTACAAAATGTTTTATTTTAAAATATGTGAATAGTTATTTTATGGTTATAGTAATTAATAATTTTTAAATATGACTGGTCATAATTAATAACTGATTTTGAATATTTATTAATTTTTGAACAATATTTACTTCTAAATAATTGCTTTTTTATTTCTAAGATCTTAAAACTACATCCTTTTATAAATACCGAAAAATTCCATTCATTCAAAATTTAGCCTTTGATCGCTATAAGTCATTTCACAACAACCTTTCCTCTTACCCAAATCCATTTGTAGGAATCCTTGCTGACTCCTGACCTTCCCAGAATCCCCCAAGACGACTCAAGAGAAAATGGCCCAGGGATCTACTATTAAAATAATATACTAAAAGAAAAAAGACAAAGTGAAAAGTTGAACCAGTGGGTTTCATTCTTTACTCATGTGCAACGAAGTTATTGTGTAATCTCTGCATATGCTTGTTACGCAGAATATACGTACTTGTATATTTGTAAATAAAGATGTTAAAGAAAAATAAATATCTTACAAAAATGAAGGGAATTATTAAGTTCGGTATGTGGAATACTTTTAGAAATTAATTGATCTCTTTTCATATTTTATAGTGGTCCTTCATAATGTTTAAATGTCCGGGTGTATTTATCAAATGAAATAGTCTGAAGCATATTTTTACGTTTTGTAAAATACAAAGATAGCGGATAATAATTAACTATGATGGAATATTATACATAAACAACAAAGCTGTATTCCAAAGAAAAGTCTATATTCCTGTTAAATTTCTCTATAATCCGTTAAACCATATGATATCTCGTATGATTTAAAAATGTTTGATACATATCCACAAACTCAGAAACATTCGTTAGTCATTCTAACTATATTAATAATAGATTCAGAGAGGACTAGAAAGTGCATTTTTTCTCATTAACAATTTACTTTGTTTATAGAGAAACTATCGGAAAATCAATAAAAAGGTGTTATGTTAGGGAAAGAAATTAACTTCTGCGATAATGATTTCAAAATTATTTCCCTTTAATTAATTGAGAATAATTTTTATGGGCTACAATTTCAAATTAAGAGATACTTCAGGTTTCTTTTAATTGTACTTTTTAAAGTTGTTTTTTTATAGTTCTTTTTCATTTTTTAAGTTGTATGCAATAGTTTAAAAAAGAATTTACTATGAGCCTATTTTTTCTGATCTTTATTTAACACTAGTATATTTCTGAACTTGTTATATACATGAAGATCCTTCTTAGGACTTTTATGATTTTGGGGGAACAGATATCAGTTAGACGTAATTTTTTGAAGGACAATAGTGTCTATATTAAATAATTTCAGAAACACACTCATTACTTTTATTATAATGTGCAGCACTTAAAACTAAAGTTATAAAACTTATGCCTGTAAATAATAATACTTAGGCTACTTAAATGTATCCGAAAACTCACTTTTGTTGTTTATTCTGATGACTTTTATATTTTCTGTTAACTTTTTTTTATTGAAAGTTTCATCTGAAATCACTTTAACAAGGTATGCTTTTCCTAAAAATACAAAATCAAAAGGAAGACATCATTAGTAAGATGGGAAGTTGTAGAGTGTTGTTAAGATAGAGAGTAGGTTGGAAAAGCTGGAAGAAACTGAGTACTTGACAAAACTGGAGAGGTCGAGCTGTCTTGAAATCAAGCTTTAGACTGCAATCGATAGCACTCACGCAGGCCTGTCATCTCCAGGGGAGCCTGCCTGCCACTTACCCTTCCTCCAACAAACACCGCATGCCATTCCTATTTTCCATTTCTGATACAGTCCAGATTCCACCTCAGTCATTTTTACTTTTCTGTAAGACATAAGCTAAGCGATCATGAAATAGATGAATTTTGATATTTTCATGTATTTACATGTCATAAGATTGCCTGAATCTGTTCTTTATAGATATTTGTTGGTGTCTAGATATGTTTCGAAGTCTGTTATCAGGAATTCTTAAACTCGTCACGGTGTTATTTATACCGTCACTGTATGATAAAGACATGATTTTGGTTTGACCAAAGACCAAAATCATTTCATTTGTCATAATTGATAACTTTTTTATGTATTTCTTTTTTTATAACATCAGCCGTTAACCGGCTTTTGTTTCATCGGTGATTCTACTGATTGGGAGTTCTAAATGTTGCCTCACTCAAGTACATTTTGAGTAGGGATCTTTAACGAGTACCTCACTTTGTAAAGGCTCGGGACTGACAGCTTAACGTCCTCCCCGAAGGACGACGTACACAGGTTTATTCATCTCCTGCGTGAATAAATCGAGGGCCAAGTGGGGATCGAACCCCGGACTACAAGCCCAGAGGCGAGTACGTTAACCACTGAGCTAATCTTCTAGTTAATACTTTAGTTTTGTCAAAACCGCTAGACGTCTAAATAAGTGATTTATAAGAACTGCTTATTTGTTGATACAATTTCTGTTTTAACTAATACTTGAAGATACAAAGAACTGAAATGATTTGTACTATTGATAATTAAATCAAAGAGGTACAAGACCATTCACGTGATTCAATGTGCATTTAACTCCAGTTGAGCAGTATCAAATGGATACAGGGCATGGTCGAAAATTCTTATAACACTTAAAAATTATGAAATAATTTTATACATTATTAGATCTTTAATATAAATACTTTTATGGGTTCATTTCTTATGAGCAGTTATTTGAATCAACCACTATAATTTGGAATATATTTTAATCCTCTATGAAGCCAACTGCTTCAAACTTTGTAACCTCGTACACATTTATCCAAAATGTATAGATTGTGAATTTTGAAGTCTAAAGTTAGCTAAACGGGTGGTAGAAATATACTGCTAATGGTATTAGTTTATTAAACAGCTAAAGCCGAGGCATATCCATAATTGTTGGTTTACCTAAGAAAATAAAATAAAGGTAAATTCTTTATCACCCAGAATAAGTTTAAAAATGTGATATTGCTACTGAAATAAAGATCTAGTTGTTAACTTGAGATAGGAAATGTAGAAACTTGCTACTTCAAGCATGTCATTAGTCAGTACTCATTTGCCATCCACAAACCTGAGAGGAGTTTTGAATCACTTAGATTAAAAAATATTGGAAAAAAAATTGAGTCCTCCTATTGAGGAGTGAATGCCTATGATTGGAGGAAGAGAGCTGGTTTCTTAATCTTGTGGACGCTTCAATTTCGAGGGAGAAATCGAATAGAGCCCAGGGTCCGAGATGTTCCTCATCACCTGAGTGAGGACAGTCGGCCTGGAGGCAATCGAGTGCAAGAGGGTGGAGAAATTTGTCGCTTTCCTCAAACTGGCGGACAATATCCGGCCTTGGATTAAGTTAGAGGGACAATCGAATAAAGGCCCATGTGTGCGAGTTGGAGTGGACCGCAGACGCTCTAACACCCACTCCTCTGATCAAAACACTTCGCACGCCCCTTTGACACGCACAATCTAGCCGCAAGCAGATTCGCTTTGCTGCAACTGTGTCAGCAAATTACTGCTCGCCTTTCAGGCCTTCACACACTCCTTCTCCCTCTCCTGTCACCCTCTGCTCATCCAAGCTGAAACAAGAGTTAGTTGTTTGCCAATCCAAGGATTCAATAACACTTGATTAAAATATTTTCGTCTCATTTAGTATGTACTCAATCTAGACAACTTATTTCAATATTGTTTATGGTAGTAATTAAAATATTTATTATATTCATATTCTTCATTTTCCACTTAATGACTGCAATCTTAGTTTATCAATAATAATACAAGAACCTTTAAGTTATTTTATCCAACATACTATAATTTTGAGAATAAAAGAAAGTTGTTAACTTTTTGTGCCTAAGTATCCTATTCATAACACCATTTGAGTCCTTTTCTAAAATTGTTAAACATATCAATTCATATAGCCTGTCTTCCACTTTAAGCTAACAACATCCTGTAATATTTTTTTGTTTGACCATGAGGAAGCTCAAAGTCAGATTTTACATTCCATAAATAACTCAAGTTTAATGCCTACAGATTCAGTAACCATGTATTTATATTTTATTGCTTTCTTCATTGTACTATAATAAAACTCACGGCAAAGTCTAAAGTTTGTTGGAGCGGCTCAAGTACCTGGAGTAGAATATATCCGAAGCATTGATATTTCC
This sequence comes from Hermatobates lingyangjiaoensis, assembly GCA_026182355.1. NCBI lineage: Eukaryota > Metazoa > Arthropoda > Insecta > Hemiptera > Hermatobatidae > Hermatobates > Hermatobates lingyangjiaoensis. The sequence continues at coordinate 1,239,508 of JAPFBL010000014.1, read as the reverse complement.
AGCCAAGTCTGCCCTTTGGGTTGTTTTACACAGGGCTAAGACCTGTGTAATAGATCTTTTGACCATTATGAAGTCTACTGTCACTAATACAGAACTTTTTTGGAAATGGTGGTAGGGGTGGTAGGTGGAGTTATGGTCAAAAGTATCTGGAGGCTAAATTGCACTTCCCACGCTCTTTTGATTAGAAAGTCGTTCATCTTCTATCTTGTTCTTTTCTTGCCACTTAATATATAAGAAGGCTTATACATTAAGCCTTCGTATATTTATTATAATTGTATATAAAAATGCTTATATATATAATTAATATATATATATATATATATATATATATATATATGAATAATAATCAAAATAACACTTGATATAATAGATGGATTAATTTACCACAATGAAAACAATTTTTTAAAACAATGCTCTAAGGCCTTTCGTTAACACATCTTCGGAGAGCAAGTGAACTAAAAAAACAATAAATACTTGTTAACTTGGCTGATTGAAATTTCCAGAATTGATGGCAACCCTGAACTTTTTTAGTTCACTTGCTCTCCGAAAATGTGTTAACGAAAGGCCTTAGAGCATTGTTTTAAAAAATTGTTTTCATTGTGGTAAATTAATCCATATATATATATATATATATATATTAATTATATATACAAATAATAGTAGGAGAGTTATCTTCTTTTTTGAATCCTTTCTCGACTACAACTATTTGGTCAACATACCCACTGCTTATTACCTGTTTTGGAAGAGATGCTATATGTCAATCTACTACTCTTTAATCTCCATGAGGTAACAGTTGAAATAACCTTTCAATATTTAAACTGCAGTAATATTGTAACCATTGGTTTAGTCTGAGCCTTACAATCTATGCATTGTATTGACAAATGACTGGTAGACATAATGAAGTAAAAATGGTTTAAACAACTTGACAAGGAATGATTGGTTTGTTTCACAAATGGGGCAGATATTTCTTAAGGTATAAATAGGCTAGTCTCCCGGGACTGTCGTTCTTTCTGTCGTTCCACCACAGACTTCATCAGTTTTTGCTCCCCTTCTCCTAGTATTTGGAGAGTACCTACCATCAAGTTCAAAGGTTTAACAATTTCTCCTCACCAAATGTCACCAAAGCCACCCTTAATGAACAGAAATAGATTTTGAAAATAATATCCACTATTTGTTATAGAATCTGTGAAAATAGACATTTCCCTAGAGTAATCAAGCTCGCGTGTCAAACAAGTAACAATTGTATACAAATAAATCTTTCCTCAACTCAAAACTTGTTAACGTCACTAAAGTGTTTTTAGGAGGCCCAATCATCTTAAAAAACATATTCCAAGAGAGTTACAGACGTAAATAAGAGAAAGGACAATTTAAACCCGTGTGTGTATGTGTGTGTGTGTGTGTGTGTGTGTGTGTGTGTGTGTGTGTGTGTGTGTGTGTGTGTATGTGTGTGTGTGCGTGTGCGAGTTGATAATTTATGATTCAAAGTGTCTTGAAATGTCTAATTCTAACATAGACTGTATTGCCTATAAAAGCCCTTGAACTTTGCAATTTTAATAAAGAAGTTTTTAATGCTATTAGTTGGTTTATAGAAGTCAGTCTAACTGATGACCCAGTTTATAACAAAAAATATTAGCTGTTCTTTTCAAACTTGTTTTTTGAATATCCTTAATCTAAAAATTCTATTACAAATTACTTTTCAGATATACGAGTTATTTGATTATACAGGAATATATCATATTGTTAACTATCATATTATCACAATGTTAATTAATTTATGATGGACAAGTCATCAGCTTTAAACAAATGGAAAGTCAAAATAAAAACGAACGAAACGTTCGTTAGTAGATCAGTGGAACACTTTGCACATAATTTGAGGTCATTGTACGTAATAAATAACATGAAATAACAAAATATGTTAGACATAAGCATATTATAAAAGGTCCTATTGTTCCAATGAGTTACATATTTATTTAAATACAAAATATGTAAAACGTATAAAATTTAACTTTATAACATTTATTGCTAATGGAATGCTACTGTAATATTATTGACAAATATTACCAGTGTTCAAAAATCATTCAAAATATTGAAATGACCAATCTTAAGTTGTGTTAATGTCACAATATTCCTACAATACTTGAACAAAAGAAAATTAATGTCTCTAATAACTTTTTATATATTAATATTAGTATAAAGCTCTAACAAATAAATTAATTTTGAAAATTTTTACTACATATTAGCATAACACTGTTATACTGCTTGATCTGTGCAACCCTAGCAGTATTTCTTGGACAGTACATTATTATGGAAGAATTTTTGTTTGTTTGATTTTTATTACATACAATTAAAGTACTTTAATCTATAAGTACATTAAATTGTATAGGATATATTTTTTTTGTTTATATATGTCCAATAATTGATAATACCTCACAAGACAAAGTAAGTATAGTTTCATGTAACAAGGTCATTGGATTGTGCATATGCTCAAGAGTATTCCATTTATTTCATTTACTTCCCAGGTTTTCATTTTTTAAAGCTAAGTTGCATATGTTTTACATATTTTATCTTTAAACAAATAAGTAATTTATTAGAACAATATGAGCTTTTATAATATGGTTATGTCCAAAGCTTTGTTATTTAATTTTATTTATAATGTTTGATGACTTCAAATTATGTACAATACAACTATTCTACTAACAATATTTTTGTTCGTATTCTAGCTTTTTGTTTATTTTAAACTAATGTCTTGTCCATCATAAAACCACAGTATGATATATTCAAATATTATTACATATAATCAAATAGCTGGCATATCTGAAAAGTAATGTATGAGAATTTTTAGATCAAAGATACTTAAAAATCAAGTTTCTAAACAACAGCAAATATTGAACGTTAATATAGAACTGATAATAAGGATATCAGTGAGACTGACATATATAAACATATATTAATGGTTAATGTTATAAACTATTTTCAAATGACTTTAGGTTATAATAATATATGTGATATTAATTTTGAACCACAATAAGTAAATAACATAAATAATCTTTCTTATAATATCAATTTCAGAATTAATCATTTTACTTTATTTGAAAAACATATTTTAATTTCAGTCTTCAGAACTTAATCGTTGAGAGATAAAGCCTTAGCTATCAATAGAAAGTTCCTTCATATGCGTTTTAGTTGATATTCATAGAAACTGTGTTTAGGCGGTCCTCCAATGATGATACTCTGAGGGTTTGACCGTGGCCTTGTAAGTGTAATAGCCCCTAAAGTCTGAATCCGCTAAGCAGATGATAAACATGGAATGCTAAGGGTCGATGAGAACATTTGATAAAGAAACATAGAACTTTGAGACCCTGAAGACGATGGCTCCGGCAAAGGGTGACTGACTCACTTTAGTGCCAGCTCCGGAAACCAAGCAACAGATTCTCTTACAGATTAGAACTGAAAAACATGTTTGGCTCTAATTATTTAGATATATGAGGCAGGTTATCGGAGCAGCAACAAAGAGCCTAGAAATCACGGCTGTACACGTGTTAAGATAGCCTTCGCCTTGCCTCCCGCTGGTAAATCAGTTTGACACGTGGACTTGTGGTCCCCACTAACCAACCAGCCACTTCCCATTAGTCCAGCTTATCTGCCTCGTATTTCAGATAGAAAGGCAGCTCTACAAATATTTCAGGGGAAAACTACAAATTCGTTTTAATTTCCATCACACTTGCTTCACAGGCACTGCATTAATTAGGATCGTTACTATTTCTCTTATTTACGTTATTCTGTCAATAATTTGATTATTTCTAAAGCATTCTAGGTGTGTCCCAGAAATAAGAAAATTAAATTTCACGAAGTTTAAAAAAAATTTAATCAGCACAACCGATAATAAATATCAACCACTTTTTAGTTCAATAAAGTGTGATTAATTGCTATGTGGTATTTCCTTACAACGGGAAATAAAAGAAATGACCAATACTCTTCAGGTTTGTCTTTAAAAATAGAAAGAATCAATAAGTGGGCCAGGAGATTCTTTGCATTTTTAATGATACTTCTAGATTACCAAGTTATCACATTGTTGTTATTAAGGAAATGTACTTTAATTTTTTTAATCTGGGATTAAAAGTCAAATAATGTTATCTTGTTTTAAACTAGAGCATGTTTTCTTAGCTGAGTTCTGAATATTTATCCGTTAAAAACATTCTGTATGGGGAAAAGTTAAGTTAAATGTAGGTGTTTTGAAATTTAAATATTTATAAAACGCCGAATAGTGGAGGAAGGAAACATGAATTTGTAGGAGGCTTATGCAAATGACTGTGAGTTTGGGAGGGTTGCTTGGGGCGAACTATTAGCACCGAAGCATCACAGTGGAGATTAAGTCTGCCCGGAATACACTGGCGAAGACATTGGCCATCATTGTAATCTTATCAATAGGGCTTTTTACTGGAGGGCGTCTTTGGCTTGCCTAATGACTCGCGCATTAGAATATAATGCTAGTGCGCTTGCCGAGACCCTTTCTTGATGTGCTACCATTTCTCTTTAGAACAAAGATCAAAGCGACTTTGAATATGGAAATGCACTGCCCTGATATAATCATTGCTACCTGCTCACTGCTTTCATCAACTGTATTCTCCTGAGGACTTGCAAGTAGCTTGACTATTTCCATCGAGACCCTACTGTCCTTGTTTAATCAATTATCAACACGTTAATGATAGAGTGCTTAGTGTAGTAAAAACACATCGAAAAAGTGTATTTTTAACTAATATCATTTGAGTTTTTTATTTATAATATTAAACACCTTGTAACCTAAGTATGTTCAAGCTTAAGATACTGTATATAACTCTAAAGTAAAACTAACATCATTTAATCTAAAACTGCACATACTCAGTGGCGTAACAACCATTTTTTTTACCGCCCTGGGCGGTTGAAGATTTGCCCAAATGGCCGTTGATAATCCGTTAACCTTAAAAATTCCAGAAAGTCATCAAAATATTTGTTTTCATGGAATTACAATCAAGGATCTATTTTTAGACTGCTGTCATTGGTCCCGGACGTACATCTTATAGTACTCGTATACATATACATACAGTCGTCATCACAGAAAACCAAAGATTTTTCAAATCAAAAACGAATAAGGCAAATTATAAAAAAATTATTAAACTAAATAAATAATTAATTTATATTAATTATTAAAATGTTAATAATTAATATATTATTATTAGTTATAAATTAGTAAAGAACTTAAAACCTAAGACTGTTTCGATGAAACAACAAAGGGCAAATACAATAAGTGCGATATGACAGCAGTGTATACGAGACTCATAAAACTCTCGCCTTTAGCTGAATAACGATAAACACTGTTTATAGAAAATTCTAAAATAAAAAAAATAATATATCAGGTGATATCTTAAAATCAGAAGAACCATTCTTGAGGTATTAGAATGTTCTATTATAAATGGACTTTGTCCTTCCTTATAGTGGAATAATATTCTGAAAATAAGTAATAATAAAACTTTTACTACTAATCCATCAATCAATTTTTCCAAGGTAATACAAATGTTTTGAACTAACGTATAGAACACAAATGGTGTACACAATAACTCAAATACAAGGTAAGAATAACATGAGTCAATTAAATTTACTTCCAAAAGAAAGTTAATAGGTATATTAACTCCATGATAAATTTGTACATCAATTACCTCGTAGGTATATTATTTAAAATCTTATAATTTAACACTTTCATTAAGTTCTTCATGAGACTGAGAATCAGGATCATACAGATCATTATATTTCTATTAAACATGTAGTGCTGACTGAATTTTATACATTTTTAAAAGAGATGAAAGAATTAATAATAATTAGTTATTATTAATTTTCATAACTAGTTTTGAAAAATTTGATATAATTTAATTTTTATCGCAAATATACAGTTAAAATCCGTTTGAAAACAGTACCATATTTCACGAATAAAACATAAAAACAATTACAACTTTAAAAACTCATTTTGGTATAAACTTTCAAATTTTGTGTTGACTTGTTATTATTTTATTTTTTTTTGTTATTTTTTATATCTACCCCCTCAAAATGTCGCGTGGCATGTGCCGCCCAAGGCGGACCGCCACCTTTGACCCCCCACCCTCCCTTGCTACACCTTTCACCCGTATTATTCAACTTGTAAACCACAAGAAAACTATTATGGGTTGAAAGGTCCTCCTCCCACTTTATAAAGTCTTTTATAGTTGAAATGCAGACTTTTTTACCTGTAATTATTGTGCAAACTTTGTGATATGGCTATGTATGCTTGCTGGTAATTCACAGCAATATTGTGATGGTTTAGATTTGCATTACATTTTCGAATTGGCTTTGTATCAATCAACTTTTGTTATAATTAGCAGTACTGTTAAATTATTTCTTTAACACAATGTTGTAATAAATGTCCCATTCGTACAATTTCAATAGGCGTAGTATACCATTGTGAAGAATGAGTAATATTTGATAAATCGGGACTTTAGATGGAAACTGTTGTATGAATTGAAGGCGTAGTCACTAATGTGTCCCCATAGTTGCTTCCTCATATCCAATATCTTGAAGAATCATTCCGTTCAGAATATTTAATTCAGCAGATATTTTTGAGTAAAATTTTTATATCTGTTGTTTCATCATAAATTGTGATGGATTCTGTTCTATCTAGATTTTACATCGTAAAATACAAAAACCTGCTGGGTACATAAGTACCCAGTAACTTCATATATAAGGTACATAAACTAAAAATATAACAAAAAAAGTGTGCATACGCATATGTTGTGCTCCTATATGAGTTTGTGTATTCAACTTTCAACATAAGCAACATGTTGAAATTGCTATGTGCGTTGAAGTGCCTGTGCGTTGTGTGTCGATTTAAAGATTTAATAGCAGCTTTGAATAGTACCTCATTGGGCTAGATAAGTTTTTTTAAATTTGAAGGAAGACTCAAATATCTCATGTATTTAAGTCTTTATTTCTGATCTGAGATTTACTGAGTTTACTTTTTCCCTTTACTGGTTGCAGGTCGTACATCATGCCTTCGTGGGGTTTAAACCTGTGCTATATCAAAGGGGTCCATGTAAACATCATTAGTCTGGTATTGCTTAATTCATATGATGGTGGAAGGGCTCAGGTGTATAATAATAACCAAAGCAGACCAAAACAGAGATTTTTTAAAATAATAGAAAACACATTTCTGTTCTTGGGGTTAAGATTTTCAATCTACAGCTTTCAGTAAAGTTCACTCTTTTCTTTAGGTTCATTCAAAGGTATTGTTTTTTACTGTAAACGATTGCAATATTGTTTAATAAAGCAAAACAGATGTTTTATGCATCTTTTTAGTCAGTATTGTCCATTATTTAAGATAGTATACATTTTTTAATGCCTCCCAAAAGTATCCCTCTTCATAGAATTTTACGATTTAAAAATTTATTAAACTTAATATTTATTTTCGTAGACAGGGCTGGTTCAGGTGTTTTTTTATTTAGTGCATATTGAATTTGAACTGAAGAGAAGATTTAAATAAATATTGGTGGTAGCTTTATATTTGCTCTGGAACAGAAGATAAACTGTTTCAAGTGTTTTTAATGCCTTCTATGAAAGGTAAATACCATTTCAAATATACCAACTTTTTTCTTCAATGCTTGATTGAATTTCAGAATATTTTGTAAATATTTGACTCCGGGGAAAAGGAAACATTCTTTTGTAGAACGGATTGTTAACATGTGTATTTCAACTCCACCCATTATGCATAAAATATGAAAATAACATATTAAATTTAACATAAATTTAAATTTAATTATACTTAATCGATGATCAAACATGAATTAACTGCATTAATCTAATCAAAGGATAGTCATGATGTAAAAAGATTATTTTTAGATTTTTATACATTTACACGTTCTCATGTCACTCCTGAATCCATTGATGATATTTTTGGAACTGTGCATGGAGGCGTTATATTCTGGATAAGTGTAAAACAAAATTTTTTATGAGAAGAGTGACCTGTTTTCGATCAAAAACGTATCATGTAACTCACTTTACTGAGCGTTATAACAAAAGAAGTAATTAATACCTGTTTATTGTTTATATACAGTTACCTTTTAAGGTTTTAATCCTTTTGGAATTGATTTCGTGATTATATATATACAAGATTTCCCATAAACAGTTGGGTAACTTGGGTAATTGTTATGCTAATAGCACTAACAAGTTGTAACCTTTCTTATATCACCTGTTATCAGTGCATAGTTTTAGCCTTGTTTTAACACTTACATTATATTATTATTATTTTATTTTATTTTCATTATTGTATTACTTTATAATACTGAAGATGGACCGGTGAGGGCGAAAGCTTGTTTTAAATTTCGAAGTTATAAATATGTCCTTTGTTGAGTTACTTGGTCAAGTAAACTCATTGTGAATTCTATAACAGTGAGCCAGAATAAAAATACTTACGTCAGTAACATTAAAAAAAAAACAGTTTCTTTATTATAAAAAGTAAATATTAACTTTGATATAATATTTATGATACCTCTGAAATGAAATGTAACAAATGTAATTTAAAACCGAAATATAAAGTTAAATGTAATTTAGATTTCTGTATTTGTTTTAATCAGGTTCTCGGCTTTCGCGTTTTTACACACCTGTGCCACAGATCAGATGGTTTATACGCATATGTTTGAGGAAGTTAGAACCATGACTGGGGCAATATTTTTCTAGGTATTGAAAAAGAATATGAAATCGACCTTTTTTTCTGTTTACAAAAATAGAATTTTAGTATTAGTTTACTTATAGAAACGTTTTACAGATATATTAATTTAAAATATTATTTGATGATTTAAACATTTGTAATATAAATAATATTCAGTGAAATTATTTGGTTTTGGATTCGAGGGGACCCGTAAAATGATAAACATACGCATATTCGTATTACCCTAACGATTAGCACTTACCTTACTTAGCGAAATAAAAAGGTGCTTTTTTTTAAAAAAAAATTAGTAACTCTGTTTATGTGGGGTTCTTTACATAGCTAACATAGCTACTTTATCCCTGCGGTACTATACAAAGTTCTTTAACGGTGTTGGTTTTGTTCCGATATTATGAAGGCTGGGCAAGTTCTGGGTTGTGGCTATCAAATCACTCCTAAAAGGGGCCATGCAGCTATAAGCAGGCTGTATATCCACAAGTTCTTTGAACCAGGGGCAAAAAAGGCCACTGACCTTATCTGTAGGTGGGCAGGTTTAGTAGGATCCTTGGTCCGGATTTTGATCCGAAACTCTTAAAATAAGTCAGTACTACGGGTGGCAGGGGCCCATGGAGGGGTTCTCTCTCCATCCCTCCAACTGAGGTTGAACTCTTAGTGGCTGTTGGTTCTCACCCAATTTGGTTAGACCCTTGTGCTCGCTGTGTGAGAAGCAGTAACTTCTCTGAAGGGTGCCTCTCAGCATTCAGTGGAGCTACAGACCCCAAACCCCTACCAGTGAGAACGGGCTTTGAACTCAACTGATTGGACTGGACAACTGGTACTTGCCTGGTAGAGACACGGGATCTCAGAGTGGAGACGATTAGATACAACCCCTGTGAGCTCATTTATGTTCAGTAAGCCAACGAGAGATTTGGAATCACTCTCTATGAGTCGTTGGTACTAACAACACTCCTCACAATGACGTCCTGACGGGGTCCAATGAACTACTAGTAGGAAGCCCTGGTCCCGGGGTAACGGGCATTGCCCTCTTCGGATGTAGACGACCGAGTTCAGAAAAACACTAGAGTTGTCCTAAAAGTTTAAGTCATTGTAGGTAGATAAATCTGACTACGTTTGTGTCTATCAAAAGTCTTTAACTCAAGTGTACAGCATAAATTTGCCCACCTCATATTTAGCATGTTAATATTAAACATTGTTTGAAATCAGTTACTCGCTCTGGTTATGTTTAATAAATTTATTTTCATTACTTAGTGATTCTTTTATCAAGGTAAAATCATACTATAGAAAAGATTTTGCCTGAGGTGGATAGAAGAAAACTAGAAGTAAGTGAAAGTATGATTATGTTTGCTTTAATCATGATAGATCTATGCCAGTTTTAATGTTACTGACCTTTCCTCCTGAGCACTGTTACAATGCACAATCATGTTGCTATTATCTATTGTGTTCAATCAATAGTATTAATTATGAAGCAGTTAAAGCGATATATGTCCCCAACATGTTCATCATGTTTAGCATAACAGCAGTGCCCATCATTGGCAATCCAGCTCAGTCAGGTCGGTTAATGCATCATGCCTGTTCTCTGTCAGTTGACAGTGGTAAATTAGGTCAGCCCTCAAAACAGGTTACCTCTAATGAATATTATGTCTAGAATTACAGCTGATTAACTGTTTTTGATGTTATAATATATATATATATATAAGTTCTGTTAAAACTTATGCCTATTTCCAATTTCACTCTTTTTCGGGTTAATTTTTCCATTCTTCTCAGTTCTGGCTTCCAAGAGTTCGGGACTAGATATATCAGTTCTCCATAATTTTTATTTTTGTACACCAACATGTTTCGGTCCACATCGACCATTTTCAAGGTTATTTTTACACAATTAAACTATACACACTAAATAACAATAAAAACTTAACATTGATACTGATCTATTAAAATACATTACTAAATAGTTATAGTAAGTTACTAAACAAAACAAAGATAGCTAAATAAACACGCAAGGTTAACAGTCATAATCATTGGAAGGTTGTTGCACGGTATCCGCAGGGTGAGGTTTCCCCAGGATTCTGGTTACCTTCCTACAGCCGTTTGTGCTTGGGAAGGTATTGGACTGTCTTCGTTCACTCTCAGTGACTGGTTTTTCTTCAGATTTCCGTCGAACAGCTTTAAAATTCTAGTGAATCCCCCACCCTGGCTGTTAATGGTAGGCTGGTTTTGTAGGATGAAAATAGCCTCCAAAATTTGCAGCCTGGTGTGGTCGTATTCTTGCTGCAAAATCATGGTATTGTCGGTAAGCATTTCCCTCGTTAGTTGTAACCCATGTGCTTTTGCGACATGCTCCTTAGGGCCTCCAGAGGCAAGATGCATTGTAAGCCTTCTAGAAAGCGTGGTAGTGGTGGAACCCACGTATTTTGAGGATAAGGACTCACAGTTCCCTAGTTTGCAGTTAAACTCATAAATAACGTTGGTTTTCTGGAGGGGTGCTTTCTTATTTATGAACGTTATTTATGCATCTTGCCTCTGGAGGCCCTAAGGAGCATGTCGCAAAAGCACATGGGTTACAACTAACGAGGGAAATGCTTACCGACAATACCATGATTTTGCAGCAAGAATACGACCACACCAGGCTGCAAATTTGCAATTTCCAATCGACCTTGAAAATGGTCGATGTGGACCGAAACATGTTGGTGTACAAAAATAAAAATTATGGAGAACTGATATATCTAGTCCCGAACTCTTGGAAGCCAGAACTCAGAAGAATGGAAAAATTAACCCGAAAAAGAGTGAAATTGGAAATAGGCATAAGTTTTAACAAAACTTGTATAGATGAAGGCCTGTTCCCCAAATACACTAATATATATATATATTAGCCTCTATATCAACAGTATAAGTATATATTGAAGAGGCAATCAATGTATAAAGCACAGGTTTCAATACTAACACCCCTTACTGTGACGTCCTCTGAGTTTAGTGCTTAGACTGCTCTCCGATTATATTCAACAACTATTTTTGTAGTTCTGTCAGCCCTTAAATTCATTATCTTGGAAATGAGCCACATTTTTCGCCTCTAAAAGAACTCTGCTGGTATAGTCTGAAAGACCTTCCTTTCAGAAGGAAAGAAATTTAGGGCCTAATAACAGTAAACGTAAAGTTCTAGTTCATTCATTCTAGTTCAGTTATCTCCTCATATTTTCCTTTATGTAAGCAAAGTTTGTGAATGCGTCGCTGTGGTAAATCAAATGTGAAGTGCTTTAACAATATCAACAGTTTTAGACATTACATCAAATGTTTAGAATTATTTGTGCGGCTCTTTGTCATTAGTTTTTAAAAATTTTCACTGTTAAGGTATTTCTGATTGTTAAAGTAGGAATTGAAGGATTAAAGGAAAAAATGATTGCCACTTACAACTTCCAGATGCTTGACAATGACCTACAGCTTTGACTGTAAAGGGAATGGCTTGGATGTTGAGTCGGATGCATAGTTGTCTTGCTATTGAACCCTACCGCAACCCCAAATTACTCGTATCATGTTTGGATTTCTATTATAAAATACTCAATTTTGATTTTATTAATGTTAAATGAACAAACAAAAGATATGATCGCCCAAGACAATGCAGAACAGCCTCAGACACAGGTCAAGCTGACATCGGCTTCAAAGTTAGATAAAGACAGGGAATCCACTAGATCGCCATAAAATTTTGTTCATAAGCGTATGTTATTATTGAAACAGAAATAACCATGATTGAAATTACAAATATTAGTCTTATTCCTTTACAAATATGAATTAAATTGTAAATCAGACACAAAAAGAGCAAGTCACTGTGTAGCTGTTGGGGTATTGGAGTGATGTAGCATCATACGTCGAACCTATGATTAATGCCATCTTAAATAATAAGAATAGTGTATTCCGGCTGCGACTGAAGATGAAAGGCGATGGTTTTGTAAAGTAGTTGAATTTGAGTCAGGATAGGATTCCTTCCGGCCAAAGGCGTGAGTAGATGTAGTCTAGTAATTTAGAGGAGCGATAAAGACACGTGGTCAGCGGTAAGGGTGAGTCGAGAGGCGAGAAGAAGACAAGTTCGTGAGGGCCTCGGAGTCCAGATTTATTGCAGGCACAGTGGGAAGCGATTGTATTGAAATGAAGCCTATCTGGCTGACGATCTGTTCACTGTCTTGCCTAATGCCCCCAAATGAATTCTTTATCTCAACGGCTCAATTAGACTCCTGCTCCTAATAGAAGTATACGTCCCTGGCCTGATAGCCTTGTTGTACACGTGACTCTCAGACTTCTATTACACAGAAGGAGCCGTAAATCAGGACGTCAGTGAAATAGTGATAAATAAGTACACTAAATCCATGTAACCTTTGCATTATAAAATCTTAGCTGTAAAAAAACTTACTGAGAGACAGTAATTATGTAAGGATAAGAATTATGCGGTTTTCCTCACATCAAATGTTGATAGTAACAGTTGGGTGTTAATGCAAAGATTTAAACCAGTAAACAGACCTTTACATGCAATTTAACGTATCATACGGCTCTAAGTATGTTGTAATTATCAGAACTAGTTGACCCGGCGAACTTCGACAACTATCAGTAGATTTCATGTTACCTTTAACTAAACTTAATTTGGTATTTAATTATTAACGTAATAGCTAACCCAACAGACACTGTCATGTCTTACTTATAAATAGTCTCGAACAGGAATAACTAAGATGAGAAATCTGAGGGGACTATACACAACTTTACTACAAGTAAACATAATATTAAACTTGTTAACAACCAACTTATATGTTGTTTATTAGTGAAACACTTGCTCGACAACAATCCATCGCACCATGGAAGGCATCAGAAATTGATTGATTGGGATTAATTTGGAACATTTAACAAATTTATTCTTCTGAAATATCCTCTTAACTCATTAAAATATTGAAATTTTTTTTTAAAAACCTCTAAATAACAATTTTTTTAACTTAAAAATTTTCTAACTCAATGCAAATAAATGCAGACAAATCCGACCAGTAGGGCAGGTGATTCAATATTCCAAACAAAGTTTCAGTTTTTATAGTGTACTAGACTACCCCTGGACCTGTTGGGTCATTCAACACCTTCCCTTTTAGTGCAATTATTTTCACATAAATGAGGATAAACTCTAAATTAATTAGACCTTGTGGAAATATGTAAACAGGAACATAGGAGTTGTATAAGTATATAAACTACCCTATACAACAATCGGAAATTTATGATGTTTTTTATAAATTGCTAATCTTAGTTACCTTTTTTTGCATAAAATTATTTTTAACGGTTTAGCATTAAAAAAAACATGTTCTGAATTCGTAAAAAGGCTGGTAACGATTAATAAGTCTCCCTTTCTTATCAGTGTAGTTTTTAAAAAATAATACTGAACTCATCTTTATATAATGTGCTACTTTTAGGTCTAAAGAATGTAAATGAAATAGACCATTCAACCTAAGCTTTATTAAATGCTAATTAGAGAATATAACTATTACGATGGTTTTAATTTGTAGCTGGAATTTAATTGAGCAATTAGAAATGCCCTATTATCATTATTATGACAATGCCTGACACACGTAGTTAATAACATATTAATATATAGGACTAGACAAACTCATGACAAATCCAGATATCAATCCATTAGTTTAAAAAGAAATATATACTTCAAATGGTAATACACTTGTGCTAAATAAAACAAACTATATGTTTAGTAATTTATGCAACACATGAAGTTTATATTATGAATTAAACGAATACAAACTTCTCTAATCATTGTTAACGTACATCCCACATTCAATGTTTCAAGTGATGCCAAAATATTTAAGGCAGCGTTCTAAATACACCTATCATATAATTGTTTTAGAGATATTTCGAGAGGCTTTAATAAATATTTGATAGATCCGTTGCATTTATTTCCTAGGTAAATTAAAGTATACTTGGAAAAAGTTTGAAAACAAATTAAAGTACAAATTAAACAATATTCCTTGTGAATATATTTCCTCTTCTAAGTCCATGAGTGGAATCATTTTGAGGACGTATCTCAACTCAAACGCTATTCATAGCTCTCTCTTTTGAAAAGGCTGCACAAAGTTGTCTGTGAGTGAATATAAGCTGCGGCAGGAAGATGCCAACCTTATCGAAAGCTTGTCATGAGCTTTATTGATTTCTTCTAATATGAATTTTTCACTGGGAATTCAGTGCCATAGAACGAATTGGTTGTTGACATCACATGGATTGAGTTTGATTATTAGAATTTATACTCGATCATGCGCATGAGATCCGCTGCTAATGAAGGCTACAATGCTGTGGTAGTGGAGTTCAAGTAAGCGTGTTCAATTGCAAAATCCCAGTGTAATTGAGAGATTTCTCAGTACAATTATAATGAATCCAACCTTAATGTTCAGCCGATGTGGGGACCTTCCAGAAGGTGTAGACGAGTTAATAAACTCCAACGGGGACTTCATCGTTTCCTCTTGAGCGTCAGATGTTACAGAATCAACACAGATAAGTTTTGTCTCTGTTGGAAATTTCCTTTAGACATATTCATTTAGTTTGAGGCAGTCCGAAGTTTTAGTTGATAGTATAACCTGATTTAACGTTTAAAGTGTGGTTATGGAATATATCTAATACCAGAGAATTATTGCTTACCATTCCTTTGGATATCAATGGAATCTTTCGACACATTGTCGAGAGAGTTCTAGATTGGGCCATTGCCAACTTGCAACAGACAATATGAAAGAGCTTGCTCATTTTCATTAGCCTTTATGGTTTGCGACGGCTTCATTTGGTGTAATTCATCCTGTTATTAACATAATAGCTATCTCAATAGACGCTCTATGTAGTATTTATAATATATTGAATTCGACCAGGAATAAAGACTAAAATATAAATCTGGAGTGGCCTAAACTCAACTATGTTATAAGTGAACAGAATATGAAACTCATCAATAACTAACTGATGTTTTCTTTGATTAGTCATAAAGTTTGTTCTATAACCACCCATCACACCATGGAATACATCAAGAAATATATGTTTGATTGGGGTTTACTTTTTACATTTAACTATTTTATTCTCCTAACATATTATATTAACTCATTAAAACAATTCTCATTTTTTTAATAAATATCTGAATAACAGTTTTGTTTTACTACAGGACTACCTGTGACCCCTTCGGGTTTATTTTAGATAAACTCTAAAGAGGATAATGAAAATATTTTTAAGACAAAGCTCTTCCATTTACATTTTTTTATACAATTTGAATTTTCAAAAAAACATTTTTTTTGACCCTACTGAGAGGAGCATAATAATAAGGGCCATATTAAAAGATCTACTCGTTTACCTAACTTTACTAAAACTTTCTGTAGATTTTGTCCTTGAGACTTATGAATAGTTATGGCAAATACTAACTGGATTATAAATTGAATCCTTAAAAAAAGAATGTTGTCCTCAATAGAAAAAACAATTTTCAATCTTGAAATTAAAACTATTTCTTATTGAAACCGTGATGCGATTTTACAATCAATGACTATCATAAAGCTCCTCAGTTATTAGAATTATTTTATTAAGAAGATGTTTCCTATATCTCCCGGAGCATCGGGAGCCTTATTCTATAGTTCTTATTCAAATAGATATATCAATAGAAGAAAATATAGGCATTGTGACAAAGTGCTTTTTGATTACGGTCAAAATTGTATGCTGCTAATATTTTACTAATATTGATTTAGTAATTTTTAAAACTTCTGTTAACTAATATCATTTGCTGATATGTTAAATAATCATTTCATATGCTCGCCAATGGTTCATTAAACTTCCTCTTTCTAAATTTATTATAATTAAATCACTATAACTTATATCGAAAAAATAATATTTTACTTGTTTAATGTTCAAAATCATTATGTGATTATTAAGTAGATATGCCTTCATTTTTAGTTGAATTGTATAAACAAAACGTCATTTATATCAGGTTTTGGAAGCCTATTCTAAAAAGGTCCCTTTGGCGCAGATGATAGCGCGATGGACTCCCAATGCAAGGTTGTGGGTTCGAACCGTTTACACTCGGCAAACGTTGAATGCTCGTATTACTATCGGTCACACTCGGGCACAACACACGTAGTTACTAGCGTACAGGATAAATAAATAATATAAATATATCCAGTTGGTGAGCACTTCAATCTGGTTCGAAACACATACCTAAGTTGAAGACCAAAGTTGACCGGGAACTTGTATTGTGGGAGATTGTATTAAAAATTGCTCAATACATTCTATTAAAGAAGAACTGTTTACCTCGTTATGCGAGAGAAGTATAAATTCATAGTCTTAAATGTTTTCAACGTTTAAAAAAAATATAAATAAGTATTTTGACAACATATAAATATAAAGAATATTGTGACTTTTTTCACGAAATGGAATGTATTTGACATTTACGTAACTGTTTTTCTTATTAAAATTATTTTCTCTCGTTTATATGTAGAATATCATTTTTCATCAAACTGCATCTAACGATAAGTTACTTTTCCTTGGAGTTGAGTTGAGTTGGAGTTGAATTATATTTGACTGAAAACTTTAAAATGTGTTGTTCCTAACTGAAATAAATCGGAGAAAGTTACCTGGATTTCATCTTGTTAAACAAGATTTTAAAGCAAGCCGACAGGTAGCAGCACGCGACAGAGCCTTGCCGTTCAATTCAGTTGTTGCTTGTTTTAGATTTGTTTTTATTATTCCTGACAACACAAAACTAATAATCAAATATCATTAACTCAAGTATAACAAGGAACATCTGAATATTGATTGAGTTCTTGAATAATTGAAAGATTAAAGAGTGTAATTGGGTTTAAAGTTTGTATATTTCGATAGGGTTGTCGTTGGATCCTGTTTCATAAATACGATGCGTGTAAACTTAATTCTGTGTTTTTCATGTGGATCAGAAACATCTATGTAGGGGTTAAAGGTGCATAAGATATTAGTGAGTCACCTCGTCATACACCAATTATGAGGTAGAAAATACTATATGGTTAATTCATACAGTTAAAGATAAAAAGATTTCACATAAACACGTGAAACAACAATCAATGATCAAACCACAATAAGAAATGGGAAAACAAGACTAAGATCTTTCAACCGTAACAAGCGGTCTTCGTCAGAGTCAAAAACCCAACTGAACACTAGATGCAGAAAACATCTGGTGAGGAGTTGAGAAGAGTGGGAGGGAAGAGTGGTATTTTAAAAGGGTGAAAGCACAGGAAAGGACTAATGTCCAGAAAGGGATGTTTGGGGAAACAAAGGAGTACAGTAAGAAAAAGTAAAAAACTATCCGCTAGCTGTCAACCCTCTTTGAAGAGGCTATTGCCCTCGTGACGAAAGTATCAAGTTTGAAGAGACCGTTACTAATGTTTATAATATTAGATCTATTAAAGTGGTTTGATCATTGACAGTTAAAGATATATAGGCCTTAAAAACAATTATATTTTACTGAAATAATTTCACGTGGTAGTAAACTTTGTTAAGATATAACTACAATTATGTACCAAAAATGGGTAAAACTTATATTTACACTTTTTTGCTTACTATTGGCAGTTAGAGATGCCTACAAGCTAAAATAGCTTTTATAGTGTACATAGATAGATACTCCATGATATTCCCTTTATTGATTGAGATCAGAATATCTAACATTGACCAGTGGTCAAGAGGATTAGAGTGCTGACAGAAATAAGAGCTTTCAGAGTAAAAGTTTGAGTGAATATTTCTTTATTCTGAAAAGTAAATTTCAAGAAATTACATTATATTCAGTTTTATTGTAGGCTGAGAGTGAGGGTTAGGCACCCCTGATGAACATTCATATTCAAACCTCTAATAAACCTATTCCTTTTTTGAATAAAACCTCAAGTAATATTTATAAGTATGTACGAACTTTTAAGAAGAATAAGAATAAGTATGTTCTTCTTCAAGTATGTACTGCCAGTGCAAAGTTTGGAATGCTGGCTAAAATGTTTTGACACTAACGTCTTCGAACTCACATTATGCCGTTCGTGATTTCAACGAATTATCGTTGTCTATTTTACACTGGTGTTTATGCATTGATATTTATTTCACAATTAACACACAACACTCTTCCTTTGAGTACTTGGAAGACATATTTTTCTCTTTTAGTTTGATGTAAATGACAAATCACAGTCTGATATGCCAATGAAACGCTTTGTTTTCCTATGTACCCAGGTTCATTGCTAGTTTTGTTATAAGTTCATGTAAATCATGTTTTGGTATTGGAATATGCTTACATTTCTATTTTGTAGATTTTTAATTAGAAATTATAAATAAAAACTGTTAATCCAACTATAACAGTATAATTAATATATGTCTCTCATTATACCTCAGCTAAAACACTAGCGCTCTCTCAAGTATCCTGAATGATAAACAACAAATCAAGCATATAACACTTCTAGAAATCGTAAAGCCTCCACTCACTTTGCCAACAATGTTATGTACTTCCTCTCTGGGTATTCTAATTGATAAGTGATATCCATAAAGAGACTCCCGTTGCTATAGTCGAGGTCTTAGAATAGTTCGAGCAGTATAATTTAATTCCTGATATATGCTGTAATAATAAGAACTTCTATATATCAAATGTAGTAGTACATATATATATATATCAAATGTAGTCACATCTTTGAAGATTATACAAGTGGTTTATACGACGACTATAACAACAATGCCTCACTATTAGTAAAATACTCTTTTAAATAGTATTAAATGTTATATTTTTGGTAAAAAATACCAATATGAACAAACATCTCACAATATTAGTTGGAATTTGTACAATTCAGAAGTTTTTTAAAAGAAATACTAACTTGTTTGAAATAAATGGATCAATGTCAATTGATAATGTTATTTAAATTTCGCATAAAGTAATAGATTAGCATAAATAAATTCAATAAGTAAACCCTATAGTTCTAATAAAAATAATTCATTTATCACAGTGGAATGGTTTCGAGACCATGTGTTCTTGGAGCCTGGAATGGACATTCGAGCTGTGTGAATAAGAGATAAGTATGATTTTCTAAAAAAAGCCCCTCAACTTTCTTGGACTCCCATAAAGTCGAAGTCTGCAGCTAATTTATGTTGCTAAACAGAAGATCTCACCAAAAGACATGTTTCTTACACGGAAAATTATGAACAGACAAACCTGATCGCCTTGCCTTCTTCATGATTATTAAGTATTGCTTAGAAATTAAGTTGTTTCAATTTCTAAACTTATAAGATATACAACATTAGTGAATTACCTAATCTCCTTGATGATAAGGATAAGTAGTAAATCACAGTAACAGTCAATATTGCAGTTACTTCAGACAATTATGTTTAATTTTTTAATTATTCAAAACGATTTGAAATTTCTTAGTGCATTAATTATTAAATCAATAAAAGATACCAAAGGCTTCATAAAAGGTAGGATTGATTTCGGTATGACGAGGGCTGTTTTAGACCAAGTCGTTGGGCACCGCGTGCGTGACTAACCTAATGGCGTTCCGGTAAATAGGCAACTTTTTCTTCCTCTCAGTGATAGCCTTGATAAGAGTGATAGTATTAATAATAAGAAGACGAGGGTGGCGAGCAGCAGGTTGATGGATGACTTGTAGATAATAGTAAGGGGTGGATTTTTGCGTATTGTGTCTCCCTACTCAGTCCTGGCACTGGAATTATAAATGGGCCGTCGGGGGTGGTAACCCTCAATTAATGAACAAACTCTTACTTGGGATCTACCACCCCTCTGCCTTCTCGCCCTACTCTCTTTATCTCTTTATTTGTACAATCTAATTCTTACTTCAAACTTGAGCCAGCTGTCTTAATGCTTTTCTTTTTTAACTTTCACATCAGCACTTATAACAGCCTCAATTAATTGTATTGCACTTAATACTATTTCATCTTATTAATTTGTATGAAATCAATATACTTAATAGACTTATCCTAAACTATCCGACTTGACACATATACACACCCTCAACAAACAGCCACACATATATTCCTATAATTATTTGTATTCCACATATATCTCGACCACATATATTAACACTATTTTCTTTTTTATCAAAGTTTGCTCCAGCTTCAAAAATACAAACCTTTAAGCCAACGTTTCGTCTATATTTTTAGACATCTTCAGGGCTATATCAATACAGAATTTAATTACAATAACATGAACAGTAATTATATTACATTAATATAATAGTAGTAATTAGTAATTATATTACATATAATTGCTTTTCATGTTATTGTAATTAAATTCTGTATTGATGTAGCCCTGAAAATCTCTACAAATATAGACAAAAAGCCGACTTAAAGGTGTTGTATTTTTAATGCTAGACCAAACCTCGATAAATAGAAAAATAATAGTAGTCATTTATTAGTAACTACTACCTACAACATTTACTAATGCTCCTAACTTCATGCTACTACTAGCATTTAGTATGGCGTGCTATGGTCAGTTTCAATGTTCTTTTTTAAATTTACTTTTAAATTATAGCAGTAAATGTTTGTTAGGCGTCTAATTGTTTAAACCTTGTTTTTGAATTGATTGTTAATAGTTTTATTCAAGGATGTATTTTGAGAAATATAGCTTTTGTTCGGGGGCACCGAGTTGAGGAATGAAAGAAGCTTTGCTTTGTATAAAACCTGTCTAAGGAGATATTGGTTTTATTGGTAGGGTGTGATGAGTGCAGAGGGTCAGATTCCTTTTGAAGGCCCTTGTTAAGGGGAGGGAGACAGAGTCCCTGCAGGGATCCCTTGAGAGGCCAGTCGGTCGAGGGCGGCACAAATTGTTAACAGACAAAGAGCCAAATAAGTAACAAGTGAACTTTATCGCAGGCCTTTGCAGAGCTCCCGTATCTGACATCTTTCACGAACCAATGCATTTCCGAGTGCTCTACTGCACAAATCAATCAACAAGAATACCCATAACAGTATTAGTGTTAATTTCACCGACTGAGGTTAGTAATATGTAATTTATAAATTCTCATGTGTCTCCTACAAACCATTAAACAATGATGAGTGCAGATCAGATATCACCAACCCATGCAAGTCTGTAAGAAACGAGCCTACAATCTGTAATTCCTTCCACCATACATGGTTAAATACTACACAATATCAAATACCCATTAACCATACCTACTTTAATAAACTCAAATATGCAGAAATTTAAGCCTCTTTATATAGATTCAACCTTGTTATGATCCCTATCATAAAAAAGTGAAGGCTGATAAATTAATTAAAAAAATTTCACTAAGGATCAAAATGAAGGAAAGATCCTTGGGTCAGCAAGGAAGAAAAATACTTATAACCAAGAAGTTTCAGGGTTTGCTTTCCTAAAGCGCATTTTACTCTACTATGCTACCAGTTCTGTATAGTCTAATTGAAGTTACAAAAGCCGCTGTTTGAGATTAGACTAAGGTTCCTTCTTGTGGATATTAAACAATAAATCATTTTCTCCATGATAATGTTCTCTATTGCACCATGGACACATAACCAACGAGCTTTTTACCATGAAACAATAAGCGGTCATATGAAACAAATAAACTAACAAAAATTTCATTTTTTAATGTTAACCGATTATATAATTATAAATAATTATTACAGCTGAAAATTCAAATATTGATAAACTTGAGTTAGGTAAAAATAAATTGAACTGATTTTTGATTCGTTTTCGAGGGAGTTACTAATTTGGAGAAGGGTGGAAAAGACCACTGTTTACGGAAACTGGAAGCAGGTTTCTGCTTCAATCCCTCCAGTTTTGGCACAAAAAAAAAGTAAGGAAAAAGGGAGAAGGAAGTGATAGGGAGGGTGACAAAAGCGATATGGATAAGGGCGAAGTGGTTTTGAGAAGGGCAGAGAGCAAGGTCTGACGCTTGCTGGCAGATGCCCCGCCAAACCGAGTGTGAATCGGCCCCCCGCTTAATAACAGTAAAATATAACGAGCGCAGTCGTCGCCGCCACATAGCCTCGTGATAAGCCACGGGCCGTTGGTCCGGGGACCCCGACAAAGAAAAATACACCTTATCTCTTCCGACTTCCTTAATCGAAACTCTTTCTAAGTCACAAATATGAAACAATATAGGACCCTGCTGGCTTTATAATACTTGTGAATAACCTCGAATCCAAACAGGGGCCAGCCGATAAAAGAGATTTGCTCCATCCAAACATCCTTTCGCAAATATCATCCTGATATTCCCTCTCTCCCTCTGGCTTTCTACTGGGTTCAAGGTACCAAATGGAGGGGTGCCGCTATTTTTCCTTTATACGACAAGTTAATCCTCCCTCCTATCCAGCACTTAGCAAAAAGCAACTCACTAATGCATTCTAACCGTTTCACCATTATACTCCAACTAATAATTCAATTCACAAATAAAACACATTAATCCATACAGTTCAATCTATCAGGCGTTATCAATTACTTTTGAATTTGCTGATAATTGTTCACAATTATATCCAGCATGTTCTGTGGGTTATTTTTTTAGATATTATCCATGGCACCACTTTTCACCATAATCATGTTTCTATTATACATACCAGCTAAGTCCTCATCATCAAGTTTCATAACTATCAAGTAATCGTAATCATATTACATACTTTATATTATAAATAATATTAGAAAAGAAATAATTTTATTTATCTTTTTTTTGGTATTTTTGGTATATCTTTTATGCATACCAATTCAGCCTTTATTCTCAAGATATATATCAAGTACTGTAGTTAAAAAAATAACTAACAAACAAATAACTATTTTTTACAAATATTCTGGACATTAGTTTTTTTCAATGAACGCCAAGTACGATTTCAACATTAAGTTCGACCCCAAAGCTACTCATTATCATGTTAGATACCAAGCAACTATTCATTATCATGTTAGATACCAAGCAACTACTCATTATCATGTTAGATACCAAGCAACTATTCATTATCATGTTAGATACCAAGCAACTACTCATTATCATGTTAGATACCAAGCAACTACTCATTATCAGGTTAGATACCATAGTTTCAATCGTTGATGAAACGATTATACAATCTAGAAATTTCCTTTTTCAGCTTCAAGCACTTTTAAGCTAACAAAACTCAAATGGAAAAGAATTGAAAAACTCAAATTTAAACATGAATTGATATAAAAATCTAACATTAAAAAGTGTATTTTCATCGATAAAATTCTACAGATATTTTAACTTTAAAGTAAATATTATGGTATGTTTTTATTTATTGAAAATGCCTAACTTAAGATTCATGTATGTGGCACGTTATGTTATATGCTTTGATATGAACACACGGGTTTATACATTTAACAATAACATTTTATTTTATAAATTACGAATGCTGATTTAGTAGTGCATGATACTGCCAGCATGTTCAATATGCTGATAGTATAATACTTGTAGATTAGCATAAGAATATTATAGGTTTGGACAGTGTCTCATAGGTTTTAGGTCTCACTTGTTACAACCCCTAAAACTTTGTTATTTCTGTTGTCCATACTTCTTGTGGTTGACAAAAGATAGACATTAATAATCGTGAATTTAATGCGCTGAAAAAAAGCACAACAAATAAAATAAAACGATGTAAACTATGATACCGAATAACAATCACGTTTATTTGAGAATTGAGAACTCTATTTTATTAGTTATCAAAACTCACAAAAATCATGGAAACTAATTTTTATAGATAACAATCATTACGAAATTCACATTATCATGTAATAGATCATTTATGTTCTAAAAGGAGTCCTAAACAAACAGTATAAGATGCCAATTTTTAAAAAAAGGTTTGTCATTTTAAAGCATGTGACACAAATATTTTTGTACAATTTCCTGGGGTTTTTTTAAAAAAACTGGTTTTGGATTATTGGAAATCTAAAGTAGTTGTTTTTATGCTGGGAATGTATTTTCTGGGAGATAAACTGAAGAAAGTTGGTTACTGATCTAAATCATTATAGAATGTCACAATTGCAGCGGATTTTAATACTAATTAATATAAAAATTATTAATTAAAATTAATATTCATTGTTATTTTAATACTATACATAAAAATCAGTACACTATCAGGCATTTTAATAACAGTTGAAAAAAAAAGACAAAATGTAAAGAAGTATTACACTAGTAAGATGTAACTCTTGATTCTTACAAAGAAATATAAGAATCAGTTGTGTTTTATTGTGCGCATGTTGTAAAATCTCCAGAAGTTGTAATTCGAGCACTGATTTGAAATAGGATTTTAATTGTAATATGCGAATATTGTATTGCCATCATTGTGGACATGTACTTACCATTTGATTATTCATTGGGTAATTTGATCTAATGAATTGAAATATAAGAAATGATATATAAAAATCGTTGATGAAGAACGTACAATATAAGCATAGGTAGATTAGATCATTGGAGATTGTTTGTTGATTTCTATGAAATGTACTTTAATATATAGATCGTTATATTGCATAACATCTTTCAGTATCAAAGTAATAATAGTAACATTGTTAATGTATTTCTGGTATTCACTTAAACATGACTTGTTTAACTTTGTCTAACATATTTTCAAAAATTAGTTATCAAACAAAAAAATAATGTTTGATCGGTAATTCTAAAATTCCTATTTGCTTAAAATGAATCACATTTCACCCAAGAGATAATTATTAGCATAGCATAATAAAAATTAGCAAGCATAGCTTTTAAAAAGTAGGAGCTGAAAAAAATGGAGAGTATTGCAGCAGGAGAATTGTAAAAGGAACCAAGTTTAAAAGACCAATATGAAGGCATATAAAGAGGGACAGAGTCATGTATGGAGAAAGTGAGTGCAGATTATACAGCGATTCAAACGTTTTTTTCAGATTCGCATAAGTTCCTCTCGAGAGTGTATAAAATGTTTCAGTGAAAAGTCCTTGCGGCTCTTATTACTGGAATGTTCAGCTCCCGATACATTTAGGATGTTGTTAAGGAACATAAGAGTTGAAGTTCCTGGAAAACAAAAACTACCGGTCAGGAGCATAATATATCTTGGATGGGGATATACGAAACGCTGGATGTCTGATAAAAAACACATGGTAACTGCTTGCGCCAATTTTTAGTAGCTGGAACTAATTTAACAATCTGAGGCCACTACGTACTCTTCCATTAAAATAAGTATATCAATATTCTAAATAAACTTGAGAATTTGAAAATTCAGGGAATGCTTGAGGACAAGTTTAAAGTTTTTCGAAGTTGCTCTCTCTCTCTCTCTCTCTCTCTCTCTCTCTCTCTCTCCTCCTGCCTCCCTCTCAAAAGGCCCTGTCAAAGGAACATTATACAATAGTTTTTGATTTTCGATATGAACATTAGAAGTAATTGTCTTGATTATATATATTAAACTGTGCCGTAAGTTTAAAATCAATTCTTTATCACTTATGAATTATAACGTAGTTAGTTAATCACCTTCCGTGTTTAGTGAATAATGGAGTCGGACTCAGCAATGAGAGAAATCTTGAAATGGTGATACATAATATTGAATGCTATAACAGTTTCATTTTTTTGTTTTTGCACTAATGTGATTGTTGTTAAGATTTTCAGTTATTTGATTTTTCTATTTCAGTTACTCTGCTTTCTTGGGCACAATATTTGATTTCTCATAGATAAAGAAATTTCAGGTTGAGATCTCTCATGATATACTCTTTGTGACGAAACGTAAGCAGTTTATAGAGGAGAGGAAAAAAACTGAGTTTGTCCGATGTTATTTAATCGTGGGAGGTGTGAACGGCTGTAAACGAAACATGCGCAACTATGTTGAAAAACTGTTGCCTACTGAATGGAAGTGTGATCCTGTTTGTGATGGAAGGAAATGGCCGTTTAGATGACATTGTTGTTTGAAGAAAAAAAAAAAAAAAAAAGAGGGCAAGTAGGACGGGTGAATGCTTGAAAGTGGGCGGGGCTGAAAAAAATGAGCTGTGGGGGTCAGCGGGGATTGGCGCTAATGAAGCGACACCGGATACATGCGGGTAGCCCTTGAGACGTGCTTCACCTACCCTCGCGCCGATCAACCCTTGCGTCCCGCCTCGCACTGCCTAATTACTTCACCTATCCAGAACACTGCCAAGTCAAAACTAATTTCACGCTGCTTGTTCATGGACTTGCCAGCTGGTTTGAAGTACAATCAAAGCAAATTAAACTAAATCAAAGGCCCTGCAACTTCCGAGTGCTAAACTTGAGAAACCAATATTAGTTCAACTGACACTTGCAGCATCACTAAATAATATTCCCCAGGGTAAATTCTGCTACAATGTTATCAAACTACATCTGGAAAACTACTATTATCATTTTTTGGCACAGACGTATCATTAAAATCATTAGTTCGCTATATTATGTTTATCTATCTCCTTCTCTTTCTCTCTCCCTCTCTCTGCTCTCTCTTTCTCTCACTATCCCATTCGATACTTCTACGACTTTCTGGAATTTCAATGCAAGCTCAATGTTTTCTGTTTATCGATAGAAATCAGTCAGTTTTTTTTATTTCGAATACCAACCACTCTTTATTTGAACAAGTCTTTGAATTAAAAATATCAACTTAATATAGAATCACACTAGGCGTCTGGAGGATGCTAACTTTATCTGCAGGAGTTACGAAGTTAGGCACTATTCAATAATATTTGGTGTACTCTGGTACGTTAGCTTAGAATCTAATGCTTAGAATAAGTCAAAACGCCTCTAGCTTTTCTCAGCGAACTACTTATTTTCTAAACGCATTACGTGCTGTTTTGAGCTTCCTTTAGCTTTCCTTGAGTTTTCCTTTTCGCTGTATGAAAGGCAGTCACCTTTGTGAGTGATATTGTGGATTCTGCTTCTACCAGTAGGGTGGAATCAGTCAGGGGGACTTTTCTAGACAACTGATTGCAAGGTTTGTCCGAGTCAGGGGTAATGGGATAGTTAGCCGATGACTGAGAGCATATGGTTATAGGGGATTTCTAAACCAATTTACCTGTTATATTAACCAAAAATCATCCCTTAAAGTTCAACTTATAACAAAATCAGCTCACATTTTAATTATGACATCCACAAGATTCTAAGCAACATATATTTTGTTCTTCCCAAATGCATTGACTTTCTTGTATTTTATGAATTTTATTTAATATATTGTAAAAGAATGCGTTTATTCAAATCATCATTTCACTGATAATATCAAAAACACAAGCAGGATTATTTTATTTTATTTCAAAGAAAAATTATATAATTCTTTTATGCATCTAGTACAAGAAAAATGAGTATGAAAAAATATAATTAATTTGCAGGAACCAGTTTTATGCTATATAAAAATAAAAATATTCAACAAAAAATATCCTTATATTGAATATTAGAATGTCGAAAAACATAAATATGTTAATAAATATGTTAAAAAAAGGGATATATTGAAAAAAAAATTAAGAAATGAATTACCACTGCTTCTTAAATGGTCATAAATGACTTTAATATTGACCTAATACTTCGTTGAAATGGGAAAACAGTACTAAAATAAACTGATGAATAACTAAAATCAAAATTCTAAAACTTACTGTATCCATCAAATATTAAAACAAATAATCAAAAAAATTGAAATTATTTAACATGATTTTTTACCTATGATTTCTTGAAAGATCAAAACTGGATAAACTTTAAAGAAGCAATATTCTCTCAGATAGCTAAAAATGTATAAAGAATTATTAAAGAGTAAAATTTAAATCCATATACCAAAATTTTCTTTAAATATAATTTATTTTTATATATTTTAGTTGATTATTCATGGATATGTAACATTAATGCATCTATTCTATTATTCTATTATCTATTCTATTTGGCACTAAGATTTTCTACCTGGTGTTGCGGGGTTATTTTTTCTGGTTTCAGACAATGTTGGAGTTATTAGTATATGTCAGGGGCAAAGCGGGAGGGGTGATTAGATTATGATTTATTTTGGCAAAGGGAAACTAGATTTGGGATGAGTGATAATTACAAATTTGCAATTGGAAGTTAAAAAACTTGGTAGAATTAGGATCTTTTGACATTTCCATTTAGAAGTCGTAGAGGGGTTTCTTTTTAATCAAGCGACAGGGACGTTATGCGATTAATGAGGGCTCCCTTGCAAGCCTGTTTGTAATTTCACGCTTGTAGTCTCCGATACTAATAATGCGTTGCTCATCAGGATCCGTCTCTGTCAGTCCTCTTCTCCCGCAGCCTTCCCGGCATCCCTCCTCGTGTCCCCGATTAATGCGTCTTTCCATCACTCTCCTGTAATCGCTTTAACATGCTAAATGCGCAGTCCTATCAATGCTTTCCCTAGCAAATTCATTTCTTTGTCTCAATCAATTCACTTCCTGTCTCCTTTCTTCTTCATTAAAATACGACAAATGATGACTCTACAACCTTTAAACCATAAACTTACGATTGTTTATGTACATTGATTTCTTACGTTTCCTCTGTTTGCTACGTAACAATTTAGCAAACAAAGCAAAACACTGCATATTATGAATCTTCTATTACTTCAGCGCCAGAAGTTAGACATTTCAAACAAAAAGCCTATAAACCGTTAAACGCGTAATGGAACGACCAGAATAAAACTATGGATTGATAATAGTTTACATTTTCAAAAGGACGATTATCACTACCATATATTACGTTACTATAAATAAAGTCAGTAATAATGAAACCAGATCAATTTAACATTTTCACAGCAGATTACAGGTTTTCAACTCCATTTTTATTATATTTTATTTATTTATTATTTTATTTGTCTTTATTTTCTTTTATGGCATTTTCTATATTTTTTTTAATGCTTCCTGCTATGCAATTTGTATTTTTATTATCAGAAGTTATGCTATCGGATGAATTGTTACAACAATGTATCAAGCAACAAACAATTCTGAAGAAATCATTATCAAGATATTTAGAAAATGACTAATAAAAATCACTTAAAAAATATTTAAATTATACCTACATCTACAATTAGTATAAATAAAGGTAATGGTTTGAGATGTTTTGCGTTTTGTGCTCTGAATGTCCATAGCATATAATGTCTTGACCTGCAATATGCATTTATCTAAATGTCGCTTAAATTATTAACTGTGGGAAAATTGTTGAATTTTTATCAATATTATTCAAAGGAAAAAAAAACCAAGGTAAAATTTTCGGAAGTTAAGTAATTCCCTTGATACGATAAAACCAATAACACTTCCTCCAGCTGCTGATCAACAAGTAACTTTGGTTATAATTTGCACACATTAACTGCATCGAATTCAAATCCATTATTAAAATTTCAAATTAGATGACACTAAAAAAACGCATAGATCCTGTGTTTAGATTGACCTAGCGTAGTTTTCATCAACACCATTATGTCGTTTATTTCATTTGCCTTCACCGTATACCCATGTACTCTGAACTGCATGTAACTGTGCACTCTCTACATTGATTATATATAATATGTAATATATATATATATATATATATATATACAAAACTAAAGTTTATCGGGACTCGGTCAGTTATTCAGGTTCAAATTAAACTCTCATTGCCAACGTTTCGTTCTTTATTTCAAACCTTTTTCATAGGCCAACAAAAACTTTAAACTTTAGTTTTGTTTCTATTCCAAGGTCGAGAATTTTATCAATATTATATAATATATATATATATATATAGAAAATTGTCACAATAACACGTGATATAAATATTCAGGTAACTCACCACAAATTAGAGAAGATAGTCGCTCTAAGGCCTTTCGTTTTCACGTCGTCAGAGAGCAAGTGAATACAAGTTATTATACAACTTGTATTCACTTGCTCTCTGACGACGTGAAAACGAAAGGCCTTAGAGCGACTATCTTCTCTAATTTGTGGTGAGTTACCTGAATATATATATATATATATATATATATATATAATATAGAGAGAGAGAGAGAGAGAGAGAGAGAGAAAGAGAGAGAAAGATAGAGATTTATAAACTTCAGTAAAAAAAAATCAGAATTAGTGCTAAAGCCTTTTTTGAGAACAAGTAACGGACCTCCTCAAATTGACATATTGAGCAGTTTACTAACTCTTACCAGGACCGTTATTGGGTTGATTAAGGATTTAACATCATTTCTGAATTTCTTACTGTGTTCTTATGATACGTTTATTTTTACTGCTCCATTTGTTGTCTTGACATTTTGAGTCAAATAAAAAGAATTCACATAAACACGTAAAATAAATATCAATGACCGCTTGTAACGGTTGAAAGATCTTAGTCTTGTTTTCCTATTTCATATTGTGGTTTGAACACTGTTCGAAACATATGTATGCATGGGTATTACAAAAATGTGAATAAAAAAACCAATTTTATTTTAAAAAGTTATTAATTATAACATAACTTTATATATGCATAATTAGTATATTAGTATAGTTGTTATGCATTAGTATAGTATGCATAATTTTAAAATATCTTTGATCAAAACAAAAAGAGTGTGAAAATGAAATTGAATGTGACTCAAGGATACTAAAACTAACAAGCTGAAGAGATAGCAGATTATATTTAAATATTGGTGCTGGCATGAAGTGTCTGTGGCACATTGTGCCCTTCTGGCAGTGGTTACCACTGGCCACGTCATGCACGTGTGACGCACTGGAAGCTATGAATTGGTGCAAACTACTCAAGGGTCGTTATCGGGTCCAAGAGCGAGGGGTAGAATGGCGTTATTGGCAGTTAGAGTGACCATTGCTGTGCAGCTAACGAGGCGCAGCGTAAAACTCTATTATGAATAATTACTTTTCTGTTGATATTTATGAGGGATTGCGTCCAGCAAGCATCTACAACCAACTTAATGGCACTATTAAAATTATTTCTTTTACGACCACTAAATAAGTAACACTTTTAGAATGGGAAAAAACAATGAAGGAACAAAAGTGGAATAATGTGCAGGAAGAGGGCCAGAGGTAGTTAAATTGCCAGTCCGGTTCTTTTTGGTTTGATTTACAGCTATTCAGTCGTCAGTTTGTTAACATTCAAGTTTTTAAACTCGGCCTCCGCGAGCTTCAAGTCTAGAAGCCCGTGCTTGCTCTTCGATCTCTCTGCTTTACGGCCCACTAACCCTTACATTGAAGCCAGAATATCAGCTCTATTGCTTTTATGTTTCCTCAAATGGATTTTAGTTTTACACTGAACATTTCAAATTATAACGATCTCTCAGCTCGCTGGGTGTTTTATTATCACTTCTAAGCACCATTCAGGTGGGGTCCATTATGCGCCATCAACCCGACTTGTTGAATGGATTTCAACTTTGTTTACGATATTTATTAAGTTACAGCCTCTCGAAATGCTTCTTCCATAAAACTTTAACAAATAATAAATCACCAAACTCTATTACTTTGGCATTAAATAAACTTTATCTAACACCTTCGAATAAACAAATATTTAAACATTCTAACTTATGAACACTTTTCAAAGATAAGAAAAACCATTTCCATATTATTTAGCTAGACCTTGTGCATTGTAATGAAAGTAATTCTTACCAAAATTTTAGTTCATATTTTTAAATGCTTGGTGTTTACAAGTTTTATTCTTTAAAATAATGAAGCACTTCTTCTAAGAAGGAAGTGATTCAATATTTTAAATGAAACTATACTTGATTAAAAGATTTAAGATTTAAGATTTAAAAGATTTAAGCATGGTTATTCTATTAGACTTCAACATGCAACACAAAAAAAAAAAACAGGTGATATTAAAGTAAAAACGATTACTAAAAGTCTATGAAAATAACTAAAAAACAGTAGGCTTCATTTTAGTAATAGTAATTAATTTAATCACCTCCTGTTCGATTGTTCTTTAAAATGCAATTTTTTTCATATTTATAATAATTTTATTCATCATCAATATAATACAATACACGTAAGATAATACAATGAATACTTCACACGATGATGTATTATGGACCGTGGTTTGTTTTTACTTTACTATAAGTAAAGTATAGTGATCGTGAAAATTCGATCTCGAGATTTTGACGGAATTACATGATTTTGAGGTCCCTAGAAGTCGTTTTATGAAGTTTTTACGATGATGTCTGTGTGTGTGTGAGTGGGTGGTGAAGGTGGGTGGGTGCGTGTGTTAGCATTGCTTGTTACCACGCTACGGTCCAGAATCTTTGATGGATCAAGTTGATATTTTACACAAAAATGGGCCCCATTTAGACGAAGATCCCTATTGTTTGGGAAGAATTATGCATGATGGGAAAGTCACTTTTTTTGCCAAAACCGATTTTTTAAAACATTTATTTCTCCCAAACTACTAACCCTAGAGTTTTGAGATTTTGACATTACCTTTGAGGTTGCAAATGGAACAAACGAAAAATATATTCAAAATTTTATATCAACAGGAAATATTTTTTTTCAATAAATGTAAAAATTTTGACTTATAAATCAATCTCAAACCTTGTGAGAGCGATACAAGCCATACTGTTTGACGGACAAGAATGAAACTATGCCTATAATAGAACATTATATGGACAATGATGGAGATATTTTTTCTAAAATTACATTCGCTATAGGGGCGTTAGAGTACGATTTGTGTTTCAGAAAATGTTTTTTGACGCTAAACGGCTCGTTAAAAAATATGAAAATTTGACCAAAAATGGAACAAAAAATTAGCAATTCATAAAAAAAAATCGTGAAGTTTCAATTACGGAAAAGACAATAACGATAATAAAAACTCTTGTTTATCCTAGACTAAGAGATCACCTGCTATACTTGTCGAATTTTTGTATTTTTTACATTGTTTACATTGACTTAGAAATATTTGAGCGAATCCACTGAGATAAAATTGATGTTTCTAATGGAAAAATGAAAATATATTATGACTTTAAGAGATGTAAGAGGATAATATTGTGCAGGTAAATGATAACACTCATTAAAAAAAAATCTATATATGTTATTTGACAAAGGGGAAGGAAATTTATCTTATAAATACTAAGAACCATAAAATTCCCAGTAATTTTATTCTGTTTAAAACCAAAATGTAAAAGATAATTCAAAATATAAATCTTCGTTTAGAGACTAATAACGTAATTATCGTACATCTTTAATTAACAAATCAGCTTAAAACAACATTTCTTCGCTGTTTAAGATGTTTTTCAGAGAATAAAAGGTATTTACTGTTTTCTATTGAAAATTTACATTAACACATTCAATGTAGAAGGATTAAAGTAATACGATGTAAAATTACTGGCATTTGAACAATAGCCATGTTCTTGTAGGAATGATATTTCGTTTCAAGAAATGTTCACATGGTTATTTTCAAAAATGTATTACTGTGTAGTTATACCTCTGAAATTTGCAAATAATAAATTATTTAAGATTACAAAAATATTTAAATTGATATTCCTTCAATCACTATCTGTATACCTCAGAATACAGCTAATAATATATCCTTTAGATTTTACGTTAGCTTAAATAATACGTATGTTTTATATACTCAGAAATTTGACATTGATTACTTATAGTAACGTAGAGTGTAGGCCACTCCAGATTTTTTGTTAATAAAATTAATATTATACTGGTATATATATATATTTCTTCTTTACTTTGTTGTATTGCCCCTCGATGATGGTGATAACGTTCTGGCGAAAGACTCTTCGCCTCCTGAAAGACTCTTCGACAATTGCCGAATACTTTCGGCAATTGTCGAAATATAGAAGTGAGTTATGTCTGTGTCTATCTTTGTGTTATTTCGTTATGATTTATATGTATATATAATTAAGTTAGATACAGGAAACACAAAAGAAGAGGCTAATATTTTTTTATCAATATTTTCACTGCACGCCATTTTTAGGGGACTAAAAACATAAGTAGACGTGTTAGAGCTCACCGACTGATAACATAATTATATGTATGATTGTATACATGTATATGTAAAGCGTTGGGTATAATTCTTAGAACCATTACATACCAACTACAAACCATTCAATAATGAAAAAAAAATTATATGCTAATATCATTTTTTCTTTTTCGAAAGAATATTTATAGCCATATAAATGGTTGTACAATTTATCTGCAGAAAGTGAAGTGAGTCATTTAACTATTTAAATGCAAAAAATTCTGCATCAACTAATCAGAGTAACCTAAATCCTATAGTGGCTTAAATCCTTGTTTGGAGTGAGGCTGAAATGAATCGTTAATTTCCTAAAACTGGAAGTCATTTGTAAAGAAGACATATGGACACAATCTTCGCAGAGGATAGATGCGGACAGGGATTACAAGAGGAAAGCTGTCCTCCTGAGCCAGCAACACACCCCCAGTATTTGCATAATCAGCCAGGACTCGAATTAAGGTGAGCCTGCCTATCTTCGACCTCTGTTCACCGTTCTGGTGACGCTTGACAAAATGATTCCATCAGTCACTCCCCCACTGCAACCCATTTCCACCCATCTACCATGTGGATCTTCATTTTTTTTCAATTCATACAATAAAAGAGTTCCCTGCATTCATTAATCTGACATCGCAAAACTTGGTTCTTTCAGACGAATTCTAACACTGCCTTAAGTGAATTAACAGTCTTCAAAAGAAAGGTCTCAACTAAAGGGCGTTGATTCTATAGAAGCCCTTACTATTTATTTAGGTTAACTATGAAACCTCATCTCAATATGACACCAGCTTGGTTTACATGTTTTATTAGTCAGAAAATTTACATGATGTTTCATGGAAATTTTCTTAATAACTATAAATGAATATAAAACATTGCTATTGAATAAGGTCAGGAAAAAAAAGGAATACTTTATTACAAAAATAAAACCCGTTCAAGACGATTTTTTCGTGCATGGTTTATTAGCTAAGTATCTTTACAACAGATACTAATCATAAATTCAAATAAAGAACAAATCCAGGCAATAGAGATTTATTCTGTTCTCCCTTTAAAATTGAAATACTTCAAACTGAAATGTCTACAAAAGATATACCGGATAAAATGATTTATTTTAATGATGTAATATTTGAAATATTTGAACTAATCAATGCAAACAGTTTTAAGTAATACCCATACTTTCACAGATATATATTGTGATATATGAATGAGTGTCCAGAAAAGGTTTATTTATGTAATAGTTTTTGGAAAACTTTTAATGTGAGGTGTTCTTGTTTATCACAAAATATTTGTTTTCGCTTTAGTGTGCACTCCTCTCATCGCCTTTTCGTTAAAAAAGTTTTTATTACTGAAATCCAAGCATGAGCATAAAACTACTGTCCTATAAAATTTGTATTCCGATAAAGGCTCTACCTCCAGCTGAACTTTCATATCTCCAAAAAATATTGTAGATCTATATTAATCTTATGCAACTAACAGACGGACCTATATCTCTCATATAAAAGAATCATATTTGCTGTTAATGTTTCATAGAGATCTTTTTATTGAATCAAGTGTGTTCAAGTATTACTATACTTAGAATACTGATCATGATCTAATGTTTTAACGTTGCTTTCAACCCTAGATTTATAAGGAAACTGATTCACACTGTACATACCTCCGGAGAAGATGAAATCAGCACCTTGGTCTGGAGGTTACTCCAGTCAAGGTCTCATAAAAAATGTCTTTACTTTCCACCCAACCAAAGGTGCAATATAAATTACATTGTGCCTTTGTTCAAAAAATGTATTTTAACAACTCTATTTAATTAGGATATAAATCAAATAAAAAACTGTTGGTCTTCTAATGTAGTGAACGTACGAAGCGATGTGTCTCGTCATGCATCTCGTCTTTGATAAGTCTTAGCAAACCACAGCTACTCATTCGGAGAGGTCCAGTCGTACATATCGAGGAGTTACATATCGTATTATTCATGAAATAAGAAAAATTTCCAGAAATCAATGTAATTCTATTGTTAGGTTTCTATTAAAACGTTACATTTGTTGTTTCTGCCCTACGGGAAGGTAACAGATGTAACTGACCACACTAGGGATATTGTTGTTGATAGGAGGGTGTGCAATAGGACAGATGGACAAAGTTTCGTTAAGAAGCCCAGCGAGCCGAGGTGACAAGGAGGCGGGCAATTAGACGCAAGCACTCTTTTGTGCGCCCTTCTCAACCGTCCTCACCGGCCACTGGTCAGGGTGCGGGCCTGGCCCCCCGTCGCTTGAGCAACACCCACTTAGCCACGCATCGCACCCCCGACAATGTACCGGCAAACAGCTTTGTACCGCTGTCACCTTGTCTTAACACCGCTTCCTAAACTCGGCTTCCCTTCCGGCCACCCTTTGTGTCACTCTCTCAATATTCATCCCTCCTCTCGTGACATCGACCTGCCACCTAAACAACCAACATCAAAGTTTGAATTATTAGTTTTACTCCCTACAATGTTCGCTGTTTAGTATATCCGTCCTTGTCCATTCAGGCCTTGGTAGATTGATTGCCTCATTTGCAATCGAGTGCGGTTCCTACAGCTCTTGCTATTCATTTAGCTATTTTCTTATGTAAACAACTGAGCTGAACACTTTTCCAGGATTTGTATCTCTTCCACAAGTCATAATTATAGAAGAGTAGCCGTCCTAATGACATCTAGACACTCCTTCACTATGTCATATTTTCTCCAGATTGATTTACGGTACTATAGCATTTATTTCAGAAATTATTTAAAATATCCCTAGCATTTTTTTCTTTTTAGGGAAAATTTTAGAAAATGAAGACAGATTAAATACATTTTGATTGAGTAAGTTACAAGAAAAGAATTCGTCTGAAAAATCAAATAATGAGTTTCCAAAACAAGACTTAACCAATCAGGTCACTATTATTGTGACCAA
The DNA here is from genome assembly GCA_026182355.1 of Hermatobates lingyangjiaoensis. Taxonomy (NCBI): domain Eukaryota; kingdom Metazoa; phylum Arthropoda; class Insecta; order Hemiptera; family Hermatobatidae; genus Hermatobates; species Hermatobates lingyangjiaoensis. The sequence goes on along the minus strand of JAPFBL010000014.1, from coordinate 1,202,006 downwards.
CTGTACAAAATGTATACATTTATATAAAAATACAAAACTTTGGTGCAACTAGACAAAGTGCACTAGACTTTAAATTACACAAAACACAATTCAGAAAGAAGATAAAACAGACACTTGCTAAATTCAATATTTCAACCTGTTCTTCGTCATCAAGAGGAGACTAGAAGTGAGCGAGAAGGAGGAGAAGCGAGTACGAAGTGGGAGATATATCCCCACATTGAGGGAAGAAAGGAGAGTCACTTCGCGTTCCGTCCTTTGATGTGGGGAGATCTCTCTCACTTCGTCCTCTCTTCTAGTCTTCACATGATGACGAACAACAGTTCGAAATATTGAATTTAGTAAGTGTGTATTTTATCTTTTTTCAGTATTGTGTTTTGTGTAATTTATCCCGAGTCGAAGGTCTCTAGATGATAACGACTGTCAAAATACAGGTATAAAAAATGGTGATGATAATTATTACAATTGCTGATAGCCGCCCCTAGTGGGGCCATGCAGCTATATCCGCAGGTTGCATTGGCTTACATTTATACCACAGGTTCATTGAACCAGGGTCAAAAAAGGGCACTGATCTTACCTGTAGCTGAGCAGGTTCAGTATGGATATTCACAATGATTTGTAAATGGAATCTGTAGATAGTTACATCGCCCGACTTACTACCAATGAAGACAACAAACAAACTACTCATCCAAGCCTCCTTGTATAAGCTCTCAATCTTGTCACCAACCTTTCTCAGCCTCACTGAACAATTACTTCATCCACTGACTATTTTTCCGACTCATGACTGTAAACATTGAAAGCTATGACCAACAAGACCATATGACTCCGAATATGACGTCATATATATAAACGAACTTAATATCCGACATAAATTATTGACAGTCCAAGTTATAGTAGCACAGTAATGAAGCAGTAGAAGGCCTCTGTTCTGGAACTGCTAGTTGCGACGTGTATTTTAGTGCGCAAATATATTTATTGGTAGTTGGTCGTTTAGCCAACGAAAGATTTGTAATCTTACTCTGAGTCGCTTCACTTAAGGTAGTAAGACTCCTCACAATGACGCCCTGATGGGGTTTGATGAACTACTAGTAGCAAGCCCTGGTCACGGGGCAACGGGCACCTCTTTGGAGGGAGACGACTGAGTTCATAAGAACACTAGGGTAGTCCTAAAACTGTAAGGCACTGTAGGAAGCCTGTCTATTGATTAATCGTTGATACCACGGTGGGCCTTGAGTGTAACTCAAAGACCAACTTTCTGTATTTGTGGTATAGGTATATTTTTTGTCACCATGTACTTTTCGTTCAATGATTCGTTCAAAAACCAATATACGTTAACCGTACGTTTCACGAGGTAGTAGGTCCAAGCATACGGTTAATTCAGCATAAGTCATGGAGGGATTTTGTAAGCAAATTTACCATTTTCACTGCACAACAATTAAAAAGCGATAACTTTTTTGTAGTAAAATAAATGTTATGTTTATTACTCTTTTCAGATTAATAATAGAATTATAAATAAAACAATATTTGTTGTTTTGGTAATATTCCAAACATGTTTTGCATCACGTATTCCTTTTTTGTAAAAACTGTATTTAATTTATTTACTTTTGTTGTTATATTATTATATTATTTGTTGTTATAATTGTTATATTTAGTGTTAAATATCTTTAACATTGCTATAAATATCAACGTAAAATCAAGTGAAAGTTATTTGCTTTTTGGTAAAGTATTGTGGACCTTTTCAAAGATTTATAATTTATTCCAATTTTAGAATTGTTATTTAAAAATTAATTGAAGATAAATGATGCTGGAATCAGATCTTATGCTTGTGGTTCATTGGGTACTTTTAGGGTAGATAAGGAGCTTATTTAAGGATCATTGATATTGCTATAATTAAAAAACACGCTTTGCAGAAAAAAAGTATAAAATTAAATTGGGTTCTAAGGACGAGAATATTGGGGTGCAGTTAGGTTAATTACAGAGGGTGTAATTTTTTTTATTGATTTTGGGATTGGAGAGGATAATGAAAGGCGGGGGTGGTATCCCTGGGCCCTCAGGGAGATGGAGAGGAGTGATTTATACCCGGCATCACTGTTGATAATCTTAATATAGGAGTATTTGTCTCATACAGAGTCTCAACTCTTTAGAGGCAACCCTTCGTTTGTTTCCGTCCTTATAGGCCTAAACAAAGGTTCAATAGAAAACATTAATATCTTCCATATGGGCTTGCTGAAATGAACGTACACCGTAAATTTATAAATTAATATAGATTTTTTAGGAAAAAAAGATGAAAAAAAGAATAGTTGAAATCTAGCACTATACCGCAGGATAATATACCTGTTCACCTGACAAATACACAATGGATTAAACAAAAAACATAAAATCTAAAATCTAAGATAGATTTGATTGGAATTTCCATACACCTAGTACTCTGTTGAAGGATGTTGCGGAATTAAACATGAAAGTTATTTTTTTATATTTTTGATGTGCACATCACTAATATATTTCTATTTTTACTTTACTGAAAGTAATAATCGCAATCATGAAAGAATGTGATATCGAGATTTTGATAGATTTACATGCTTTGAGGTCTTAAAAGTGATGTTTTGAAGATAATGTCTGTGAGTTTGTGGATAGTTGGGCATGTACACAGACTTATGGGCACACTCCCAGTCATATCGTTTAATAGATCATGTGTATATTTAACCGATAATTGACCTTACTATTTAGACATTCCCTATTGTTTTTGGACAATACTGCATGTTGGAAAAGTCACTTTTTTTTGGTTGAATCTGGTTTTAGACAACTTTTTTTTATCTTAAACTGTTACCCCTAGAATGTTGGAACATTGGAAGTCATGGAACTAGCAGAAGCTATAACTGAAAGAACCTTCTGATTTTTATATCAATGGAAAAGGTATTTATTGCTACAAAGTGTAATATATTGACCTATAAAGTATTTCGAAACTTTATGAACACGATAGAGATCACACACTCCACTGACGGATTGTAATAAAATAGCACGTCTTGGGTGGATGAGTTAAGCTGAGTCCTTTATTTTTAATAATTACACGAACGCAAAGTGGTATAATGGGCATGGATTTTGTGATGCTAAAAAAAAAAAAAAAACTTTACGCAAAACGGGTAACTCACAAATACAATTTAAAATGTATACCAAAAAAGACAATAAAGTTATAAAATTTGTTGTGAGCTTTGTTTACATTGACTTTGAAATTATTTCTCAGAATCAAGTCAAACAGAATTCATGTTTACATTTTAATATAAACAGTTTGAAGAAAAGGTGCTTATAATATTATATATAAGAACAATAAAATACTTAGCTATACTAAACAACCATATATTGTATACTTCACTCCACAGTGAAGGATGGTTGCCTACAGCAGGGATCACTAAACTCTTGTCACTCCTTGCCAGATAACTGAAAGGATGACGAGTATGGGCCGCATAATGTTAGCAGTTGTAATCAAGAATGAAAGCACTGTGGAAAAAGTCAAACTAATTTAACATTACATGTTAGTCATTGGAAAGTGGCATGCAATGCACAAAAAATACAAACAACATGTTTATTTATTAAAAACTTATCAAAGAAGCAGCGTTAGCAATAATATGGTTACATCAGCGACATTGTGCATATATCCGTATCATAGAACTAAGCAGCAAAAATAGTGAGGTTTGTTAAACCGACGTTTGGCTTTCAAGGTATCATCAATATTTTGGAATTGCTGCATCAAATGAAGAAAATTTCTTTCAAATGTTCGCCAGTCGATGTGTTGACTTCACAGACATCATTTTTCAAAATGTTTTCTCACAGACAGAAGTTGTTTCAAACAGTGATGCCTTATCAGAATGTAATTGAAAATTTATGGTGAGATACATAATTTTTTTGAGTTTATTGAATGAATGAAATCAAAAACTGAAACTTTATTAAAATCAATTATCAAAAAAAAAGTTTCTTCCAAGTAAAACATAAAGAGGTTATGTATATATCTATGATCAAACCACATCAATGATCAAAGAAATCGGAAAACAAGACTAAGATCTTTCAACCGTAACCAGCAGTCTTCAACCCAGTTGGGTTTTTGACGAAGACCACGTCTTACGGTTGAAAGATCTTAGTCTTGTTTTCTCATTTGATATTTTGGTTTGATTATTGATTGTTATTTCACGTGTTTATGTGAAATATATATATATATATAAAAAGATGATGTTACTGAAGGTAGACCATTAGAAATCTTTTCTTGTTTTGTTCTTATCTGTTATTAAGTTGGGATCAGGGAAAAGAGGTTGACTGTCAATGTGATCTGATAAAGGGTATTGAAGAAATGAGAGTTAAAGACGGCCTGGGGACGAGGAAGGCGTTATCTGAAATTGAGGCTAGCGTTGTGGGCTGCGTGTGGACTGTGTGAATGCTAATCGGCTACTTGGTGAGATCGGAGGATCATCTTCATCATGACCCTTCCGCTTGGGTCATGCGCAAGCCGTCGAGCCCTATAATAATCTAATTACGTGAATAGTACTGGTTTTAAAAGATATATACGAAATTTGAAAAGTTCTGATTTTGTTTGTCACTCCAGCGAATTTCATATTACTCTAACTCAAGTATAGTGATGATTGAAGACAATTCATTTCAAAATTTGGGCAGATTTAAACACTTTGAGGTCTCCTAAATTCTTTTTTGATATTTTCAGGACATTTTTGATGAGTAGGTTCGTGCTATAAATTCTATAATTAGAATAATAATTCTATTATTCTATAATCACTCTAAAGTAGCACTGTTTGACAAGTCTTCATAAGATTTATCAGATAGATAGTGCCTTGTGGGTCTAAATGTGCCCTTTTTTTTGTGACATTATTTTATCATTAGAAAGGGACATTATAATAAAATCAGAACTACTCTTTCTCACTTCTTCGACCATTATAATGACATATGTACTTCGTATTTTAAAATATATTAAACATACTAATAATGAGTAAACATACTACTACTCAGAGTTGCAAAATCAGCCATTTTTCGAATATATCTATTCCAGAAATACTAATTTTGTTCAGCCAAACAAGCTTAGGTTTAAGTTTAGGACTCTATGACCAACCAAATGATCTCATATTCGTACAGAAATACTTAAAAGAATATCTTAGATTAGCTTGTTTAAATGTTTGGCGTAAGAAGTACATTTGCAAAAGATATAAAAATGTATAGCTAATTTACCAATTTATACTAATTCAATGATCAAACCACAATAAGAAATGGGAAAACAAGACTAAGATCTTTCAACCGTATAACAAGTGGTCTTCGTCAGAGTCAAAAACCCAACTCGTCAGAGTCGTCAGGGTTTTTGGCTCTGACGAAGACCGCTTGTTACGATTGAAAGATCTTAGTCTTGTTTTCCCATTTCTTATTGTGGTTTGATCACTGATTGTTATTTCACGTGTTTATGTGAAATCTTTTTATACTAATTCAATGAACTTAGTATGTCAAAAACTGAAAACTATAATAACTTTATTCGTAGTAAATAGTAAATGTAGGCTTAACATTACCAACTTGTTTGCTTTTAGTGAATACTTTCAAAGGAGTTGCATTTTTTTTTATACCAATATGTATTTAATTATTTTATTCATTTAATGGATAAAATGGGAAAATCAAAATTCAAATAAATCGAAGACCCATCACAGTTTAACGGGTATTACTCATTATACGGCAATTACTCATTGCTCATTGAAATGAGGCTAACCAAAGCACATATTGTTAATCTGTAAGTTGCTGTCTACTACTTTTGTTTTAGATGTTTAGTAAGAAAATAATTATATATATGAATTAAACACCACAATAAAGAAATATATATTAATTATTTATATAGATTACAATGCTCTAAGGTCTTTCGTTACAACATCATCACCAGAGAACTAAATGAACTAAACAAAAAATATAATAACAAGTTAACCTGGTTGATTGAAGTTGATTGGTTAGTTGATTGCTGGCATCCCTGTCTGAATTTAATGTTCCTAAATTTGAAGGAGTCTTGATCTGCTTACTGATTTCTTTTATTGATATGTCATCTAGTTTGTGAAGTCCCGGACTATTGTTCATTAAATTTCAATAGATGTTCTTTATGAGTGCACTTTCAATAATATTTCTTCTCCTTTCTATTATTCTATTTAAATATATATATATATATATATATATATATATATATTATATATATATATATGTATAGGTTGGCAGAAAATCTTCTTGAAGGCATATTTTGTTGAAATGTACCCCAGCTTTGGCATTAACGACTTTCAAACTAAGCTGTTCCAGTCTCTTGATAGTATTACGAATAGAAGGTGGTAATTCCCAAATAAGTTGTCCATAGCCAAAAATTCAGTAAATAACGGACTACTTTTGGCCAATTTTTTGCAACTTCGTGACTTGGTGCACGTGGAATAATAGTACTCTTCTTATATTAGTATTAAACATATTGGTGCAATGTTTCATGATGAATTTAACTTCAACCATGAGCATGAGCTCGTTTTAAATATACTCTGTGTATATATTTAATATCGACAAAGTGGTAGGCTTTGAATGCAAGCATGGCTGCCAGCCCTTCAATGGCATTTTTCTCAGAACCCTAGACAGACTTCCAAAAAAACCAAGATTTATTTATTTACTATCTGAAAACACAGAGAACGTTTAAAATTAAACTCAAGATCTTCCTTTAGTTGTCGTTCAGAAGCTGACGATGCTTCCTTTTTGAAGCATTTTTATTCGACAAAAACATGCTTCTAATTTCTATTATAAAGTTTATATAAGAACTATGTGCTTGCTATAGTTTGAGCATGTACCACTAACATTAAAAGGGTCGATAAATTATCTTGATTGTTCATTATTTTTGATAATATATGTACTTACGGTAAAGTTGATTGTAACTCACTCAATTTTTTTTTTTATTTATAATGGAAGTACATATGTTAATTGTGATATTTTCCTAGATTAAGCGAGTGAGAAAGTGAGGTATTAAACATGGGGAGGTAAGCGAAAACAAAGCTGATGGTCACAAGACGATCTGGATTCTTTATCGTGGAGACGAGGGTGTCGCAATGTTTCCAATAACCGTATATTTGGGAAAGCGGGGGCGGTGTGACAAGGGGTGCTTTCACGCACTTTTGATTAAGGAGAGGCCTAAAAATGGAGCTCCGGCAAGTGTGTTAGCGGAGATTGAGTTTTCTTTTCATTAGGGGGGTGCAATCAGAGAGACCAAACAGAGATCCAATTACTGGGTGTCCGCGTGTTGACCGCTCGCTCGCCTGATTGCCTCCACCTCCAACCTCATCGCACACAGGCCTTTTCCTTTTCCTCGGCTTTTCTAAATGTCGATGACAAAGCCAACATCAAACAACATCTCTTCTGATAACAGCCTTATCTCTTTGTCCTCAGTATTAATCACCTTTCTTCTCAGCAACCAGCTTGATTGGGATAGATTATTTACTGTTTCTTGAAAACACAACATCAATTTTGTTAATATATCTTTTAACTGTAAGGAAAGTGAATAGTTACTAGTAGATTCCTTCCATATTACCTTTTAACCACTCTCTAGTAGAAAATATGAAATTTTTCTATACATTTTTCTTCCTTATTTTCCACTAAAATTTGTTTCTGTGTAAACTTTTTGAATGCTTATGCATTGAGGGTGATTATAGCACTGCGTCCTAAGAACTTTTAAATGCTTTCTTTCAATATTTAATATATTTCATCACTTGAGGCGTTTTAAGTTATTAACAACTGATTGATTAATTTAATTAATTGAAATATATTTTGCATTTGATAACTGTAATTCTAATTATTGCCAATATGGTTAGACTATTCTTACTTCAATTATCCTCGTTTATGTTTATCGTGTTAATAATCCTGACATAACACTTATCTTGTAATAAATGATTTGATGTTGCCTTTATTTCAAAAGTATTTTACATAAATAAAATCAATCTGAATTTTAAGTCTGCCAATAAATTAAACTCATTCAAATATTGCTTGAATTCCCTAATAAAAATCATGAAGGTAGTTATTTGGGTATAAAATATTACAAAACGTAATATTACAAAATATTTTGCAATATTAAAATATTGCAAAAACAAGTAGAATGAACCTACTTGAACTTACATGAACCTACTAAATAAAATATACGCTATAATAAACTTGGAGAAACATTTTTTCTTGTCATGTTAGAGATGGCACTGGACATGTGGGAGTCGTTTATACTGCCTTCGCTGCCCAGGCGGAGGTCGTATTCGTGCACTACTGGCGCAGGGTACATCAGTGATATCAGGAGACAGCTCACTTGCTTTATGAGGTCCCACTATCAAGAGGATGACTTATTACTACCCACCACCATCCATTACAGTCTCCTTTCATTTATAATGCAACATAATTAATCTCAAAATTCTTTTCCAGTAATCAGCCTGTCGAGTTAATTAATTTAGTTTTTATTTCTCATCCTTTTTTGCATAACAAATGAAGCCTCGAGTATTTTTTTTAATTAATTCTATTAGACTGAGTCAAGGGTGTGAGTGAAGTCGGGTGTTTAAAACAAATGGTTTCTTTTTGATTAGGTTTTCTTGGAATACACCTACCTCGCCAGGAGTATAGAAGAATCAACCCTTTGGGGAGAACTTTAATTGGGTTTGCATCCGAAGCTAGTGATTTAGATATACCAAGAATATCCAAAAAAAGTGATATCCATTAAATTAAGTAACAAAATATATTCCTTCATATATAAAAAAAAATAAAAGAAAAGTACCTTTGACAAATCAAAGTAAAATAGTTTTCAAGTAAAATATTTATTTTTAAAAAAGAACTAATCTTATTTAAGTATCGCTCTTTAACTTGGCAGTAATATTTTACAAATAAAAATATTGTAAATTGAAAACTGTTATTAATAGTTGGAATGATTTGTTGTAGGTACTTACAATTAGGACCAATACCTTATTGTAGTAATATAATAGTAATTTCATACCAACTAGGGTGCCTTGAAAGTTATACAATCTGTCAATAATTCATAGCCATCATGTAAAAGTCGAATGAAAACTGAAAAGTTGTATGCCATCACTGTGTTTAGAGCTTGTTCCTTATGCTGCCTCTTCCAGACAGAGAAGAATTCAGTAAGAGTTTTTATATGTTACTACGATAAATACAGTCTTAACACTTGTTTGCTTGTGTTGGCTGGATTATGTATCATTACTTGAGAGTCATATGTATATGTTGATACCTACTCACCTTCAGTTATAGCCTTCTTTTCAGCACACCTTCCGTGATATTCTTGTAGCAAAAATGCTTGTTGTCTATCTTTTATTTTAACGAGTGTTATTATTGTCATAGTTCTGGGGGTTCTTATTTCCTTCGTACTAAAGGTTGTTAGACTAGGAATCATGTAACAATTTCCATCTTTTCACAAATCAAGCCTAGGATCATTGTGAAACTATTGCTACGGGTACTAAGAGCATGCACACAAACCGCCAGACAACTGTTGATATTCTCTCTAATGTGAGGGGTCATACACTTTTTTTTTAAATTATTCTGACATAAATATGCAGACTTCTCTCTTTTTTATGTAACGAATGATCGTTTTTAATATTTTATACCCAAATTACTACCTTCATTGTTTTTATTAAGAACTTCTCTCTGATAATCTTAAGTGAATGCTTTTGAACTACAATAGAGACAATTTTAATTATATTTCTAGACGCATAACTAACTTCTGTTTCTAATAATCACTCATCGAAATCTATACTTGGGACTGGTTCAGTAAACATATGCAAGTATATATAACTTCTGATGTTGTAAAAGTAAAAAACAAAAATGTTAGTTGTTTTTCTGTTCTATCTGAATATTTAGTATGTATCCTCAGATCATCAGAAGAATATTTGAATAAGTAAAGATGAAGGAGGAAAGCAATTGCAATGTTGCAAAGCGACACTTAGTGCTAGATGTGTCTACACTCATATACTTCAATGGAACTAAATTTTGTTTTATCTTCAGGATCAAGAATTATCATAGCAAGTACTAATAACTGTTAGTTATGAGATCAGTTGTATTTTTTACTTTATTATAAGTAAAGTATAGTGATCGTGAAAAAATTCGATCTCGAGATTTTGACGGAATTACATGTTTTGAGGTCCCAGAAGTCGTTTTATGACGTTTTTACGATGATGTCTGTGTGTGTGTGGGTGGGTGGGTGCGTGGGTGGGTGGGTACGTGTGTTAGCATTGCTTGTTACCACGCTACGGTCCAGAATCTTTGATGGATTAAGTTGATATTTTACACAAAAATGGACCTCATAGGGAAGAAGATCCCTATTGTTTGGGAAGAATTATGCATGATGGGAAAGTCACTTTTTTTGCCAAAAACAGTTTTTTTTAAAACATTTATTTCTCCTAAACTGATAACCCTAGAGTTTTGAAATTTTCACATTATCTTTGAAGTTACAAATGCAACAAACGAAAAATTTATTCAGAATTTTAAAACAACAGAAAATAATTTTTTTTCAATAAAATGTACAAATTTTGACTTATAATTCAATCTCAAACCTTGTGAGAGCGATACAAGCCATACTGTTTGACGGACAAGAATGAAACTATGCCTATAAATAGAACATTATGTGTAGAAGGAGTTGAGATATTTTTTTTCAAAATTACATTCGCTAATGGGGCGTTACAGTACGATTTCTGTTTTCAGAAAATGTTTTTTGACGCTAAACGGCTCATTAAAAAATAATGAAAATTTGACCAAAAATGGAACAAAAAATTAGCAATTCATAAAAAAAAAATCATGAAGTTTCAATTACGGGAAAGAGCAATAACGATATAAAAACTCTTTGTTTACCCTAGACTAAGAGATCACCTGCTATACTTGTCGAATTTTTTGTATTTTTTTACATTGTTTACATTGACTTAGAAATTTTTTGAGCGAATCCACTGAGATAAAATTGATTTTATAAAGGAACAGTTTAAATTGTTTATTGAATTATATGAGATGTAAGAGGAATAATATTGTGCAGGAAAATGATAACACTCACTCAGAAAAAAATCGTATATATGTTATTTGACAAAGGGGAAGGAAAATGATCTTATTAAATACTAAGAAGCTTATTATTATTATTATTTTAAAGATTAAAATTCCCAGTATGATAATTCTATAAAAGACCAAAAATGTAAATGATAATTCATAATCTGAATCTTTCGTTTAGAGATTAATAAATGTAATTATCGTACATCTTTAATTAACAAATCACCTTAAAACAACATTTTCTTCGCAGTTAAAGATGTTTTTCGGAGAAAAAAAGGGTATTTTCCTGTTTTAAGTTTAAAAATTTTACTTTAATATTCAAAGTAGAAGGATGTCAAGTAAACGATGTAAGAAATCTACTGGCTGTTTGAACGAAAGCCATTCTCTTGTAGGAGAATAAATCGTTTCAGGAAATGTTCACTTTGGTTTTTCAATAATGTTATTACTGCTGTAGTTATACTAATGCAATTATTTGCAAATAATAAATTATTTGTGATGTACAAAAATAAGCTTATAAAATGATATGTCCTTCAATCACTATCTGTACTACCTCAGGAATGATAGGCTAATAATTATATCCCATTTAGATGTTTACGTTATGCTTAAATGAGACGTTATGTTTTATATACTCAAGAAATTTGACATTAAGTTACTCATAGTAAAGTAGAGTGTAGGCCACTCCAGATTTTTTTTTTGTACCTACGTATTAGAGTGAGTATGAATGTTTATTTTGCATGTTTGTATAAGTGAGTGTGTATAATGTTTCAGCACTCAACTCATCATATCTATTTTCAAGACATAAATATTTCTTGAATAGTAATAATAATCTATATTGTTCGTAACTTAAATTGAAACCTTTTCTTAATTTGAACTTCCATGCCTACTGATTTAAAAAGATTTATTTTATATTTAGCAGTAAATTAATATGATAATACAAATTTTAAGCATTACAAATAAGAAAGAAACATTATTTAACATTTTAGTACCACTATCATAAGAGAAGAAATACTAGAAAGATTTCTTGTAAAATCCGATTATGAATACATTATTGTAAATTTTATTTACACTTATTTAGTTTATTACATTTCCCACAATTTAAAAATCAAGTAGTATCATTCTTTATGAATTTCAGAATAATCTTAATTTTTTGTCACTTTCTATTTAGATGCGTACATACGTATATTGTATTCCATTGTTTCCTGAGAATAATTTGCAGAAAATTATAATGTCTATTGAAATAATTACTTATAACATGTTTATAATATTCTATATATTTATCAGTAGAGCACATTTCATTTTATAACCACTCAAAAAGAGGTTATTAGTATATGACTTGTAAAAAAGGTCATCAATGGGCCATTTACACAAAGGAAGAATGAAAATAGCTCGACACAAAACATCTTTTATGTGGAGACTCGGTGATTCTTTGCCTCATTCTAATCATGAGTAAATACCACAAAATAGAAGATTATATAGCTCGTGAGTTAAAACATGGAAGGTTTTATAAACTAAAATTCACAATCTTATGTGATTATACCAGCAATTTTAAAACCAATGTAGGTTACAAGAATAGAATTTAATAATAAGTTTTATTACTGTTCTTCAGTTTTTAACCTTATAATCATTGACTTCGGAAACTTATGAATGTAATAAAATCTATTTGATGGATATTATAAAAACCAATAAATTGTATGAAGGATAAAAAGACGACTATATAATTGATGATATATAACAAGATTTTACTATAAACATATGAAATAAAATCAACGTCTAACCCACAGTAAGAAATCAGGAATAAGACTAAGATCTTTCAACCGTAACAAGCGGTCTACTTATGAGTCAAATCTTAACTGATTTCTTCTCTGAACAAATCAGTTGAAATATGACCATGTCGAAGACCGCTTGATGCGGTTGAAAGATAGTGTTACCAAATATCAGGTAACGATTCTGGCTAAAATAATACAAAAAATGAGCTAAAAAGAGCTCTTATTTTCCAAACTGAGCTAAGAAAAAGGGTCAAATGGCAATATAACGAATATAACATTCTAAACAGTATTTTAATAATCTTTTTTTGAACAAGATTAAAATTATGTTTATCAAATGTAGTTAATAAATTCAATTCTTCATGAGAATTTTCGGTCTTTCTGGTTTCATAAATTTAGTTGGTCCCAATTACCGCAATAATGTCAAAAGAAACATCAAAATCATAGGAGCATATTTAATAACGTTTTAATTCATCTCGTGTTGGCAGTTTACTAACTATTGTTGATAAATTACTTTTGTTTCAAAGTTTGTTTTTACTTTACTAGAAGTAAAGTATAGTGATCGTGAAAAAATTCGATCTCGAAATTTTGACGGAATTACATGTTTCGAGGTCCCAGAAGTCGTTTTATGAAGTTTTTTCGATGATGTCTGTATGTGTGTGGGTGGGTGGGTGAGTGTGTTAGCATTGCTTGTTACCACGCTACGGTCCAGAATCTTTGATGGATCAAGTTTACACAAAAATGGGCCCCATAGGGAAGAACACATACTTTCCGTCTGCACCCCTTGGACGGGGGTTGGCAGCTTTGGTCGGGCTGCGCGTCTTATCCTCAGTTAAACTTGCCCTAGGAGATTTGATCATCTGCTCTTCATTCCTGGAGAAGGTTGATTTCTGATCGGCTTTTGGAGACTTCCCACTCATCTTGCCGGATGCTCCTTGTTCTCCTGGTTAAAATTTCGTTTTCCCTGTGCCTGTAGCTCCAACAGGAGCCGAGAAAAACGCGTTTAAAAGTGGGGGCAAAGTACAATCCAGAAATTTTCTGGATTAGGGGATTGGCCCAGAGGACCGGAGATGATGGGAAACTGTCAGGGGGGGTACGAAAATAAAAATGGGTAGGGGCCAGGTATATGAAAAAAAAGGAGAGGGGGGGGGGAGTAAAGTCGAAACAACGCAAAAAACGCTGAAAAATTCGATGAGTGAAGGTTAAGAACTTCTCACTATTGCTCCAAAAAATAAAAAACTTAGATGAAGACGCACTAAAAGAGTGCTCACGCGCAATGCGCTCTCTCTCGACGAAAAATGAGAAAACATTTCCCATGGGGGATGTTCTGAATACCACCAACGATCCAGGAGTCGCCGAATCCCGGATCTGTTCCGCGACAGGTACCATCCAAGGTAGCATGCACAGGTACATCCACAGGTAGCATCCACAGGTACATCCACAGGTACCATCCACAGGTAAATCCACAGGTACATCCACAGGTACATCCATAAGTACATACCTGTGGATGTACCTGTGGATGCTACCTGTGGATGTACCTGTGGATGCTACCTGTGGATGTACCTGTGCATGCTACCTTGGATGGTATCTGTCGCGGAACTGATCCGGGATTCGGCGACTCCTGGATCGTTGGTGGTATTCAGAACATCCCCCGTGGGAAATGTTTTCTCATTTTTCGTCGAGAGAGAGTGCATTGCGCGTGAGCACTCTTTTAGTGCGTCTTCTTCTAAGTTTTTTATTTTTTGGAGCAATAGTGAGAAGTTCTTAACCTTCACTCATCGAATTTTTCAGCGTTTTTTGCGTTGTTTCGATTTTACTCCCCCCCCCCCTCCTTTTTTTTCATATACCTGGCCCCTACCCATTTTTATTTTCTTACCCCCCCCTGACAGTTTCCCATCATCTCCGGTCCTCTGGGCCAATCCCCTAATCCAGAAAATTTCTGGATTGTACTTTGCCCCCACTTTTAAACGCGTTTTTCTCGGCTCCTGTTGGAGCTACAGGCACAGGGAAAACGAAATTTTAACCAAGAGAACAATGAGAATCCGGCGAGATGAGTGGGAAGTCTCCAAAAGCCGATCAGAAATCAACCTCCTCCAGGAATTAAGAGCAGATGATCAAATCTCCTAGGGCAAGTTTAACTGAGGATAAGACGCGCGGGTATAAAAGATCAAAATCGTAAAAGATAATTCAGAATTGAAATCTTTCGTTTGAAGATTAATAAATGTAATTATAAATTATCTTAAAACGACATTTTCTCTTCGATGTTTATGACGTTAGTCAGAGAAAATAAGAGTATTTTCCTGTTTTAAATTTAAAAATTTGGTTTAAATATTCAATGTAGAAGGAGGTTAAGTAAACGATGTAAGAAATCCACTGGCTACTTGAACAAAAGTCATGTTCTCTTGCTGGAGAATATTTCCTAGCAATAATTTTTTTACTTTGGCTTTTCAAAAATGTTATTACTACTGTAGTTATACTAATGAGATTATTTGCATCAGTGGTGTGATATACAAAAATAAGCTTATATTTTGATAAGGCGATCAATCATTACTATCTGACTACCTCAGGAATGAAAGACTAATAAACATCTCCCATTTAGATGTTTGCATTATGCTTAAATGAAACATTATATCTTATATACCCAAGGGGATTGATATTAAATTTACTTATAGGAAAGTTGAGTGTAGGCCACTCCAGATTTTTTACTTTACTGTAAGAAAAGTATAGTGATCGTGAAAAAAATCGATCTCGAGATTTTGACGGAACGAGATTTTGTGTTCTCAGGTGCCACAAGTCATTTTATGAAGTTGTTTCGATGATCTTTGTGTGTGTGTGTGTGTGTTTGTGTGTATGTGTGTGTGTGTGTGTGTGTGTTGTGTGTGTGTTGGCTTGTGAGTATGTATCCAAAGTTTGTGGCCACACAGCAGACCACAATCTTTGATGCATCAAATTGATATTTTACACAGAAATAGGCCTTATACTGTAGATGTCCTCTATTATTTCAGATCAATAATGAATGATGCGAGTCATTTTTTTTGGCTAAAAACCTGTTTTTAGACAACATTTTTTTGCTTCTAAACTAGCAATTCTAGAGTCTTCAAATTTTGACTTTATCTTTAAGACTACAAAAAGAATAAATGAAAAAATATCTTCAGATTTTGAAACCAAAAGGAAATATTTTGTTTCAATAAAATGTAAAATTTCTTACTTATAATTCAATCTTAAAGCTTCTGAGAGCAATAGAAGCCATTCCTAAAAATATAACGTTATTTGGGGGATGTTAAGATAATTTTTTTCAAACTTACATTAAACGAAGGAGCGTTAGAGTAATATTTTCTTCTCTGTTTTCAGTAAATGTTTTTTTACGTTAAATGGCTCATTAAAAACTAAAATATTGTTCCCAAACATTGAACAAAAAAACCTAACAATTTATAAAAAAATTAATGAAATTTAAATTTCGGCAAATAGCAATACGGCTATAAAAACTGAATGTTTATCCTGGACTGATGATTTACGTGCTCTGCTTGTCGTATTTGTTTACAATTATTTACATAGTTTTTATTGACTCAGAATTTTTTTAAGGAATCCACTGAAATAAAATTGATGTTTGGAAGTTTAATAAAAAATTTGAAATAATTTATTAACTACATATGAGATTCAAGTGAATAAAATTAATACATGTATAAAAACAACGCCAATCAAACATATAATTTCTGATGCTTTCCATAGTACGATAGATTTGTCTCACAAAATGCTCTAATCAATCTATATGTTGCACCCTTGGACAAAACTGAATATCAGATGTAAATTTTTGTGTGTTTAGGAATCATAATATCTTTGGGTAAATTTGAAGTGTGAGTAATGGACTCTTTCCTAAGGAAAGTCTACCATGCTGTTTACAAATCTCCAGTTTTTTCACTATATATTCTAATCTAATAGATTATATCTATTATTTTTGAAAATTTCAAGAGTCCTGCTATAAAAGTTTTAAATTATTTTGAAAATCGGGCTTTGAAATTGATTTGAGTATGTAAAACTGGCTAATTAGTAATATACTTTTTTTTTTAAAAAATTATATATAACATTTTTTCTTACATGTTTCTAAGAGTTTTCAAACAAAATAGGAGTATTTCCAAGTATTAAATGGGAAACTTTGTCTTAAATCTTCAATATAGAAGGAGGTCAGATAAAGTATGTACGAGATCCACTGGCTTTTGGAAAAAAAGTCGTGTTATCCGGTATGATATTATTTCCTACCACGAAATATGCACTTTCGCTTATCAAAATTGTTGTTACTGCTAGTTATACTAATGATGTTATATACATCAGTGATGGGATATACAAAAATTAACATATATGTTGATAAGTGGATCAATCATTGTCTGTACTACCTCCAGAAATGAGAAACTGTTAAAGCTCTCCCATTTAGACATTTATATTATGGAACATTATATATTATATTATATAAAAAGATTTCACATAAACACGTGAAACAACAATCAATGATCAAACCACAATAAGAAATGGGAAAACAAGACTAAGATCTTTCAACCGTAACAAGCTGTCTTCGTCAGAGTCAAAAACCCTCTGACGAAGGGGTTTTTGACTCTGACGAAGACAGCTTGTTACGGTTGAAAGATCTTAGTCTTGTTTTCCCATTTCTTATTGTGGTTTGATCATATATTATATTATATAACGAACATTATATATGAACATTATATATTATATAAAGAAGAAGATTGATACTAAGTTTACTTATAGTAAAGTTGAGTGTAGCCCATTCCTGTTTTTTTTTTTTTAAATACGTTATACATCCCAAATTGCTACTTAACAAATAATATTAACATAAAAGCATATCGAGCTTTTTTATTTCATTTTAATTTTTATATTTTATTTTATTTATATTTATTTATATTTTTTATTTGTATCATCTACGTCTGCCCTAGAGGCAGTGATTAGTTATATTAGTGCAGTTTGTTAAAGTTTCAACTTTATACTGGGTTAGTGAAATGTTTGCTATAGTTAGAATTGTATTGAGAAGGAAAAAGGTATTTTTGTTGAAAGAAATATGAAGGACACGTTGAATATCTATAGAAGTAATGATCTCGAGTAGGTACAATGAGCGAGAACTGGACGGATGAGATGTCGACAAAGCCGCTTGCTTTGTATAGTGGTGTAGAGTCGGGGGCGGATGATGGATTGCTCGGGCTGATTTGATTGAGCCCGTATTTGTCTCCGCTTGGAGGCGCCTTCCTCCACCAATCTCAATGGCTTACCCACCCTCTTTCCCCTTGATTTGAATTTGAATATTTCTTACGTGTCGGAGGGGAGCGCTTGCAATCGGTCAGGATTTTGGACAAAAAAAAAACCGGGCACAAAAGCTCTTCTTGGATTTCCAAGGTAAATAACTGGCGTTCTGCTAGGGAGCCTGATTGACACAGAGATTGGGCTCTTGTTGACACTAGCTGTCATAAACCCTTTCATGGACTGCATTGCAACCCCCACTTATTTGCTTCCCTTTGAACGAACAATGATTCCTTTTAATTTGGCACAATCGCACACCTCAAAGAGCACAAGGAACTGACAATACTCAGAAATCTGACCTCCTCCTCTTAATGTCTATTCTCCTAACTGAGCTTGTGAAAGATTTAAACTCGACCCGAGTTAGCCTTCCAGTCAATTCCTCAAAGGCACAAATGAACAAATCAAGCATTAATATGCAAATCGTGCAATAAACTCGTTTTGCAAAGAAAACTTTTTTACACTGGATATAGATTATATTTTCAACTAAATATCATTACCATTGAATTTGATTGTGTATTTCTTACAAACAAGATAATAAATGTAGGCTTTTAGATATCACATACTAAATTTTATCTGTGTTCTAATTCCCAATCGTTCCTTTTTTAAGTTTATTAGAGTCATTTACTGGATTGAAACCATGAACTTTCAATAGTAGTGCCAAACACACTAACTACTGCACTATACCTGGTATCATACCCAATATATTTTTTACTTGGAGGAAGTAAATGTGGAACAGTAGAACCCGGAATATTCATAAGGTAATAATAAATATGTGAAATGATTGATATCTTCTTCTTGCAGTATATACAAGGGTAAAACGACACGTGTTTGCAGTCTCTAGGCATTGACTGAATCTGCAATAAACAGGCAATAACAACCGAACCAACGCCACTGTTTAATTGCACCCTCATCCTCCGCGTCTAGTGATAAAATCCTTTATCACCCCCATTGCTATGGTAATTATATGTATTGGCAGCTCTTTTAATCTATCCAATAAAACTTTTATATCTGTTCAATTCAACAAAATCCGCTTTTTTCCCCTTTTTTTGCAGTTCATCCTCCCTCTTCTCCTCTCTAAAGCCTATTAGAAATTCAATTAGTCCTATAGCCTTTTACAGGAATTAATCACTGGCATCCACTATTTCGGGGATTTCATGAATAAAATTTGTCCATTTCCAGTTGATCCATTTTTATTTGGCCTCACTGTGATTAGCTAACGTGGCCTAATTAGAAAAGTACGCTTTATTTCGCGCTAAGCCTGTTATAAAGTCACTTGGCTATTTCTCCAATATCCCTCTTTTTCACTAGAGTCTTTTCACAACGGATTTATATAAAATAAACCAAGTAATTAAATTGGTTTAATTTCTTTTAGCAATTCTCAAAGAATGAAATAGTCATTGCCATTGCTCCTTTCAATTTTAATTACTAACAAAATAACTGGCAAAGATATCTTCTATTTTAAGCATTTCTTTACAAAAAATATACAAAATGTAAAGAGCTTTTTAAGCTAACTTAGATTGTTAGTGCAGTTAATTCTGTTAATGGAAGCATATTTGCGCTGGGATTAAATATAATGAAGGGTAACCGACAATCTGTATTTAACTTCACAGAATTATATTGATAAAACATTAAATATATGTTTAATATAAATTTGAATTGATATTAACAACATTTAATATGCCACCAAAACATTGCATATTTAGCAAAGTTTACGGTTTTTGTTAGTACAGTTTCTGGGTAATATTAAACGTTGGAAAACCTAATTCCTACACATTAATGAAGTAATGTGTTTGCAATAAACATTTCTTACTTATATTTAAATAATTATATTTTCTCTAGCTTCTTTTTTTTGACTGGATATAAGTTATTTTATAAGAATTAAAAATAAAACCATGAACTACAGATGATATAGTGTCTGTAATATGAAGTAGTGTAATCAAAATTGTACGTTCCCTTATATATGTACAAAAATGATTTTGAATTGCCAATTAGGCTGCCACCCAGATGTCATAGAAGGTGGTGGAGTAGTAACAACGGGTTTAAGGGTTCTGTCGAGTATACAGGTTCGAGGATACAGAAACTGAACAAGGAGATTTGACTGGGTTGGAGTATATTTGTCTTTATTAGTTTGAGCTTAAGTGATGTAGGGATAAATCATTGTATTTGAAAGTGATATTGTGATATATATTATCAGTGTATAAAGTAGTCATATATATATATATATATATATATATATATATATATATATAATATATATATATATATTAATATATATATATATATATATATATATGTGTGTGTGTGTGTGTGTGTGTGTGTGTGTGTGGTTGTGTGAAATGGGAAAACAAATCTAAGATCTTTCAACCGTAACAAGCGGTTTTCGTCAGAGTCGAAAACGCAACTGAAGCACTATATGCAGAAAACAACTGGTGAGGGGTTGAGAAGAGTGGGATGGAAGAGTGGTATTTTAAGTTGAAAGATCTTAGGAAATGTTTTGTTGAAAGATCTTAGTCTTGTTTTCCCATTTCACATTGTACTTTGATCATTAATTGTTATTTCACGTGTTTATGTGAAATCTTTATATATATATATATATATATATATATATATATATATATATGATCAAACCACAATAAGAAATGGGAAAACAAGACTAAGATCTTTCAACCGTAACAAGCGGTATCCGTCAGAGTCAAAAACCCAACTGACTCTGTCAGACCACTTATTGTGGTTTGATCATTGATTGTTATTTCACGTGTTTATGTGAAATCTTTATATATATATATATATATATCAATGATCAAACCTGGATTTTTCGAGTTGGGTTTTTGACTCTGACGAAGACCGCTGGTTACGGTTGAAAGACCTTAGTCTTGTATTCTCGTTTCATATTGTGGTTTGATCACTGATTGCTATTTCACGTGTTTATGTGAATTCTTTATATTTATATAAGATTGACAGTTAGTATTCAAACATTTTTCGTAAGAAAAACATAATGTAAGTTTTCATACAAAAGGCTCATAACTTGAGAATGATTACTAAACAACTAAATTCGATTTTATACAGTGATTTGCGAATGTTTATCTGGGGTATAAGATGGGAGGCAGAAGTTTAAGAGTAATGTCTGGAGATGGTCTGGTGGACAAAGAACAAGAGGGATGTCATTGGAAATGTGGGTCGTGGTCATTGGACTGATTTCTACAGAACTGTAGCTAACAATCTTAGCAATATGCTCACCGACAAGTAAAATGCAGAAAGTAACAAACAATTGAGCTCCCAGAGGACAGTTATCCACCCTTTAGTGTGAATAATTGACACTAGTCAATAATTTAGTAGTGCTTCATTGTGCAAAGGTAATGCCACCCATCATTTACTCAGAGAGTACTGGTGTTAATTGTCCCTTCACTTTCCTCTACGTAATATCCACACTTATGCTGACGTGTTTATCCGAGTCACCGCAAAGACAAGCTGTTCGCTGAACTCAATTACACAACAGACTAGCACCATATAATTTTATAGATTTTATTTTTCAAGCAATATTATTTCACCTTTTTAAAAAGAAACGCACAATATAAATAATTTGATTGCAGCTGTTGGGGTTATTAGCAAACCACTATCTGATCAGAATCGATCTTATTTATTATAAAATATATGATTGGAAAAGACAGGTGTTGGCCATTATTCTTGCGAAGTATACGATTAAGAGTACCTCTGAACACAAAATGCGACAGGAGTAGGGTTCTACTGCCTATTAGGAGCCCAATCGCCTCTTTTCCTCAGCCTGAAAACAATTTCCTTTACATTACAGTCTCAAGCTTTGTCTTACTGTTAGAGTTGGGCTCTTCAGTCAGTACTTGATCAATAACTCATGGGATAACGCTTTTACAATTTCTTTAAAGATCAGTAAATCTCAGATGAAAAGATCTAGTATATATTAATGTGCTCAAAGATTGATACCTACTTACTAATTTTTCATATTTCTTTTACTAATAATGGTTTTAATAAAATAAATAGATAAAACACAATTATAATTAAAATACCAATTACTATTAGTATAAACCTGGACTGAACTAAGCACTCAACTTAACTCTAAGTAAACATATTAAGAAACTTCATATCAATTTAATTAACCTTTTTAATTTGAATGTAGCTATCGTGTAGTTGTATTACCAAACTCATGGGCGATCAATTGAATGATTTTATTTCTTTTAATGTGGCTACATTAATTTGTAAACTAAACCAACAATTTAATGAATGTTTTATCACGATCTTCACAAGAAGGAAGAAATTAGTTGCCAAGGACTAGTTCATTAAAAATACTACACTTAAAATTTTATCATTAGTTTATCTGAATGGGAGATGAAGCTGTAAATCCAATGGATTAGACCACAGAAGCAATGTTCTGCTGCAAGACAATCCTCAGTTCTACTTGGGCTATAAAGCTTAAATGTATATATTGGCGATACACTATGGTGGTAAGATAATGGTTGCATATGCATAAGTATATGCAGTAGTATCTTACGCTAAATGAATTAGCGATCATGATTAAACATATTGAGTTAGAGCCTAAAATAAACATATTTATTAGGAGCCTAAAATCTAACACTTTTAAAGTCCCAGTAGAAACAACCACTTAAATTTTCAGGCTGGAATTCTTGCGATTATAATTTGTTTGGAACGCAGTTTAAGAATGTCAATATGTAAGTCAAAACGATTCATATTTAATTTTATCAGACAGTCAAATCATTCTATAAATTTTAAAACTCATGTTTATTAATTCAAAATTATCGTGAGAATGTTTGATTTCTATTCAAAATCTAGTCAACAGAAATTTCAAAGAAGCTCTACTAATTTAGCATTCTTCTAATTATAAGATTCAAATTGTAATTGATTGGTCTATTCACTCTAGAATTAATCTGACGTTAGACAAGTATTATTTAAATAAATAATTGTTGTTGAATCCATTTATAAAAACAAATATTTCTTATAAAATCATCATTATTGGAATTTGTGTGGAATTTAATAAAAGAGGAAAGAATATTGAATCAAAAGTGTTTGATATGAGATGATATAAATATTAGAGAAAGTTTTTGTTGTATCCAGTTTAATACGAAATATATTGGGAGTGGGTACTAATTGAAGTTTACTCGCGGGATTTTGTTTTTCCGTTTAATTAAATCCCTCACTGGCGAGATATTAATCTGGAGACGCACTTAGGGGTTGAATTCCGGAGAATGAATGGGAGATTTTTGATGTATATAATAAAAAGGATTGAAGTGGGTTGGAGGGGGGCAGGTTATGTTGTGGAGAGGAAAGCGGACAAAAGAGTAATAACGTGGCTGCACGTTAGCACGCCAAGGCCCTATCTAGGCCCTTGGAAAACGCTTTAATTAGAGAGACAGTAGGGCGGTGACTTAAAGAGAGGCTGTTTTGAGTAGGGCAGAAAGGGTTGAATCTCCGACTTAGATAAGCGCTATCAGTCACCACTAAGCGATTCTGAATAGGTCTCCTGGCAATGGAGCCCTTTGCAAGTCATAACTCCCTATCTTCTTAATGTTTGCTTTCCACAGCCGTTCATTACTCTCCCTAAATAGGCGCCCTTTTAATGATGTTGCAGTTAGCTGTCAAGTGAGATCTCCACTCTGTATTGATATTAAAAGTAAAATGCTTCGAATTAAAGTCTTTTTCGTGAAAGAAATCGTTTAATTGATTTCATAATTTAAAATAATCTTGATTCAGCATTTCTAGAACAGTCCTACCGACGCTGATTCCATATTACATGCATATAACATTTGGCTGTAGGAGTTGTTTTACCCAATCTAATTAATGTGAACAGAATAAAGCAGAATAAAAAATAAGTATAGAAAAAGAAACATATTGATAGAAAGTATATATTAATAGAAAAATCATATCAAAATTTTGTACATATACAGTCATATGACTGGAGTATGTATATATAAATAAAAATAAGGATGCTTGTTTATTTAAATTCTTAAATCTTTAAAAGTTCTGTGCCCGTTGTTTGAACATTGTGACAAGCTACAGTTTACAAGGTGTAAAATATAAAACCTAAATATATAAAATATAATATATAAAATTTTATAATATATAAAATATATAAAATGTCAAGGTATTGCCACTATACCTTGAAATAAATGTAAGAATACCTTAGATTATATGCCTCTATACAAATATATAACTAAAAAACAGCACTAACAGCTTATTATAATAAGTCATCTTATAAGTATATTTGTGGATTACTTTCAAAATGTCCTCTCTACCTGCACGGTACTAGTAACCCACGCGGCATCAATAAATACTCATTGAGGGTTCTTTAAGGACAACTTTTTGTATCGTGTCTACATCAATGCCTCAAAGAGTTATAAGGGGTAAAAAAATATGAAAAAACATACTAACATATTTAGTTTAAAGGATTTTAAAGACCAGTGATTATACATATTAATTTATTAATTATTAATAAATTACTTAATTAATAAATATTAATAAATTATTTATTAATTACTGATTATAAATCAGTAAATCTGAAAACGCATGACTATTTTCCATTACTATTTTAACTCTCTAGTACAGAAAAAAATATTCTGTTTCATGGTCTACTTTATAAAAAAAAATTTGAAGGATTATAAAACCATGTAAAAGTGTAAAATTTACGCTTGCAGTTTGTTTAAATTTTTAGAGTGACTTTTCAGTGATGGAAGTTTTATATTTTTTCTGAATTATACTATTTGATAATATAAAGATTAGCAGTTGTCCTAATGTTTCTTATCGATTTTCATTGTCTTCCGTTGGCAAAACTAAGAACTGTTATACCAATCCTTCTGAACCCCGACATATGTAGGCTTTCACCTTTAATGCTGTTCTGAGATCTAAAAGCTTGCGCATTTGTTTTGGCTAGCCACCTTTTTTTATGGAGAACTACATTAACAGATTAATAATGATTTCATACTATTTATTCTTTTCTTAATATTTGCTCATTGCCAAGAATCCATAGACAACTTTATATCCAATATTCTGTAAACAGTACAAAGTCGAACCATTACAGATCATAATTGTATTTGATAAAAATCACGTAGTGAAACTTGCTATTGAGTTTGTGTCTTGATGAAATATGACTAACGTTCTTCATCATAACTTTGTAATGAATTTTAATTCTCTCATCTGGTGAATCTAAATGACATAGATTTTGTGTTAAATATTTACTTAATACCAATATTGAATGATAAAAATTTCACGTATTTGAATATTGGAAAAGAAATATTTTTGAAAGCTATTAAGAGTCATGTGCATTAACTACTTATTTGTTGAAAAAATGATTCTATTTTTGTTAAATTGACAATGATTATAGTAACATAAATAGGTTATAGAATAAGGTAAAATAATTTATCTTAAATAAATAAATTTGTATGAGAAATGATTATAATATTTAGAGAAGATATAGTTATATAATAACTTCTTTGTGTTACAAGAGAAACATAATTAAACTCAGGAGTCATTTATTTAAACCTTGTACCCACTT
This sequence comes from Hermatobates lingyangjiaoensis, assembly GCA_026182355.1. NCBI lineage: Eukaryota > Metazoa > Arthropoda > Insecta > Hemiptera > Hermatobatidae > Hermatobates > Hermatobates lingyangjiaoensis. The sequence goes on along the minus strand of JAPFBL010000014.1, from coordinate 1,176,350 downwards.
CTTACACAAGAAAGGTAAGTTGTGTATAAAATGGTGCCTCAATTGAAGATTGTCTTTGTCTAATGAGAAGCAGTTTGTTTTACTTGTTCTAAACCAATGAAGTTAAGTTTACGAACAAAATGTATTAATATTCTGAAATATTCTGCCTATGCCAATCACAATAATCTAATGTTTTAACCAAAATTCAGTTATTTTAACCAAAATACAAGCGATGGTAGAAATGTATATTTTTTGATTAAATGGGCACCTGATGTAGCATGCTATATAAAAAAAAATTAATAATCGGAAAGCTCGATTCGTGACGCAGCATAAGAGGAATAGAGTTAAATGGAATTACTTCGTGGAGGGCTATCGATTACTGGACCCTGTAATACTATATCTGCTTTAATCAAGTTAGAGCTTTGGGAATATTTTTTATCAAGCTCGTTAACAGCATCGGTCATTTGGTTTGGAACAAAATGCATATAAACCTGTCACTGGTACTCAAAGCATGATGAAGGTATAAAAAATAATGGCCCAGGTGGTTTGAATCAAGGGTGCAATTAGTGGATTAGCAGGGAGGGCGAAAGAGGAAAATGACCCAGTTGGTTACCACCTGACCGACGAATGGGTCATTATGGCACCTCACCCCAGAGTGAGACAGCACCATCGTGCGATTAGATAAGTAAAAGAGAGGTGCAATATGTTTAGAAGAGATCCCTCTCACTGGCATCGTGGGAAATGGAGCATCTGTAATAAAATTGGATTTTTATTGCATAAAAACTTGGATTTTTCTAACTCCCACCATATAGTGAATAACTGAGATATTTACATCAATCACATCACTTGCTCACCTTCTTACATCTAGAAAAGTCATTAGTCTTAAGCATAGAAAACTGAGGGCAATGGTAAATAAAAGAGTGCAGATCTCAACGCGCCTGTGAAATTATATCTACTTAATTGCCACTTTAAAATAAAATTAAAAATTAATATATTTCATTGAGATAGATATATGTTTACTTTTAGTTAAGTGTAGTGAAGGTCGCAGCAGATATTTTGTTTCCAATAAACTGCCTTGTCCTTAGAACCAATGTTATTAAACTTTTCATCACAGCAAGAATTTCTAAACTGTGAGAATTACGAATACGATATTAACCCTTTGTAATGAGTTTTACGCACAGATATATTTATAATACTTTTAGTTGAAAAAATAAAAATCAATTATAGATGATATAGTAACTGATGGCATATTGGAGTGACAGAGAGAGAGAATTGGCTCAGTTTGCTACTGTTAATTACTAAGGCTGCAGATTTACGAGCTGTCGAGCTCCCCACACAATTACACCGTGCTGTTACCTCCACTGCTTGTTACTTCAACCTGAACCACCAACATTGGGTACCTAACACTCCTAACTCCAAAAACACTCTACTTCATTTAGAACTCCATAATTGGAGCATTCTAATTTTTTAGTCCATTTCTCATTTTCTGATTGACAACCTTATCTTTTCAACTTCATTCTTATTTATTTAAGATTGTTAGTACCACAATTATTTCTAGATTAATAACTGAATAATGAAATCACACCTGGCCCATTTCCTTTGAACCCGAACAATTCCTGCTCATTTGGCCTTCTTACTCTTAGGGCCTTGATCCTTTGCCACCTCAAAGGTGAATGATTATGATTAAAGCCATTTTTTATTGGGAAACTGCTTTAAAATATATAGAAATAAAATAAAGCGAACTAATCAAGGGAACTATAAAGGAAAATACTAATATAAAGAAATACACTTATATATTACTAGAAATGCATACTAAGGACTGGCTTCTTAGAATTTCACGTTAATTCTAATTCTTGAACTTTCCAATTCTTTTGTGTGATCAGTAATAGCGTATTGATTACTGATTTTAGTCTATCAGTAGAAGCCTAAGACTCTGCTAAAAGTTTATGCAGAGCAAGCTTGTAAGAGTGCCTTCGAGATTTTCAGTGGTTTCGACTCCCTTAAACAGTCATTGTTTATGCTATCCACATCTTTTATTTTGACATTAGGAAGCTTTGAATCATAGCCCTCGACATTCCGCTTGCTAAAACTGTCTCCTGGCTTGGATGATTCAGTTATAGAACATCTATTGGTCATTCAATTACTGTTTTAATTATGGTTTTTAATTGAAACATTTGAGATTACAGTTCATTTTTACCAAGTCATTGAAACAGAGGCAAACACATGCACCTTTGCTTAAATATTCGCGATCTCTTCTGTATGATTGATGAACAAATCTTTATAATCACCTGTTCATCACTGTATTTAATGTTGAGATTGACATGTAAGGTAACTAAATATAAAATAAAATATGAAATTATACGCTTTTGATTCAACAAATCATATATTAACAAAATTAAAGAATGTTTTGACTGGAACCCAAAAGGAAATACCACCCGAGAGACTATCATAAGCTGTGTGGCGTTCTTTAAACATTTTGTTTACTTAAACAAGTGATACAAACAATTCATATGTTGTAGACTTTAAAAGATGCATATGAAACAAAATAGACAGTATTTTTAATCGTGATAGGATTTCTGATAATAAACTTCGTCTCAATAATAAATGGCTGGTGTCACTAGCCGTCCATGTCGGTTCTGTCATTCCGAGTTCTGTAGGTGATTTACCCATGTACAGAATTACTTTGTTTATTACCTTACGCCCAGATTTCAAACTTTCTACCTTTTGTTCTATTCAAGGGTTGAAATTTGTTTCAGGTTTTTATGGTACGGTTAATCATGAGCAAACAACGTCACAATGAGTGTCATGGGAACGTGCTGTAACCCACCCAAGTGCTGACCACCCCAAAGGTTGCTTAACTTTGGCGATTTAGCAGCAGCTAGTGTATCCGCTGGTCTATGGTCTACATAGGTACCGCTGGTATGTTATAGTTGTATTTTACTATCTTTACATAGATTTTTAACAAGTGTTAACCAATTTGCAAGTTCACAACAAAGTCGTTTAAAATATGTGTGCGTTATTTACTCGACAGAATTGTAAGCTATGGACTCGTAGAGACCAGTAGGGGCTAGTGACAAGCAATAGTATTCCATAGTGCATTCTAACTTCATTTTCTTATGAGTGCATTGAACCAAAAGTGATTTATAGTTAGTATTAGTTGTAACTAGCAACAAATGAATCTTAGTGTTGAGTAACTGAACTGAGAGTAATGATTTAAAATGTGCATAGCGAAGGAGGGTCATTACTGAGTTCATGCATCATGTGTAGAATGCAGTTGAACGATGCAAATAGTGCATTGATGTTGCACTAGAGCGAAAGCTGGCAGAAAGGCAAGTGTTGCAACAAGCAGGCTGTCAATGTAAAGTCACCTGGTGCAGCCCACTGGGCAGAAAATCAAACTGAGTTCCGAAAAGACTGCCCTTTTGGCTGACGAAGCCGCAACAATGTCGTACACGGTAGCGCTCTTCTCAGGTGAGCCTTTGAATTAGCAGCATTGTCTGCCGAGTTCTGCTCGTGTTGCCTCATCTCCGCTACCCGCTGCACATTCATCACTTTCGCTTCAACAATTCCCAATGCTCACGAATCAATCCTTTCACTCGCCTATTTGCAGAGAGTTCTTTTATAACTCACCATCTCAACTGAATCAAATTCGTTTTGTTTCATTTATTGCAAGACTTTAAAATGACTAAATAACATTATTACAGTTCACTGTTTCTAAATAGTAATTAACTACATTTTTTTAGCAGTACCAGTATCAAAAATGTAGGTGCTTTCGGGTTAGGGTACTACACCAGGAGTGTTTTTCTCTTAAGACTTATTATCAGAAAATTAGTTTGCACAAATCGCACAAGTTAAGGAATGGTCACTTAACTTGGTTATAGAACTGTAGGTTCAAATTCCTTAACCATTGGTTTTTAAATATGTTTGATTGACTTGGGAAGCTATCTATGTTGATATGTCTCAACTTGGCATAAAGTTGTGGGGTTTGAATCCTTCATCCTATCTCTTTAGGTTCCCCACTATTTATATGACTCATGCATATTGTCTTAGAAGTTGAATTTTCTACAACAATCCTATAGTTTAATCGGTTAGTTTGTTTTTTTCCCTCAAGGTTTATTGTTCATCTTTTAATGCTTGGTTTAGTTTATATCTGCTAAATTTTTTTGGATAGAATAAGATAGCTTCAATGTGCATCAGACTTATTTTTCATGTGTCTATGAAATCATATCAATCGTAAATCATAATCGAAAATTTTACAAAGTTTACTGTATATATTGTTATAAACATAGTTTGTTTATATGACTGTTATCATATTGAATGGTTTAGTTATTCTTTTGTTCAACATAACATCTTTATACTGTCTAGACTGGAATACATTTCACAGTTAGACTCCTAAACTTAAGAAAAGATGTTTATTTTATTTTTTTTTCAATTAACTGGTTTATGACAAAAGTACTAAATTGTAGACCATTGTAGCAAAAAAAAAAGCTAGTTACTGTTTTTTACGCCAGCCGAGTAAGTACATCATTCGAGGTATTTAGAGCCTTTTTTAACTGTTTTGCATTGGTAATAGGTGTGATTAGATCCTTGTAAGTTAAAACTATTCAGGCTGCTAGCATTACCGAAATCTACTTGCAGGCATTTAAAAACGTCATTACGTCATCTGTGTGGTCTCATGTTATTTGTGTCACTGATGTAAACGAAATGAGAGTTCGTTCTTTAGTATGAACCCAGCGAACACGTAGTAATAATAAAATTATTAAAGTTAATTGTTATTCCCTGTAATTATAAAACTACCTTAATACCACTGTTTTGAATAATTTAGCAACCCAAAGTAAGTCGAAGGAGGAGGAGTAGACGATATTGAAAGCAGGCACGCTTCTCCAGTTGTCATCTCAGAGAGGCCTGATCTGCTTTATGTCGATTGTGAGTAAGTAAGCACTCAGGAAACCAGCCTGTTTTGAAGTCATGCGCGTTTCATACTTCCGTTAACGTGTTTTGGTTTAACATGGAGTAGTATCTTTGATAGCGAGGTATAGTGGTGTCTAGGGAACCCTATTGTTTAGGAGCCAATGTGTCTAGACTAGACTGTATTAGTCTAGTTCATCGTCGACATCGTGGTTTATGGAAGCCATATAAGCATAATACTTGTTTTGCTTAATGATTTTAGACAGTCAAATATTTGATGTTCCGATATTATTTGCGTAATAGAATAACAGATATAACAAATTAAAAAGAGAGGGCTCTTGTTTTTCTATGATACGGTTCCAAATTTGTTGGATACGTAGAAGAAATTAAAATACGTACACTTAATTTGTGGCGATAGGTTTCTATCTTCTTATTTAGTTATCAGAAAGTTTAGTTGAGATATTTCTTATTGGTTTTACTGGCAAGCATGCTAATCAATACCTCATCTGGCTTAATTTAGAGACAGTCGGGTTTAGTTGTTGTAAACCAAACGGCTGGTGTTATCAAACAATAAACGTGTGCTTAAATAAATATTATGCTCATAAATATAAAACGCTATTTATGGCTGAAAAAATCATATTTCTGGTATTCAAACCTCAGAGATCTTTAAATAGCAAACTGACAGACATCCAAATACACCTTAGGTATATGGAATATATCGTTTTCCGAATTAGTCTATTGATAATTCTATAACATTAACTTAAAAGCCTCAAATGACTATTGGTTCCATGATCTACATTTCTTTAAATGATCATTATTATCCACCTAACAGTGTAACTTGTGTCTATTTACAAGCTTTCAGAATCAGTCATAAGTCAATGGCTGTTTCCTTATTGATGCTATTAATTTCATAATAATGTCAATATTTCAGATTAGTTCTAGATTAGCAGTTTATGTAAAAAAAAAAGTCTAAAAACACGTTTTTCCCAAATAATTAACTTTCTCATGATTCAATATTGCTTAAAAGCAAATAAGCACATCTGCACTATAGGGATCATTTTTGTGTGATATATGAACTTCAACCATCAAATGGTGTGACCGGAAGCGTGCCTGTAAAATTTTAGATATCCCTTCCCCCATGCACACCCAAACACATAAGACGCCCTCCGGAAAAACGCTGACAATGGATTTTAGGGCCATAGTACTTTACTTATAGTGAAGTAAAAATAATACATTTTTATATTCTGTGTTCTGTTTCACATGTCCCCATTGTTAGGTTGAATTCGTTAAAAGTTGTCTTATTTATCACTAGGACTTTCTGAAGCGTATCTCCTCCACTAAACTGAGTCTAAATGGCAGATGGCCATCATGAAGGGATACGGAAGCACAGTTGACTCATTCTTGGCTCACCAGTTCTTGTGCATCTCCGCCGCTGTATCTTCTGTTTATAATATCGAACTGTTGTTTAAAATACTAGCCGCAGTCAATGTTTTGTCTGATATGTGCTCGTTGTAAGATTTAGCTCCATATTTCTATAAGTGACTGTCTTGTTCTTTATGTGTTGATAATAATATGTTTAAAACATCTGTTGTTATATGTAATGTAAAATCATGGAACACTCTTGGTTTTAATAAACTGTATAAACCAAAAACAAACTTCACCTTTGTTAATCATTAGCTGATATTTCTGTTGATTTTCAAGTGATACTCAAGTATTTATTTAATAAGTTTAACCAAACTTTTTTTCATACAACAGTTATTTAAAAAAAAAAAAAAAAACCTCGAGGTCCAAGTTATTAAAGGTAAATCTGGAATAATAGGCTAAATGCGTAAAGTGGAAGAATAGGCGTGCCAATAAAATGGAGGGCTTGAAGCATCTAGGCCTTTACGGCCCTTGTTAGGTTTGCAGTAAACCCTAAGGGCTGCAGGCCCTTGTATTATAAACAGCTTTGCGTAAAACTCGCCCACTCCAAACCCCCAAACCCCAACCCCATCTCCTTTTATAGCCATCGTTTATCCTATATTTCTTTTTTATATAAAAGAATGGACAACATTTATTTCCATTCAACATTTTTTTTTATTTGAATAATCAGAACAAAATATTCGTATTCAAAATAAAAGCGGAAAGTTAAACCAGGACTAATAAGTTCTATGAGATCTCTTATAAGCATGGTGGCGGGGATATAGATTTGTATAGGCTCTACAGTTGTATCACATTCCAGGTTGGTATTAATTCATCCACATAATTGTTAAATTGTATTACTTGGATCGTTACTTGCAAGTTTTGAACATAAAAATAATTCACTGCAGCTTATTAATTGCGCATTTGCTACTGCAGAAGGAATTTTGCCAACACATGGACCTATATATCAGACAAATATATCTATATATGAATTAAATAACCACAATGAAAAAAAAGTATTGGTACAATTTTCTAAGGCCTTTCGTTACAGCATCATCAGAGAGCTAAATGAACTAAAAAAAAAATTTTTTTTAGTTTATTTAACTCTCTGATGATGTTATAACGAAAGGCCTTAGAGCATTGTATCCAATACATTTTTTTCATTGTGGTTATTTAATTAATATTTTTATATCAAGAGTTATTGTTAATAATTAATTTTCCATATATATATATACTTGTCTATATATAGACTATATTAGTCCCGTAAGACAATTCCTAGGAGGAGCTTCTTAATGTAACTACCAAGCCTCAAAATTGAAAGTACAGATACAAAGCGGCCGCTGGAAGTATGAAGTCACAAAGTTTTTCGACTGTATTTAGTAGAGTTTGTAGCAATCTGTGACACATATGTTTCATACGATGATGTTCAATCTGACATGGAAACAACATGGAATACGATACAAGGGAAACTCAAGCAGAGAATTGCCATAATAGCCGGATTATACTAACATCTTCTTTATATGTGATAAAGTGAACAATGAGCTTTTAGAGAATGACCGGCAAAGATTATTTCTGCAAATTGGTGAATGATAAGAACGAAAGAATAAATGAATAGATAGAACAAATGCAACAGTCACATGTAAAAATAAAAATCTTAAGTGTTCAAATAGCTTTGTAGCAAAGAATTATGTGATTGTTTTTGATTAGTATTTCATACTAATGCTAATCGTATGATTAACTTAGTAAATATTTAACTATTTAGTAATTATTTAATTATTTAACTTAGTATTTATTTTTTGATTTATTTATTTTATTTTTTATTAGTAATTATTTTTAAAAAAAATAGTGAAGCTATTTTGATAGCGAAAGCTAGACCTGATCACTTCAGTGATCACAGGCCGAAAACAGATGCCAGGCAAAACCCTTTTATGCGATATAACTGCTAGACTAGTTTAACTTCCAAACTAACTGGAGTTTTATGAGATATTTATTAAATATTACGAGTATAACATAAAATTTAACATCAGAATTCAAATTGTCATCACAAATAACTGTGAATTCTAGAGTGAAAGAGGTTTTTATAAACCCTTGGAGCGTTTTATAAAGGACCTGATTTCACTATTGTACTATAATTTGTTAAACCAGCCTTCTATTTATATCCCTTTTTCCAATATTAATGATTAAAATAATATTATTATTCACTATTATTATTATTATTATAATACTTTTATAATATAATTACTAATGTTACTATTGTCAATTGAGAGTTCTACTAACAAGTCTTCGCAATAAACACAAAATAAAAATTAACAACTACACTGCAAGTAACAATATAAAAAAATAACTAAGGTTTACTTTTCTCTACCAAAACAACTAAAAACCAAGTAATCAAGTGTAAGGAAATAAGCTTCAACCACTTGCTTTGATTGAAAAATCTTAGTTATTTTTCTGATTTTCTCACTGTATTTTTGAGATCAACATATATATATATATATATATAAATAAATGATCAAACCACAATATGACATGGGAAAAAAGACTCAGATCTTTCAACCGTCAGAAACCCAACTGAAACACTAGATGCAGAGACATCATGGTGAGGGGTTGAGAAGAGTGGGAGGGAAGAGAGTATTTTAAAAGGGTGTAAAGTACAAGAAGGGACAAAGGTCCAGGCAGAGATGTTTGAAAACAAAGGAGTACAGTTAGAAAAAGTAAAAAACTATCCGATAGCTGTCAACCCTCTTAGACGAGGCTAATGCCCTCGTTAACATTGATTCAAACCGGAACAACCAATTACTAATGTTTATAATATTTGATTTAGTAAATTTAATCAGCGAGGATTCAATAATATTTCTTAATAACAACAATTTTTGATAGGTAATAAAATTAGCACCGGTCAAATCAATATGGATTTGCATTATTTATATGCAAGAACAAGGTGCTACATTTTTCTTGTCTACTTACGTGTATTGTTGATGTTTTACACGTGTTTTTTTAAAGATTTATCAGTTTGGCCAATATAAATTTTATTGCAATTTTTGCACGGGATTTTATAAATACCACCGGATACCACTTATAAATCTCTCTCAGGGAACTGATAAATTAAGGCTTTTTATCAATATATATATATATATATATATATAATACCTATTATGAAAAAATTAATTGTGGTACTTGAGATCAGAAAACATGTAAATTTCTTAAAGAAATAGAAACCCAATTTTTCCAAGATTATTATGCTTTACTTATAATGTAGTAAAAATGTAAAGAAATCTCTATCTAGGAAAGCAGTAAAGGTTTAGGTTCGATTATCTCTTGCATCGTGGCATTCATTTCCGAAATCATAATACTTTAATAACCTTAAGTAAGAACAAAAGTTATTTGCTTTCCTTATTACATTAAATGATTTGTCGTAAAATCCTTCATAAAGCTCTCTTTTTTCCCTAACTACATTAAATGGCAACTCATCCAAAAGAAAGAATAACAACAGCTATATTTTTCATAATATATTTTCCTACTCCAAGATGAAAATCGTGAAATAATAAATCTGACTCAATATCTAAACACTTTTATTCCAGGGACTTTTATTAACCAATAAAACATAAAAGCTCCTTAATTCGTATCTCATATATTTCCCTTGAAAAGGATTCTTTGCAGAGAGAGTTTATGAACGATTAGTCAACTAAGCTATGCCATTCCTACGATTATATTTAATGACTCATTATTAAAGATGTTGAGTTTATGATTACAGTTCCTTTTATATTTTAACAGTGAGAACCTGAAAACATGCTATTAATTCTAGCAAGTAGTAACTTAATCTGAATCTCTATTTCATGTCAATATATTGGTATTTTTCGCAGACTCAAAACATTTCCTTTATTGATTGCATGCAGAACCAATAGTTTCAGAGCTAGACCAAGAGCTCTTCATTAACGACTAACATAGACATTTTATTGGCAGGTTCCACATATAATTCTCTCTCCTTATTCACCTGACTCTGATTCCTCCACTTATTCTATTCTGCTTCCAGTTTTCTCTCACTGATTCCTCACACCATCTATGTACTTTTTTATCCTGTTGTTATAGTAACGAAATGTTTGTTTATATGAATTTGCATTATTTTCAAAAATCCTACTTTTAAATTTCAAATACAATAACTTTTCCGCTTATTTACTTAATTCTTTCACTTTATCCATTATTTTTGATAGATTGGTAGATTCGAAAAGCTTTTCATTCTCAAAAAAGCATAGTTTAATCTCAACAGTATTTCCCGAACATTGTCCATGTAGAATGTGGTTCAGTTAGAAAAGCATACCATTTAAAATTGTTATATTAATGTGAAATACACATAAAATATCCAGGTCCCTGAATTATCAAAAGTGTAGAAAACAAAAGTGTAGTTTCACATAAAGTATCATCACTTAGGCTGACAAAAAATGACTAATTTTTCAATATTAACCAAAAACAAAGGTAATTTTTTCCTCAAAAGAACACGCATATGTTTTTGTTTCCAATATTACTATTCTTAATACTAGGTATAGAAATATGTTTGAGATAAGTTAACTGTTTTAATATTGAGTTTAATTCATGTAACTATTAATGGTATTATTTTCAGTCTTAACTACTAATGATTATGAGCAGCATTATTTTTTTTGGGTTTGGAATGCTGGAGTAGTGGATACTACCAGTAATGTAGTGAAGTCAAATAAAACGTTAACTGCTTATGTAGTGACAATGGCGGGGGTGGGAGACCCGGGGTGGATGTCTCTCCGGTAGTGCCTTACCCCTGCAGCACGCATATTCTAATGAGAGTAGCCCTCTTTCCCTGCAGTCTCGACCTTAAGTAAATGGATTTCCTTGTGTGTCCCAAAGAAGGTGGGGTGCAGTGAATGGTTTGTCATCGCCCAAGGTTTTCTTTTATGGAAATGAGCTCCACTGCTACTTCGATCAGCCCTACACTCTTCAGGGAAAGGGGCGCTTTTTCAAACCACAGACCCAATCTCTTAAATTAATTCTCCCTCTCGTTCCACAAGTAGAGGCAGGGGTATGAGATACTCTTCGATAAGAAGAAATAATTTGGTGTTATTCGGATACTCGCTTGAGTTAGACCGGTAAAAAAGCTTCCCTTCAGAGGATGCATATTATTTGCATAGGAATACTTAATTCGACTCACTCAAGGAGAGGTAATTCCGTTTAGTAAGGCACAAGTAGATAAAGGTGAAGCAGCTCTTCATTTGCTATTCTCTCTACTTCAGATAGCTGCCTTTCGCTCAAAGCGAAATACGCAAATTTCAATCATTGGCTCAGCCTCAACTTCCTCCAACTTATCTTAACAACCTTCCACTTTGTTTCTAACAAACCCGCTATCTTACTTATGTTCTCTTTTGAATTGAATCCAAACACATAACTCTATTACGATCAAGTATTAGTGCATAAACTCCAGATTACAGAATGCAATTTGTTTTATAATTTAAATGCCAAAATATTTTTTATTTATATGAACTCTTAAATTTATATTTCAAATTTTAAAATACTTGTAATAGACTTTTACTGTTTAGGAAAACTTCTACGCTTTTCATATCCTTATAGCAAGATCTTGAAAAGATACTGGTTAAAAATCTTTTCTCTAATAAATCTAGTGAAGTATAGGACTCAGGTCATAAAATTAATCTGGATCTGCGCTCCCAATGATCTGAGCGTTCAAATAGAATCATCATTGTTTATCTTACCTAACATCAATATCATTTTTATAATTAATCATTGATACTTTACATTTCTACATTAGCTAAGCAGCATCTAAAATTATCTTTGATTATTTATCTTTAGTTTAATTTTTTATTGTTTAAAGATAAATTTTTCCTTGTCAGTTTAACCTTATCATTGTTATCTTTACATACTTTCATCATTAACACTGGCAACCAAATATCAAATACACAATATCATGAACAGTAATTACGTGTGTAAGAAATTAATTTTCGTCAGTGACGAAAATGACGAACTGTCATTTTCGATTTGAAATTTTGTATTCATGCTCCAGTTAAGTTAATGTGGTCAGTATTCAACCTTGGAATTAATGTGCTTGGAAATTTCAACCTAGTAATATAATTTTGAGGTTTTATTTGGCAGATAAAAAATCTTGAGTCCTTTAACCCTACAAAAGGTGGAGGGTTAATCTATGGCTCGTCAACTTATATTTCATAAAATGCAAGATTTCAAGAGTTCTTCAAATGATTTCAGGAGAATTTTCTCGAATTCGAAAAGTTCAAGATCCCTCCTCGACTAAACTGTTATAATGAAAACTTTATACCAGATATTGAACCAACCCAGTCCCAAGACTTACAAGATGGTGTTTATGACACTTTATGTTTAAAGTGTCATAAACTAATACTAATGTAATTCCAATTTCAATCTAATACTAATGTTTGGAAACACAAACATTAGTATTAGAGATTAAGCAGACGTTTTGGAGTTTCTAATTTTTATGTACTCGATAATGGTCCACATTCAGTAATAAACATGAACGTAAAATGTTTTATTCTGGTATAGAGTCCGAGTTGTAGTATCATCTAGGCACTTCTGGCTTACTTTTCCAAAAATTAAATTCTATATTACTTAACTCACAGCATTGTCTTTTTCTGAATACTCCTACTGGAAATCAACGTGAGATCAGACCAGTAGGATTCCTAATGTAGAATGGCTTTAGCTATGTTAATGGATGGTACGCCTGAATGATAAACAAATGCCACTGATTATTATAACAGCCTTCTATTGAGTCTGAAATCAATGAATCATTTCAAATTGATAGTAATATGAATAATCACAGCAAGGGGTTAAACTTTTATTCAAGTTTGTAAGAGCAGGATGTGTTATACGAGGTAAGAGCATTGCTTAGAGAAAGAGAGAAGCCGTGCGATATGTATTGGTTGTCCACTCCATTAGCATAGGAGAAAAGAAACACGTTTCAGTGACAATGAAGGGCGGAGGCAGTGGACGGCATGTGCTCCGCGACACCGGCACTGCCAATCAGGGCTGTTGTCGGCTGCGGGTCACCGCCGCGGTGGGCCCATGCTGCACGTGCCTCCTTACCATTCGTACTGTCGCTTTAATTGAGCATTGCCCAAACCACTTCACTTCATCTTCTGCCACCCGTGTTCAGCAAAGGGCACAGCACATTGATTTACTTTTGGTTGTTTCATTTAGCTTTCATTTTTCATTAGCATTTTACGAACATTTTTGCATTCATTCTTCTGCATAAATAATATTTAAAAATAACAATATTTTATATTTTTAATTGTACCGAAGATGAAATGGATTAGATAGATCCCGAAAAAAGTAAATCCGTCAAAAACTGGAAAACTTTTTTTTTATGATCGTTGACGTGCATGATCATTATCATGATCATGTTATTTACTTGCAGGAAATTATAAAATACTAACTAAATAATGTGAGAAAATAAAAACTGTATTGATTTAACTTGTTAAAGCTTAAATAAAGTAGAAGATAAATATCTTAAAATATGTTTATTTTAAGGCAGGAGCAAAAACGTTTTAGTTAGGGAGTATATAGTTATGTGCAACTGAATTACTTTTGTTAAATTTATTACTTTACACTTAAGCAAAACCTCGAGTAATTTCCACTTTATAAACATGAGTGAAGAATCTAATTTAGAAGAAGCTATTAACTTCCTTAATAAAATAAGGGTTTGTAAATAAATATCAATTTTTCAAGGAGAAACCCACTAAGTTAAAGATAGAATTGGTTGTTTCGACAGAGGTTGGTATTGTCCCAGTAGTTTACGACGAAGAGGTTACAATGTGAAGAAGTAATAAAACAAAGTGTGTCTGGTCGTCAGAGAGGGGGAAGGCAGTAAAATCTGTCAGCGCTAAGTTTAATGAGACCGGACGAGTTTTATCTGGTGCGGAGTGGCGGATGAGCCACTTGGCTGTGTAATGGAGCGATCTGGCGAACAGCCCCGAGAAAGCCAATATCCTTTACTCTCTTGTGCATTGAATATTATGCAAAGGCCACACACGCTCTGATTAGGGGGCCAATTTGAATAACAATGGAGACGTGCTATACGCCAATTTCATTTAAGGGCCTCCGCCCAGGTTATTTTTTACATCTTGTCTTCTATTACCACCGAGATTACCTGCCTTGATTTATACAGTCGCGAGACGTCACCCGCTATATTGCTTCCAGCCCTCCAGATATTGGATTTGTTTCAGACCGATTCCAATGAGAAAGTCCCAACTTTATTGTTTATCTACTGCAATTCCTTTTCATCCTTTGTTTAAACCTAGGAAATAATCAATCAATCTGTTTCAACCACTGAAAATAACGTCCCTCAGCTAACAGTGGTTTTCATTACAACACTTCACAAAATAGTTTATGATGTCGTCACACATTTTCAAAAATACATATCTAAATGGACTCCACTTAACATTACTAAAATGAAACTTACTATTAAACTCATTGAAAATAAATTCAATTAGTGGACTCATTCTAATGTCACTAGAATAACATAAATTGTGAAGAATTAGTTACCAAGACCAAAACATACATTTCAGTTTACCTTTTCAGCTTATAATATAAAATATAGTATCTAATTCAATGAAATACAGTGTTAACTACTTTTTATAGTAAAGCAGAAAGTAATGTAACAAGCAGTTTCAGATTGTGATTTCAATGTTATACAACTTCTTCTTATATAACGAAATCATTAGTAAACGTCTATTAGAATTTTAGTTATTCTGCAACCACATGAATCAGAGAAATGAATTTTTCAAACCAATATGCACTTTATCTGATGATTTCAACGGGCCACACTGTTTGTCTTGAAGTAGCTAATATATTAAACAGCTATTTGTAATTCCATATTGACAATAATTATAAAAAGGACTTTTCAAATCGTCAGCACATCTAAATCAGTAAAGTTTACAATAGACAGTACAGTTTACGGTAGACATTACAAATTTAAAAATCCTTCCTTTACAAAATATTCAGATTGGAAATATTTTTTATCTTTACTATTAATAACCTTTAGTGCATGAATAATTCCATCTCAATATTTTACGGATATACATTTGTTAAAGTTTCCAAAGTTTATTTTTTACAATTTTTTGATGTTTGTAGATGTGTTGGGACGGGTAGGGGGAGGGGGGTAGTAATCATACGTGTGGTTAGATGAATGTGTATCCAAAAAAAGTAACCCAATTGTTTATGGACAATACTGCACTTTAAAAAAAAGTTTTTTTTTTGTTCAAATTTGATGTTAGACAACATTTTTTCCATTCTAAATTATAAACTCTAGACTCTTGTAAGTTTTGTACTAACATGAAAACAGCAGCAGGTATAATTTTTCAGATTTTATCAATATCATGAAGTATCAGTTTTACGTTTACTTTAAAAATTTTAACTTGTAGTTTGAATTAATTCTAAAAGCTTGACAACTTGATGCAGGTATGCATTATTTTTTATTTTTTGTGTTTTCCAACGCACTTTCACTGTGTATATATAGAAATACAGTTTGAACCCCACATAAAACCTTCGGTTCCCAAATTTCTGAAAATTACTATTCAAAGTCGACGCCTTTACTAAATCGAGCACTTATAGAAGTTTTTACATTTTTTATTTATTTCAATTTAATGCGAACGATAGATATCTTGTTTTTTAGTTACTTTAAACTGCATGAAGTTGTTCTACGAGTTTAGCTAAATAAACTCTGTATCTTATGAATCACTAATTATCCATTAACTTGTGAACGGATTATTTCAAACCAATTTTTATTCCGATGTAACATATTGTAATCGTATAGCCATCTTGGATCAATTGAAAATGCGAAAGCTGATTGTGAGTGATGGAGATTGGGATGGAGGTTGTTTACCGAGAAAAGGCGAATCGGTCAATGGGCTTGGCATTTGGCTGGGTGTTAGCGTAGGTCGCCCAGAGGGCTCACGATTAATTCGAGCGCAGGACGTGCGTGAGGCGAAGCTGATTAATGAAGCCTCTTGCTGCATTGTCTCCAGCTTGCTCCGAGGCGACGCCAGATAACGGGTGGAAAGCTTTTAACTCTGCCCCCGATACCCTGAATATTATGTGTGATTCCATTAGCAAGTGGGCTCGCTCAATCATCGCTGACAGCTGGCCTGCGCTTCTTCTACATATCATTTAACTCCGCGATAACACCCTCCGCCAATCCTCCCCCCGCTCCCTTGTTTCCTTCTCCACTCCAATTCAACTTCAACCACACCATTCATCATTTCCTTTTTCCATTAGTACACCCCACTTCATTGAGCTTAAGAACACCATCAACACCAAATTGGTTCTTCTACTTTATTACTCTCCCTTAAACAATCATATCCAATTATTTTTTTAATAACTGCTTCGAATATGTAACTTAAACAATGTGCTGGTGTGTTATCTGTTTATGACTCTAAGTCATAAAAAACAGCAACCAATCAACTTCATATTAATAGAGATAGTTCTTTCTTATAATTATTGATAGAAATATATTAAGTAATTATTTCTAATAAGTGTCATTGACCTTCTACGTTCTATAGCGTGCGAGAAAAATCTAAGACTAGATTCATCATCAAAAGCAACAGAAATTTTTGTTCAATCATCTCTGACTTTTGATATTGGAAAAGGTTTATAACTGGTCAAGCGCAGAACGCAATGTATTTATAATCCTCCCACTATTAATAAACTTCAATATAATAACATATACAAAATTGGTAAAATAATACCAATTGGATTTCAAATTATATTTTAAGTTTAAATTACTATTAGTTTGTGAAATGTTTAAAGTATTTCTTCTCTATTTTAGGAAATTTATTAAAGAACCTTGCGTATGCAAGCTCTGATAGTATGCAGATTACATTTAATATACAACTAAAATAAGGTTAGGATAGGAAGTTTTCTAGTTTAAATCGAATTTTTACCTATGTTTTGTTCATTTTAATTTTTATTTTTTGAAATAGAAGTAAAATTGTTTTATTTTTTTTACAAAGTAGAACTTTTTATACCAAAGACTCGTTTTGATCCATATTATATAAAAGTTTTAAAGAAACAAATTAAATGGGTATGCTATAAAAATATGATATAAACCTTCAATTTAATAAAGAGTTTATAAAGACTTAGTCTATATCATTTATTATTGGTATATATTTATTATTTATAATTTATATAATATATATACTTCTATTTTATGCAGTATTGTTGGGTTCGTAGAGCTGTAAAATTAAAAATAATAACAACTCATTAAAAACTATCTTAAATTATCTTGTTATGTTGATTATTATTATATTTATATTATGTGTTTATATAATAAATATGTTATTATATATGTTATATTATTTGTTTATATACATTATATATGTTTATATTTGAATGTAATATATACATTCAATTTCACCAAGTGCAACTGTATAAGTGTGTAATCTATAAGTTGCAGTAATCTTTAATGACTTACCAAACAGTGATTCCTGCTCTTTATTTAAAAAATGCTTTAAACATTTCATATTGAAGCAATTGTGTGAGATACAAAATCAAAAGACGTGATTATTTTATATTTTGCGTCATTTTGTTAATCTCGCCTATGGTTGAGTTATAATCAGCAGGGGAGTATTGAAGGGACACAGGGGATGCATCGAGAGGGCGACATTGTGTAAAGGGCTAGCCCTCATCAAGGGCCTAGATGCAGTCTGAATGCATCCTAGAGGGGTGGCACTGGAAACCCTTCCCAATTACTGCACTGTACAGTTTCCACCCCTTGTTGTTCGCCCCCTTCGTCAAATATTAATTCGCGGCTTTCCACTGTCCAAAATTAACACAAAACTACACCTGGCACGTAGAACCCTTTAGTAATTAGTTTTTGAATCCGCTTTTTCGGAGTGACAAGCAGCTCGTATTGCAAAGCCCTCGTTAAAGACTACACGTGACAGCGCTTCTTCAACACCTGTAGGCTGTATTGATACACAACGCCGACCTAATCCAAACAACATGAATCGCTTCATTATTGAAAAATATAAGTTAACAAATGTTACAACAAGCAAAACAACCACTTTATGAAATCATATACAAATGTAACAGGGACCACAGACGTATCCTGAAGTTTGCTTTAACTTCAGTAAATAAATATGTTCCTAGATTACATAAAGTTTACCAATAATTACCAGAACAATTTCAGTAACATCACTCTAATTGGTCACGATTTTGTGAATAGCATAAGAATCACCTTTAATACGAGTATGTTCTTCATAAATCTTTAATCCATTCCCTTCGTTACAGTATTATTTTATCATGCTTTCGTTTGAGTATTCGTGACTTCGTCCACGTGACTCAAATAACAGACTACAATTTTCATAAAAATAACCTTGATTATATCTCCTTATTTTAATTTTTTTTTCGTTTTACAGTTTACAATGAATTTATTAAATTTTGTTTCCATACAGCCTCATTTGCTGACTATCTAAAAAAAATTACATATGAAATATTAATCTGAAATACTCTCTGAAAATAAAACCCAACACCTATATAAATTCAAACGCTAAATATTTATTATAACATAACTGTATTATGTAATAATTATTAATCTAAGAGGTAGAAAGAGAAGTATCAATATTGTCATATTTTTAATAGTGTTTTCTTCGAAACAGCCTCTTACTTTCACTTATGAGTTATAATACTTCATTAAATCATTATTAGGGTCAAAGTAAGATATTAATGAAAAAAATTTCATATTATTAGCTGTACATATATTACATTCAATGAAGTGGCAGTTTTCAAACATTAACATTTATCAACCTACATAAATATAATTGAGTTATTGTTAGCTCACAGTGATTGTTAGTAATATTACAAACACATGTGCCCGTATTTTGTAACGCTTCAAACATCTCAACCAATTTCGTAGCTCGTACATTATCAAGAGGAAATTATTGTTATTCTATATGAATTGTAAGTGAATGAATCATAATTAAGTAATTATTTTTATGAAATAAGATATATACTGTCGTCTATCCCATATATATCCTATAGGATAAAAATAGATATAGGTCAAATACATAGTCAAATAGAAGACTGATAGGAATGTCTTCTGTTGACTTCCTTAACTCTATGAAACGAAGTAACATGCAATTTGCTTTTGACTATGAACAAGTTTTGAAACTGAATGAGATGGGTGGAAAACATATCAGGTATGATGAATGTATTTATACTAGTATTCGTGTTTAAATTTGCCATATTTACTAAATATACATCTCTACAGTCATTTAACAACAATTACCACTAACAAAATGAGTATTTTTTTGTCATGATTCCACTTTTACATACAACAAAAAACAATTTATTATCCGTGACACATGCCATAAACTTAGTATTCATAAAATTCGTTTTCATAAATTCAGTTGAATTGATAATTATAGAAAGTAGAATTGTAAAAGATAATAGAACCGCCAAATCCTTCTGGTCATTTATATTTGGTGTTTTGATAATGAATTTATAAATAGGTGGAATGTCCACAGATTCATAATTATTCAATCTCCAACCTATATTTTCATTTTTCGTCACGATCATATTATCATATTTTTGAATTTTCTCCTCTAAATGGTTTGGAAAAATTATAGCGTTGTATACATTGCTATACCATCTAAATTTTGTATAGCAATTAGTTTAGCTTCTCTTTGTTAACTCATTAACAAAACAGGAGAGCCAGGTTAGCTCAGTGACAATGTGCAAAGCTTCTGAAGTGGTAGGTCCGGGGTTCAATACCCACTCTGCCACTAGATTTACTACTGAGGTGAGAGTGAGAGTGAGAGTGAATAAATCTGAGCACGTCGTCCCTCAGAGAGGACATTAAGTCATCGGTCCCGGGCCTGTACGATGTCAGGTACCCGTCAATGAATCCTACTCTAAATACACTTGAGTTAAGCAAAATTTATGGCTCCCAATGTATAATCAGTCTTCTTTGCGTGGCATCACGAAGGACCAATGTTTGGCCTATATGTGTTCCCTTGTGGTGGACTGCTATTACAACCTAACCTAACCTAATAAAAAGAGGAATGGTTCAACGAATACAATGATATGCACACAAGATATACCTAATCGCACCTCTATAGTCGTTCAAGAAATTCAAATCTGTTATTGTTGGAGAAAATCTCTAACAGTTTATCTTTGACTGTTTGTAAAATGATTCTAAAATAATTATTCTCAGAGTAGGCATTAAGTTTTAAAAATGGCTGAAGGAGGAGTGTTCTTAGTGAAGAATCCAGAGCACATGACAAGAAGGGTTTTAATGAGTGCAGCCGAGAAATCTAGATGAAGCTTTGATTAAAGAAGAGTTTCCAATTAAACATCTTCTCTCTGGCGAAAAACCCTTTTGATTAGTTTTTTCTCTTAATGGTTTCCTTTTTTTTCAATACCTTGGGGAGATAAACTGCTTACTTTGACATTTTTTCGACCAGAAGACCCTAATATTGTAATTTTTTGCCTCTAAAGATTTCTGTTTTGACTGAAAATATTATACATTTTTAAGCTATCTAAGAGATTAATTTAATACAATATTTTTGAACTAATTGTATGAGTTTTGGAACCAGTCTATCATGAATACATATTTTATAAGAATATTGGATATAGTATATTTGCTTCCACATACGTAATATATCCTGTAATTAATCAAAACCTTTAACAGTCACAATGACTTGTGATTTCCCATTGAATCCCTGACTTGTACACATAAATTGCTCAAAATTGTATAAAAAATTAAACATTAACCAACGCATAATATATCAAACGTAATTTCAACAAGATCATAGTTAAGAGAAGGTGAGATGAGAATGTATGTAAAATAAATACCTTTATCAGAATATTTGTTGAACTATACAAGTATTTACATAGTCAGTGGTTCTGTTATATCTGATATTGTTTATCTGACCTCCTTCTACATTGAAGGAGAAGCTAAACTTTGCCCCTTAAGACTTCAAAAATATTCCTAATTTTTCATACAAATTTCAGAAACATATAAGAAAAATATTTAGAGTCATTGAATCACCGAAGTATGAGCTTAAATTTAGTACTCTTTTTATAATATAGAACGAAAGAGTCCATTTATCATACTTCAATAATACTGAAAGATAATATGATTACTAAACACTATAAAATCTAGATCTGATATTAAGTCTTGTTCAAGGGTGATATACTCGTAGATGATTTGAACATTTTATTAGACTAACTCACAAGTTGGGAACCACTACCTCAGAGAAAGTGTGAGCGCGTTTTCATCCGTGGTGTGCCTCCTGTGTTACCGCAAATGGTTGCTACAGCTTCCTTACGATACCCTCAGCTCAGCAGCCCGAGAGGGATTGTGTAGACGCCTGCAGATAGGCTCGACTGTACGGGTCCAGTTGTCAGTGTTAGTAAACTAAGTAGTAAGACCTCTGCAATTTTACATAGTTAATGTATTGTGTGAATAACCAGTTTAATATAAACCATATTTTCTAGAAATCAAATTAATATAGGATGGAATTTAAATTCAATCACAATGTTAAATTATCGTTGGTGCTTCCCATTTTAAGATGAATATTGTTTATTATTCAATTATTTTGTTTTTCCTTTTACATGTGGTGTTACCATGTTAACGTAATGTAATTTACTGACATTACGTTAAGTATAATGATAATGAAAATATCGTTCTTTTCAAATTGGAGCGCTAAACATATTGATGACACATATACCTATTTTTTGTAATGTCTGGATGTTACACATTTAAGATATTATTAATTAACATTATGAACCAAAGTAAATAATATTTGAATTTCATTGATTACGAAAATGAAAACAATCAATCATCCGTAAATTTATAAAAAATAAATCTAAAAAATATAATAAATTCATGAGGACACCCATAACTCATGAATGGAACCAAAAATTTATAAATAGCGTGTTATATATTAGTGCGGATTATGTGCGTTTTTATGTCTTAGTAAATTTTAAGAAATCCCGATTCCTTTTACATTTAGCTTAGACATTCTACAGTTATTGTAGCTTAATTTTAAACTAAACCTGATCAAATAATTATATTTATTCCATGTCCCCCCCGTGGAAAGTGGAGATTGTTAAGTAGATGACTGTAATAAAACCAAACTGAAAGTGCTATTTGCCTAGTTTCAATCAATAATAAGCTCCACAAATCTATGGCAGTTATAACAACGTACATTTGGTTATATGCTATGCAGGTTCGACCACACAACAACAATTTTAAAAAAATTATAAAGTAGATTCTTTTTCCAGCTACCCATTCCATTATTTTCACAAGAAATCAAAGTGTATATCATTTTGCTAAGTGCACTTGGGAAGTATTCTGATAGATTTCTTTGAAAAAGTTTTTATTTTACAAAGCAACAGTTAATTGAAACAATTTAGTGATACAAAAATGCTTCCAAACAAAATCATTAAACAGTGATACCACTCTAAAATGCTGATAAATTGAAACGTATATTCCACTGCGAGGAAAATCAAAGTGTCAAAGGCTGTTAAATTCAAACAGAAGCCCTTGTTGAGGAAGAATAACAAAGTTTGATGAAGGTTCGTAGAGGCAGGTTAGTGAAGGCATTGACTTGAAAAGGAAGCCCTTTTAACTGTCGCAGGGCTTCGTGTCCCAATGAACTCAGCCCTTTATATGGTCAATTTGGCCTTTTCATTAAGTCAGGATTAGTGACTGCTTCACTGAAACACCGAAAAAAAAAAAGGAAAATTAATTTAGCACCTTTTTTTACTTTCAGTTGGCAGTAGCTGGTAAAAGGATAATGAAATCATGTCGGCAGTATTGAATAGCTGGGAGAGGACTCAAAAGGCACTGGCCGGCTAACAGGGTCCGAGAAGGGGATTCATTCTATTAAGAGCCGAGTGGGAATCTCAATTCACGACGTTACGTCTATTAACAGACTAATCAAGTTTTGTTTTCAACTATTCCACTTCCCATGGATTCCTCGAACATGCTTCCCAATTTAACAATATTACGGAAACACATAACTTTCTAATTAACAAGGAAAACAATATACAACATAACATCTACGTTGTGTTGCATATACGTATTCTAGATATTTTGCATTATTTTTTACAACTCGGAGCACCTTATTAGAATTTATAGGCAATTAAATCTCATAAATGTTAACATCAGATCTCCCGGCCCCCCCCCCCCCCCAAACCACACCCCGCTCTTTCACGAACATACACACACACTATATATATAAACTTTTTTGATGAAAATACAATCCGAAATGGACAAATACAGTTCAATGTACATAAAGAAACATAGAGAAATTAAAAGCACACACTTGCAGTCTCTAATTTTCGGTTGAACCGTCTTCAGGAGAGATAAGAGAGGGAAACCAAGGGCACTGGTACAGAGATGCTTGGTTTCCCTCCCTTATCTCTCCTGAAGACGTTTCAACCGAAAATTATAGACTGCAAGTGTGTGCTTTTAATTTCTTATGTTTCTTTATGTACATTAAACTATATATATATATACTCGTATATACTTTGAAAACAGAAATAAATACGATTAAAAACTAAACACTTTAACTCAATAACTATTTTGACTCTTTTAACTGTTTTCTTTAGGAAAGGAAGTGCTACAGTAAAAAGAATAAAAACAACTATGTAAATATATATAAAAAGATTTCACATAAACACGTGAAAAAACAATCAATGATCAAACCACACTAGGAAAATGGGAAAACAAGACTAAGATCTTTCAACCGTAACAAGCGGTCTTCGTCAGAGTCAAAAACCCAACTGATCATTGATTGTTATTTCAGGTGTTTATGTGAAATCTTTATATATATATACAAAATTAAAGTTTATCAGCATTTGGTCAGTTCTTCAGGTTCAAATTAAACTCATATTACCAACTTTTTATTTTTATTTAAAACCTTTTTCATAGGCCTAAAACAGAAGAAGAATAAGAAATAATTCAATCATTCAAATTATTTCTTATAATATTTCATTCGAAGTATTTATTATACTTCCTGTTTTGTGTGCTTATGGCTAAGGTTTTAAATAAAAAACCGACACGTTGTCAATGAGAGTTTATTTTGAACATGCAGATGTGACCGAGTACTGATATACATTAGTTTTGTTTGTATTCTATTGTCAATACTTATATATATATATATAAAACAGAAAAAGGTTGTCTTTACTTTGACACTACGCAACACTGCATAGGTTGCTCTTGTTTAGTATTCTATTGAAAGTAAAGAAAATAATGTAATACTTTGTGGTCTTTTTCTTCATGTTATCCAGTGATAGATATGTAGAAAAATAAATGAAGAAGTTTTTCGACATGCCATCTTTTCAGAGGATTTTTAATATTTTCCAATGGACACCAAAGCCAAATTTTGGAAATTAATTGGAAACCATTAAATGATAAACAATGAAATAATTTGATCATAATTGATATAATGATTCCTGTGTTAATGTAATCAATCATGTAATTGGTTTGTTATCTTTTAAATTGGTTTGAAAATA
The DNA here is from genome assembly GCA_026182355.1 of Hermatobates lingyangjiaoensis. NCBI lineage: Eukaryota > Metazoa > Arthropoda > Insecta > Hemiptera > Hermatobatidae > Hermatobates > Hermatobates lingyangjiaoensis. The sequence continues at coordinate 1,151,537 of JAPFBL010000014.1, read as the reverse complement.
AGTTTATTTTCAGGTAATTTAAGTCTAATTACATTTTCATTATATTTCAATTTACCATATGTTCTTCTTAGGGTTATAAACTTTTGAAGCAAAATTAACTTATAAATGATTGGTACTTTGATTTATTCTTGAAGTCCATCAAATGATAAACATTAGGTATAAAAGAAGAGAGACAGGAAAAAGTACTCTGCTGGCTGATCTTTTCATTGGGACAAACAAAACAATAAAGGCAGGAGTAATGGAAGAGAATAAAGGACAAGTGGGGAATGATTTGGAAGCAGATGAATATTTGAGGGTGCCGTCGGGGGCAGCAGAGTGCTCTATTTGCGGTCTGTTTTTTGCCTGGTTATTGTAATAGTGAGACTTTACGAGTCCCGAGGGTGGGCGCCCTTCACCAGGCTACCCTCTGGTCAACACGACATTACACCCCCGACTAGCACAGCGTCATGCTGACGTTACACTTATGATTAGTGCTTCGCAGATTCGCCCCTATCTCCTCTTTACTCCCCTAATACAAATTGACGAATCGATCTGTCGTTTTACGGTCCCTCTGTGACGAGTTTGAATACCTCTGTCTTGGTTTCCCTCAACACTTCTCAATGTCTCTCATTCCTGATATCAGTGACACCCCATACTCCCACCGACCGAATATATTGATAAAACAAGATTAATACAATGAAAAGTAGGACAAAAGTATCTTAACAAAAAATAAAAACTGTACAATTTCTTTGACACTTTAACTTGTAAAAAAATAAGATCTTTTAGACTACTTTTGATAAACCTTTTTCACACTCTGTCCCACTACAAGAAATCCAAATTATGTGAGACTTTTGTAAAGCATAATTTAGGTCCAAATGATTTTTAAATGGCTGCTGCGGTTTATAAGATAAGGAGTTGAAAAAATCGAAATGAAAGGATGTGCCTTATCGAATCGCTCAACACTTGTGCTTTCTTTATCCTGTTGAACGTGATATTTTTTTTAAATTAATACAAACCTATTCATCAAACACCGGTAATATTCAGCAATAATAGTTTCCCAATTCACCAGTGAACCCCAACTTACTTAGAGAACATTACTTACATAATACCACAAAGAATTCTGATAAACCTTTCCCATTTATTTGTTATAACAAAAATTGTATTAAATAACTGAAACCTCTAAAAGAATCTACACACATTAAAACTAGCCGTAATTACATCTTTTTATATTTTATTGATTTTTCTTCTTAAAGGTTTTCTTAAACTAGGTTTAATAATGTACGAAAAAACGCTCAACATATTTAAATGAGGTGTTTAAAATGTATCTATTAGTAACCATACTAGCTTATTCACGTTCAGATATTTTTAATTTTAATTTTTCAATAAAAGAGCATTATGCGTACTATATACATTTTTCAATAAGTTTGCTTCAAAAATATTTAAAAACAGCATGTTGTCAGAATTACAATCAGTATTACAAAATTAGCAGTTTAGCAAATCTACTAAGTGCTATAAACGTCAGTTTTTAATATATCATCTATTGCAGACAATTGTAAATTATTTGCAGAAACAGAATGTGTTTGCCATTATATAATTATAGAAGTGAAGATGTTATGTTGTGAACAACTAAAAGTTAGAGACGTACCTCAAAATATCGTTATCAGTAGGATCGATACCATCGTTCTGGCAAATTTAGAAACTTGAAAGAATAGAAAAAGTTAAAATAGAAGTTCTAACATATGAATTAACTGACAATACCATTAAGCCTGCATACAGTTCAGTTATTTTAATATATGACGGCTATAATCAAGTAAAGGTATAGGTGTGTTTACCTTTTGAGAGGGCGGCAAGCAATACTTAGCCTAGACCAGTGGTCCCCAACCGGTGGGCCGCGGACCGGTGCCGGTCCGTAGACCAATTGGTACCGGGCCGCATTAGAAATACAGTTTAGAAATATAGTTTGTATACATGTGCACAGTTTTTAAAGCTCTTTATCTCAGTTTGTACACTTTCTCATAAGATTAGTCATATGCTTCATGCACTTAAAATATTAGTTAAAATGTTCATGCACTTTATATTCGTTTTTCTGGTGTATCTGTATTTTATTTTGAAATGAAAATTTTAAAGTAAATTTGTAATGTAAACTTTTTAATGATATATTTATTATTATTTCGAGGCTTTTATTTTCATGTTATGTTGTTGGTACGATGCTACATGTAAGTTGCAAGTAAACAATCTACCCCCGGGCCGCGGTAAAATTGTCTAACGCTTACCGGTCCGCGGCAACAAAAAGGTTGGGGACCACTGGCCTAGACCATCTCGTTACTGATTCAACATGATTCATTCATCAGCTACCGTGGTAATTTGAGTGAGGAAATATGAGTTCCCCCGATAAGAAATCAAGTTGGAGCACTCATAACTAAAATAAGCAGTTACTAAAAGTAAACAATGCTTTTCATTTGAAAAGGATAGCCTGTAAGAATAGCAACATTTCAGTTCATACATATGTATGCTTTGTACATCGTATGACTATTTATTATAAAACTTTCTAGAAGTAGAATAGAGGTTGTTAGATGGTCTAGATAATGGGATATTGTGACAAGAAAGTATTAGGCAATCTGAGGAGGAGTGGTCTGCGTAAATGATTCGTAAGGGACCAGAGAGTGGAGGCAGCAAGGAATAGGCTGTGATTAGTTAATGTGTCAGGAAGTATGTGTAAGAGGTATCGGGAAATAGATCGCGAAAGCATTAGGAGCAAATATCTGCGACCCTGTGCGGAAGGAGATGGGAGGCAATCAAGCCTGGCAAGGCGGGCAAATGGCCGCCTAATGCCTTGTTGTGGCCTGGACCCCAGACAGAGGACAAATGTGGCGCCCGCTCCCAACATCCCTCTTCGGCAAACCACCCCTCTGACACCTCGCACAAAGCTATGAGGCAACTGTCCACTGGTCAGGTGACACATGTAAATACCTAACCTGTTCTTATTCAACTTCACTTCCCAAGTCATTTTGACAATCTCCATTTCAATATAAAGCCCTGACATTTCTATATTCTTTTCTGTACTTTTTTTTTCTTTTTCTTTTTTACTCATGTTACAAAGTTGTATGTCCGAATCTGTTCTTTGCAAAGAATTCAATGCTGTTAACCCTCACAAATGTAACTTATGCTAACTGTTGTCCGATAAAAATTTTAAAAAAATCCTTCTTAGAATAATCTGTACATTGGAAGTATACTATAATTCTATAGTATATACTTCTATATCTATAGTATATAGTATATACTATACCGAAACAAAATAAAAACGACTTATCTTTGAATTAAAAGAATGACAATACCTTCATTTGTTAATTCAAATGACCTAGCTCAATGAGAACACCTTCATAGTCCCTTTAAAGTGTAACTTGTCAATGAAGCCAATTCGAAGAACCCTTTATTCGTGAATCTGAAGCATACGAGAATAGGAATATAAATGACTGGTTCCTAGTTTTGTCACGCAGTACAGGGTTTACTCTCTTAAAAAACTTGCTGTTTTGTATTGTTATAATTTGATATTATTATTTTTTTCCGAAACACATTGCAAAAAGTAACAATACTATACAAATGATTTCCACGTACTATAATAATTGTACAGATATACCTTACTTGTACCCATTTATTAAAGGTTTACGCTCATCTCAAACATAAATATATCGCGCCTTAAACTCTAATTATGCTCATCCTGAAACCTAATTCTGATTCACTCTACCACTAAAACTGAACTAATTAAATTATAAATTAAATAATCTAATTTAAATTCATCCAATCACAGTTTACCAAGCTGTCAAATTCAGGGGCGTAGCTCTGCTGATGCAGATGTATTCCACAGATTCGTTACTTTGCATTATATTGATTTATTATATATTCTTCAACAGCATACTGAATCTGAATGTATGCATCAACTCTTTAAACACACGCGCCCTTAAATAAATGTAGTCAGTTTTAAAGAAGTTTAGTGTGTAAATTGCGAGACCAAAGTACATGATTTCATATTATTCCTTTATTTTTTTTTGTCATATGCAGATCTTTGTGTACAACTGTTTGTAGACTATTGTTTCCTATATTTTAGAAAATTAAATGTAATATTTAACAGTAAATAATTCTTGCAGTCTCTGACAGGGAAATTCATACTAACAATTAGCATACATATTTATAGTTGATGCCGTCTTGCCTTTTACCGTTATCCGTTTTGAATGTTATCTATATCTGTATATATATTGATAAATGTCTCGACCGTGAAGTAGAAAAAAAATCTGGAGTGGCCTACACTCTACTTTACTATAAGTAACTTAATGTCAAATTTCTTGAGCATAACATAACATAACATAACGTAACATAACGTCTCATTTAAGCATAACATAAATATATAATGGGATATAATTATTAGCATTTCATTCGTGAGGTAGTACAGATAGTGATTGAAGGACATATCAATTTATAAGCTTATTTTTGTACATCACAAATAATTTATTATTTGCAAATAATTTCATTAGTATAACTACTGCAGTAATAACATTTTTGAAAAACCAAAGTGAACATTTCTTGAAACGAAATATTATCCTACAAGTGAACATGGCTATTGTTCAAATAGTTAGTAGATTTCTTGCATCGTTTACTTGACATCCTTCTACATTGAATATTAAAGTAAAATTTTCAAATTTAAAACAGGAAAATACCCTTATTTTCTCTGAAAAACATCATAAAAATCGAAGAAAAAAATGTTGCTTTAAGATGAATTATAGAATTATTATACTGGGAATTTTATGGCTTCTTAGTATTTAATAAGATCATTTTCCTTCCCTTTTGTCAAATATCATATATACGAATTTTTTCTGAATGAGTGGTATCCTTTTCCTGCCTTCTGTACTCTGTTTAAGTTTGCTATGAATGTATATTGAGAAAAAATATATTAGTAATTAGCCAGTTTACATACTCATATCGAAGTCAAAGCCAGCTATTCAATATAATTTAAATCTTTTATAGTTGGGAGCTTCTAATTTTTGAAAATAATAAATATGAACTATTAGACTAGAATTGTAAAGAAAACTGGATATTTCTCAACAAACATAAGTTCTCTTTCTTGAAGAAAGAGTCCGTTCATTACATTTCAATATCATGGAAAGGTACTACATTCACAATTATAATGTAATTGTAACTGATATTAATTTTGCTCAAGAGTGCCATATATAGATTTATTAAAGCATTTTATGAGACAAATCCATCATGCCATGGAAGACAAAAGTAATTTATTTATGTTTATTGGCGGTGATTTTTTTACATGTAACAATATTATTCCTCTTACATCTCATATAAGTCAATAAACAATTTAAATTGTTCCTTTATAAATATCAATTTTATCTCAGTGGAATCGCTCAAAAAATTTCTAAGTCAATGTAAACAATGTAAAAAATCTGGAGTGGCCTTCACTCAACTTTACTATAAGTAACTTAATATCAAATTTCTTGAGTATATAATATATAACGTCTCAATTAAGCATAATGTAAACATCTAAATGGAATATGATTTTTAGTCTTTCATTCCTGAAAGAGTACAGATAGTGATTGAAGGACATATCAATATATAAGCTTATTTTGGTACATCACACAGCTGATGCAAATAATTTCATTAGTATAACTACAGCAGTAATAATATTTTTGAAAAACCAAAGTGAACATTTCTTGATACGAAATATTCTCCTACAAGAGAACATGGCCTCTGTTCAAATAGCCAGTGGATTTCTTACGTCGTTTACTTGACATCCTTCTACATTGAATATTAAAGTACAATTTTCAAATTTTAAACAGGAAAATACCCTTATTTGCTATGAATTAATAAGGGTATGTTTGCTATGAATGTATATTGAGAAAAAATATATTAGTAATTAGCCAGTTTACATACTCAAATAGAAGTCAAAGCCAGTTATTCAATATAATTTAAATCTTTTATAGTTGGGAGCTTCTAATTTTTGAAAATAATAAATATGAACTATTAGAGTAGAATTGTAAAAAAAAACTGGATATTTCTCAACAAACATAAGTCCTCTTTCTTGAGGAAAGAGTCCATTCATTACATTTCAATATCATGGAAAGGTACTACATTCACAATTATAATATAATTGTAACTGATATTAAGTTTTGCTCAAGAGTGCAATATATAGATTTATTAAAGCATTTTATGAGACAAATCCACATGCCATGGAAGACAAAGGTAATTTATTTATGTTTATTGGCGGTGATTTTTTTACATTTAAAAATTTATTCCTCTTACATCTCGTATAAGTCAATAAACAATTTAAATTATTCCTTTAAAATATCAATTTTATCTCAGTGGAATCGCTCAAAAAAATTCTAGGTCAATGTAAACAATGAAAAAAAATATAAAAAATTCGACAAGTATAGCAGGTGATCTCTTAGTCTAAGATAAACAAACAGTTTTTATAGCGTTATTGCTCTTTCCCATAATTGAAACTTCATGATTTTTTTTTTATGAATTGCTAATTTTTTCTTCCATTTTTGGTCAAATTTTCATTATTTTTAATTAGCCGTTTAGCGTCAAAAAAAATTTTCTGAAAACAGAAATCGTACTGTAACGCCCCATTAGCGAATGTAATTTTGAAAAAAAAATATCTCAACTCATTCTACACATAATGTTCTATTTATAGGCATAGTTTCATTCCTGTCCGTCAAATAGTATGGCTTGTATCGTTCTCACTAGGTTTGAGATTGAATTATAAGTCAAAATTTGTAGATTTTATTGAAAAAAAAATATTTCCCGTTGTTTTAAAATTCTGAATATATTTTTCGTTTGTTCCATTTGTAACCCCAAAGATAATGTCAATATTTCAAAACTGTAGGGTTATCAGTTTAGGAGAAATAAATGTTTTAAAAAAAACGGTTTTTGGCAAAAAAAGTGACTTTCCCATCATGCATAATTCTTCCCAAACAATAGGGATCTTCTTCCCTTTGAGGCCCATTTTTGTGTAAAATATCAACTTGATCCATCAAAGATTCTGGACCGTAGCGTGGTAACAAGCAATGCTAACACACTCACCCACCCACCCACCCACCCACACACACAAGACATCATCGCAAAAACTTCATAAAACGACTTCTGGGACCTCAAAACATGTAATTCCGTCAAAATCTCGAGATCGAATTTTTTGACGATCACTATACTTTACTTATAGTAAAGTAAAAATAATAGTTTATCAGGACTTGGTCAGTTCTACAGGATCAAATAAAACTCTTATTGCCAACATTTCGGTTTTTATTTAAAACCTTTTTCATAATCCTACAAAACAGGGGAAATATAAGAAATAATCAAAAATCAAACATACACAAAATGGTTTGTTTGTTAAATACTATTTAAATTTGAAATGTAAATAGTATTTACGTATTCAGGTGTGTTAAGTTAAACACTGTTCATCGATGTCTGGTGAAAAGTGACTTTTTGGTTGTCTGGTGAAATTTGGTTGCCTTGCTTGCTTTTCAGTTCAGTGTCACACACATGCTCATTCAAACTAAACAGTTGTTGCTGAAATTCGCCAAGTGTTTTCTTTGTAAAATAATCTCTAATGTAATACTTAGTTTTTCTGTTCAAAAATGTTATACGTATGTAAGTTCTTTCTCTAACCTATTGTCAATTTCTGTTGCAGTCTCTTATTTTTAACATTTTGCACTTTTTGTGTATGTTTGATTTTTGAATGATTGTATTATTTCTTATATTTTCTCTGTTTTGTTGGTCTATGAAAAAGGTTTTAGTTAAAAACCAAATTGTGACAATGAGAGTTTAATTTAAACCTAAAGAATTGACGGAGTCCTGATAAACTCTATTATTATATATATATATATATATATATATATATATATATAAAATATGGAAATATTGTAAATGAACTTTATACTTTGGATAATGTGCTTTGAATATATAAAGTTATTCGTTTATTATATATAGAACAATAGAAGGAGTTTGTGACTAAACAAATATAAAAATAGAGGTTAGAAATTTGTTAATTTAAACAACAAAGAACAGATTGTGTTTGTCTCAGTATAAAGAAGAAATATTGTCCTTTAATTATACACCTCTCGATAAATTTGGAAAACGCATAAGCCCAATTCACAGTTCATTGAAAAAGCTCTAACCGCACCCTCTGAACTATCTTTTGTGGTGAAGTCTTGAGTGGCTAATGAGGAAGTGATTCGACAAAACTCTGCATGGATGCAGATTGAATTAAAGTGAGAAGGAAGAATTAATTCGAAGTAAATGAGTGTGGGAGGCAGAAGGGAGTAGGACTTGGGTGTGGCTTGGGGCGTAATCCAGTTAAGGACAAAGGAAGAAGGGATCTTTGAGATAATCTGATAAGAGCAGGCTTTTTCTTGGAGTCGGCCAATTACAGGCATCGAAGCGGTCGCAATTAACTGCACCAACGAGGCCCAGTCAATTATCACCTCTCCATCATAATGCAATCAGGACTGGATGCGATTAGCGGGAGCTCGTCACTGCGTAATCAGCAGCTAACACTGGGCCGCACAGCAGAGCCTTTTGAAAGCGGCCTGCCAATGGCAACTCACTCAACCATATCCTCTGAGTCTTTGTCTCCTAACTCACTTTGCCCGAGAACTACCTTATAATCCAAATGTAACTAAAATCTAAAACTAAAATGTAACTTATTACTGTACAGGAGCATGATGTTATTTTTCGATGCTGACCAACAAGAAATCCTCAGGCTTCGAGTTTTCTATATATTTCATCTGCACAAACTATGAGAATTCATCTTTCAATTGTGGTCTGTAGAGTAACTGTGTTATTCTACTGTATATACTATATACTGTGTATATATTTGTATACAGTATATATATATATATATACAATTAAAAGAAACGGTCCAGCGGACTTTTTTACAATAAAATAAAAAACGAAGGAAACACACAGAAAGACACAGACATAACTCACATCGATATTTCGACAATCGTCGTCATCAGGAGGTGCGAAGAGCGAAGAGTCCCGCAGGAAGACAGGGCGGTACTGAACTCGGAAACCGCAGCCAGTACCCCACCACTTACCACCAAGCGGGGGAAGGGAGGGAAGGAAATGAAGAGCCAAATTAAGACGTAAAAGGAACGAGTAAAAATTATAACTATAAAAAATTATAAAAAAGTAGATAAATCAAATTAAAATTAATAAAAATAATAAATAAAAAGTAAAATAAAAAATAATAAATAAATCAATAAAAATAATAAATAAATAAATAAAAAATAATAAATAAATAAATCATAAATAAATTATCGGTTGAGGTTGAGTCCGGGGGAAGAGCGAGCTTCAAGTAAGCATATGTATGCCTCCTCTGAAGCTCTTAGGGTAACTTTATTGTTGGATTCGGGGATCTGTTTCAGGATCTGAACCCTGAAACAGTCATTGAAACTGAGTCCATGCGAGTTCGCATGGATGGCTACAGGATAGTTACTGCGTTGACCGACTGAAGCCCTATGACCATTCATACGAAGGCTCAACTTATTAGAAGTTAAGCCAACGTAAAAGGAGTCACACTGAGTGCAATCCAGTCGGTAAACACAGTTGCTCGAGGTACAGGAGGAATTGACCTGAACCGGGTAGGAACTATGGTGGAGAGGGGAATCGAAGGAAGGATTAGGATTTACAATCAGGCAAGTTTGACAGCCACGGCGTCCACATTGTTTCATTCCAGGAACAGGATTGGAAGGCTGAGGGGAAATATGAGAGAAAATGCTTTTTAGATTGGCAGGTTTACGGTAGGAAATAGAAGGGGGGTGATTAAAGATGGAAGAAGTAGAAGTAGACAGAATCGGAAAAGACTCCTTAATAACAGGACGAAGCTTATAAGCGCCAGGGAAGTAGGTTGTCAGGAAGAAGGAAGTGTTACTTCTATCCCTCTTGGGTCTGGGTTGGTGGGAGATGTCAGCCGGTAAAACACGACTATCAATGAAGGAGCGAGGATAGCCTCGTTCAGAAAATTTGTCCTTTAAGAGGTTAAGGTGATGTCTGCGGTCTTGGAGATTATTGCAGATATTGTGAATACGGAGGGACAAGGATCGAGGTATAGACTTTTTAACATGGGATGGATGGCAACTATTGTAATGGAGGTACTGTTGGGAGTTGGTGGGTTTTATATGTACGGAAGTCAAGAAGTGTCCATTGTCAAAAGTAACGTCAACGTCAAGAAAGGTGATAAGTCTGTCGGAGATGTCGTAAGTGAAAGTGATGGAGGGGCAGAAATTTTGAAAGGAGTGTAGGAAAAGTTCTAAGTTATGTTTGCCATGGGGCCAAATGAAGAAAATATCATCAATAAAACGGAGATAAAGGAGTGGAAGAAGTTGACAGGTGGCCAGGAAATCCTGCTCTAATTTGGCCATGAAAAGATTAGCGTAAGAAGGGGCCATAATCGTACCCATAGCTGTGCCTCTGGTTTGAAGGTAATAACGACCCTCAAACTGAAAGACATTATGCTGTAGCACGAAATCAGCCAAAGAGACTAGAAAGGATGTGGAAGGATTAACGGGTGCGGTTCTGCCATCAAGAAAGTATCGCAGAGCGTCCAGACCTTCAGAATGAATGATTGAAGTATAGAGAGAAGTGACGTCCATGACAACCATGAGAAGAGGATGATCAAGGGTAGAGGGAAGAGAAAGATTTTTAAGAATTTGGAGAAAATGGAAAGTGTCTTTGCAGAAAGAAGGTTGGTTCCGAACTAGAGGCTGTAGGAAGTGATCAATGGAGGCGGAAAGTCTTTCTGTAAGGCAGCCATAACTGGAAACGATAGGTCTACCGGCGGGAGGGGAGTCAGGCATGTTGAAGGGCTTGTGGACTTTAGGGAGCAGGTAGAAAACAGGACATCGGGGATTTGAGGGAATGAGGGTGTCAATATCCTGGGGAGAAAGGCCCTCACACACAGCACTGTTATTAAGAAGAGAAACTAAGTTCTTGAGGAAAAGAGGAATAGGGTTGGAAGAAAGCTGTTGATAAAAAGATGAGTTAGAGAGTTGTTTCATTGCCTCACGGTGGTAGACAGAACGGTCCATGAGGACTACAGAGGAACCTTTATCAGCTGGCATGATAAGGAGGGAGCTGTCTCTTTTCAAACTGCTAATCGCTTTTCTCTCGGGAATGGTGAGGTTATCCGGGGGAGATAGGCTTCTGAGGAAGGCAGGATTAGAACATCTGCGGACAATAGAGGAGATGAAGAGTTCGAGAGGATGTGATGCAGAAAGTGGAGGTGGTTCGTGGGAAGATAGAGGTTTAAAGCGCTTGAGGGAAGTGTGAACTTTAGAAGTTGTATCACCGGAGCTTTTGTCATTGGAACTCCAAAAATACTGCCAGCGAAGAGATCGAAAAAACATCTGGAGATCCTCCAAGATGCTGATGTGATTAATTTTAGGGACTGGACTGAAGCTAAGACCCTTAGATAGAATACTGGCTTCAGCAGTACTCAAATTGCGGGAAGAAAGGTTTATAATATTCTTATTGTTGTTAGGGATTAAGTTGTTGCAGTTGTGTATATTATTGTTATTTGTAATGTTAAAATTATTATTACTAGTACCGTAATGATGATGATGATGATGATTATTATTATTATTATTATTATTATTAATGTTATTATTAATATTATTATTATGATTGTTATTATTATTACGGGTATTGGTGTAAGTAAAATTAGAAACAGAAGAAGAAAAGGGATTGAGTTCAGTGACAAAAGGTGATGATTGGTACGATGAGAAGCATGTAGAATGACACAGAGGAATTTGGGTATAAGAAACTGGAGAAGTATTCTGTGACTTAAGGAAGGGCACTTGGTAGGGAAGAGATAGGCCTTGAGAGAGATACGAGAGATAAAGATTAGACAGCTTTTTGTAACTATTATGACAGGATTTCTGGAGTCTTTTATGGGCTGAATAAAGAGATTTATTGATCGGAATTAAATAGTTAGATGATATGTTCAGAAGTATTTTAATAACTGAATGTAGTCTAGAGGAGTACGAGTCCCTCAGGCTGATATAATTAGATAAGGTAAGGTGAGACAATTGAAGAGAAATATGAAACCCGTAAACTGCCATAGAGTGACGAAACTTGAGAGGGAAGGCAGATAGAGGCATTTTTACAGCTAGACCATTAGGAATTATATTTAGATTGAGACAACTAGAAATGAAATCAATATGGACAGTGCAGCTCACAATTTTTTGGGAAAGGTAATTAACCTCACTCAACCAATAAACAATAGGATCATTCATAATTAAAACAAGAAGATTAAACAAAAGCAAAATAAAAAATTACCAAATATTAAAATAAAATAATATAAAAGGTAAGGAATGTTAAAAGGTAATAAAGATTCTAAGAAAACAGAAATGGACAGGAAGTACGAGAATTCAAGGAAACTATAAGAAAGGAATTAGACACAGGAAGCTACTCGGTGGAAGCAGAAAGTAACTGACAAAAAAGAACGGCACTACGCGTGCTAATCACAATTAAAAGAAACGGTCCAGCGGACTTTTTTACAATAAAATAAAAAACGAAGGAAACACACAGAAAGACACAGACATAACTCACATCGATATTTCGACAATCGTCGTCATCAGGAGGTGCGAAGAGCGAAGAGTCCCGCAGGAAGACAGGGCGGTACTGAACTCGGAAACCGCAGCCAGTACCCCACCACATACCACCGAGCGGGGGAAGGGAGGGAAGGAAATGAAGAGCCAAATTAAGACGTAAAAGGAACGAGTAAAAATTATAACTATAAAAAATTATAAAAAAGTAGATAAATCAAATTAAAATTAATAAAAATAATAAATAAAAAGTAAAATAAAAAATAATAAATAAATAAATAAAAAATAATAAATAAATAAATAAAAAATAATAAATAAATAAATAAATCATAAATAAATTATCGGTTGAGGTTGAGTCCGGGGGAAGAGCGAGCTTCAAGTAAGCATATGTATGCCTCCTCTGAAGCTCTTAGGGTAACTTTATTGTTGGATTCAGGGATCTGTTTCAGGATCTGAACCCTGAAACAGTCATTGAAACTGAGTCCATGCGAGTTCGCATGGATGGCTACAGGATAGTTACTGCGTTGACCGACTGAAGCCCTATGACCATTCATACGAAGGCTCAACTTATTAGAAGTTAAGCCAACGTAAAAGGAGTCACACTGAGTGCAATCCAGTCGGTAAACACAGTTGCTCGAGGTACAGGAGGAATTGACCTGAACCGGGTAGGAACTATGGTGGAGAGGGGAATCGAAGGAAGGATTAGGATTTACAATCAGGCAAGTTTGACAGCCACGGCGTCCACATTGTTTCATTCCAGGAACAGGATTGGAAGGCTGAGGGGATATATGAGAGAAAATGCTTTTTAGATTGGCAGGTTTACGGTAGGAAATAGAAGGGGGGTGATTAAAGATGGAAGAAGTAGAAGTAGAAGTAGACAGAATCGGAAAAGACTCCTTAATAACAGGACGAAGCTTATAAGCGCCAGGGAAATTATGTTATACTGTTATTAAGGAGTCTTTTCCGATTCTGTCTACTTCTACTTCTTCCATCTTTAATCACCCCCCTTCTATTTCCTACCGTAAACCTGCCAATCTAAAAAGCATTTTCTCTCATATTTCCCCTCAGCCTTCCAATCCTGTTCCTGGAATGAAACAATGTGGACGCCGTGGCTGTCAAACTTGCCTGATTGTAAATCCTAATCCTTCCTTCGATTCCCCTCTCCACCATAGTTCCTACCCGGTTCAGGTCAATTCCTCCTGTACCTCGAGCAACTGTGTTTACCGACTGGATTGCACTCAGTGTGACTCCTTTTACGTTGGCTTAACTTCTAATAAGTTAAGCCTTCGTATGAATGGTCATAGGGCTTCAGTCGGTCAACGCAGTAACTATCCTGTAGCCATCCATGCGAACTCGCATGGACTCAGTTTCAATGACTGTTTCAGGGTTCAGATCCTGAAACAGATCCCTGAATCCAACAATAAAGTTACCCTAAGAGCTTCAGAGGAGGCATACATATGCTTACTTGATGCTCGCTCTTCCCCGGACTCAACCTCAACGATAATTTATTTATGATTTATTTATTTATTATTTTTTATTTATTTATTTATTATTTTTTATTTATTTATTTATTATTTTTTATTTTACTTTTTATTTATTATTTTTATTAATTTTAATTTGATTTATCTACTTTTTTATAATTTTTTATAGTTATAATTTTTACTCGTTCCTTTTACGTCTTAATTTGGCTCTTCATTTCCTTCCCTCCCTTCCCCCGCTTGGTGGTAAGTGGTGGGGTACTGGCTGCGGTTTCCGAGTTCAGTACCGCCCTGTCTTCCTGCGGGACTCTTCGCTCTTCGCACCTCCTGATGACGACGATTGTCGAAATATCGATGTGAGTTATGTCTGTGTCTTTCTGTGTGTTTCCTTCGTTTTTTATTTTATTATATATATATATAAATTATCAAAACACAATATTAAATAGGAAGACAAGACTAAGATCTTTCAACTGTAACCAGCGGTCTCCGTCAGAGTCAAAAACCCAACTGATATGTATGATATATATATATATATATATATATAATTTATTGATAAAGGTACGGATGGTACCTTCAATGTAGTATGTCAGCAGAGAGTTCTCAGATTTTACTTTGTTTGCTCTCTGATGACATACATTGAAAGGCCTCAATATATATTGAGTGACAATTTCCGTTTCTTTTATTACGGAATTTGTTATTTTAATTGCATATTTATCAGAAAATTGGAAAAAAAATTAGATAAAAATTGTAAACAGCTAAATGAAAATATTAATGTTACTGAATAGGTACAATGAAGATAATGAGCAAGCAACTAAATTTTACCCTAGAGTTATGAATAAATGTCATACATTTTAGACTTACTGAAACTAGCTACTTAGTATTCAATAAGTAATTTCATGAAAGGTCATTACTTACTGCCAAAGATATAGAAACTCTAATAGAACTTGATTTTTAATCTAATAGAATTCTAATAGACTCTTAGAATAAGTGGTAAATGTAGTATAAAGGACTGAGCAAAACTACGTTAGTCACTTATCATCCCAAATAATGCTTGAAACTAAAAACGGTAATTAGAAATAAATATAATGATAATTAGATGCTTAAATATATAAATAAGATAATTAGTAATACCAACGAAATAGTTAATTAGGCCGATAAAGGCTATGCTGTCGGAGTAATATCAAAATCAGATTGTATTAAGAATACGGAAGAGCTTATGATCCATCAAACAGTGTGGAATGCAGTGTTTTCACAAACTTTTGGATACACAACCACCTACCCAAGCACCCACATACACACACACACACACACACACACACACACACACACACACACACACACACACACACACACACACACACACACACACACACACAGACACACATACAACATATGAAAAACGTCAAAAAAAGACTTTGATGACATCAAAACATGTAAATTCGTCATAACATCTAGGACACTTTTTTTTCATGATAACTATATTTTACTTATAGTAAAGTAGAAATGATTCATCTAAAAAATATCAAATTTTTATTAAAATGTAATGAATAAATCTACAATTTCATAAACACAATTTAATTATGTAAAATTTATAAACATAAACGCAAACTCCAACCCTTTACGTAATTGTGAAGGGTTGGAAAAAAGAAGTACTACCAATTAAAAATTCAGATCAAGCTACATCAAATTGAAAAACTGATTAGGCCGGTGTTTAATTATTGAAAAAAGAATATTAGTTTAGGCTTGCAAACATATACTCTGTTTCAAAAATCTAAAGCAATATGTTTCGTTATAGAAACCTTAGATACTTCTGTACCTGTTGCTCAAACTATAAAACAATCCTTGAACTAACTAAATAAGATAACCAAAATAGTAGTATAAAGAAAATAATATATACAATACAATTCTTAAAGAGAATTACGATTCTACTAAAGATGATTCCATACAAATAAGGCTGAGAAATTGATTTTTATGCATCATCTTTCTGTGACAATGTTATTTGTGTTGTCTACGTATATTTTGTATTCTTGTACACTTGCTGAAGCATATGAGGATTCAAATTTTCATTAAAATCTCATTCATATTAATATTGACATTATTAATAAATTATATCATGAAGATCGAAAAAATAATAAAAGAATTCTTATTATGATTATGATGGCATCAGTTATACTGAATAAATTAGATGACAAATCGACTCTTCCTGGTATTGGGAGGGAGAGAAAGAAAGAGAAAGAGAAGACTTAAGTGTTGGAGAAAGGAAACTATGAGACTACAATAAAAACAGAAATATTAAGCATGAAACAATAGAGAATTAATTGGTTGATAGAGAGATAGATTGATTGAGAGAGGGAGAGAGAGATAGAGAGAGTTGAGAGAAGAAAAGAAATAGAGAAACGTGGAAAAGGCAGAAATACATGAAAAAATATGTAGCTTATATTTCGACTGTAATGAATAATATAAGAAGTGTACAGATAAAGCAAGTGAAAAAAAACGGAAAGAAAGATAAAAGCTCAGATGGAAGAAATTAGAGGAAGAGAAATATATGACTGTAATAAATAAAAGAAAGCGTGCGCAGTAGAGAAATATCAGAGTGAAGTACAGTGAATGAAATCAAGGAAGGATAACAGTAAGAGCGAGAAAAGGTGAGGGTGCGGCAAAAGCTGGTGGCTTGAACAGAAAAGAGACAGAGAGCGAGATCAGGGGGTTTATGGGTTACTTGGCTTGTTAGCTAGGTGGGGTGAACAATGCTCGTTTGACTTTCAGATTAGGCAACAGTTTTCCAGGAGTCTTTTTTTTTTTTTTTTATATGAATACAGACTAGAGTGATTTGCGACGGCTTGAGTAGTAAAACTTCGCGGAAATAATCAGAATAAAACTGAGAAAAAGAGCAAGGACGATAAAGAAGAAGCAATTTATTTAAAACCATTTGAAGTAAATGGGCAGAGCGGGGGGACATGGTTCTGAGAGAGGGATGCATGAGCTCGGCTAAATCTGCGTTCATCTTCATATGCGTAACGACCTCAATTCTACCCTAGGTATTCCATTCGGATACATCCCCAGGGAGATGTAGATATAAACAGAATCAACTCCCTAAAATTTGATTAAGAGATAAAACTGAAAAATCTATTTATCTTAATACTTCTTTTGTAAATCGATTGTCAGTATCGACTTTACTATATTTTTTAGTAAAATGCTAAAATTTACTTACTTATTATGATAAGCACTCAAAGCCCTTGTTTAACATCGTGAGCAAAGGAAAATGTAGGAACTCTTTTTTAGAATCAATCCAGAAATATGGATCGCTCAAAACTAAAAAGATAGCCAATTAACAAATGAGCCTGTCCATTTACCCATTCAAACGATAAACTTTCTCATTCAATTTTCATTTATAGTGTGAGATCTTTCAATTTATACTACAACAAAATATCCTCACATTGATATGTTCTTGTGTCGACCAGTTATCTGGTGGAATCACCTTCAAGCGCTCTTCATCGTGTACGAGATAAAAATAATGTTTATCTCCTTATTTTAACATTTAATGAAATAAACAAATAAGGGTTGATATGTTTTGGTTAATTAACAGATTCGATGGACCCTTTCACCCTCAAAAGAGGATAAGGGATAAAGCGCATTTATTAATGTGATGAGTGAGTGGTGCAAGCCCTTGGGGTGTTCCAAGGGACTCGCTAGTTCGACCACACGGCTAGCCAGCCTGTTCTAAAAGCTTTGTCAACCAGTCCTTCGCCCTAATCCAAATAATGGGCCGGTATCGATCATCCAATCCTGTTATATATTCAATCGCTTTCAACCTGCCTTCCGTAACCCAATTATACCCTGCTTTCATCGTTACCCATGCAAATTTCTTTCTTTATAATATCCATTTTATTAAAAATGGGAATTTATTCGGGCATTAATTGAGCCATTATCTTTGCAACGATATTCTTTAAACTGATTGTCATATTAATCACACATCCTCGACAAACTGTTGTTTTGAAGTTCAACCAGTGTGTGAAAGAAGAAAGTAAGTTTATAACAGAATTTGGCGTTTCTAACTCAATAGTTATGCCTATATATTTGGTATATATAGACTACATACTAGTATATAGACTACATTGACAAAAAGAACACTCAGAAATGAAACAGAAACTCACTACTATATTTCGATGGCCTCTTCATCAGAAAGATAGAAACGAGTCGCTCCGCAGGCAGGCATCGACTGGTCCGTGGTTTTGATGAATCACTCAAACAGTGTAGCCAACTAACGGAGGGAGGAGAGGCAAGAATAGATAAAGAAATAAAAGCAAAATAAATAATAACGAATGAAAACAAAAACTATGAGCACAAGAAAGAAACCCAAACAAAAATAAAAATAAGTAAGTAAACAAAAAATAAATTAAGAGACTAAAATAAATAAAAGGAATAATAAACGATTGAGGTTAAGCCCAGGAGCAGATCTACCCAGAAGAGCTTCTTCTGAAGCTCTCAGAGTGACTTTCGAATTTTTAACCGTTATCTGTCTCAGAACCTGTACACGGAAACAGTCATAAAACTAAGTTGACCGTTAACTGTGTAGAAAGTTTGTTATATAGTTTAGATACAACGAAATCCTTACTTAGGAAGATAGAGAAACTTATAAAGAAGTAAGTTTCTGCCAGCTATGTATAAATTTTTAATAATACATATATATATATATTGCGGAAAAATCGCAATAAATAAACACGTGATGCAATCAATGAAGTTTGAACCATAATGGAAAATGGTAAACAATAGAAATAAATTGTTTTCCTTTTTTAATAGTGGTTTAAACTTTATATATATATATATATATATATGTCTTAGAAAAAAAAGAGAATTTTCACATCAGCAGGTTGTGAAAAATAACTCATTTTTAACGCAATACGTTATTTTACTAGTCATTTACTACTAGTTATTACTACTAGTTATTTAGTAGTCATTTTACTAGTCATTGTCACGAGGTACAACGTAGATCGCCTCCATATGGTGTACCATGGGTGATGCAAAATGAGCTATACGTCTACATCAATTACTGTCTAGTTATTGTCACAACTAAAATTAAACCAAGAGAACTTTGAAATCAATTAATTAAAATATCAAAACCGAAATAGATTACAGATGACCAACAATGACAGTGTTTATTTAGCGACTTCCAGCAAGTCCATAAAAGTCATGATTGTTTAATAAAAAAGTAAAAGAAATTTGAATTAGAAGTGAATATTATGAGAAAGCCTTTATTTTTTCAAAACTAGATAGTTTATAACAAATGTAACAGGGAATAAATGAAAGAACAACTCATTTAACTAGTACATAATATACTACTAACTCGTACAACGGGAGACGCTATAAACTCAGAAAAATCAAGAAGTGTAATTTTGGAAATTATTGTGTATGCCATACTTTTGAGATCTATTAATCAGTGAATATACATTGAACTATACCTTGAAACCTATAAATAGTAGTCACTACTTTGATGATATTGATAAGCAAACATTTAGTACTTTAGATGTAGAAACAACTAAAAGATTTTGAACGTCCTGAAGAAGTTAGTAGAAAAATATTTCATTTATCAGTGTCGTGCAACTCAGATCAATATAGTGTAGTATATGTTACAAAGATACAGAATGATTTGAACAAATATATAACAGTATTTCATGCATAACAATAATATGGTTGGGAAGAGCAAAGTGTTTTTACGAACATATTTTGCTTCTGTATAACAGCACTATGTTCTTTGTTATGTTATGTGTTTGTATGTGTATGTGTATTTGTTTGTTTGTTCAACAATACCAACCAAACTTGAAGAATGCTCAACAGAGGCTAGATGTGGATATATTTGTGCTAAGATGATGGTTCACAATAATAGGAGTTTATGTTTTCGTATTCTTTTAGTTTTGTTCAGTTAAGTGTATTCATTTCGTATTTACCTTCGTGCAGAGACGCTGTCAATTTGTGGTTACTAAGAAGCTGTTTTGTTTTGTATTGACAATTAATATCTCTAGTAACCAGTAGACCATGTTGCATGTAATTCGTTTCCACCACACTGCCATTAAAAGCGTGTCATTATGAAACACAAAGAGAAGATTGATAATGCCTGCCTCTCCCAACTCCAGGCTAGCAATTACCTCACTAAGTGTGAGATGGTATCACATTTGTTGGGTGCTAAAACGACCTCATTCTAATGGGCTGTCTGTAATCAAAGTCGCATCTTCTAAAAGCCACTAGTTCTTGGCCGCTCTTCAAACAGAACAGGAGCCCTCGTGCGCATTAAGCCTCAAATCAGTTCTGACGCGTGTCCATCGTGATTTAAACCTGTCCTGAATTTAATAATCTACAAAAGCAACATCCTTTGATAGCACCTTATCACACTTTAAATCGTGTATCGGTTGTTCCATTCACCGCCGATCGATTTAATAAAACCCTCATGATATCATTTTTATTTTAGAAACATTCCCTTTTCCTATTAATCAGCCTTTTATACTTTTTCAAAATTACCATCAATTTACTAATTCTTATCTATGCCAAATCTTCCAACTAATCTAGTTAATAAAGCATCTGTATATGTTTATATGTTCTGCACTTAAGTATATTCTTTACAGAAATTGCTGTATCTGAATTCACCTGCATTCTATTTCATAATTATCTTTATATTACTTTCATTCACATTACTAATAATTTGCGTTTCGATTGAAAAGTTTTCCCTCCTAATTTTTCATTTCCCTGTTTATAATAAAACAATCTGTTTACATTTTGATTTTCACCTGTCAAGACTTGTTTCCCATCTAATTTTTATGTCTCTGTAGTTGTAGATCCCGGTTTTGATTACTTACACAATCGTGCTGTTTAGTTGGTTTAGTCGGTTTGTATATGCAGACGAATTACAGAATAAACCAG
Source organism: Hermatobates lingyangjiaoensis (assembly GCA_026182355.1). Classification (NCBI taxonomy): domain Eukaryota; kingdom Metazoa; phylum Arthropoda; class Insecta; order Hemiptera; family Hermatobatidae; genus Hermatobates; species Hermatobates lingyangjiaoensis. Next base: position 1,130,560 of record JAPFBL010000014.1, on the reverse strand, counting down.
AGTCTTAATCCGTAGTCCACTATACCTTCTACATACATTATATAACTAAAAAGGGTGTTCATTAGGAATTTTGTTATTTTTGCTCAAATCAGTTTATCTATTATTAATTCAAAATATTATGAACCATCATACCTCGTAAATTTTTTACTTCTTTGAAGGGCTATCAGAACAACTCCATCTTCCCAGAACGATAACTTGGGTATTTGTCTATTGTTGTTATCTTATCAGTCTATCGATATCCTATTCTTTGACTCATTCCATGTATATTATCATTGTCTCTAAAATGTTTGATATATCAACTCATTAGCAATTTTTTTTAGGTTTTCTACTTTATTTAAAACGTTTTAAATGTTCTAATTTAATTTGTTCTTTGTGTTATCGTTACCTTATCTTGATCCTTTACCTAATATCAATGAGTTTGTCAGTGGTTTAAATAAGTCGTCTGTAGAGTAGTTAGTCTGTTTGTTTTATAATAGTCTTGTTTATTGTTTTAAGTTTAATATTTGTAATGTTTCTGTTATGCCAGTTTTAGTTTTCTTATGTAGGAACTCCATTGAGTTTTATAAACTCTCAGGTCACTCGTGTCCATAGGTTTTAAAGTGATTAACGAAATTGGAATTATGTTTATTGTATTAAAAAGGGTGTATAACTTACTTGTTATGGTTGTTTTTTTAACGACTAAGGGTCACTTAATTGCCTATGGACACAAACCTGATAGTTTAGAAAACTGTATGGAGTTACTACTAGTAGTAGCCATCTAAAAGTAAGAGTGTCCCTCCCCGTCCTCCTCCTGTCTTCATTGGTAACCAGATAATTCCCTACCAAACCCATGTAAAATATCTGGGTCTTATTTTAGACTCTAGATTAACTTTCAAGCAACACCTCCATAATAAATCCAAGCTTGGAATTTACTTGATGTGTAATCTATATTCTCTTTTCAAATCAAGGAATTCTTCCTCTTCGGTCAAGGACCTTGCCTATAAGGGGGTCGTTTGTTCAGCGATGACTTATGGATGCTCCGTCTGGTTTAGAGCTGCACCAACGAACACGGCCTGTATCCAGATTGTTCAAAATAAGTGTGCCCGCCTTATAGCCAGGGCTCCTTAGTACGCCCGTAATGTTGATATTCACCATGATTTGAAAATGGAATCCATAAATAGTTACATCACCCGACTTACAACCAATGAAGACAACAAACTATTTACTCATCCAAACCTCCTTGTACAAACTCAAAATCCTGCCACCAAACTTCCTCAACCTCACTGAACAATTACTTCATCCACTGACTATCTGACTACTTTTCCAACTCATGACTAAAAATATTGAAAACCATGACCTCAACAAGACCACATGACCGCGAATACGACTTCATTACTGTACAGACGAACTTAATATCTGACATGAATTACTGACATTACAAGTTATAGTAGCACAGTAAGCAAGCAGTAAAAGACCTCTGGTCTGGAACTGCTAGTTATGACGTGCACTATAGTGCGCGGATATATTTGTTGGTCGTTGGCATCTAAAAGTACTAAAAGCAACTATTGGCGTCGTTAGTAGTTGGATGGTGACCACTTGTAAATACCACATGCTGTTTGTGATCTGGTAATGTGGATTGATTACACATGGGTACAATGGTGCTAAACTCTTTTGTCCCTTCAAAAACACAGAAGCTGTAGGGCTATAAGCGAAGACATGAGAAAAACTAGTCCTCAAATTATTTACTTTCAAATCTACCTCAAATTATTCGAATCGTAGACGTTGATGTCTATTAAAGAAAAAAATTACAGCCATTTGAGGTAGCTCGTAGTATTTTGGTTTGTTGATGATAGTTCTCAGGTAAAGAGTTATTATATTGGTTAATTACTGAAGCAAGCAGGTTTGAGTGACTCGTGAATCAAAAGCAGAGAGAATTGTTCTACCACAAACTATAACAGCATTCTTTTTCAAATATTTCCATCAATCTCGTGACAATCTAGAATTGTATTTTAACAACTCTAAAGCTTTTGAAAATCTCATGCATTGTTTGTTAACAAAAGCAATTAAACATATGTTGAAATCAATCTTTGCCCATATGGGTGAAAATAGTTAATTTAGAAAATGATCTATATATAAATAAGGGTGTAAAAAAGAATGAGTTGCGATGATAATCGGAGTTTTTGATGACGGAAAGTGTCAAGTCAATTTAGAAGCACGGCATGTAGCGTGCCTCACTAGCATGCACTTAATGGGAGAGCTGATTAGCCGTGGTCGGGGATGTGCCAGCATCTGTCCTCTCCGATCGACCACAGTCCGCGCACCTGTGCTCTCTTCTCATCAGTCAGTCCTCTGGCCATTTCGCCCTCTCGGGTTTATTATTAAAAGACCTTTAAGCTTTAGCTTTCATATTTAAGCCAGTTGTGTTCTAGTGGATAGTTCTCAGGTGGATAATAATAAGGAAGAAAAGGTGAAAAAAGGAAAGAATGTGCTATAGAAAGAGGGGGGATAATGAGTTTCATCCCCAAGATTTCATTAGATTAGATATAAAAACTAATCATTTTTGAATTTTTCTTGCCATGTAATTAACACTTTCATTTGTATATGATGATGCCTGGAACAATTGACTATTAAGCTGCACATCATCACTTCATTATGGCTAAAATAGTTTGACTTTACGTCTTTCTCAATTCTACATTCTTAGTACAAAGTCTCTAAATTTTTTCATCTTTAAGTGCCGTATACCACAAATTTAAACACTCGTCACAAGGCTATCCTAGAATACTAAATGACAGTTCTGCAATTATTTCTATTTGATCTCAGAATATTTAATGATCACGATCAGCGCAAGCGCAGGCAATGATTGAGAAGCAGTAATAAAGGCGATGCGACTAATTTTGTTTACGGAGTAGTGAATCCAAATTCTGGTCCGACAAGCGGAAGTTTCTAGTTATTTATTTCATCCTTATGGATTTATGACAATTCAATTTGGTGTCATATATCAATCTGGCTACCAGACGCAGAACGAACATCATGGATGCGATCAGACAGCTCTTCTCAGATGTTTATCCAAAAAGAACGGTTTGACTCGATTAATATAAATCTCGCTATCTGATACATTAACAAATAAAGTGCAAAGTTATGTGGATGAAAATCATAAATAGTCTGTATACAGATTCCCTTGTATATGCTTATGAAGTAGAACATTACCTTCTGTTATTTTAAAACTCAGTCTTTTTTTGCGAAATAAATGAAATATCATTACTGGGAAATAATATATTATATACTACTGGGAAGCATATATATATTATGATGTATTATTTATATAATTTCTCTTACTTTCACCTGAAAAGTGATCAAGGAATAGCAAACAAATTGAATTTATTGTTCTTCAAACATATTTAACGTGTAATTGATTGATAAAAATTTATTTTAATTACTTATTATGCTAGAAGAAATGCAGTCACCTAACCTTGATGTTTTTTCCTATATTTGGCGTTTAGTGAACAACTGTGGGTTTAGTGTTCTAAAGGGTTGCCATACGCAGGCGCATTGTATTGAGTGTGCTACAGAGATGTACACATCTCTTTCAGCACACTCTTTATTGTGACATTTAATATCAAGCAGAAGGGATGAGTAGGGGGTTTATCACAGCAGATCACTGCCTGAGAAGACATTCTGTTGATCAAGTAGTAAAATGGAGGCCATTATGAAGAAGAACGAATTCAAATTTCACTATAAATATGCGCTTTGCGAAGGGATGCAGATATGATGCAGCACGTCAGGAGGGTCTTTTGTCAATTCTGATGCAAACGTCAGTCAAAAAGGGTGCACTGCGTCCTCTTACCTAAGGTGCAGCAGACAATACATGCAGTCGACCTGTGCTTGCGCAAGGCCGAGCCGATCTGTCCTAAAGGTGGGAGATAACATTTTGACACAGGTAGCTACACTGAGTGAAGGCTTTCTTTGCCTGTACGATACAATGTCATGATGACGTAACGATCACTGCTTACTTTTCATCCCTAACCATTTCCTTACACACCAGTAGTGCAAGAAGACTTTCCTTCTCACCATATACCTCATGCGAATTCATCAGAATCCAACACCAGACTCATTCAACATTGAGCTCTTCCAAAACACCATTTTCACTCAACAAAATATTTAGTAAATTTACGACCAAAATAGCATATAACCATTTAATTTATTGATAATGTGTCTAGTATCATTTCATCAATGACGACTAAAATATATTGAAATGATTTCAACTTTTAAAACCTGGATAAAATTTGAATCTGAACTCCGGCTTCCTATTCAGCATCGTATAATTCACAATGAAATTGTAATGCTGAGAATCTTGCTTAACTATGGTTCGAATTTCATATAAGACGCTAGTGAACGAACCTAAATACAAACATTTAGATTTGTGTGTTCTTTGGTATCCGAACATTGGCTATCTAAATATAATTCACAAAATGAGTGTGATACACTGATTAATACTGAGTGCGTTATCATGATTATTGAATTATATAAAACCAAATTCTCTATTTCTTTTGAAGATGTTTGTATATATTTATATTTATGTGGTTTTATAAGTTTTACATCAGCATTCTTTTAAATGAATAAAGAAAGAATCGAAAATAAATATACCATGTTGAAAACACTTTGAATTTCCGTTTTAACGCTTAGCTGTTAGTAACTAAAGATATTGTTTACCGAAAAGTGTTCCATTATTTTAAAAATGAATAGTCAACCCTAATAAGAATGCCTGCTACTACTAATGGTGCACTGCTGAACTAAGTGATGGTTGATTGGCAACACCCATTACTTTATCACGAAGAACAGAGAGCTGCACGTCTCTGTGAGCCTTATTCAACGCTAAGTGGAAATGTACATTTTTATCATTATTACTTCATAAAGGCTTTAAGATAAGAATTGAAAAAATAAGTACTTATTAAATTTTACTGTTAATATTTAAAAACAGTCTTCGCTTTACAAATAAAACATTTCCTTCCTCTGAGAGTAGACAGGGTATGGTTACTTTCTATTTGTAATTTCTCTTCGATTATACATTTAGAACGTTTTTCCGCTCTAGTCCAAGCATATCAGTAAATAAGTTAATTTTCCTGTTATAAATTAATAAGAACACAATCTTTCAGCCTTCCTGCGTTTATAGCAAAGAAATATAACGTCCTGCCGACCATATGATATAAACCCGTTACCAATACCTCTACCCAAATACCAATAATCAAACTTCTTAGAAAATTTCCCCACTTATCCTTATATGGATCCAACGAAATCATACCTAAAAATATCAAAACTTTTAATTTCTAATATTGGAAAAATTTTAACAGCGGACATCGGACCCGTGCAAATACTGTGGAACATTCCCTCTGCTCAGTCATAATACCCTAAACCCTCAAAGGTATTTAAAAATGAACAGCTATGAAAAAGAATACACCAATTATCAAACGATAAATCAATACGAATCATGTTGTAGTTCTATCAGTGGGTGACCACTGGTTTCTGTTAGCTCTTCAACCATTAGTTGTAGATGCCTGCTTATATTTGCAAGTACCCTTTGCACTTCCAAATATAATATTGTAGTTGAAGTAAAACTAATTAATAGAAAATTTCATGTTTAATTGTGTTCAGTCGTTGTGGTTAAACATTTGTTAATGAACAGCATGTTGCCAGCCACTGGGTTTGTCTGTATTCCTATTTTAAATCAAAGTGTTTTAGTTATAGATAAAGAGCGCTGCATGTTTTAGACTGATTAATCCATATTTCAGCCAGCCATGGGCGATGGCCGCAGTTGCCAGCCTCATGTCGCCCATTAATAAATAATGAACAATAGCTTTCATCGAGTAATGACAGGATAAATCATGGCTTATCAGCGGTCGACTTGAACCCAATCGGCTGAATAATTCAACGCTAATGAGAGCCACTCCTCCCACGCATGGACCACCGCATGCTTTTTTAATCAGCCGACTTGCAATGTTTTCAACAAAAACCAACCCAATTTATCGCTTATTATCATTTATGAAACAATTTTCTAGTTTATTTGTCTCTCTGTGAACCAAAACCACATTCTTTGTCTCAATCGATGTTTTTATTATATCAAACTGTCTAATGAGAATCCCCCCAATCTAATATAATAAAGTTCCAGCGTTGTTTCTTTGTTAGTATTATAAACTCATTTTTTGTGATGAAAATACTACATTTACTTACACTATAAATACAATACAATATTATAGTTATTTGTAATAATTATTACATGCAATTATGGTTTCATAGTCAACCTTGGTAATATACAGTCCTTTTGTTTATAGAATCTTACTATTTTTGGGTAGCAATTACTGAAATGTTAAAGAAAGAGTAAGATTTCAAAGAGTAAATAGGGTTTTGTGAATAGACCTCTATAACCCTATATATTTTAAAACGACTAAAACCAGACTACTTGGAAATGTATGTTCACTTATGTATTCTTCATGTATGGTCCTTAATGATGTAATACAGACTAATAATTTTTATTCTAAGCAATACTTTTGATCACTTTTGCAGACTGTACACCCAATGTGTAAGCTAGTTAGTTAGTAGTAAGGCGGGGAGATCAAAGATCTGGCAAGTAGGCCAGCCAAGTGGGCCCTTTTTGCCTTCCCCATGCATCCCGGATCCTACTCCTAGGAGAATCTTCCTGATCTTTCTATATAGATCAGAAGGTTTCTCCATTCCATTTCCCTTAACTTATCTATATTTATGGTGCTATAACCTAAAGTTTGAAGTCTAAGGAGACTATATGCAGGGCATTCAGCCACATAGTGGACGGAGGTTTCATCTTCTTCCCCACATTTTTGGCAGATCGCGCTGTTTGCTATACCCAAGATATGTAAATGTCTTCTCAGCCTACAGTAACCGGTGAGAATTCCAATGAGATTTCTCAACCTTGTTCGACCCAGACTGAGGAGAAACTTCTTACGCTTTACACTAGGACCCAAAATATACAGCTTGGCCTGTCTGTTGCCCGGACAGGTCGGCCAGCTTTTCTTCAAATTCTCCTGCAGCCAGGCATTTATAAAATGTCTAACTCCAGCAGTAGAGAGCGGGAAAACCGGTTCCGGTCCTATAAACGGCATTTCGGCTCCGATTTTGGCTAACAAGTCCGCCTTCTCGTTGCCCGAAATGCCGCTATGTCCCGGAACCCAAATTAATTTAACCTCTTTAATCTGAGCTAGTTTATTTAGTGTTTCCTGACACTCTGTTACCAACATGGAAGAATTTGTCGGAGACATAATTGCCTTTATTGCCGCTTGGCTGTCTGAGCAAATGGTTACTTTCCGCTTGGGTCCATCCCATATCTCCCGCAGATTGGCTGCCGTTAGAATGGCAAACACTTCTGCTTGGAAGACTGTGGTTTGAGTCCCAAGCGGAAAGCTTAGTTCTATATTTAAATTGGAAATAAAAATTCCCGCCCCTGACCGTCCTGCTTCACCGATCTTAGAACCATCAGTGAAGCATACCAGTTCATCCGACGAGAATTCGATGTCCATTTCTTCCCATTGTTTCATATTGGGAATTATCATATTAAAATTCCTGCTGTTAGGTAGGCCATATTTAGGTCTGGGTATTCCCAACTCTAAAACACCTATCTCTTTCTTAATCACCAGTTCTATTTCGGTGTGACTATTTCCTCTAACCAAGTTCCACATCCCATAGTCCCGTACTCTGATGTAGGTCGCCATTGCTTCGCCGACTATTACATCAGCCAAGCTTGGCAGCCCCAACAGAACATCCAGGGCTTTGTTGGGTGTGGTTCTCATTGCGCCTGTTATAGCCAGACTCGCTAAACGTTGAGTTTTGGCTAATCTTTCTCCTGTGCCTTTCTTCTTCACTTCCCTCCACCATAAGATAGAGCCGTAAAGAAGTCTAGGTTTTATTACAGCTATGTAAAGCCAATGCATCACCTTAGGCTTCAAGCCCCATGTCTTGCCGACTACACGTCTCAACTGCCATAAGGTTTTAGTAGCCTTTTCTATGGCATTGTTGATGTGTAGTTTCCAACTTAATGTCTTATCCAAAAAAACTCCTAAGTACTTAACATCATCGGAGAGGTTTAATTCTTCTCCTAACATCCTTGGAGCCTTAAACCCCTGTAACTTCCTCTTCCTTGTAAATAGTATGAGGTCAGTTTTTCTGGGATTAACTGTAAGTCCAATTCTGTGGCACCATCTAAGTATTACATTACACGCAGATTGCATGAGGTCACAGACTGTATCCAGGAACTTCCCTGTTACCAACACACATCCATCATCTGCATATGCTTGACAATAAAACCCTTCGTTATTCAAATCTATTATGAGATTCTCCATGACCAGACACCACAATTTTGGTGATAAGCAACCTCCTTGTGGGCAGCCTTTAGAGATCCTTTGTTTCATTTTTATCCCTTTAAGATTGGTGATAGCAGTCCTGTCAGCTAACATGTCCAGGATCCACCTCACCAACACTATGGGAGTCCCTTTACTCTCTAGTGCAGTCTGGATGGCTACAGAACTTATTTTATCAAAGGCACCTTCAACATCAAAAACCAAGCAAAGTGCATAGTTTTTGTTCTGAAGTGCCTTTTCAACTCTACTAACTAGGGCATGTAGGGCGGTTTCCGTGGACCGTCCTTTAATGTATGCATGTTGGCAATTATGTAGTGGTTCCCTAGTTAACACACTATGTGATAGAAATTTGTCAACTAATTTTTCCAACACCTTTAGCAGAAAGGAAGTAAGACTGACTGGTCTGAAGGACTTTGGGCTAGTGTAGTCTCTCTTCCCAATTTTGGGAATAAAAACCACCCTGGCAGTCCTCCAACAGTCAGGCACATGTCCCAATCTTAAACTAGACTTATATATGTTTATAAGCGTGTCAGATATGTCACTCAAGGCCCGCTGAAGAAGCATCGGGAAGATCCCATTCTCCCCCGCCGCCTTAAACGGAGAGAAGGAGAAGACCGCCCACCGCAATCCCTCAGCAGTGACTATCTGCTCTTCCACGCCTTTTCCTTCAAGAGTAGTTTTCCTGCTTCTGCTACTTGTACGCACTTCCGAGCGTTCATCGCCCGGAAAGTGTGTCTCAAGGAGCAGTTCCATAACCTCCTCTGTGGAGTTTGCCCAGGATCCATCCTCTCTCCTCAGTGCACCAATCTCATTACTGTTATCAGCGCTTAAGATCCTTACCAGTCTGGAGGTATCATGGGAATTTTCTATTTCCTGAACATAATTTCTCCAGCTTGCTCTTTTTAGTTGTCTCAATTTTTTCTTAAATTCTCTTTTAGCTACTTTATGATTAGCTATGTCTGTTTCTTGTTTAGTTGTCCATGCTTTATTCCAGGATTTCCTGGTTTGCTTACGTAACATCGCCAGCTCTTTGGTCCACCAGATCACTTTCCTGGTAGGAGCAGGACGTATGTGGCACGACTCATGGTATGCCTTTCGCAGGGCCGACGTTACGTCCTCCGCGTTTGCATCCAGAGTTCGTGTATTTGCGATACTATATGATCGAAGAAACACCTGACTTGACCGAATGTTATCAACAAACCGTTGCCAGTCGGTTAATCTGGGGTTTCTTCTTAAATTCCCTTTACCAACTTCGATGGAGATATCGAATCGGATCATACGATGATCAGACATCGATATGACCCGGGTCACCCTCCAACCTTTAATTATATCTACCAGGCTTCTGGACGCCAACGTAATATCAACTACCGTCCCTCCTCTGATATTAACAAAGGTGGGTTCGGTACCCAAATTCATGATCTCAAGATCCGTAGACATTAACCATTCTAGTAGGGCATCCCCCCGTGGGTTATTGCTTGAGCTACCCCACATCAAGTGGTGTGCATTAGCATCACATCCCACAATTAGGGGGTAGCCTTCTTTTTTACAAAATTCATATAATCTTACCAGTTCCTCTGTAGGGGGAAGCTGTACATCATCAATAGGTAGATACAGAGATGTCACCACCATTTTATACTTTATTTGATCTACCTTATATTGCAGCAATGCCACCGTCAGGTCTCGGGATCCTAGCTGAACCAGGTGGGTCACTCCAAGATCCCTAGAGACTAGTAGGCAGGTTCTGGGTGTTCTTTCGTCCTCTGTCAGACCCAGAACTACCGCACCTGACTCCTTCAGCCTCCTAATTTTACCCCTGTAAACATATGGCTCTTGAATCAACACTATATAGCTTTTACTACCACAAAGCCAGTTTACAAGCTCCGCAGTAGCCGCTTTACTGTGATGTAAATTAATTTGACTTACCTGCATCCGATGAGGCACTCAACGATGTAAAAGATGCAGGGGGCAAGCCTGGTTAACTGGAGCTTTCCCCTGATCCCAGGCGAGCCTGCCCGGACGTTCGGCCCCTGTGAGCTCTACCCAGTCTCGTGACCTTAATGGTCGAAATCCTGTAGTAGAGCTCCCAGTCCACCTCGTCCAGGAGCTTGACCGCCGTAGGATCAATAAGGAAAGTAACTCTAAACCCTCCTTGTACCTTATCTAAAGTGCTCGGTTTCCATCTGTCAACCTGCAGTTTTCTATTTTGGGACTTCAGACTCCCCAAAAACTCGACTACGTTTGGAGCCCTCTCGGCACGGATGACAAAGCCTATCCTATCTCGCCACAATGCCTCCGATGCCGGGATGACCTCCAACCCAAGTTCCTTTGGTGGAGTCCATTGTAACATCCAGGACTTTGTTACCTCATCAGAACACGTGATGAGGAACCAGCCCTGGAATGTGTAAGCTATTATTATAATAAATTGGGATATTCGGAAACTCTGCGTGGAGGAATTTACAGTTCATATTATTTCTGAAAGTTTGTTTGTTATAAGCTGCAAAAGATATCAAAAATTGCTAGAAAATATCTATATCAAAATATTTTGAAAATAAATCTTTATAAATAAAATAATGATTTTTTCTGTACATTGCTTAGAACTGACTCATTTCAAGTTTACTTTACGTTTGATACATTGGAGAAACCGAATCCACCCTTAGAAAAATTTCTGTCGGTTTGTCTGTCGGTTTGTCGGTTTGTCTGTTTGTCCTCAAAACTTTGTCACAAGTAAACTCAGCTACAATAAGACATATAAAGCTGAAACTTTTACTGTTGATTTGTGTAGGTCTAACTTAAAATATAGGCTCTGAATTGATTAGAAATTCAACGTAGAAGTGAAGTTATGGACGTTTAAAGCAAAAACGTTTGTCACAAGTAAACTCAGCCACCATAAGACATGGCGAGCTGAAACTTTGACACTGGCTTTGTGTATGCCTAACTTAAAATACGGGCTCTAAATAGATTCATAATTCAGTACAGAAACGAAGTTATAGGGCTTTAAGCGTATTTTCCTAACTTCACAGACAAGTTTGTTTTGAAAATACACAGGTGTGGCAAGTAGGTATTGTTAGTTGATTTTAATTTCATTGGAGCATATGAATATATTGCGTATTTGACATCTTTGAAAAAGTGTTTCCCAGAGTTGAGGATGTACTATCTATTACGAATAAATAGTTTTGTAAACGAGCAATTCTCAACTCTTAATATGAACAGGCAGAAAAAATCAACAAACAAGTTCTTACGCTATATCATACCGAGGAAAGAACTTACAAGTCAGTAAAGAGATTGGATTAGTGATGAAGAAGCAGTTCATTATATAATTGAATTTCTTGACTCTGAATTTATTTCTCCTGGACTGCTTGCTTATGAGTAAAAACTTAAAGTAGGAGCACTAATCATGTTGCAATTTAGTAGCAGTAACAAATTTCATTTTACGAAACATGAGTGCCCCAAAACTGTGCAACGGGACACGACTCTGAGTTCGTGCTCTACACAGATATGCCATAGAGGCGGACATAATGACTGGATGTGGTATTGGGGAGTCTGTGTGTATACCACACATACCATTGATTCCTAGCCACTGTCTGTTTCCGTTGAAATGATTGCAAAGTCCTGTCAGAGTCTATTTCGCAATGACGTTAACTAAGTCGCAAAGGGAGACTTTATCTAACGCAGGAATTCAAGTTAGCGAGACCAAGTTTTTCTCACATGGTCAACTATAGTTTACTTGCTTAAGAGTCAGAGGTTCCAACTGTTTGTTCTTCCGTGAACCTGAAGGACAGACAGCTAATGTGGTGTATACAGAGGCATTTGTTTAACACTGTACTAATAATGGTATTTTCTACTATTCTATAATATCTAATTATAGTATTAGTATAATACTATAATTGATATTTTTGAATACCAAGTATAATAGAATTTTTGATTCCGCCACAGACGGGTACGTTTGCTAGTGACTTTATAAAATATTTGAAAGACATCATGGATTAAAAATGTAATTCTCTACAACTTTATTTAAAAACTTCTCCCCATTAGCTATGCGGTATTTACTAATGAGCAAAACAAATATATGTCTTCACACATAAACAGGATTTAATGAAACGACGCTTTCGAACGCTTTCTGTTCATCATCAGGTCACTTCTACAATGAAAATTAATATAAGCATAAACATTTTGAAATTGAATCGAAGAAAACAACCAAAATTTAAACTGATGTACAAACTAATAGTAGTTACATTGCTGCCTCAGGAAGGTGATCACGTTACTGATTAGGGAGTCAAAGAACACTGTAGGAGAGAGAGTAATGTGCGAAGGGAGAAGAAAAACGGCAATGTGTTTACATGATGGTATTACAATGAACATAAACGGAACAACATTAATCTAAACTAAAGAGAACCAAACCTCTTTAAACTAATCAGCCTTTATTATATTCATTATTTCAAAAATTTTAGGGGCATCCAGGGATTTGTTCATTTAAACAAGAATTTATTATATAAACTCCTTTTTTGTGATTAAAATACTACATTTACTTATGCTATAAAATAATACAATATTATAGTTATTTGTAATAATCATTACATGAAATTATGGTTTCATAGTCAACCTTTGTAATATACAGTCCTTTTGTTTATAGAATCATCTATTTTTTGGTGACAAATATTAAAATGTTACCAAAACAGTAAGATAGAAGGTAAGAAAGAGAGACAGTGAAAGAAGGAAAGAGCTTGAATTAAAATGATTTGATTAATTCAAAGATTTTTTAGGTGTCTTTATTATTTAGTTGATTACTTTATTTAGATGATTTCCCATCATTTTTGGTGATTGTATACAATTAGAATAATTAAAAGATGTATTTCCATTTAAAAATCAATGCCTGTCAATAACTGGACTGTGTATTTGAATGATTCTGGAGAGTGTTAGAATGTTGGGAAAGATTGCAAACAGGAGGGTGCAGTTTGTTTTCTCAAAAGGTTTGCTCTATTCAGCAGAAGAGTTCATTACTAGACATTGTAATGCAGTATCTATTATAGATCTTGAAAGACAACTTCTCTTTCATATTTGACAGATGAAAGCGTGTTGAAAACCAGCCTAGAGAAATGATTCATAAGCATTTGCGAAAGCTTACAGGTTTCACTATGACCTTGGGTAAAGCGCTCTTTGTGAGGCAAATAGACCGAGCATAATCGCTAACTGATTAAAACTTCCCCTCAAAGCAATCTTTTGTCTCATTTTAAGAATCTAGCCTAGGTGTGTATTGGATGCGTGGGAACTCACAGCCTTTCTGTGTTTACGACGAAAAATTAATCCATTCATTTTGAACTGCACTGTGTCGAATGCACTTGCAATCCACTCAATGGACTTCCTCTCCTTCATTCCCAAGCTTTCTTAAATGTCACCCTCCTGTCCAAAGCAAACTGCATCAGCCATGCTTTCAGGTAACAATACGAGTATAACAAATAAAAGTCTCCGCTCATCTTCACTGTCTCTGAACTTATCAATCTTCTGTTCAATGAATTCAGTTCATTAATATTAAAATTTGCATGTTTTTTTACAGTAAGCGAAGTGCAGTTATCATGAAATAATTTATTTTCAAATTTAATAGAACTATCAGGATTGAGGTGCCCCTCATTCGAATTTTCATTTATTGTATTTTCTATGGTTGGGTGGGAATGAATGTAAAATTTTGTAATTCCTCTAATGTTTGTGTTCTATTAAAAGTCTTAATGAAGTTTGGCATATATAATACTATTTGAAAATACACAGTTCAAATCGAACAGAAAAGAATTCATTTTGGGCAATATTTAAACAGAAGAATATAGTTTATTGTACTTCATGTCAATAAGGGCACTAATCTTTCTCCTTCTACTGGCCTTCCTTTTGCATAATAGAAATGTCATTAATTTCTTCTTGCATGAACTATTCTATGTAACCGCTAATTTATGAGTTAAGCTTTAAACTAAGCTGTCTCACTTACAACATTTTTTCACAGATGTATACTGTTTTTGATGCTTTTCGTATAATTTGTATTTTTTGTTTATTGACTTTAAAAAAAATATAGAGAATTTTAGTTGTTTTAATATCTAACTTGCTTTTACAGTTCTGTTGTAATATTTTTCCCAGACAACGCCGAAATCGCCGGCTAGTAACACATAACCATACTATGATTATGGTGGTAGCCTTGTTCATGATCCTATGTCCCTCATGCACATATCCCGTTAAGGCGAACGAAAAGCTGTCGGCCAGAGACTGTACACTACCCACAAGCAAACATTTTTCTAATCCATAGAAATTAAACATCTTTGTACTTAGGACTTCCCATGTATTATGAAACAGAATTGAACTAACCATTCGAAAACAAATAAACCCTACTGAAGAATCACTACATAGTATAGTTGATATGTACTTGTCATCGTTAGAGCTTCAAAGGATTAACCAGCAGAAACGTTGACTTGTTTGCACCTGTTATTATGACTTTATTCGCCTTAATAAAAGTTGTATTTAAACTTTAACAACGTAACTATATTTTACTTGTTTCTTTAGTTTTAACTGTATCGCCTTTATTATACAGTTATTAATTGCTAATAATTAGTTTACTGTATAGCTATTCGTGGTCACCCTGCACAATAGTGACTCATTAAAGAATCGATATTCATCAATGAGTTTGTTTTTATCATAAATTATTGGTACTAAAAGAAATTGATTTCAAAAAAGTATCAATAATCAAAGTGAGGGTGATAACAATTAATAGAAAACAGTTACAGGGACATATAAAGTAAAAGTAAAGTGCAGCGGTTGTGACTCTTGGTGACGAAAGGTTTTTGAAATAATTGTGATTGTTGTTATTGTCATAAGTGGAAAGCCTAGTAAAGATATTATTAAACTTCTTGAAGGATGACATTGCGAATCAATACTTTACTACAGTATTGATACCTTTACTCTTAATAGCTTGTTTTTGCATTATGTAATACACAGGTTGCTGAGTGATTGAATTGAAAAGCTGTTGTGGACAGAAGTTAGGGTAATTGGGCCAATTGTGCCTCAGTGAGATGCAACGCAGTGAAGCGAGGGAGCCCTGATTGCGCTTTGTTGGCTGCATAATGCACTCAGAGGCGTTGGATTGTGGTGAGGCAGCAGCTCTGCACAATCCACTGGATCTTATCACAATTGCTTTCGTAGACAATCAGCCCAAAGTGCTCACCTGCATTCGAGTACTACCTTACATAAGACACCCCAGTCAACTCATTCATCTGTTCTCTCTACGCTTCCACTTCAAAACATCACTAGACTCGGACTAAATTCACAAATCTTAAGATATTTGAAGAAATCAAATAAAGTATAGTGTATTAGACGAAAATAAAACTATAACCTGTGCTTTTACTTTTGAAATATTATTGAAATGTTTTAAGTAAAATGTGTTCGTTTCTTATATCCACACTTATAGTCTTTCACCTGAGGAGGAGCTGGAAGTGTTAAGTTAATTGGTGCCCTTATTAAGTGATATTAGTTAATTGGTGCCCTTTTAGTTACTGATGAGCATTACCTCATTGGTTATATTTACAGCAGGAATCTTTAGCTAGTACCTGGCAGGGTTTAAGCTCGTTACCTTGAACTTTACCCTCTAGTCGAGGGAAAGCATTCACAAGATTTTCTATCAACAGGTTAATACCCAGAGCCATGACGTCACTCTGAGCTAAAATATCCAATAAACATCCAGAAACATGTTAATGAGGATAGGCAAACAATAGTATATGAAGTTTATTATTAAAGATCCCGATTGTTTTTTAAGAATAATATTGAAGAAATTAATTTTAATGGCTATTAATTTTAAGTTTTTTCTCCACAGACGTAATAAACTTACAATTCTTCGATAAAAACTGGTAAATCATTAAAGACAAGTGTAAAACAACACCAATACAACGAAAGTAGACAGGAAAAAAGTAGTGCCTTATTCTTGCATGCAAAAAATGAAAATCATTATATTGATTGGACAGGAGGTAAATTTATTACCCATGAAAAATCAATGTTGTTAAGAAATATTATTGAATCGTCTCTAATTAAATTTAATAGATCAAATATTATAAACATTAGAAACGGTCTCTTCAAACTGGATACTTTCGTTTCCCCAAACATCCCTTTCTGGACATTAGTCCTTTCCTGCGCTTTCACCCTTTTAAAATACCACTCTTCCCTCCCACTCTTCTCAACCCCTCACCAGATATTCTCTGTATCTAGTGTTTCAGTTGGGTTTTTGACTCTGACGAAGACCGCTTGTTACGGTTGAAAGATCTTAGTCTTGTTTTCCCATTTTCTTATTGTGGTTTGATCATTTACAATTCTTATTAAATATTGCTTTAGTCTACAAATATCTATGATCTTGGACTTCATTATATGAAGAGAGAAATATTACATTACAAATGACAGCTATTAAGTTATATCTACAGTTACGTATGAAGATTTTAGTAACTAAGCATCTTTATAATAGATAACATAAATAGTTGAAACACAAATTAACAATATCAGCTCCAAAAATTTCGTTAACAAAATATAAAAGTCCTTAACTCTAAATGAAATGACAGTCTATTTCTTAGATAAGGAAGGTATAACACAAATTCAAATTCATTGAACCAATATTAGTGTAGAGATGATTTAATTCAGGAACTATAGAATGTATTGTAACAATCTATCCCATGAATAATTAATGTAAGAATACGATTCACTATTGCATTTGCAGTGTCTGATCTTATTCATGCTTTAAATCCAATACCCAGTTTGTTTTTAGCAGTTACTATCAGAAATTGAAAAAGTATATTGTTGAAATTCATAAGTTAAATTTGTGCAGGCATGTGTTAATTTTAATGATTATATTGCTTCAATAACCAGGTGTAATGTGATTATTAAAGTCAATAACCGCATGTAATTGTGATGAGGCAGCAGCTTGTGTAGTTGCTGCCTCATTTCTCATAAAACCATTTATGAGGAAAATGGTTTTTCTCATAAATATGAGAACCATTGTCTTTCATATGTATATTTTAGGATTTTGATGATGTGTCCATAATGCCCCTGGAACATACCATATGGCTTTTACTCCACCTCCGTCGTAGAGTTATTAAAATACTTAAGCTGACTAGTTTTGTGCACACATAAATTACTGTGTATTTGAACCAGATATCCATCCAAGAGTATTATCTCACTTCTTACACAAATATATATTAAAATATTCCTCATTCTGCATTAAAATGGTCTTATTCATGGTATGAGTAGATATAAAACGTATTCACATGTACTGATGTTTTTTATATAAAAAAGAGATTTTATTGGATGGAACACAAATCTCAGGATAACAAATCACAACAAAATACAGAAAACGAAAAAAAAATTAACAATACAGACCGAATACTAAATGGATTTTTTTTTTAAAAAAATTAGACAAAATATTTGTTTAATGTCAACAGAACAAAGTGTTAAATAAAACAAAACGTTTTAATAATAGTCAGCTACCAAGACTCATAAACGCAATATATCCATGATTTGATTATGTAATGTTTATGTGTTTTACAAAGAAAAACACATGTTTTTCAATATACATTCTATTCATTTCACATTCTCCTTTTTCTATAGTTTACTATTTTGTGTTAATATTAAACAGAACTAATGATATTGATGACTTTGGATAAGTTGATAATAGAATTAAGGATTAACAACAAATACTAGTTTCAAAAGTTATAATTTCAAAAATTACTCGTTGTTAATAATAAAACTTTATATTAGTTGTTTTATACTTTATTTTATATTACACTATGCAAACCTATGGCAGTGTTTTGATGAAAGCTTAAATAAATTATGTAAAAATGACAAAGATAAACTAATTTGGAAAAAAAATTATGAGGCAATTAAATATTTATAAAGCTGATTTAATATCTTAAATATATAACTATTGTTCAAAAGAACCAAACAGAGCTAGAAAATTACATGGGAACTAGTTACTCAATGTTATTAGTTACTCAAGTTATTGCTAGATAGCAGTACAGTAGCGTCTGATAAGAAATTCTTATCATTGTTTAATTTGGCAGTTAAATTCTTATGCATAGGATGATTTATTTGTAGAGTTTAATTCCTCCCAACATTTCGTTATTATTTTGGTTATGTCTTTGCTAACAAAAGTTCTTAAATCTGTTAATTCATGCAGATATTTTTCTAGTGATGCCCATTTAACAAAAAATCGGTATCCTCATGTAAAAAGGGGGAATTATTCAGTACTATCAGATCAGCACGTTCAGCATTTCGAACGATTACTTGGAAATGACAGAGTGCTGACTTCTGACTTGCAAGGTTACAATGAAGATTGGTTAAAAATGGTTTGTGGTATGTTCAGTTAATTTTATATTGGTTTGACTATTATGTATTTTCATAGTTATTTTTTCTTTTTCATTATTTTGCAGCTCACCAGCAGTTCTATAGATTCTAATATTTTCACAGAAAGCTAATATTTTCACTAATATGGTTCTCTGTGTTTCTATAACCATTGTCTTCTTTTTTTTTGATTCCAAATGACATTTGTATAATTTTATTTTCTGCTTCATTTTATTTTAAAACTTTGTACTAGTTCTTTAAACTAAGTGTAATACCATGTTTTCATTTAGAGATTGTGTTTTGTATTGTCTGAAGTCTGTTTTATTGTCGTTAATTGAATAATTTGTTTCTTGGTCATTCTATTTTGAGCCGATTATTGTCGTTGATCTCTCACTTTTGTTAATCTGCTGTGTAAAATTCACGTCCAGGTAATTTTTCAGATCTTGATTGAAATAAATTGTCTTCATTTTTCCATAACCTTTTAGAACCTTCATAATAGAGTTACTCCACCGTCCCATTGTAACTACTTCAGATGTTTCATTTTCAATATTTTCCTAACATATAAAAAAAATCTCCTCCTTTGTGTGTTTTCTTTTGTGGAAATATTCAACATTATACGTCGGTATTAGTTTTTCTAGACCAGTTTAGTTTAGATATTCCACTTGCTACGGCAGTAATGGTTTTTCTTAGGCCAATTTCTAGATTAAGGAATAAGTGCAGGCTTGTTCATCAAAATCAATGCTTCAGTTTTAGCCAGATAATGAACATGTCCATTTCTTTGTATACAGCATGATCCATTATCTATGAAAATAGATTCTTACTTTGGCTTTCCTTATTCATCTTAAATTTGTTCTTATATCCCTCTTTAATGTGGTTTTTAGGATTTTCTAACGTGTCTAAAGATAACTAGTTATCAGTATTAAATCTTGCTATTCTGCCAGTCGACATTTCCTAATGAAACCAGTCGATACACTTTAGAAAGCAAACATGTTCTACTGTTCATTGCTGCATTTCAAATCCAATCGAAATGTATTCAGTGTCATTTTTTCGTGACTCATATGATAATGGGTATTGATATGAATAATATACCGACATTTGTTATAAGTGAGAGACAGTTTTGAACCTTTTACTACTTTTTTATATATTAGGAACCTCAGAATAAATGGATGAGATCTAATTTTGAATGAGTTGAATAATTTATTATAATTATAATAGTTTATATATTATAAGATATTTCTTTAACAATGAGGATGAGAATTTATTTTAAAATTTGAAATATTTTCTTGGTTTTTATTGTAACATTTGAAATAATACATTCTTAGGCTTGTGCTTTGATTTTTGTATGATTAAAATATCTCTTCTTCCTCATATGTGAGTTATGATATTAATTTGAATATTAAGAATATTCAATATAAGAATGGTGTGGTGTAATTGAAGATGCTTTTAATACGTATTTTATATTTATTTCTAGGCTATAGTAAGATTGTTTTGAAGCCTAAGTCAACTTCTGAAGTTGCATCAATACTTAAGTATTGCTACCAAGAAAACTTGGCAGTATGCCCACAGGGAGGAAACACTGGATTGGTTGGTGGGAGTGTTCCAGTTTTTGATGAAGTGATTTTGTCTCTGAGTTTAATGAATAAAGTCATCAACATTGATAACATTGCAGGTATAGTGCATAATCTGAGTGATAATACCAGTAATTATTTATATTGTTGCTATATTATATTATTATTTACATAAGTAGGACTAAAAGTTTTATTAAAGTGGAGTGGTTATGTATGAATGGACTAGCTAGGATTTAAAATCGTTATTTACTTTCAAAGCTATGCTGTAAGATATATATTTACGTAGATATTGAAAAACGATACTATATCAGATAAAAAGAACTTCGAAAATGAACTTGAGTAAGAAATATTTTAAAAAAACACACACCCTATTTTTTGGTTCAATCATTATCAGGAAAGAAAGAAGGAGAGAGGTAGACTAAGTGATCGAAATCCATCTGTCATTAACACGGTGTGTTCAATTGTTTGTGCCTTTAGTTTATTTCTGAACTTATTTATATAATGGCAAAAAAACATTACTAATACTACGTACGTACATTGGAAATCATAGGGTGCTGACTTCTGACTTGCAAGGTTACAATGAAGATTGGTTAAAAATGGTTTGTAGTATGTTTTTTTAATTTTATATTGTTTTGAATATTATGTATTTTCATTGTTATTTTTTCTTATTCTTTAATTTGTAGCTCACCAGTAGATTCATACATTTTAACATTCTGCATAGCAGAATATAATCACTTTTCAATATTTTCATTATGCTTTTTCAATATTTTCAATATGCTGTGATATGAGAGTTGACTATAGACTCATATGTCATGTTGACATAGTTGACAGTTGTATTTTCGACATTCCACTCTGGCGATGATAGAAATAAAAATGCTCACTGCCCCTAATTTTCTGTTTCAACAGTTCTGAGGAGAGCAATGAGAGGTAGGCCAAACGAACATCGCAGCAAAGATGGGGTTTCCAACCATCAGTTTTAGTTTTATATGTAACCACTTTAAATGAACTGAAAACGATGCATCATGGACAGAAACAGTTCAATATGAGTAATGATAATTAATGAAGAACCACTAACAGCATAATTGTGCGACACTGTGGATAGTAGTCTTTCCTTATCCTCTTTCAACATGTTCTCAACCACAGTTCTACCGGCTCACTGTGTCCTCCCTCTTCTCTTCCTGATGATGGTTAACCTGAAAATTTATTATTATAAATGTGTCAATCGAGTATGCTTGCTTTTAAGCATAGTTTTCAAAACTTTGTATCCACTTTTAATCAATTTATCATTTTTTTAACAATATATATATATATATACAAAACTAAAGTTTATTGAGACTCGGTCAGTTCTTCAGGTTCAAATTAAACTCTCATTGCCAACGTTCGGTGTTTATTTAAAACCTTTTTCATAGGTAGAAATATAAATTTTGAAACAGAAAAACTAAGTATTACATTACAAATTATTTTACAAAGAAAAATAGTATGTGGATTTTAACAACAACTGTAGTCTGAATGAACACATGACACTGAACTGAAATAACCAAGCAAGGTTGCTTGCTTTGTATAAAAAAAATCCTGACTATTCCTTTTTATACTATTTTACGATCTTTTACTTCAAATTGTTTTATATTTCGAATGTGTGTGAGAGAAGATATATGTGTTTTAATGATAATAAGAGAATACATTTCCAATCAATAAACTACTCACATTATCCATATACTCCTTGTAAACATCTAATTAAAAAGGCTTACGTTAGTTGATGTTTTATTTTAATAATACTTAATATGTTTATTTAATATAATGTATTTTATTCCGCTTACTGCTTATTAATTGTAATGTATATAATGAGGTTTCCGCTTACCTTGGAGGAATTTGCCTGATATATAAAAAATATACGGTATTATAGATTTATTAGTTTTTATTTTAGTACATAAGTCCTTAAAAAGTAAATTCATGAAGGACCCCTCTTCTCCCTAACTTGCCGGTCGAAAGGCTGACGTCAGCAATGACACCAGTCAATCCTGTATCTTTTTCTCTATATTCTTGAAATGGGTACTTGAGTACTCCGTACTTAACCACTGCCTACTTCCCGGATATCCATATGCTGAGTACCGCTATCAGAGAACTGTTTCCTATGTAATCATCTTCACCAGACCTTCCCGCGCTATCTTACACCCCCCCCCCCCCCCGCCACCTTGGCATTTTTTCCCATGAATTTGGCTTTTAAAAAGATTGACCGTTTGCCTGAGGGGGCGAAATGTGTGAAACCGAGGATGCCTTACTTATCCCTCATAATAGGATATGTCTTATTATACCCCACACTCCATTTCACTTCTACCTCCCACAATAACATACACACCCAAACACTATCCCGTGTTAAATGACTGCTGTAAGACCTTAAAAAACTGTGCCACCATTATGAGTGTACTAAATGGTATTGTTTTTGATATAGTAGTTTTCAACTAAGCTTAGGCGCCCCACTGTGTACAACTCTAACATGTCACTCGCATAACCAGCTTCCATCATGCTTTAAACCCACCCTTTGCCATTTATACCAACAACCACAGTTTTCCGTGAACGAATGCGTTAAGTTACGTATTCTGCAACAGGTTCCTAGCCAAAATAACTACTCAATCGTCAAGTATCTATATTTTATAGTGATATTATCCTGTTTCGAGAGAAACTTTGATATCACTAAGCAGTAAATTAAATATGTTTTTTGAATATCTAAGAAAACCTCTAGAACAATACTGAAAATGAAGGCCTCTAAGTCTGGACTTTGAGCCACTTATGGTGTTTTGAAATGGCTGTGTATTTTGAATTGTTTGTATGTGAGCAGAGTAATAAGAGATTTCTGTTTCAGGGACAGTAACTTGTGAAGCCGGCTGTATCCTGGAGGCGCTAGACTCGCAGTTGGCTGACCATGGCATGATGATGCCTCTTGATCTAGGTGCCAAAGGCAGCTGCCAGATCGGCGGTAATCTTTCCACAAATGCTGGAGGTCTCAGACTGCTCCGGTATGGCTCACTATTGGCCAACACTTTAGGCATACAAGCGGTTAGTTTGCTTTTTCCTTTGAGAGTGTATTCATATTCATTATTTTACAAGTGATTGTGTTTTCCTTCTCAGGTGAAGGCTAATGGTGATGTTATTGATTGCCTTAACACCTTAAGGAAGGATAACACAGGCTATCACTTAAGACAAATGTTCATAGGCTCAGAGGGAACACTAGGAGTTGTTACGGCAGCTTCTGTTCAGTGCCCACCAAAACCTTCTTCAGTCAACCTTGCCTTTTTAGGTTAGAACTATACATTTTTCCGAAGTGAGATCCAGGTTTTGGTGATTTATTATACCGCACTAGACTTTCTAATTTATAGGTGATTGGCCAGGGTTTCGGAACCAGATTTAGTTTCTTGGAAATTATGGCTCTGTAGTATCAATTTCCTTGTAATTTAATTTTATTTTACTAACTAGTAAGTGATTGAAGAACTTATTCGTTTTTTCTTTTTATCAGTGGTGATGACTTTGACATCACTGTAACTGGAATCAAGCCTGGAACTTTACCTTCAAACATGTGAAACCCTGCATTTTGCCCTTGTCTTCTAACATGCTTTTGTTATCTTATTTAACAACTACTGCTATTAAGTTGTATGCTCTGTTTCCCTTGCATCAAATTGTTGCTTGCAAATAAAATTTTGTGGGTTGATTAACTATAATATTATTAGTAGATTAATAATAAATTTACAAATCAGTAGTGACAAAGCTTGTGCGAGCATAATGAAAGAAATGCCAACTACTCTGTCTTTTTCGTTATTATTGCAAATTTCAATCTCTTTAAATTCATTAAAATGTGATACAAAAGAATACGGAAACATTGATTGCACTTTTTGTGGGAAATTTAGAGTCGCAGAAAAACGGGTGGTATGTTAACATTAGGTCAAGGGTAGTTCATGTGGTAAGATATCACTGTTATTTATGTTAACTTTCTTAATAAGTAATGTATATCAATTGTGATAAACAATTGATTTCGAGTTTTGGGTAGACTTTCATGTTTTTTGGTCTATAGAACCAATTGATCGTACTTTCGTTTTCATGGTAGTGTGTTAATAATTTGTTTTGAGTTTTGGACTTTCATGTTTTGTGTTCTCTTGGACCAATACTCTTTACTTTCGTATTGATCGATTCGTTTTTTGTCCAAAACAAAAAGTGGTTTTAAACACACCGTAGTTGACAATGTTTGAAAGGCAGGTTGAAATGTGATATTACACAGTCCTTGATTAAAAGTAGAATTGTTTAGTTTTTGACCCATGAATTGTGGAAAGATTGCTTGTATCAATTCAGATTTCTTTTATCGGCCAATAATTTTTAAATAATATTAAAATCATATTCTTTTGGATCAATAATTTCAAGTTTGTTATAACTGATAAAATGAATACAACCACAGGATATCTATGAACTCATTCCATTGATTGTCTATGTGTTGGATAATACTATACCATAGAGTTTGTTATTACGTGTACATGGTAGCCACATTAAAATAAACCCAAAACTCAATTGGTTGACAATGAGATTCAAATGAAACTGAGGACCTTTCATTATTGTAGACTTCAGATTCCTCTTTCATGAAAAAAAATTTAAGTGGGAAGGTTTAATAATTTTTGCGTTCTGGAAGTAGGACATGTGTACATTGCTCCTACATCCCTGTATATGCTTGTTTTTGTAGCTTATTAAGACTAATTTGGGAACATTTTTCCCAAAAATATCTTAGGATAGCACACAACCGATACATATGTTACAATTTGTTTTATTATAACACTAATAGTAGTTTTTAAAGTCAAACTATAGATTGGATATCAATAACCATATTGTAGCTATGATATTGTGGCCTAGCCAATGATCTCTCACATGACTTGTTCAGTCTAGTCATTCATCCAAACAAACTCTTCATATCATATCTCTGAGAATATATTTAGTACTTGTACTTGTACAGATGATGAGGTTTTTAGCCTACTTTTTTTCTTCTTGAGCAAGTTATAAGGACCGTTTTAGCTAAATTTATGTCCACACTTTTCTCCTTTACCTATATATCAACCCTTTGGAGAGCTTGTTCTAAGTATTAATGATTTTTTCTTCAAAGGTTATCTCATATGTATAGTACAACTAATTTTTATAACTAAACGAACCTATGTCTTGAACATGGAGATAACAAACTTGAACTCGCACAAGTATATTTTGTAACAATTAAATATAATTAGTTTTATAAAGGGGCCACGTCAGCCCAATCGCTTACGTTCTCGCTCTGGACTGGTAGATCTGGGGTTCGATATTCACTCTAGCCCTCGATTTATTCTCGCAGGATGGGAAAAATCTAAGCATGTCGTCCCTTGCAAATGTCGTTAAGCCGTCCGTTCGATGTCAGGTACTTTTTAAGATTCCAATTCTAAATGCCCTCAGTCAGGTAAAACTTAGGACTCCCAATGTAGAGTATTCACGATGAGCCTTCTGTTCAGTGTCCACCAAAACCTTCTTCAGTCAACTTTGCCTCTTTAGGCTAGAACCGTTTATTTCTAATGGCCACAAATGGCCAGTCTTTGACCTATGTGTGGTCTCTCGTAGGACGGTCGTTGAAACCTAAATTAATTAGTTTTCGACAGTTACATATTTGAAACTGTTTTAACTAATATTGTTATATGTAAATTACGATTTCCTTTTTATGTAACATAAACTGTGGTGGTGGGGTGAGGTCCGGGTAATGCGGTTGTGGTAGTTATGTAGTGGTGGAGGAAAGACAAGTGATTCAAATGAGTGAATACCGTGTAGAAGTTCATTATTTTAAAACAGTGTTTTTGTTACTGGTATTTGTGAATTTCAAAGTATAATTGTAATCAAATGATTTACTGAACAATGTTGGTTACATGTTTGCAGCGGTGAAGAGCTTCCAGGCAGTTCTGGAGACATTCCAGCAAGCAAAGAAGTCCCTGTCGGAGATCCTGTCCTCGTGTGAAATGATGGACAGAGAGTGCATGGCTCAGGTCACCAATAACCTTGATCTGCGTAATCCACTGGAGGGAGACTCTCCCTTCTACATGGTGATCGAAACTCAAGGCTCCCACGCAGACCATGACGTCTCCAAGGTGGAGGTTTTCTTGCAGACTGTCATGGACAAGGGTTGGGTCACAGATGGCACCATGGCCACTGAGCCATCCAGGATTCATGTATGATATTTTATTTCTGCCGTTTTAAAGCATATTACAAATCAAAAGACCTGTACCATACTTTGTGCCTTCCAAACTTCTAAACACTCTGACTGAAATACTATCGCACTTTTTCGTTATTTCATATTTCTATATTATGCAGAGACAACATATATATATATATATATATATATATATATATATATATATTTGTAAAAGTTCGTAGCAGTTCTTCATTCTATCATAACTTGCATAATTTATCCAATTTCTTAAATTTTGTTCTCGTCTTTTTGTTAAAACCGTATAACTTTTATCACCTGTACAACCGACATGAATTGAACGTACTATGTATATTCATCTTCAGGACAATAATGTGTATATTTGTGGATTGGTGAGTTTATATAGAGAAGGTGGAGTTGTAGTTGAAAGTTCAATTCGTCAGTGCCATTGTGTCAAGGGGCATTTTGGTTGGGGGATATAGGTAGGGTGGTCTCCATCTGTCTGGCTAATCCGGGTTGGTCTGTTTGAAAACAACCTTCAATATTCTATAATAATTACCAGTAAATTATTATATATATTCTTATAGAATATTGAAGTTGTTTTCAAACAGACTTACCCTGATTAACCAGATAGAATTACCAATAAATTCATATAGAATATAGTAATACTTATAGCCTAAAGAATAACTTTCTCGTGATGTAATGTTGCCTAAAAGCAAATAGGACACATCTGCAGTAAACGGATCATTTATGTGCAAAATATGAATTTGATATTAACTGGTTTGGTCTAATTTTTCGAGATGTGTATATGTACTTACGTATATCATGCTTTCAAATTCTTTATATGATAACACATATATATCTGAACTTTTATTTGTCTGATATTGGATAATTTTTCAATGTTGGAGTTTATATACAAATTAAAGTATGAACAATTGAGAGTTATTCATATCAATTATATATATGAAATAAAAAAAATAGAACAAGATCTTTCGACTAATGAACTTTCCTTGTCAGAGTATAATTGAACTCTTACGGTAACCTTAAGTTGAAGAAAGATCCTAATTTCATTTTCATTTTCATTTTTAATTTACGTTGTTATAATAAAATCTTATTACAGATGTCTTTGTATAAACATTATGCACAATTTTAATGTGACTGTGACGAAAAAAAATGTTACTGGTAGAATATTTCCTGTTCTAAAATGTCAGTTCTAAATTTCCTGTTCCTGAGTTTTTGTCAGTGTTATTTTATTTTGTCAGTGTTATTTTTATGTCAGTTAGAGTAAGCTTTCATAGGAATACTTCATAAAGCATTAATTCTGAAAGATATGAAATGTTTAGAGCACTAATATCTTTTAAAGTGGAATAAATGGAGTGATTGTCCACTCGTGTATTGTTTAAGAGGCTTATGGCGTGAGCTGTTCATAGTGAACAGCAGTGTTTTCCTTAACAATGAGTGTGCTTTATCGTTGTCTTGATGATGTACTGTTGTAGGCCTTGTGGCAAGTGAGGGAGAGGATTACGGAAGCTCTCGTGAGAGGTGGTTATGTCTACAAATACGATATTTCCCTTCCCACTCACCAATTCTACGACATAGTCGGCGTCCTCAAAGAGAGACTCAGTGGGTGTCAAGGAATTCTCTCGGTCACCGGCTTTGGTCACCTAGGTAAATCAATTGTTTTATATATTATACTAAAAAGTTCAGTCCCATGAGCAGACACTCCTAAATATGTGTATTGTGCATCATTCTTTTCACTTTTATAGCAAAAATGAAACAGTTTAAGGTGTTATTCGAAAAGTTCATCAATTATCTGAGAATATGGCCATATAGTTTGTCAATGCTCGTTTATAGTGATAAAGACCTGTCTACCTCCAAATTACTATGTGGAATTCGTAAGTAGATAGACAGAGGCTTCACCTTTATTATAATATACACATCAATTTACTTCATAATTATATAAATAATTTCGTATGTTGAAGAAATCGACCAAAAGTTATAATTGTTAGGGCAGTTGTTGTTAACCTGGGTTCGATTGAACCCTAGGGTTCAATGAGTTGGTCTCAAGGGTTCGGCGGAGCCTCCGCCAAGGAGGTCAACAGCAGAAGTCACATTGATTTGCGCGTATGTAATTTGTTGTGATTTCATATACTGTGTTGGTTTTGTTCTTTGAACAAGGTAATATTCATGCACGGTTCATTTTGTGGACCAGTAAAAAAAAAATTTGCCTATTACTTTAATTTGAAAAAAAAGCATATTTTATTTTTCACTAAAGAAGAGTTCAGTGAATGCGGTTATGAAACTGGTGTGGTTAGGTACCCCCAAAAGGTTAAGAACCTCTGTGTTAGGGTGTATAGAGAGCTTAAAACAACTAAGTTATGGTCGAGATATAAATCAGTTTTTGTAATTCTAAACAAGGTGTTATTATTTTTATTATATATTATAAAATTATTATTGAAGTAATGTTTTCAGGGGATGGTAACATTCATCTGAATGTACAAGCTGATAAATTCGACAGAGCTGTACTGAAAAAGATAGAGCCTTTTGTTTTTGAATGGACAAAAAGTGTTGGAGGAAGTATTAGCGCTGAGCATGGAATAGGCTTTAAGAAGGCGGAATTTCTTGGATTTGCGAAGAATCCCATAAGTATAGACCTGATGAAGAACCTGAAGAATATGATGGACCCTAAAGGCATTCTTAACCCTTACAAAGTATTACCTCCATCTTAAACCCATTCACATGTCTCTGAGCTTTATTGTATTTTTGACCATTGCTCTCAACAGGAATTCTTAACCCTCGCAATGGGTTAAATTCATGGTCATGTCATTAATATACATCATATCCTCGATGGATTGCAATGACAACTGAGTCTTAACCTCACTCGGTGTTATCCTCATCTTAAGTTCATTCATAAATCTCATGTCCCCTTATTTTATTATCAGCCATGATGGATCCTATATGTGTGTATAATGATCATACATAAATGTACATGTATGTGATAATAGTACACATATATATTATATTTTATCTATTTATGTGTTGTTGGCTTGTTATACGTGTGAAGATATGTTTCACGATATAAATAAATATATTTTTTTATCCTATGTATTTTTAATGGTACTATGTTTTTAATATGTGTATTTAGTAATCTTTATCACTAATTTGATAAAACAATACTATAGTGCGAGATTAATTAACTCTAAAACATTCTTCTTGTCTGTGCTCACCTCTCCAGTTATTTCAACATTACATAGTTCATATGCAACACTCGGCCAATATAACAATTGACATAAACATAGTGATGATAATAATACTTATGGCCATAATGCATATTCATACAACATCATTTGAAGTTTATAGTGAATTATCATTACTATTCTATTGCGAAAACAGAGTAAAATATGTATATTGTGCATTATTCCTTTCACTTTTGAAGGATAAAATGAAACACAAAACATAGGTTTTCATATTTAGAGTGATAATCATAAATTATCACTCTAAATATGAAACACATACGGTCATAAGCGTAAGATGTAATATGTAAATTGTCGTAACCATAAGTCATAGTACAGAGGTTTAATATAAGACTTATAGTACAGATATATTAATATAGGCATCCTTAGCTAGACTGAAATTCATAATATATTCTTTCATAGTAGTTTAACATAACATACTTTTTATAGTCATAACCAGTAGGCATAAAGAAAAAAATCTATAAAGAGGTATCGCTATACAGTGACTATATATATATATATATCAATGATCAAACCACAATAAGAAATGGGAAAACAAGATTAAGATCTTTCAACCGTAACAAGCGGTCTTCGTCAGAGTCAAAAACCCAACTGAAACCCTTCAGTTGGGTTTTTGACTCTGACTAAGACCGCTTGTTACGGTGGAAAGATCTTAGTCTTGTTTTCCCATTTCTTATTGTGGTTTGATCATTGATTGTTATTTCACGTCTTTATGTGAAATCTTTATATATATATATATATATATATATATATATATATATATATTTATTTAAATTGAAAATGGTAGGTGGTATAATCTAAACAATATTAGTTAAGTTTATCTTGATGTTAAGGCATCATTATTTTTGAAGTACGCCTAGCCATCGTCAAAAACGATAATTTTTTTTCGTTTGCTTTAGATATTTAAACTACACAGTAAACGTCTTATCACCTCGTTCGAGTTGTTAGATTTTTGATATAACTGAAAAAAATCACTACAACCATCAACCAGTTCAAAAATATGCTTAAAATCTCTATTATTTTTTTCTGTCGAGTTCATACATAATCATAATTTATAATATTAATTTTCGTTATCTTTAAAATGACTCATACTTGGTTTTATACCTGAAAAAGAACACTACTTGTTGGAAACACGTTGTTTATATTATTAAACTTCTATATGTGGAAACTATTACCAGTGGCGTAGCAACCATTTTTGCCGCCCGGGGCGGTCGTAAGATGCCCCCCCCCCCCCTTCCTCGTCGGCCGTTGATAATCTGTTAACCTTCAAAATTCCAGAAAGCAGTCAAAATATTTGTTTGCATGTAATTACAATGAAGAGTCTAATTTTAGACTGTTGTTATTAGTCACAGATATTTATCTTATTACAGTACTCGTTTTTCAAAAACATTACTCAAAAAACAAAAACTCAAAGATTTTTCAAAACTAAAACGTATAATTAAAATCATAAACAAATGTTAAATTAAATTAACTGACTACGCAAACAAATATAATAAACTTTCATCCCTTTAAAAAATATGTTTGAAAAATTTAAAATACTTTTATTTTTTGTTTGCAAATACTATAGTTGAAAAATCCGTTTAAAAACAGTATTACATATATAAAACATAAAAACAATTACGACCTTAAAAACTCATTATGGTATAAATTTCAGATTTTTTTTGTTAGCTTTTTATTATTTTATTTTTTTTTTTTTAATTTATATTTTACACTCTCAAAATGCCGCCTCCTTGGACGTGCCGCCCGGGGCGGACCGCCCCACACCCCTTGCTACTCCACTGACTATTTCATTTAACATTTTTACCCTACAACAAAGTGATGGACTAGTATCAGGTCCTAAAGAGATTCATGTCACTATTGTCATGTCACTCTATCCATAAAGGTCTTCTTTCAGTTAGCACGGTGATATCACAATATACCTTTTATCACGAAGTTTTAGATCCTCCATAGTTAAGCAGCTAAATCAAGAATATGTCTCATATGAGGAATTGAATTCTATTTCATAGGTATACTTTGTACATTTTTCACGGCAATAATAATAATAAAGAAATATATTAGTATATTTGACTCTAATGAGTATGTTGATTGGGGTTCTACTTTAAAACATCTTTGAAAAAGCAGACAGGAGGCTGTATGGTTGGCAGGATGGTAGAAGGCACTCCCTTTCCTGGATTTCACAGATGTCTGCTTTTAAGTACTTAGTTGTCTTTCGCCTTATTCTTGACTGAAAGCCCTTGCCGCATGTGACACTGCAAGAACTCCACGGCGTCCAAGCAGTCCAGTCGTCCACCACACAGCTGTCCTTTTTTGTACCCTCATTGAACTGGTTTTCGGTTTCTCCTCTTGATTCTGTATGTCTTTCTACAAAGTTATTGATTAGGATAGATTAGTGTTAAGTTGCAGCACTTAATTTTTATATTAAAATATATATATTTAAGAAATCATCAAAATACAATAGAAAAATGAATAATTTCTAAGCTCTTTCTTAGTAACTCAAGAAAAGGAGTTGGAGAGGGGAAATAGCACCTTGTCAAGTATAATATTACAGGACCGTTAGGTAAATGAAACCTAAACAGCTGTTGCACTATCATATAAACAACTGATTTAATTAGAACATATCATTATTTACGTTAATCAAACAATCAAAATTATGTCCAATTTGTACTGCATCTATAATGTTACGTTAATCAATGAAACGTCGGAACAGTTTATTGTGCAGTTTATGTTAGATTTATAGTTTAACATTATAGCTTGGATTGCGTTTGGATAGCTGTTTCCTAAATTGCATTATGTTTTTTTTTCTGTTATTTTTATGTGATGACTCATATGATATATCCCAAAGTTTTCTACAACATGTTAAAAATCATCCAAAAGATTTTCGATGTACTTTTGTTTGATACATATTTATCAGATAACAATTACATTTTGAAGTCCATAGTTCTTCTTAAGAGCGTTTTGATTATTGTTGTTAAATCATTGCATGAACTGGAAACCGAAGAGGCAAAACATAAAAAGTCTATTATTCAAAGTAATATTGTATTATGCTAAGCTTTGATTTTACAGAACTTTGAGATGTATATTATCCCTCTCTACCTGCCAAATCTACTGAGACTTATAGTAAGTAATTACAATATATATAATTAGGACACTATAGTTACCAATTATACTAGGGCAACACAACAACTAATTTTAATTCGTCGTCCTCCCAAATGACTTAAAAATTAGAAATTTACACTGTTGAAAATATGACTACTCTATGTACTTATCCACACTCTTGTTTAATTTTGCTTCGTTTTTGTGGGATTGAACAATGGGCAACGTTAAATTTTCTTATTTATATTGTGGTGATTTCTTTATTGTAGAAATCAAACATTCAGTGTATTTTACCCTTTAGGTATTCCTGTGAAATAAGTGAATCAAACTTAACTCACACAAAGCTCAATTATTTTATTCGTTCAACGAATTACGATTTTCAACATTTCAACTCATACAAGGAAAAGTTGAATGGTGATTTTTCACCATTAAGAGAGATAGAACAAAATATTGTGAAGTTCAAGGGATATGAAATTTGAAACAATGGGTTGCAATAGAATGACGTTTGACCATGGGATTTTTTGACAATAATGAAGGGAATTGAAGAGATGGGATTTTAGTGAAAGAATACTAGAAATGTTCTTCCAGACGTAGAATGAAAAAAATTTCCCAATTTGTGATGAAAATTTGATAGATTAAAGATAAAACACACTCACCTGAACTGAAATTAACCGTTAGTTGTTAATCCTGTGATATTATTATTAAAAACGTAATTATTTATTTTAGTGTTAACTTTAATATTTGTAAACATATGCTAAACTCACCGAGTGAATTTTCCTCATTTCCAAAGTGCATGTGCTTTCTCATGAATGCTTTTTCACTTAGAATATTCTTTCTGACCGCCCGAGTTCTGGATAAACTCTTGGACACGTGTTTAAATTTATACATTAAATAATCAATCTCCTGGAGAATGTGCTTCAGTTCATCTTTGTTTGGTTCTGCGCATGATTTCTTTCTTCTCCTATGACAGCTTGGTAACGTAATGCTGTCATTTGAATAGGCTAAACTATTACAGCGAGGGATATTCGAATGGTAGTTGATTTCACGTAGAACTGTTTTTTTACATGCATCGTTCATCTGTCTATTGGTTTCGGATTCTGAACTACCGTGAAGTGATGACAGTTTACAGTGTGATTTGGCGTTTACTGTGAGGTGGGCTAAACAGCGACTTTGCCAGGCGGTGGAGGCTAATGCGGCAGCGACAAGGAAAAGGCCCGCGGGTGACCATGACATTCGTGCTCTGAGGGGAGAGTAGTCATCGACTTGGCCTCCTCAGTCTGCGGCATCGTCCAAATCATTCCAACAGGCAAATTCTACTTGCCAATAGGAAAACATCTTACTTTAGAAACCTGCTACAAGTTATTCAAAATTTTACCAGTTTGGTTATATAAGTAAAAATATTATTACATTGTATCGAGAGAAGAATTTCTTTCAATTATTAAATCATATTGTCAATAATTTAGCGGAATTGTTGTTCACCAAATTCGGAGATGCTTTTTATTTCAATTGGCTACAGTTAGCCATCAACAAATAAATTAATTAAAAGCCTTCTTTCATACGGTCCAGCACTCAATAACAGTACTGACCATACAAATTTAACTCTTCCTGTTTGAAAAAAAATACATCTATTTTTTTATTTTTGTATCATAAATTAGGTTTTTAATTTGTATTATTGATTTTATTTTTAAACTTATTTTGACTTATAATGTTGACAAAAGAACTTTACCTTCCTTTTAAGTAACTTTTAAAAAAAGAAAAAACAGCTTGATTAAATCTAGTGTTCCCATTGTACTTTTGGTCATAAGTTTTCAAAGAAGTTCCGATGCTCCAGATTTTTGCTCCCTTGGCGAATTTCCGTTGGGAGTAATACTTATCGCCAAGCTCAAGATGTCCCTCAGACAGAAATAATTCTTGACTTTTTTAAATAATATTCTGAAATTTAACACAAACATTCATAAAAGTTAGAAAACAATTCTAGGGATTGTGTACAGAAATAACAGGTTAAGTTAAAAGATTTATTGACATAACAGTAACAAAGGTGGGGGAGACATCAGTAGTGGGAATAATACTGAGGTTCTTGAACAACTTGGTGGTATACAGGCTCTTCAATCTTCTTCTTGGGGAAATAGGGGTTTTTGTTGGGGTCAAGGTTCAAACTACAACACAAAACTTTAATTAGTTCTTGCCTTAATGGATTAATCATAGAAACTGTTTCCTACTTATGAAATAATACGACTGAATGTTTAGCAAATTGATTAATATTATATTTTCTTCAACTGTTTTGTTATTCCAGAGAACTCTTAAGTTAATTTTTTAATCTAATAGACTGGCCAACTTCATTTGGTAGCTTGACAAACCCATTTCTTAGAAATTTTTCACCTAGTACTTGATAGTTTTAGATTTAAGTACAAGGCCATTAGAGTGGGAATTTTAAATCATTCGTGAAGTGATGACTTAAAATTCATCAAATGCTCGTCAACATTTAGGACACTATAAATGTTGCTAAATTAAGTAACATTTATGTTATTTAATGTACTTCGCATTTTCACTTTCCTTAGGGTGTGGCAATGGAACTTAAAAGAGGCCCATTGTCCTCCTCTTGTCTACTATGTATAACATTTCATTTTTGGTAAGTATGGGTTGTATAAATACACAAATTCACGAAAAAGGAGTAATATTTAAGTAGGCTGTGGTTTAACTCAAACTGAAAAACTTAGATGCAGTAAATACAAGTCCAAACTTTATAAAGTCAGAACTTTATAGACCGGGTACTAGTTATAGTTTTATATTTACAAATATCAAATTGTAATCAACCAAAATAAATAATAAACTAAGAACAATTTTTTTGTTTTATGAACCCTAATGGTGCAACAAAATGCTAAATCCTAGTTTTTTGTTGTTTAAATTGTAAGCCGACAGTATAAAATATGAATCTACTAATATAATTCATAATACTCATACAACAACATTCCAATGTACCAGGCTTTGTTTGACCGATTCAGTTTTTCAACTTACGTTGTCGTTATCCCTCACATACCACCCACTGTGTACATAAGGTATAAGCAAAATATTTGGATGTAAAATTGTTTCGTGTGATTGAGACAAATACACTTACTGTCCTTAGTGACCTTAGAAAATTGTTTATTGTCTATGTT
The DNA here is from genome assembly GCA_026182355.1 of Hermatobates lingyangjiaoensis. Taxonomy (NCBI): domain Eukaryota; kingdom Metazoa; phylum Arthropoda; class Insecta; order Hemiptera; family Hermatobatidae; genus Hermatobates; species Hermatobates lingyangjiaoensis. The sequence goes on along the minus strand of JAPFBL010000014.1, from coordinate 1,094,593 downwards.
TTATAAATTATTCTTCATTATCTGATATTAATTTGTAATTTAATTTCTGCATTCACGTAATATTTGGTACCTTACGTCTAAATTAGATTAAATAGTCTTTCCAAAATTATTTCTATTTTAGGTTAGGGTTAACATTTATTTTAATTTGAATAATCATATATATCTCAACGTATTATTCAACTGGAAAACATTGAAAAGAAGACTAGGTATATTCAGTGTGCTTGCACCCGGATGTTAATGAGTCGGATGAGAAGACGAACGTAAAAGGCATCGCGTTGAATTCCTTTAACAAAATGTTTATTCATCTGTGTGATAGACCCTTGTATACTGTAAAGTGGAAAGATAAAATTACTCATATAAGTGGACAGCCTCGGCACAGTTGACGTTGTACCACCAGTCGCAAGCGAACTCATGTTGATTGAACAGAGTGCCGTTGGGGCAGAGAAAGGAGGCTCCCTGGTGGCCCTCCCTGCCGTCGTGGCACACGTGATAAGCCTGCACACACAAACATTACAATCACCTACTGCAACTAATCAATTTAGCATACTTTTGTAACTAAAAACATTTTTTAAAAAGGTAAAATAAACATTTTAAAGTGTTTAATTAATTTATCAAACTTTACAACTTAAATGTTAAATTAAACACTTAAGTTGTAATAAAGTAACATATACAATATTAAATTAATTATAACACTTTTTGATTAAATAAACTTCATATTTTTAACATTCTAATTATATACTCAAAATTTGAATTTCACAAAAAAAAAGTAATTATTGTTAAATTATAAAAAGTAAATTCACAATGTTAAAATTCTACACCATGAACTTTTCATTTGACTACAAGAAATGTATGGTAATCTGAAAAAGTGAAACCTCAAGATTTTCAGAGATTTACGTGCTTAGGATTCCTCTGAGTGCATTTCGAAATTTTTTTCAATGCCTGTGTGTGTATATAGTAGGGTGTGAGTGGGTATTCATCCAAACGTTTTCACATACATATTGCCAAGATAACTTCAAAAATGGATTGTAGAACAATAAAATTTGTAAATTCATCAGAATATCGAAACAGATTAACTCAATATTACTATACTTTACTTAAAGTCAATAGAAGAAAAATATTTCTTTCCTACTTTTAAATTCAGAAAAAAATTTTGGTATGAAGTTATGATATGCAAGTCTTTAAAAGGACAACACAGAAAAGAATGTTAACAAGATATCACACACATGATATAACAATCAATCGTACCAAGCGGTCTTCGTCAGAGTCAAAAACCCAGACTCTGACGAAGACCACATGTTACGGTTGAAAGATCTTAGTATGTTTCCCCTTTTTTTTATTGTCGTTTCAACATAGATAAGAATCTGTATAATTTATTAATAACAGATTAAAATGATTGGTAATACTCAAATATAAACTTAATAAATATCCTGTTTAATTTCAGTTGCTATAAAACATGCAATTTTTTAAAACCTGAACTCAAAAAATTAACTACGCTAATCCAAGTTTAATATGAGCGTAACGAAGGCTGTATAACATTTTTTTATGTTTTAATTATCATACAACATAGTGAAAAAATGCCTCTATACCAAATATTATGCTAAATGTTTCTAAAGTTTGTAATTAATCATTATTTCTTGCTTTTTAGTCATTCCTATAACATTTTGATAATTTTAATGCATTAATATTTATTAATGTTTCCATCCTTTATATACGATATAAACATAATAACAAATGGTTTCATGTAAGTAGGAAGTTAACCTGGCAGCCAGTCTCGACGTTAGCGTACATTCCTGGAGCGTAAGGTACGTTTCCACAGTGGAAGTTTGTATGAGGTACACTTTTGAAGAGAGGGTAGTCAACTCCAGGGACTCCTGGGATCTTGCTCAGGTCCTGTTCATCCTTGCCTGGAGATCGCTTCTGTAACTGAAACAATGTACTTTAACTACGATGTATGAACTGCGCTACAAAAAACATTTGGTATGTGATCTACGGCTTGTAACAAGGTCTATACCAAATAGTTGAGACTGAAATGGATGAGAACAATAAATGAGGAAACGATTTCATTTTATGATCTTTGAAAAAAAACGTATGCATTTTTAAAGAGGTAAGATAATTGTATCAAAAGAGGTAAAAGTGCATCAGATAATTGAGGGTAACCGGGATCATAAAGACGTCACATATGAATAAACCTTATAAGTCCATAATGCATAATGTCCTTGATCTGCACTATTTCATACTTCATCTGCGCTGTTGTATTCCATTCCATAATTTTACTTTTGAATTTCAAAAGATTGAGCGTCATCATGTTATTGTTTTAAACGTTTAAATTTGTCTTGTTTATGTATTGGTAGAAATTAAAATTAGCTAAAATAATAACTATAAAAGTCAGTAGATTGGATACTACATTATAATTTGCTCATTGCAGATTTCATCTACAACGTTAATAGCACGTCAATGTTGCAGCCACTCTTTTCTTTCTAGTAAATGTTGGCTCTATTTCTTTTTAGACACCCAACAAGTATATCTGATAAAAATATACGAGGTGTGTAAATAAAGTAGTGAGACTGATTTTTTTTTAAATTTTCTTTTCAAATATAATTACAATGTGATATTGTCACCTTCAAAATAGTTCCCTTCGGAAGCCACACAGCGCTGGAGACGGTCCTTCCAATCATTGTAGCATTGCTGGAACTCGGATTCTGGAATGGCCTTCAGCTGGTCGGTTACAGCAGTTTGTATGTTTTGTAGTGTCCCGAAATGAGTTCCCTTGAGGTGATTTTTCAATCTCGGGAAGAGGAAAAAGTCACAAGGACTCAAGTCTGGTGAATAAGGAGGCTGAGGAGCAACAGGAATGTTTTTACTGGCCAAAAACTCGTTTATTGAGATGGCAGTGTGACAGGGCGCGTTGTCGTGATGCAACACCCACTTGTCTTTGATGTTTGGCCGCACACGAAGGACTCTTTTTCAAATTCAACTGTTCCCCGATCATACTGACTGTCAAGCGTCGATCTGAACGCACAAGGTTCCGTACTCTGTTGACATTTTCATCGGTGTTTGCACTTGAAGGCCTTCCGCTTCGTGGTTCATCTTCAATCGACTCTCTTCCTTCTGAAAATTCCTTAAACCACCGAAAAACCTGTGCCCTTGATAAAACACGTTCTCCATAGGCCTCCTGAAGTTTTTCAAAAGTTTCGGTTGCATTATGTCCAAGTCTGAAGCAAAATTTGATTGCACACCGCTGCTCAACTTTGAGGTCACTCATTTTTAAAACGCTCAAGAAAAAACCATTTCACGAAAACCAACGCTACGGACAAACAAATGACTGTGGCGAGTTCAGATTCATACTGGAAGCGCATCACACGTGCACCTGACGCTACTCAAGGCCACGCGTCTCCAGCGTTGCCAGATCGAAAGCGACGTTGCCAGTCTCACTACTTTATTTACACACCTCGTAATTCTTTTCATAAATTAACAAGCAAGCATCAAAGATAATCTTGCTGTTCACGGGCTCTTTTTATTTATTTAAACACCTTCTTACAATAAAAAGTGTTGTGCCCTTTCCAAATGTCAATGGTTTACCTTGGACTCCTGTCCAGAATCTGTTCTTTCCTCTAGCTCATCTTCTTTTTAAAAAGGATTAAACAATTCGTAATCACAGATAGAGATAATATCAGAAAAATAATGTTATTCCTGCTACCATCGTCTCAGTTCTTTTAACTTGTGTTCATTACATTTAGCGTACCTATTACCTGAATGATAAAGTAAGGACGACAACATAGTGCATAAGTTTTATTGTGGCTATATGTTGGGTTCTTTCCAAAATATAACTACAATAAAATATACGAAGTCATTTTATATATTTAATTATATATAGATATAGATATAGAAGTCATTATATATAGATTCTATAGATTTATAATACTTTACCAAAAAGTGTGATATTACTTCTACATGGTAGATATATTAAATAAAAGTAAAGATCAATCGTCAACGAGTATGATATAACATTTACCTATAATAAAAATGAGTGTAGGCCACTCCAGATTTTATTACAGGCATATACACGGTTCTGTAATTTAATAAAGCAGATTTAAAAGTTAAATTGAATTGACCAATAAGAAAAGTTAAACTAACTTGCTACAAAAACTCTTTTTTATTCAAGTCACAAGATTAACTTTTATTGAACATTTTTTATTATTAAGAAAAATACTTGTAAACTGTTTGAGTGGTCATAAAATAAAATGCCTTAGAATCCATATTATTGAGTGCTTTCTGCTGTTTTCTTTCTTTGACGATACTGTCTAAGTTTATTTGAGTTGCCAACATTTAAACACCGACATGATTATCGCAACGTACCGCTCTCTCCCTCATTTCTTAAATTAATTCAACCGTGATGATAGGTCGACTTTATATAATAATCCTTTCCTTTGGTTGGAAATCGTATCATGAAACAAATTGGTAGACCAAAACCACCCCTCAGAAACTCAAATTGTTTTCCATTAAGTGAGAAATTTAATACTTCAATGACGATATCATTTACATCGTTAAATCTATAACTCTTACTTTTAACATAAATGATTTCTCTGTTTTTTTTAACTTTGTTTTAATGAAAAAGTATTATGAATACATTAAGGGAATGTGTATTCTCAATGTCCCCTCTTTTTAAATCACAAGAGTTATGAGTAGTAATGGGTGCACTGGCAGTATTAGGCTAGTAAGCCCTAGCGTGAGGACGAGGATAGGCAGCTTTAATACCTAGAAAGCGCTCAACAAGAAATTATAACAATAAGCCATTCCTTTAACACTATTAATTTCACGTTATATCAAGGAATATTGAATCAAGTTATCATCTTACATATCTCCGAAGTCGTTTAAAGAAATTTATTTTGCAGCATTTATTGCATTTTTATGTTTGCTAATGAGATTTGTTCATCAAGTGCTCTGGCTCACAATGACTTTCGAGGGCATTTTAATTTGAAGCCCTAAAAAATAAATTCAGTTTGTCAAATTACTTTCTGGCAACATACGAGTATGTAAAAGTTTGGGATTCCAAATATGGAAATATAACAAAAAAGACTTGTGTTTATAAATTATCAAGAATTGAAAATCATAGATAGAGTTCAAAAACATAAGAGCAGAGTCAATAATTCATTTATATTAAGAAATTTTAAAAAGAATTTGTTGTTAAAGGCTTACATCCTTACTATTTGATATAAAGTTTTCAGTTAAAATCTATCAGTAGACTATGGTTTTGTTATGTGGGATAGAAGTGCTGGGGACCCAGCCTACTCGACTTCAGCTATCTGCTAAAGAGGCCTGTTATAATTAATGTTGGTGTGGTAAATTTATCAGTCCCAATATGGAATCATGTTGGGACTGATGATATTAACTAACCCGATAGTTATAGCCTTGGCAATAACTGAAATATATGCAGATTAATTAATGAAACATACTTTTCAGCAAAAATATTGCCAAAATCCATATGACCGACATTTTTGCTTCTAGGAAACCTTAGGTTCAGCTTATCTAGCCCACAAAATTTTTAAAAATTCTTACTATAATTTTTTCATTGTAAATTGTCTAACTTGCACATCTGAGAGTGATACATCTGAAATCAATTCATTTATTCCACTCTATGAAACTTAATGAAAACGTGACAACAGACCATAAGGCTAAAAAGGTAACAAGTACATTTAGAACAAAATTTGGGTTAAAGTTTGCTAACACTTTCTGTATTTCCCTGAGTCATATCGTAGAAAAATGGCAATTTGGGGGTTCAAAAAAAGTTGAGATTATCTTCATCTGTTTAAAATTAAAATCGAATCATTCAATAATAGCCAGAGATTAATGAGCAAAAAATACATTTTTAAATATAAATAAGAATAATTTTGTATAGCATTGATGTAAGTACATATGATTCTTTCTGCTGACATCAATGCTATACAAAATTATTCTTATTTATATATAAAAATGTATTTTTTGCTCATTAATCTCTGGCTATTATTGAATGATTCGATTTTAATTTTAAACAGATGAAGATAATCTCAACTTTTTTTGAACCCCCAAATTGCCATTTTTCTACGATATGACTCAAGGCAAGTACAGAAAGATGTATTAATGATTCTCTGGTACATTCTAGAACTGGAAATAAACGTCCTTTTTGCCCTTCGCTAAAAGTTACTGATTTAGATGAATTTCTGTTTTATTAATATAAAAAAAAGTGACTTTCCCATCATGCATAATTTTTCCCAAACAATAGGGATCTTCTTCCCTATGAGGCCCATTTTTGTGTAAAATATCAACTTGATCCATCAAAGATTCTGGACGGTAGCGTGGTAACAAGCAATGCTAACACACGCACCCACCCACACACACACAGACATCATCGTAAAAACGTCATAAAACGACTTTTGGGACCTCAAAACATGTAATTCCGTCAAAATCTCGAGATCGAATTTTTTCACGATCACTATACTTTACTTATAGTAAAGTAAAAATGAAAGGGGAGTTTCTGTTTCTTTTCAAATATTGTAGTGACTTTGAAAGCATCGGGTATGGTTGGATACATATTGGTTGGAATCGTATAATAAATTGCTGTAATATTTTAAAAATACATAAATAATATGTATTTTATTTACCTATAATAATAATGTGCTTATTAAATATATTTTAAGTATTTTAATTGTTTTTACGTGAATAAAATATTTCATTAACATAGCACAATACGAACAATGTTAAAATGAGTAATACTTATTTGATTTATCTATACTGTAAGTATTTTTCGCCTGTCGCATTTCAAAACGTTCCTTTGCTATAAAAAAAATCTGGAGTGGCCTACACTCTACTTTACTATAAGTAACTTAATGTCAAATTTGTTGAGTATATAAAACATAACGTCTTTTTAAGCATAACGTAAACATCTAAATGGGCTATAATTATTAGCCTATCATTCCTGAGGTAGTACAGATAGTGATTGAAGGACATATCATTTTATAAGTTTATTTTTGTACATCACAAATAATTTATTATTTGCAAATAATTGCATTAGTATAACTACAGCAGTAATAACATTTTTGAAAAACCAAAGTGAACATTTCTTGAAACGATTTATTCTCCTACAAAAGAATGGCTTTCGTTCAAACAGCCAGTAGATTTCTTACATCGTTTACTTGACATCCTTCTACATTGAATATTAAAGTAAAATTTTTAAATTATAACAGGAAAATACCCTTTTTTTCTCTGAAAAACATCTTTAACTGCGAAGAAAATGTTGTTTTAAGGTGATTTGTTAATTAAAGATGTACGATAATTACAGTTATTAATCTCTAAACGAAAGATTTCAATTTTGAATTATCTTTTACATTTTTGGTTTTTAACAGAATTATTATACTGGGAATTTTATGGCTTCTTAGTATTTAATAAGATCATTTTCCTTCCCCTTTGTCAAATAACATATATACGAATTTTTTTTTAATAAGTGGTCTCATTTACCTGCACAATATTATTCCTCTTACATCTCTTATAAGTCAATAATATATTTTCATTTTTCCATTAGAAACATCAATTTTATCTCAGTGGATTCGCTCAAAAAATTTCTAAGTCAATGTAAACAATGTAAAAAAATACAAAAAATTCGACAAGTATAGCAGGTGATCTCTTAGTCTAGAATAAACAAACAGTTTTTATATCGTTATTGCTCTTTCCCGTAATTCAAACTTCATGATTTTTTTTTATGAATTGCTAATTTTTTGTTCCATTTTTGGTCAAATTTTCATTTTTTTTTAACGAGCCGTTTAGCGTCAAAAAATCATTTTCTGAAAACACAAATCGTACTGTAACGCCCCTTTAGCGAATGTAATTTTAGAAAAAAATATCTCAACTCATTCGCCATATAATGTTCTATTTGTAGGCATAGTTTCATTCTTGTCCGTCAAACAGTATGGCTTGTATCGCTCTCACAAGGTTTGAGAGTGAATTATAAGTCAAAATTTTTACATTTTATTGAAAAAAAATATTTCCTGTTGTCTTAAAATTCTGAATATATTTTTCGTTTGTTGCATTTGTAACTTCAAAGATAATGTCAAAATTTCAAAACTCTAGGGTTATCAGTTTAGGAGAAATAAATGTTTTAAAAAAAACGGTTTTTGGCAAAAAAAGTGACTTTCCCATCATGCATAATTCTTCCCAAACAATAGGGATCTTCGTCTAAATGGGGCCCATTTTTGTGTAAAATATCAACTTGATCCATCAAAGATCCTGGACCGTAGCGTGGTAACAAGCAATGCTAACACACGCACCCACCCACGCACCCACCCACCCACCCACACACACACAGACATCATCGTAAAAACGTCATAAAACGACTTCTGGGACCTGAAAACATGTAATTCCGTCAAAATCTCGAGATCGAATTTTTTCACGATCACTATACTTTACTTATAGTAAAGTAAAAAGAGTGTACTAATAAGGGTTTCTTACTATTAACCAATAAAAGTTTACACTTATCATTAAAAAAGATTTAACTATTTAAATAGAACATAAAAACACTTGCTAATAATTTATAATTTGTGGATTTATTCTGTATAAAGTATTTTCTTTATTGTGAAAAGACAATTTTTGGGTACACATTTAAAAGTTTGTTCAAGTATAAAAAATATACAAAACTCATACCCAGTTGATCTGAATTTATTTTTCAGCGTTTTAGTTACAAATTTTGTTGATTTAATCATGTAAGATGCGTGTTTTTTTTATTCATGCGTGGTGTTGAATTAGTTTTTAATGACAGTTTTGTTTTAATGTATAAGAGATATGTTCAATGATATGGTAATAGAAAGTGTTTCTTTGACTACTAGTTGGGCGGAGGGTTCGGCTAGCGCGAGAGGGTTGGGTGAAGGGCCGAGTGCCGTGTTACCTGGAGAGCGAGGACAGCCGGGAGCAGGAGCACAGCGAGAGCGTGGCGCCTCATGGTGCAGACTGGTCCAGCACTTTCACCACGCCCACACGCAATCACCACATAACCCTCTCCACGCAAGCCCTCGTCTTGCGTCAACTCCGTCTTTTTCCACCACATTATGTCACTTCCCAACCCGAGTCGACTAATCGTCCTAGCAGTCTTCGGAATTCCAAGGCCTGCTATCGGTCCTATCTTAACTCAATATACAACCCAACATTTATTGACTGAGTAAAGTTTAAGATTTAAAAACATTTCTGTGTGGATTTGTTGAAAGTGACTGTAGTTCTTGTTTTCCAGTCTACACGTTATAATCTACAATATCAGCAGTTATGTTTTTGTATTGAAACAAAGAACGACCAACAAATATTTCCATGAACTTTTAACTCTTACAACTGTAAATTGATTCTCAAATGGTAGACTAATTTACAGTTCGACAAGACTTACTGTGCTTCCCACTTATAACAGTACAGTTAACTCTCTTCTTAGGGTGTTTGACTGCTGTCATTTGAAATATTGTGGTTGACAAGTAGTAGGGTTAAAAGTAACAAATAAGAGTCGCGTGTGAGTCGTCAAAGTCGAAAGATATGATGCTCTATTAGAGTTCTGATGAGAGCTTTGATTAATTACCCTCTTGGAGGGTAGTTGCGAGGAGTTCTTAAGGACTTTATAAGAGCTTTTTACGTATTCACCACCAATATTCAATCAACTGCAGTATACATCTGCAGTATACTGCAGAGTCTTATGATATGTTGCTATATCAACTTTATTTTTAGGCATAAAGTTGATGAGGCTTCTAACCGATTGATGGTGAGAGTAAGATTTCTTTGAGAGACGAAGTGTACTTTGCTTTTTTAATGAGCGTCAGAGATACTTACTTCACTCTCCAGGTCTATTATTTGACAAGTTCAAACTTGAGACTCAGTTTCATTAATTTTTCAGTAAAAGTACTGCAGATTTACAAGTAACTGTAAATATTGGGTTTACTGTCAGGTTGCTTTCAGTAACACTACGAATTGAATTTTTCAGTGCCAGATGTGGAGACTGTTGTTTAACTATTTGGATGTTTGATACATCAATGGTTTAAAGATGCATGCTTTGTTTATGTCAACTAATAGGCTCACGTGAGGAATAGTGGCATACACATTTAGTACTCTCGAAATTTGAAGTTCATGATACTTGATTATGAGACGAATTTTTTCATGAGAGAGTTGTAAAACCTTTTATACATCCTGTTCGTGCTTCGGAAAGAAATTCATGTTGTAGGTCCTGAGTTGGTACTTTGTTAGGTTTATATTAAAGATTTTACCTCAATAAACTAAAATAAGACACTTAATAAATGACAGACCCTTGATTTTACAGTAGAAACCAAATAATAAATGTGATACGTACTTCTTCCCTAAAACAGCTATGAAAGAGAAATTATATAAGTTTGAGCGATGGAAGCAAGCAATAAATATTTTACTTAAAGTTATCATAAAAAAAATCGTATTTTAGTTTTCAAAGTGTACTTGATCAAATGTATTGACGAGATATTAGGTAAAATTTTAATTTAGTAGGTAAAACAGTAGTCTTTACAGCGACCATTGAGGCAGTAAATAAGAAACAATGAGTAATATTACTTGAAGGAAATTTCGTCTTTTTTTAATTTGTGTTCAAGGCACATCGCCATAAAACGAGACTGAATTCATATTAACTAACTGATGGAAAGTTTAATCTTCGCTAGGAGATTTACCGCTAGGAGACAATTGACTTCCGCTACCTAAACTTTTACCATATCTCATCTACCTAGCTGCTTCCTCTTTAGCTTTCTATAGAAACACTATCTACTGGAACCACGGCTCAAATTATCATCAACTTCAGTTAGATTGCAATTACAATTACAAACACCCCTTATGCCTTATAAATTCGTGTTGTTTGGTTAAGAGATAAAAGCCAGTACCTTTTCTTTGACGTGAAGGTTAGTTTAACGTACCTTGATGGGTGAATTGAAAGAGGGCGGAGCAGCCAGTTCAGTAACGTACTCTAGGAGCCGTGCGGAGTAAAGTGCTGCTCTGTTAAGAGCGGGTGCTGTATAAACAAAACAAATTTAATTTATCAGCAATAATAATTCACTAGAAATTTTAATTTATAATCGATAATCAAATTAATAACTTAAACTAATAAGACATAAGTCATATTACTAGTTTGTCATTCCCCAAAGAATAGTTAAATTAGATATATGCATGTAACCTAGGCACTTCTATTATTCAACTTGCATTAGATGCCAGCTGCCTTCGCCTTTTGTGACTATTAATCTTTCAGGTGTAACAAATTTAATTTTGTTTCAACATTCCTTTAAAAATGATTTTTTTTTTCCTTCTTAATGGCTTTGAACTTTGCTAGAGTTATAAGTCGAAAACGTGGCACATTTCTTAACTACTATGCATCTCAGTAAAGGAAAGTCATATTCACAGGTTGTTACTTCTGCGAAGTTTATTTTTGATGCCTTGAAGTACACTGGAACAGTGAAAAAGAGCGATTTAAAATTTATAACCGAATACTATAGTTTCATTTGTTTGTATTTCATAAATAAAGAAAATTGAAGTGAAAACTTAAGGGCTTAGATGAGATTTGAACCAATAATCTTTCGCACTGATGGTATTTCCATTAGTCCAGAAATATTCCATATACTCGTATTTTAGACATTAGTTGAAAGAGCGGGTTTTATCAAACAATTGTAATACCACTAAAAATCTGTACCTGCCGTCCCTATAAAGGTATACAGGTCCATCTGACTCGAGTAGTACTAGGTTATTATAGGGGAACTCCAAGAATTAGTTAGATACTATAATATAATTTGGTTTAGAAAAAGTGGGAATTCTTGAAGTAGAGAGAGTAAATAAAATATCTGGAAGTTAATAAAATGAGTATTTTAATACAGGTGAAGACATGAAATGAACATTCTAATGTGGATTAATTTAAAGAATTGACAGTCGATAGGGAGTAGTAAGGCGAGAAGCAAGTGCAAGACACTGACCCAGATCTCTGTTGGGAAACAAACCTGTTCTCCACCCACTTTGATGCATTATCTTGCAATTGTGGTTTTTTGATACTTTCTCATGAGTTTTACATCAAAAAATGAGTTAAACTGTACTTGAGTTTGTGTCAGTTGTGTTTTTGACAGGAACCAGTAGAAATAAACTCAATCTAACAGCTTGCTCGGAAAGTATTTTTATTTTTCGATTCACAGTTGACCCTCCAGTAAAAAGTCTTTATTTAATATCCCCACTCTAATAAATTTGGCTCAGGCGGACTTTACGAATCGCGATTTAAGTCAATCCCTTATGGGTCTTCGTCAAGATGATTAGAAATAGTGTAAAAAAAAGGAAAAGTGTTGCATAATTAAGACCACAATAGGGAGGATTGATTGGACGGGATGTGCCTGCTTGCAAATAAAGAAATTTCCTTCCAAGACAAACTCGACCGACCAGTCTTAACATCCTGGTCATTGCACGGTTTTTTTTTACTGATTCTCTCAAGTTCCTTCAACTGTTAACATTTCTAAAAAAAAAAAAACAGATTGCCCGTTAGGACTGTGTAAATATTTGCAGCATGTGTCTCTCATTTTTGAAAACTCATTTCCTAAGACTTTTTTTTTAAGTTTTTCAACAAAAGTTCCGTTAATGTAGTAATTTATTTTTATCGTTCATCCCTGACTAATTTTTACATTTACAAAAAGAAAAGGATTTTAATAAATTTTAGATATCTTATATTTATTTATGTACCTATTTATAGAAAAATATTTTCACATACCCTCTACCATTCCCTTTATGAATTATCTTATTATACATTTCTTCAATGATGTGAATATTAACGTTCTTACTATTCTGAGAAATAGAATATTGATAGGTATCTGTCAATACCTATACACTAATTTATTTGTTTAGTAACTAAGCCAAGTACACTTTTATAACATCAGTCATAAATAATTTATACAGAAAATATCGTATTTTACGAACCAGCGTAGAGGTATTAATGCCATCTGTGGGTTGTGATACAGTGAGTGAGTATGGGCTCTGTACCTATATTAACAAGAGGACTGTGTCAGTGGCATTGATTATTCCTATAGTCATTTCAAATACCTGATTAATAAACCCCAAAACCAACTTACTTCAGCAGCTCTATTCATGTTATATTAACATTTCTAATTGTATATGGACCTAATTTCTAGTTTCTAATTTCTAATTTCAATCATATGTAAGGACTGTTGTAGAGACGTTCTTTGTAAGCACCGTTCTGACAGAGGTTTATATGGAAAAGATAGTCGAGGCTTTTCTTTCTGTTTTCATTTCTTATACTTAATTGATTATTCGTTTTAAGCGTAACAGGGGAGTTTGGATGCTTAATAATATAAATCTAATCAGCCATTTATTGCCTAGTCGTATTAAATAGTTTAAGATATATTGACGATATATAAATAAATATAATTTTCTAATAAAATTAAATTCATTGAGCCGACAGTCCAGTTCACAAACTGGAAGAAGAAGTAAGTGGTAATTTACCCTTCTTAGATGTCCTGATCCATAGGTTATCTAAAGAGTTACGTTTCAGTGTATGTAGAAAGCCTACTAATGCCCATTTTTATTCATTCCATCCAAAAATGTCAAAATTTCTGTTTTTATAAATATGTTGTTGATGGCGTTAAGAGTTTGCTCCTCTGAATTCCTTAATGATGAGATTAATAATATTTGGTCAATTGCCCTATCATTAAAATACCCCTCCTATTATATCGACTAAGCTTTAAAGGGTGCTAAAAAACCTTCTCTAATATTTCAAGAGAACCTCGTTCATTGTCAAATTATATAGTTTTACCGTGTCATGAATCATTGGACACTCTCCCTAGGTTTGCGAGAAAACTTGATTTTAATATAGTGTTTCCTGGTCATAATAGTATAGGCAATACATTAATAAAAAACTCTCCAGGGAACTGGAGCCTGTTGGTATTTATGAAATTCTGTACAAAAATTGCCATAAGGTTTATAATAGTCAAACTGTTAAATCTTTAAAGACACATGTAAAACAACTCCAATAGAACGTAAGTAGATAGGAAAGAAGTAGCGCCTTATTCTTGCATATAAATAGTGAAAATCATGATATTGATTGAACCGGAGTTAAATTTATTACTTATGAAGAATCATTGTTGTTAACAAATATTATCGAATCCTCTCTGATTAAATTTAATAGATCAAATATCATAAACATTTGTAAGTGGTTTTTCAAACTTGACTCCGTCTTGATGAGATCAATAGTCTCATCGAAGAAGGTTGACAGCTAGCAGATTTGACTTTTTCTTATTGCACTCCTTTGTTTACCTAAACATCTCTCCTTGGACTATTGTCTTTTCCTGCCCTTTACAACCTTTAAAATACCTAAAGGGACGAAGACCGCTTGTTACGGTTAAAAGATATGTGTTTTTTCCCCATTTCTCATTGCGGTTTGATATATATATATATATATATATATATATATAAAAAGATGTCACATAAACACGTGAAACAACAATCAATGATCAAACCACAATAAGAAATGGGAAAACAAGACTAAGATCTTTCAACCGTAACAAGCGGTCTTCGTCAGAGTCAAAAACCCAACTTCAGTTGGGTTTTTGACTCTGACGAAGACCGCTTGTTACGGTTGAAAGATCTTAGTCTTGTTTTCCCATTTCTTATTGTGGTTTGATCATTGATATATATATATATATATATATATATATATATATATATATATATATAACAGTTCAAAATTGAAGATATATAGCATACAAAGTAAAGAAACACACTTACAAACTCAAATTTTCGGGCAATCCGTCTTCAGGAGAAAAGAGAAAGGGAGATCAGGCACGTTGTAGAGGCAACAGCTAGTGAAAATTCGTATATGACTGTGGAAAACTTAATTACTGAATGTTTCATTGCTTCAGAGGGTACAAATCTTTATTACTTTTAATGACCTAGAATTTCCAATAGGCATTTATTTTTTGGTTATGGTTGTAAGTAAAAAGAATGTATTAACTAAAAAAGTATAAAATTTATTTTAAAGACTTATAAAATACGTCATTGGCACTGAAATATACACACAGTTAAGCAATAATAAAGCCTTACATCGTAAATTGACACTAGATTAAAAGCATTATATAATACAACAAGGGACAGATAATGTTCAGAATTATCAATAATGATATTGTAAAGTTACAGTGATTGTTTTTAGTTTCTGTACAATATAATATGGGGGAGGACAAGATTTGTTTTCACAGGTGGGGTTTTTTATGGACCGCAGTTGACCTCGGTCCATGGGGCGCACTGCTTTCTTGAGGGGTCAAACCTAGACCCTTTGGGACACAAGAATGATTCTTTTGTACCATCTGCGTTGCACAAGTGGAACACCTGTAAAAAACAACTTCTGATTATTGTGGCATCACTGGAATCAACATTCAAATATAGGTGAAGAAGTTTGAACTTCAAAGGTTGCCTTTTTTGAGTGTCTTCAAATGGGTGATATGTCCTTATGGAGGAGCCCATTGGGAAATTTGAAGATAACACTCAAGAAAAAACTGTCTACACTGATTACTAAGCCATCACTACAATATAGAATATAAGGAAAAAGTAAAAAAAAAACTGTACGTTTGCATAAGTTGTAAAGCTCATGGGAGATATAAGTTTAGAGTTCACCGAAAGTTGCGGCATGTTTCCAACGTGACGTGAATAAATAAGTGAGCTTTCATAGATAAATATTAACTTTTTTATTTTATATTTAGTTTATAAAATAATGAACTGTCTGATTAATAAGAAATATGTTTCCAAAATCTACATATGGTTATAAAAAGAGTGCCATAACAAATATGATAGGAAAAGTTTTTGACTATAAAATTAATTTAGATTTGATATGATAAAACGGCGAGTTATATAAAAAATTAAACTCTAGCGTTTTAAAAATTCAATTTATTGCGTTATGAAAGAAAAACAATCGAACTTAACTGGATGCCTTATAAAAAGAAACATCACTTTTAATTAAGAATGCACATCAGAGCTCTATTTTTCAATGATTCTGTGTTAGCATTTAATATCTTAATACAACGTCAACTATTTTATTTAAGCAAATAATTCTCTAATATATTCGCAACAATAGAGATATGTAAAAATATTTGGTTCATTAGTCATTAGTCATTCACAAGCTAAAATATATGGTGGATGATGCTATTATTAAAATGTTGGTTTGTAATAAGTGTATTCTATCACCGTTTTTTATCATTTATTCATACATTTAGCCAAAATAATACTACAGGAGAAATACATGTATCAAAACTGACGTTTCCTCTTTGAAAATTAAGGTTCCTCTTGATTACCTTCAAGTAATGATTACCTTCAGATTCCATTTATAAGAAATAACAACTCGCTGATCCCATACTTTTTATGAATTAAGCTTAAAAATTGTTTTATTTTTTAATCAACCGGTTACCTTGGTGATATATTGTAAGAAATGAAGGGAAAGTGTTGATATCACTTCTCGTTCTTGGTTGTATCTACTCTATATAAATAAAAGAAAGGTTTTGTCTGTACATTACTTAGAACTGACTCATTTCAAGTTTTTTTTACTTATATTTCATGTTTTCTAAATTTATGTTATGTCATGTTTTCTATATATTTTCTAAATCCAACATAGAAAGGAAGTTATGGATGTTAAAAGAAAACCATTTGCTACAGGTGTAGCACGTAGGTATTGTTAGTTGATTTTAATTTAATTTGCATATATAAATATATTGCTTATTTGAGTTATTGACAATGTGTTTCCCAGGGTTCAAGATGTACTATTTATTCAGAATTAATGAATTTGTTAACCCTTATTATGAACAGGCAGAAAAAATCAACAAACTATATCAATCCGAGCAAAGAACTTAAAAGTCAGTAAAGAGAGTGATTGGTGATGAGGAAGCAGTTCATTATCCATCTGAATTTCTTGACTCTTTGACTGCTCCTGGACTGCCTGCTCATGGGTAAAAACTTAAAGTAGGAGCACCAATCATGCTGAGATTTAGTATCGTAAGAAATTTCATGTTACGAAACTTGAGTGCCCAAAAATATGCACTCATATTTTTGATATGAGTCCGACGAGACACGGGTCGGAGTTCATGCTCTGCACAGATACTCCATAGAGGCGGACATCATGACAGGGTGTGGTACTGGGGAGTCTGTGTGTGTACCACGCGTACCATTGATTCCGAATGAATATCTGTTTCCACTGAAACGATTGGAATGTCCCGTCTGCGTCTGTTTTGCAATGACGGTAACTAACTCACAAGTGGAAACTATCTCTACCGAAGAAATTGAAGTGAGTGATACCAAGTTTTTCTCACATGGTCAACTGTAGTTCGCTTGCTCAAGAGTCAGAGGTTCCAACTCCTTGTTCTTCCATAAACCTCAAGGACAGACAGCTAATATGGTGTATACAGAGGTGTTTGCTTAACACTGTACGAATAATGGTATTTTTTACTATTCTATAATTTCTAATGATATTCTGGAATACCATGTACGAGTATAATCGGATTTTTGATTCCGTCAAAGACGGGTACGTTTGTTAGTCATATTATGCTGTTCGATTATTTTACCTGTGAATTGTATGACAATATTAACAGGATGCATGTTATACGGCTCATTGGATTGTCATAAGATGGTACAAAACCGATGTCTCAAATATTTGACCGATGATTGTATGAAAACTATGTGTAATTGGTGTCTAGGAAGATTTAGTGCTCTAGGCTGTCTAGGTCAGAAATGTTAAGTCGTCACCTTCAAAAATAATATTTTCAAATGTCATATAAATCTTTCAAGTTTTAAACCTACAAAGCAATGTTCAAGCATGAGACAAGTTGCATGATAAATTTTGTGTACAAACAAACAATCAAGATAGCAGCATAAAATAATTAGTAGCATAAAACAATTAGTAGCATTGCATAAAATAACTCTTTTAAGTCAGCAATTATTATCCCACCAGATGCCTGCCAACCCTACCAGAGGGCAAAAAAGTTGTTTTCCCCGAGATTTACTCAGCAATGCTAACTGATTTCCAGTGATCAGAATAATTTATACGGAATACCACCACTGGGTGATTTCTTCACTCTTTTATGTCATTTTCTTTTGTATCATTTATCAATATTACTTGTTACCTATTGGTTACTTGTAATATAATAATAAATAAAAAAAAATTAGCAAATTAATTTCAAAAGCTGACAGCCATAGTAATATGGTGGATATGCCATATTGCCTTCAACATGATTCCAATTTCAATAAGAGTAAAAAGAAATGCCATTAAAATCACTTTGAATAATAACTTATGAGTAAGTTCTACTATTATAACTTTAGTAGAGATAAATAAAATAATTTTCACAATCTGGTACACATGTTATTTTAAATTATAATTTTCAGGCACATCGAGTGATTACTACTCAGCCACTATATTGTTTATGATTCAATAATAAAATAGAACAGGCAAGATTAGCAGTAATTTAAATCCTAATATTTGTAAATGAAATCGCGAAACTAAAAGAAACCATGGCAAACAAATAATATTTGAATACCCGTTTTAATGTGAAATAATGAAATAATAAATGTAATGAATAAAATTAGTTATGTCCTTAAATTATTTATTAATGAATAATTTTAATTGGTATTTGGCTGCAGAATAATATTCTGGTATTAAAAATACGAGGTGGTATACATACTCTGAACTTTACTGTAAGTAAATGAGTCTTAATTTCTCTTACTGTTAGTTAATTTACTGCTCTATTTTCAATTATTATTACAATTTTAAATGTGCGTACAGAATGAATTCAATAGTTGTCCTTTGTAGTGTTATATTTCTTCACCTAACATTCAAAACTAGTGAAAAATTTCATGTAATATTCAAATTAACTAATACTTAATAATTAAGCAAATTTTAAGAATCACCTGGAAATCAGGACAGAATTGGAACCCCTTTTACCATAAAGTACTTTCACCAATATTCAATATTAGCCAAACACTATTAGGAGCTTTAACACACTATCTATATGTAACTGCTGAACTATATACATATCATTATTTGAAATAATACTATTCATGAATTATTTAATGCTATTACATGCGTTGATTTATGACGAATTTCTTTAAACCTAGATGTATAAGAAGAACAAAATAAAGGAACAGATGTTACAAGATTGGCGCAGTTATCTCAATCTCCGACAGGTTGCAGCACTATCCAGGTAAACTAAATATGCTTCCGTTTAA
Source organism: Hermatobates lingyangjiaoensis (assembly GCA_026182355.1). NCBI lineage: Eukaryota > Metazoa > Arthropoda > Insecta > Hemiptera > Hermatobatidae > Hermatobates > Hermatobates lingyangjiaoensis. Next base: position 1,075,345 of record JAPFBL010000014.1, on the reverse strand, counting down.
ATTAATGGATATTATTAAAAAAAAAAAACGATATTACTGCTTATATAGTGATCATATTTCCTATTAATAATGGAAATTGTAATTAATAGTTAATTTTAATTACCAAGGCACACACAGCGAAATTGTTCTGTGGTTGTCGAAACGTGTCCATTTGATAAATTTAAAAATATATTTTTTGTTATCACAGTTGTTTACAGTAACAAAAAAAAATAACAAAACATCTATATATTAAAGAATAAACGTATTCGTTCTGAAAGGAATTTTTAATTAAATTAAAAGTTTAATGAAATTAAGTTGTTTAATTTAATGAATACTATATCTTAAGGACTTCAGTTCTTGTGTTAATAACTAATGCAATGTATTGTATTATTACTATTAACACATGAGTAGTATTACAAAACAAATTAATTTGCGTTTTGAAAATTAATTTGAGATCATTTTCCTAATTCTAATCACATTTTTTTTCCTTTTTATATATAAATCTTGACTTTATCACTATTTTACCAAAATAAAAATTATTTCTTTATTTCTGTAAAAAAGCAGTAATTCATCGCGTAAGTATATTTCATTGAAATACATGGTAGCCTTTGCGTTAACGACGTTTAAGCTGGTCTGCACTTAACTTAAGTAAGTATTCCTGTTATTCACTTGTATTTTTGTGTTATGTTATAAAGTTATGCTTTTTCGATGTCTCTTGAGCGAATGATATCGAATTTAACACCAGTCCACCATAAAGTGGTCAGGTCGTTAACGCAGAGAATGCTGTATATTTCAATAAAATACTTATTTATTATAAATATGTTATATATAATTTTTTTTGTTTATATATATATATATATATATATTATAAAATAAATTTATTTATTATATTTTTCAACCAAAATAAGAATATTTTAATGTTTTAAAGGGAAAACTTTGTCTTAAATCTTCATTATAGAAGGAGGCTAGATAAACTGTGTAAGACATCTACAGGCTGTAGGAACAAAAGCCATGATCTCCTGTTAGAGATTATTTTGTAACACAAAATCTTTACTTTTCCTATACAAAAGTGTTATTACTGATGTAGTTATACTAATGACTATATTATATCCATCATTGGTGCGATATAAAAATATTAGCGTGTACATTCAAAAGTAGATCAATCACTATCTGTACTACCTCCAGGGATGAAAGACTAATAAACATCTCCCATTTAGATACATATATTATGTCTAAATGGGACATTATATATTATATTCCCAAGAAGTTTGATATTATCTTTACTTATAGTAAAATTGTGTGCAGGCCACTTGAAATTTTTTTACATATCTTCTTACATTTTTGAGCATAACTGACTTTTCAAGTTTTGAGAAATTCCAAAATTTATTGACTCAATGCTAATGTCATCTAGAGAATTTCCACTCTTGATGTTTATTAGTGATGAGAAAAGAAGTGGCAATAGCATAATTGGTGTTTGTAAAGTGGAATTCAACCACAAAATATATATATGTGATCTATAATATCAGGGATGTTTTAGGTAGAGTTTGTAGCAAGTTCATAATAATTTTGATACCTCCTCACCCCACTTGAACACGCATCGAAACAACCTTAAAAATTCACTCAAGAGCCATTAAATTGCAAAGAAGGACAAATATTTCGAGATTACTATACTTTACCTATCGCATGGTAAAAAGAGTTTCCTTGTAGTAAATCACTTGTTTTGAACCATGAAATTTATTTGACTAAGGTACATGAGCTTCAGTGGTAAAATTTTGTAGATGTCCTTTTAGTGTTGTCTCTATGTATATTGTATCTTGCATATGAATTTTTTTTTTTTTGGATCACTCATTAATAATAACAGTAAGAACAGCATTTTAATGCCTAGAATGATTAGAAAAGCAGCAAAAAATAGCATACTTCTTTTGATTTAAAGAAAAATAAATAACCTTCTCAAACTTGCAAAGTTATCAATGATATGAGGAAACATTCCTACATAATAGACAATGTTCTATTCCTTGCTTACATTTAAGCCATTGGCTTTCTAAATGACCTATATCTTTCTGTCCATTTTTTAGTACGACGGCATTCGTTACAACCAGAGGAAGAACACACAACATGATCATAGAGTGCCAGTGCCACTACTGATACAGGGAGAGCACTCCATTACATATCTGGAACAAATGATCATTTGTGTAATTATGCCGTTGAAATGATCGCTATGATGGTTGCTTGAGGCGAGAATTTGATTTCATTCAGTCCATTTTTGCATTGACTATTCTTATAATTTCCCCTAAAGCTTTTCTCTAAATGCCATTTTAACAATTCTTTTGGGTCAGAAAGGGATAGAGGAACCTCTTGCCTCAATTAACAGCCAATAAACGATCCACCTCCTCATTTCCAGGCAACCCACTCAACTTTACATATAATGAATTACAAAAAAAAACTATTGTACACCCTTAATATCCAAATAATATTTTTAAATAACTTTCTATTAGTAAGAATTTAAATTACCAAATCTCATATTTAATATTAATTCCATGAATGAAATTTATATAAAAATACTTATTGAAATAAGAAAAAAGTTATAAATATTACAAAAAATCAATACAATATAATTCGAAATAATAAAAGACCAAAACGTAATAATGGAAGTGATTAAAAAGAAAGTTTAGTATGAATATGCATGTAGCAAATGGAATTAATATATTCTGAGAAACTTACTTAATGGTCAAACTGTATTTCGACAATGTGCTGTACCCAGATGCAAGAAAAAAATATGCTTTAAACAGAATTATTATAAAATATTTGAATACTCACACATACTTTACATTGAAAAGAATGAATATTAATGCTAAATGTTTTCCCACTTTGTAAATAGTTATAGGATTTTTTTAACTTTTGTTAATCTATTAACTTTTATTAATACATTAGAAACAAGTTTAGTGTTCTTGGATAGTGCTGCTATCTGGCGATCAGTAAAAGAACGATGGCAACCAAGTATCATATAATATTCTTTTATTTTGTTCCACTTTTACGTTAGTTGTTAAACAAATTTATTATTAATCAATGCATCTAACAGTGTTAAAAATATTTGAGTTAGTATTATTTCATGTGGATTTAAATACTTGAAATGCCATAGATGAAACTCTTAATTTAGTTGTGAGGAGTAGCAGTTTGAATTAAATTTGATTTGATAAATCAAGTAAAAAAAAGTGTCTGTCTCTCTACACAGGGATTATATAAAGCGCAGTATGTCATTCTTAAATTGACTTTGTTTCTTGAGAATCGATACTGCTGCTGCTTCCCTTGCTGCTCAAAACTCTGAGCAATTCTGTGAGTGAAGCAAAGTGAGTGATATTTATTTTACATGTGTGGTGTGACAAGTTACAACAGAACATTACATGAGATTCTCTAATCATGGAAATCACAATGTGATAGAAAAATCAATAAGGTATTCCAGCATGCCGCAAATAACTGAAGAAACGACTATATAATTTAATGTAGAATGTGGTGCAATGCTACTAATAACTTAATTACTATTGAATATAATAATATATATTTTAAAACGCTTAAATATATAGGAACGTAGAATGCAATTAATTTTTAAAATATTAGATATTTTAATCAAGTTATTATTTTCTTGACCACAATTACTAATAAACACTTTTTCTTCTTCTCGGAATTCGGTCAGGATTAACTCTGACGAAATTCCGAGAAGAAGAAAAAGTTTTTATTTTAATTAATATATAATATGTGGAATAGTATTTATAAGAAATTCGAAGTTTATTTGAATAACATAATTAGAATAAATGAGCATATCTATAATACCTACATTTCATATTTTTGTTTTAATCTAATCCATTTATCTATAAACAATTATTTATAAATACTTCAAATTTCCTGTATCGTGTGTTTTTATAATACAGGGACAATATAATATAAAATATTATTGTTTATAAAATCTAAATATATTATCCAGATGAGTGATACTAAAATCTGTGGTCAACACGTAGGATTAAGTACTCTTCCACCATTAGTTCAATACATAACACGTATTGACTTCTAATTTTCAAAAGTGAAATCGTCTAGTATAATGTATATAAATATTTAGCTTTGCATGGGAAGATGCTTGGTTTATTTATTAAAACGTACTTAAAATCATTTAAATTGCCTATTTCCCTTGTGTTAATGAAATAAACAAATTTTCAAAAAACTATTTAATGAGATTAGTTGAAGTACAGCAGTTTTCAACCTATTTAAATACCAGATTAAAATTAGAGAGATTCAAAAGTCTTTGAAGTTGAAATGGCGAGATGTCAACCTCCTGCCCTCGCTCTTTGTTCACTATGTTTCTTTTTTTAGCTATGTTATGTTCTGCCAATTGTGATAGTGTTATTCCTTGTTAAACTATAATCTCAAGAGATGCCGATATATTATACTTGTTTAAGACTACATAGAGAACATGGTCATTTCTTGCTCACATTTACTCATTTACTTACCTGTGTCAATCGTCATATTCTAATATGAGGATATGAAGAGAGTGTGTAAAATCAACTCACAGATTCTCACTCTGATGATCCATTAACAGTAGCCTGTAGTATTGAACAATTTAATTTGAGCTAGCAGATTAACAGTTTTAACAAACATCAAAACTACATTAATTTTGAATTAAATAATTAATGATTTTGGAAGCATTTTTGCAAACTTATATTGATCTAATTAACTTTAACAGAAGGACAAGCAGAGCCACATAGTAATAGCGACTCCTTAGGTCACTCACCCTCAGCTATGAACAAACAACATTAATCCTCCTAATATACTCTACTTTGCTTGTATAAAAAGAAAACATTCAAGAATCATGCTCCTCACAAAATGGCTCTATTAAAGTGTTGAAACAGGTTGACAGTGGGTAGTATGTTATTTAGTTTAGATGATGTAACAAAAATTCAGGAGGACAGAGAAGCTTAACAAGAAGCAAGGATCTGTCCATTATAGTTATGTTTTAATAATAAGTTTTAATAATAAGCTTGCTTATAGTTTGTCCCACTAGGACAACTCGTGAAGCATTTCCTTTTCTACAATGCACCCAATTTAATATCTTCGATTAAGTAATTTTCATTTCATTCTGTCACTTGCTTTCACTGGCCATAAATAACTTTCTAACATTAATTACTAAATTAGAAAAAGCACCCTTGACCTCTGGAGAAGCAAGAGTTCAAATTTTGCACTTTCCTTATGAAAAAGGAATTCCTTTAAAAAACCTTTAAGCTTCGAATTTTTAATTTAAAAAGGCTATTATATTTTTTAAAAGCAATATTAACAAAATTGCAATAATTTCTTAATAGGTTCTGCTAAATGAAGAGCTTTGAGCTGCTAAATTTCTTTAATGGCCAGAAAAGATGTTAAAGGGACAATAATTACAATCGTTTATAGGAGCCTTGTGAGGAAAACATAACTCTTTGATTTTTCGGAAGTAATTATTCGACTATCATGCTTTACGCTTGATTGCTCTCATTTGTCTCTTACCTTAACTTTAATGTCATATGAAATAGCATTAATGATGAAATGAAAAATAACAAATCATTAATTATTTGTTATTAACTCTTCAGAACAACGCATCTTATGTCGATGATTTTAGTAAGAAAATAATTGAAAATATAAGTTGTTCTCTACTTCTTAAGTAAGATGAAATTTACCGTATAAACTAAAAAGTTTAATAATATATGCAGATAGTCAGATGTTGTTTTTTCTTTATTAACTGTTGTGTTCAACAACAACTACGGAATTTTACGACTCTGTGCCCAAAAAATGCAACTTTACTGAATATGTCTGCGAGTTATGACGTATGTTAATTGTGTAAAATGGTATTATAAGTTACAATGTATACAATTTCATCTGCAGAAATAAAAGATTAAGGGCCATATACTAATAGGCAACCATTTTTAATAATGTTTTGCAACGATAGCAAATTGGCTGTACATGGGGAGTCCTACAGTTTGCTTTATTCAGGCTATTAGAGTTGGAATCTTAAAGGATATCGTACGGGTTAGGCATCCCCTTACTAAGGAATTGCATGGTATTATGTTTTCAATTCCAAAAACAAGACAATTTTGGGTCAAAACTAGTACCACCCGCCTTGTTTCTAATGGAATTTGTTAACTATTAGACCATTTAACCCTTCGAATAAAATAGTAATACGGTAAGTTTTTAATCTAGTCAATTATCTTTTACTTTATACTTATGTATAAACAGATGTAGTCGTTTATTTTGCACAGATATGAAATGTGAGCTTGCTAAAGATGCTTGATATTAAACATCAGTGCGGAAACGAGGCCTGCGGCAGAGGTCAGTTATGTTGTCGTCTTATTGGAAAAAAAATGGTTAAATCTGAATGAAAAGTTACCAACACCACGGATAATGTGTTAGCACGTCATCCGCACTTTCAGAGTTGAGAATTAGGTTGTCTGCCCACTGGCGGTGCATATTATTATATTTGCTTTAATTTCAATGTTCTGTAAGATGCAAAGGAGATAAGCTGTTGGTGTTATTTGCATCGAATTAAATTTGCGAGCATGCTTTCTCTATAATGAAAGCTAACAACAGCTTCCATAATCTTCATTCAAGCAATCAGAGTCGGTACAACTAATCTGACACCTAATTCAAACACACGGGAAAATAACTCCATTCGGATATTAAAGGTTCCAAGGCACTGTTGTGGTAACAGCACACCTCAAATTAATATTTTTAAATATTAATGACAAACATTAATAATGAAAGTGGCTTGTCTTGAGCAAAGAAGGTGGGCTTGATTTTTGTAACCCATAATTATTGTATTATCCAGACAGCGTATGGTAAACTTGAAATGCCATTAATAACCCTACATGGTGAAACCTAGTTTTAAAAATATACACAAATATACACCTGGTTTTAAACAATTATTTCTTTTATTATCAACATTCATTATATACTATGTGACCATCATAATTTAGTTTTCATCTCACTACTGATAACGGTATAGAAAAAAGAGTATGCTATTTTAAATAATTAAAATTACTTTAAAAAAATATGAAATGGCCTATTCTCAACCTGACTTTATGTATAGTTATCATTCGTATCAAACTCTTAAACAATTAATTAATTAAACAATTATTGATAACCATTAAGAAAGATCAGCAATACTCATTGATTATAAAATTAACCAAATGATTAAGCGAAATGAAAGAGGTAGAGGCTGTAATCTAATCCGTAATGAATTACGGACAGGCCCAGAAGGCTCAGAAGAGTTCATGTAATTAACTATACTACCGATTAATTCCCGTTACCATTTGGAAAGGTTAATAAAAAATAAAAAATAATAGTAAAGAAACTATTAATATTTCGTCATTATTGAATCTTTTTCAATTTCCTGGCTATACGAAATAAATGATAGATTTCTTACTTAACTACTTATATGAACACAAGCAATTATAAATTTTATTATAAGAATAAATCATAAAAAAACGTTTTAAAAGATTCATGATTAATTAGCTGCAAATATTCTATATCATTTTGATTTAATTTGATTAAGATTGTATACGGTGAATATATTCTAAATACCCTAAATCATGAAAATAATTATGTCACTGTTTGAATAAAAATATATTCAATAATGGATTTTGATTGGTTTCCTCAGTAAGAATAGATGAACTTCTCCGAAGTAGTTACAAGGTTAAGAGTCGCTGTATGAAATGCAGTTATCTCTACCGGGTGATAAAAGGAGCTATAGACCTCGCCCTCTACGACTAAGAAAAGAAATCTTGTGGAAGCACTTTTTAATAAGTTGTTCTTATCTTGTATGAGCCTGGCTTCAACCTGTGTGAGTCTGGATTTATCTTGTATGAGCCCGGTCTTACGTTGAATGAATTTTGGTATAAGTCTGGTCCGAGGAACTGCCATTTAAAGCCCTTCAACAGCTTCCACATATAGGGGAGTTTTAAAAACTGTCGCTCCTGCTCAGTTTATCACTAACAATATAACCTACTAGTTTGTGTAAATCCACCAATTTTATAAAATTTATGTAATAAAATTTTTGAAAATTTAATTTTTCAAATTTTTAATAAATATTAGGGTTTTTTTTCTTTCTCGTCCATCAGAGGAAAATGAAGTATTTTTCTGAAAAACTACATAAATTTTACTAAACCCTGAGACAAAACTTGCTGTCAAGTTTCCTACAGAGGTTATTCTCATTGAGCATATAAATATTTTAGAACATTCATTGTTTATCCCAACTTTCTCTGGTTTACTACGAGGGGAAATTATTTGAAAGTAACAGCGAAGTTGCAGAAGAGTGAAACCGTTTCCAAGAAAGTCGAATGTATACAAATGGCGAGCGGGACGGAGATTCATGTCATGGCTGGCGCTAATCTGGGCAGCCTGCCAGGAGAAAGTCCAAGGGTCACAGGTCACCTGTTGTGCGACACTACCAGTAGCCGAGGTGGTCATCTTCAGCTGTTTCTTGTGTGAAAGTCGAGGCTTATGAGTTAGCTGCTTCTTGCTACTTCATTACACTCTATGACGCCATGAACAATGATTCGCTGTAGGTTACTTTTACCACGTCCGATTCTATTATCGGAGTCTCGGTGACGATGGAAAGGCCACTCTCCCTAGAAGCAATGCTGTCCTCGAGTCATCTTGAATCAATCATTTTCTCTTCATGCAAGAGATATGTGTATAAAACTTGGTAAAAAGTATTTTTCAAACAATTGATACTGGAATTCAAACTGAAAGTTACCAATAATTCAAAAGAATTATTTATAGCCCAATTCCTATCATGATTATGGATTTTAGGAAGTTTATTTAAAATAAACCTTCATTTCAAGTATTTGTTGAAATTATAGTGGCTTGTTAGAAGAGACTCAACTAGGCCAGATGCACTCTAGTTGTTGGCGTGCTTGTTTTAATACTGAGAGTTTAAAATAAACATGATTGCTTCAAACGGTCTTGCATTTTTAATGTGGGAATAGAAAATCTTATAGGGTTCATAGAGTCAAACCATTCAATAATTAATAATGCCAAATAAATTAACAACCAAGGCTAGAACGTTTTTGTTAATGTTTGGATTTTTAAACACTGTTTTACTTTGTTTTGGTATCCTTGGAAAATTTCACAGAAATGTTAAACAAGAGACAAAAATAGGATATGTAATGAAGTTACAGAAGGCACTTAAGTAAACTTTGAACAGGGTTTGCGTTTTTGTTTGACTATCTATTTCAAACACAAGAGGCATTGCTGGTAAGAAAGCTCGTCAAGTAGAATGTATAAAATTACAATTCTTATTAGATTCTTCAGTTTCTTAACGAATTCTTGAGTTTTAATAGAGCAAAAGTATTTTTCCCCTCAGTGATAAAAGATACCAGCGTCATTGGTATGTCTATATCATGTTAACTTTATTACAGTGAAAACGTTGGAGGGTGTCCTGAGAAAATTTATTCTCACTCACTTGAGTAGCAGAGGTTAAACACGAGCCAGTTTTGCTGTGTCTCTTACATAAACTCTTTCCTTCCATTAACACCTCAAGTCAATTTTTGATTCCAAAGGTGTGATGAAAACATTTCCCAACTTCAGAACATCATTACTAACTCACATTATATTTAGACATATAACGCACTAGTCGTGACTCTTGATTCTATACACATTGAATTTTCTTGAATTTTACATTTTAATATATATTCATTAAAAGTAAAAGTGATTACAAAGTATTTTTTAAATGAAGTATAGTGCAAGATGCATATTGTACATTATATAGGTGTAAAATATCATTAAAAAATAATTGATGGGCCTTCCTGGTTGTATAATTCACCTAAGGGCTCGACGAATGTCTCTGGAATAATCTGAGGATAAGTGCAGAGTGGATCTTTGCATTTGAGGGCAACTGATGTACGCTTGCTCCCTCTCAACCTTCGCAGATACAGCCAAGCTTCTGAGGTGTGTTCTATACATTTGAGTTTTTATTTAGAGTCTTCTCTCATATAACTTGTAGCCTGTAGCGAATTTGCTTATTAAGCTTATACACTATAACCTTGGGTAATGGTAGTTTATTCTTGTTAAAAAGCTTTAGAAATGTGTGCCTATATGAAATTAGCTCGTTGGTCATTTTTTTTTACCGGCATTTTTCACTCTATATGTTATTTCATCTAGCAGCTTGAATTTTTTAAGCGCCTCGTGAATAAAATCAGTTAGATTTTGAACTTCACTGTCTGTTTCTGCCGTTGTTGATACCTTTGTTGGGTAGGATATTTGACTGTATCCTTTTGAACCGCATCCGGTCTGTAATGATTTACCCCAAACAAACACCCTAGTATAAATGACTCCAAATTCAATACAGATCAAGAAGATGCTCTACCAAAATAACTTCAATGAAACGAAGGCAAAGGGCTGGATGACAAAAAAGTCCCTGTTTGACAAACGTACGCATTAAACATTTGGTGTTTCATTGTATTAATTCATTATATTATAACAGGGTCTGAAAAGTTGTTGGCACCGAGTTTATCCTTCTGTTCATTTGGAAAATGCTAACTCATTTTGTATAAACTCACTATTTTTTAAGCAAAATTTTCCATCGAGCAAATGGCTCAAAAGTGAGAAAGAAATGACCAAAGTATTTTTCCAACAACTGTAATCTCTAAACCTTTTTATTTGTAACTCACTAAGAATGCACTAACACACGATGAAAATAACTGTACAAGTGTTGATTCCACTCTAGCTCTTTTTCATAATTTGAAACCTTCTTCAAAATAAAATCTCTTTAATTGAAAATCTCCCATGCCCATAAGACTGTAATTCTTCTGAGATATACATTAAACTCCATACTAAAAACTACTCCCTTCTTAAAGTAATCGTATTTTTTTCATATGTAAAAATTTGACGTATGTCCAAAAGTTCAAGAAGATCTCCCATTTACAAAATACCTAGTCATGCAGTCCTATCTCAACCCTGATCCATCGTAGTCATGGGGTGCTTCAAAGTAAATCTCCTTAACTTTTGAGTACCTCAGCCCCTTGCCTCTCCTATATTTAATCTATACTTTGATATTCCAGAGTCTCCTCACCAAGTCTTTTCTAAATTTTCTTGCACCAAGTCCATCATCTATTCCTTGAGAGAAAATCCTCACACAGCAGCCGAATATTTCATATAGAAGATATAAAGCCTTGGCTCTATAACTCTGTAAGCATATATTAGCTCTATAACAGGATTGGGCACCTTTTTGAGAGTGCGTGCCAAAATCAGCCAAGTCTCTGACACAAACTTTTTCCACGTGCCAACCATTTTTTTGTAGAAGATATTTGGTATCTCTTAAGAACTTTTTAAACGAAAAAATAATAAATTACCTCAGTGTAATATAACATAGTATAAAAAAGAACAAAAAAATTATTTAACGTTTTAAAAAAAGAAGGTAACTATGGCAACATGATCAACTTCTTTTTCTTGAGACCTCTTTAGCTCCGTAGAGCTTAAACCTCTTCACCATCATGACGTACATATACTGTCATGACATGAAAGCTTATACTCCAAGGAAAGTAGTTTTTTATTGTCTGTGCTACGGGTAACCTGTGCTCTTATGAGACAAGTTCATCGGCGTGCCAGAGGTTACCCACCCCCGCTCTATAACATATAAAGCACTGGTTGAAATGGTATCAGAAGAGTGGTTTCGAAATTTTAATACTGTGGGTAAATGTGTTCTGTCATTTTAAACGGTATTGTGTCCAACAATATACAATCATCAATGAAGTTAGGACTTCCTTTCTTGGGCCCTCTATATTCAATTTAAAAGACCACAACTAAACAGACGCTGCGCTATAAATTATTACTTCAGTTACTTGACGAGGGTTCAAAATGAATGACTGAGACAAAAAACTCTTTATAAGACTGTGATAATGCCTCTGTAAATTTATGGGGGATGAGTGATAACAAAGCCTCCCATACGCCGGCGAGATCTCTTCAATCTAAACTTCTCCTAAACTCTCTGATGTCCCTTCTACATACCATATCAGATAATTTATTCACAACTAAAAATTCCAACAGTTCACCAAGTAGCAATATCCCGCTATACATCTTTCTATAAACTTCTTTCTCACTTCTCTAACCCCTAACTTGAAAGCATTTCTTGTTTTTAATTATTCATAATAAGAGGCTTTGTGGCTTAAACTACACTTCAAACACATCATATTTTTAGATTTCATAATGTTATTTTCTTACGCTTTATTTTTCGGTATTTTTTTTTATTTATTTTTATTTTCATAATAATTTTTTGTCCATGTCAAAATGTGTAACCAGTGATTATTTATTCTGTATATTTCTCATCTTGTTATCATTAAGAAATGTAATATTTTTCAATTTTACAATGTGGTTGTTAGTTGAAATAAATATCAAAAAGAAATCACAAATTTCATTATTTTTAGTTGTTGTAATTAGGCAGTTTATATTACATTATTTTTTAAAAAAAAGATTATAGACAGAAAAACCTTTGTTTTTTCAAATGTTTAAGTTTGCAATAGTTACTGTACAATATTGTTTTCGGTTACACATTGTGATAACGTAATAATAAATCCTAATAACAGCATTACAACACAGAATCTCTTGTTTTTCTCACTCTGGTTGTGAATATTTTGTGATTAATATGCTCAGTGGTTGCAACCAAGTTATTATCAATTAATAAAATTTCTTATCAAACAGCTTTGTAATAATTTCCTTTAATAGGAAAAGGTACTATACACTATATTATGTATGTGCAAGTGACTATGCAAATGATTTTTCTGCTAAATAATATGACATAGAGGTAACAAAAAAGAAATTCAAATGATCCAAACATCTCACTGGACACTGTTTTGTTCCTTGGCAGACTCTCTTGTTCCTCTTCACTCTCTGGTTTTCTCTTGAGAACGGATAACTATTCAACGTTTTTTTTTCTCTTACCTATATTAACCTATGTTGCCCTATGTTAACGTCAGTTTTTATATATCCATTTGGATCATATTTTCTTATTGATAACACGCTATTACACTACACACATATAGTAAAATCAACGTCTAAACAACAATAAGAAAATCAGAAACAGTTTGATTGAAATTATGACAAAAACTAGTTCTTTTAGTTGAAAGATCTATTTACATTTACGATTTTCTTATTATGTCTTGAACTTGCGTTCAAGTATAATAAGGTGGTTTCTTTGCCATCATTCTATGGGAGTTCTGTGTCCTCCCTTTTTTCTTTCTCCTCATAACAATAAAACTGACAATTTGAGACAGTATGAGCGTGAACTTTTCGTGTATGTTTATTTAGTTTCTATTTCTCTATATATATTTGCTGTCGAAGATAGACGAAATCAGAAAAGAGTCCAGTAATAAAACAAATGTAAAGGGCATGCCAGTATACTACTGAACTATTAATTCATTCAATAAATTCTTACAAACTAACATAATTTGCCCCAGATGATGGACGCAATTAAAAACCATTCACGTTATGATACAATAGTGATAACTTTATTTATCTCAAAATTGATGGAGATTAGCCTATGTATTTTGAAAAACAGGTGAAACGTGGATTGTGGTAGAATGCAGGATACAGCATCACGACTGCAGTTTGCTTTAAGCTTGATATATTGGAGACAGTTAGCTTCCAAGACAAGAATGCCATCTGTTGGAGATAAATCAATACTGTTTAGTTAGGTCACTTGAAACTAAAATGTCAACCAGATTTTTATCTGCGATCTGGATTGTCTTCCTTACGGTTTGGTTACAAAATGAAACAAATGGATAGCTTGGCTTTTCTCAAAACAGCAGTTTGGAGGGAATGCCAGTAATAATCTTATCGAGTCTTCATTGAAAATGGCTTGAAAGTTGAAGAGATTGCAGACAAGCTCCCAATAACGTTGGCTAGGTATTTACATAATGACTTCCTATATACCTAGCAACTTTTACAGTATTACCCTGTCAATAACAATACATTGAAATATATAATTTACCTACATCTTTCATGTAACTGCATTGTCCATTAAAATTTACGGTCACCATTAAACGATACGCCAGTGAACGTCCATCATGTTTGGATTATATTTAATATACAATATTAAGATATATAACTATTATAAAATTACTGTATAATATGTAATAAGATACCAATATATAATATATATGAATTGTATATTTAAACAATTAACTTAAATCTACTGATTTTGCAGTCCCCTAGTTGTTCCTTTCAAGCTATTTATTATGCTTTTCAAATTCAGCATTAAAATAGCAATTTTAAAGAGAAATTTTCTGAAAAATGTAATTATCTATGTATTGGAAGAATTTTTACACTTAATTATTAAGCGCAGAGAGTAGAAAGTTAAACACAATGTTGTTATAGTATGATTATGTTGTCATAGTTATCATACCATACTGTTGTCATAGTGTGATAATTTTTTTTTTAAAAAAAAGTCGCTTATTTTATTCAATTAAAGTGTTTTAAATTTTATCAAAATCAAAAATATATTCATTTTCGAAGAAAAATTATTTTCCAGAAACCATTAATCTTCCTAAATTCAGGTTATAATATGCAGCAAATTGAAGTCAAACATATTCATAACTGTTAATACAATTATAAATATGAATCAACGTCCAAACCACAATAAGAGAAGAGAAAAGAGGCTAAGATCTTTCATCTGAAACAAGTTGTTTTCGTTAGGGTCAGTTAAGATTTGACTCTGACGAAGACCGCTTGTTACGGATCAAAGATCTTAGCCTTTTCTTATTGTGGATTAGACATTGATTTCTGTTTCACGTGTTTATTGTGAAATCTTGTAATAATCTCAATGAATAGCTAACTTCTTAAAATATTAGCGGCAATGTACTGATAGAATGTCTGCTTGGCTAGTCAAACAGTTTACTATCAATAGATTCATATTATTATATTAATAATATTTTATCTATACTAGAAGAGGTCTTACAAAATTTGATTCACTTTTCTATAACTTTCAGATTTTAGCGTTTTTTGTTTCAGTGTTGCCGCCATTAATAATGAGGTATTTAAAAAGCCACTTAGGCTGCTAAGTGTAAAGAGTAAGTCAGAGATGGTGAAGAAGACGGTTCGGTAGGCGGGAGGTCACGGGGCGGCACCCTAACCACCTTATAACGGCTTTCGCTTACTTCGACTACAATGCAGCGGAAGTGTTAATCCACCGGAGTGAATCACACTGTGTTTATTGCTGTTTTAAATCAAGCTCTCCTAGAGATAGCGCAGCCTCCGGCCTCCTGTCCAATTCATTCACACATCCGCTAATTGGACCCCAATGGTGCTAGACTAAAGAGCAGCATCATTATACTTCACCCTGAGTACTTTCACTTAGGACAGCTGACCCCTAAACAGCCTCTAGCATCACGCTCACAAGTACCTAGGTCGTGCTTAAATGTAATCGGTTACACTGAAGCGGAGAAGTTCAGGTGTGATTTCCTTAGGTCGAAAAGAATGCCCACTATTATAGTTGTGAAAATCAGGTGGGTGGTCCAGTAGTGAGTTTGTAATTGGAACCGTACATTTTAAGTTTAAAGATTATGATCTAATTTTCTTATTTTTCTATAAGCGAAATATTCAATTCTAAAAAAAAATTATTTGATTTTGATGGACTTACAAGTTTTTAGGTCCTCTGAATATTATCCTTACGATATTTCAATAAGGTATATACTTGTGTGGATAGATGTGTACTAAGGAAGTCTATAACCTCAATACTCATAACATTTTACAGAAAATGATATAAATTAGCATTTAAATTGCCCCTAGTAGGGATAGGATTCTATAGTTTTTGTATAAAATCAATGAAAAAAGTAATTTAACTTAAATTATGTCAAAACAATATCTATTGATTCCTTCACTATGGTGATTCTAAAAGGTTCATAACAACATCATTACAAATTACTGTTTTACTTAAACAATTTTTCATAATTTAGGGTATTTAAGAAGAGCTCAAATGAACCATACTAACTTTTCCTTTTGTATACTTGTGAGCTTTATTTATCACTATATTATCTAAAAAATCGCAGGTAATGTTAAAGTATTTCCGACAAATCGAAGTTTATCATCTTATCAAAACTTGTGATGTGTTAATTGATTAAATAAAATTTGATCTAGTGAAGAAAATACATATTTAAATTTATAAAATGAATACCGTGTGGATGTGACAAAGTTAAATTATACATGTAATTGCATGGCATCTTTGATTAGTGGTATTTGAAATACTTTTATCCATCGTTTTTACTATTATTACTATTATTAGGCGTACCCCAGACAGATGGCATGAGGTGGCATGGAGAGGTGGGGTATTACCTGACACAATTTTCAGCGGATATAGATACTTCCGTGCCTACCTACACAAGATAAGAAAGCACCAGACATCCGAGTGTCTGTATTGCTCAGCAGTAGACGATGAGGAGCACACTTTCTTTTCATACCAAAAATGGAATAATCAGAGAAGTGACTTGGTGAAGAGAATCGGTATGTTCTCCCCAGAAACTATTATGATCAAAATGATCCAGAGTGCTGAGGTGTGGAAAATGATAGAGAGACAGGTCAAAAATATCCTCACAACCAAAAAACGACATTTAGAAGAGCTAGCATACCAAATTCTCAAGTAAGGCCACCTTACCTTAAGAATGGCCAGCCTGATGTAATGTGGAAAACTGTTCCAGACTAGTGTTCTAGAAGAAAAGGGGGTATTTTAGTTGGTAGTCTGGTTTAACTGGGAGCCCAGCACTATGTACGTAAATGCATTTCACCTCCTTAGCCCCCCCCCCCCCCCAAAGAAAAAATTACTATTATCATCATGTAATTCTGAAACAAGTGTATTTATAAGAAAACTTTCAAACTACTTAAGTAACAAGGATTGCATTACAGTAATGAACATGGAAATAATAGTTCGCTTAAAAATTTTAGAGTCATATGACCACAGATCTAATTTTCCCGGAAAAACAGGGAATGCAAGTTTTTCATTTGATGACATGGGTTAAAGTAGACTATTCGATTGAAATGTACTTCAAAGACGTTATATCCAAGGTCACAGTGGAGTCGTTAAAGAACACTTTGCTTAAAATTGTCCATATCCCTCGAAAAGCTTTCAGTAAAAACTCAGAACAATTTTTCATGTCCTCATCTAATTTTTGAAATTTACTTTTCTCGATTACTGCAGTTGTATAACAGTATTAATGCATTATCTACCAATTTTCTGCAAATTATTTTTAGATTGTTTAGTCTTATTCTATTCTAATGCTTCCTTAATATCGGACACTGAGCGCCTAAAATAACAAAAAGTGTATCACAAAAAGGTTCTCAATATCACTAAAGTTATTAGATAATCGTTTTTATTTATTAGAATGTCACAATGCCTGGTCTGATCTTGTTAATACTACGCTCTTGCAGTCCGTCCATCTTCAAGAACCTATTTATTAATGATAGTGTGGAGGCTCTTGAAGGTAGGCTACAACATACTGAGAGTAGTGGCATATCACTCTATTAATAGCTACTTGGTTCAGTTAAATGTTTTAGCTATGTGGGTGCCTATACCCCCGCAGGAGCTTAAAAAATTTATTTATAAAGGAAAAAAAATCTTTATCTCAGGTAAGACCAATTTGAAAAAAGCACAATAAATAAAAATAAATTTACATTGAATTAAAATGTAAAAGATATAATACCAAACAGGAAGAATAAGTAGAAAGAAAAAAATTATATTTGTTCACAATAATTGCTGAAACTATCCAAGCAGAAAGTGGAATGACTCCAGTTTACACTTGTATGTTGTAGAAGATAACAGAAAAGCAAAACAAGTTTAGATATCCTATCCTTCCCATTCTTGCCCTCCACCGTAAGAGATGCTACAATCAGTTTCCTTATTATATTTAATCATAAAAGAATAGCCAGCAATGCTGCTACATGAACCACTCTAAACTGGGTGAAAACGTTGACAAACAAGTTTGGTTCAGCTATGGTTCTCAACCTTTTCTCTTATGCAGCACAGTTTTACCTTTTTACACCATGACGTCATTTCTGTCTCACATTGCAGTATACCCTAAAAGCATATTGTTTTATATTTCATTTAAATCTAATATTCAGGATTGCAAACGATATTCAGCTATTTACAATAAAGAAATGCATTTCTCTGTACTAATTTTCACAGAATAAAAGAAGAAGAGGTACCTTAGTAGAAAACTCAATTCTTAAAATCTAAATTCATTATTGAATAAATAATTTATTTATTCATCAGCTTTTTCCGAAACACGATAAATTACCTTCAGTCATATTTATTGCCTATTTTAATTACATTTTACCTTGTTACGCCTATTTCTTATGCAATCTCATTCTAATAATTTTGTCTAAAAGTGAAGATGAAGGCTTTCCTTTTATCTATTGATCATCAATCACTTTAAATAATCTTTTATTCCTTTCGATTACTTTTAATATATGATTACGATACGTTATATAAATTACACGAAAATTAACTTTTCATTCAAATCAGTATGAATTTTCGAATTGTAAATCATTTATCATGAATAGAAGCAGATGCAATTTCATAAGGTTTAATTTTAGCAGGACTGCAAGATAAATCATAAGTCTTTAGCAAAGTGGTTAATTCATGTCTGAGCTTGTTTAGGAATTCCGTTATGGCTGCTATGTTGCGTCACAAATATTATGGTATTCATGAAATGAAATAGTCAATTATGAATTAGTGAATAAGTAAACCTGGGAGATATTATATCAAGAAGTATTAATTTGTGTTGAATTGAGGACAGATGATGGTTAAGGTAATTTGTTATAGATAATGGTAAACAAAATGGGGGAAGGGATGTTATATAAGAAATAGGGAGATATAAAGAAAGAAGTTAAAGCGATTGACCTTTGGGCGGTCGTAAACAATCGAGGAGGGAATAACGAAAAGAGTGGACGTGAGCGTAGCTTTGGGTGAAAGCTGGTGGCAGATGATAGGGAGCAGGTGGAACGTGGTTTACAAGAAGGCGACCTGATGCTCCACCAGTTCAAGATCACTGGCTACATAAATATAACGCTACTTAGTATGCAAGGAGATGACATAATACTTCATCACTTCATATCAGTGGCTCATAAATTTTAGGCAATGTGGAATGCAAGCCGACAACGCGATGTTTTACTGCTTCGAAAGTACTAGCTGAATAAGTATAAAACCATGTCGTATGCAAGGGAACAACAAAATGCTTCAGTACTTTATTGTCAGTAGCTACTTAGATTTATGATAATGTGGTAAGCTGAAACAACATGATAAGTACACTAAGTAAATAAATACAAGATTGCTTGAAGAACGAGGCTTGATGCTGTACCATTGCAAGATCACTAGTATAATCAATCACTTCTACAACTCCGTAGACGTATAGTTTCATTGTAGGGTAAAAATCTAATGAAATGGTCTCCACATATAAAAATTTAATGATATAAACAATGCGTTTCAAACACGTAGTGTTCTTTCTCAATAACTAAGGATGAGTGCTTCTGAATAAGTCAGTCAGTCTTATTCAGAGGCATTCATCCTTAGTTAATGCCTGAGGAAGAACACTACGTGTTCGAAACGCATTGTTTATATCATTAAATTTTTATATGTGGAGACCATTTCATTAGATTTTTACCCTACAATGAGTAAATACCACATAATAACTGATTGCACTACCTTAGAATGTATCATGTTTACTGGAAAAAAGCAATTAGCTGCTTTTCCATTCCAAAAAGTTACAGATAGATTAGTGCATGTATCACCTGTTGTCTAGGGAAGTAACAATCTCCTTCACTACATTAATATTCCTTATCTATAAGAATATATGTCAAGGAAAATAAAAAAAAACACGAAACTTACTGCTTCATCAGTTCAAAATCTAATAACAAACAAAAAGATATTAAAAGATTATATGAATTCTGGTGACTGTATTCCCGTACATCAAGGAGGGATTTTGGAAAGCTATACTACACAACAGGAATGCTACTAAAGGAATAAAGAGAAAGAGAGCAATGCGAAATGTCATAAGTTCTCTTGATATCAACTCGACTAACTCATGTGCATTAGGTGTGTGTGTGTGGATCTAATATCTGACCGAAAGAGCACGACCCCACTACTATATTCAATTTATATTGGAACATTCAGTTAATAAAGTACACTATGACATCTTTGTAATATGCAGCATTTGAAATCTTATATCTAACAGATTAATTTCAAATTTAGCTTAGAGTACATTCTTTCATCCTTTCCGTGGAAATATAAAAAATGTAATAATTATGTATAGAAGTGAAACATTTGCTTTACAGAAATGTATTTTTTGCGTGAACGTCTATTGATGATTTAATATTTTACTAAAAATATGAATTATTTACCATATATAACTTGAAATTTTATTTCAGAGTCATGATTAATATTAATATAGGATCATTTTGAAAACTTCAAACATATTAATAGGCAAATGGTGAGTTTTTTTGCACTAAGGTGTGATAGATGCACTAAGGACTGTGATAGATGGGCAGGAGTTGGGTCTCGTGCACAGTTAGGTCGGTGAAATTGACCAACACCAAATTTGGTTGGCACCAAAACAAGATTTTCACCAAGGTGTACTCCAGTCAAGTAAAGTAGGAGCCGTTATTGTCCAACGCCTTGTTAGCTTGCTACAGAATCGGGTCTTTACCAATATGCCTTTCCCTGTAAACATAGATATATTTCCTGTGTTAAGAGGAATTTTATCTTCGGATATCGAGTAGTGTAAATTAGCTGTCACCTTTCACTTCTTCATGGTGACTTCAGCTTTCTTTCCACAGCAGACTGTTTAATAGAATATTGTGATTATGAGTTAGGTGCATGCTGAAAGTGCATATCATTCCTCAAAAATGACATTGGGTATGCCAATCCGAGGTTATACTGAGGTAGAAATTTTGATAGTTTTAGTTTAACCTTTTGTCTCCTTCATACACGATTATGGACCGATTTAGGTGGATATATAGACATCTTTTCCTTTACTAAATTCTAACAATTTGGGGAACATGCTGCAACATCTGAAATGCAGTAGAATCAAGCATTACTTGTTGATTGTTGCCTCAGAATGAAATTGTACCTAAAAAAGTTCCCAGAAAATAAAGTTGAATTTTTTTTCAAAACGACATGAACACAAAGGGTTGTATCGAGTTCTGAAAATGCTTCTTTAACGCTAAACGGCTAACTAAATAACAATGAATATAATTACTTCAACTACAAAACTAAATAAAATTACTGAAAGGAAATACCTCTCAAAAAAATTTAAGTGGTCTACACTCAACTTTACTATAAATAAATATAATATCAAACTTCTTGGGTATATAAAATATAATATCCCATTTAGACATAATATAAATGTCTAAATATTATTAGCATTTTATTCCTGAAGGTAGTGTAGAGAGTGATTGATTCAGTTAATACATGCTTATTGTTATATCTCATACAACTGAGGGCTTAAAATAAGTAATTTCAGGAAAGAAATTTGTTTATGTTAAAACCCTAATGTTATAGTTCATTACATATAAATTACAGTTAGCAAAAAATCTTGCGCTGATTATTTTCTTCCTAATTGCTTCAATCTTTCTAATTATTTTACGTTGAATGGGTAACAGTAGTTATATCAAATTTGCTAGAGTCGTTCCTTGTAAACAATGGCAATTCTATGGTTAGAAACTAATGAACATTACTTATAATACATGGTTATTACCAAAGAAATCCATTAGTGCCTAAGCATAGTAATTCCCAAGATTAGTGTTCACATTAGATGTCTAGCTAATTTGTTATTACTATTATCATCCACTCCAAAAATGATGGTAAGGAAGAGTGTAGGAATTAAAAGGAAAGTCACTATGAAGTTACTGCTGCATCTTTTAATATTAAATGATCGAGAGTAGATTTCCAGTACGCTTAATTTTGAATAACAGTCAAAGTGATAAGGAATATAATTATATATATATATATATAGCTTAATTACTTGTTAATGGTCACATTGTTTCACTCAAAGCAGAACACTGTATTAGAGGCATAAGAATAAACCCAAAAGCCTTAAATTGTTAAAAGACACACTGTATAATGTTTATCTTACATTCAAACATATCTAATTTCGTAACCAATAGAAATACTTAACATTACTTCACAAGTCATTATGTGTTAAGTATTTTTATTGGATGTAGAATGAGGTATGTTTGAGAATAAGTAGAACTTTATGTAGTTTGTAGTTGTGTTTGAAGATGGTTGCAATATATATCATTTAAAATTGTGTATTTGTCGGACTAAAGTCTTCTTACCTTGTCTTCATTTTATATATCTCTATATGTCTCTTTCTTTCTATGTAGCAATCTCTCCAGAGGTTTATTAAAATTATATAGAACATATAAATGCATATAAAATATGTATTAGATATTCTAAGTGATTAATGTAATGATAAATAATCGTGTATTTACCTGACAACTGGTCTCTGGGTCGGGCTTCATTGCGTGGGAAGGCCCGTTACAAACGAACTTGGTGTCTGGCACAGTGGTAAGACCGGGGTACTCGTGCGAAATGCTAGTCGCAGCAAACACCTGTTTAACGACTTCGTGTGGCTCCAAGCGCTGGAGAATGTTTTGTAAGGCGATTTGCTGAGACCTGGCCAGAGGAAGTTTCAACACTGGCTTCTTATCATCCGCTACAACGTTTTCAAAGGATTGCGCTGAAAATATGTTAGCCTGTTGGTATACTTGAGGATCAATCACACCGATTTGTTTAGATGACACTATTGGATCTCCATTAAAGTTATAGACATCGTCCTGACCTTGATAATCACCATTTTGTGGCAATTCGAAGTTCTGATTAGTAAATTGTTGTTGTTCTTCATAAACTTCTTCATTATAAGGTGTTTGAGGTGTTGTATGTCGGATATCTTGGTGGCTTTCTCTCGATGGAACATTATTTAAAGCATATCGACTGCCGTAATTATCGCTATAGTAAGAGTTGGAATGCACATTGAACTCATTTTCTGAAGAGTATTCATCATAGGTTTCAGTTGAGCCTGCATGGTGATAAGCAGGTTTGGGTTGGTAGTTGCCGCTTCGCAATGCTTGGTCAACAGGCTTATTCTTGTTTAGTCTGGGCACTGCCACCACTCTGTATCTAGAAGGAGTGGCTTCTTCTTCTTTTGACTCCGTACTGTGCGTCTCTTTTGGAGGTGGTTGTTTGAATCGGCCTTGACTCTTCAACACTCCGCTTTCTATCTCACTATGCAAAGCCTGTACCGGTCTGTAGCTCCCTTCTGATTTGAGATTCACGGGACGGTCACGGTGCCTGCCAAGACCTCTGTTTGCCAAGTTGGTATTCTGGTGAATGAAGTCATCTAGGTGTGTAGGCTTGGCCTGGCGCAGGATCCTGTTCGGCACCTCATCCAAGGGTCGACCCCAAGAAGCCCACAACTGAAACAAATGTTCTTTAATATAATCTTAACTAAACTATAACTATGTTAAAGGTTAAATTAAATTTCATTAAACTATTAACGATATCAATCTACTTTACATGGTAGAAGCATTTGTAGAAAAAAATAAGTATTTACAAAAGCAAATTACGTATGCTCTCATTTGGGTTTCAAAATGTTCAGAACTTTGAAAATAAAGAAGTTTTAAAGAGTAGAATTTATTTTATTAATTATATAGTAAAAGTTATTTGGTTATTATTAAGTTATTAAAGAAGGAGTTCCTATGAAAACTCATATATTTGTAATATCAATAAAAATGAGTGATTGACAGACAACAATCAATCAAGATTCTAACAATTCTACTTGATTAAAATTATTAAGAGCCTGGAATACCTTAATTAGGTGCGTGGAGCATTAATTTAAAACATTTGCCATTGTTTCAAGATGTTTCAACACCTAACATTATTTAATGGTGTTTATTAAATATGGAATTATAATTGCAACTTGGCTAATATATTAACCACATATTTAACTTATGAAAAGAAAGTTAACAGTTTGTTTTAAAGTTAATATTTATAGAGTAAACAAAACTAAGTATTTTTTAACAATGAACTGATACATCCAAAATAGTTGTAATCGGAGAATGCCACATAACACCTTTTACTGCTTTTAAGCAAAGTTATCAGAAATTTATCTCTTTTGCTGTAGTCTTATTTCTAATATTCCTTTCTCTTTTAACTGCCTGAACATTCATTGTAATTCAATTTCTTTTTTAAAATACGAGCGTATCTTATCAGTTGTTTAATCTTGTTGTGCTATACGACTTCAAAAGTATTTGGCTTTATTCCATCAATGGCTGAAACTCCTTTCTACCTTTAACAATGAATAACATTCTTCTACCTCCAATTGTCTGTCACCATTTCTCATTAGTAACACTATTCCATACCGGAAGCAATACATTCCCATTACCAATGGCTATTAGTTAAAGCATCTCTAACGTGATATTTAAATTGTCTTCAGTACATAAATTTGTAAAAGAACCCCGCACGTAAAATTACTAGGTTATCTCGACTCTTGTTCCTACTTCTCTTATATTGAGTGTACTTGACTTGGCTTTTATTTTTGAAAACTATTCGATTTTTCTTACAAGAGTAGGTGTCTTCTGCCACTGTTCACATTCTTCAATAGCCATTTCACTCTCACGGATATCCTTCTAACGTTGAGTGTATTTTTTTTTACGACTCTCATCTTTAAATAACCACAATTCTCTCACGCCGACTCCTCCAACATCAGTTGCACTTGTGTCTTCTGCTACCGTTTTTATCATCGCTTCTACAATCATCACAACCGTTCAACAATCGACTTTAATTATACATTTAACAAAATATATTGAAAAAATTATGTTGTAGGTGTTATTATATTCGGGTGTTAATAGTGACATTATCATAAAAGTAGATAATCATTGTTAGTATGTTCATTTATTAACTCCACCAGTATCGGATAAAATAGTACGTGGATCAGACGTAAACAATGTTATATAATAGATATCTGTATGTAAAGAATAATTTACATACATCTGTATGTAAAGAGTTAAACAACTCTTCAAAGAAAGTTTAAAAAATATAATTATATATAATAGCATATCATACATATTATAATAAATTTTTAACGAATGGAAAGTGAGGTACTGAATGAGTGAAAAAGTGTTGAGCAGAAAACACTTATTATATTACTATATCCAAACAACAGGCTCTTAAAGAACAAAGTGTTACAGAACTGGTCAAACTATGAGAGGGACATACGTCACATGGTTGTCGTTAAACTTCTTTTTCCTGTAACACTTTTGCCCTGATCTGTTTTTAAAATTTAATAACAAATTATGAAAACTTTTTTACAACGTTATAATGACCTTTGCATGTGTTAGAAATAGTGATTAATTGAAATTAGAATATAACAAGTTTGGTTTTGAGGCTAGAAATCAAGAAATATACTTTATTGTTTCCTAAATAGTGCTGTTTGAAATTGTAAGGGGATATTCTACAATAGTGGCATTTATTTAAATAGATCTTTGAAAATGATTGTGGTTACCCTGTTTCCTGAGAAGTCGGCGTTGAAGGCATTGAAGAAGTCATAAGCAGTGTCAAGAGAGTTGAATCCAAAGTAGTCAGGCTCCTGCTGGAAGAAGGGTTTTGCGGGCAGGCGAAGGGTAGACTGAATGGGGTGTCGCGGCGGAACGAGAATAATTGGAGTATTGATGGGCGGCCTAATGACGTAGGTGGAGTCGACGGTGTTTTTAAAGGGGTAGCGGCCCTCTGGCGGTGCATACCGGCCGTCAGGCTTTTGGATGAGCTTGACGATGGAGGCATCTATATCTGGGTCGTGGCGGTGTGACCCAAAGTGCGACTCTCGGTGCCTCGCTTCCAGCAGGACGCCATCCGGAACAGCGATTCCCTCTTTGTTGAGGCGATTCAGGGCCAGTCTGTCCGTCCTGAATGCTCCTTCAGGGATCTTGCCTCCTGTGTGCGGTACCACTTGCTCCCGGAATATCTGTCTCTTCGTCTAAAACAATCGATAGTCACCATTATCGTACGCTTCATAGAAAAAATATCAATACGGATAGTACAACACAAATTACACAAAATACACTGAGCAGTCTCAAAGAATGGAAATGCATCTTGTAGTTGTTAAGTAGAATGAAATCCCTGAATTTTAATAATAGCAGGTAAAAGTTTATAACAGCTTGAAAATTGGCCATCAATTGTAGTATTTTTTTTGAATAATATACTACAAAATGCTTCATTCATACAGCATATTTTAATTGATCATTTTCATTTATGTTATAAATTTTAAATAGCTACTAAAAATCTGAATTATTGGTATAACTATGTGTTCATATATATTCACAGTGAAATGGCATTGCTCCGATTAATTGGGTTGCTGGTTAGCTGTATCTACTCTATAGTACGAGGATCATATCTTAAGAGTCCCGATTATTCTTTTTTAGTTGTAACCCAGATCGCACAATTTACGTTAAATGTAATTCTTGCTTCATTTTTCTTATAACGAAAAAGGTTAGCTAGTGACTCCACAAGCGACACAAAAGACTGAAGATAATAAAACACTAGGTTATAAACCAAACTGTTACACGTGTAAGTCACATAGTGACCTTGTGTTTCCTGAAATAATTCTCTTAATGTTATAATTCTGTAATAATTTAGAACCGCAAAAAATTGTAAGAAATTATATATAATAATTTTTTTATGAAATTATACTAAAATATTTAAAAAAAATATAAAAACTAGTAAATGTTTATTGGTATAATTTTGCAAACTATTAATTTGTATTCTTTTCAATGAATTCAAATTTCTTGATGTTCGTTTCAACAATTACTACTCATTGGTCAAAAAATCATATCACATTCTTGAATATTATTAATAATATTGAGCCCATTGGTAAGATAGTCAATCAACTCTGAGGAGTTATAGAATGAGGTAGTAATTTATATTCAATATTTTCTTCAGTTCTTTTTACATAACTATTATGCAATGAAGTGACCTTTTAGGAGCTGCATATTGAAAGATGAACATCATTGCAAGCTTGCAAGCGTTATAAGAGCCTTGTGTTTTCGGTCAAACAAGTACGCGTTCTTGTGATGGAACTGCATTCCAAGATCAATAGACAACATGTGATCTGTAAGCCTCGGCATACTTCAAGGAGTCTCGTGTCTATGGTCAAGCAACTCCATGTCGAAGATCAATAGACAATATGTGGTCTGCAAGCCTCGGTATACTTCAAGGAGTGTCGTGTCTATGGTCAAGCAACTACATGCCCAAAATCAATAGACAACATGTGATCTGTAAGCCTCGGCATACTTCAAGGAGTCTCGTGTCTATGGTCAAACAACTATATGTCCAAGATCAATGGACTAC
Organism: Hermatobates lingyangjiaoensis; assembly: GCA_026182355.1. Classification (NCBI taxonomy): domain Eukaryota; kingdom Metazoa; phylum Arthropoda; class Insecta; order Hemiptera; family Hermatobatidae; genus Hermatobates; species Hermatobates lingyangjiaoensis. Next base: position 1,047,969 of record JAPFBL010000014.1, on the reverse strand, counting down.
ATGTGGTCTGTAAGCCTCGGCATACTTCAAGGAGTCTCTTGTCTATGGTCAAACAACTATATATCCAAGACCAATAGACAACATGTGATCTGTAAGCCTCTGTATACTTCAAGGAGTCTCGTGTCTATGGTCAAATAACTATATGTCGAAGATCAATAGACAACATGTGATCTATAAGCCTCGGCATACTTCAAGGAGTCTCGTGTTTATGGTCAAACAATTATATGTCCAAGATCAATAGACAACATGTGATCTGTAAGCCTCGGCATACTTCAAGGAGTCTCGTGTCTATGGTCAAGCAACTACATGTCCAAAATCAATGGACTACATGTGGTCTGCAAGCCTCGGTATACTTCGAGGAATCTCGTGTCTATGGTCAAAACATGTCCAAGATCAATAGACAGCACATAACTTAGAAATCATGGTTTTTCCACCCATGTACATCATAATGCACACACCAGTCAGATAGATTTCTCAATATAATTTCAAAATTAAAAAAAAGAAGGAAAATTTAAAATGCTGAGTAGATGTTGAAATATATTATTTCAAGGGGGATGGGGGGGGGGGGGGCATTTGGTTCTAAATCGACAAATATTCTGTATCTTCTAAAGAATATAATATCTGTGATAGAATACAAAGGAATCATTTAGGATGCGTAATATAAACTTCAATAAAACAAAAAGCAAGGCTCCGTATGCAGAACCAGTAAGGCAATATGTCTTTACACACTGGCAAGGGGGGATCAGATTATTATTTTACCCCTACTATTCAATGATCTAAAAGAAACCATCATAACAATGCAAAACATTTTTACAATAAGAAAAAGAAAATAATTACTTGATGAATTGAGTTTTAAATCACTCAAAATAATCATCAATTTAAGAAGACCATTATTTCTCTGGTTTTTAAAAATTACTTAGAATAATAAATAAATAGGAAATACCCTAGCTATTCAGTAAGCTACTGCCTTACGTCCGCCTTAGAAAGTTTTAACACACCTGCCTGATTTCTATAAATGGTTTTGAATACTCCAAATATAAAGGGAATAAACCTGCTGCTTTCTAGAAATCGCCCCCCGTTGGTCCGTGACCTGGATGTTAAATGACGCGAGATGATTCAAGTTGCCCCAAGCACTGCTGGGCCCTTGGCAGAAATATTACCAATAATGTATTAATTTCCTTCCTCTATAATTCACATTAATAGTCACCATTTTTTCCCTTTAAAGTTATTCGTTACTAAAGTAATTTGAAAAATGGCGAACACCGTGAAAAATTGTTTAGAATGGATAGAGGTCGTATTAAGTAAACGAGTAGTGGATACCAGAAAATATATATAATTTAGTTGAATCATTTAAAACTGAAAAAAAATATCTCTTTAGATTAAATAAATAATACGTGAAATTATTTTTTGCAGTAAATAATACATTATGGAACTATGAATTTGAATTAAAATGCCTTTGTAAAGGCGCTGGAATTCTTATTAACCTTTAATGTAGGAATAAACGTCATCAACAATTATCTTTAAAGATATGATTTTCATGAGCTAATTCAGCCAGGGCTATTCTCTTTAAAATAGACCTGCTAGCTTCATCATTAACACTTATACCCATCATCAAGACAGTCTATTAACTTTATTTTGTTATAGACTTTACTCCCTCACATTCTTTTTTTCTGTCATTTAGGCTGCACTTCTCCTAGAACTTCGAATATAAAAATATTGTAGCAAATTGTAGGGAATGATTTTTTCATTTCTTTTCATTCTGTTTTAATCATAATCTGTCCTTACATATTCAGGCATGTCAGAACAAATATTCAAACTAGATAATCAATAAAAATACAATAATCTCAATGAAAACAGTTCAATAACTTTTCAAGATACCACGTAATTGAGGTAAATGAATTTTGTCCCCTCCCTCCTTTCCGTTGTATCTGTCAAATAATAGAACAATATTAAAAGAAAAGAAAAATTTGCCGTCAATCAACTTTACAGCATCACATATCTCTCTGTTACTTTATATGGGCATATTATTTATATGTACTTTAATATGCTGAAATAACAAAATATTATTAAAAACGACTGTTTTGGCCAAACACTCCTGTTATTTTAAGTCGTATTTCTTGTATTTTAAAAGCTTCGTAATTATTTGGCCTTTTGCCTCACTTCTCTTCTTCGTTCATTCTGCTCTATGTATATTTTAGATCATTTCCTGATCTTCCTGTACAAAACCTTTCGAAAAATAAGTTTCTCACGGAAAATTTTGATATGATAAATAGTTCCTGAATGTGGTCATATGAACAGCGGTAGTATATCTCTAATTGTATTAGTTTGTAAGGGAAATAAGTATTACTTTTTTTTTCTTTACAATATGAAGTTTCACAAATAAAACAGTGCCACTAAAACACTAAAATGTTTAAAACACTAAAAGTGGCCAAATAAAACAGTGCCACTAAAATTTGATAGTTTTCAAATCAGTGCTAAAATATTCTCATCATTCTCTTATTTCTTCAATATTTGGCTGCGCCCATAAAAATTCATGTTTTCAGGAACCTATCCGTTACCCCCTGAATCAAATTGATACTAGTAAATGAGCTATATTTATAACACCACAACAACACTAACAAGTTATTGGATACTGGATTTCAAAGTTATGGTATTTTATACAGTCATATATAAAGTGGTTATTTTATTATCGGGAAGTACAAATACTTGAGTTGTCAGTTAATGCGGGGAGCAGTAGTAGCGGATGGCAGGTCAATCCGGTAGTGACGATAGCTCGGGTTACACAACTTGTCATCAGGACGAGATCGTGCTGGAGCCACAGTAATGGGCCAACACGTGCCTGCATCGACAGAAAAACAAACGCCAGTCTTCATACTGTTCCCTTGCGACACCCTAATCCAAAGAAAAACATTCGTCTTTATCTAACTTCTTTTTAATTTCAAATCTGTTATATCAGGACAAAGTCAATCTTATGTTCTTTTAACTTCTTTAATTCATATGTGAATCCCTTCTCTACTTCTACATAAAATAAACGATTATACAATCAAAAATATATCTGAGTAAGTTAAACGTTAGTAGAGACTTTAACAAGCCGTAAGTAGAGGGTGAATAGGAGAATAGAAATGCTATTAAACAGAAAACATACACACGTAAACAGTGTCATTCTTATAACCTCAAATCCTCCTTGGATTCACAAACTGTCAGCGTTCAAAAAACACAATAAAAAAATAAAAACTTTATTTTTTATTAATTATTATTTTTATTATAATTTTATTATAACAATTTTTTTTAAAATCCTTTATTATTATTAAATAATAATATAATAATATTATAAAAACTGCGGAAAATATTCGAAAGACATCAAACTAAAGATTAGGGGGTTAAATTTTAATGGGATTAAGGAGAAAATTATGTATAAAGGTAGAGAGAAAATAAACTGTCAAATACACTGAGACAGATTATACCTAAACACTACCCTGTGAACTTACTATTTAAATTATGAACAAATTTCTACTTAAGGTGGAAAAGCAGGAGGAAAGTAGTGGAGCATACAAACTAAGGCGCTGGCAAGAGAATGGCTAGGAAGAGTATACTGTAAAATCAGAAAGAGATATAAAAACTGTTGTACAAGTCAAGAAACATAAGGGGTAGGGATAATGAACTAATATGGTAGATGGAATATATTACAAACATGATAAAAGAACGGTAAATTAGGAAAGCAAAGAATTAAAATGCAATAATATAGTCCTTAAAATCATTACTTGGTATGAAAAATGACGACATAATGAATTATATTCAAAGGTCTTCTACAGCTAAGAGAATGGTAGTATAGTAGTAGTAGTAGTAGTTTACATTTTAGAAAAGGATCATTTGAATGGGAAAAAAAATTTTGGAATGGTAGTGAAAAAGAAATTGTAGGAAATTTATGAAATGTTTATGAAGCTCTAGAAATATACCTCTGAATGAAAAATAAAAATATATTAAATCAGAATTTATCTATTTTTTAAAAGTTATGAAAATATAAAAGACGATCGAATGAAAAAAATTAGACAAATAGGATTGTAGCAGTGATAGCAGTATAGAAATGTTGATTTCGATGTTCACACATGCAAGGTCTTTATATTTTAGTATTGTTTTGTGTGAATCATTTATTATTTAGAACCCATTTTAGTCGTGGGTTAGACACATTCCCTGTTTCATTCTACATTACGAGGCCTGAATATTATCCTCATTTAAGCTTAGCAGAGTAGGGATATTTTAGGAAATCCTCACATCGTCTAGGCTCAAAATCTACAGTTGTACAACTTTTTTGAAGGAATAAAGTAGTTTTTTTACCTTCAACCTGAATATAGAATTCTAAATTAAACAGTGTGGCCATTATAAAGTTAACTGAACTTTATTTAACTTATATTTCAAAAAGATCGACATATTGTGGTTAACTTTAGGAAACGTCAGTCGTAATGACATATATTCAGATAAAACCGAGCTCTTCAGGAAAAGATGTGATGAATCTTGAATTGTTAGATAATGGTTTTTAGGTAAACTTTATTTTATGGAAAATCAATTCCAATATTTTTTATGAAACTAAGATTACATAAAACTTTTGTATCCTACTACGTGTTTACATTGCCGATTAGTACATCACTAAGTACCCAGTACAACTTCATAAAACAACTATTTAGTAACGGTTACAATACAACGTTTACTAGCTCTGCAAGACTAAAAAATATTTTTTTTTCCTAAACCCTGCTATCAGAGAAATTTAACACCTTTTGAGCTATTATATGATGATGATATTTTGAGCAAGTGTGGCTCATTGCTGATTTAAATCATGAGCAAGCCATATTAGAAAACATGCAACAGAAAGTGGTGTAACGCGTCTACTCATGCCCAATGTTACATAACTTGAAAAAATAAAAAAAACAATGAATTTAATAATGCTATGGTATTGGACAAAGGTCTAGAACAATTAAAGTGGTTTATTTTACTAAATATTAGTTTTTTTTTAATAAAATAGATCATTTTGAAATATAGATTTAATAGCATGTATAGAATTTATAATTTTACATAGTTTTTTTGAGATATACCAATATAAAAGTGATTTTAAAAAAGACGTAAAAAGCAGACACTCTCTGATGTAGACAACACTTCCCAGTCCTTATTCTATACGGACATTCGAACTATGAAGTAGTTAGGTGCAAAAACCTTTTAGTAAAACTCACTTGGTGTTCCTAAACTCACAGAGTTTTTCTCTGAAGCTGTATATTGGAAGTTTGTAGGACTACATAGTCCTACATAGTAGGACTACATACCAACGACAAACGATTCTTTGCGCGCACTGTAGTAAGCGTTGTAATTAGCAGTTCCAGGTCACGGACCTACTACTGCTGGGTCCGTAGACAAACTAGAACTTAGTGTGATTATTACAAAGGGTAGATACTAATGAATGATAGATCAAATTTCCAAGTTTACAAGTATTGTAGTTAATAATTGCATACTTATTATTGTATTGCAATACAGTAATAATTATTATATTGTTATAATCAAAACTAACAGGACAATTATTAATAGAGTTATGGATGCTTAAATTAAATTACAATTAGGACAAATTTTATCTGTAATACTCGATATTTTGTAAAGTTATCTAGCTATTAAATATAAGCTTCAGAACAAAAAATTGCTAGATAATTTCTTATCACATTAATTTTCTACTTACTCGTAGCAAGGGGAAATAACGTGAAATATTCTATTTTACTGGAACAGGCAAATGAGAGACCTGAACTAATCAGCTATTTAGTTTTTTAAAATATTAAAAACTAAATAAGTTAAGTTGAGTTATTTTAAACTCACCTTAACTTACGTTGAGAATTATGCAGAAAATGTAGCACAACTCATCCTACAGAGGAAAATCAACCGCAATAAATATATAGATAGGTTTAATTTTTTTCGTATGACGAGTTGCCAAAAATTCATTATAAAATATAATGGTTGACCTCTTTCAAAAAGATCGGCATATTGTGGTTAACTTTAGGAAACGTCAGTCGTAATGACATATATTCAGATAAAACTAAGCACTTCAGGAAAAGATGTGATGAATCTTAAATTGTAACCTTTTCGTGCATGGCCAGGATGCTTTCCAGTCTGTCAAGATTGCCAATTCAAAAATTGCACAGAAAATACTAAAAAGGGCTTTGGTTGGTAAATCATGCTTAGATCTGTGAGCAAATGCAATTCTAGTTACTCAAAATGAATCAGTTTAATAAGTGTAATTTTGGCATAAAGGTTATATTTATGATGAGTAATGAGAATTGAGAAAATCCAAATGCCCAACTATTTTAGTAAGCAAAATAAACCGTTCACAGTTATATAATCTCTGTTCCATGTGAGTGGCCTCAAGTTGATAGGTTGTAAGTAGTGTTAATAGTCCCATTATTACAAAATGATTTTAAGCTCAGTTACCACTTATACTCCAAATAAACATAACATATATCTGTTATTTTTTCTCACTTCAAGTATTACTCTATTTGCTACTGAATATTCTGAACCTAATTGTTTGTGGGTTTCCTTAAAATCTCATGAAGGATTTTATAGTGTAATTGGCAAACCCTAAGTATAGTGTAATTTACCCTAGTATAGTGTAATTTACATTCAAGCTGAATTTGCTTGTTGTACCGCTTTGTCCATCTGAAATAACTGAATTTCATAAACGTTATTTCATGAAACATAACATAAATGTTTCATAAACATATGATCTATAAAAGTGAATGTTCCTTTTGAACAAATAGTAAACACATTTTAATTAAGGTCCAGTAACTTCTAAAATACATTTTTTTTTACAAAGTGAAATATTCTAGTTCATGCTACTCTCGAGTAACTTTCGTTTAGGTGGGACTGTCTTTCCTTTTTAATTATAGTCTTTTATAAGCACTATAGTTATATACTATGGGAATATTGCATCTCAATACAGTTAACACCAATATGGGACATCCTGCTACACTTTTTCGGTGATGGTAAAAGCTGCCTGGGGAGTTCTCCAACTGTAGAAGAAGCCCAAGTATCATCACACCGAATAAATGTTTTTTTTACCAGCCCACGTCAACATTTCTGAATAGGGGAATTATTGATATTAAGTGGCTCCACATTTCAGTTTTTCTGCTTCTTTAGTTAGAATGTCAGCCCATTCATTCCCTACGATTTCTGTATGGTTTTTAATCCAACAGAAGTTGAATCTGGCCCTTTTTTGATTAGATATATACATCCTAATTTCTTCTACCAAAGCAAAATTGTCATAACAGTTCTTCAAAGAGGCAGCAGCAACCTGGCTGGTGGTTATGATATTAACCCCAGCTTCCCTTGTCAAGTTCTTATGCACCCACTTCACAGACGTCAATGTTGGCAACTGCTTGACTATTGAAACAAAAGCAAAAGCCGTCGAGACGAAAATCTTCTTCATTTTTTACAGTTCCTTTTTCGTACCCTTGAAAGGCACAACCAACATTGTCACCATCTTTGCTGCCATCTGTAAAGGTATTAAACTTTGTCTTTTGTTTCTTGCTGCAATTAATCTCTTGCGCTTCATCTGGATGAGGTCAAAAATAAAAGTGCAATGGCCTGTTGAGCTTAGTTCTATCAGCACCTTTTACCGCTCATGAATCTTGATTCTTCAATTAGCCCTCGCTACAGCACCATGAAACTGATAGGGGGTAATACCTCAATTATGCACGCAGCGTCGTATAATATCGTTCGGTACCTATTGATCGATCTTATTGCGAACAGCCTCTGCACTTTCTCCAGTCGTTTCCTGTTGCATTTCATCGGTAATCCTTTTAGCCAGATCAGTACTGCATACATCATCATTAGTGTAAAAGCACTATTATAAATTATACTTAGAGTCTTACTTGTGAGACCCCCAAAAGACCATTACTGACTTTGATAGGACAACAAAGTACAAACGGCCAACTTTTGTCTTCCACTTGTATTATGTATTATTTTATTATTGTATTATCCACAACTTTTTGCCGGTTTCTAAGATATACAGGCACCTCAGGAAATCTTTTGCGTCCTCTATATGTATGAAGACTTTTGGAAATCTCTTCATTAAATGAGATTTCATGTTTTAGAGACGAAACATTTACTACGTTTATATATCCACTTACACCTATTTCAGATCAAAGACTGTTTCACCAGCCATCTTCAACAAGAAGTCGTAGGCAAATGCTACAACTGTAGTCCAAGCTGGATGCAGGAGTCTCATAGGACCATCATACATTATGTACCAAAGACCTAAAGTCCAAAGCATAATCCCTGACGTCATTCCCTAGTCATCTCAGTAGTCTTCGTGTAATTGTTGAAACTTATAGTGATAGTCTTGTTATAAAAATAACTTTTTGTCAGAGGGTACGAATTTCATGGATTTTGAAAACTCCTTAGATCACTCAAGACGCTTGGTGACCAGGCCACATCAAATGCACCATACATATCTAATGACACCTGACAATTATCACCTGCCACTTGATATCCAGGTACTCTTTAATAAGCTTGATGTCATCCGAAGAGCTTTCACGGACTCTTAGCCGTCCTTGTCTGTGGGATAAAACCAAACTGGTCTTCAGAAAATAATCACATCAAGTCAAGATTATGTAAAGTATGTGTGTGTGTGTGTGTGTGTGTGTGTGTGTGTGTGTGTGTCATGCTAACAAAAACTAAAAATAAGATATTAATAGTTCACATTTTATTAATAAATGTTATTTTCTTAAGAAAATATTTCATTTTTTAAACGATTAATAAAGTAATTTATTTTGGTATACGATTCGGGGATGGGAAGGGTTTAACTTGTTAAGTGGTGGGCGTACATTATATTAAGAATTGAAGCACTCACTTAATTCAAGTCACGATCGGCATCCTTTAACTCTTGTAGCTGCATTGCTGAGAACACTACCTCTCCTTTTAGTAAGGATAGACGTTAAATATTTACACGAGTTTTATCACTCAATCTTGGAGTTGTACAACACTCTATGTCTTTGGACCAACTGGGTGCGGGGTCTGTTTAAGCACGGTACGTTAGATGTGCACAGATCGTGACAGTGATGAGTCATATCTAAAGGCCTACGGCGTAACAGCTCGTGCTTCGCACTGCTCTTACGATCGTAAGCATCTTTCGTTATGACTGATGACTCCCAAGTCACCTTCCCTAGCATTGCAATCGACCACTTCTAACCAGTCTTTAGTATGGTATTAAGTCATTGCCCTTCAGTTCATTCACACCTTTCCTCAAAGGAAGTTATCACTATGTTTTATCCTCTAACACCCTGAACGATTGCTTCCAGACAGTAATCTTACAATTGGAACAGTGCCTTATAGGAGACGACTTTTGCGTCACATATCTCAACACCATCATCAACCACTTCCAGACTCTAACATTCGGCTCATAATAACCCTTTTTTATGGACGAAAACTTTCGCGTCACATATCTCAACACCATCATCGACCACTTCCAGACTCTAACATTCGGCTCATAATAACCCTTTTTTATGGACGAAAACTTTCGCGTCACATATCTCAACACCATCATCGACCACTTCCAGACTCTAACATTCGGCTCATAATAACCCTTTTTTTGTGGATGAAAAGTGCTGAGTCATATATTTCAACAACATCATCGACCACTTCCAGACTCTAACATTTGGAATATAACTCAAAATATTTTTATCATTATCATGATAAAAAAAATGTAATAACGTATTCAGGAGAGATTATAACATGGAAACCGTTTATATATTGAAATCAATTTTTTTTTATTATTATACTTAAATAATAGTAAAGGAAAAAATCCAAGATATAAAAAAAACTTAAACAGTATTCATAAATAATTTTATATGTAAATATTAAAATAAAAATAATAATTATTAAATAAATATAATATATACAATAATAAATATAATGATTAAACAAACTTCAACGATAAAGATAGGATCCTGGAGAGAAAATCATTAACTGATAGAAATTAATTGTTTGTACGACATGGTTTTCCACATAATCGCCATTAAAAATATATCACAACACAGAGATCTCTATGTGACGCAATTATTGCAGGATTAATACTGTCATAGACTTTCGTCACAGATTTCTTGTCTTTTTGTCACTGTAGTTTCTTAACTTTATAATGTAATAAAGACAGTTGATCGCCTTAGTAACTTCCTCTGGTAATGTTTGCCTCTGACTAGTAGGGCATAGGCAAGTACCCTAACCACCTCGGTCCCAAAAATCTCGAGTGGTCAACATTAAAGTATGTAAACGTATTATCAAACTCTGTGGTGAATGTATTATCTTGATATTTTCGACCAATTTATTTACCACAAGTACATTTCGTAACGGTGTCACTCCTGCAAATTGTAGCATACATTTAATAACAGTTATAGTAAACTGTGATAAGTGGCTAAAGGAAAAATTAGAAGTTGTCCTTTTTGGTATAATCTTTTGCCTAACAATAATCAAGATTCACAAAATTTTAATTTTTTTTTTAATATTCATATTAAGGCAATTTGAAATTTAAAGTTTTTAAAATTACTAGAAATATAGGTTATAATTAGTACCTGTTTCGATATTTTCACAAATACCCTTGCCAAGCATCAATATGACACAAAAACAAAAGGCTTCTTTACCACATCAAAGACTATGTGTGTCATATGTGTCAAACGGTATACTATGTAGAGCAGTATTTGTTTCTTAAACGTTTTTACTTCAGGGCGCACCTATTAAACCAAACCAAAACTTTGGGGCGCATCACTGATTTTAATATAGAAAATTTAGTCCTGAGATTTGATAACAGGAAAATGATTGGAAATTAAAATGTGTAGTTTTTTTTTTTAAGAAAAAGAAAGAGAGAGAGTGAGAGGGAGGGAGGGAGGGCTAGTAAAAATGATTTAAATCCCCGAATAAGAAGTATTATCCATTGATGCTTAAAGATTAAAGAAATTTACCTTCCAGTTCAAAATATGAAGTGGCCGAGACTTGACTCAGACTTGAAAACCACATACTTGGTGTTTTCTCAAATAAATTAAAATGATGCAAAAACTAAAATATAAATCTGTTATATAAACTTAATCTTCCATTATCTTGGGGCGCACGTGGCTACCTTCCAGGGCACACCGTTTAAGAAGCACTGCTGTAGAGTGTTAACATTTCTGTAAACACATATTCAGCCACACGCAAACAATTCTGTTCATTGAATATCATTCATAGGACCTCAAAGATGTAAAACCGTTGAATTTCATAAATGGATTTTTATCATGAACTCTATAGTTGTAGTATAATAATAAGAAAATGAATACACGTATTTCAAGAGTCGAAAAATCATTGATTACATGTATTGGTGCAAAAAGTATCACATGCACTATACATGGTAACTCATAGCGTATTTATAGCATGCTTATATTAAAAAAATCATTAACTTTAGTTCTATCATTAGAATTTTAGTTCTTTAAAAAAATAATAATTATATACTTTTCATATGTGCAGTTATCTCATTAAAAATGGTCAATTTGTTTTAAACATCTTTTTAAAGTTTAAAAATTTGTTTTCCTTGATTTTAATAAAAAAGTTATAAGCTAATGGAAATCAATCGGACAAGTAAGAGCAAATCATATTAGGTGAGATTCGCAGAAGTAGAGATATGTTGGATGTACCAATGGTTTCTCATGAATTTTTTATTGTAAAACATTAGTTAGAGCCAAATAACATATACGAGTACAATATTTTCAAGTTCTCCAGCCAGTTCCTTGGTGAAAAAAATTGTTTTTAATTTACAAAATTTTCATTTATATCAAATTCAAGAGCTTAAAATTTGAAGCTGAATTTAGTAACAAGAATGGGTTATACAGTGTGGCCGCAGAGTGGACGTGCCCGATGAGAATCAGGCCCTCAGTTTAATAACGTTAATAAAATGTCTGATTGATCAATGATTTTATGTTTCCACTAAGTGATAAAATCATTTTAGGTACATGGAGTTAATGTGATTAAAACATCTGGGAAGCCACATTAAATAGAACAAATAATCAGTCAAATTTGTAGGCTACTACATTTGAGTGTAGGCTACTTCAGATGATGTCATTTAATTTCAAAGTGGTTTTCTTTTTCAACTAAATAGAACAAGTTCTAGTGTTTTTTGTTTGTTTGTTTCATTATTTTCAAAGTAATTTCCTTTATGTCTAAAACAATGTAGCAAGATAGGCTTCCGTCAGCTAAGAAAATAATCGAAAGATCTTCAATCCTTAGGTGAGTGCTGTAACTTGCAGGCTTCAAGCCGGAGGCTAACACACTCCTATTCATGTAAGCACATTTTCATGCATAGTATAACGTAGTTAGGTTAAGTGCGTTTTGAGATGTCTGATTTGAATATTCGAGAGAAAGTTTACAAGTGAAGAACTTCCGAGAGAATCATTTAATTTTTGAAGAACCACCTCTTTTGTGAATGACGATAGTGGAGGTATCCGATAACTGGACATAAGGATTCTCCACTATCACTTTATCAGTAAGATTAAATATATTTAACGTTTAGAAAACTTTTTTTTTCAAATATCTGTTGCTGTACACGTACTTTTCAGCTCATGCATACATATAGGTCTTACAGCACAAAGTAATATCATCCAGAATCGCTTTACAGTGAAAAAGAGCTTATTTACATGTTTATTATTCTTGTAATCATAATGATTCTGTGTAGTAATGAACAACCTGAAATCCATCACCGTGAAAACACAGATCATTAAGTGACGGTGTCATCCAAAGTTTACAATCTCCTTCATAGAAATTCTTGACTTCATTCTATAATAGAATTTGTAAATATTAGCCAATGTGAAAATTCAAATGATGTAGATTAGATTAGGTAACGATAAGGTAGTGGTTTTCAAAAAATCCTTTGCAGTAACAGTAAGGTCTTAATGTGATACCATACACGATTTGGTTCTACAAAGCAGTAATTTTATATTACTTAAGCTGATTAAAGTCGGAGCCATGATTCAGGATCCGTCATTGTATAACCTCCTAAACAATGTTCACATCTTCCTCAAGTGTCCATATGCACAACACTCACTTTACATCTTCCTCAAGTGTCCATATGCACAACACTCACTTTACATCTTCCTCAAGTGTCCATATGCACAACACTCACTTTACATCTTCCTCAAGTGTCCATATGCACGACACTCACTTTACATCTTCCTCAAGTGTCCATATGCACAACACTCACTTTACATCTTCCTCAAGTGTCCATATGCACAACACTCACTTTACATCTTCCTCAAGTGTCCATATGCACAACACTCACTTTACATCTTCCTCAAGTGTCCATATGCACAACACTCACTTTACATCTTCCTCAAGTGTCCATATTCACAACACTCACTTTACATCTTCCTCAAGTGTCCATATGCACAACACTCACTTTACATCTTCCTATTCAAGCAAATCTATTGTCATTACTAAATTAGAACACCTAGAGTATTTGAAGCGAAATGATAATTTAAAGATTACGTACTACTTAATCCATCTGACTCCACTATTTTTAGGACTTTTTTGAGCATTGCTACTTTATTAAACCCACTTGGTAAACCATTCTTATATTTAATTCTTTAATCTCTAAAACATTTTTTTAGTCTATTTGTTAATTACATTAGAGTTAGAAATTCGGGTTCTTAAAAAGTACTTTTTAAAATAATGTTCGGTGTATATGCATGTTTGCGAGCCACAAGTTTTTTAATTACTCAATTCATGGTGATTTTCACCATAAAACAGACATATACTCATTGGCATCAAAATGAACGTTTGGGCTATGTTGTGCTATAAAAAATGCATTTTACGTCAAAACGAATTTTGATTTTTTCTCTACTTCTGGTCTCTTAGAATAATTTGTATTTAGTGTAGTCTTTATATGATTATTGCATAATATAAATTCTGGTTTATTGCCAGATTCATATAAAGGGGCAATATAACATTTAAATAGATAACTATGAAATTCCATCTGTATTCAGTTGTCAGAACTCTTTACCCTAATCAACTAAAACCTCAGCGTTCAATATAAGTAATTGATTAGAAGTAAATGCTTATAAAATTAAAAAAAAAATAAACTATAACTAATTATCAACTGCAATAATCTACCATGTAAGATTATGAGTGATGAAAGCTTACACGACCATTAACATCAATTGGAACAGAGTGTATTATACAATATTTAAAGTCATAGTAATGAAATATAATATTATGTTTTTTAATTTCTTTCATACGAAAATAAAAAAGTGATAATATCATTAGCTAGCGATATTTTTCTCACCTAATAAATATCTCATTACATTACAGTATTCATATTTTTTCTATCACCATAATTAATTTTATTAATATTATTCAGCGAGTGTTGCAAATATAACTCTTTTTTGACTTTATAATAGGCAAGTTTTATTGGTTGTAATGCGGGAGTGGGCAACCTCTGGCACGCGTGCTATACTTGGCACCCAAGAACACAGGTTACCCTTAGCACAGATGCAAGCACACGTTACCCTATGCACAGACAAAAAAAACTACTTTCCTTGGGGTATAAGCTTTCATGCCATGACAGTATATGTACGTCCTGGTAGTGAATAGGTTTAAGCTCTGTTTAGTCTGCTTCTACGAAGCTAAAGAGGTCTCAAGAAAAAGAAGTTGATCTTGCTGCCATAGTTACCCTCTTTTTTTAAAAGGTTAAATAAATTTTTTTTCTGTTTTTTTTGATACTATGTTTTATTACACTGAGGTAATTTATTATTTTTTGGTTTAAAAAGTTCTTATGAGATACAAAATATGTTCTACAAAAAAAATGGTTGGCACGTGGAAAAAGTTTGTGTCAGAGACTTGGCTGATTTTGGCAAAACACACTTTCAAAAAGGTTGCCCACCCTTGTTCTAATGGTTTCTCATTACGATTTTCAATATTAAATAATCACTCAAAAATGTCACACCTTCCTGTTATTCAAAAATTATTCTAAACAAACATATCAATTTCATTTTGATCATTATTGACAAAAGATGGTAACTTTAAAATATATAATTTTGATATATGATTGCTCATTATTTTTGATGATGACTTTACTTATAGTACAGTTGAGTATAGGCTATTCAACTGAATGAAGTGGAGACTCACTCGACTAGAAGTCACAGGTCTATCAGAAGTACAGTTAAGTGATGTAAGCGAGGTGTGTTGAGGGACGGTGAGTGTTGGTAGGTGGTGTGCGGCTGCAGGAGTCATTACTGCATCAGACAGCAATCACACTGCAAGGAGGCTCAAGTCCACGTCAAGTGGACCATAACTCAAGTCAACCACTTCACTCCTGTTTTGGCTGACAGCACATAAAGAACGCAAACACCTGCATCGCCTCCACTTCTAGCCATCATCCCGCATAATACTCTTCCTTGGCAAATTCTTACGAAACAGTTTAGTCTGATCAGTTGTAGCCATGTGATTTGCCTGCCTTCCATTTATAACGTTCTAATTTATAAGAAGTCTGAGGTAAGAGAAAATCCTGTGCACGTGTTAAAGGAGACCAGCGTTATCACCTTAAACATTTCAGTCAATTATAACTGTTTTAATGACCTTATATTCGTTTTATGCCTTTTATATTTTATTTTTCTGCCTTTCAAACTTGAAAGGTTTTATCATCAGCGCGCGGAAAGTGTAGCTCATTTTTCAATTGCTATTTGAATTATAAGGAGTCAATATACAAGTAATGTAGTGTTGAATACCTGTTAGAAGCTCTTCAGTGGTTTTTCGTTCATACCACATATCATGCTTGTTTAGAACTTGACAAATTATTTGTACATAGGAAATTCCAAGTTAATTATATTTTAATTTTGACACATTTCTGTCTGAATTTAAACAGAGTAGAGCTTTTATGTTGTCACGTGTAATTATGTCTGCGCATAGTTCAACAGTCGCCTGGAATTCGTAATTATTAGGAAAGCCAATCAGGGTTTTTTACAACGACAATATGATCAACAGATATCTACCCATAACTTTTGTAATCTTTCTTAAGTAATGCACCCTGAACTGTCATTCTCTGCTATATTTTTGAGAGAACTGTAAATTGGTGTCTTTTATTATTTTACCATGAACCAGAAACTCTTTCTAAAGCCTGAATGATGATAAGTAAAATACGATTTATTGGTTTTTTGTGTGGTGAAATTAGGATTATACAACAAGAGTTTAAACATTGACATACCTAAATTTATTTACATTAGGTAAGCCAACTTTTATTTATAAAGGTAAATTATATCAGTACTTAATGATCCTTTATAAAATAGTTAAGCTTGAACATGTTTCAATTATCAAGTAATTAATCTTAAAAGCATGTTCCAGAGGATGAAATCTTGACTGTCACCAAACTTGTTCCTGGAATCAAATTCTTTCTGGCTACTTTGTGGAAAGTCATTTGCTTGCAAGACAGGCGCCGTCTGGTTAAAGGAATTCCTAATATTTTTCAGAGATGACAACTCTGATATGCACACACTGTTCGTCTTAAAAACACCACTGTGTCGTAAGAACAAGATGGCTCATTTAAAAAACTTATACTTTATCAATCACCATAAATCTTTAACATTTTTACAACTTTACTATCTGAAATACAACTTTCACTTTCTTATTACAATGTAAACAAAATATTGTACCTTAATTTTTGTTAAAATATGCAAGTAAATATTAAGTATATAAACAAGAATCCTAAAAAAACCTAAATATTTCTCATATTATAAAGAATTATTTAATCTTTAATGTGATTTATCAATATTGGTCTTTATATTTTAATACAATGTTGTCCTCTATCCTGAATGCTGTCCTAAGTTTATTGAATTCTTTCATAGTCAGGTTCCAACCATTTTTTCAGAAGCAACATACCCTTATAAATAATTTTCTTTTTGATCTTCTAAACATATGTTTTTTTTGTTCAACAATGTTCTACAGACGGAAATTATAACTCTGTCTTTATTTGTCATTCTTTTTTTCTGTGAATCAGCCTAATTACAAACTAGATTTTTACATCCTGATTCTAAATGATGGTATTACAAGTCTTGTCTTCTAAAAGTTTACATTAATCACTTCGCATCCAATCTGAGGAACGGAGTAGAAAAGTTTTTAGATTTGTTTGTGAATATGAACCGTTTTTTATATGCGAGTTGGAAATATCTTGGATATTGTTCTTGGGAGAAGACTCTTCCTGTTGCTCTCTATTACTCTCAAAGGTTATTCAGTTCATTTGCTTACTTAATAAATACGATCCAAATTTATGTTATGAATAGAAACAGGTAGTTTACGATCCCTACTGACAGAGGAACTAAGATTGTTGATGCATAGGCTTAACATAGTGGTGGGGTTAATCCTTTAGAAGGAGGGCATTGGTGGAAGAGACTGCTAGGAAAGGTGAGGAGTGACAGCGATAAGGGCGTGACGGTCGTCCGAGAGGGCGCCGTAATTAGGGGGCCAAACTCGGAAGTGCCGCAAGCTCACGCTACGCTGCGTCCACCATTGTCTACGCTCAGCGCTAACGCTCTCTCATAAAGGCAACCTATCAAACAATTCCCCCTCACTGCTATTACTAAACCTTTTTCCTAGCAACACTGCTATCAATTACTCATTGCTGTCGCTATGCAAGCACAGCACATGCTATAGAAACCCATCAATTTACAAAAAACTAAACTGTAGTAATCAACGTTCACCTTACAAAAAGTAAACTATGAACTAACTGATAATCTATACAACTATCTGATTTGTTCTGACGTGTCTTGGGTAAATTTAACATGGAATGGATTGGTGTATCTCTTACCAGTCTTACGATATTTTTGACTTGTTGATCCAGTCACCCATATTAGGGTGATCTTAAAAACGTACAACTTTTTAAATGTTTGTTAATCTTGTTTGTTGAAACAATATTAACAGTTAGCTAAAATGTTACAAAAATTGGTAGAATATGAACTTTAACCGAGGCCTCCTGTTACGGTGTTGATCCTTGAACTTTTCTTTTAAATATTAAAGCTGGTCTTGATATGGAGTTAACCTTAAGTATCTTGGTACCTCTTAAAATAATGTAAAATTATTCAATAACGCATTATGCTAGTAGTTGTCACAATCATATCAATCAGCAGAACTATAATTGTAAAGGTTTGTACTGTATCCGGTTAGATAAGTTGTTCATGTTTAGGTTAAGTATTTTTGAGTTTGAGTTGGTTAGAAAGTAAGGTGAGCCGGTTTATAGTTTGTAATAAGCGAACTCTGAAAGAAGTGCTCTCACTAGCTAGTTAGTCTAAAGAACCAGTGTTTTGTCTTCGTTAGTTGTTAGACGCCTGATATAATTATACTAATTTTATTTCATCTTTTTATTTCCACCAACATTTTTTACATACAGAGGGACAGTGTATTAAGACGTGTGCACTGTTTATCATTTACGTTTTTTATTACTCATCCCAGAATCGTACCAGTCGAAACACACACATACTTGGTGTCTTATACCGTCTTATGGATACTTCTACAGTAATCTCAAGGATTATTAGTCTATTTATGAACTGGATATAAATTGTATTATTGAGAATTCAACATTAGGGCTTTAAATATTTCTACAGTAAAGTTTATTAGAGTAAAGACTTGAAGAAGTGATAGCTGAAATCAAACAGACGCAGATCTCTCAGCATTCTGATTCCATGAAAGATGACAAAGGAAGATCTTTTACGACCTTCGCGATGATTCTGGGATTGTCGTTAATTCAAAATCGAACTTCCAGTACTTGGCCAGCATAAAAACCACTAATTCAGGCCTGACATTAACAATGGTGGGTACTAAGATGGGAAATTACCTACATGGACCGTTTGTCTAATCATGCAGGAATGTATTCTCATCTAATTCTAATCGATGTGTGCAAGAAATAGGAAATTTACAACAATTTTCCATAACAATTCAATGGACATGAAGCAAGACGTGGGAGCGTCGTTAAATTTTAACGTCTTAGTCCAAGGTAATGTTGCTGCTGGAGTCGACTTCCCATCGGCTGTTAGGTAACAGAGAAGAGTCTGATGCAAACACACTCGCCATCAAAGCTGGGGCGCTCTCACCCTATTAATCGCAGTTTTGAGTGGCTCAAGTAAAGGCATGAGAGAAAAGAGGCTTAATAGGTTTACATTCCAGTAGGGAACGGAAGGCTGGCACTGTCTTTTATCGAATTTCTCATACTTAGATATCGAACAAATTAAAATATTTAAAAGGTCAGTAGTTTTATCAAGGTGAAGTAAGGATTCTAAACAAGGAGTAGCTCACCATCCTACAGGATTAGTCTGACAGATTTATGAACGTCAGTGTGTTTCTCAATCTTGTGAAGAACAATATGAAGAACTTTAATAAAATTGTATTTAATCAATGCCTTATTTTTGGTAGAGTATACATCATTTCCTACAATCAGCTACTGCAGTTGAACGGTTGCAGTGAGCAAACTGCGTAAAGGAACTGGTAACCAAAACATGTTGAACCAGGCTCACATGTTGAGCAATGGTAGTCCTATAATAGTAGAGATCATTTGAGTGCTTTGAGGGAAATGGTTGTTTCCTGATTTTTACAGGTATACATTGCTACCTTGGTTCTTGACCATAATTCGTTCCATAAGTTTGGTTGATAACCGATTTGGTCGAAAACAGAACTAATTTTCCCATAAGAAATACATAATACCAAATGAAATAATCAGTTTGGTTACATCATATACAGGTGTTATTTTTTAATGCTTTCGGTTTCTTTTTATAAAAAGGAGATACAAAACCATAAAAATTAGGACGACTGTTCGAATTTTGCGAGCATAATTTTCTCGATATCTCTGTTTGAACTCTAATTTGTTCGAGTTCTATGTCGTTCGAACACCAAGGTACCGAAAAATTGGTTTGAAAAAAATGATAAATGAAGAAATGTAGCAAGAAATATAAATGGTAAGTTCTATTTATTATCTTTTAATCTCTATTGATATTAGTAATATTTTTTTATTTTCAACTATATGAATTTTACAGGATTTCACAATAAACACGTGAAATAAATCGTCTTACCAATGATAGCAAGGCATTTAGAAATGAGAATAAAACTGCCAACTAAATAAGGGTTACTAGTAAACTGAATGGCTGGCAAGTCGAGTACGTGTGAATTTTACGAGGACCGTTACATGGTCGAAAGATTTTAGTCTCATTGTTGAATTTATACTTCTGTTTGTTTATGTATTGCCTCTTATACCTTTAGTAATTTTTCTATATATATATATATCGAAACAATCAAGGCTGGTCCAATCGAACTTTAGAAAACTAAAAATATTTGATGACGAATCAGTTCAAAACACTTAAGACGATTGATATTTCGAACATCAGTCCACGATCATGAGAAGATCAAAAGAGAAGATGAAGTGGTAAAGACGAATTCAGTCTGACCCACAGTCTATTGATCGGTTGTAAATTATCATTAGGCTTATACGATTGCCTAGTAGTGATATTACTTGTAACGATATCTATAGGGAAGTTTTTATCAAATAGAAGTAGCAATAAATACGAGTGTTAACGCATCTCAAGACAGATGTTTGAAATGAGGGCAGTGGAAGTCGAACGGAGAACCAAGTGTGGAGTCAAAAGTGTGAAGAATCTAATGCTGCCATGTTTATCTCTCACATGTGTGACGACAGGACAAGGGCATCTCATAATAGTTTTACATGCATATGTTGTTTAATGTCTTTTTGTCAATGAAACAATTTTTTCCTACTTTTCATCTTAAAACACAAATAATTTTCAAGACAAAGCATTTACAGATATCTCTTAGAATAAATAAATCCAAATATAATAGGAAATGTTAAAAATGCCAATAAACTAATGGTTTGAACAATTCGCATTAAAATCGTAGACAAAATTATGAGATCAATAAAGAGGAAAACAATTTCAAATAGTTTGATAAAAAATAAATGTCACTTTATGCTTACCAGTTTTCTTACTTGAGATTGAACTCATTACTTGAGCACGACTCATTCAGTGAGAACCCTGTCCTGCAGATCCTCAACGCAAGAAGATGTTTGTCTGTTAAGGCCATGGTTATGCTATGAACTTCATGATACTAATCAACATTTCACCAATTACCCCTTCAGAAAAGGATTTTTTATACTAAACTCTTTTAACATTTTAAGTTCATGATCATATCATGATCAAACCAAATATCTTTGATGCACTCGCTCGCTCTTTCACTCAAATAAAGATAAACCCATCTAAACAAAGACAGATACCTGTATCTGACAGTCAGCCTGTGTGGGTTTTCACTCACTCAAACTCTTCGAAGATCAACCGTGGAAATCACTGACTTTAGGTGGTCGTTAAATAATAAGATTATAATGACTTTCAGTAAGGCATAAATTACAACTTCCTGAGTTTACATTTTTTGTTTTTGTTTTTTTGAAATACTAATAGATGCGTCATATATCTTATACTACTCCATTCCACTAATACTGCTTTCACTCTTATTATTCGACCTTATATCTGTCTTGTAGTAACATTGGATATATATTAACTCAATATCTGTACCATAAAAGCAAGAAATCATAAATATAATTTAACTCATAAATTCCCAACCTATTTTACCATATGCATGTTAAATACATTGCAATAAAAGACTAAATGACGTAAAATGGAATTACTTTTAAGGCGGTAAAGTGGATTTGGGGAAAGTTGATGGGGAATGGTCAAGGTAAAAGTTGTGGGCGCTTTGAGACATTCACTGCAGATTGAGGGTCTCGAGAGCACCATTGTGGCGGACTTAATGAATCTACATCCAAATCTCTTACCCGTCCACCTATCAGGATAAAAGAACAGAGTCTCATACACATCCTACTACTTTATTATTGTACTAGATATACAATTTTTGCAAATATTATATTTTATTCTTTCATAAAGTAATTGTTACTGTAATCTTGACTAAAAATTATCAATCACAGAAATAAATAATAATATTAATAATTATTTCTTTATCAATTACATATTCCACTAAAAAGAATTAGAAAGTCAATTATTTCATTTTTTTGTTTGGTGCAATTTCAAAGCGTATTATTTACGAAAAATATTTCTCTGATTTCTCTCTCTCTTAATTTAAATAATTTGAATCCAATTTAATATTTATTAATCATAAGTTATGGTTTTTGAAATACCAGTACCCTCGTTATAGGAGACTTAGAAAGTTCATTTATCCTTATTCCATAACAGCTATCCGAGCTTTTAACACTAAGTACAATTACTATGAAAATGAATTTTTATAGAAATTTAATCTCAACAAAATTCCAGAAGATAAGCGATTTTATGTGAATTTATCTCAACCAAATATAAGGACGTTTTTTTTTCTGCAATGTGCTCCTTATAAGCCTGCATTATTGAAGGCTGAAATTTTTCTTGTTAGGAATAGTAGGAACTAAAATATGAAATTTTATGATTATAAATCTTTTAGTTTTTGAGTTATTCCAGACGTACGTTTGCACACATACACACAATTCGCTAAGACTGGCGAATCAATCAATCAATCTATTTTATTGATGCCAGTAGTGCTCATAATGTTTGTTTCCGTTGAGAATTCGATCTCCGAATTTTGAAAGAGAACTACGATCTTGCGACCACTAACAGCCTATTTCAGAGCTACAAAGGTAATAATAGAAAATAAAACCCAATATGCAGCTATGTATAAGGGAGGTAATAGGTGGAAAGGTTATTCTATATTGTGAAATATAGTAAATACGGACATTCTTACAAACTTCACATACATATGCACAAACACACACACACACACACACACACACACACACACACATATATATATATATATATATATATATATATATATATATAAAGATTTCACATAAACACGTGAAACAACAATCAATGATCAAACCACAAAAAGAAATGGGAAAACAAGACTAAGATCTTTCAACCGTAACAAGCGGTCTTCGTCAGTTGGGTTTTTGACTCTGACGAAGACCGCTTGTTACGGTTGAAAGATCTTAGTCTTGTTTTCCCATTTCTTTTTGTGGTTTGATATATATATATATATATATATTATATATATATATATATATATATGAATCAAACGAGTTTTCTGAAGAGATAATGATGTTCGAGAAAGGCATATTAATATTTCTAACACCATTCTGTTAGTATCGCAAAGGAAAAGTTATACTGCTTGATTGATGATAATTTTAAAAGAATACGCGTGCACAAAACTTATTAAACCTGAAGCAAAGAAAGAGTCTCCTTATAGAGGACAGGTACATTCTCAATCTCAGTTAGTTGTTTCATCGTAAAGCTGACAAGAAGGATAGTTAGAGTTCATTTGTAGTTAGTCACTTGAAGCCATTGCAAACTGAATGAGTGCATTCCCTTACTCTAAGGTTTAGACTTAGTTAATATATTATTCTGTTTATGATCCCGAGTACTGTTTTGATTGTAAATCAGCACCGTGTTGCTAGTAATAGAATGTCAGAAACAAAGTCATTTCCTGATCGGTTAAAATGCCAGTGGAGATGAATGTGAGGTGTGGGTTTTGTCCAGCTGCTATCCCGAGAGCTGCAGTTTATTTTGCAGAATTATTATACCAAACATCGCCCACAGGCACTCAAACATTCCAGATTAGATTACAGATAAACTCGCTTTCCAGAGTCAGTTTTTTTTTCTTAACTTTTAACTGCTTAATAGCTGCAATCCAATAAAGAGGAGGTGATTAATCAGGCACTTTCGCCTGAAGAGACCATATGGCTAGGGTAATGAAGAGCTGGCGAACCTGTCGTGATTTAGTTGGTAATGGCGTCCGGTCGGGCCCGCCCTCGAGAAGAGTCCACCCTCGCTGATAACGTCTGCTCCCAATGTAATTAACTACTCTGGACAAACTACAGCCTTCTACTACTCCCAAACATCTGATTACTAATATTATCTTTAAATGAATGATGCCTTTTAGGAATATATATATACATTACTTCGTAGTAATATTTCAATTAAATTATTTTTAATAATTGATAGTTTCAAAATGAATAGTAGACCTCTTTCCCCAATCCAATTGAAACCTAAATCAATTAAAGTAAAAATCGTAAATAATAATAATCAGGTGGAACTATTTATGGATGCCTGTGTTTTTTTATGTTATAAGTGTATTATCATCAATGTCATATCAGTTAAAAATTGAAAAGTTGAAATGGAAAAAAATCAATAGAATTAAGAGAATAGAGCTGAGATATTAAGAGCGAGGAACACGACCTTACAAGTAATGCGCAAACTGTGGGTCGAGGACAAATCCGAAGGGGTCCCAATAAATGCCAACTTAAAATATTGTATCATACTGACATTTCTAACAAAATTTAAACAATAGCATAAAAAAACTGGTTTTCTAAAGTTAGCAGCTTTCTCAAATACCTATGGAGATTAACCTAGAAGATGACAATCGGCGTTTACTAATTACTGTTACCTCGAGTATGGGCCCCATCATATCATAAATCTCTATTTTGAATCAATATTATTTAAATTACTCTTCCTTGATCCTATATATGGTCATAGTCTGTTTTCATACATAAATCTATGGATTTGAATTTGTTCTTTTTTTTTATTTCCTTCAAAAATCTCCAGACGTATAATAAATCAGTGGACATTTACGATATCCATAAATAATAATTAAATATTTAATTAAACAATTACACTAATAACATGTCTTAATACTTTGTATGCAGATGTTTCAGATTAATGTCAGTGTTCAATTTTGTTCCAAAACGCATATATCTCTAATATACGTATGTACTTCGAACGTAATATTTTGTAGATTTTTGAATATTTTGTAGACGGCCTATGAACAAATACGGAAGGGAATTTTTGTCACTGCTTTTCTATGAAATTATCTTGTAGTTTGTAATTATAGTAGATTATACGCAGATTTAAACGGAATAAAAAAGATGTAGATAAACCAGAAACTTATTACGATAGATATATTCTCCACCATCGATAGGATGAGTGACTGAAAACCGAATCTTAGATTACCTTCAGTGTCTCGTTTCATCCTCATAATGATGTGGATGTCTACATATATATCGAAGACTATTTTGTGGTTTTTACCGTATAGTTGATCTAGTTGATTCAAACACAGTTAGGATATGACTCTCACAAAGACCGCTTGCAAGGTTGAAAGTACTTATTCTTTATTCTCATTTCTTAAAGTGGTTTGAACATCGATTGTTATTTCATGTGTTTACTGAGAAATCTTGTTTTATATATATATGAAATTAACAAACAGTCTAAACCAACCAGATCAAAACTGAAAGAAAAAACAACAAATTATTAATATCAATATTTCGAACAAAAGTTTGTTATCAGGAAGAGAGTAGAAAGGAAGAAGAAGAGGTACGCGCGTTCAAGCCTGTGTGTAGAAGTCCTTTCGTAGGTCGTTCTGATGTATTCATACATCTGCAACAGTCCTACAAAACCCTATATATATATATACTTTTTTTCGTTGGAAATACGATCCAAAACGGACAAATATAGTTCAATGTAAACAAAGAAACATAGAGAAATCAGAAGAACACACTTACAGTCTCTAATTTTCGGTTTGAATCGTCTTCAGGAGAGATAAGAGAGGGAAACCAAGCGCACTGGATCAGAGACGGTTGGAGATCAACAGTGTTGCCGCATGCGCGCCCGTTCACAGAAAATAAGGTAGACAGGAATCAATTTATAATTAATTTATAATTTATAATTACATTAAATTAATGGAATATAAAAACAATAAATATATAAAAAAGAAAAAATTGAAAAAATAAGGGAAATTGATACAGAGAAATTGATACATAAACAAAAGTACTGACTAAGCTATGGTAAAATAAAATAAAATAAAACTAAGAATACAAATAATAATAACAAATGAAATAATTTATTAAAAAATGTGAAAAGGCAAGGAACTTTTAGACATTATCGCTTTAGATTGAGGCCAGGTGCACTGCGCGCACTTAATAGCCAAATATGGGCTTCTTCGGAGGCTCGTAGTGTGATATCTTTGCAGTCAGGGGGTATTTGTCGCAGAATCTGTAACCTGTAGCACTCATTAAAAGGGAGACCGTGGCTATTGGCATGTATGGCAATAGCCACGGTCTCCCTTTTAATGAGTGCTACTGGTTACAGATTCTGCGA
Organism: Hermatobates lingyangjiaoensis; assembly: GCA_026182355.1. Classification (NCBI taxonomy): domain Eukaryota; kingdom Metazoa; phylum Arthropoda; class Insecta; order Hemiptera; family Hermatobatidae; genus Hermatobates; species Hermatobates lingyangjiaoensis. The sequence goes on along the minus strand of JAPFBL010000014.1, from coordinate 1,021,759 downwards.
CAAATACCCCCTGACTGCAAAGATCTCACACTACGAGCCTCCGAAGAAGCCCATATTTGGCTATTAAGTGCGCGCAGTGCACCTGGCCTCAATCTAAAGCGATAATGTCTAAAAGTTCCTTGCCTTTTCACATTTTTTAATAAATTATTTCATTTGTTATTATTATTTGTATTCTTAGTTTTATTTTATTTTATTTTATTTTATCATAGCTTAGTCAGTACTTTTGTTTATGTATCAATTTCTCTGTATCAATTTCCCTTATTTTTTCAATTTTTTCTTTTTTATATATTTATTGTTTTCATATTCCATTAATTTAATGTAATTATAAATTAATTATAAATTGATTCCTGTCTACCTTATTTTCTGTGAACGGGCGCGCATGCGGCAACACTGTTGATCTCCAACCGTCTCTGATCCAGTGCGCTTGGTTTCCCTCTCTTATCTCTCCTGAAGACGGTTCAAACCGAAAATTAGAGACTGTAAGTGTGTTCTTCTGATTTCTCTATGTTTCTTTGTTTATATTGAACTATATATATAGTTTCCTGCCGTTGTGTTTCCGGCGTGCTTGGTCGCCCTTTCTCTCTTTTCTCCTGAAGACGGATCATCCGAAAATTTGAGTTTGTAAGTGTGTCTCTTTCTCTGTGTGTTGCTTTTCTTCGTTTGTGAACTGATATATATATATATATATATATATATATATGAAATGGAAAAATTATGACTAGAAAACTAAAAAATCTAATGGCATTGTAGTTGCTTTTTGCCAAAGAAGTCCAGATGTTTAGTTCTTTGACATGTACTAAAAACGTCCTAGGTTATCCATTTTTCAACAGATATTACAGAGCCTCGGGTGATTATTTGGGTATTGTCTCATGCATAAACATATGTTCTTTTCCTGTATCCTATTATATAACATTAAAAATATCAAAATTATTTTAATATCTATTTATTACTTCACTAATTTTTTAAATCTTTTCGATTTGTAGATAAATAGTCAATGTACAGAGTTTGCAGTCATGATTGGAGAATAAAACTCTGAAGTCAGAGCCTTTGAACTTGCTCAAGTCACACTAACTTTCTAGTACTCTGCGCTAGGCTTACTAAAGCGAATCACTTTAATTTGGTTTGATATTTATCTACTCGCTCGTGGGGGATTAACACTGGACGAAGAGAATGAATCTCGTGGAGAACTCACGCCACCCATTGTTCTCCTGCTCTTGAGGGTACTGAATACATCACCTTAAACTGCTTCAGTCCAATGATGTTGACCTTCCTCATTGTAATTTCTAATTTGATTCCAAGTAATTTGTTTGGTTGCCTTTCTATACATTTTGTTTACAGCATCAATTTTCATTTAAATTCAATTTAAATAGAATTTGTTTGTACTTTGAAAAAGTTCAAACAAAACCGAAATAAAGGAATCCTATTAATAATCATTGTACAGGATTTCATTTGTTAAGAGCTACAAAAGATCTTGCAAAAATCCTCAACAAATAATTTTGTTTGTTATTTGATCTTAAATCAAAATCTATAGAAATAAGGAATCCGTTTAAATTTCTTATATTTATGATTAAATATGGTTATTTTATGTTTAAATAATTTCGTAGAAGTATTCATACATTGTATGCAACTTTATGAAAAATTTTTTTTTAACGACAAATGTGCTCACTTCAAATCACGCAGTAAAACTTTTCTCATATTACTTGAGGAGATATTATAATAAAGGAAGTGAAATGGAGCCTCTGTAAAATAAGAGTGGAGAACCTTCATAGACTGAGAGTGACTTGTGAGGGATTGTGGAAAAGGAAATTACCGGGTGTCACCTATACGTAATACCTAATACACTTATTACGTAATAAAGGATTGATCTAATAAAGTGAGGCTAATGAGTGAGAAGAGGTAGGAGATGACAAGTGATATCTGGAAAGGACGAGTGTGTTCTGGTGTTGGCAGGTACTGTTTAATCATGTCTGTGTGTTATAGAGGCGTGAAAAGTGAATATGTGGAAAAGAAGTCGTCAGGTATGGTCAACGGACGGAAGCTGTGGTCTAGCGAGGTCGAGTGCACTCTAATCTAGCAAAGAGTGGTCCCGTAGAATCTGGTGAGCAGGTGTAGATTTTGTGGTTTGTTCTAGCAAGGTTATGTGCATTCTAGTAGGGTAAAAACTGGTTAGTAAATCTAGTAAATCTAGTGATTTGGTTTAGTGATCTAGTGGTCTAGTACTAACAAGAGTAGAGAGTGTCCAGTGACGTGAAGTGTAAACTAGTGGGCTGAGATTGTATTTAGAAGAAGTGGGGGAGCAGGTAGATTCTGTTAGCTCAGGGAAGCCCCATTTATTTCAAGTGCCCACTATAGGGCTCGATGTTATTTAGTAAAAAATGTAGTAAGTAGTAGAAAAAAGTGGAAGAGCAGGTAAAATCGATTGGTTCAGAAAAGGTCTAGTGATTTCAAGTGTGAACAATAAGGCTGATAAGGTATTTAGTACAGTAAAAAGTGGGCAGCTAAAATCTGGTGGGGTCTAGTTGTGTATGATGCAGTCCATAAGGTCAAGTGTATTCTAGTGTACTGAGAAGTGAGCAGGTAAAATCCAATTTGATATTTTATGGTCTTAGTTTAAATCTACTGGAATCTATTTTTATCGTGGTGTAAGAAAATAAATAAATGGTTATCTATTAATAATTTTTAAAAATAAAGCAAATTCTCAAAGCTCATACAAACAATATTAAAACTTACCATGTAAAACCAGCTGTGTCTGGATATTATTAAAATGGAAGATAATTAACAATTTAGCAACAGTTTCCACCAGCAAATCATTATTGTAGAAAGTAGAACTATAAGGGATAGTGACAACAATACAATTCAAATAGTTGTTTGGTATCTGTAATTTGAGGATCTTAATAATATAAAAGTTCAAGAAAAGAACCTTTTTTTGAGAAAGTAACGTTTCAAATACACAGCTACAGTTAAATTTAATTGTTGCTGCTGGATTATCACTATATAGAAAAACGGAAACATATCCATAATTGTGTTAGTTTATTTAAAAACTGCAGACTCTCAGAAGCCTTCCTAAGCTGCTATCTATCTTGACTTTTTAGAATGTCAAATATGAGTACGCCTAAATTAAGAACTTCCATGTAAAATCAATTTGGTGCTGCAGCTCACCCATAATCACCATTCTCGTGAATTAACAAATGAGGTACACTTTCTACACCTACTATATAAGGAGACAGCTTACATGTGTGGGCGTTATAAATAAACAGGTTAACTTCATTGCATATAACAGTGATAATTTCGTTTGAATTTCAGCAGGAAAATTTCCTCGGAGTTTCATCAACTCTTCCAAGAACTGTCCAACATCAAAAAAAAAGAAAGATTTTTTTGAATTTCCAAGAATTGGCACTGTTTTGTCCAAAGAGTGGTGTGTTTGGACCAATCCAATTTGATAAAAATATCAAATTGATATTTTATGATCTTAGTTTAAATCTACTGGAATTTATTTTTATTGTGGTATCGAAAAATAAATTAACACTGCTATATTAATAATTTTTAAGTTCAAAGCAAATTCCCAACAAATTTTAAAAAAATAAATTTAAATAAGTAATGAAGAAATAATAAAAAAAAAGATATTATAATTCTAAATAAATTATACATTAATAGGCAGTAAAGGGATATTATTAACTTAAACTCAATGTATGCTCAACTTGCTTTAAGAACCCTTAAGTGTGTTATGTGTTATCGATTCAATGGTAGTTTCGGCGTTTGGATTAGGGGATTAGTTTGGATTCTGATAAGTGTAACGAACATTTAAGGCATCTTGGAAATTGGGACAATATGGTGTATACCTAGTAAGGAGAATTGTGTGAGTCAACTGGAACGGAGAATGCTCTAATGACTCAGGGCCATCGAGTTCTTACAATTGTGTCAGCTATGCTGGAGATTCAACTCTATTGCAACCACGATGTCATTTAATATTAGAGTAAGATCATTAAAGTTACTTTTGAGACTTGATATTTCTAATAGGTCATTTGATATTTAAAACTCTAGCTATCAAGAAGTATTTTGGAATGTAAGCACCAACCTTCCACCCACAGCACGCTATCCTTGCAGTCTAAACATCACAAGTAGCATTCAAGTGAGGTGTGAATAATGCCACTGTGCCAATGTTGATGGGAAAGGATGCATACATTAACAAATAAGAACACAAATTAGGTTGCCAAGAACTAGAACGTATTCTTTAATAGATAACAATTATTTTAAATTGGAATGCTGCAGTCAGGTCTATTCAGTGTAAACGTCAGAGATAGAGATTATTATATTTACAATTATTAATAACCAGGATTACGAGAGTCAGCAATGTGTGAACCTCCTACACAAAGCATTTCATCTCATCTCTATTCAATTCATCTTGTTACGGAAGTCGTTATTTAATAAGACCTCTTTCCCATACTACTCTCCTCTTATTGTCTTTTCATCTTTATTTACGACGATTAAATAAAAAGAATCAACATTTCCTTGCCTGGTTGTACAAATAAGTTTAAGAGTTTTTTTAAATAGTTTTTAGTGGGTTAGACTAAATCTACCAGTAAACTCAGAATTATTTGAAATAGTCCATTAAATTACTGACTTCGTTGATTATCTTCTATGTGGGATAGATTCATCTCCTGTCCATCTTCAAAACCAAATATTCCACCTGTTTCATACTTGCGTCAATATTAATCCTAGAAGGTGGTGCATATGTTGAAAAGTTGTTCATGAAGATGGACGAAGCCGAAACAGGTAGCCATCACAACTCAACGCACGAAATAATACGGTTTCATTATTTCGAACAGCTTATTAAATTATGAGCAAACCCATAGATCAACAATTTCATTAACTTATAAGTAAAGCGTAGTTTCACTTAATATGTCTAGAACTGCAAATAATATTTAAGACAAGAGAAGCGTAAACTAAGGTGACAAGTAAGCACAGCTGGTGTCATTAAACATCAATAGTATCATTTAACATCTAGATGAACAGGCCACACCATCAATGATGGTCTAAAAACTGGGTGCAGACATTCAATCGCACTCATTTATAGAAATAAACGAGCCACATTACTTAACTGAAAAAGTACTGTACGTTTTACATTTTGTCGTACTTTGGTTGGTCAGAGTTGAGATGTTTAACATCTATCTGACAGTACAAACCGATTTGCAGATTTAGCTCTTTACTGGGGACAGAACCAAAAGTATTGTCTACTTCTGACACAAAAGTCTACTTGTCACTAAACATTATTTTCAAATCATCAGTATTAACTTAAAAGGATCAACTAGAAAATTTTTGAAAAACAATAAAGCCATTAGTTACGATGTATTAATTTTGATATTTCTATTTTTCTGAAACCTTCATTTGTAATTTAGGTATTATACATTCCGATCTTAAGACTAGTACTTTTCTCCTAATTATTACCTATTTTAACGCTTCTGTCTACTTCCCTGCTGTTTATTGGCATGTTTTACTTATTTCCCTTTCTGGAGCAGACACAAATCCTTGTTTTTGATTTATAATATTTCAGTGTTGCGTGCAAGAGCCTGACTAACTTATGAAAGTGATCGGCTCTTAATGAATATCTTGTTATAATAGAGCAAGTTTTCCCCCTTTTAATCTCCTGTTTTGCTACCAAACACTAAATAACACATGTTTTTTATCAGGTTTTTTGATAATCTTGTCATAACTTTGCTGTAGGTCTTCAACAATTTTTTGCTACATTTCTAATTGGATATTTCATTTTTCTCCAAGTCTTTTAATTTGATCCTCATTTTTTATCAGAAGAATTTTTTTATAGTTTCACAAGATAATTAATAAACAAGAAATATTGACTGTACAACTTACATAAATGTATTAAGAAAATTGCTCAACGAGCTGAGGTATTGAGTAAACCCTGAGGAAGTTTGAGATCTGGGCAAACTAGAACTGTCTTTTTATATAATTCAATTTTTTTGTTTTCTTAGGATATGCAAATCTCCAATTTTATTAAACGATTTGACTTTATTTAGACAACTTTAATGTTTTCTCTGCTCTTTAGATATATCACACGATATAACTACTTCCCTATTCAGTGTCTATATAAACACCATACACAAAATTTAAATCTGACGCATCATTTCTTATACATCACTGAGTTAAAAAAATATAAATTCATTTATTAAAATAAGAAAATCATTATTTGTTAATAAAACTCTAACTGATTTGATCCACCGGCAATTCTGGTAGTGCCTTTTGTGAAATATCTACCATATACACATATAAGCAATTAAATAAAACGATTTCACAAAGTAAATAAAATAAATTCACTGAAGAAACATACATAAAAGGGATCACAAAAATTCACTACTCTATTTCTTTTACTACCTCATCATTCCATAGAAAATTGTGAATCTCTCCGAAGACAGGTGACGACTGAAGTAAAATCTCATTGAAGAAGCACTCCATCAGTGCAACTTACGGAGGAATGGAGACAAGGATTTATAAATGAATAAATAAAAAAAAATTAAATTAATGAAAAATTATAAGTTAGGACCAAAATGAACTATATTAAAATTTAATAAATAAACAAAACTCTTTAAAAAGTCTAAATAAATTATAATAATGAACCATTAACGACTGAGGTTAAGCACAGAAGTAGATCAAAGTGAAATTGTTGTTGAAATCATTAACTTACATAAGAACCAGTAAACAGTAATCAATGTAATGAACCTGTAAACTATAATCAGTGAATTACGGAAACAGTAATCGAAACTGAGTCCGTGAGAACTCAGTTGTCGCATGAATGACAACAGGAAGCTCACTGTGTCTTACTAAAGAAAGACCTGTTATTATTCATACCTAAGCTTAGCTTGGAGAAAACTAAATTTGCATGGAGAGCAACACAATGAGTACAGTCCAATCAATAAACTCAGTTCTAAGAAGTACAGAAGTTTTTGTGGGGAATAGAGTAGGTGTGATTGCTAAGGAAGGAGGTAAATAATGGAACAGGATTCATAATAGGTAAGTAACACAGACACGAAGTCCACATTGAACCATACCAATAGCAGTATAGTGAGGCTTTGGGGAAGAGATATGTGAAAATTTAAATATTAGATACGGAAGACGCCTTCCAGAATATATAAATTTTCTGTGCTGCTGATGTCATTTTTTTCTTATTAGTCACAGAGTAGCAACTTAACAACCTCCAGGTTAAAGATATCGCCTTCTGACCGTGACAATTATTCGACTACTTAGGAGGTTAGCATACTAACAACGTAACTACTACTGTATGATTTAATATTTCTGTTACCCTACGTGTTAATTCTGTCCTTTTATATTTAAAATTGAAATATATGTTTGTTTCATATTGGAAACTTTTTCAAGCCTCTGAGAATACCCTGTGTATGCTTTACTTCATCTGAAGTTGGTGGTGTATTCATTATATTCCCTTGCTGAAATAATTCAGAATCGTAAGTATTTGCGCTATTTTTGTGTTTCTAATTATCAAATATATTGCATCAGTTCAAGTGTTACTCTGTCAAAGTTGTTTTAGTTGAAAGATTTTATCTCATTTATGATTGTTTATTATACTCGTAGCTTTGACACTGTTATATTTAAATGTCTTAACCTCACTAAGAATTTCAGAAATAGTTTAATAACTTTTTTTAACAAAATAATTTGTCTTCTTCATAGTTGCAACGGGAATTCATATGAGGATTATTTACTTTGGTATAAAGCTCTTGGTATAATTTCTGATTTGCTCACTGAAGTCTGAACTTTAGTTTTTATTTTAAAAAGATTGTTGCAATCTCATATATGTATATATATTGAGGGAGAGAAAGTTTGAGAATTGAAATATAAAAAAATATCTGTTGAGTCTTTATTTGTCTATCCACCATAAATAATCATCTCGAAAAGGAATTATCTTTTATAATAGAAATAAGAGATTGGTCAAGAGAGGCCTAGAAATACCTTAACTATTAACAATTTTTCTTAAAAGACTGAAAAAAAAACTGTCTGGTAATATTGAATGTAGTGGCTCTCTAGATGAGTAAATGGTAGTGTTGGTTGTGGGATTCAAAGGAAAAGGATTTCAATAGAATTGAAGCAAATGGTGATTACCGAGTGAAGCCTGAGGAAAGACTTGTTTATGAGCTGTTGGGTCTCTCTTGTGGAAAGTTCAAGCACTTTTCTTTAACACCTCTAAGAGGTTAGTTTAGGTTAATAGACTTAAGTATCGAATGGTAAAGAAGTTTCAGATTTCTCTAAAATACACTGAATAGCTGCCATTAACTCAAACTTCCTGCCAGTCAAGATTGCTAGAACATTACCAAAGATTCTTCCTTAAACAAATAATTATTATTAAATTGTGTACTGAAGCTAGCTAATGTTCTTGGTATTTTTTAGAAAAAAATAAAAAATATTTAAGAATAAGTTGCTTCTACTTCAAAACAATTTATTACATAATATTTTGTTTTCTATCAACGACTGTTATTATAAACCTAATCAAATATGAGAAAATATTACATATATGTTGTATGATTTTTCTATACAAATACAAAATGCTTGTACCGAAGTTATCTGTATAACGCAAATAAACAAGTAGTAAAGGAATAAAACACATGTCTGAGTTGCAAACCCGAAGTTATTTAACCAAGTCACTGAGCAGTAAGTTATGTTCAAAATAAATGTACCTAAGAAAAGTTTCATGATTTTAATGAAAACTAATCTAAAAATAATGGAAGTATGCGGAAAATAAAAAAAGAAATGAGATAAATGATTTCTATAAATCTCCTGATCTATAAATCTGAGAACAGGAGGAAATCAATCAATCTACATTTAAATGTCCAGTAAACATTTTTAAATATTGTTTAAAAAGTAAAAAATAATATACGGCGATTTTTGAAAAGTTAGTATATATTTTTAAATGACTACAGGTGTTTTTTTTTTCATCAAAGGATGTTTTTGGCATTTAACTTCCAGACAAGAGTCTTGAAGCCAGTATGGCACTTTCATGAGTCTGTTACATTACAACAGTCCACGATTAAACTTCAGAGGTTTAAATCTAGTTCAATGTAGGTTTTTTTTAACTATATAATAAATTAAAAATCTATAATCAATCAAAACGTTTAATAACTGTTATAATTGATGTCTAATTCACAGAATTTCATGAAGAAATCTTGATAAAAGAAGATTTATAAAATATGTTTCGAACTTATAACCTTCCACTTCAGATTACATCTACAGTAGATTTCTTATCAACAGAACTATAAATTGTATAAAATACAATTAATGAAGTCTGTATAAAAAAATAAACATGGAAAATTATATTGTTGTCTGGATTAATACCATAATCGAATCAGACATTCCATATGACTCAAATAATATATTATTTGTAGTATATATTAAACATTTGAGGCATAATAATTTTGTGTTAAAGCACATGTTTATAACCATGAGCATTGTTTTTTTGTTTTCTAACACATACACTACTATTAAGGCTTTCACTTTTTACTCCTGTTCTAGGAGCAGCTTATTTATTATTATTTATTGCAGCTCATTTATTATTTAATGCCCATTTTAGTATTGGGCGAGCCACATTACCTTTTGATTATACATTGCGAGTATTTAATTTTTCCTAACTTAAGTGTATTTAAAGTAGGGATATTTAACGAGTACGTGACATCGTACAGTCTAGGAACCGAAGGTTTAATGTCCTTCTTCGAGAGACGACGTGATCGGATTTATTCACCTCCTTCGTGAATAAATCGAGGGCCAGGTGGGTTTCGAACCCCGGACCTACCAGTTTAGAGAGGAATACGTTTACTACTGAGCTAATCCAACCCCTTTGACAGACAAAAGTGAATCACTAGTACATTTTGAATGGGGGTAATGTATGTATTCTTCTTTTACCTCTTATGAAACTCTTATTTAGAGTATGAGGTCATGGGAAATTATAGCTTTAAATATCGACCATAGACCTTTAGAAAAAGGACCTGACAATCACTCCATCTTCAAAGAAACTTTAATGTTATTAAAACAGTCTTATCCCTTGCTCGTAAGTCATTCTTTCTGTGTACGATTATCGTAAATATTATATGATAGTAAAACACATTGGATTTATGTTCCCTTGGTTGGAATAGTTAACTGGACTGAGTGGTTGTCAGGTCCTGAAATATGTCAGGTCATATTTTACATAGGATCTAAATATGACCAAGGCCTTACATCCAAACACACCATACGAACCCAATACGGCTTCGATTCTATATCGACAACCTTAAATTGCTTTTATTGTTCGTTTTTTTGGGGGATTTTTATGTGCTTCACATCGAACAGATTACAAATCGCTTGTTTACCAGTCTACTATCTCCAGAATGACGTTTTTTGAAAATAACTTAGACCTGATGGTTTAAAAACATATCAGAATACAAAGTACGCTATATTTTTTGACATTTATTAAGAATCATTGGATATTTTGTCAATTTTATGGTCGTATATGTGGCGTTGACAGTAAACATGCAAACAACTACATCGAATCCTGGCATATCGTCAGACCAGACTTTAATAATAATTTAAGAAATAATACATCAATCTCATGATATAATATGACAACTAACAAATAACTAAAATAAAAATGATTTAATATTTTTAAAACATTTTTGTAATAACTCCTTTTACTTTAATCAATATATTTTCATGAAAGCGTTATGTAGCGCTTAAATAAGCTTCTGAAAACGTCAGGTTTTCAATCACCTTAGTCGTGAGTTGCACAACTGATTTCTAGGATAGCATACTCGTCACTTTGTGGAAGCACTGAGATATTCTGAAGAAATCTTTAGCACGAGTCTCACTTTTCCGCTTCCCTAGAAGGTTGAAATTACTCTTGAACCGTCCATCCCACCTTGGTAGATCATCAATTGAACTCTGCCTTCATCATTAATGTTTCAAAGATGTTTCCATGTTTGGACCGCAGAAAGTCACGAACTAGTCTACTTGATGAATACCTGCCTGTTTCAATCTTATTATCTGGACTACTTGTCATGTATGTGTTCAGATTTTTATAGTTTCCAGCCTCAAGATGTATTTATTGTTACTATTATTACTTTAAACAACCTAGATAAATACTTGAATCATCATTACAATCCAAGACCCAAGGAGAAAGTTCTTGGTTCGTTCATGAGTATCTAAGTATTTGGTATATTAACCTAGTGATGCGTCAGTTCCTGTCACTTATAACCCAAACTACTTAAACCCCTGTCAATCAAAATGCCCCCGTCAGTTTAGGAGATGGAATATATCCTCATTATTATATTATTTAACTTTTTGTGGTGATTGTGCACAGTGCATAACAGTGATTTGTTAGAGTGGTATGCAGTTGGGTTTTTGACTCTGACGAAGACCGCTTGTACGGTTGAAAGATCTAAGTCTTGTTTTCCCATTTCTTATTGTGGTTTGATCATTGATTGTTATTTCACGTGTTTATGCGAAATCTTTATATATATATATATATAAACACCCAATTGGGTTTTTGACTCTGACGAAGACCGCTTGTTACGGTTGAAAGATTTTAGTCTTGCTTTCCCATTTTCTTATTGTGGTTTGATCATATATATATATAAAGTTGTAAATATTCAATATATTAGGAACCTCAAATGATGCACAAGGTTGAAATTGTAGTATTCAGTGTTGTCAGAAATAGATACATCGTTAGTCCTAGTGGAGTTCGGCGGTAGCTGGTCTGTATTTTATTTTTGATCTAATCGAAACTCTGTCTCCCTGCAGTTTTATTTAGGCTCTTAATTATGATGTTTACCAAAGCTACCTACAAAACATAAAAGACTAAGACTGACTATAACAGAAGTTTTAGAAATATTAAAAGACAAAACAATAGAGAATACTATTACAAAGGAACAAAACAAACCAGATGACTTTTTTAAAGCAATAACTGATACACTGACTTTAAGAAAAGGACAAAGAAACAGAAGACCCTAAAATTATGAAAAAGACATTAAAACAATTAAAACTTAAGTAAATAACTCAGAAAACGGTAATGAAAAAGTAAATAAATTATAATTATGTGATAACCCAACGAAAACACTTTATTAAAATACTCCTTAGTTACTAAGAATAATTGTTAAGAATGAAAATCATGATTACCCATTCTACTTTAATTCTTATACATATGTTCCGAAATAAACTCGAAAAACAAAAAATTGAAAACTACGCAATTACAGTCTCCAATTTTTGGTTCAATTGCCATCAAGAGAGGAAACAGAGGGTTAAACACACAGTGTTGCGACTGTTGGAAACCGGTGTGCTTGTGCTCTTTCTTACTTCCTTTTTGAAGTTGAACAGAAATTCGAGGCTGTAAATGCGTGTCTTAATTTTTTCTTTTCAAGTATATATCTGAACTTTCATTTGTCTATTATTGGGTCTTTTTTTAATGAACTTGAAACTCAGAAATACGAAAATGACACGAACATTCCCAAAGAGGTCTGTGAACTATTTTGACCTACTATAGTATATATTCTTCATCTCTCCATAAAACGATATACTTCCATATTAGCAAGTATTGTGAGTTTTTTAGTTCATTTTATATTTTTCTATTTCAATGTCTGTTATATATAAAGTAACAGACTAACAAAGTTACCAGCATCATTCCTGTTTACAAACAATGCTCAATAGTATGTATACTTCTTTTATACATTTATACACATATACTAACATTAGAAAATCAAGTGCCGTTAAATAACCTAAATCTTCCATACTTTCTCTCCTAATGTGCTGTAAAGTATTACCAAGTACATGTATAAATTAAATCAGGAAAATTAATCGTTTAAATTAAATTTTCGTTTAAATTATAGTTACATATTTTATTGTTTCAAATTAACTCTCTATTAAACTCTCTAATTAAACTGTCTGTATGACAGAAAATAGAAATTTTATAAATGGGAAATATTACTTTAACAAAACATTTAAGATTATGACGGGAATAAAGCTTTAAATACGGATTACTTGAACAAGACGTCGTCATTTGAAGATATAGCCTGAAATAGAATTATGAATGACTGTTTGTAGTTTACGCTGCTATCTAGTTCTTTGGCCAGACTGTAATTAGTAGAAACTATCAACCACCTTTCATCATCTCTTTTCCACAACCATTTAAAAAATAAATTAAAAATTAAAATAAAATTAAAAATTAAAATTAAAAAAATAAATAATAACTTATTAAAGCTATTGATAGTAATATGGCACTCTGTGGTGGTTACAATTGCGACATATTTGTTTTTCGTAGCCTTGTTTTTCCACAATGATGCAGGCTCTAAGCGTTTGTAAGAGAAAGCCCGCAGAAGCCCAGTGCAGCGGTCTGTTTGGATGCTGGCTTATCTTGATTAACTAGTTAATACTGACGGGCTACTGTTTTACTCACCCTTGCTCAGTTTTTATTTAAAAAAAAAAAGCTGTATCCCCACACATTCTGAAAATAATGAGCCTGAAGCAGGTTTAATCAACGGCTTGTCAGACAATCTAGCATATTTCAAACTCCAATCTTTGTTGTAATCTGACGTTTGAGCGATGCGTTCTATTATGGGATTCAAATTAAAAATTCTGATGGATTCTTACAGCCGTGTTCATTTATAAATTAATCTGCGGTGTATATATGATATGCCTTATGTTAATAGTTAATATAAATAGTTAAGAGATTAACAATCTATTTATTAATCTATTATATTAATTGACACACACTCCCTCATTATCTCTCTCTCTCTCTCTCTCTCTCTCTCTCTCTATATATATATATATATATATATATAATATATATATATATATAAACTTTAACACATAGGAAAGAACACAGAAAGTCACTAACTACAGACCTCACTTGGATATTTCGACATCCGTCATCATCGGAAAGAAGTACAAAGTACTCGCGGTGAAGACGGATTAAAATTTGAAAATTGAAAATTTGAGTCTGTGAGTGTGTTTATTTACTCTGTGTGTTACTCTTCTTGAATTTTGAACTCGTATTGTGTCTAGTTTGGATCGTGTTTCATTTTATTAAGTGATATATATATATATATATATATATATATGATCAAACCACAATAAGAAATGGAAAAACAAGACAAAGGTTTTTCAACCATAACAAGCGGTCTTCGTTCACCCAAGTGAGTTGGGTTTTTGCCTCTGACGAAGACCGCTTGTTACGGTTGAAAGATCTTAGTCTTATTTTCCCATTTCTTATTGTGGTTTGATCATTGATTGTTATTTCACGTGTTTATATGAAATCTTTATATATATTATATATGATCAAACCACAATATTATTGTGGTTATGATCTCACGTGTTTATGTGAAATCATAACCACACTTTATATAATATATATATATATATATGTAAATTTTGATAGTAGTCGTCCTTCCTTGAAAAACACATTATTGAAAATGACACCAAACTTAGCTGATACCTGTTGCATAACAGGTTTCTCAATTTTCTACATATCACCCTCGTTATTTCGTCTACACAATAAGGTACACCTCCTATAGTCTACATGTTTCAAATGATCAACATATATATAGAATAGATCAAACAACAATACGAAAAAACTCTCCCAGGGAACTAGAGTCCGGTGATATTTATAAAATTCCGTGCAAAAATTGCCATAACATTTATATTGGTCAAACTGGTAAATAATTAAAGACACGTGTAAAACAACACCAATAACACGTAAATAGACAGGAAAAAAGCAGCGCCTTATTCTTATATTGATTGCAATAATTGATTCTTGTCTACCTTATTCTGTGTGACCGGAGGGCAACGTTGTTGGTCTCCAACCGTCTCTGAACCAGTGCGCTTGGTTTCCCTCTGTTATCTCTCGTGAAGATGTTTTAAAGCAAAAATTAGAGACTGGAAGTGCGTGCTTTCAATTTCTCTATGTTTTTTTTGTACATTGAACTATATGTATACAACATACATTGATATATCGAAAAGTATAACAACATACATATCGAATATATATATATATATATATATATACACGTTTAAAACACAATAAGAAATGAGAAAAAATGACAATGATATTTCAACCGTAACAAGTCGTCTTCGTCAGAGTTGAACCTCAACTGAAGACCGCTTGAAGTAACCAAGTTTGAGCGGTCTTCATTTGTTTTGATGACTGAAGAAACGTCGATGACCGCTTGTAACGGTTGAATGATCATAGTATTTTTTCCCATTTTTTCATGTGGTTTAATCTTGGTTGTTATTTTACGTGTTTATTGTAGAATATTGTTAATACATACTGTGTGAGAGCTGTTAGTCGACATGTTTCTACTAAACACCACTTATCAGATCTCTTTCGATTTTGTTTATAATATCCTTCAGAATCCATTATTAGTTTTTTATGTTTCGTTTTGTATGAATGATAAAGTATAGGTATGATTAAATATGTTTTTCTGAGACATTCGACTGGCAGGTGGTTGCGAGACAAATGTCCAGTCTACTTTGCCTCCTCAATCATTCCCTTGATTCATAAGCCCACATTATCTTTAAAGACCAGGTACTAATTGGGATGAAGTGAAAATTAAAAGCACTGTTTGTTAAGCACTCTCGTTGAACTCAGTTATATAAGGTGTCGTTAGCACAAGAGAGCATGTTACCTACTGAAGTCATTTTTCAAGAGGTAACATCGTAATTAGACTCTATTAAACACTCCAAGATCAGGCTTCCTTACGCAGCCGACACATGAATCTCATTCGTCCGACCTCTTTAAACTAATACACCTTCTCGCATGGATACTTGCGCGCGAGAATTCCTTACTCTATATGGCTGTGCACTTTCTTAACAACCTAATAATTTCCTAACAACTTTCGGGCGTTTCTCTCATACTTATAATAAATGTTAACTAGCTTTACCATTAGAATTAATGAACCACTCTTGATCATTTTAATTTGAAGCGTTTATTTTCAATTTCTACAAAAAACTTTGATCATAAAGTTATGGATGACTAACCTGTATAAGAAGTTTGAATTTTATAATTTATATATATATATATATATAATTTTTTATAATATATAATAACATTATTAAGTTAGGTTTTAATGTTATATGGTAATTCCAGTCAGGAATTGTGTTCAACTACACAGCATTATTGCGATAAGATGACTCTATGTAATTTTATAAAGGTCATTTATGAAATTGAAATCTGAAGTTGAATTTAGTTACAACAATGGGATGGACAATATAACAGGTACAGCCGTGGAGCATACTAGTCCGATGTCATTCAGTCCCTTGGTGTCACTAATTTCAATAGCTTGTTAAACTAATAAATGATCTCCAGTAACTTATAACTAATAAAACGATTATAGTCATGTAAGACATATATTGTATGTAAGAAATGATATATTATTGATTTTATGTATGCATTGCCACAAAATAAATTAAAAAAATCATTCGGTTATCAACAAGATTGTTATTATGTATACTAATAGTAAATATTATGCTAGACTACACTATAAATATACTCTAGCCTACACAGAGATGTGGGTGAAAGATTAGCTCATTCTTGATTTAGGACGATTATACACGGCACAGCAATATTCCTGGCATTCCAAGCACATGCTATCTCACCAAGTCCTTTAATTGTATTGTCAATGTAGGGTATCAAAGCTAATGAAATAGTCTCCACATAAAGAAATTTTATAGTATAAACAACGCATTTCGAACTCTCTCACACACACTCTCTCTCTCTCTCTCTCTCTCTCTCTCTCCTTCCCTCCCCCTCTCCCTCCCACTCTCCCTCTCCCTCCCATTATCTCTCTACCTCCCTCCTTTTAGTGTTCATATGAAATTTGTGATCATCATTTATCTGCATAACTTAAATCAAAGTTATGTTAGTAACAAAAACAATCTGAAAAAAATCATCAGTTGAAATGTTTCTATTAGTCGTTAATTATACGTTTAAAACATATGGGTTCAGAAGATGGAGCTTGAAAATCTCAAGCACAATCAGCATCGATTCGATATGATGAGTAACATTATCTCTAAGAATAAATTGATCAAAATACGTTAGAAATACTTTATCCAGTCAAGTATGTACACATATACTTTATGATGTTCATATCCTCAGCTTGGTCAAATTCTCTTTGATCCTGAGTATAGACATCCTTGTCCTCAGCTGGTGAAGGAAGTAGGCGACAGTAATAAATGAAAAGAGCCCAAGTGACATTTACTCTGCGACAGGCTGACCAGTGCCAGTCTTAAATAATGGCTCTCAAGACAAACGTGCTCCCAATCTGCGATGAATCTTGAGACGAAACACTCTCGGAGGCATATATGGAAAGCCAAACACGCATTTAATAATCATAACAAATAATCAAAACCTCCTGGATTTTTGCCAAAATTATCATAAAATCACCTTATTCTTTTTTTTAAAAAACTAAAGTATAGTCATTACGAAAAAAATCGTTATCGAGATTTTGAAGGATTTCCGTGTTGAGGTTCTCAAAACCCTGTTTGATGTTTGTGAGCACGCTGTAATCTACACAGTTCGATGGATTTAATTATTATTTTACACAAAAATTGGGCTTTTAGAATAGATGTGTCCTACTATTTGGGGAAAATACTGTTTATGAGAAAGTTACTTTTTTGGCAAAATATTTTTCATAAAAAACATTTCTTTCTTCTAACTGCTAACTTTAGTCTCAACATTTTACTTGTATAGTAAAAATTAGGGGAGAAATTAGCGAAAAAATCCACAGGTTTTTATTAAATCTTCAAAAATGCATTATTTTTCAATAAAATGTAAACATTAATTGAATTTGAAAGCCTGTTAAGATAACAACCTTTTGACGAATAAGAATGAAATTCTGTCTAAAAATAGCACATTATGTGAGGGGGTTTTAAAAAGTGTATTAACAAAAATTAAAGGCACTTTTATATGATTTAAGAAAATGTTTTTTTAGCTTTAAGCAGGTCGTTACAAAACAATGATATTCTGGAAAAAAATAAATGTAAAATTAACCGGCTTACAGAAACAAATGTCATACGATTCCAATAACATGGGTATAGTCACAAAAGATCACCTGATGTACTTCTTGGATTTGTTTAAATTAACGTAGAATTTTTAAGTGGATCGAGTAACAAAAATGTATAGGGGTGTAATAAAAAAATTGAAATCTTAGAATGAGTTATGGTATGTTGGAAGAATTGTATTTTGAAATGTAGAAATCCAACTTCAATCCAACATATAATTCCTAACAAATTGTCCTAATCAAGCTACATGCTGCACCCTTGAAAAACTTAATATCTGATATAATTCTTTATGTTTATGAACCATTATTTTGAATAACAATAGTGTATTGGACATCTACACTTTCGTTCTTTATTACGAAACGGATACTAATTCTTCCATGATTATATAAACCTGACATTTTACCTATATTTTTCAGACAAAATAAAGACATTTAAAATATAACTATACATTTCTTATTTACTTATTAAGAATGGAGTTCTCAATATTCCTTATTATTATTATATTATATTATTTATTTCAAAATTTATTGCTAATGGAAACAAGTTTACAATGTTTCGAAATGTAATCATCACAAAATGTATGTGTTAATGGTCAACACCATCAACACATGAAAATTTTCCTTATTAGTTTCTTGTTTATATTTTATTTCTTTATTTTTGATTGTATAACGCTGAAACCAGTAAGAATTAAGACTAAAAATGGCACCAATAATACCCAACCTAGATGTCCATTTTAAATGTAGTCTAAACATTTGAAAATCAATTTATCAACGCAATACAATTAGATTTCTAGTCAGTGATCCTTTAAACTGTTTTATTTATTTACCCACCTGAATTAAGTATACACAGATTTTCCTTATGGCTGTTCTATAAACTATGTATAATAAAAAGTGTGAACAGAAAAATGTTAATTTTTGATGATGACTTCCGAGCGGTTGTAATTATACTATTTGGATTAAATAGTGCGAGCATTATTAGCTTAATAAGGCGATTAAGATGTAGGTGCCAGTAAGATGTACGGATACCTTTGATTATTTGTTCCTATAGAATAACTGCGTAGTTAACAGTGGAATAGGCTTATGATTGTAATAAAATAAATTAATATTCTTTAAAGATGGATTACGGTCTTCAATCAGTTAACTTTAGGATTTTGTAGGTTTGTAAAAGAGTACATCTTTGACACTCGATGAGAAATTGAGTTTCATAGTTATTAAAGCAAATTTAAAAAATCTGGAGTGGCCTACACTCTACTTTACTATAAGTAACTCAACGTCAAATTTCTTGAGTATATAAAAGATAACGTATCATTTAAGCATAACATGAATAACTAAATGGGATATAATTATTAGCATTGCATTCGTGAGGTAGTACAGATAGTGATTGAAGGACATATCAATTTATAAGCTTATTTTTGTACGTCACAAATAATTTATTATTTGCAAATAATTTCATTAGTATAACTACAGCAGTAATAACATTTTTGAAAAACCAAAGTGAACATTTCTTGATACGAAATATTATCCTACAAGAGAACATGGCTATTGTTCAAATAGCCAGTAGATTTCTTACATCGTTTACTTGACATCCTTCTACATTGAATATTAATGTAAAATTTTCAAATTTGAAACAGTAAAATACTCTTTTTTTCTCTGAAAAACTTCATAAACAGCGAAGAAAATGTTGCTTTAAGGTGATTTGTTAATTAAAGATGTACGATAATCACAGTTATTAATCTCTAAACGAAAGATTTATATTTTGAATTATCTTTTACATTTTTGGTTTTTAACAGAATTATTATACTGGGAATTTTATGGCTTCTTAGTATTTAATAAGATCATTTTCCTTCCCCTTTGTCAAATAACATATATACGATTTTTTTTTTAATCAGTGTTATCATTTACCTGCACAATATTATTCCTCGTACATCTCTTATTAGTCAATAATATATTTTCATTTTTCCATTAGAAACATCAATTTTATCTCAGTGGATTCACTCAAAAAATTTCTAAATCAATGTAAACAATGTAAAAAAATACAAAAAATTCGACAAGTATAGCAGGTGATCTCTTAGTCTAGGATAAACAAAGAGTTTTTATATCGTTATTGCTCTTTCCCGTAATTGAAACTTCATGATTTTTTTTTATGAATTGCTAATTTTTTGTTCCATTTTTGGTCAAATTTTCATTATTTTTTAATGAGCCGTTTAGCGTCAAAAAAACATTTTCCGAAAACACAAATCGTACTGTAACGCCCCTTTAGCGAATGTAATTTTAGAAAAAAATATCTCAACTCATTCTCCATATAATTTTCTATTTGTAGGCATAGTTTCATTCTTGTCCGTCAAGCAGTATGGCTTGTATCGCTCTCACAAGGTTTGAGATTGAATTATAAGTCAAAATTTTTACATTTTATTGAAAAAAAAATATTTCCTGTTGTTTTAAAATTCTGAATATATTTTTCGTTTTGTTGCGTTTGAAACCTCAAAGATAATGTCAAAATTTCAAAACTCTAGGGTTATCAGTTTAGGAGAAATAAATGTTTTTAAAAAAACGGTTTTTGGCAAAAAAAGTGACTTTCCCATCATGCATAATTCTTCCCAAACAATAGGGATCTTCGTCTTTATGAGGCCCATTTTTGTGTAAAATATCAACTTGATCCATCAAAGATTCTGGACCGTAGCGTGGTAACAAGCAATGCTAACACACTCACCCACCCACCCACCCCGCCACCCACCCACACACACACAGACATCATCGTAAAAACGTCATAAAACGACTTCTGGGACCTCAAAACATGTAATTCCGTCAAAATCTCGAGATCGAATTTTTTCACGATCACTATACTTTACTTATAGTAAAGTAAAAAAATGTGACAACATTACAAATAATAGGTTTTCTACTCCATGTTAGCCTTTTAAGGAGCTATTGTCCTTTATAAACCAAAATCCATGCAATAGCTGAACTAACAAACTTGAACAGAAATGCTAGGATTTGAAGTGTATACTTTAACTGCTTATGATCGGTATACGTTATAATGTGGTTTTGGAGTTTTAACTATTATTCAAGTAATGTGAAAAAGTACTCCAAAATAGTAAAAACCATTGTTTTTTTTTAACACTAACAATCTTCATCTTAACATGTATTTCATATTGATATTAGTGGGAATTGAATACTGTGGAGAGACTGCAACTGAAGTTGAAAAGTGTCGCATTGGAAATTTGGGTACAAACATACAATGGACACTGAAACTAATGACAACTTTGCTGAGTCTCATTGAATCATCATAGTTAAACGATGATGACCTACATTTCAATGTAAACTCCTTATTATATATAATTACTATACAATACTTTTATTTCTATTATGCAGTTAGTTAATATGTGATATTTACTCATACTGGGAAAATATCGAATGCCTCTACATAAGCAAAGCTCTAATAAGCGTGCAATGTGTTAAAAACACATAGTGTTCTTCAAAGTGTAATACTATAAAATAGAAACGGCGAGGACTTTGTTATGTAACATGGAAATGTGCTTCCCAATTCTACTTTCCTACTACTGAATAATTTTTAGTTTTAGTAATAAACAGTCTTTATGAGGACAGTTATTATACTTAATGTATAATTTCTATTATCTATTATATTGAATTAATTTATTTTTATAACTAGTTAATAGCATAACTAAAATATATATATTTTTATTGGAATATTTTATTACGATAAGCAATAAAAAAATCAATCAGCAGTCATTTTAATATTCTTTCTCGAAGCATACATGTATTTACACAAGAGGGACAGCTTAGTCATCCGCAGTTTAGAGCTGCATACTTGCGAGTTCAAGGTTTGAATATTGGTCTTGACACTAGACGATTTATATGGGAGATTCAAACCACCATTCGGAGAGGGTGCAAAGTTGAAGGCTCCTATTTATTCTTTAGAGCTATCTATTTTGATACACTTTGTAAACTAAAGTTTCGTCTCAAACTGAAAACCTGGTGATATTCAGGATCATTACTAATACGAACGCAAAAGAACAAATAAACTGCTTTCCGTCTGATATTGCCTGAAGTGATATATTTACTTTATACATAGAAATAATACAAGGGGAAATCGTCAACAATAATAAGGAGTAACATTATGGTAAAATTTTTCAGGTAAAGTATATGGAAGCTGAAACTACATCGAAATAGGTAACAACTATCTGAATTATAACAAGCTATTGCCTTTGTGGCGACTGAGAGAAATATGAAACTGTCTGGCCGAGAGACTAAAGGTTAAAATATTCTAGGCGAGTTGAGAGCAATAACGAAAGTTGACTTATCGTAAAAGAATCAATGGAGGAGCCACTGTACTGGGAGCCTTAGAGGTATTAAATAATATCTTCTATGGTGATTATTGACCCATATCCCTAGTCAGAATCAAATTAGTAATTCTGACAGCTGGTCCTCTTCTCATCACTTAACGCCGTGTGGTCTTTGGCAGTTCAACCTTCTCAAAAGAAGGAGCTACCATCTGAATCGCCTGCTAAAATATGTCTTTTATATAATTTCTGGTTTCCTTTTTCTGGGTGTTCTACATATTTTAAAAATAACTAAACATTTATTATATAATGAAACTATACTATATATATATATATTTGGGGAAAAGTCATTCATTTATACATGTGAGATTAAATTGTCTGCCTACTTTTGTCTTAATCAGTTTTTTTGGATTTCTACAGTAGATGGTCAAAGAAAACCGAAACGTCGGTAATAATAAATACGATTAAAAATGGACAGAAGATCATATGGTGAGTTAATATACCTAGTTCCTGGAGAATTTAAAGGACTAATACGAGATTTGGAAAAGAAATCCAAAAAAAAAAACGGATTAAGACGAAAGTAGGCAGACAATTTAATCTCATAATATATATATATATATATATATATATATATATA
Source organism: Hermatobates lingyangjiaoensis (assembly GCA_026182355.1). Taxonomy (NCBI): domain Eukaryota; kingdom Metazoa; phylum Arthropoda; class Insecta; order Hemiptera; family Hermatobatidae; genus Hermatobates; species Hermatobates lingyangjiaoensis. The sequence continues at coordinate 998,792 of JAPFBL010000014.1, read as the reverse complement.
TATGTATATATAATTATATAGGTGTATATTTACATAGTAATACTACTTCAATACTAACTCAATAATTCTATAGAAATCTTTAGATTTTTGCAACATACGTTTAATATAGTTACACTTATATAAACTATATATTTAAAATTTTTTACTTTTATTTAAAATCATTTTAGTTAAAAATTTATTTGAGTGACAAGAAAATTGTATCGAGTGTTAATAAGTATGCCGCTTTCCTCACTAGAAAACGTTCTGTTGACAGGAAAATAGGTTCTGCGTCTTCTCGGAAAAGAGTTTTCCAACTCCTGACTCAGGGTAGTTAGCCGTGTCAAACTTACAAACTTTATATCTGGTCATTTATATAGATGCTTTTTATGTGAGTAGTGAGTAACAGAAAACCGTGCAATTCTAACTTCAGAGGAGAGTTTGTACTGTCGTCGATTCTGACTTGATCAATGTCAGGAAATTGTTAATGACCTTTACTCAAATAAATTTGAGTAAGCTCAATTCAGAATTTCCAAAGAAAAATCAAATCAATAATATGGATTCTTTGACTTAAAACTAGTATGAATCAACATTAACAATGAGCCGCACACCACGCTTGTAGCACGTACAGACCCTAAGACAAAATAAGACTAAGACCCTGCAAAATAATAAGAACAAATATAAATTTTATTGAATATGTTCTAATTTTGTCTTAAAGGAAAAATACCAATGACATAGTTTTCAATTGTAGATCGATTATCGGGTTAATAAAATAATTTAATCTCTGAATTATTTCATATAAAACACATCAGTACCTAGATAGCTAACACAACTATAACATGATTTAAAATATATTCCAGTTACCAAATGAGCTCAACAAATACTAACTAATAATAAAAGGCGCAGGTTGTAAATGTTAGGTGTAAAAACAGAAATTTTCTAAATTTTTCAAGCCAGATTCGTCGATGCATATGATAACCTGCAACCATTGCTTCCTTCCTTATAGAATACCCAGACTTTTCAAAACTCTTTGTTCTACTGACAAATCATTTCTGTTACACCTTAAATGTTTAAGGTGGTGAACACTAATTCTTCTTTTCATTTATACTTTTCTCTATTCCTTAATTTTTCTAATTCAATAATAAATCATAGCTGTAGAACCCTGAAGTGACAGGTATCCATAACGAATAGATAACTATTCAACAGGCTACTAATGCATTTCAGTGTTAAATAAAAAGAGATTGTTGATAAATCATGTTTATAATAACTGAAAATATCTGTAGAATCAACTATCTGATGCGAGGGCATGATCCAAGAGGATGGGTAGGTAAATTCCTCACTAGGAGTGAATTGCTAGAGACCCATGACCTCACTTGATACACAATTATGAATTTTTACTATTTTTTTTTTTAAATAATCTCCAATGTAATTGAAGAAAAGTCTAATATTTCAATAATATATTTATGTTTTTAATTTCTCCATGAACCAATAATACTACTGAAGACTCTCAATCCACCATAGTTTCTCAGTGTACTCGAGAATATCTCATTAACCACTGGTGCCCTTAGGGGCTCTGACTCGATTAATATCACTGGTGCACCGTAATGGGTCACAATGTTCCCATTGTAGCACTTGTGCAATTTTCTATACTGTTCTAACACTCATTAAAAATTAAAAATTTATTAAACATTAAAAAAGGTAAACTAACACTGACTTGTAATTTTACTGACTAGGAACTCTTGAGGTGAACTCTTACTATAAACAACAGTGACATCAACACCTCGTTTAAAAATAACCTTCAATATAATTACTAAATGAACGTCAAATATGAATTTCCTATGTAGTTATTATAGGCATAAATACGTTAAATACAAATTCAAAATAATACAATTAGCGTTATGCTTCAGTAACACATTTTAAAATCTTGAGCTTAAAACCAAGATAATCTTGATATGCATAAAAAGATTTCACAATAAGCACGTGAAATAAAAAATCAACGTCCAAACCTCAGTTGAGATTTGACTCTGACAAAGACTTCTTGTTACGGTTGAAGGATCTTAGCCTTTTATCCGATTTCCAATTGAGGTTTGGACGGTGATCTTCTTATACGGTTTAAATTTATTTGAAGTTTTTCAAGAGAATAAAACTAGTTAAGAAAATCAACTTTTTTGAGTGTTTAATCACTGAAGAACATTCAGTGTTATCGAAAAACAAACTATGATTTATTTAACATGATGTTTCAATTATCATCAAGTATTTTCACTGCAGAACTACGTGGAAGCTATTAAGAAAGTTGTAGACTGGTCTTTTCTCTTTCCTATCAAATCTCCATACTATACAATCTCCGTATAAGCATGTTAATTACCTTACTCTACTATATTTTTCATAAAATATTAAAGTTGCTTGGAAGGCTGGTTTTCCTAAGTAGCATTAATTGGTGGATGGATTCTTTGTAAGCTATCAAAGCTTTTATAGTGAAGATAGCGGCATCGATGGCTAAATATATTGCAAATTTTATTATTATTTTAACAGACTAATCACTCTACCTCAACGCTTATAATACGGACTTCACCATATTAAATAATACTACCAATCAGAAATCTCTATCTGATATGTATGTCGCGACACACTAAACTGTAAGTAATCTCCAGATGGAATGTCTATCGACGGTTTCACACATCAAACACTGAAATTTTTTTTTTGCCACAATTGTAACCAATAACATTAAATATTGAAATATATATACAAATTAATCACTTTGTGAACAATTTTACAATTGGATTGCAGATATTCTCCAGATTACATAAGACAAAGTTAAATTGATTGGAAAATCGATCGTATTAATAAATAATGTTTGGTCTTTTGATATTCGATAAAAAATATCACTTTAATAAATCATATCTAATTGGAATATAATTTATTCGCAAAAAAAGTTACATAAATCATCAGCAAAACATAATGACTGATACAAAAGAAGTGGGGAATGTGAATGATTCTGAAGAATTCTAGGAGCATTAAGTCAGATGACGGACTTTAAATGTAAAACGGATGTTCTCCAGAATACGAAATAATTGACAGAGCAGCATTGCTTAATCCGCAAAACCCACTGGTTAAAACAACTGAAGTAACATTTGATGCATAACTCAGAACTGCCAGACGTCACGCACGAATAAATCCCTAAATGTATTACTATGAAAAGTAAAGACTTTTAAGAAAGAATTCATTGCATCGTGCAGGCAATATTTTATTTTTTACCCCAAGATTCCCTCTTCTAGGGATTCTCATTATTTATAGCTATACTGTTTCTGTTTTGTAACAGTTTAACAGTGCTTTATTTTTTTTAAATAATTAACAATTGGTTATATGAATCAAACTGTTTTCAGAGTGCGTGTGTGTGTGTCTGTGTGTGTGTGTTGTGTGTGTATGTGTGTGTGTGTGTGTGTGTGTGTATGTATGTGGTGCGTGTGTTGTGGCCATGTGTGCTTATGCATGTTTGTGAATCTATATATTTTCGTTAATACATTCGAATAAACCCATTATTAGGATGTGTTAATGGAATTTAAAATATAAACAGTTATGTGTAAAACACTCTACCCTTTTTTCGATAAATCTAATCTCAGATTTTTATGTGCTCATAGAATGGCACTAGAATTACAAAAATTGCTCTTTCCATCTCAAATACTAAATGAAAAATTAAATTTTCAAAATTCACTAATATTAATATCATCATAATGATATATTAATATCATCATAATTATATATTAATATTTTATTATAATAATAAATATTATTGTACCTGTTATTATTACTACTATTTTACCGGTTGGTAATTTATATACTAATTTTAAATAGTAATGATTAGTAATTACCGTTTATATAAAAAACTTGCACCAATTGATGTATAATACAAATATTTCCGAGCAGAATATACAGGAAGACTCTCAGATCTTATCTTTCAAGCTTATTAGACCATGGATATTTAAAAGTAGCTGACATCTTGAAGGCGCAAGACCAACTAGTTTAATATCTCCGCATCTCTGCTTCCTGATAATATTGTGGCGGGTCTCAAGTCCCTAAATGTTTACATTGCGATAATATTCGAACTTTTAAGTGGATATTAATAATTATTATTGTTATAATTGTTCTTTCTGTTTCAATGAATCAGCTAATTAAATCTTTCTTGAGTTTGGTAATTAGTTTAGTTATTAAAAAAAAGTTGAGTAGATTCCATTCATTACTAGCTATAAAGTACCTTATGTCGTTTTAATTTCGATGTTTGCTAATGAACTCTAAACTGAAGAAGAGAATCGGATGAAAAGTGAAAACGATTGCGGAAACGAGTATTAGTTTACGATGCGTCTAAGGCTTGTGTGAGGAATGTGTTGGTGATCTGTAGCGGACTTGGCAGATCTTCGATGGAGTGATGGGATGAACGTGGTAGGAAGTGTGACCCTTGACCCAAGTTATTGAGATCTGCAACTTTCCTGTCCGAATAATGTTAAAATATTACGCAATTAATCAGTTGAAGTTAATAAACCTTTTAGAAGCTGGACCTCGTGACTGGACCTGCTTCAGCGTCACGTCCCTTACACATAAACCTCCTCTCTCCTTAAACGACTTTTTTCCCCTTTTTTTTACGTAATTTAACCAGCAGCATCTTCAAAAAGCTGAACAAACAACTCTTGTTCGAAGAGGATTAGTGTGTTGGGATAATGGACGGTTGCTCCAAAAGCAACCAGATCTTCTTCTCTAGTGAACCTGTTGGGGCGCTCTTTGCGCAACCTTTAAGTGCACGCACTGGCTATTCCGCATTCGGATATATGCTAAGCTATGATCTAATCAGTCTGCCTCTTGTCCCTCATTCAAGCACTCGGCACCAGTTGGTAATCTCTCTGCACCATGCTTCACCGTTTCTCTACTTTCTGACACCCCGAAGGCTTTTTGAGTGAAGTCTTATTTTTGTTCTTCCTCAAGTATCAAGTATGCTAATACTTGCATTTATCTTATCTATATAAATGGCATTAGCTAAAATAATTTAGTTTGTTTTTTTTTTTTTGAGTTGATCATACAAGAAGTAGTATAAATGGACCAGCGCCTCAGGATGTCCAGAGCCCTGGCAGACAGGCTACCAACTCACATCGTTCTTTGTGCTAACACCGAGTAACCTGTCCCTACTCCTAGGAAAATTTCCTTTCCTTAAACAAAGATCAGGAGGTCCTTTCATTTCTACTACATTATTAATACTCTTTTTTTTATATAATTTCCTTTTACCTAATATTTTTCATAGTAAGCTCGACTGTTTTCAAGAAAATGAAAGGAAGTTTTACTACCTCTTCCACACTTCTGACACACTACACTATTCACATTGTTAATAATACTTAAATGGCTCCTCAGTATGCAGTAAACTCTGACCATTCCTATAAAATTTCTTAATTTAGCTCTACATAAGCCACACAGAAAAGCCGGTAATTACTATTTTTACTTACCTGGTCCTTCGTCATACTATGTCTTTAAACCAGTAAATAATAAGGTATCTGAATATTATAGTAAAAGTCGTTAGCACCGGGTCTCGCCGTTATGCCGTCACACAGAACGGGGTTTAGTCACTGTAGTTTCCTATACGTCTCTTTCTTATAGAAAAGAAAGTTCAGAGTGCCTCCATACAATTTAAAAGTATTCCCATGTGAAATTTTTCCCAGGAGGAAAATAGAGACATTTACTTCGTCACGAATCTCAAAGTGAACTACGGGTAGAAGAAATAATTTGTAATTTTAAGTTAATAATAATCACTCACTGCGATATTCACCTGCCAGTGAGTGCAGGTATTTTTTTTAATTTTCGTTAATTATGTCTGTCACTTTCCAACATGGGAATTACTCTTTGTTTCATTTGTTTTGTTTTTTTTTTGAACAAATTCTTTATATCAGTGAATATTTCTAGCTAATTGATTTTCATCGGAACCAGTTAACAAAAATTGTTTGATGATTATTAATATAGTTTTTAAAGTATTAGTACAAATATGCCACCCAAAGGAAAATTCCAAAGACAATCTAATAAAATGATGATGCTAATTACAAACACCAGGCATCAAAAGAGGAGAAGAAAAGACAGGAAGACAAATGGTTGTTAGACGTAAAGGATAGGATAATGATCAAAGGAAATTTCCAAAACCTTCCCGTGTGAGACCATTAGAGTTAGGACGTGGTGGTACTGCCTTTTACTGTAGTATGAGATACTCCAAGACGAAGTAGGCCTGACCTGTCGAAAAAAGAGGCTGTCAAAATGATTGTTACTGGTATCAACAGTATTAAAAATGCTTTTTATGATCGGACTCAGTAAGGTTAAATTGAGAATTTTCTAGAAATGCTCACAGTTTCATTACATACTGAGGAGCCATTTAAGTACTATTAACAATGTGAATAGTGGAGAGTGTCAGAAGTGTGGCGAAGATAATAAATCTAAAAAATCAACAACGAGTTAGAAATCAGATAAGTATTGAAATCAGTAATAATATACTCAAAGAAACTCAACTTTAGGCTGACAGACAAAGAATAATTGATAATTGAAACCAAGAACCACAGGAAATAACTTATATTAGAACAGTTAGTTCTGAGAAATTTATTTTACCAATATGTGTTAGTTGAGTATGACATTACTATATAAATGATAATTTTTTTTGTATTCTCCTCTAATTAATTATAATGAAAGATAAAATTAAATTAATAGTATAGTATGTAACTTACTTTTAAAATCTGATAGTAATATATTTACAAGCTAGATATAAATAAATGTATGCAACACCGGGTGCACTATAAGAATAGTGAACCGATAGCACATACATGTAATAACCAAGTAAAACAATTCAAAACCCATCACATAGATAGTTACTTCTTATTTTAATATTTCATCCATGAGTTTTAACAATTCAGTTAGAAAGAGAATTAATTATTTTCGTCGTTTTTGATGTCGGTGTTAACTGAACACTCTGATATAATTGGGGAGAATTAATGAGAATACGAGCAACTGATGAGGAGGGATGGGCAAAACTTCACTTTCATTCTAATGAGAGTAGTGCATCATATCTGCAGTATTATGCAAAGTGCATTCAGCTCAATTTGAATTCAGCGCTAGTACTGCCTTCCTGGTGCCCGAGGCTTATGACCTCTAGCACTAGGTCAGAACTACTACTAACAGAAGACGTCAGTCATCCCCCTCAAAGTTGTTTCCCACATAACTCAACAGCAGACTTCTCACATGTAGCAAATCAATCTGACAGTAGACAAATATCAAAGATAGCCCAATCCAACCAGCTGATTATCCCAAATCAATATCTTTATTCATTTGGAGCATTAAAAGAAATATAATTTATATCTTGAAAAAAGGAAGTCAAGTGAAGAAATTGGTTTAAGACCAAGTGGAGCTTAGAATTAAAGTTGGCCTATGGTCAAAGACTAGAATTAGTGCGTGGCTGGGGAAAGCAGGGGTTTGAAGAGAGAAAGGAGGGTGATGGCGGGAGACGATTAGTGCGGCGCATCCTTGGAGAGGCGTGCTTCTTCGAGACAAGCTCTAGCAGGGACTGCACCAGGGTGCTGTGCCGAGCGGGTCATGATCGCCCTAAAATTTTATTTTTCTGTGTATCGCTAGAGTAATTTTCTTGTTTTGTAAAGTCCTGTTTACATTGCGGCATTCTTGTCTCAAAATAACTCAATCTGTGTCGTTAAAACACCTTAACAATTTTATAATCGGATACTGTTGTTTTATGGATATCTTGAATTTGGATTCAGATTTTTTTTGTTAATTAAAAACAAAGAATTGATTTTGTATATAGCACATTGCCAAAAATGCGTAAAATAAGCATTATCATCTAAAATACAGTAAGAAAAAGAAGAATGGAAATAAAAAAATTTCAACCAATAAATTACCTTTCATCAGAGCTACATATGAACTGAAAGTAATGACGTCGGAATTTGGTACGATATTGAATAAAGACAGAAGCAGAGAGATATTTTAAAAGGCGTAAAGGCGAAAGAAAGGGAGAAAGTGTGGGTTTACATGTTCAAGAAGAAATAAATAAAACATTATCTACCAGTATTAACCCTGGTGAACAATGCAATTGGTTCGTAAATACTGCGTCTCTTTTAATAACCATAGCTATTGTTTATACTATTTGTCAATCAAATTTAACTAATTAAGACTGGATCATATTTCTAAATAGCAGCCATCCCTCGTGCGTGATTATTTTACCTTATGTCCAATAATTATTCTCCTTATTTGTTTGCAAAATAAGTCACTACTTTGTTTACCTCAACTAAGGATTTTTTTGAGTTTATTATTAAGGGTTATTAAAACCCAATTTTAATTATTTACTAATCTGACCTATGTATATATATATGACCAAAATTACAAATATACATAGGTCAAATGGATAAATAATTAAGTTCACCATACAACATAAGTATAACGAAGGTAAACAAAGCAGTGCTTTATTTTTGCATGCAAATATTGAAATGATTATATGAAATAGACGGAGCTAACATGATGACACATGAAAGAGCCATTGTTGTTATCAAATGTTATCCAATTTTTATTAATAAAATTATTAATTTAATTTAAATTGCTTAAATTAATAAATTAATTGAAATTGTTGATTATTCTTTGTATTAAATTATATTTCTTAATTAAGCTATATGTATGTGAAATTTGGGACGGCCTCAATCAACGCTCTCCGAGTTTCATAAAGATGTAGAATATATATAATATACTTCAATTATGAGAAGATATTGATTTTGATACTAGGATAATTGAAGGTTTCGATCTGAAATAAGATGCACTTTAAGAGTAGAGCAAGAACTTGAAACATTTACGGTTGAGTTTCTCCAGCAGTGTAGAGCGCACTCTTTTTTCAACTAGTGATGCAACATGGGTCCCTTTAGAGCTCCCTCCAATAACGCTGTTTCAGTTAATAGATAGCCCAGCCCGCCAGACGTCTTGTTTAGGTAATGAATTCCAATCCGGTTTACCGGACATTCTCTCCTGTAGGACGGCATGCCTCACGTTGCTCCGACCTTGACTTTCGTTTTCTTCAAAGCCGTGGAGGTTACAACACGCTTTCTTCGCTCGGTCCCCTCAACTCCCATTGATTGTCTATTGCCGATTGTCTTTACTGGTGACTGTCTTTCTATTTTTAAGAATTTGTTATGTTTATAATTGATTATTTTTACTCTAACATGTTAACTATTACCCATAAGAAATATTTCTTATAAGGTGGTTAGTCGACTAGAATGAAAACGGTTCTTTGGATTAAAGACAAGAAAGTGCTTCATATTGGATATGCAGTCTTGCGCATGGTCAGTAGACAGGCAAAGCATCCCAGTTAAAGTTCTTAGGCCTTCAGCTGTCTTTAGCAATGCTTATAACTATGTGGTCAATTGTGTCTTAATGCTGCACAGCCCATTTTCAGAGTCGAAATGTTGTTTTGCTGTCATTCGTATCTTAAAAATAATTATTAAACAACCAAAGACCGTTTCATTTATTACTGTTCCAAAAGTGAAGTGCTAATCTTTTCAACTATGCTACAATAGTATTGAAAAAATTGGTTCGATGATTAGTTTATTAAATCATGAACGAACCTGAGAAGAGAAATACTAAGCTTACTGGAGCAAGTATATTAATAACTACCTGATATGGTCACCGGTTCAGGGTAGTAGGCATGACAACGTATATTTTAGGAGTCAACGAGCGCATAATTTTGGTTTTCCCACATGAAAGTAATTTGTTGAATACAAATGATCGCTACTAACAGCAGACACAGTAACGTCCAAACCATACTCAACCTAATCCGTCACATTTTAATTATAAGTGAATGAATATGAGAAAATTAGAAGGAGAGAGTTTGTTTAAAAGAGTTTCTTGGAGTAAGTGTGTTGGAGTGAATAAGTACGTGCATGTAAGAGAATGAAAAGGATAGGGAGAGGGTATGTGGGTGGCAGGGTGCATGTTTGAAACAGTGTTTGTAAAAACATTTCTGAGAGTAAGTGCGATACAGTGAATAAGTGATGTCATAAATGAATCAGGAGATTAAATGAGTATTCCTGGGAGTCAGATGTAAGTTTGACAGAAAGTGTGTGAATCTCTCGAAGTATGTTAAAGTAACAAGTGAGTGAGTGTGAGAGAATGCGAGCAAGTATTGTTAGTGTTTATGTCTAAGAGAGAGAGTAATCACTAAGAATATCTGTGAAAAGTGATTAAGAAGTGAATGAGAGAGTAAGAGTGTGTGTGAGGCGTGGTGTATTTCTTTGAGAGTGAGTAAAAATGAGAGATGGCAGAGTAAAAGAGTGTGAGAATGTGACCTACAAAGAGAGAGAAAGATAGTAGGGTGAAGTAAGTGAGTGAAACAGAAAATGATGACCCAGTGAATGTGAAAATCTGAATGAGAGTGAAGGTAAATGAGTGAATGAGAGATTGTAGGAGTAATGAGTGTGAGAATGTGACAATAGCGGGAGTAGGAGAGTGAGAGTGAAGTAGCGGGTGAGAGTGGTGGATGTAGAGTGAAAGAGAGACAAGACAAGAGAACATATGATTTGTGTTGTGAGATATAAGCGTGCCAGGTCGTGATGTGTGTGAGTGGTCAAGGCGTATTAATATTGAACGCAAGAGAGAGAGAGAGTCGACAGACACTCAATGGACAGTAATAGACCCATGTTCAACGGTCCTATTACCTTGTAAGGCCGCATCTCTATTTAAATTACCCGCTTCAGCGTTCACCTTTCATCTTGAGTGCTTCTTATTAAATTGCATCTGCCTAGTATTAAAGGAAAACAAGGAAGTAACCATCCATCGATCACGGCTACTAGTCTGAGAAATATGACCTTATCGTGGATTTGGAAAGCAGAACACCCACTTACAAGTCTTCAAACGTTCTCCATGAATTTATAACTTTTGATACGGAATATAACTTTTAAAAAAAAGTAGGTTATTGTTTTATACAAAATGCAAGAGATTTCGAAGACGTCCTTATGTTCCAAAATCATGTAGTAAAATTCTCTACAATTGGGAATTAAGAAAACAATGTGTCAAACACGTTGTGTTATTCAGGCTATATGTGCTTATTTGAAAGGTGATAAGAAGATTTACCCCATGAGGGGAGGTGTAATATGAAGAAGGATACTACTTTAAACAATTTTGTTTCCAGAAATAATGGTATTTAATACTTCTTAATAGAATTTCCAAAATATTAGTAAATCATTTTAGACTCTACTTGCACAACTACACCATGCACCGTAATTTAATATAATTATTAACATATTTACTCCATCTCACTGCACTTAAGGTACAGTCAAGTTTGATACTACTGTAGTACTAATCATAAATCTGACTATTTCATAACAAAATATAACATCCTTGGAAATAATTCTTAGAAAACGAAACACTATGAAAAATTCTAATACAAGAATGCACTGTATTATTACAGGATAAATGCAATTATTACAGGATTTTTGCACAATCAAACGTATCAACCCAACATTAAAAAAAATTACTAAATCATTTCAAATTTTATTTTGTCTTGTATTACCTTTACTATAAGTAAAGATATAGTAATCATGAAAAGCTTTGATCTCCAGATTTTGACGGATCTACAAGTTTTGATGTCCAGAAAGTCTTTTCTGATATTATTTTGATGATGCCTATATGTGTATGACATTAGGTGGATGGGTGTGTATTCAAAGGTTTGTGGTAACACTGAAGTTCACACTGATTGATGTGTCTAATTCATATATTGCTTAAAAAAAGCATTATAGTATAGATGAGCCTTAAAGTTTAGGAGGCAATACTGCATAATGGAAAAGCCACTTTTTTGGAAAAAATGTGTTTTGAAACAATTTTTTTTTCCTAACCTACTAACTCCTAACGAGAGTCTTAAAAATATGGCATTGTGATTGAAAAAAGGAAAGCAAGAAACGATGAAGATGTTTAAAACTGTGAAACAGTATTTTATTCAATAATATGTAAAATGAAAAATACCTATAAAAACCTCGAAATTCATCTTAAAATAATGGATCACTTGCTTCACCAGTCACATTTGTTTACATGGACTTAGATTTAAGACTACCTGTAAAGTATAGTCATAAAAAATTCAATCTCTAGATTTAGATTGATATATATGTTTTGAGTGACCAGAGTTTTTCTACGTTGTTGTTTCGATGCTGTCTGTGTGTGTGTGAACTTGGGTGGTTGTGTTTGCAAGCTTCGGTCAACGCTACAGTCCACAATCTTTGGTGGATCAAATTAATATTTAACACAATAATTTGCCTGTTAATGTTGATGAACCCTATGGTATTATTTGGGAGCAATTCCACATGATAGGAAAGTATTTTTTTTGCCAAAATGTGTTAATATATATTAAATATATGCATATTTCAAAGGATAAGGGAACTAGAAGGGTCACACACGGTAGCACAGTTCACCAGTCCAATGACTCATAGGCCTAATTAGTGTCAGTAGAAATAATCAGTGGTAGTTCTAGATCAATGGTTTAAAATGTGTTCTAATTTACTAAATGCTTATAAATACAATGAAACAAATGAAATCATTAAATGATTGTTTATAAGTTGATCCTACTTTAGCAGAATTTAAATTCTATTTCATAATGATATTTAAATAACAAAAAAATTAATTGGTTGTCAAGAAGTTTGATATTATGTTTACATATAGTAAAGTTGAATGTAGGCCACTCTCGATATTTTTCCTTTCTATAAGTAAAGCATAGTGATCGTTAAAAAAATCGATCTCGAAATTTTGACGGAATTACATGTTTTGAGGTCCCAGAAGTCGATTTATGAAGTTTCTTCGATGATGTCTGTGCGTGTGGATGGGTGGGTGGTTAAGTATGCATCCAAAGTTTGTCGACAAGCTATGGTTCAGAATAATTGATGGATCAAATTGATATTTTAGACAAAAATGGCCCTCATAGTGTACATATGCCTTATTGTTAGCAATTATGCTTGATGGAAAAGTCACTTTATGGCCCAAAACTGTTTTAAACATTTTTTTTCTCCTCAACTACAATTCTAGAGTCATGAAATTTTGGCATTATCTTTGAAGCTACAAAAGCAATAAACAAAAAATATACTCAGACTTTTAAAACAAGAAATATTTTTTTAGCCATAAAATGTAACAATTTTGACATATACTTCAATCTGAGAGCTTGTGAGATCAACACAAGCCACACACTTTGACTGATAATTCAAAGAAACTGCATCAAAAAATAGAACATCCTCTGGAGGATGAGTTGAGTATTTTTTTTTCAAAATCACAGTAACCAAAGGGGCGTTACAGTATTGAAATGTGAGGAAGGGACTCTTTCCTATGTTGTTGACAAATATTCTGTTTGATTACTATTCTAGACAAAAATAATAATTTCATAAGAAACTATTATAAAATAATAATAAATTATTTTCAAAAATGTCAAGCTTTTAACTATAAAAGTATTAAATTATACTGAATAACCGGCTGCGACTTTGATTTGAGTATGTAAAACTGGGGAATTACTAATATATTCTTCAAATTTGATGTTTGAGTAATGTAATTATATATTTGTGTAAAACATTATTGGTGATGAATTTAACAAAAAATGTACATTTTTATTTATAAGTTTATGAAAGTGCTACAGTGACTAGGAGTATATGGTTGCAACAGTACTAATGTTACTTGAAAGCTTACTCTATTTCTATTTGATCAAGAGTATTCAAGCTTAGGCATCTAGCATAGGTCCAGCCCTTACTTGTTTTATCTAAAGGAATAGGAGTATAGTTAGGAAAGAATGCACAATGAGTATCTGACCACAGTATGCTTGTTACACAAGCTTCCTTTGGTCTCTGCTTTGTTTCAGTTAGCCGCAATTGATACAATCACAATAATAGTAGAGAAGATGACAAGAGTTTGCAGTCAAATCTAATAGACGACTTTCTATTTTAGCAAGAAAACATTAAATTTGATTGTGACTGAAGCGCTGTAAGCGAGATGTAAAGACTGATTTGGTGACAGCGAGACTCAAAGTGGTTGGTGGTCTGTGACTGCACAAGTAGTAATAGAGATGTAATGGGAAGATGCCGGCTCATCATGCGCCTTGGGAAACCCTTCGGCTTATATAAACCAGCTCACCAGACATTTACTTCACTTGATTGCATTGTCCTGTTTTCCTTGTCTTGGCTGTCTTGCTTACAGGCTAAAACAATTTGTAGATGTACGGTAAATGCATTACTTTCCTTAAACAATCTTCTCAGTGCAAATTTAAATATCTCCAAGAGTACTGGATTTTTCTTTCGAATGAGTCACTAATAAAGTACCTAATAATTAGTTTATCAAATGTAATTATATTTTGCCATTTACACGACATTACGGAGTAAATGTAGAAATAAATTAATATTGCCAGTAGCAGAGGTCAGTTAGCATTAAATCACCTTACTGTGGGTAGTAGAGATACCAGCGGTGTTATTACTAACGAAACTAGACCAGTTTCGGGCAAATCAATCATTATGAAAGCGATTTTATATATTTTTAGTTTTACATATTTCTATTATGATATAGTTTTGTAAACACGATAAAATACATACTTTGAAAATACAAAACACAAATTTAAAATATTCCACTAAATTCTTTAAGTGGTGATGAATTCGTAATCATAAATAGCACTAACGATGGTTAAATATAATTATTATGTTAATATAACTAAATAGAATCATTGATGGTAAAGTTATTGCAAACAACTTAAATTAAATGAACAATAAAAAAATCTACTGATTAAATAGATTAATATACAAAAGTAAATTGCTTTAAAATATGAATCCAATATTATATATTAATTATATATTATTATATGTATATATTAAATATTAATATATTCATTATCTCCAACCAAACAAAATCAATCTGTGTTTGGTCATACAAACACATGCATTGCTTAAGCATCCTTAACCTGTTAAGAGAATGTAAATGATAAATTATAACAAAAAAAAAATAGAAGGGGTTGAGTATAAACTTAAAGGAAATCAATCAATAAAATGTGAAATAATGGCAAACGAAATTCAAAATTATTAGAAAAAAGTAAAGTAATGATGGGCAGAAAAAATTAATACAGAGATAATTAATTCCACCGAGCAGAGACATTTGATAAAGAAATTATTTGAAAAAGAAGGCATTAAGATTGTGTTAAAACAAGATAATTTAATAAGGACTAACGTAACCTTCACATGAAATATTTGTAAAATTCTGGAATATCTCCTTCTGCATATTTTTCGCTTCGGGATATTTTCAAATGGCTTTGATAATAGTTGAAATTGTGGCTCCAGTAAATGAAAGTCTTTAAAACTCAAATCATCTTTCTGAAGTAATTTTGGGAAAACATCTGTATATTTTTTTCAAGCATTTGGGTTTAGCTTCCTTTTAATGAATTCAAATTTGGAAAATGAATAAATTTTGTCACATTCATTTGCTTAATCCAATGCCATAAAAAGTTTTTTGGTTTACTCACTGAATGTTTTACTCACTAAAATAAGTTAGTAAAACATGTAAACTAAATCAGTTGAGAATTTATTCAGTAAAAACTTCACTGTTCCCGGGCTGCAAAAATACTCGTACATCGCGGGTCCCGTGTTTGAGACCTCCGGTGTATAGTACAGAGGGCAGACCAGTGGAATTTAGAATTAAGATATTAAAGAACATTTTGAGTTTTATACTTGTAAACTCATTTTCACAAATTTCAATTTTGCGAAATTTTATTTTCCAATTTCACAAAACACTTCTTGACCCACAAACATAAACTAGGAAACATTCTTTTTTAAAAAAACACTAATTTTTTTACAATAATTAGACTGTTATAATATAGCATATATAACTTTTATTTACCCTTTATAGGAAATTTAGATAATGAATATATTTAATTCGGGTAAATTTTCTATATCAAATTCAATATAAAGGTTTTGTAAATTAGTCTGTATGAATGTGTGTGTAGGATATTTCAAAAGCCGAAATATATATCACTGAATTTCATATTTTAATTCTCACAACAAACTAGAACAGCAATCGCGGCACACTGCACTTTTTTGGATTAAAAATTATATTAATTATATAAAGTTCTTTATAAGATAAAATAGTTTTTAATATCTATCTTACAATGTGTCCGATCTATTAATAATGTGTCCGCGCTGTTTTCATTAAAACCGGTGCATTAGGGCTTCATAGTTGAAATTTATTATCTACAAGACAGTATCTTATAAATTTGACCTTTAGGTTTAAAGAAACTGTTCTGGAATGGTTGTAAACAAACTTTTATATAACTCTTGTTTACCTTGATACAGATGTAACAAAGCGGAGAAAATATAAATGATAAATATGTAACTTAATCTGAATCGATTATAAACTGAGAGCTAGAAATCAGAGGAAGCAGATTTATTTGGTAAATAATAATTTCTCAAAAGAATCATAATAATTCACCACAGCATCAAAATTTATTGCAAATAAAAGATCAACAATAAAAGAATTGAGGTGACAAACGTATGATGTTTGATTAGCCTGGATAGTTTAGATAGGGTAGAATCTAGATTGTACATTGCTACAATACATGAATATTGACAATTGTCAATATCTGCTCCAATTTCTGCCACTGGAAAGTCACCAAGTGTAAGTTGCAAGGTTTTGTTCAATAGATATAATCTTGATAGTAGAAGACCAAACTAGACGATAACTTCTGCTTTCCTCAAAGGCTTTGTAGAGCTATTGAATTCCAATGTATTTCTTTGCAGTGCCCCTCCACCCTCAGTGTTTCTCCATTAGCATATTATGTCTGTAGTTAATTAGTTAGAAAATGGTTTATGTGAATTATTATGATATGCTTGACCAGGTGTAATTAAAAGTTCATTAGATTTATATAATATTGGCTGTGTTGTTTGAGTAATAACTGTTACCTGCACGATGTGAAGCACATCCAAAATCCTCCAGTACAACGCCCCTCAATCTACTTTTTTTTCGAGATTTTCCTCATTGAACTGATTACAGCACCCTTCATATACGCTTACATCACATAAACTGCTTACTCCCAATACGGTTATTAAAGAATATCAAAAATTAATCACTTATTCTGCCACTACCAATACTTTAATCTGTTATACTAAACCCAAACTGATATGCCACGTATATCCTTTCACTAGACACAAAAACACAATCTTGTTGAAATGATTCAATTTTTCATTAAAAATGATTCTCGTCTACAATGTTGGGTCATCAATTAAAATGAGACAGAAAAATTCAAAATCACTTCGTTATGTTATGTTATGCTTCATTCAGTTTTCCTAATCAATACCGTATCTTATAGTGGTTATAGTAAACATTTGAAACCTTACATGTGTTAATATGGCATTTCTTCCTAACTTTATATTCATATAATTATAATACGCATATGTTAAAAAAAAATTAAAAATGTTTTCTTTGAAAGTTGTATCATACACTTATACAACTATAGAATATATATGCATAATTACAGTTGTCGATTTTTGTTGAAATGATTCAATTTTTTATTGAAAATGATTTTTAGTACTATCCTGATAAGGAAGAAGACGGAGAAGATTCAGCCAAAACCAAAGGTGAAATTCTTATATGAAAAAAAAACTCTTATCCAGCAAATCTAAAAGAACGCATTTGGAAAAAGTATTTAAGAGAATATATGGAACATACGGAAGGTACTGCAATTAACCATGAGACGATTAATAGAATATATTTTAAATTCGTATTTATTGAAGGACTAACACAAAATATTAAAAAAACTGTTAAAACGAAATGCACCAGAATTCAAATTAGCTTAATATAATACACAAAAAGTGAAATTATTATTTTCTGATTTAAAAGATAACATACCAAAAGTATTAGAAAGCACTACCATATAATTACTCTATGAAATGTATTAATGTAATAAAAAGTATTATAGTAAATCTAGTCGATTTCTCAACGAGAGGGTTTATCAGCATAAATACTATGTTAGAATGAAAAAGATTAATGCAACAGCTTTAGCCTGTCACTCATAAATGAAGGCCATATATTTGACTTTGATGGCGCAGCAGTCTTGAGTAGAAAATATAGGATGAACATAGAAAAAGAAAACTATTGAAATGTTATTTATTAAAAAATCAATAGAAGTATCGAAGCAAATTTAAATTGTGTTTATTTTAGTATTTTGATTACGAAACAGATTTAATGACATTTTGTTTCAGTATCTCCTTCATACCAGCTGTTTAGAGTTGTTTATTAAAGATTTGTCATTTGAATGGCATAGCCATCCAAAATTGTTTCAGTAATTTAATATTCAATAGTTTGTTCATTTTTTAAATATTCCTACTTTTGTGAGTCATTGTAATTTTGTAGAACCTAGATAGGTTCTTTCAATTAATTTTAATGTTATTTTAATATACTTGATTGTAAATAAGTTTTCATAATGCACTTCTTTTATTGTCTGAAAATGTACGTATCTAATTTCTTTTTTCTTCTATTTTGCAGGCCTTTGAAAAAGATTTTGAATACAATCAAAACCTCGGCAATGAAAGTTTGACTGGAACTGGGAGAAACTGACCGCATCTCGAATAAACTTTTTTAGTTATATTTCTAATACACGGTCGAGAATTAATTACTGTTTATGTATATATGCATATATATATAACAAGATGCCACGTAAACACGTGAAATAACAATCAATGATCAAACCACAATATGAAATGGGAAAAAAGACTAAGATATTTCAACCGTAACAAACGGGCTTCGATGGAGTCAAAAGCCTAACTGACTGGTTTTTTGAGCCAAAACCTCAGTTGGGTTTTGACTCTGACGAAGACTGCTTGTTACGATTGAAAGATGTTAGTCTTTTTTTCCCATTTTATATTGTGGTTTGATCATATATATACGTAAAATAAGCTGAAATATAGAAAGAAACAACAAAGTCTCACTTTTCAAAATTTCCCAGTTCGGCAGTCGTCCTAAGGAGAACAAGTGAATTGACGACAGGGAACTAAAGGATGACAGTGAACTAAAGAATTCTCTAGGTGAAAGATAAAGCAGTGCTGCTGCGAAGGAGAAAAAGAACTAAGGAGTCGTGATAAAAAAAATTAAACAAGAATAAAAGGGAACAAAACATGATATAAGGAAATATGTAAAAAAATAATTTTGTAAATAACACTTATCCCTCTCTGATTATCACAAAAGACGCACATAGTCGAACATCATTTTGTTGTTAACTTAAGATAAATATTATTAAAAATAATTACTATAATTTTGGTGCTTTTAGAAAGAAACATGTAAATATAATGTCAAACAGTTGATGCAAGGGAGTCAGTCATTCTATTGTTTGTGTGGGATTACTGTCATCATACCAATACAATCAGCCTGATAGAAAGGATACTGGTCGGGGAATAATTATCCCTGGAGGTATCGTCTTCCCATATCACCCTTTAATGTTTCCAATTCAAATTCGGGCTAGATCAAGAAAATGTCATGTTTCTGGGTTTTTTTTTTATTTTAAAATTTAATCATCTCATATGGGATCTTTTGGTACTGATTAGGGAATTGTTTTTTTCGTATTGTTTTACAGAAAACTTAGTTATTTTGATAGTTTTGAAGATAGAGATTTCGTTTAGATCTCAGAAATAGTATTTTGCAATGACACATTAGTCACGTAAGAAATCCTTTTGGAGTCAGAGCTATGATTTCAAGTGGATTATTTGGGTCGTGTTGGTACCGTTCAGACAAGGCGGTTATGAAGGAGAGTGGTCATAATCCAGCGTGCCAGATGAAATGACGATCTGAACACCTACCTGCCATGAATGCGACGGGTGTCGAATCACTCAGTGACCCTCTCAGCCGAACCTTAAGAATTATCCTGTCAATGGTCAAATATATATGAGAACATAACAAACACTATGAAAAACATACAATACATAATCTAAAATAATAAAAACAACTGTATTATTTTGGATCAAATACACAAATTTTAAGACTGTGTATAATAGACATATAATGTATGACTATTATATAAATCGACACATCGCAACCATTCAGCATAAATTTTAGGATCGAGTATAGAATATGATTCATGTCTTTTATTTTAATAATGAAAATTCCAATTTATAAAAAGCATGTTTTATCTGTTGTTTTGAGATGAATCACTCATATATATCTCAACCTTTTAAATTTAAATCTGTAATACACAAACTATTACAGTAAAATAAACATTATTTTAATATTAAGACTTCTTTAATGTTGTTTGTATGTTTGATTAATCGTTTATTAATTTCAATGAACAAAATTGTTATTTTTCGTGGATTATTGATTAAAGGAACAGATCATTAGACAGAACAGAATATAGAAAGGCCGCATATATAGGAGCAAATAACTAAACTTATTATTGTAACCTTAACACTCAGGGAGTAAGCAGAAACGCAACTTTCTAGTCAGTTGCTCTAAAACGATTCAGAAACCCATCGATTCACGAGGTGACTTTCATGTATTTCTTGCTCAGATTGCAGTACTATAGGTTTTAATTGATTTCACATCATGGTCAAACGGATATTGTCTTCCAGTAATCTATACTGGAATATAAAGAAAGAAGGCAACAGGACCTAAGACTGTGATTAAAATGAAAGAGTATTATGTTTTTAGTACTACAGAAAATTTTGTTCATTATTACTATAAACAATCACCACATATCATACCTTTATTTGACCGATTTTGAAGTGGCACGCCGTTAAGAGCCAATAGTCAAGGCAGCATTACTATTGGTCAACTAAATACAGTCAGCACGAAGGAGAGCACTAGACCTGGTCAGTAGATTCTGCAAGATGGAATTATTTTAAAGAGCTAAGAAGAAAATTCGCAAATTATTCTGATTAATAAAACTATGAAATTTTAAAAACGTTTGTTGAATTCATAACTTATTAACAATTAATTAATTTAATTGATTAAAACATATTGACATTTTGCTAGTTTGTTGAATGAGAAGAGTTTGCAATTCACTCGTTTTATACAATCTGCACTTCCCAGAACATGAAATGACTCTCCCACCGCCAATAGATAGACTGCGATTCTCTCTTCATTAATTACTGTTTGAATTGCATCATCCCATCTGAAGAGAGGGCAACATGTAATGCAACAAAACAATTCTTTCTGCATTGTTCATTTTTAAGCCATCTGTATATTCTTACATAGTAGATTTTCTTAGTCTTATATCGTAGACGTTCTAAGTTAATAAAACTACCCTAAGATGTTTTATAGACAACCGTTACATTCTTCTTTGACTAAAGGTACAGAATTTTACACCACAAAATTTTTAGAGGTGTGGTTGCGATTGGAGTTGTTGAGAGGCTAGTGTTTTCCACCGTTCAATATTTGGCTGGCTCCAAAACACTACCGACAGTGAAAAAAGTTTATATATCAAATATCCTAATTGTATACCTACTTGCGTTTCATGCTGCACATTCAACCCTAACATAAATGTTACAGTAGTCTATTTATTATGCTTGATATTAGAACTAAAATTTCGGGTTGCCGTTTATTTTTACTCTACATTTATTTCAGATAGAAAATTATTACACCATCCATTTTCTAAGCAGAACGTCAAGTCTTCGGTACTCTTAAAAAAAAACATGGTTACCCCAAATGCATTACTGGGCAAAATTTGACTAAGGCGCAGGTTGTGGTTTCGAAGAAGATAAATCACTCGTTTATTATTTTTAGAGCTAGTGCAAAAACATAATGACTTTGCACGGTACAGCAACTATAACTACTCCTGCTATAACTATTACTTCCTTAATATATAAATGAATTAGAACAACACAAGAGTACAAAGTGAGGAAATTCATTAAACATCAACTGAGAAAAACTATTAATTGTTAGCAATTTATAAAGCATGAAATAACTAATCGTTAAAGGACTCTTCGTTGTGAATTTGTTACCGTTTATTTAATCAGTCGCAGAGACGCGAGTAGAAACCCTGAAACTATTGCCAGTATCTCAATGGTTTAGTGTTAGTGGGTAGTCGTAATGGCCCCATCCCTCCACCATAGGGGCGCACGTTTGAAAGCCTTAACTCTTTATAAGGAGACCAATCTATATTAATCAGTTAGACCACTTCCCTTGGCCACAGAAACTTATATTTAATCCTTTAACTAATGGTTGTTTGGGTTGTCCAAAAATACTGGTAATATATAGTTTTTTTAACACAAATCAACTGCTATTAAATAAACATTGTAAATCAAATTAAATTCTATTTATATGTAAGTTTGGGGATAGGCAGTTAAGAAGAAAATGGAAAGTGAAGAGTATAAATAACGATTCTGAGAATCAAGTCTCAAAAAACAAAAAATCTGAGATTCAAATAACAAGTCTAAATCCACTCTAATCTGATAAAAAGGTTTATGGAAAGGTGTTGGTTTGACATAAATTCTAGTAGAATATCAAAGTACTGTATGATTGAACAATGCACGTTATCAGTAAATCATCTTCTGGTGATATTAATATCAATCGTTCAGCTGATCACGTGAGGTGACACATTTTTACCAGTTGGTAATGACTATTATCTATTAAACGTTTTGTAATATGTAGTCAAAGGTCTTTGAAAATCGTATTACAGAAGCTGGCGTTATTGTGAAAATCGTGTTGTCTACATAAAGAGGACGAGAGCTTGAAAAGCAAGATTAATCAACTCCGCATACATTAACACTTGCTTCTACAAATGTAACAGTGGTCAAAGAGCTCTTAGAGTTGATATAAGCCATTATGTTTCCCAATGGTGAAAAGAAATGATTACACGCCATTTAAATGTCTTAACATTAGTCATTTGTCGAGCCTCTGGACATTCCTAAAAACTGGTGTCTGGTTTTATCTCTTCAACACTGAAATTCTTTTTCTACTGAATTCTTAATTCTAAATATAGCGTCTCTTTGATAAGATTTTTTCCTGACACTCTTACTTTGATCACTTTATTTTTCAGTGTTCAAGATTACAAACTGTCAAAATGTTATTAACTGTGTCATGTCCTAGTGAATTAGAGCTAAGCAGAGTTTCCCAAATAAGCAGTGTGCTGCTGCATTCTGAATGGTGTGTCCCAAAGAACAGCAAGATTATATTCCATATTATAAAAAATTCGATACTATTTTCATAAATTTTACAGAAACAAATATATAGTTTCTATGTCTCAATCAAGACTTTCCATATTTGACATTTGAAACTGGAAGGTAAATTCTTCAATATTTTACAAATGAGAGAGGATGAAAAAACTTAGAGTTTATAACTTTTGTTTATATTTGTAATTATTTAATCATCTTGGAAAAAAATAAAAAATTCGGTTACTAGTGTTGCTTATAAAATAAACAAAAACAGAGTAACATGAAATATTATGGTTCATTCATGGTCAATGAATGACTCCGCTGCTGTGGAATAGCTAAAAGAACCTAATAGTGTATTCACTGTTGTTCTTCTGATAGTTCAAGATTGACTGTCTTTTACTTATCAGTACTACCTCCTGATAAGTCTGTATATCCAAAACAAGCAGCAATGGCATGGTTGCAGAATGGCAAGAAAGATTGGCGGACATAAAGTCTGTGCTGTTCGGAAAGGAGCAGAAGACGTTAGACCATGATCATTTCACTTTCAGCCCGAAGTCATCGGAAATAACAATAAGTGATCATTTTAGCTAATTTAACACTACTATATTATCTATTTTTAACTTAAATAATATTATTTTAATATCATTGTAATATGAAGATTTTTTTCTTCCTATAATAGGAAGTATTATTCCTATAATAGTATAAACGTGAACATTACTGTATTGTTAGTAGTAGTACTGGTAGGATTGTAACTATTATTGTCGAAAATATATTCATATAATTACTAGAATACTCAGTTAAATAATTGCCTCTTTCAAATGTTACAGTTTACCTATTTCTATGATTTAGATTTTCGTGAAGATCTTGAGGTGAACGTCCTGGTTATTTCCATGCAAGTTGTAATTCCGACAAAGGCTCTTAATGGAAAAAAATATATTTCTGTTTAGTTCTTTGATTCATACATTAAACATAATATATGAATTATGTTGTCTACCTGTAGACAACATGTAGTCTACAGGTAAGGTAAAACAAATTATTTTAGCTCTTTGAGTATGATAAAGAAATATCAAAGAATGTCGTCCTCCTTCTAGAGGTAATTATATATATTCATATATTATATATATTATATATATATATATATACCACAATAAAAAATATTAGAAATGAACTAAGATCTTTTAACAAAAACAACCGGTCTTCTTTAGAGACAGACTTGAACTGTAATAAGTGGAATGGGACTTCTGGCCGCCTGCTCAGGATTGAGGGAGGCAGCAGAGGTATTAAAGAGCGTGAAGAGCAAAGAAAGGGAACATACGACGGGACTAGTCAAGCAAGACAAAGGAACTCAACAAGGAAAAACAGAAGCATTATATGCTGGTTAAGCATGGTCAAGGATATTGCTCGGGTATAACTGAGCTGTTTGAATACATTGCTTTAGACATTTTTACCTCACCCATTTACTGTAAAATCTTGGCATATGTTAAAAAAATAATCACAAGTAACAAAAAGAACTAAAACTCTTTTAAAAATAAACACTGTTTGCTCCTTATTTTAATTAATGAAGAATGACATAATAGGAAAGTGAATTTTGGTAGGTTTTATTCTGTGTCTTATCTATCATTTTATATATATATATAACAAGATTTCACAATAAAAACGTGAAATATAAATCAACGTATAAATCATAATAACAAAAGAAAAACCACTAAGATCTTTTAATCATAAAAGTGGTGGTTCATCAGTTGAGATTTGAGACTCTGAAGAATACTGCTTGTTACAGTTGAAAGATCTCAGTATTTTCTTTTTTATTATTGTGGTTTGGACGTTTATCATATATACATACATAGAGTTTAAACATTATAAAATAAACTCAAAAGGGCAATTACAGTTAAAGAACAACTATAAATGGATACGCAATACAAAGCGCGCACTTTGACCGTTCATGTCTGACTCTATACCCAATTATTTTGATCAAAATACCAAATTAGTCCAATTATAGAATTCACATGTTTAGTGTGAAATATGGTTATATATATATATATATTTTATTAAAGTATACGGCAGCTTCCGCATTTACGACTTTTTTGCTCGTGTTTTCTAGTTTTCGAACTAGTTTTTTCTGGTAGGGAGTTATTTCGTGGAGGAGTTGTCTCAGAGACATCAAAGAAATAATTTTGTAGCTTAATCAATAATATTATATTTTTACACTTACAAGCTTTCGATTTTCCCGGAAATCATCATCAGGTATATAGATCATTATCAAACATGATCTATATACCTGATGATGATTTCCGGGAAAATCGAAAGCTTGTAAGTATAAAAATATAATATTATTGATTAAGCTACAAAATTATTTCTTTGATGTCTCTGGGACAACTCCTCCACGAAATCACTCCCTACCAGAAAAAACTAGTTCGAAAACTAGAAAACACGAGCAAAAAAGTCGTAAATGCGGAAGCTGCCGTATACGTTAATAAAATATGTTTACAAGAGAATCTGCTGCCAATATACACTAATATATATATATATATATATATATATATATAAAAAGATTTCACATAAACACGTGAAACAACAATCAATGATCAAACCACAATAAGAAATGGGAAAACAAGACTAAGATCTTTCAACCGTAAAAGCGGTCTTCGTCAGAGTCAAAAACCTAACTGAGGGTCAGTTGGGTTTTTGACTCTGACGAAGACCGCTTGTTACGGTTGAAAGATCTTAGTCTTGTTTTCCCATTTCTTATTGTGGTTTGATCATTGTATATATATATAACAATATAATAATATTTATTATCCTTTTTTGTAAATTTTGGTAGTAATACTTCTTGAATAAAAAAAATGTTATTAAAAATAAAACCTTATTTGGTTGAAAATTAGTTCTCAACAGTTTCTACATTCTTCTATATAATGTTCTCGTTATTACATCTAAGGAACACTCAGATTTCCCAATGCTTCCTTAGAAATCAGTTATCTGTCTATGACATACAGCAACTATAATAGGAGCAGTCATTGAAAGAAACAAACTTCGTTTGCGAGCACTACTGAAATTACGGGGACTGTGAAACCTACAAATAGTCGTATATTGGAGTGATACGACCAGATCACACAAATGACTTGCTATTATCCTATTACTGGATCCTTCAAAACACATGGTGCAAGTACATAGTTTATGACAGTAAAACAAAAACTTGTTGCAGAAACCCAAAAAAAAAGAACGAAATACTATGGAGTCAAAATAACTGAAATTATACCTATACAGATAATGAAGTCATATATTAATACTTAATGAGAAATTAGGTACAAAGTATTAAAACTGTTTAGATAAACCCAAAGCTAAATAGGACCTCACCAGGTAAAAACAATGACTCTCTAGGTCACCTAACCTTCACCAGTTACAGAAACAACTTTAAACCTTTCAATCATTGCAATGCAGTTTACTTTCTGAAAGTAAAGAACTATCCATTTTGAGAACCATTTCTGTCTTGATAATGACTGGAAAACCATTGACTTATGTCGGTAATTGAGATTTGAAAGTATATTGTACATCGTGGATGTTACAGGAAAAATTTTATTATGTATATATGTGTGTGTGTATAAGCAAATATGAACAAAGAAGTACACATGACTCTACAATCAAAGAAATGACCGCAGATTCAATAGAAAAATTAAAAACGTTCTAAGGCCTTTCGAGGAGGTTCGTTTTTAAAGAACAGAAATTAATTTTTTTTTTTTTTTTTTTTGAACTTCTTAGTTTTTTACAGAGGGCTGTCCGAAAAGCCTTAACATTTTTCCATTGTGCAGTTGAATTTAGGTCATTTCTTTAAAATATATATATATTTCTGTTAAACTACCTTCAGTAATATAAATTGAATGAAGATCAAGCACTGTATCGAACTTCGTGACATCATACTAAATACCAGTGACCGGCATTATGCAATATATGAATATGTGGTATATTATTCCACTATACTGTACCTTATCATGTCTCCATCAAATAGTTTACAATTTAATTCTGAACAATAAAAACTATACATTCCAAACTGAAGCAAATTCTGGACTATTCAACTCTTTGGAAAATGTTGTTATTATTTTAAATCACACTGAATATTTTAAAGCTAAGAAGTGTTATGCCATCTTAATAAGAGTTTAATTAAAGCTTCTGCAAAGTAAAAAGAGTTGAACCGGGATTTGTAAGGTATTCGAGTATGTTTGAACTATCTTCTGTGCTGGATATGTGAACTTTAAGTAGTGAAATTAATTTAAGTTTTGCTACTCCCCGTTTTAATCATTTATTACATGGAGTTATTCAAATTAATACTCAGATTTATTTACCCTTAGATATTTTTTAAGGATTATAACTACAGATGTAATGACAATTTTCATGATATTGAGCGGAAGTTATTGTTGTACCTTGGAGTGGGTGTCCAGAGAGGCAGAGGATCCAAGGAGGACAGCGAATGCGACTAGAGTGAGGACGGTCATCGCGAGGGTCACTTCGCGAAGGACGAGGCTGTATTGTTGCACCCGGCGCGGGTAGACTTCGAGTGGCCACTAAGCGCCTCCTGTCGACTCTAGAAATCACGGGTGGGGGGGTCACACTCTACGGAGAAAGCCAACTCTGTTTTTCCAGCTTCTACCCGTCCTCGCTTCAAGAACCGAAACAAATTCGTTTATACCTGGCGTTTCCTCGTTTTTTTCAAAACAGTTGAAAACTCTTTGTGGTCCATCTTATCCATACATAAATAATGACAACAACTGATCTCTTCTTGTACGACCCGCTTCCTACCCACATGTAACCAAGCTTTGTGCCTTTGAAAAAGCAAAAGTTGCTCCTCTAACGTTATATTACACGCAGAACAAATCACATAAGTTACTCTCACGAGTCTTTGACTTTCCCCAATTCCATAAGCCCATATCATGTCAACCGTAATCCTTATGAACAGCACTTTATGCAACCAATCACTCCAGGTCCTCGCTAAGTAATCACAACTAGAGTTAACATTTTAATCAAATCTACAATCTAGAGACCTATTTTGAAATGTTTTTATATTTAATGGAATAACAGCCCCTCTCCAGAGCTTGAGCTCGTAGAGGACTAGAACCTTAACGGGCTAGTGAATAAGAACCATGGTGTGGTCGAAAGACCGAAGCACGTGAAATAAATCAAACAAAGTTAGTGAATAAGAACAATAAAAACATTTTACCTTGGTTTTTTTTCTTCACATTTCTGTACAAAGAGAGTAAGTTTTTAATTCATTCATCAAATATAAGTTTCAATTTCTTAGGTATTTTACATACAGCTGACCACGTTGAGTACTACTGTAGAAAACGGATGCAGAGATATTTATTATTAAAAATTAGGAAAACATATATGTTTGTTCTTCCACTATTCTTGTTTTACGCTTCTCATTGTCCTCCCTTCAGTCAAAATAAGTCATTAATATTTTGATAGTAATGCTTATTTGATATGTCCAATGGCATGTAACTAATTTATGGTACATGATACAATCGGTAACATGTGCTGTAATGTTTAATGTGAAAAAAGAAATCATAGATCGTAATTTTCTACTTTATTAATATTTATTTCAATCTTCTCCCAATCATTTTCAAAGTTTAAATTCATAATTTATTCATCACAGTTTACAATTCTGGTAAGAATCTCAAATATGAAGCGTTAAACCTACATAACCTGCAGCTGAGAGATGCAAAAAATAGATTCAACATTTACAGAATGAACAGTCATATCTTATTTTAGTGACACAATTTTGTTCTATAAATTCTAGAACAAAATTACAAGCAATTAGATTATTTGTTCATGGGGATGATTACCGCAGAATTGTAGTATCTGTTAGAAATTTTAAGAAATAGAAATGTTGAAATTGAAGAAGAAAATATAGAATTTACCTGAATTATGTTTCAGAAAAAAATGAACAAAATATTTATTTGAATAGGAAGATTAATTGACATTTTTAACAAGGAGACGCTGATTTTTGTACAATACTCAACACTTATTTAATGAAAGGTAGTGCTAATTAATGCAAAATTTCATTTTGAGGGCTATGATCTTTCTACAGTCAACAAATCTACCAACGAAACGGAAGATCTACCAAAATGATGAACTCAGAAAGACAAGAAACCACACCCTTGTCAATGGGGGAGTTTTAAAAGCAGATGTTTAAAAGTAAATACCAATTAACAAAAATGCGAACTAGAGGAAAAACCGTAACTAAAAGGTAGCATAAATTTATACCACAAAAAAAATACCTTTACAGACCATCTAAAAATATGCCAGCAGAAGCAATACTGTTCTTTTACAATTATTTTATTTTCAGTTGATGAACGTTTTATTTTTTGAATATTTATTCTTAATATTTATAGAGTAATTATAAAGAAAACAAGTTTTCTAATATATGTTACCATTACATCTCAATGCTGTTTTAAATAAACTATTTTTATTTTTTAACTTTATTTCTGAATAGTTATTAAAAAAAACAGACTTTATATTTAAAGTATGGTATAAACAAAATAAATAAATGTGCAACAAAGCTGTGTAAAAAAAATTAAGGAGAAACTTCTTTAGTTGGTAACTTGAAATAAAATTAACGCTGTTTTGTAGAGACCATTTTACATACATTTTATGAATTCTGAACTTTGGGGAATGCAAACTAGGGAAATCGTCACAACTACCTACGCCACACATAAATGTAAAAGATACCATCAACTGACACTAACGACCTCAGCAATTTAAATCAGTCACTTAACTCTATATTGATGTTTTTCATTTACTATACTTCAGTCACTATAAAAGACTATTGAAATGTTGAAAGACATAACATTATTGAAACAGTAAACTATAAAACATTGAAACCAACTACAATCTGACAATTAAACACTGAAATTTGTTGACGATTAAGAATATAAGAGGTTAAAGTAAGGATATCATTAAATAAAAACATAAACCTATAACTTTATAATAATTAAAACCATAAATAACGAACAATTGGAGAATAAAGAAATCAATAATACTGTCATTATAATTAATAACTACTAGTAACTTACGTCATCTAAATTTTCCTCGCTTTTATTTTTTTACATGATTGTATTATAAAATTCCGTTTTGTGCACTTTTTATCCTATATGTTTATTACTTAATAAGAAAGTCTGCAGTGCGGTTTTATTTAATCGCCTGTCCTTATTTCGACTAATTTAATTTTAATGTTCCACTATTCATTTTATTCTATATTCATTTAGTTTTATATCTCATTTCTCTCTATCTTTTCAGAATTATATTTTTTATATATATCCATCTTCTTTGTAATAGGACGCGCCTGTGAATGCAATGGCGGTTGTCCACCACAGTTCAGCAGGAGTTCAGTGTCTTTACTTTTCTCTTCCTCTTGATGACAGTGAAACCCATAATTTGAAACAGTATTTGTTCAAACCAATTGTGTTTAGTTTATTTAGTTTATTTTATTTCCTTTTCCAGAACTTATATATTTATATATAAATCAAATACAAAAAGAAAACTGTGCAAAAACTCACTTCGATATTTCGACGAATCATCGTCATCATAAGAGAAGTTGAGATCGATTTAAGGCGCGAACGACACTGCAGAATGCCTTTGTTGTGGTTTTAGTAAAAGTACTGCTAACATATCAAGGAGAGGGGGAAGTAACAACAAATAAAGTAACCAAATATTAAATTAAAAAGAGTTAAAATTAAGAAATTAAAAGAATTTAAAATTAAAAAAGATTTAATTAAAAAGAGAAATAAAAAATGCAATGTAACAAATAGGAGAAGTTAAAAAAAATTAAGACGATAAGACATAAGAAAAAAAAATAAGCTGAAATCAAAAAGCTATATAAACTTTAAAATGGAATGAAACAAATAATAACCACAAATAACATAGTAGAAGAGGAGGAGGAGAGGATAAGAAAAAACTCCTTAATAACAGTGTCTAACCTAAGAGCCCTAGGGAAGGTGGTTAGAGGTATTGTCCTAATAGTCCAACCTAACTATAAAGAAGGTGAAATCTCCACAATACCTCTTAAGTCTAGAACGGTAATGAGCTTCAGCAGCTATGATTCAACTATTGATGAATTAATTAACTTACACTTCTTTGATCTTTTGTAATTCCCCGTACATTTCCTACCGAAAACTCCTAAGATTGAGGGTTTATTTCCCTCATTCCTCCCAAGCTTCCTTGTGAGACTGGTTGTGTGCATAAGTGTGAGCATAGTAACTGTCAGCTTCACACATAATCAATTCTGATCCCTCTTACACTTCTTATTCTACTAATCTCAGCCTGCGTATGAATAATGATAGTGTTTACGTTGGTCGGTGCAGTAACCTTATATTTCCATTCGCGCAAACTCTCACGAACTTAACTTCAATGACTGTTTCCTAGAACAAATTCTTAAACAGATCCCTGACTTCAACACCATCGTCACTTCGAGGGCTTCTAAAGAGACCCAATCTTATTACATCAATCTTATTGGTGCTAGAATAACTCCTGGACCTGGTTTATACTTATTATTTCTTCTACTTATATTCTTTGATTTAATATTTAGTTACATTATTGTACGCCTCATCTCCTCCCTGTATATGATAGCTGCACTTTCCTTGTAACTAAGATGAAGCGATTCTTCAGTGTAGTTTCCTCCAGTGAATCACTTTTCCTCTCCTGATGACGGCGTTTGGTTAAAATACCAACCTTCTTCTCTCGACAACGATCTTCTCTTGTCATCCCTCATTATTAATTTGCTCCTCATACACCCTAGATTCTGAAGGTCATAGTGTGAACTATGATGCAATCATGCAGATCCTTCCACCATTTCGAGCCCACTATCGTTTCTACTCAACATGTGATAGGTAGTCGGTCTGCTGGATTATATCCACATGATAGTTTTTAAATTTATAAGATCTTTTACTGGATTGTTGACAATAAATTACACTCCAATTTCCTTCCTTTTGATCCTTGCATTGCTATAGCAGAATCATTCTACGTTGTTCTCAGTTAGGTGCTATTCTTTAATGACTGGGTAAGACCTTATTATTATGTTAATAATTAATATAAATTACCGGTCCATAAATATTACATATAACTCCATTTAAAGATTTGACAAATTCGGTCTGTTTTTTCTGGTAGCCGTTGTTCTAATTTTCGTTTGCAAGAGGACAAGATTTACTAAATTGATATGTTCAACTCTTATAATAGTTGTTCTACGACCCAGTTGACTTATTTCACAAACTAAATTGATTTTTAAATATGCTTGATTGTCTCTATGATCTAACTGCAACCATCTTGTCATATGTATGACTCACCAATAATATCGTTCTGATGAATGAAGGTAACGAATTATAAATGTAACTGACATTTTACTGGATGCATGAATTTCCCAGAGTTATGGACTTAAATGGACTTTCTTTCTCCTAGCAAGGTCAAGACTCCAGTAGATTTCTCTGAGCTATCCTTTAATTGCGCCATCTCGGACACCTCACTATCAGACATCTTCAACTTAATTTTAACCTTCATGCATACTCTCACCTTTTATTATTTCAGCTTCATGTTTCTGAAGATTACTAAGACACAATGTATCTTTACATTCATCATCAAATTCTTTATTGTAACTATAAAATTCTCTTTATCTAAATCAATACGCGCACTGAATGTAACAAAGTATTTGTCTATTTCTTCCTTTTTATTAACTCTGACCCTGAAATCTATTGAAAATGAAAATTAATTATATTACGATTCCATTCCAACAACAATAAAACAAACACCTTAAACAAAATATACTGTCTATTCAATATCCGAACTGTATTGCGGCAATGAAATCAAATGCGATACGCTTGTGTACATATATACGACTATAAAGAGTCATCAGTATTTTGTAAGTAACATACGAGTATACCATTACATATTTAATTCTTTCAGAAGTATCCATAATTTTGAATTCCAGTCGAGCACCCAAAAATATCCTTGAGTGGACAATAAAAATTGCCAAAAAATACCACTACATATCGTATTTGTTCCCCCTGGCTTGGCCAGTTTTGAACACATCTGCGACTGGATCTTTATTTCTGCATAGTGTCTCTGCCGTTCTGGCACAGTCAATGGTTCTCAATTACCAAGAGCCTTTTGATTAGTTCCAGTTCTTTCAACTGTTTTTTTGTGTAATTTCTTTACTATTAAAACATGTCCAACCTATGGGATTAATGATTAAATCAATCGTTCTGTTTAGTGTTGTCTGTAGCTTCCTGTTTTAGGAAAAAGACACCTAATTCTTTTAGGCTATATCACTTCAATCAAAACAGGCCGACATCCAACATGTAGCCCTTTAGCCACCCTCGATCTACAAACAACCAAGTATGTCCAAAGTGAACCTCGCAGGGGCGGGCAGACGATACTACGTCTCGCATAAGGCTATTTGACTCAAGCTACAATACCTTAGGTCGAACAAGAAGAACGATATCAATAACCAATTACCTTGGCATTATTTGCAACTAAGAACTCTGAGTACTCAATATTCCCCCAGAGATGAACCATAATCTAATGACTAGTAAAGAAAACTATGACTATCGTATCTAGAAGTACTCTCTAGGAAAAAACTTAATACTAATACTAAAGATCCTGGGGTACTCAATATTCCCGCAGGAGTAAACTTAAATCTAAGGACTACAAAGAGCTAAGAACTAATATTATAAATCCTAGGGGAAGCATCGTGAAGCACATATTTTCAAGAGATTGTAATGAGAACAAGTTATTCTGTTGTTGGTCACTGTCATCAAGCGTAACATTAGGTCTAAACAGCAGCATCTTAAAAATGGCTGCATGCATTGTTACTGATGATTATCACAGATAAGTCATAATGATAAGCAGCCTTTTCATGGTGTATCTAATATTCCATTTTGTACCAACAACATCTAAAATTATTTATAATTTATTTTGATTGTATTTATTATTGAATCAGTGATACTAAATCAAACCAAGAAAATATACTGCACGTATCCTTTTATGAAGCAAAAATATTGCATCAACTAAACTTAAACCTTCTTAAGTTAGTTGTAAAACAATCGTGTCCTATCTTTTTGTTAAAAAAAAAACTATTATACTTAGTATAGTAAACGATTTCTTAACAAAACTAAAGAAATTCCAGTAAGTCACGTTAAACTAAAAATCAGATAAAAACCCATTTATATGAATTACGTAAATATTTATTGGTTGTTTTTTTATAATAATTGCATAAGGGTCAGCGTTTCAATTGACCGGAGGCGGTTTTCAGATTAATCTGGCAGCAGATCGGTCAGTGTTTCGGGTTTTTTCCCGGTTCGCCACGCGATACGCCTTGATTTTGATAATCATTCAACCCTATTTTAATCAACAAACCTGTCATTTCTGGGTTCCGATCTTTTCGAATAGTCATCATTAAAGCTATAGCGAAGCAAATACAGCCTTCCAAATGTTGATTTTCAAGATGGTAGATTTGTAGTATTTTTAACTACCGTTATTATGTACTTTCACTATGTTACTCCCACGCATTTATTTAGCACTACTAGTAGGGGTAAAAGAATCTAGAGTTGTCTACCATCAACTTTACTATAAGTAAACATCATATCAGACTCGCTTACAACTAACAGATTTATGTTTTATTTTTACCATGACCGTACATATATATTAATCAATAATATATTGTTTAAATGTGGCTATAATCACTTAAATATACTCTTATACTCTTATACTTATACTCTTATAATCAGTTACAAGAAATTTATAATCATTAAACAATCTGATATTTATAGAAATTATGAAACTGTGGGGTAAAATATATCTGACTCGTGCGCTCCGAAGAGACTCAAGGAACCAAACTCGATCACTCTCACTCACTCTCACTCTCTCTCTCTCTCTCTCTCTCTCTCTCTCTCTCTCTCTCATACACATACACTCATATACACAGACACATACCTTCACACTCTCAAGCTCTCATGCGCATAGCCTTATATATAAGAACAGGCTCTCATGAAGATTAGATCTGGACACGTGAAGGCCACGAAAGAAGAGTATACGCTCCAGCTGAACATATATTATAAAAATAGAAGGTCTAGCAGCCTGCTTTTTAGAAATAGTATTAAGTGTGAGAAGCCCGAGCTTAAGCGTAGTAACTTAATATATCAGTTCTCATGTACACAAGAGAGCTACGAATACCTTCTTCACGATATATTGGAATGACTGCAACGAAGTTATCATTTTCAGTTGCATTTCAGCTATCTTCTGGAGCACTAATATAAATATTGGTCAAACTGGTAAATGTAACCAATCATCTACTAAGAAGAAGTAAAATTCTGACGGGAAGCTGAGACAACTTTAGATCGTATGTTTCCATTTCGTCCATGTAAACAAGAAAGCGACTATGCTACTCTGTTGGTAGTAAAAGCCGAGGAATCAACACAGTTGGCAAGACTGAGGACATCAGAAGCTCAGGACAGTGATCGTAGACGTTATGATGCTAAACATCTTGCGTGCATTTTCATTCCTGTGAGAAAAGTTCGTTTGCCAGAAACCGACAAACAACAACTTTTCAAGCTGTTCTAAAGGTACATTAGTCCACATCAAGTGCTAAGAAAGTTATCCGATGTAACCTACGAGTACGTAATACAAGACTTTGACCTCACGTCAAGGCAACACAAGAATAAAAGCATCGTGATGTCCTTCGCATGGAGCAATATTACGACCCAGAAGAACAAGAGCAGATAGTGGAAGACACTAACCCAAGACATCTCCAGTCACGAAACGGAGCAGGTAAATAGATGCAGTATACCTCCCTACCTGTGTATCCTCTACCTAAGACGAAAACGAGGAAGACAGAAGCACAGCGAGGTGCGGTGCTTTTAAAGATGGAGCAATGATGCAAAGCGATTACTTTTAATGTAATGTCTAATGTTTTAGAGTATTTTAAAGTCACTGGACTGCGAATTTTTATATTCTTAAAGAAAGAACAGGTGGAGTTGTTTTGCCAAGCAACCTGTGATTTCTGTTTTTAGTTTTGATTTGTATTGTAAAAAATATAAAACTTGAGCTATTGTTTTAAATAGTTTTCTTAAAATTTCCGAATAGTTTAACGCGACAATATTAAGAATTTTTGGTATTTGACCTGACATCATCTTAGGTAAGTTGCACATAATGTCACACAAATAGTGCAGATTCTGCATAGATGAGGCTTTCGAACGATTTATCACATTCTAAGAAAATGCAAGGCAATTGCCTTTTAAAGTTAAAGATTTTCGTAAAACATACAAACCAATAGAGAGATACTCTTCTGATTTGAATTATGATGTTCAGTCAAGAACTTAAATAATAAACTTGATTATAGAAAATAGAGAATGGAGTACAATAGAACAAATGGTAGCAGTGGTGTGCACGAGTCCTTTGAGATATAATAATTATTAATTATAATAATGATTAGATACCAGATCCTTCTAAATCAATGACTTGAAATTTATTAGTGGGAAATAAATATAGTCACATTAGAATTAATGAAATCATTAAAATGATCAACTATGATTTATATAATACTTACTATGACTTTGATATTACGTCACACTATAACCAAATTAAAATAAAGACAAATCAGTTGGTTGTCGACGAGTTTATTATATTTACTTATAGGAAGGTTGGCGTAGGTCACCCCAGAGCTGGTGGTTTATGATGCTAAAAATCATTCTTTAACACTTTTATCCGACAATAAAGGTTTTAGTGTTCTATTTCTGAGAGATATTACGTTTTATAGTTAGACATTATTCAACAAATGAGTTTTAATAGATAATAGTTATATAACAAAACAAGGGTCATCTGCGAAAGTTTATGTAATTAAATCCACTTAGAATAGCAAAATCCACCAATCAATTACATAGAAACCTGTTCTAATAATGCTAATTTAAAGCTGTTGATTAGCATAACTATACGTGATTCATGGTAGGTGAAAGGAAAGTATGGTAGACATATAAAAAAAAAGTATCATACATCACATTCCAATCGCTACCATATGATGCTCGACAAAAGTGCAATACCTGACCTATGTCAAAAAAACGACCATGTACGACATTTGCTCATCAAGTCAAACTCATAGGTCAAAACTTATGGAACTAATAGACTACCTATGACCCTTTGTGTCACTCACAAATTATAACAATATTATTGAAATTAATTCTCTGAACATGATTGACAGGAATAATTTTAATTGTTGTTCCTTGTTATTAAGGCACGGAAACAGATTCTTATATGGCCCAAGCTTTTAATATGGTATTTTTAACATTATTCAAGATATAGACACAGTAAGTATATTAGCAGACTAAAAATCATTTAAAAGTAAAAAAAAATGTCATTTATTTTATCATATAAATAAATAAAACATCAATTCAAGTTATATATACAATGCAATATATTTAAAACAAACAAAACTTGTAAATCAAAATATTCAATTTATTTACCTAACATAAAATAACATTAATGAAAGGATTGTGTCTTTATAATATTACCTTAGAATATTCGTATTTTATCTGACAGTGGTTCAAGTTTGTTTGTAAAATTATTCATTTTTAACCTCTAATGTAGTAGTTTATTATATATTTGTTACATTTATTTATAATACATTTGCAGTACTGTCATCAGCGAGCACACAAGCCTCTGGACTACTCTTGCTCCATGCCTTTATTTTATTACCAGTGTTTATATTTCGCAAATTTTAAATTAATTTTTTTTTGCTACATTTATATACCATAATACATTTTCACTACTGTCATCGGCGAGCACGCAAGCAACTGGCTAACCTTGAGCCATGCCTTTACTTCATTACCATTGTCTATATTGTTGAAATTTTAAATTCAAAAATTTTTTTGTTACATTTATTTTAATATATTTGTGCTACTGCCATCTGCGAGCACACAAGCCATTGGGCTACCTTGGCTCCATGCCTTTATTTTATTACCAGTGTTTATACTACGCAAATATTCAATTAAAAAAATTTTTTTTGGTATATTTATATATAATATTTTTGCACTACTGTCATCGGCAAGCATGCAAGACACTTCCTACTCTTGCTCCAATTTTGA
This sequence comes from Hermatobates lingyangjiaoensis, assembly GCA_026182355.1. Lineage (NCBI taxonomy): Eukaryota > Metazoa > Arthropoda > Insecta > Hemiptera > Hermatobatidae > Hermatobates > Hermatobates lingyangjiaoensis. Next base: position 960,565 of record JAPFBL010000014.1, on the reverse strand, counting down.
GAATATAGTGATAATTTTCTTTTATTTAACATTATTCAAGTAATAAATAATATATATTTAATTTTAGGTCTCTATCTCCACGAGAAATGGGTGAACAAACAAACAAACAAACTCACGAACTTTATATGTAGAATAGGTATATTATATAATCGGGATTTGGTCAAAATTTTTAGGTTCAAAAATCAAACACTCTCATTTGTGACGTTTCGGTTTTATTTTAAAACCTTTTTGTTAAGCAGAAGTCAGAATTTTGAAAAACGTCGGCAATGAGAGTTTGATTCTTGAGCCTAGAAATTTTGACCGAATGCCGATTATATAACACACCTATTCTATCAAATGGTCGATATATTATTGAATCTGTTATTTATATATAGAGAAAAGTTTTGACTTTTCTATTGAAGCTGCTTTCTTTCAGGTAAACGAAGGTATCTTGTATTACTCAAGATACAGACACTGTCAACTACAGTTGAAGATGCACCTACACAGAAGTACCATATTAGTAATACTATACCACTATAAACGTAAAATAATAATACTTTGGTATACAACAGGAACAACCGTTCGGTTTACGATCTAAGTACAAAGACTTGACTGTATTACAACATACCAACAATTCATATTAACTCCATCCTAGAGACTTTCTTATTGATGCAAACGTAGAAGTTGCTTCAGGGTCAAAAAATGTTTTTACCTGTTGTATAAGTCCAAAGAATCTTTCAATGATTTTATTATAAAATTTCAAGGTATGAGAATTATATTTGAGGCAGTTTATTACATTAACAAAAATACAAAAAATTATTAATTTTATATTTGAAGACTGGACTTAAAAATAAATGTTATTATTTATCTGATTAAAATGTTCAATTATTCGAGAGTAATTAGGTTTTTTAATTACATATTTTGCGCTAATATTACTGCTGTTATGGCTCTATTACAGTGCCTATAGTGAAATTATATGATGCAAAATAAAACGAGTTTGTATTAATCCAGTTAAGTATTTTTATTAACTCCAAATAGGAATTCGTAGCTAGATTGAATGCCTTTGTGTATGCAGGTAGTGGCTGAAATCAATGCTTAGTTATAGTTATCGTGAGAGCCTAAGAGTAGCCAGAGTTCAGTGAATTCATAGTCGGAATTATGGCCTGGGAGTCCTAACAAGTCTGGAGTCATAAGGTGAGTGTGGCTGGGGTTAAAAAATAAGGATAGTCCAATCAAAACATCTTCAATTCAAATTGGGCTCCATTGGCAGGATAGTAACTTGCATCACTGTAGTGTCGATTTGATTATCAAGCCGAATAGCAGATTTGTGATATTGTTTATCCATTCTTTATCTTACAGTAATATGTTCAATACGTTAGGAATCGTATTAAACCATAACTGTAGTCTATTCTACAAAAGAATATTGCCGTATTCTACAAAAACTCTAGTTCACGTAAACTAAATGAACATGTGAATTACCTACTTGAAATGGAAGAGACATCGAAAGGTTTCGACCATAGTTGTACGAAATGATCACCCAGGACACGGTTATATTGCATGATGGCTACACCGCTTTCAATTAGACCATAAAAGGGTGATTTCCCATTTGAGAGGACAACGTTTGATTAAAATTAACGATTGCTCATCCTCCCTTCTAATTGAAATATGATACACTTTCAATCCTTGCGTAAGCAGAACAAATTGCCACAGATAACGTTACACCTGCTTGCTGTCGCGTTCTCCACAACGCTTCATTAGCAAACTTTCTCATAAGAGTTTACCCCAAAGACAATACAGTAACTTCATAACTCCTGTTAATTTATGTCATTTTATCACTTATCTCTCCATGAAGTTTCAACTAAATATAGAAAATATCTCCGCTGGGGGATGTAACACAACTAATAACAACTTTATTTATTTTTTGTCTATAGTTATAGATTAAGAGACAGACATCATCTATTTCATATTTTTCAGATTATACGTAGCTTAGAGTTTTTAATTTTTTTTAAATAATTATATGAATTTACAAGTACAACCACTGTCTATTACTTCCATTTGGACAGCACCATTACCAAGAGTTAAGAGAACAAACCAATAATTTAAATTCTAAAGAGATGTCTTAGACATCTTTAGATTCATTTAGATCAGTGGTCAGCCTAAACCTACAATGCCTTACAGTTTTAGGACTACCATATAATTCTTTTGAATTTGGCTGTCCCCCTCCGAAGATGGCAAAGCCCGTTACTCGGGACCAGGGCTTGCTACTAGTAGTTAATCGAACCCCATTAGAGCATCATTGTGAGGAGTGTTGTTAGTACCTCAAGAGAAACGACTCATAAAGAGAGATTAAAACCTCTAGTGGGGTAAACGCCACCTGGTCTGTGTTCGTTATGTAAATTGATCAATAAGGGCTCGAAGGGGTGGTATCTAATCGTCTCCAATCTGAGCTCCCGTCTAGAATCGAGCCTCTGCCCAGGCAAATACCAGTTGTCCAGTCCAATCAGCTGAGTTCAAGGTCCATTGCCACTGGCAAGGGTTTGGGGTCTCTAGCTCCCCGGTATGCTTAGCAGGCACCTCCCGAGAAGTCACTGCTTCTCACACAGCGACCACAAGGGTCTACTCAACTTGGGTGAGAACCAACAACCACTACGAGTTTTACCTCAGTTGGCGGGATGGAGAGAGAACCCCTCCACGAGCCCCCACCGCACGTAGCAACGATTTATTTTAAGAGTTTCAGATCAAACTCCGGACCAATGGTCCTACTGAACCTACTCAGCTACAGGTAAGGTCAGTGGCTTTTTTAGCCCCTGGTTCAATGAACCTGTGGTATAAATGTAAGCCAATGCAACCTGCGGATGTAGCTGCATGGCCCCACTAGGGGCGATATTCTTCTAGATCCAAGGTCCAGTTACGGCCTAATAACCGTTCAGGGAATTCAATATAAAAGTCTATTATTATTGTGATAAGTGAATATAAGACAAGCGAAGAAGGCAAACTAACCGAAGCGTTAAGAAATTGAAACCCATCTCTGTGACCTAAGTAATTGGCTCAATTCCAGCATGAAGAATTAGGGAATTAATGTTTTCACACTGACATAACCATATTAAAACTCAATATGTTGTTATATTAATTATCTATGTCACAGAATCTGTATGAGTCTATACAATAATCACATTATAATAAAACTAGAAATATACTGATTATCAACGAGTTTCATAATAAGTTTTCTTCTAGTAGAATTGGGTGTAGGCTACTTTTGATTTTTTACAATCGTTTATTGAAACCAGCTGTTCAAGAAGTATAAGGAATTCAACCATACGTCTTTGAGGTCTAACGAATCTTGCAGAGAACATAACAGTCAACCAGCAAAACGATTAAAGGATTGAAACTTCGTTTTGATTTGTCATGAACCAAAGTAATGTTATTTACGTATAACTCTTTTTCCTAATCATGAATCTAACTGTATCCATTTCATAACTAACATCAAAGGAAAAATGCCTGAAAGTCTCACAAAGATTTAAGAATCATTAACATTATTACTTCCTCTTGAGATAAAAGTTAAGTTAAAAAAAAGAAGTAAATAATAAAAACGAAGGAAACAACACCAAGGAACAGACTCCTCACACAAGGTAGTCAAATCAAGTATACATTCAGTCCAACAGGCAAAGCTAGTTTTATACCTTCCTTAGATTCTGCCATAAGAAAAATGATTCATAGAGGTCAAGATTCCATACCATGGCAAGGTACAAGGGTGAGAAGGAAATTTCTAAGGACTGAATTTCTGAGCAAGTCACTTTACTCACCGTTGCACAGTCAATCTCTAAACAAAAGACTCATGTTTTAGACCGACACGGTCTTTCTGTATACAGTGGTCTATTTGCATCAACACTATAGACAACTCTTGATAGTACAACGTACATACTGGTAGTTGGTATGTTGGTATGAGAGAAAATTCGTTGATAGTTAGCTCTCGCCACCACTGACTGGTGGCTAACTTTAGATCTGGCTAAAATGACCATTCCTTGACTGTTTTCTGGTAGTTTTTTTTTGTAAGATTCATGAGTAACAAAAAATGACCATTATTCTTGGTCAGGCTGATCCATAACCTTCCAACATAATGATGCTATACCAAATATTTCTTTTTCTTATATCTGTTTCTCTTCGGTTACAGTACCTATGTCTACCTCAAATACAAAAGATAAGTTTGTGCTACTTCTGTCATCCAGATTTAACCTGAAATACTTTAGTTATTGGAACAATCTTTCCCAATAAAATGTGTTTGATATGAAATTCTGTTTACAAATTTCTCTACTTTCACTGTGTCTCTTAAGATTTACATTCTTAAGAATTTGTACATTTGGATCAACATTATTCATTATATTTGACATGGAAGGTAAGAGTTTTGCTTGTTTATTGCATCATTTCTGTTAAAAAGAAGAAAATCGTGACTAGTTGATTATGTGACCGCATTAATTTCTGCCAGTTGGAGCATTTGAATATGTTAAGAGATTCATGGAGAATTGAGAAATGCTTTCTAATGCTTGAGACGGTTTTAGTTCGTTGGTTCAGTTAAGATATTAATTCATTTTAAAGATCATACACCCATGCCTCGCATCTTCAGTCGTTCATGTAATTTTCTGGGTTCATTAAACTAACTCATTGTTAAAGTAATTTAAAATACTGGACTTTTTCATTTGTATCCTTACTACATAAACCACATTTTCAGTCATAGCTCTCACATACCTAGGTTCTCTTACAGCAGCATTAAAACGTTTTTTAACAACTGCATCCATTATTTCAACAAAAGTTAGAATTATAAGTACATTAAAACTTTTGGCAAGCATTACTGTACATATACCATAACATAAATATTAGAGAAAAAACTCAAGAGTGGCCTACATCCAATTCTACTATAGGAAAACGTATTACAAAACTCGTTGATAAACAGTATATTTCTAGTTTTATTATAATATGATTATTGTGTGGCTTGTTCAGACCTGTCGTATAGTACCACACCTCATAGATATTTATACAATACTTAATTAGTGTTAATATGGCTATGTCAATATATCATTCTTTAGAGAAGTATAACTACTTCTATGGTTATAGGCATGATTTTTTATAAACCATTAACCTCTTAAAGGCCTTTACTCACAAAATGTGCTTGAAAGTTTCCGCCTCTGCCAGACCTTTCTTTTCTTTTTCCGGCGTCAATTGTAGCTTTCACGGATGGTACTTAAGAGAACAATGTCGAAATTTAATTATTAGTTAGAATGATGTTTTATGACAGAATTATCATGGTTTTCTAACCACCTTTTTTATGCGTCATTCTTTATCAATTCATTAAATGCAAACAAAGCTAAGATGTGCTGTGCAAATATACTACAGGTTTAAGAAAGTTTCATTAGCTCAAACCTTTTCTAAACGTTAGACTGTCTCATTCTACTGTTTTCCCGTGTGTCCGGGTACCCATACGTTAACTCATTTTTACCAACTGGTTTAGAAGATATATCCAACATTCTTACACTAATTTTTGAATTAACAACCATATATTTCAAACCTTTCAGTGTGGCCTGATTGCCTAATGAAATGTGTATCCTAGATTTTTATGGGCACTTTTTTTTAAAATACTCTCAAAACAAAACTTAATCGCAAGAATTTTGGTTTAAAATATCGTATTTATTTCTCTCAGACCTTTACACATGTTTTAATTATAGCATATAAAGCCCAATGTGGTTTCTCGTTCACTCATAACGTTCTGCTGAGGAGCATTATATCCAACAACATATAAGTAAAATTAGTAATATTTGGTAATCTTAAATTTATGAATGTTTTATCTGATATGAGGGCATTTTTATTTGAAACCAGTCTCAGTAGATTGCAAATTGTTTCCTTTTCGATAAGAATATCTAAGAGGAAGGAGAGGTTTAATGACTTTTCCATACATAATACTGTATGCATGGTGCGTGATAATGGCTTTGTTTGACACTGATAATTAGGCATTCTGTCTTATAGTTTATTAAGCCTAATTGGTGTACTTTATTTAATTACCTTTGCACACCGCATTACTAATACACTATACAGGTCTTATCACAGAAGTGTAGAGTGAAGTGTGGATATTATGTTAACATGCCGTGTACTAACACCCGCCTTATAACCAGGGCTCCTTGGTACGCCCGTAATGTTGATATTCACCATGATTCGAAAATAGAATCCATAGATAGTTACATCACCCAACTTACTGCCAATAAAGATAATAAACTATCTACTCATCCCAACCTCTTTGTACAAACTCTCAATCCTGCCACCAACCTTTTTAAACCTCACTGAACAATTACTTCATCCACTGACTATTTTTCCAACTCATGACTAAAAACATTGAAAACCATGACTAACAAGATAACATGACCGCGAATACAACGTTATTACTCTACGGACGATCTTAATATCTGTCATGAATTACTGATATTCCACGTTATAGTAGCACAGTAATCAAGCAGTAGAACTACTAGTTACGACGTGCACTATAGAGCGTGGATATACTCATTGGCCGTTGGTCGTTGGTGTTCTAAGAAAGCATCCCAAGATACCAAAGAATCTCTTACATTAGAACATAACATTCATGGGCTTAATCAAAGTAACTGTTACTTGGTTTTTCCAGTTTAGCTTTGATCTACAGAGACTCCAACGTATTTGCATACCCACAGGTGCCATAAAACACTTTTCTGACATAGACTAATTATTCTTGCCAACTCATTGTTGTAATCCATTGTTGACTTGCTCTTATGATAGGAGCGTTCACCATTTTGAAAAAGCCTATTTACCAAAATTGGAAATGTTACTCTTCCAATATATTAAGTTTATGAAATATTAGTAGTATGACATTTTTTTTTAAATTCACGAATCCATTCAACAAAAGTATTTATTAATTTCTATCAGAATAAAAAAGTAAACGTAAAAACTATCAATTTAAATAAAATTTCATTCAGTGGTTTGTAGGTTGAAGTAACACACGTTTATCTGTTATGGGAGGGGTGATTGGTGTGTGTGTGTATGTGTGTGGGAGTTAATCTACAGCGAGCTTACTACTTTCAAACATCTGCAAACAATGACAATGATTTAAAATTAACGATTATTTAATATAAAAAAACCTGCTCCGATTAAGAAATGCAGGTCGAGCCCCATATGGCAAGCGGAACTGGCAAAGACTGGTTTAGATTCCAAAAAACTCCAGGAAAAAGCGACAACATAAAGTCGAGTGACAGACAAACTGATGAAACATTGCTGCTTTTAACCAATAACCATATTCTTTTGAGACAAAGTCAGTATCTCCTTTGACACTACACACTTTACTACACCAAACTTTACATAACTACACTTTGCATAACCGGTGACACACCATAACAGTTTAGGCTAACCTTTCAATTAATCTTTTCAATTTATTTCGGTAGGTTTTTTTATTTAACTGGAATAAAAGTAAATATTTTTTTTAAATGCATTTTCAATTCAAGAAATTCTTAGATATTTTCTGGGGGTATATGTGATCATAAATCGAATCATGATAATCGATGATGTTAAGTATGATGACAATATGCATGTTACCAGTTAGATAGAGAACTACTATGTGCGGAAGTCACTCAGCGAACATTTGTATAGCTACCAGCTACACGAATTGAGTTTCATGGGAATCCGGAAGCTGCTGGAATTTCCCACAAGTCCTCCACCGCCTGCCTGCCAGTGCTCCTACCCACATGTCATCTCTACTCCACTTGCACAACACTCTCTTCTTGTCCCCATGACCCACAAACACCTCTCAAGGTGCGCCAGTCCTCTGAAGCACTAAATCAATCTCTCAGTCGTGACCTACCCTAATAAGGCACATCAACTCTATTTTTCCCATTAAATCGTTTTACTTTGTTTTTAAATCGTCACTTTTAAGTTAGCCAATTACTACTATGATTTAACACTCTTCTCGACATGTTGACACTTACATCAAAGCTCATTGAACAAAACTAAAAAAAATTAATAAATTATAATACATTAGTTAATAATGTAATTACGTTAATAAATTTGTGTTTGTGGCTGGGTAGGTTCATAGGAGGTAAACGTGTAACCACTATCTTGTGTCAGCACTACAGGTATAATACAAAGAAAAATTAACCACACAGACAACACTGATTCCACAATGTAGATGACAAATATAGGTAGGTTATAGGAAAATGAAATACACTCAGTTAATTGCTCTTAAAGATCGGATCCGGACGGACCCGAAATCGGTCGAGCTTTTCTGAGACTTTACGAGGTATGACGGACAGTATTACTACTAATTCCAACAGTTATAATTGTTTAATAAAGTAAAGGCATATTTTACGCCAAAACGGCCTTTACAATGTAGGAGTGCTGTATTCTTTTTGAGAAATATTGTGTCTTGGAAAGGTGATTTTACTAGCCAATATGTGATTTTAAACCTTTTTTCCTGCTTAATACTAACTGTATACAGTTATAAATTTAGGATTATTATGAAACTAATAGTAGCTTTCACTGAAAGCACTTCAGATTTTTTTCAATAACCGGAAAGGTTAGTTACAATGTAAACATTTTAACTTATGATTGATTGCGAAAGCTTGTAGACCCCATACTAGTCACACCGATCGATACATCATAATAAAATTACACACAAAAACAGTTCCTCATGAAAAGAGAAAGAATACAAATGAACTGTATGTTATTTCATCAAAATAACATTGATAAAAAGAGACATTACAATACACTTTAAGAATTCTTTTTTATTTTTTGTTAAACCGCTAACTGTAGAAATAAAATGTTTTGTGGAAGCAAATATTTTTAGAAAATCGTAGATATTTTCTGAAGAATACAATTCTTAAATCTATAAAAGAGAACAAATATCAATCACAAATTACTTTCATTAACTCCCTACATTAAGAATTGTATTCAAGTAAAAATTCGAAATCCAGTTTTTGACATCTGAGTTCACATGATTTTAATTGAAATCGTTGTAAGTCTGACGTTACCGTTGATATTTAATATACGGGAAACAATCTTTTCAGAAATTGTCCTTCAGGTTTTAGAGTTCAGTACAGTCTTCTCTAATGGTGATAAAAAAAGTTAAAGAATTTAATTAGCATTGATCCTTAGCACTGATAAGCAGAAGACAGTAAATTATACATATTAAATATAAATACTATAAGACCAAGAGTGAAGAGTGGGAGAAATAAAAGAGATAACATTTGTCTAGATTCTAGATAATAATAAGTACCAAATCATCATCAATTCTACCGTGAATCAGCCTGCACTCCCCTAATAAATCCATTACCATTTATAATTAACTGAATGAAAGTCCGTAGCATACCAGCTTTTTTTTTTCTATAATGTTTACCCATATGTGATGGATAGTTGTATAACAGAAGTGTTGCAATCAATATACATCTTGCACTCTAACAAATCTTAATGTCAGACATACATATATAGTTTTTACTGTATTTAAGAACCCAATTCATTTTTTTTTGTTTATTTCATTATATGTTTCTTTTGTTTTTTTTATGGTAATATTAAAGTACTGAAAAGGTACATTTAGGCAAAACGGCTACTAATTTTGAAGCATTGCTGCCATAATTGAAGAAAACTAAAATTTTGTCTATTATGAGAATTAAATAACCTTTCAACATTGGAAGTTTACACTACACTAAAAATTACCACTATTAAGGTTCAATCTGGTATAAAATGCCAGACTTTTATAGAACAATCCTACTAATTTTGTTGAAACTGATAAAAGTTATCTAGCTAAATAAAAACAAAATGAAAACAATAATAACCTATGAGTTTGATAATATTTTCCCCTTGGTTTGATAATGTGACTACACAATAACCACATTCAAATAGAACCAAAATAAATTGATTACCAGCGAACTCGCTGACCTATGTAAGCGACCTATATAAAGCTTCACTATAAATAAACATAACATCAAATTTGATATTATGTTGATACATAGAGAAGTTTCATACAAGTCATTCAATATTACTTTACTATAAGTAAAGTATAGTAATCGTGAAAAAATTCGATCTCAAGATTTTGACGGAATTACATGTGTTGTGGTCTCAGAAGTCGTTTTATGAAGTTTTTTCGATGATGTCTGTGTGTGTGTGGGTGGGCTGGTGAGTATGTAACCAAAGTTTCTGGCCACGCTACGGTCCAGAATCTTTAATGGATCAAGCTGAAATTTTACAAAAAAAATCTGGAGTGGCCCTACACTCAACTTAACTATAAGTAAACATAATATGCTTCTTGGGTATATAATATATATAATGTCCCACTTATGTATAATATAAATGTCTAAATGGGAGATGTTTATTAGTGTTTCATTCATGGAGGTAGTAAAGATAGTGATTCATCCACTTTTCAATAAAATGCTTATTTTTGTATATCACACCACTGATGCATATAATATAATCATTAGTATAACTAGAGGAGTAATAACACTTTTGTAAAGAAAACGTGAACATTTCGTGTTACGAAATAATCTCTTGCAGGAGAACATGGGTTTTGTTCTTACAACCAGTAGATCTATTACACAGTTTATCTAACCTCCTTCTATAATGAATATTAAAGACAAAGTTTTCCCTTTAAAACTTCAAAATATTCTTATTTTAAGTGCAGACCAGCTTAACGGTTGTTAACGCAGAGGATTTAAATGAAATATGCTTACTCGAAGAATAACTGCTTTTTTACACAAATAAATAATATGATATATTTTCTCAAGTTGCATTGTATTAACAATGAAAAGTAAAAATAATAAAAGGAAATGTTAAACTTTAAATGTCAGAAAAAAACAACAATATATCAGTCATGTTATAAGTTACCTATTCATAATTAGTAATATTAATTAATTAAGAAACTATTAATTGGCAATTAAATGAAATAAAACAAACAAATAATTATATTTCATGCAAATATAAGAAACCTAAGGAATTACTGCATAAAAAAGTTCTGACTTTTTAAATAATATTTAAAATGAATTACATAATTTATCAATAAATAATTATAAGCAGTAATGAGTTTAATAATTATTTTCTAACTATTTGCAAAATATTATATGATCAATTTAATTTTAGCTGAATTTGAAAAAAAAAACAGGTTTAAGCTAGATTATTAAATTAATTTTTAACTAATTATTAACTATTAGTTAACTATTAACTAATTAACTATTAGTTTAACTAATTATTAAAATTAGTTTAAAACAAAAAAAGGTTGTAAAATAACAGTTTCTTATTGGTGGAATGAAAATATTGTTTAAAAAAAATAGTTATATTCATATTCTCTTCCTGATTCTTTTTAAAGTTGTTAAAATTATTTTACAAATTATATATAAAGTTTTAAACAATATAAAAGTTAAAATTTCAATAAAAACTGAATCATTTGTCATATTACAACCTATTTTACTGATATTCGTGATATTTCATTCTATAATTATAATTATTAATATTACTATTCACCTTTTTTATCTAATGTTAAAAGATTGTATTTGAATGGCATCTATCCTTATTAATATATAGAAAAGCAAATATTACAAAACATTCTAAATAATGAAATGATGGTTTATTATTATTTATATTTGTAGGAATAACTTTTTTAAATTACACGGTAATTGTATACTAATTTAAATGAGTTACTCGGTATTTTTAAAAGTTGTTGAGATTTTTAGTGGCCTTATTTAATTAATAATAATTTTTTTGCCAATTAGTAAAGATGACTTTCATGTTTGTTTGCATTACTTTAATGTAATATTATTACTTCTCAGTCTACATTTCTTTTTCATCATTTAATAGTTATATTTACACACAATGTAGAATAGAAATAGAAGTTGATTTTAAACTGTGTACTAACTTTGTTTTTGATGTGCAGAGTCATTTCCTCCTTTTTTTTCAAACACTTATCTAGTTAGAAAAATAATTTCACACATGTGCATCACTTAGTAATCTAATTAATAAAATAACTTTTAAACTGCTATATATACATTTTTTTCTAAACTTCCATTAAATTAACCAATGCTTATAGCAATCGAATGACGCCTTGATGAAAAATATAAAAGAGATTTGACGCTTAATTAAGCCAGTGTTTACAATCGACAGGAAATAATCATGAACTAAATATACTGAATATGAAATACGAAATAATCAGACCTATGAATTTGTTGAGTTGTATTGAACAGAAAATAATTTTATATTATATATATTAATATTAAATAAACTTGTTTAAATAGATAATTTGATAATAACAGACAAAAAATGGAAATAATTCATACATTAGTGGGATTGACTCTTCAGGTCCGTCGATAATTATATGCTTTATACTTGAAAAAATTTTGTGTCGCCGTGCATTCAAATTGCTAAAATTAAATACACTATTAAGTTAACTGACTAGCTATTTAATTCAATGTTTTGTAATAATGTCTTTATTTCTATTTTGTTAACTTCAGGAAAATTCAAAATATAATCTTGTAAAAAAATCAAATGAATCCCGATATTATAGGGTAAAAAGTAATGAAATAGTCTCCACATATAAAAATTTAATCGTATAAACAATGCGTTTCGAATATGTAGTGTTCTTCTTCAGGCATTAACTACGGGTGAGTGTCAAGTTCCACTCGTGCTAAGTGTACAGTTGAACTACAGACACTCACCCGTAGATCACTACAGGCACCCTCAAAAAGATCACTACATGTTCGAAACGCGTTGTTTATACGATTAAATTTTTATATGCGGAGACCATTTCATTAGTTTTTTACCCTACAATGAGTCAATACCATATAATAACTGATTTCACTACGTTAGAATTGAATCTCGATAACTAATAATTAAGACTAGAGTCATTTGCTGAGTACTATTTTAAATTACTTTTCAATATGTTGCAAATTTATTCGGTAGACTTTACGTAGATAATTATTATCAATTCAAAAAGTTTGTAAAAAACAAAGAAATAATAATACATTTAATAAGATGGAACCATTTTTTAAAATTTCACTGAGAACACTATATTTCTCAGATTGTATTTGCATAATTAATTATTTTATAAACTACTTAGAATAATATAAATCCTGTTGTGTAATTAGTAAATTAGTTGTGTAATTTCATTCATTTAATTATCTTAATATATAAATTAATTTAATTCATTTACATTATGAATTAAAGCAGTAATTTTTGAAAAAAATTAATTCTATTAACTCACCAATTATGCTATCAGTTATTGTTTGGTATTTACTCATGTAAAGATACTTTAAGTCTCCACACACAAGAAGTAAGTATTCTTTGACTCCTTAAACAGTCACTACCACTTTACGTATTATTATACTTTATATCGCTCTCTTAAAGTCCTATCTGTTTATACAATATCTTTGAGTCCCAAATCATTGCATCTCATTTCCTAAATCTCATTTTAATTGATTATTATCACTATTTAAAAATGTAATTTATTTGATTTCGTAAAGTTTTTACAAACATGTATATTCGTCAAAATCTGGAGATCAATTTTTTTGATGATCACAACGATGTACCTTTAGTAAAGTAAAAAAAAAACACATTTCGCGAAGACAAAAAAGTTGAAATAGTTAAATTACACAAAAAAACAAAATCTGGAGTGGCCTACACTCAACTTTACTATAAGTAACTTAATATCAAATCTCTTGGGGATAAAATACATAACGTCTCATTTAATCATAATGTAAACATCTAAATGGGATATGATTATTAGTCTTTCATTCCTGAAAGAGTACAGATAGTGATTGAAGGACATATCAATATATAAGCATATTTTTGTACATCACACAGCTGATGCAAATAATTTCATTAGTATAACTACAGCAGTAATAACATTTTTGAAAAACCAAAGTGAACATTTCTTCATACGAAATATTCTCCTACAAGAGAACATGGCTTTTGTTCAAATAGCCAGTGGATTTCTTACATCGTTTACTTGACATCCTTCTACATTGAATATTAAAGTAAAATTTTCAAAATTAAAACAGGAAAATACCCTTATGTTCTCTGAAAAACATCATAAACATAGAAGAAAAAATGTTGTTTTAAGATGATTTATAATTAAAGATATACGATAATTACATTTATTAATCTCTAAACGAAAGATTTCAATTTTGAATTATCTTTTACATTTTGGTCTTTTATAGAATTATTATACTGGAAATTTTATGGCTTCATAGTATTTAATAAAATCATTTTTCTTCCCCTTTGTCAAAAAACATATATACGAATTTTGTCTGAGTGAGTGTTGTCCTTCTCCTGCCTCCTGTGCTCTGTTGTAAGTTTGCTATGAATATATATTGAGAAAAAATATATTAGTAATTAGCCAGTTTACATACTCAAATCGAAGTAAAAGCCAGCAATATAATTTAAATCTTTTATAGATGGGAGCTTCTAATTTTCGAAAATAATAAATATGAACTATTAGACTAGAATTGTAAAAAAAAACTGGATATTTCTCAACAAACATAAGTCCTCATTCTTGAAAAAAGAGTCCATTCATTACATTTCAATATCATGGAAAGGTACTACATTCACAATAATACTGTAATTGTAACTGATATTAAGTTTTGATCAAGAGTGCAATGCATTTTATGAGACAAATCCATCATGCCATGGAAGACAAAGGTAATTTATTTATGTTTATTGGCGGTGATTTTTTTACATGTAACAATATTATTCCTCTTACATCTCGTATAAGTCAATAAACTATTTAAATTTTTCCTTTATAAATATCAATTTTATGTCAGTGGATTCGCTCAAAAAATTTCTAAGTCAATGTAAACATTGTTAAAAAAATATCAAAAATTCGACAAGTATAGCAGGTGATCTATTATTCTAGGATAAACAAACAGTTTTTATAGCGTTATTGCTCTTTCCCATAATTGAAACTTCATGATTTTTTTTTGTCAATTGCTAATTTTTCGTTCAGTTCTTGGTCGAATTTTCATTTTTTTTTAATGAGCAGTTTAGCGTCAAAAAAACATTTTCTGAAAACAGAAATCTTAATATAAAGCCTCTTTGGTGAATGTAATTTTGAAAAAAGTTATCTCAAATCATTTTCCATACAATGTTCTATTTGTAAGCATAGTTTAATTTTGATCCGTCAAACGGTATGCCTTGTATCACTCTCAAACAAGCTTTGAGATTGAATTATAAGTCAAAATTTTTACATTTTATTGAAAAAAAAATATTTCCCGTTGTTTTAAAATTCTAAATATATTTTTTGTTTGTTCCATTTGTAACCTCAAAGATAATGTCAAAATTTCAAAACTCTAGGGTTATCAGTTTAGGAGAAATAAATGTTTTCTAAAAAACGGTTTTTGGCAAAAAAAAGTGACTTTCCCATCATGCATAATTCTTCCCAAACAATAGGGATCTTCTTCACTATGAGGCCCATTTTTGTGTAAAATATCAACTTGATCCATCAATTATTCTGGACCGTAGCGTGGTAACAAGCAATGCTAACACACACCCACACACACACACAGACATCATCGAAAAAACTTCATAAAACGACTTCTGGGACCTCAAAACATGTAATTCCGTCAAAATCTCGAGATCGAAATTTTTCACGATCACTATACTTTACTTATAGTAAAGTAAAAAATTAGCTTGAGAGTGTAGATTAGCCCTATTGTTTGGGAGCAATTATGCATGATGGGGAAGTAACTTTTTTCTTACCAAAAACCTGTTTTTAGGGTACATTTTTTTCCTAAACTACTAATTCTAGTGTTTTGAAAATTTCGCATTATCTTTGAGATTACAATAAACGAAAAATATATTGAAATTTTTAAAACAACAGGACTTTTTTTTCAATAAAATGTAAACATTTTGACTTATAATTCAATCTGAAAGGTTGTGAGAGCGATACAAGCCATACCGTTTATTTTTGTTATTGTTTTTACCGTATTTCAATGATTTTGAAATAATGACTAATATACTAATCCATGAAAAGAAAAGAAATTAACATATAAGGAAGCTTTTAAGCCTTGCAGAATAGTATATAGAAAAGTTTTTCTAAAGTTGAACATAACATCACATGTGGCAGACCAAGCGGTTAAGAAGGGCTTTATTTCAAATCTACAGTTCCATCCTTTTTTAGTAATTCGGTGAAATTTATTTTTCATTTGACAGTTGTTTCAAATGAAATCAAAGGGATAAGAAATTGATTTCATTTTGGGATAGCACATGCTTCGATAGTTTTAAATAAGGTTCATTTTCAGGTAAACACATTTTTCTCCTCTATAGTCTGTTTGATTTACATGTTCTACTGGATGGCGTGCTATGTTTATAGTTCAAACGATCTCTTAATCTCCAAGAGCAGAAATAAATCATAATAAAACCATATTTAAAAGAACAGTTAAACTCTTTTAATTCTGAAGAAAGAAAACAACTAGATTACAACAATAGTACGTTACTAAGCAAACAACGTACAGATACCACCAAAAAACTGAGTGCAACAAAAATATTGTAATTAGGCCGGAAAACAAATATGTTATTATGGATAAGTCCGATTATAAACAAAAATTAATTAGCATAGTTCAAGATGCAACAAGTTCAAAAAAAAACAACTAGAAACCCCTCAAATAAGCTAAAAGTAGAAATCAATAAACTATAAAAGTAGAAGATCAAATATGGATAAAAAAGAAAAAATATTGAAACCTGTTGTATATATGAACGTAGTCCTGGATATATATATGACATATAAAATACATAAGGCAGGCTAGGCCATCCCTTGGCACCTATCATATCTGAAGTAACGACTAATCCTTAGAGCAGTCAACTAACTAAAAATAAAACTTATTTACCGAGTATAAATATATTTAATGAAAGTTGTCCAATTTTACACCGCGAAAAGAAGATATACTAGCGAAGTTAGTTGAATAATGACGGTAGATGAATTATTTCTAGAGTAAAATAATTTCATTTGAAGTAATTTGATTTACTTTCAATGGCTGTTCCTACAGAATTACATATGATGAGATTCTAAATGATGAAGAGTTCAAATAGCTAAGTTTAAACCTTAACTGTCTAAGTGTAATCATGCTGAAGATATAAATTCCTTGCATAAGACGTTTGCAGAATCCCTTGTAATATCCTCAATGAGAGTTTCCTGATATCTCAGAAACAGTAAACACTTGGCAGCACTTTCACAAACCACTTTTCAAATCCATCACCTAAACACTTGCATTATTCTCATCATTTACTTTAAATTATATTCACTTCATTTTACAAGCCGTTACATCATCTATCGACTACATTATAAATTATGTTTCAGTAATTATGTATGTCAATATCAAAATATAATAAATATTGTTATTTACTTCTTTAAAAGTATAAAAAGTTTAAAATACATTAACAGATTTTGTGTAGTTTAAAAATATAAATTAATACAAAAAAGTTTTACACATTCAAAACAGACACCAAACAGTTTCAATTCACATAAAAACACAGCAATGAAACATTCTTAAAAATGTATATATTGTATATACATATATATATATATATATATATATATATATATATATATATATATATATATATAAAACTAGAATTTAAAAAAGAACACATAGAAAGGAAACCACTGAACTCACTACTATATTTCGATGTCCTCGTCTTCAGGAAAAGAAGTGAATCGCTCCAAAGGCTGATAACGACAATCGTAATTGTAACCACAGTCGTTATCAGCCTTTGGAGCGATTCACTTCTTTTCCTGAAGACGAGGACATCGAAATATAGTAGTGAGTTCAGTGGTTTCCTTTCTATGTGATCTTTTTTAAATTCTAGTTTATTCAGTTCGAAGAATCGTTTCTTCTAATTGTCATATATATACTTTTTCGTTGGAAATACAATCCAAAACGGACAAATATAGTTCAATATAGACAAAGAAACATAGAGAAATCAAAAGAACACACTTACAGTCTCTAATTTTCGGTTTAAACCGTCTTCAGGAGAGATAAGAGAGGGAAACCAAGCGCACTGGTTCAGAGACGGTTGGAGACCCTCTCCTCCGTTCAGAGACGGTCTCCAACTGTCTCTGAACCAGTGCGCTTGGTTTCCCTCTCTTATCTCTCCTGAAGACGGTTCAAACCGAAAATTAGAGACTGTAAGTGTGTTCTTTTGATTTCTCTATGTTTCTTTGTCTATATTGAACTATATATATATATATATATATATATATTCACTGATAAAACGAAAAACGATCCAAACTGGACACAATACGAGTTCGAGATTAACAAAGAGCAACACACAAAGTAGGGAAACACACTTACAGACTCAAATTTTCGGGTAATCCGGCCGTTGCGCCTACAACGTGCTTGGTCTCCCATTCTCTTTTCTCCTGAAGACGGATTACCCGAAAATTTGAGTCTGTAAGTGTGTTTCCCTACTTTGTGTGTTGCTCTTTGTTAATCTCGAACTCGTATATATATATATATATATATCTCAATCTAAGATTGGTGATTGAGACAATCACCAGACATACAATACAAAAATGAAAAACTGTAATGTAGGATTCTTAACGCTTAAGTTTCTGTAGAAGACTTTAAGATTCCTCATGAGAGCGGAGGAGCAATTGGGTCGAGTCATACATGTTAGTATGAAAATTATTTGAAAACCATTCATTACACACAGTAAATAAAACACAGCAATTTTTAACAAATCATGCCAATAATTTTCATTTAAAATCATAAAATTCGTTATTTTTTTCATATTACTTACTCCTAAGAGTTTATTTTGGTTATAAACTAGCCGTTCATCCTCAAGGTATCAAAAACTTAAATATGTTTTGGTGATTATAGTTCTTTTCGTTTTTGAGGTATAGTACTCTCTCTTACACACACAATCACAACTACTCAGAAAAGCCAATTTGCAAAACTTAGCTTATTGAACTCAGTAGGCTAATATAAACTACATTTCAAAATATTCACGTCAAAAGGTACTCCTGCTTTCATATCTCACACCGAGAGTAAATGAAAATAAAAACGAGTGATAACTATTGTGTTTTTTTTAATGAAATTAATAGTTTCGGGCATTAGTTGTAACCATTAATGACTTAATTTGTGCTTGCCTTTGGGACTGAAGATTCGAGGTTTAAATCATGACCATTGTTCTACTACATTTTTGATGCGAAAAACGGAGAACGTGTACTATTTGTCACCTGAAGAGGACGTAAAGCAATACAGTTGTACAGCTATTCGTTAGCGATCTCTGTTCTAACAAACTTGGATGAAAAAAATCAGGATTTATAATGTAGAATCAACCCAGTAATGTAGCTCACCTACAACAAAAATAGATGCCAAACTACAAACATTCCACACATTATGCTCTAGATCAGGTCTAAAGAAAAAAACCAATATCTGTGGACGTTTGAAACAATAAAATATCTAATGTAGTTGGGTTACTGATGTCTTTGTGAAAAAATGTGCAGAGTTTACACCTTAGCAAATGTGTGTAAAGTTACTTTCCAGAAATAGTTTAGAAATACTGTAAAAGAATAGTTTAGATTTTAAATGTTAAATTCAAGAGACACGACTGGCATTCGATGCGGTTTGCTTGAAGACGTCGGTGAATGAAAGGATAACCAACTGGGCGTGTGTTATGGTTGAAAATTAATTACCTTTATTGCTGGCTAATGTAAATACGAGAAGGTGGCGAGGACAGCTGAGATATTCACTGGCCTTCACTAGTGACCGAGGAGTGGTCCTCGTCGAATCGCTAGTTTGTCGGCAAATAGCCCCACCGTGGTGAAAGTTAATGACCCCTTCATTAACAATGCTTAATTCAATACTGGATAGCATTCATTAAGTGAAAATAATCTCTTTGGTTCTTCAATTTCATTGTGGTCAATAAATAATTCTTTGTTCGTGTAAACGACCTCTATTGGTAATAAAACATACTAAACATATAATTTTATCGATTACCTTATTTGATGGTAAAGCCCACTTTTACATGCTTTCATCTTCTGTGCTGTTCTCAGGTGGGCGAGGGTGGCACATGCGTGAATGTTATGAGATCTTCATAGGACAATACTCAATCCTTTCTTAACCCACAACTAGTAGGAATAATTTTACTTTACTCAAAGTAGAAGCATATACTTTGAGTAAGTCCTATTAGTACTGCCTTATGAAGATCTCATAACATACACAAATGTGTCACCTTCGCCTACCCGAGAACAGCACAGAAGATGAAAGCATGTACAATGAATGGGCTTTACCACCAAATAAGGTAATCGATAAAATTATATACTTAGTATCTTTTATTACCAATATAGGTCGTTTATCATCATTATTCAATAAAATGCAGAGTGGTAGTTCAACCAAAAATAAATTTATAACAAAATGAAATACTGTACAGGACATATATATTTCAACCAGCAACGATCCTCGTCAAAATCTCAAATAACAGAAGATCAAATGTTGTGTTGCCCGCCTGTATTGTTCGATACTCTGTGACAACAAGGTTTAAGTTTCGGATTAAATTTCAAATAGTAATTTATGCGTTTGTATTTTAATACATAATTCGCAATTCATTGTACAGGTAACTACGTGTATAAGAAGTTTTAAAAATAACCAAAGAACACAAAACTGTCACTTACTTAATTGTCTGAACATGTAAACAAAGCATCATTCCAAAACTAACCTACAGTTCAGTCTTTTGTTGGAATCAAGAAGACATAAAATGAAGAGAATATATTGTAATGGAGCTATGCAAGCAGTTTTTGTGCGGTGGATTAGAGAGGAAAAGAAACACTGCCTTCACACAAAAAAATTATTTAATCAAAGGAACACTTAAATGCGTTTCGAACACATAGTTTTCTTTACAGATTACACAAACAATATACGTATCAAAACTTTTAAATTGAATAGAGGAAAACAACTAAAATTTGAGCAACTATATAAACTAAAAGGAGTTACCTGCCTCAGTTAGGTGATGTCGACTTATTAGGGAGTCAAAGGACACTATAAGAAACAGGGTAATATGAGAGGAGGAAGGAATGCAACATGATGTTTATGTAACAGAATTACAGCGAACATAAACACCAATCTAATCTAAACTAAAGGAAACCAACCCTCTATTATATTAATACTTATAAAAATTTAGGGTATTTATTCTACGAGTATTTCATATTAGAATTTCATTTGTACATTATATTAATATATGTTTTCATAATCATATATTGCATAATGCATAATCATATATTGCATAATCATATATTCATATGTATATATTGCATATGATACCATATAATATATTATATATAGATTGATATAATATATAAAATTGATCGATTAAACGGTAGAAATGTGTTAACTAAATTTTGGATATACATCAACACACCTATACACATACAGACTTCAACACAAAAACATAAAAAATGGATGGATGGGACATTGAAATGTCTTAAAATCACGTTGCACTCACTTTCTCTTATAGGGATAAACTATTACAGAACGGACCTAGGGTCTAAACAGTCCTCCATACATAGGGTCATTATTGATGGCTCATTCAACTCTAGTTTTTTATAGACATTCTTATTAACTTAACAGAAATCAATGACATAAACCTTCCCAAAAAATCCAATTGTTTTGCCACATTCTCCTGACTCACTGATATACATCTTATATAATGTAAGTCAA
Source organism: Hermatobates lingyangjiaoensis (assembly GCA_026182355.1). NCBI lineage: Eukaryota > Metazoa > Arthropoda > Insecta > Hemiptera > Hermatobatidae > Hermatobates > Hermatobates lingyangjiaoensis. Next base: position 938,894 of record JAPFBL010000014.1, on the reverse strand, counting down.
TATCTAGAAAGGAAAAAAAAAACTTTTTCACCAGCCAGGCATTCTCAAATCTAATTTGAAACGCTTTAGCGTTTCTCATACCTTATATTTATTTTGTCATACCAAGTTACAAAGTATAAAAAACTAAAAGGTCTAAATTTTGTGATGTTACTGCTGCTATAATTCGTTACAACAACCCCTAAGCTGGAGTAATGAGTGAATGGATCTTCTTGAACAAGTCACTGAGAACATTCTATTCCTAACCCTAATATCCGTCTTCTCATCAGAGCTGTGCACAAACCTCCTCGAATACCCTTAAACATCATTTTCCTCCTACAGTTACTGCATCCATGAACTCTCTGAATTATAGAAAAAGACAGCGCAAAAAATACTATTTAGAATAGTTGGATAAAAAGTCACTCAGACTCCATTGCCCTACTAGACCATATCACTAACTCTAACGTTCTCAATTATACTTCTTCTGTAACCACTTGCATTTCTTAACCTACTACTGGCCAACATTTCTCTTTCTTGCAACGGCAATCTGTCGTAACTTCCGAGGTCTTACATTTCCTTGATTCAAGTCACCTACCTATTCTGATATGGATTAATAAATTTAAAGTCAACTATAAACCAAATAATATCAACATATTAACACAACAAACTGAAAAATGTTTTAGTCTCTAACTTAACTTTTCTAAAACTTTTTTAATCTTTAAATATAGGTAACTTGCTCATATGCTTCACTTCTGTACTTCTGTTATCCTAAGTCCATAAAAAATCCGCCAGTAGCCTCTCCGTCTCCTATTTTAACCCCCTCCCATATCACAAAAAATTAAGAAGAATAAGAGGCTTGAGAATTTATTTTAAGTAGCAAAGGACCCAGTAATACACAAGTTGCTTGTAAAAAATCACAATGGGGATTCGTACGCTAACCAGATCCTACAGTACAGACACTGTTTATTCATGATCAGTAATAAATTACTCTCTAATCTCTTCCATGAAATCTTAGCTGCATAGACCGCACGTTACAACTATTGCCTTCGACTGCGCTACTTTCTCATAGCGTGGAAACTGGAAAAGGTTATGTTTCAAAATCACAATAAATCTGGCCATTCTTTACAGGACTGTTAGCCTCTTAACTTGTCTTTGAAAGATATATGAAAGGCTAATTTTGTTATGAATGAAACATATTCTGTCATATAAGCCGGAACAGTTTTGGCTTGCAAAGAGAACGCAGAAACTCTCTACATTTTCAAAGACTGGTTCAGTATATTAACCAGGGTATCTCGACAGTTAGGTATATCCTACCTACCCAATAACACAGTGGTTGTGTTTCTCGACCTGACTCAATCTGGTATAATGGTCTGCTATAGAAACTAAATTGTTTTATTTTCTTGGTATTTTTGTCAAGACAACTAAATCCAATCTTGTTCAACTTTTAGACCCATTGTTAATGCCACTGCGGTGGAATATAAGTGTACTTATGTGGGTCATGTCACCAAGGAATTACAATATTTTTCTTTGATAAGGAACTTGTTCACTAGACTGTAACCTATGAATGCTTAAACTGTTTAACAAACAGGGCTTGCTATCACTGCAATTGCTCAGGATTAGTGCGGCTTAAAACACCATGTTGAATTTTAAATAACAATATTTGAAACGGAAATTCATTGTAAGTTACATAAAAAAAATTTGGCAGTTTGTAATCAACTATAAAAGTAATGTAATTTTTCTAATGTAAAAATATGTTCAGATTTTCTCTGAAGTTTTTTTTACCTTCTTATTAATATTATAAAAACTGATTAAAACGCATCTTCTTACTTTAATTCTTAGATAGTAATTTATATTTTCTTATCAAAATTAAATGACTGCCAGTGTTAGTTGAAAATTCCTAGACCTCTAAAGAATGTGACAGGGCCACATAAGTGCCCTCATATGCCATATTCCATCAAGACGAGAAGTACATTGATAACCGAAGGATCGGTTTTGCCGGGCAAAGTTACTCGACCAGCTCTTGTTACGAGCGAGTTCATCCTGTTTGAGCTCTCTGTAATCAAATTTATTCCTTTTATGCAAAGGTGTTTCAACAGTAATAAAATATTTTTTTTACATCTCGTTCGTTACTTCATAAAGTTTGTAATTCCAGTCAATAGTAAGGAAGGCTAGACCAGTCTCCAGCAGTCATCCTCTTTCGTCATCCACTCTTATTTATCGTTCTATTACAACTGCTTAACAGAATCAACTGTTTGCAAAACAAGTTCAGAGTGTAACTCTGTCATTATTTAAATTCATTTATTTGCCAAGTTCGATGTTCAAGTTATAAACCTGCATATTAATATTAATGGTTATAGGTTAATGTATTAGAATTAAATTATTGTTTGATTTCAGATAAACTTCAGGTTTATAACTTCAAACTAAATCAAGTCATTTCAAATTTGCTACAGTTATACTGATATACTTATATATAAGTATGTTATATTTATAGGTCTCATGGTTGTGCTCAAAGATACTTCATAATCTATGATATTTCTTTTGACATATTCGTATAACTCAGAAAGAAACGCTCCATTTAAACGTAATTTGTGAAATATTTTGGAAATAGATTTCGTAAACAAAATACTTGATATAATTATTATATGTAATTACATTTTGTAATTAACCGTAAAATCTAAGAATATATTGGTATTTTTCTTTAACATCTCTTTTTGACATGACTGAGGTTACTAAGTAGTAATGTAATTTTGACATTACTAAGTAGTTTATACACTGAGATTTTAATTCATTCGGTCTACTGATTTTACACCTGAAACTCAAATTTTTTTCTATTTCTGTTTTAGTCGTGACTCTTAACTTTAATTAATAATAATTATAATGGTACTAAATAATAGCCATATTTCCATAATTTTTTGATCTGGATAATATGATTAGTAGTAATTTTAAGATTCAAGATTTACTGATCTCCCAGAGCAGCAGTGTTTACCGTAATCTACTATAAACTCTACCCAGTCCGAAGTGTTAATCTTGTAGGGAAAGTTAATCTGCTGTTAAAATCTATCCTCTCAGTCGATATTTTCTAGTAAAAAAATCTATATAAATAAAAAAAAAGGTTTTATCTGTACATTGCTTAGAACTGACTCATTAGAGTTTATATTTATGTTCCATTCATTAGAAAAACCGAATCCAACCTTAGACAAAATTCTCTCTGTCTGTTTGTTGGTTTGTCAACAAAATTCAGCAAAAGTTGAAAAAATTTCTCAGCCACCATGAGACATAGCAAGCTGAAACCTTGAAAGTAGATGTGTGTATGTCTAGTTTTAGACTCTTAGCTCTGAATTTATTGGAAATTCGACGTAGAAGCGAACTTATGGACCTTTATAGCACAAAATTTTGTCACAAGTAAACTCAGCCACCATGAGAAATAACGAGCCAAAACATTGACACTAAATTTGTGTATGTATAACGTCTAACTTAATACAGAAGCTTTCAATGGATTGAAAATTCAACGTAGAAACGAAGTTATGCACTTTTAAGTCGTGATCGGCTAGCTACATAGGCATGTTTATTTTGAAAATATACAGGTGTAGCAAATAGGTACTGTTAGTTGATTTTAACTTTATCTGCGTTTAAAATTCCAACAAGAGCTTATTGACAAGGTGTTGCCCAGAAATCAAGATCTTCTATTATTCAGAATAAAGACTTTGTGAATGAGTAATTCTCAACACTTCTAATAAACAGCCAGGAAAAATCAAAAACAAGTTCTTACGCTATATTAAGTCGAAGAAATAACTTACATGCCAGTAAACAGAGTGATTAGTGATGAGGAAGCAGTTCAGTATCCAACTGAATTTCTTGACTCCCTTACTGCTCCTGGACTGCCTGCTCATGAGTAAAAGCTTAAGTTGGAGCACCAGTCATGCTGTGATTTAGTAACAGTAACAAATTCATGTTACAAAACTTGAGAAGGACAGACAGCTATCGGAATACCATGTATGATCTCCGAATTTTTGAAAAAGTACCGTTAAAGACGGGCCCGTCTGATAGTATATATATTTATCTTTCCTTATCGCCAGTTAAATATATATGTTTATTCATTCAATTTCGCATTATTCTTGATTTTACTTTAATTTTTAATTTATTTGTATTAAAAATATTCGTAGTTTTCAATAGTCAATAGTCAATAGTCAAAATAATAAGTCATTTTTTTGGTGATTATGCATTATGGTCTTGTATAATATTTTGTTATAAACTTAAACCATTTTACTGTTTATGCCTCTGTCAGTCTCAATCTTTCTGTTTCTTATGAAGCAAGTCTACGGGGCTTCCATGTTTTTTCAGTCAATATTCTTTGACAATAAGCGATTTATAATATAAGAAATTTCTGATATTGTTTTATTTGAAAACACAGTATGTTTTTGTACCACAGACTTCACATTGTTACGCTTTTCCAGTGTAAAATTTTTCAAGTCGTTGCATTTGATTCCGTAATTTACGTTTTTTCCAAGTTTTGTCGATCGAGAGAGAAAATATATGAGGTAAGATGGTGTAGATTTCATAACGCTTTCGACAATTTTTGATAGTTTAGAAACAATAGTTTTTCATTTATTTCTATTAAAAGATATACTACTTTTTATCATTTAGTTATTTTTTATTTTACTTGAGTTAATTCTATGTATAAAAATGAACACATTTATGGTAAATTGGGAGAAATCCATTAAGTATATTATTGGAGTAATTTAATTCAAAAGTCAGTCTTGTTGCACAATGAGGCAAGGAAAGATTTAGTAGCTGTAAGGAGAAACGACAGCCTGCCTCACAATCCGGATTTGTGAGAACATCCGTAAAACTTGTCCGGCAACATCCTTGCTAAACATGCGCTAAAAATAGCTTTAACAGGAAGTAAATCGCGACAGTATTCTCATTATTGCGCAGTCACCGACCAATTTTCGAAAAATAATCTTCTTTCTGTTAAGACTTGCATCATATATTTTCGTCCATTATTACTCCATACTGTAAGAATCTTTTAGAAGCTAGATTATGAATCATCAAGTGAATCTAAAAACTAAGAAACTTAGGTGGTCAACTACCAAATTTAGTAATTAAAAACTTAATGACAGGTAAAAAATCAGTTTGAGTTAGTAATTATTTCATTTTATAAATACTTACTTTTTGAAGAGAGACATGATTTACTGAAGTTATACAGAACTCTTAAATCTGTTATACTCAAGTAGATTGAAGGGAGAGATCTTTAAGATTACCTGATATCATAAATACTCGAGTATAATACGGCTTTAGGTTTCCTTTGAGAGGGAGTAAGCATACAATTTGTCCTAATTGGATATGAAATATTCAAGACAAATTACCTACTTGGATACTGCATGACCGGTAGCCCGCACTCGCAAGCCGCTAAATGTAACTGCAAATAAGAGAATTCTTACTACATTGAGAGTCTTAATTCATGTTACCCTAGTTATTATACTAGGGATTGACTCTAATAACTCTGAAAATATAATTTGCTTTACTTATCACTAAAAATGTTACATTTCATCGAATTACAAAAAACCCCACGGTCGTAAATATATTTATTATATCATTATATAATATATTAATAATAAAGAAACACACATTATTTTCATAGAATTTTCTATTTCTTTTATAGAATATTTTTGGATGCATTAAAACCTTAATATATATATTGATTTGATAATCATTTTTATGAATCATAGTAAAATAAGTTTGTCCGAATCCCTAATTCAAAAATAATTTTCTTTAAAGCAGGAGTTTTATTTTAAATTAAGTTTTTTATTATACATCTTCACAATTGTTTAAATTAGAATTAATTAAATTTCATCTCATTGACGGAAAGATGACTTGCTTACAAAGCACCTGATTGCACACCATTACACTAAAACAGTCCGACGTGGACCGCTAAATGTTCCGGATTTCTCCTTTTTAATAATGTCACCGGGTGACTAGTTAGTCGACTGGGAGCCGTGGACATAGCGACTTATTCAGGGAAAGCGGTCTGGTTGGGGGCTTCTTAGCACTTTGTCACCTCGAGGTCCGGGACATCTGATTTCAGAACTCCTCTCCTTTCACCGGCGATCAGTCTTTTCTTCCTGTTATCTAACCTGCAGCTAAACCCAACACCTGTTCAAATCGTTCAACTTGTGGTATATGATCAAAGCGCCCTCACGTATGGTCACGCTACATTCGTTTTTCTCTATAAACCTGTTGCAGAACATTCACTCTCCAAACGGTATTATTTTAACGAAAAAGAGAAAAAACAGGATAATTTTTTTGGCATCCATTATATTGTGCGATTTTAGTGCTATATTACATGTTAAATATAGTAATCATGAAAATATCTCTTTGGTTGATAGAATTTCAAATGTTGAGAACTAAAGTTCTAAATTTTCATATTTGTGTATTGATGTGTGTATTTGTCGGTGTGTGTGTGGGGTGAGAGATAGATAGATAGATAGATAGAGAGAGAGAGAGAGAGAGGAGGGAGAGTGTGTAAAGTTTGTGTCAGTAGTGTGCGGTGCGTTTATGTGTACCTGTGCATGGTTGGTCCGCCTGTATCATTCTTTAACATGAACTTCTGTCATATGTGAGCAGATCAAAATGTATCATTCTTTATTAACATGAACTTCTGTCATATGTGAGCAGATCAAAATGAAATTCGCAGTATTTGCCAATACAAGATGCATTAAAACTTACATAAAAACGTATACTACATGGGATATTAAAACAGAAATACTTCCTTTTGCGTTAAATTCCTGATTACATAGAGTTGATATTATAGATTTGAGTTCCTTATGTTAGTTGTCCATTATGATACAAATCAAATGAATTTGCTTTCGAGATGGATTCGAATACCATAAAACGCAAAGGGCTGAAAGAAAGAAAAGCAGTTTTTGTAAACCTATAAAGGAGAAGTCCTCTCATTCCTTCTTCTTTCCTTAATTTATTTTGTTTTTATTTTTGTTTATTTTGGTTTAGTTTATTTCTGGAGCAAACTTCAACAAAAAGTTATAAAGTGTAACTTTTCTTAATTTTGTTATTATTTTTAAACAGATATTATCAAAACTGTAATCAATGTAGACAGAAAGAAAGTTTATAGGAAAGGACAGTCATTGCAAGGGAGCAGTCATGAAATACTTACAGAACAATGAGTTCAGGGAAACCTTATTAGAATAAAATATTTTAGAATGAAGAAGAAACCCTCCAAGTGTTATAATACTATTATTTAATTGTATAAACTGCATTATCAATATTACTCAACTATAGTACTCCTACGCATCTCATGACCCGCTTTCTTTTAAATCACTTCTTTCATCTACAGCCTACTAAATTGGGAGAAGCAGAGTAGTACATTTGTGATACTGGTTAGGCAGATTTTGACTGTTTTAGAGATACTTTGTTCAGTAACTAGTTATTTTGATTACAATAGAAATGAGGCTAACGTTGGTCTTTACGCAGTCAGTTACTGACAATGACCTTAAAAACAGTCCAATCTAAACCACTCATTAAGGATATAGGTAACGAATTGATTCGATTCAAATAGTCGGACTGTTGAAGAAACAAAGCACAATTGTTTGGACTGAATTGGCGTACACGTGACTGAATTTGGGATGAAGCGTGGAATGACGAATCGAGATAATGGAAGGCTTCATTCTTTATTGGTGACCTTGGGAGTGGCATTGTTTTGATGTGTTACATGTGAGGTGCACCGCCGTAACCAATGGCATTACCACGGATAGTAAGTATCCCAATCGCAGGAGTAGCAGAGGGGCTATAATACGCAAGACCCCTGCAATGCGGGAAAGAGTAAACCAAAGTGGCCAACGTATAAAACTCGATTAACATAAAAAAACAACGAAGAAAAATGTTTTCTTGGACAGCGTTTTCTACAGCTTTGACCGAAGGTAATTTCTTCGCTACAAATATAAATACGTAATGCGTTATACATACAAATTTTTTATTTACTCATTGAAAAAAATATAGACAGTTCTATAATATACATAATTTATCGCTTTTACCAATAAAAAGAAGTGGTTACAAAATTTAAAAAAATATCATAAGAGATACAGTTAATCTCTCACTCACTCACTCACTCACTCACTCTCTCTCTTTCTCTCTCTCTCTCTCTCTCTCTCTCTCTCTCTCTCTCTCTCTCTCTCTCTCTCTCTCTCTCTCTCTCCTTCCCTCTGTTTGTTTGATATATATCAACCTTCAAACCACAGTAAGAAATTCAGAAGTATGATTAAGATATTTCAACTAAAACAACTAGTCTTCATAGTCTCACTCATATTGATTATGAGTCAGTATAATTTTTCAGTCAGTGCATTTCTAAATTTGTTTATTGAATTTGGTTTAAACATTGATTTCTATTTCACATCTTCACTGTAAAATGTAGTTATAATATGTATAACAAGATTCCACTACTAAGTCAGTTGAGATTTGACTCTGGCGAAGACAGCTTGTAACGGTTGAATTATCTTAGCATTTTTTTATATTTCTTATTGTGCTTTGAACAATTATATATATATAGTTCACACAGGAAAGAGAAAAACAAATAAAGACACACACAAAAGACTCAAAACCATATTTCGACAGTCGTCGTCATCGGGCAGAAGTAGTCCCTTTGAGAAGCTGAAGCTAACTCAGCTATATATATATATATATATATATATATATATATATATGATCAAACCACAATATGAAATGGGAAATCAAGACCAAGATCTTTCAACAGCAATAAGCGGTCCCCGTCAGAGACCCGCCAGATTAACTGAATGAATAATAAGCAGAATGAAGCGAACACTGAGCCATAAATTATTCAATATTTTTTCAGTCACAACATGACATTTTGACTGAAAACTTGTCTGCATTATACACTATTGTTTTTCTGAACTTCGACTTTTTCTATTACTAACAACAAAGTCAAGTCATGGGAGAAGTTAAGGAGAAACATTGTCATTACATTTGTATTTATTTGCCATTTTTTAATAATAATTTTATGATAATTATTTTAACTATTATAATAGACATTGTACTTCAAGATTACTAGTACTGATAAAAGTTTTTTTAAACACTTTCGTAGTTAATTGCTTAAATTAACTTATATACAGAGTATAAAAATTAAAAAATATATATCAAAATTTGATTTATACGTCCTATATGAAAACTGCTGGATGAATATTAGATTATTAATAAGGGACAATATTACAGAAACATTAATAATAAAAATTGATGCATCCAACTCTCAAATTGACCAACTGATTTTTTCTTTATAAAATAATCTCTGTTAAAGGATTGGTTGAAATTAACCTTTGGCCACTCTAATGACTTCTGCGCCTGATTCTTGTGAAGACTCTACACTCCAGAATAAATGAAGGAAAGGGAAAAATATTAAACCACTTCTTCATTATGACGTAATATTAACAAATTCTTAAAAATCTCTAGTCTAAAAGTCGATTTAAATTAATTAACAAATTTAATTGAATATCTTCCGTATACGTGTTTAACGAATTTCATTCAAATAAATCGACCAGTTTTATGTTGTAAAGATATAAAGTAGAAACTTACTTTATTGAACTATTCAATCTACAATGTTGAAATTCTGTTAGCTGTTTCAATATAATTGTATGAGAATATTTTTGGGATTATAACAAAATGAAAAATTACATTTTGAACACAAATTACGAAAGTGTAAAATGTTTCGTGTTTAGTCTCACAGTTATCCTCAGCATTTTGAATTGATTAAAATCTCCGCTTATAGGTAAACAACAGGCCTACAAGAGTGGTAGTTTTCGGACTTCTACGTGCAAGCTCTTGGGCGCTGTAAAATGCCAATTTCACCGGATCAAAGCTTGCACTAGTCCATAAGAAGTATTCACACCAATACTTTCTTCTGTTACTCTTCAGGCAACCTAACCAAAACATAAGCTTCTCAATCAGCTATGGTCGAACCTCACATTTCGGTAATCACTATCCATTGGGCTCGAAGCACAGCCCCCAACAGAAAATAGTAGACAACGAAGACCTTTAAAAATCAAAGGTTTCCATTATCGTGCTACCGAACATATTGTGAGAGCATTTGGGTGATACACAACTTCAAAGATCATACTTGACTAAGCAGTCTACGTAATGTCTCAGACGCTGTTGGGATAGATAGAAGGCTGCAACAAATGTAAGGGTGAAAATATTAGCCTACCAGAGAAAGTGCCTCTCCCCTTAAAAAAAACAACAGAAATTCTAAAAAAATTAAGAGTTCCTCGACGAGCAGTCAGTAATGTCACTATTGAGCGATAACTTCGAATTTTTATCTCTTTCTTACGATATATCTTTAATTTATTTGATGATGCTAATTACCTCAGCTGTACAGTCCTGAGTTAAACTTAACACTTTTCTTTTAACAAGTTCCTTTAATTTCCCTTTACAACTTTCTTTTCCCTTGAAAATGCTTTCGTTTATTTTGAAAGCACTTCAGTCACCCATTCTCTTCTAATAGAGGATTTGAAAATTTGTAATATTTCCAGAAATGTCTTTATCCTTTCTTAGATTATGATGTAGACATTGGTTCACCAAACTATAATCACCTAGGGTTATATTGTGAACACCATCTATAGTTATTTGGTCTAAATTTTCACCATTGAAATAAAGAAGGAAAAGTATATGTAGATTTATTTGCACGAGATGAGTTTTTCGATCAGTTTTGCTCTTCCTGCAGTGTGGCACATTAAACAAAGTTAATGATAATAATGCAATTAACTGGCCGAAAAGATATATTAACTCTTCCTTTTTTTTATATTATTTAATAAATAAATACTTCTCCTTGAAATGGATGCAATTAATTTTTTAGTTAATAATAGAATTTCATAATATTTAAACATAATTTAACCTAAATTAAATAAACTATTATAAATTTAGACAACAAAGGGACGAAAATAATAAAAATAGCATACCCTTGACGTGATGGATGATACCATATTCTATACTGCTATGACTTATGTTCAAACACAAATATACTTGTAACTAATATTTGTTCCTGGTATTTATTCAAGTTACCAGTGTGCGGATCAGGCGATCACTCTTGAAGGACCACAAGTCTAGCTCATCCAAAGACAGTATCAAGTTTCTGTCTATAAATCCATTTAACCACAACGTTAAATTTGAAATTTCCCATATTTAACAATATTACATGTCGATCTTTAATCCATTAAAAGTGATTAGTTCTATATTGAATATAGTACTGCTGCACATATAGGGTCGTTCCTAATTTCAAAAAAACTGTGGATGAGTCGGGTACGAACCGACAGATGGCTTACAATGATAGCTTTTGAGAGCGGAATTCTATAGAACTCACGGCTGCCCCCCGCTGACAAAGTAATCTGCCATGACTTTAAGCGCATTTTCTACATTCAGTATTTAACTTGCCTCATACTAATATGCAGGTCGACTATACCTCCTCAAGTACCACTGCTTCTGCAGAGACTGACAGCCTCCATTAAAGAATATTAAGTTAGTTAGTATGTAAGAGAGCCAATAAAAAAAAAATAGTTCAGAAAATAAAATGTATGAAATAGTTTATAAATAACCTATTTATAAAATAATTTATGATTAAAAAATAATTATAGTTAACATTATTTATGAAGAAAATTTGAGACATGTTTCAAACTTCCACTTATCTTCCATGCAATATTTCTCAATATAAATAAAAAAACAGATAAATCCAATAAATACATTATTTTTTAACTAAATGAATTAAACTAAATATTCAGGCCTATTGAATACTTCTCATAGATGCTTTAACAATGACTTACTTATGATGGAAGGGGTGCAGATACAGCGTTGTTAAACTCATATCAGCAGGGGTGTGCTCTAGAGTTTCACCGGTATTTGATAAAAGTGGCGGCTGCTGTTCAACTCCAAAAAGAGAAATTCCAAAGTTTTACCACCCTAAAACAAAAAAAAAGTATCTTCAAATAAACAACTCAATACAATTACCTATTATATATTATTTTTAGGTACATGTTTCTGATAAATGATAAAAGATTTCTCCATAATGAATTATTGGCTTCTTAAATTAATAAAAACTAGCAGGACCCATGAAACATCAGGACCTGCCTAGTTATAGTACAACAGAGAATTACGCTTGCTTTAAGTATGAATACAATATATTCGAGAAATCGTCACGCCTCGTATATTGTATAACAGGTTTGAACGATTTTGAACTTCGCCCATCTTCAATAGAAGAATGAAGATTTTGCTAAAAAAAATTAGTTTTAACATTTTTTTCTTAAAAAAAAAATAGTTATTGAAAACGAACGTGGTTAAAACCGGTCATACAGACAATTCTTAACAATAATTATCATTAAAATATGAAAAAGTAGGAGTTTAACAGATTTCTTCCCTAACAGTTACTAATGTCATTGATTAAACACTCTTCAGTTAGTTGTTCATCAGAAATCATAGATTAAAAACTTGGCAACGTCAGTAGAACAGAGGATATAGGATAAATTATTTGAAGCCTACCGCAAACACTTGCCTCTAATGCTTACCCCTGTGATGGTTAAGTATTATGGGTAATGGTTGCAAGTGTATGTGTTTAACGCCTCCAGTGGTCGCCTGCTAATTAGACCGACAACCAGTTTGAGTGTCATCATTACCTGGCTTGCTCAAGTCATTAGTAACTCTTCTCCACGTTATACCACTACCTGTCGTTGATAGCTGTGATTACCGTCCACACTTAACAGTTTAACACGCCCGCATTCCCTCCTCTGCTGAGTAATGCTAGCATGGGAAATGCTTTCACTGAGACAAAGGTTAACTATCACGAAGAACAGCACAATCGGAGTCATGACAATTGTAGCATAATCTCAAAGGCTGTTCCTTCCATACATACCTGAAGTTATGTCAACAAATAGTATGCAAAGAATACCCTGCACTCAACTATACTTCAACTTATTATAAATAGAATTGCTTGATAGATTCCAAAAAAAGACAATACACATAAATAAAAAAATCACTTCAAAATGACCTCCTTCCTGAAAGAACATGACCCGTATATTCTCCTCCTGCATTGAAAGACGGCATAAGTATATTCAATTAGTGAAAAGTAAAATGATAAAAAAACACCCGACAATAGAGATATAGTCTAAGAGTTGATCTGCAATCATGGAGTTCTTTATGTGCTTCTGCTGACAATATGGAACAGGAAACTGGTTAAGGATTTCACCACGGTAATAGTAATTAAATTAAAGCAGTGAAAGATCGCATGGATAGCCACAGAAAGGTTGCTGCTTTGACGTTGACAGAAACTTTGACAGCTCTTACGATGGTTTGTTTAACTTACTAGAAGCCAAACTGTCAAAAAAAAACATCACACTGAATGAAATCTAGATTTTAGATGCAGTGGCAGCAAGCGCAAAAAGTATTAACTTGGACAGTAGAAAATATGATTTGGCATTGTAAACGATCCTCCTGTTTAAAGAACTGAAGACATGTAATGAGTCTTCTACCCCTATAAGAATTGCTACTCACTGCAGATTACAATGCAGTTGTGTCTGCACTGATGTGCAGATCACAATTTTTTTTGGGAAAGGTAATTAACCTCATTCAACCAATAAATAATAGGATAATTCATAATTAAAAATTAAAAAACAAGAAAAATAAACCCAGTGAGAAGGGAGGGGAAGGAAGTGAAAAGCCACATTAAAAAATAATAAAAACATAACAAAAAAAAAATTAAAATATTAAAAAAACCTTTTCAAATAATTATAATAATAATTAACGGTTGAGGTTGAGTCCAGAGGAAGATCGAGCAGCAAGCAAGTATATGTATGCTTCCTCAGAAGCTCTTAATGTTACTTTCGTATTAAGTGGAATAATATTTATTCATGTTTATTATGCTGACTTTAAAAGAGATTTTATTCAATATAACTTGATATATTATATAATTGTTAAAAACATCAGATTTTAAAAGAAACAGTTGTTTCCAGTGGCGTACCTAGAACTTTTGCCGCCCGGGGCAATCTCCAGTTTGCCGCCCTTTCTATTATAAGTTAATCAAATAGTGGTTTTTATAAATTAATACACATAAATAAATTATTAAGTTATTTTAATCAATATTATTAACACAGAGTAATTTTTAGACATATTTGTCTGTACTCGTAAACATATTTATATAATATCTACTTTCTAAGCTTTCATACTAGAATTTACCGTGTATAATGCTCTCAAATTATATTATTTAATTTCTTGTTCTATTGACATATTGCAAGATTTTTGTAGTCTAATTGACTCATTGTAGAACGAAAGATAATTTTTTATCAACTTCAATTTTGAGAACTTTTTCGCAACTAGCGACACTGATTGAAATTGTTAAGAATTAAAACAAATTAAAAAGTATGGAAAACAAGAATTTTCCAACTATAATTGTAAATCAAATATTAAAAATTATAATTAAAACTAGTTAGTAGGAAATGAACAAGAAGAATAAATGCTTAAATGAATTATGTTATTTCTATTAATATAATAAATATTTAATTGCTGACTCTAAGAGTATGTTCAGATGCGTAATATGTAAAACACAGATAAAGCAAATGTTGTTTCTATGTTCGCTTGATGTTGTCGCCAGATATATGGTTTATTAACTTAAGCAATTAGGACTAATTATTAACATCGTCAGTCCTAGTGTAATGTAAAAGTTCATAGTTTATAGTTCATAGTTTATGCATGTGCTTAAACTGTTACTAAATTTTTTTTTATTTGAATCACTCCATACATTGAATTAATACATTTTTTGTATATGTGCATGTTTGTTGATTAATTATAATTTCTGTTTCCCTCGTGTTATTAATTATAAATACTTTATAAAAAAAGGTTTTCAATAAAAAACGTAACGACAGCATTTAACAGTTTGATTTGAACATAAAAACTAAAGAAAACGTAATCAAGGAAATAATAATAATAGTGAATAGTACTATTGAATAATAATAGTACGAATACCAATCGGGTGAATGATTAACATTACAGGTAAATAAAGTACCAATAAAACTATTAATATATTAAAAATGTAACCAATAAGGAATAAAGAAATAAATAATGAATTTATATAAAAGCAATCGAAGCTTGCTCTAAGTTAGCCATTAATAAATTACCAAAGGAAAGGGTTATAACTGCAACCATAGTAGGATCTTAGACTTTCTCAATATCCTTTAAAATCTTTACATAAAAGGCTAAATATCCATTTCTCATCGTTATCATAGATGATACTTCTCACAGATAACTTTTTATTTCTATAAATTGTATTAAATACCATTGTGCTTACAGTGTTTTTGAAAATTTGTATTACTTAAAAGGTTGTGACTGTCAATTTTGAACCATTTCTATTAATATTATGAGACATAATTCACTCTATGTCACTTTATTATGTTCACTTTAGACTCCCTATTGTTGATAAATAAAAGGGAGAGACAGGAAAAATTGAAACCGTATTAAATCTACAGCCACCCAATATAAAATTCCATAAAAAGAAGATAGCCGGAAACATTAGTAGTAAACTGAAGAAAGTTCTTTCTACATCTCAATAGGTTTGCTTGATATCAGGTGTGATGTAGGGCACATATTTCAGCCGCGCTCAGGCTTCAATTGTACTAATAAAACAGGTATCTGATTGATAATAAAGTGGCCCATATTCGTTCTCACTGAGGAAGGCGACTGCAATGAAGGAAGTCTGTTAAGCCTCACAACTATTCACTATTGTTAGGCCCCCCTGCATTCGACTTGGACACATTAGGCAAGTGTTCTTCGTTATCCGTAATCTATCCATCACAACAAACATAAGCTTCTGGACGCATTTTATGACTCCTAAACCTATAATAATAATAAACAAAATCAATTTATAAATAAATTTAATGATTCAAAATCTTCCTATCACTTTTGCAAAACGTTTCAACAATTTAATATTTATATTTAAATATAAAACTGACTGTTAAAATAAAAGTTAAAAATGAAAGCTTTATCATTTCAAATCACTTAATTTTGCTTAGTAAAATGCACAGTAATAACTGTTTCATTTAGTTCGTTCACCTTGGGAACTCCTGCTGTGAGACTCTTCAAAAGCAAAGTTATTACGAGGCTAACAATGATGAAGGCATCCAGTCTGGACTTGCTAATTACAAGGTGCACAATGGTGCGCCGAAATAGGGTGCTTCGATTGCCAACTTGTTCATAAATAACTTTAATAACATCATTTGAAATAATACAAAGAATTAAAATACTATTTTCTTGTGTTTAGAATTTGATAAATGTGAAATTCAAACTGAACACGAGCCATTCTAGGCTCACACACGAACAAATCAAGAGCTCAAATTATTCATATTATGCTTTTGTTAAAAGTAATTCATATGCAGTAATTATATATCTTTATGATTTTATCTTTTCTAAAGATTATTATTGTTTAAGCGATTTACACTGAATGTAGCATACAATATGCTAACTTAATAATAAACAATGATTGTTTTTACTGAGCAATATATTGATTGTACTGAGCAAAATATGGGTATAGTAGTTGAGCTAATAAGAAGGTAACAAGTTGAAAAGACAAACTGCTGAGCCCAAGAGCCCTAAAACATCCAACTCCGTGTGTGAATCCAACCTCAATAAATGTTAAATCATCAGCCAACTTCAAAATATCCAACTTTGACTCCATAAATGATAAAACATCGAACACCTTGTGTGAACCCAACTCTATAAATGTTAAACCATCAGCCAACTTCAAAATACCCAACTTTGACTCCATAAATGATAAAACATCCAACACCTTGTGTGAACCCAACTCTATAAATGTTAAATCATCAGCCAACTTCAAAATACCCAACTTTGACTCCATAAATGATAAAACATCCAACACCTTGTGTGAACCCAACTCTATAAATGTTAAACCATCAGCCAACTTCAAAATACCCAACTTTGACTCCATAAATGATAAAACATCCAACACCTTGTGTGAACCCAACTCTATAAATGTTAAATCATCAGCCAACTTCAAAATACCCAACTTTGACTCCATAAATGATAAAACATCCAACACCTTGTGTGAACCCAACTCTATAAATGTTAAATCATCAGCCAACTTCAAAATACCCAACTTTGACTCCATAAATGATAAAACATCAAACTGTTTGAGACTGACTTCTACAATATCCCTCTCACTCTTACCCGGCAATAAAATGTTACAATTACAAAAAAAAAAAAAAAAAATTAAAGTTGCTATAGAGAAAGTTAGTCCCGCATAGGTCAGGATGTAGGCACTCTACGGGAGGAGGACACACAGAGATCAACAGAAAACACTCAATACCATTCTCATGAGGTTGGTTAAGTCCAAAGCCGATCAGGCGCAACAGACTAACACGAAGTGCGACCGTTAAAATTAATTATAATTTGACAATTTCAAATGTTATTCATATTTAGTTGAATACTTATTATTATCAAACACAATTTTTGATAGCATCAGTGTTAAAAAAAAAGTTACAATAATAAAAATAGAGGTTACTTAAACATATATTCAGATATCAAAATTTGTAAAAAATATTAATTGACTAAATATAATAAATATTTTTAAACTATGTGACCAGAAATTATCGTTGATGCTACAATGTCACTCAATTGAACTACTCAATGAAGGTAAACGATTGCACTAAAAAGTATCATAATTATCAGTACTTATATAACACTTCAGTCTGGAATGTTTGAAGAAAAATTCTGTTCATACCGGACCTGCGCAGAAAGAAATTTTTCGAAGTAACATGTTTTATTATTCTTCGAGGTTGCCAAAAACCTTTGTGTTACTAACAATAATAATATTATGCACCTAATATTTAATTTATATGTTACCTAATTGAAAATTCTATTAGATTAGTTCTAAATAAGAATGTCACAAAGTATTTTCAACGATATATTTTTTTAGACTTAGCTTTACTGAGGTTTAAAATGGTATTATTATCATGTTTTCAGAAAACGAATGAAAATAATACTGAAAAGAATAGAAGTGTTACAGTGACTTCAAAAAGTGCCACTTCTGTTGTTCTATATGTAAGATACTTGCTAAGACCACTATTCTAATAAATCTGAGTACGGCAAAATTTAGACATATAATGAAATATATTACATACCCAAAGTTTGATATTACATTTATTTATAGTACGGTTGAGACACTCCAGCTTTTTTCATACAGGGAAAGTTTTTTCTCACAACATTTGTGTTGTTTTAAATCCACGTTGAACCAGTATGATAAGCAATTGTTAAGACAACATTTAGAGTTCCTGATGTAGGGTCAAGTGAGGTTTGTTGTTTTAGTGTGCCCTCCTCGTGAGAATTACCTTAATATATAACCTACGAGAAAGGCTCCAAAAGTCATCGATATCAATAGCAGGCTGCCCATCGGAACAAAGAAGAAGATGGATCCCTAGAGCAATATTGTAAGAATGTACGAGGGCGGTTTGATAAATCCGTGACTTTTTGAATAAAACAAAGTTTTTTCGACAAAGAAACATTTTATTTTCCTACATAGTCACCTTTTAGCTGGATACATTTAGCCCATCGTTTTTCTAATTTTTTTATTCCCTCCAAATAATACGTTTTCTCAAAACTCTCAAAATATGCGTTTGTTTCGGTAAAGACTTGTCCATTCGACTCAAATCTCTTACCGCCCAGCCATTTCTTTAGGTTTGGAAACAGAAAATAATCGCAGAGGGCTAAATCAGGAGAATATGCTGGATGGGGTAGCAGTTCGTATCCCAATTCGTGGATTTTGGCCATCGTGACTAGACAAGTGTGCACACGTACATTGTCTTGATGGAACAGAACTTTCTTCTTTGCCAAATGCGGCCGTTTTTGCTTCAAATCAACGTCGAATCTGTTGTTCAAATGCTTTGAATATTCGCCGGTGATCGTTTTACCTTTCTCGAGGTAATCAATGTGAATGACACCATGTGATCCCAAAAAACTGTGGCAATGACCTTGTTGACTGACAGACTCTGTTTGGCTTTCTTTGGTCCACGTTCGCCCACGGCAACCCATTGTTTCATCGATTGTTCCTTGGTTTCTGGCGTGTTGTGATGGATCCATGTTTCATCCACAGTAACAAAAGGGCGCAAAAATTCGTCCGGATTAAGGCTGAACACAGCTAAACACTCTTTTGAAGTGGTCACACGATTGCGCTTATGGTCAAGTGTGAGCAATCACGGCACCCATCTTGCGGAGAGTTTTTTCATATCCAAATATTCGTGTAAAATATGATGTACCCGTTCAGTTGAGATGCCTGAAGCATGAGTCAACTCTCGCACTTTCATTCTCCGATCATCCAATATCATTTCATTGATTTTACGACGATTTCCTGTGTGATCACTTCTTTTGGTCGACCTGAACGTTCAGCGTCACTAGTGCTGATACGACCACAACGGAACTCCGTAAACCACTTCTTAACCATTCAAATTGATGGTTCCAAGTCCCCGTAGTATTTATCAAGTCTTCCCTTAGTTTCAGTGATGGATATTTTACGTAAAAAGTAATGCTTAATCAGCACACGAAATTAACTTTTTTTCATTTTCGTAAAAATACACGAGGTTGTCTGCTTTGAATGACTATCAAACACCGACTGCACGTGGAAGCTGGCTCATAATAAGATAGTTGTCCACTAATAGCTTACAGATGACGGCAGCACTGTTACATTTGAAGTAACTGCGCGGGAAATTCAAAAAGTCACTGACTTATAAATCCGCCCTCGTATAATCTGAAAGAAGGGTGATGGAATGAATAGGGCAGCACTTAATGGAGGACCAAGTGAGGCGCGTGGGTGACAGGGCATCACGACTCACGAGTGTATTTCCGTGGAAGCCACCTTAACCAAGACTAAACAAGAACCGCAGAGATGTTGATATCCTTATGACAGACTCGAAATGACAATTGTAGAAAACAGCCAACGGGTCTCTGGTATAAGATTGTAATGTAGACAAGCAGTAATCGTCTCGACAAAGTTGTTGAGGTATGGGTGGTGTACAGGTCAATGAGCGATTTCACAAGTTTTCATGAAATCCAGCGTTTTGCAGGTTGTTTGAGAGTAATGGACAGCGGTGGGCCTGGCTGAGGTAAGCCGGGAGGTCCCTTTCACTATGATTGATGTTGTTAGCGAGGCCTAATGAGGTGATTATAGCATCGTGCTGGCGGCTGAGCACACTAGTGCTTGCATCGGGGCCAGCACCCCTTATCAACAACCAGCCTGCACAACAAATAGTAAACCCCAATTACCACTGCAAAACACGCTTACTTTAGTACTTCAACAAATGCCACACTGGCCCGCTTTGGCTTGATGCTTTGCAAGCATTCCTCTGTGCTACGATATTCAAGGGTATAGCGTGAGCAACGCATTCTAATTGTGCAAGATTTATACCAAGTAGGAGCTCACTTCTAATCTGCATTCCTTATTTGCAATATAGTAGCAGTACTAGTAATTATAACATGAAATAGCCGATAATAACCTTTTTTAACAGCAATCTACATGGTATTTAACAGCAAACAGATGATATCTTGAACCGATTTTCAACAGTTTTGTGCATCATAGATACATATATAATATTAAGTTATATTATATAATTTAATCTAAATTATACATTTAAATATAATATATTAATAATATATATATATATTAATAATATTAATATATTAATTAATAATATTAATAATATATATTAATAATATATTAAATATAATATAATATAAATATATTTTTGTCAAATATCTGTCTTTCGCCCTTCCTGGGCACAGCCAGGGCAAAAGTAATGTCCTAATTCTGATATTTCCTGTATTCACACCGATTTATTTTTTGCAAAGCTTACGGCTGAAGGAATAATTCGAAATTCCTGTCATCTAATTTTTCCCTTGTTTATAACTTTCAATTATAGCTTTGGTTGCACTGAATATGAAAAATCGACATAAGGACATGAAACTTCATAATAGTATGAGAAGCAGTAAGGCTGGACTGATGATGACCTAGGAATTATTTAAATAACATTCTCGAATTAGACAAGACGTTAAATAATAGTCTGTAATCTAGAAAAAATAATAAAAGAATCGTGAACGCTTAAGCTGCAATAGTTTTCATTTGCTGACTACTAATATTGATAACCAACAATGATGAATTACAAAAGGGAACTAATATCTTTTCGGAAAAGTGTTGACCAACGAGCTTAAGAGAATGATCAGGGCAGTACTGCTGCGACTACACTCGAACTGCAAACTTTCGTATTAACACTTACAAAATGCGCGATTAACGAAACTTGAAAATTGACACCATTCATCAAGAAAATTTTACATAGTAATAAAAAATCAGTTTTTATGAAAGTCTTCATATTCTAACAAAGAAGCTAATAAAAACATTTTACTAATTCTTTAACTGGCATTGAAAATGTACAAATAGTCTTGGAAAAAATTATGAAATATGATCATTTCCTGTCTTTCACTTATGATTCAGAAACTAAGCGTCAAGCTATGGACTGGAAGATGGAAGAGCGCATATTGAAAAGTAATCGAAATTCAGAATAATGATAATTCTTTTTTTGATACAATAGGATTTATATTGGGTTCTTGGAAGTCAAACTGTTAATTAAAATCACTGAGGTCCTTATACAACCCTGATAAAAAAGAAAATCATAAAATGGGTTCTTTTTGAGGACATCGCACTTGATCACACTTCATTACTTGTCATAACGTTTCCAGCCTAATTCAGCGGACAGAAGGAGAAGCGTGAGGGGCACAGGGAATTAATTCTACGCCCCTGTTTGCATGGATGTCTGATTCAAGCATACTTTGTCAGCATCACACTTTACATGCACGTTATTTCTAAATAACTACATCTTAACAGAACCATCTAATTATTTAAAATAAGTGCTGACAAAAATTATACATGTATGTATGGCATATACATAGTCTGACATTATCGCGAACATATGAAAAATAGATCCTCGGACTTCAAAACATGAAAAGCCAAGTGCTTACATTTCTTTTCTCTTACAATTGATACAAATACACATTTTCTCGTTTTTACATTCTTTCAAAATGTTATATCTATTGATATTTTAATTCCCCTTCATGTATTAACTGATGGTTCACATTGGCGTATTAACCAAATGTTTAACATTAAAGACGTTATCATTAAAACCATTAGACTAACGATATATATGGTATATTCCAAAATATAACAAAATGAAAGTAAAAATGTCATTAAGTATTAAAAAAATTATACGCGTACATTAATTTCAAATTAAAATAATTGTGTACTATTCAATAAATATTTCTAATTTTTCAATGAAAAACTAATATTATTGGATAAGTTTACATAAACGTTCAAAAATAAACTGTGAATATTATATTTCTTTGATGATGTTTTTATATTGTGCGTTTAAATATACGCTAGCATACTTTAAGTAGGTGTTTGTATAAAATATAAAACAAGGAGATATTAATTAAAAACTTAAAATATATTAATATTAAATCCAACATATTTACTGAAAATAATTTAAGTAAATGCATAACTGTTGCCATCTATTATAAATAATTACCAATCAAATACTCATAAGAAATAAACAAGCTCGTTGATAAAATATTCTTTAAGTTTGAAGTACTGATTGAAAAGATTAAGCTTCATTTTATGAAGACTACAACTAAAAGCAGTGCCGAAGGTAGTAACGGATTACTGCCCTCGAATTGTTGAGGCTTCTGCTGAGCTTTGGGTGGCCAAACAATCTGTGAAACTCACATCAACAGCACAGGCGTGCAGTCAACGGAAGCAATGCTTCCCTATGATTATAGAAGCAACAATTTAAGCATTTTATTTATTTTTCTCTAGACGGATCTTCTATTATTCCATGAAATAATTAAAATCAGTGTAAAATTAAGGGGAATATAAAGCTTCCAGCTTTTATTTCATGAATATGTGCTAACACATCAACCAGCAGATTGACAGCACGAAAAAATCCGCAAAGGGATTGCATTCCTCTGGATGGAATTATTCAACATATTGCTTAGATGAAAAGCAAAAAATATCAATTTTTTTCATAGTTTGTGCTGATAGGGAAAATCGAATAATATTAATTACACCTAAATTGCATTCTGTTCATTATCTATGAGCATGTTGTATGTAATCAATAATCATACTTTGTTATGTGACACTCACATAGCAAAGAGGAAGCAATCTTGCAGTCTGCTTCCACTAGAAAACCGATTGCATGTCCTTACACTGGCATCAAATTTAACTGATTTCCAGTTTTCTTTCATCGATAAATCACCAAATAATATCAAAACAACCTTCAGAATTGAAATATTAATAATTTCACCAAGAAAGTAGGATTGAACTAATATTTAAATAAAAGGAGTAAAGTTTGATTGTATCTTTATATTGAAAAGTAACTATATTATAAAATATAGACATTTAAATGATATATTTACCTCTATGAAAAAAAATATCGACTATTGCTTCGACAGTCACCGCACGCCCTTGATAAACAGGTCCTCAGAGGATGGTTACAATGAGTGGCTCTCATTCATTTTTTTATTAAACGGTTTTTATATGATAACCTTAAGAACAAGCAGTCTAGATAACTAGTAATAGTTACTAAATAAAATATAAAACAATTATTAGTTACTTATTTTGTAACTAAGCTCACCAATCTGGTACATTTTATTCACCATTAACTTAATTATTAGTACTGTACGGTGATACCGTGCTACCTAAGTTACTCGTATAAGTCATTGCTCCAGGTGTGCAGACATATATCATGTTTCCTGAGTAATATTTCAATAAATTCACAAATAACATTTACAACCACCTCCACCGTTCTCCTCATAAACACCAAACATCACACTTCGGAAACAATCAATCATTTTATTTTTGGATGTACTACTGTCAGTTTAAATTGATATACGAACTATTATTATATTTGTATAATATATTGGAAAAGCATTTTATTATTTAAAAAAAAACTGCTTCCATTATTCTAATTAATTAAATAAATTTTATGATAATTGTTTACACAACATGTTAAGTTGTAATATGGTACGCCCTTAAATGACACGGATGACACTTTGCACTCCCAGCATTGCACGGAAGGTGAAAGCCCTTGAGAAGAGACATTCAAAACAAATATTTCATTAAAAACTGGTAGACTCAAGCGAGGATTCGCATTACGTTATCATTTTGACTCCCAATTATTTCGAAACATAAACAAATATAGTATAGAGGTCGATATTTCATTATTTTACGGATTAATGGAATAATAGTTTAACGAACAGTTGTACAGTTATGATGTCTACTTTCACCTGAACATAATTTTTATGGATATGAAATTCAAGGAAAATTTCAAAGTGGTAAAAGAAAAATCGCATTACAAATAAAAACTCAAGAGTACATTAATTATTCACCAGTTCCACATCATATCAAAACATAGACGTCGTGGGAAAAAAAACGCGAACAAAATCTTTAAGCCATAACTAGACACATTAACAGATTAGTTCTCAAGAATTTACTTCGCATTATTGATTGCAAACATAAGTAGAGGGAATTCAAGATGGAGTATATATAATATATATATACATATATATATACAAAACAGTAATGAATTGTCAACCGTGGGACAGATATGTAACGTAAAAAGTAATATAAATCCCGATTTATCCTTTTTATGTTACATATAATATATATAGCTAGATAATATATATTTATATATGTATAAAAAGATTTCACATAAACACGTGAAACAACAATCAATGATTAAACCACAATAAGAATGGGAAAACAAGACTAAGATCTTTCAACCCAACGAGTCAAAAACCCAACTGAACACTAGATGCAGAAAACATCTGGTGAGGAGTTGAGAAGAGTGGGAGGGAAGAGTGGTATTTTAAAAGGGTGAAAGCACAGGAAAGGACTAATGTCCAGAAAGGGATGTTTGGGGAAACAAAGGAGTACAGTAAGAAAAAGTAAAAAACTGTCCGCTAGCTGTCAACCCTCTTTGAAGAGGCTATTGCCCTCGTGACGAAAGTATCAAGTTTGAAGAGACCGTTACTAATGTTTATAATATTAGATCTATTAAATTTAATTAGAGACGATTCAATAATATTTCTTAACAACATTGATTTTTCATAGGTAATAAATTTAGCTCCTGTCCAATCAATATGATGATTTTCATTTTTTATATGCAAGAATAAGGCACTACTTTTTTCCTGTCTACTTACGTTATATTGGTGTTGTTTTACACGTGTCTTTAATGATTTACCAGTTTGACCAATATAGATTTTATGGCAATTTTTGCACGGAATTTTATAAATACCAGCGGACTCCAATTCGCTTGGAGAGTTTTTTATTAACATATTACCCACGTTATTACGATTAGAAAACACTATATTAAAATCAAGTTGTTTGGCTAATCTTGGAAGGGGGTCCAATGATTCGTGGTATGGCAAAACTATAGAATTTGATAATAAAAGGGGCTCTTTTGAAGTATTAGAGAAAGTTTTTTTAGCACCCTTCAAAGCTAAATCGATATAAGAAGAGGGGTATTTTAATGAAAGGGCAATTGACCTAATGTTATTAATCTCTTCATTAAGGAATTCAGGAGATGAAACTCTTAAAGCTCTCAAAAACATATTTCTAAAAACAGAAATTAATTTTTTGATCAGTTACAGGTACATTCGTAACATTTTACAAATGTAGTGTAACTGATTGTTGAGCTTACTCATGGAGGAATTAATTAATTAGCCTTCCCCTTCATCTACCACTATAATAAGTTTTAAGTTATGATTTGTTGATTGTCATTTTAATTTGAATAATAATTATATAATCAAAAATTTGATCTTGCTAAATGGAATTTATCCCCTCCTAAGTAATTTAAATTTGGAGTAATTTTGAGAGTAAATTGTTAACTCAAATTTGCCCAAAAATGTTACTTGGTAGTGGGATATGTTGACGATATCTTGCAATTTTTTACAAATATTAATTAAAGTTGATTTCTAACAAATTGATTCATAATTCGACAATCAAATTCATAATGGAAGAAGGAAAAGTGGTAATTACCTTCTTAATGGATACCATAGTTACTTAATGAGTTACGCTTTAAAGTAGATTTACATCGAACTAATGTACTCTGATACGTTCATTTTTATTATGCATCCAAATTTTTAAATTTTTTATTAAAATATGTTTTTGATAGCTTTAGAAATTTTTCCTTAATGGGCTTAGAAGAGATTATAACCTTAGGACAATGCCCTATATTCGAAAACCTGAACTAATAATTTAGCTTTAAAGAATCCCAAATACGTTTATTAGTTCTTAAGAGCCCCATTTATTTCAATTCTATAGTTTTGCCACCACTGAATCATGGACCCCATTAAAATTAGGCAAACACTTGATTTTAATATAATGTTTTTAATCGTAAAAAACGTGAAAAGTGTCAATAAAAAAATCATGCGAATTGGAGTCGCTGTATTTAAAGATTCTTTAAAAATTGCCATAAAATCTATATTGGTCAAACTGGTAAATCATTAAAGACACGTGTAAAACAACACCAATATAACGTAAGTAGACAGGAAAAAAGTAGTGCCTTATTCTTGCATATAAAAAATGAAAATCATCATATTGATTGGACAGGAGCTAAATTTATTACCTATGAAAAATCAATGTTGTTAAGAAATATTATTGAATCGTCTCTAATTAAATTTAATAGATCTAATATTATAAACATTAGTAACGGTCTCTTCAAACTTGATACTTTCGTCACGAGGGCAATAGCCTCTTCAAAGAGGGTTGACAGCTAGCGGACAGTTTTTTACTTTTTCTTACTGTACTCCTTTGTTTCCCCAAACATCCCTTTCTGGACATTAGTCCTTTCCTGTGCTTTCACCCTTTTAAAATACCACTCTTCCCTCCCACTCTTCTCAACTCCTCACCAGTTGTTTTCTGCATCTAGTGTTCAGTTGGGTTTTTGACTCTGACGAAGACCGCTTGTTACGGTTGAAAGATCTTAGTCTTGTTTTCCCATTCTTATTGTGGTTTAATCATTTATATATGTTATATATATAATACATAATAATATAAATGATTACAGCTGGATACACGTGGTGAGTTTTTTCAATTTAAAAAAAAAAAATCGTACTCCTTAAATTCAGTCCTAATTTTAAAGTTATTACCACCCTGTGTCTAAGCTGGTTCTCAGACACTATATTTCTATTCCAAATTACTTAAAATTCATTCAGAAACTTAACATTATCGAAAAAAGACGGTTGTATGTCTTACTCCTAAGTTCAAGATAATACCTACTTCAAACGGTAAATGAAACATTACGAATTAAATAGTGTGACCTGCTTTTATAAGATATATTTCAGAATTTTCCTGCTAAAAATGGGGAGTTGGCTTTTACAAGACGTAGTCTATTAACTGAATATATAAGGTAATATGAAGCTACCTTACCAACCTTCGAATCTTGGTAAGGTTTACACAGAAAACGTGAAAACTGAAAATTTACAGACAGATTAAGATGAGAAGAGATGTACATAAGGCAAAATCGATCAAATCTGTAGTGCATTCATAAACACAGCGCAAAAACTATACTATATTACACTAATGCAATGTTGGATTTCTATGGCCTAAAGGTATTAAAACCCGTTAAACATATAAAATATTTTCTCCCTTGACCACTTCAAATCAATTATAGTAAAGCATATAATTTAGAGAAGACCATAGTAAACTTAAACGGGTATTGGTTCAAGAAATTAGTTGTATTTTACTGTTATTTAATTCTAGAAATGCACAAAATATTTTAACATTACCAAGGAATTTAAATCTACCGTGAGTAACATTTTATTTACATTGTTAAAATTCACCATGGAACCAAAAAAAAAAAAAAAAAAATAAAATAACAGTCTCTAGGATGTGTGTTATATACATAAACCAAGTAGATATATTATATGTCCTAAATATATTTAGGGGAAATAAATATTTACAGAAGCAAAAAAAAATGGAAGGTTTTAACCACTTAGCATGGTTTATTTGTAAGTAACAGAAAATAAATACTTCACTTTAAATATTTCGAATTTAAAATAACTAAAAATTCCCTTTTTTAAAGGAATGTTATACTTTTAACTCTTACGTATATATTTTGATTTAAAAATATGTAATGCAGCAATTACAAAATGATTTCTTACATAATACACAATAAAATAAATCAAATATTATAATTTAATAAAGCTTTCATAATTACATTAAGAAATTTTTGGTACTATGAAGGGATGTGCACTTTTTTTGAATCATTAAGCATTTTTCGTTATAGATGATTCAAATAATAATGATTACAATGAGCACCATACAATGTCATGAACATGGCACCCCTTGTATTCCTTTGGCGGCAAGTAAATCAGAGTGCACAAGTTTTGGAGGTAGAAGTGAAAATTAAAGCAAACAAAGAGTTTGTTTACAAAGAGAGTAAAAGACACAGAATATTGATCATATTTGTGGTATAACATGAAATCAAAAGCAATCTAACTGAGTCGTATGAAAAGTTGCTACCTAAAGGGTCCAAGGATTGTAAGAATAAAATACGGTATACTATTATATCTCATATTTCATATCTCATCGCTCTACCGTGTCGCAGCACTTTATCTTCAACAACCCACTCACTGTGTTGTTGGAGATGAACATGGTCGGGAATGGGTCGAGGGATGAGAATATACTGGAAATGATGGTATAAAACTGTCACAACAAATGAAGATTGTTAGTACTACAGATGCAAGTATGAACTAAATCATATTTCCTACCTAGTATTTAGTCTAGCCTGTTCGACTAGTCTCATAAATGATTCAATTTTAAGAAGAACTGCTTTAAGTAAGTGTCAAGACGGTTGCTATTGAAGATAGATTGACTCCAAAACAAGTCAAGTACGATGGAAAATATAGAAGACCAGAGAATTTAAATACTTGTGATTTCTTTTATGTATACCATAACCTCTGTTATGTATACAAACTGTTATCTCAATTCAAACTGAGATAATATTGGCCTGTCAAGGTTGGGAAGTCTATTTAAAACTGTACCACAGCTAAGTAGCTTAGGACTGATACTGAAGAGCAGTTGTATTGGGAGCGTGAGATCTCAGGTCATCCAGCATATATAATTTCTTTGTTACCTGCCAAACCAAATGTATGATATCAATAGAATAATTACTTTACATTGCAAGACTCCCGAGAGGCATTACCATCTGATTCACAATACTTTAATTTATACTCACAATCACATATAAAATATATTAACAAACCAATTTCCAATCTAAAATTGCAATCGCTAGACCAAGTAACATAGAAGGAACTTGCCTTTACCCTTGTTCGGAGGAACCGAAAATCAGTTTAAATACTACTGAATCAGTGGGATTTGCATCTGATGATGGGGGCAGTATCCTCCTCACTGTGAAGAGCACGGGTTCTTTTTTGTTGGGAGTCACAATAACTTCGGAATTGATCTTGATACCCTCCCGATCAGAACAGTAAGGCGCAAAAAGTTCCCAGTTCAAAGAGGAAAGGGAAGGGGCTTATTTAACTTCAGTTTAGATGGGAATAGCCTCACTCAGAAGGAGAGGGTGGTGTATAGACCATGACTTTAATGTCTATACAAGCCATAGTAAAATGTTATACCCTACATTTTTTACCTACCGTATCACAGCCTATCTACATCTAAACCACATACCATTATATCAATTCTTTTAAAACCTAATAAAAAATACGACCTCTTTTAGCCTACTTGTCTATCTACATATTAGTTGACTCTTATTGCTCAGTTTAAACCAAGGAAGCCTCAACTTGTAATCAAAGTCTAAATAGCACGGATATATTGTCATATTGATTTCTTTCTTATGACATACTTTAGTGGACTTGCACTTGAGTTGAGAATAGTAATTTGAAGAACTGAATTAGAGCACAAGTTTCCCTTTTCTTGGCGTCTTTTAAAGAACTAATATTGTTGAAGCAATCATTTTATTGGTTTCCAATTACCGTGATATAATAAATTTCTCATATACTAAAGAAAATATATGAATTATGTTTAATTCATTTCTAAAGGTTTAAACAGGTTTACACATACTCAGTACTTACATATTAAAATAGGTCTTGTCACAAAAAATATTCCAAAATTAAAATTCGATATAATCTTACGAAATTGTTGGTGTGCCAAGGGTAGATGCTAGCATTAACAACACAATTTTTTTTTTTGGTAGAGGGGTACGTTAGACCGCAAGAGAGTAATGATGAAATCACTTTTAATGATACATTAATCCACTTTCAGTAATTCCAAACAATTAAAGAACAGCTTTCCCAAGTAAAATTTAAGACATACCTAAATGTTATAACTTTTTAAAAACAAATCTTTATTATAAGTAAAATAAACCATATGACCTGTAATAAACTTTTTAACTGACCAGTAACGGACCAGTCAATCTTCCACACCAAACTGTGTAAATACAATTTATTCTCGATGATGGACGAGTTCCGAAACAAGTCATATGAAAGGAAAATTTATGAAGATGGTTTATTTTTCACATACCATTGCTAACAACCCTGCAGCTATCAAAATAATATTACTTTAATTCCTTTAAATAAATGAGTTAAATAACCAATAATCAAGAGAACCTAAAACCAAGGAACTAATCCTTCTCAACTCCAAAGCGTTGAATAATAACAGGAATATTTATCATTTGGTACATTTTATTCCTTCTTTCAAGGGTTAAATCACAAATATACTTGCAAGCTAACTTTTCAGATTTATTGAGAGAACTTAAGCTTAAGAATGTTCATTAAGAAAGGAAAAGTATCACTACTATAAACTTGTAAATTAAATTGTCAAGATATTAATGCAAATTACTAAAACTCTCAACGACTCTTAGATTGGTTTTGAAGGGATGTTTACATTATGAAGAAAATTTTTCATCTACTGATTGTAAAGTATAATCTTTTATCAGATGTTATACCTGTAAATATTTTACACTTGAACTAAATAAAGAACTAAGGATGGAATACACAAGAGAATACAAAAACCGAAAACACTTAAAAAGAATATGAAAATCAAGTGAAGCAGACACTTGGTAAGGAACATATAGGAATGCAGCATAGAAAAGTCAAATGCCTTATTAGTACCCTTTGGATTCTAAATGAATAATCACAAATATTCTGTCAACAATGTGGTGTACATCTTTACACTACAACTTTAATATGGTGTAGATCTATCGTCTGAGGTCAAGTAAACAGCTCAATCTACAGACAATCGAACCTCATCTGTTATGCTTTATTAATTTGTGAAAAAAGAGAGACAAATAAAATTAAAATACATTTTTTTAATATCTAACAATAATCCCATATAAAACTATATAATAGTAAAGATTTGAAATAGATATTTGGTATTTATGGTTGGTGAAACATTTCCTAGTTTTTGGAGAATGATCCAATAATGCTCTCTCTGTTTTAGGACATAGTGGCCCATATATTCAACAACTAAAGGAATAGAAATAAGGTTGTCATAATGTTAGGTTAATGAGTAATAACTAAAGAAAGGTATTCATGAGTAGTGTTGGCATGGAGGAATGAACAAGAGAGGAAGGTGTGGCGGAAAGATGGAGACCGAGCACTCAAGACTCTGATCTGTGCAGAGCAGTCGCCTCCTTGATTGAACTCAATGTCTTGGAGAACCAGGGAGGAGCCCACGAAGTCGATTTGCCTTCTAACTCGCAAACAGCCATTTGCAGTCTGTGGCTCAATTCCTGCAATTGAACAAAACAGAAATAAATTACTAATCAATAAGGTTTATAAATCTTCAGTAAAGTGAACTTACTCACAAATTCATGGAAAATCAATTCAAAATCAATCATTCATATATTTCAATCGGTTATAAAGTTTTGTTACAATTGTTAAAATGTATAACATTCCATTTTATGCAACTACTAAGTCATAACAAGAAATTCTTCCTTTCCTTTTTATTCCATAACAAGGAATTTTCCTTTTCTTATTAGCTGTAAATGATTTCAAAATTGGTAGTATGTGAAGAGAAGAAAACTTTTTAGGTTCATCAGCAAACCTTGATGCCAAGCACGATTTTCGCTAGTTAAAAATAAATTCAAAATTTTTGGCAACCTCCGTTCCGACTCATGTAAATGTTTTTACAAGGCTAAAAAAAATGCTTTATATTAAAAATATTACAAAATTTAATAAATAAACAACAATAATGGTTGCAAACTAAGAAGCCCTGCAGTGATTCCAAATAATCCAAAATCTCTGGTTCCTGTCCATAGAATTAGAAAGGTGCATATATAGATGTAATTCTGATAAAAAATTCAATACATATGAAGCTATATTACAGTGAACAAGTGCTACAGACTAGCTATTACCTGGTTAGTGCACTCTGCCTGAACGTGGCACAGTTTGGCTTTGGCCAACTCCAACTCAAGCTGGGTGATTCTCTCAGACAAGCGTTCACAACTCGAATTGTCCAGATTATCTTCTTCCCCATCATTTCGTCTAACGGTTTCTTCAATTCCTGGAAAGGCTCCCTCCACTGAGAGAATCTTTTCTAAACTACAGCAATGTGGGCACTTCGATATCATCTCCTGAAAATTTAACGAAACTTTTATATCAAAAATCATAAACCCTTTAGTACAGTTTTCGGACAAATGAGAAATGACAAAAAGTGACCAAAAGAGGTTAGTACCCGTATGTGTAACATTGTAATCAACGATCTGAGATTCTAATTTGGTCATAGTCCTAAATATGTTACATGGTGGTAGAAAAATCTAGTTCCTCCGGGACATGTAAACCCGTTCCTAAGTTTTTACGACTTCAGGAATTTGTTACGAATCCCTCCTACAATAATAAACGAGCCAAAAATATTTTGAAATAGTGAATCAAACCAGTCATTCAATTTATCCAAATTTACAAGTAAAATATGAACTACAGATTCATTCATGAAATAGGAGGGAAGGTCAGAAATTAAAAGTGTATAAGTTGAAAGAAAGTTATGTTTTTTTTTGAAGTTGTTCAAAAAACATTTTTTTTAGGTTTGTTGCATATAAGAATACAGTTTTCCAAGGTTTCGTTTATTTTAAGACGTCTCCAAGACTTCATCAATATAACAAAAGTGTTCACTATTATGTAATACGTAAAAGGGAGAACATTTCCATCCTTACATGAAGTCGCCTGGAATAGATGTATGCATATATAGACAGTACAAAAGTAGCTACATAAAATATATATTCTCAGTAACTATACAGTAGCATAGTAGGTGATTTAGTAGAAAAACTTTCCACAAGGGGCTCCTTTTAATTACCTCTCTAACGTGATCACTGACCAGACAACAGGTCACAAGTATAACCTTTCTGCCGGTCTTATTTTACACTGAGAATCCTAACTGTACCCACAACTAAGTTTATTAGTATAATCGTGAATCAATGTTTTACATCCTAATCGAAGGAATATGAGTAGAAGGTTCTCCACCTCCCACATGATTACCTCTGGGCTCATTACGATATTATAACTAAGACTATTCGGATATAACACCTGACTCCTTTATATATTTTCACATAACTTCTTCAGTAATAGTACTGATATAATAATTACCCTGACACTGCTGAGGGAGGACTTCGTCAAAGCGAGCTCTTCTTCTAGTCTAAGGCTAATCTGGAATAAACAAATAATGAAATCATATTATTTTCAAGTATTTTATATAAATACAAAATGTTGAGTTCAGAGGTATTCTCTAAAATAACACTAATCTAATATGTACAGACGGGACCCAAATGATTTAAATCATTTTTCTGTATTCTCTAAATCCCTTTATTTTATAATAGAAAAACGCAACCACGTGTACACATAAATTTATCTAACCAAGGCAAATGGTTGATAATAATAATTTAATTCCTCATTAAAATTGAAAAATTATAAATATTTAGCCATTATGTGACTTTCAACCTATAAACCTAGACGACAGAATTCACATTTAGAATAAGCAGCACACCAGGGATCGCCCTTGGCAATCGTTAGGACATCCCCTGGTCTGTGAAGCCCATCGTTTATATACGACACGAGAAAGCTTATGCAAAACTATTATTTTAAAAAATAAAAATCCGAAGTATTTAACCTCAGTTAGCCCCTAAAACTCATTAAATGCTCGAGATTTAGAATTTAATTTTTAATATGAAAACAATGCTAAACTTGTGGTTTAAACATTTTGTGCTGAAATAAATTTAAATCGAACAGTCATAGTTTACCATTAAAAGCAATGCAACACAACATATCAATTAACTAAATTAGTATAATACAATCATATTTTACTATTATTATTTATACTATTTTTTTTAAAATTTGCTATTTAAAGCTAAGATCCAAAGACTAAGGATATCAGTTTTTTACATTTAAATTTTCAGGAAAAATAAAATGAGAAATGATAAAAATGTATTGATTAACTATTACTGCACATGGACAAAACTAATAATAACAAATTAATTATTCTTAATAACAATTCACATGAGAGAAGAAATAATCCACTGATTATTTTCTCCTTATTATGAACACAGACTTATGATACCACTTTGAAAAAAAGAAAAGAAAAACTAAAACTGATAAAACTATGAGATGAATGACAATGGTATTAAAAATATGACAATGAAAACATCCAAAATAAAATAGTTCACTCCAACAATTCTCTTCTCTATATTCTTTGGAGTCCTCTTTCGCTATATACTGGAATATTATGAAAACAAATCCATTGAAACAAGGAGTTAGAATTGTTCGAAGACATTTTTGAAATGGACTTACAACGAGTTATAGCCACATCGTGAACTAATTCTGAGGATGAGGTTCCCAATATATTATTTATTTATTTTGATATGTAGTAGGAGAGCTTTAAAGAATTGTTTGAAGAACTTTACATTGAAGAGATTGAAAAGCTCTTTTAGCTCTTTTTGCTCTCTATAACTTGATTCTCATAAGTCTAAGGAGGCATAAGCAAAATCTTTATAAAGCAGTACATTAATGTTCAAAGGTAACTTTAATGTTGACACATATGTGAACCAGAAGTTTATAGTATGATTACTTCTGCCTTTATTTGAGTATGAAGAGCTCAAGTTGGACGTTTACTAAGGTGCAATTCAAATTATTTAATTACTAGACTACCCCTGACCCTTTGTGTCACTCAGAAATCATAACAATAGCTATTGAAACTAATTCACTGAGCAAGATTGACAGATATAATTTTAATTGTTGTTTCTTGTTATTAAGGCACGGAAACAGATTCTTATAAGTCCCAAGCTTTTGATATAGTATTCTTAACATGATTCAAAATATATACACAGGAAGTATATTTAGCAAAATAAAAATATAAATAAATAAAACAACAATTCAAGTTACATACACAATGAAATATATTTAAAACAAACAAAACTTGTAAATGAAAATATTTAATTTATTTACCTAACATAAAATTACATTAATAAAAGGAATGTGTCTTTATAATATTACCTTAGAACATTCGAATTCTATCTGACAATTGTGTTAAAGTTTGTTTCTAAAATTATTCATTTTTAACCTCCAATGTAGCAGTTTATAATATATATATATATATTACATGTATTTATAATTCATTTGCACTACTGTTATCAGCGAGGACGCAAGCGACTGGCTACCCTGGATCCATGCCTTTACTTTATTACCATTGTACATATTATTCAAATTTTAAATTCAACAATTTTTTTGTTACATTTATATTTAATATATTTGTGCTACTGTCATCGGCGAACATGCAAGCCAGTGGGCTACTCTGGCTCCATGCCTTTAGTTTATTACCAGTCTTTATATTACGTAAATATTAAATAAAAAAAATATTTGTTGCAGTTATATATAATACATTTGCACTACTGTCATCGGCAATCACGCAAGACACTTGCTACCCTGGCTCCAATTTTGGGTATATAGTGATTATATTTTATTATATTTATTATATTTAATATTATTGAAGTAATAAATAATATATATTTAATTTCAAGTCTCTATCTCCACGAGAAATGGGTGAACAAACAAACAAACAAAAAAACCCACTAACTTTATATATAGAGATACTTGCAGATAAACCGTAATCAAACTCCAGTTTTCCGGTCGAAATGGTAACGTTTTTATAACAAATATTTTGCAAAGACTAGAAATCCATAAGAAACAATTATACAGAAAATGTTACTCTCCATTTGGATGATTGTAATATAACGAGTATAATTTACCTGTTTGTAACCCGCAATTATGGAACCACTGCTTTTACTCTCATTTTCAGCCTTCTGTACTTCCCTTTTAAGCATTTCCTTGATCTAGAAAAACAACACAAATTCTAACTTACAAACGAAAACTCGTTCAACACTTCAACACATGTATTATGTGTTGAATCAAGTAGAATTTCAATACTACATAATACATAATAGACCTACTCTAATTTCACTAAAGTAGAATATAAATAAAAAAAATATTGATCATGGTATTAGCAGAATTTTGAACGGCAATATTGGGGGAAAGAATTCAATAATCATATGATTTAATAATCATAAAGTTATACCATACAAACAGTACATTTCTAGAAGTGCTAAACTTTCAGTAGGATATCCACAACATCTGAATTGTAATGGAACACTGGAGTATTTCTGGCAACGGATGGGGGTGGGGGAATTCAATAAACTGCAGAAACAAATATATAAACTATAAACTAATATATAAGCCATAAACATTAGTAGAAATGAAAACTTTTAAGGAAGAATATCCATAATACTTAAATTACGATAAAAAAAACACTCGAGAATTTAAGGAAATATTTTTTATCCTGTTTTTCCATATTTTTACTTAATTTACTCACTAGAAAAATTAAAGTATTGCATTTGGGTTAAAATTTCAAAATGAAGTCTTAATGAAAATATTGTTTTGAAGTACCATGAGTACAATAAAATAAGTTTTCCAAATTGGTCCGTCCATCTGTGTGGCGTGTGAGTGTGTGCGTGAGTATGTAGCAAAATATTTCAACAATGAAAAGTGCTATAATTACCAAATTTGGTAGACTCAGGCTACCTCTGAGTCGAAACATCAAGCTCAGCATCAAAATATAAAACTAACTCATCAAAAATAGTATGTCATTTAAGGGCTACTTTATATGAAAACCAATTGTGTTTTTTTCATTTTAATAAATGATTTTCCATAAGATTTGATTAAAATCACTGTGAATCACTTTTTTTTTTGCAAAAATTCTATATATATTTATATAATCAAATGTTTTTCTTATCTCAACCACATATATTTAACACTATTTTTCTTTTTTATCGAAGTTTGCTCTAGCTTCAATAATTCAACACCTTTAAGCCTACGTTTCATCTATATTTATAGACATCTTCAGGGATCCTAATTATATATTTATATTTATTCTTATTATTGTATAATTATATATTTATATATAGGATGCGATGGATACAGAAATTCTCTTTCAGAGTCAAAAGGTAAAAAAAAACTATTCTTTAATGGTGATAAACGAACTTTGTT
The DNA here is from genome assembly GCA_026182355.1 of Hermatobates lingyangjiaoensis. Taxonomy (NCBI): domain Eukaryota; kingdom Metazoa; phylum Arthropoda; class Insecta; order Hemiptera; family Hermatobatidae; genus Hermatobates; species Hermatobates lingyangjiaoensis. The sequence goes on along the minus strand of JAPFBL010000014.1, from coordinate 901,268 downwards.
GGAATTTTGATGGCATTGATTGAACTTCAAGAAAAAAATAAGAGAAAGGATATTTGTTTAAAAAATCATATTTACCAAAAACATCAATACCCTTGTACAATACCTTGTTAGTTCTTCCCTAAAATGTCCACTATCATCTAATATATAATGGATGATTGCATAATCTAGAATATATTATAAAATTGATGAGATATTAATTAAATAATAAGTTCATTTTATTTCGCATAATATCTTTTAATTGCATTTCATACAGCTGTCAGTTTGCTAGACGACAGAATAAAAGTTCAGTTATTGTTTTTCTTCGTTGTTATTTTGTTTCAATACACTAGCTGACACAGATAAAACACAATAACAGATGCTGAGTAAGTGAATCGAACAGTGATCGCACTGGCCAGTACGTACCTATTTCAGGATGGAGACCTGATTAGTACGTTAAAAGAAGTAGATTAGACCTAACATATAATTAATGAATTAATTATATAATGAAAGCAACTGTTAATAGCGTATTGTCAGACGGAAGATATATTAGATAATCTTTAAGCTTTACTTAATGTTGCTACATATTATTCTTATATAATTTTATTTCAAGAGTGTTATTTTAGAATACAACATATTTCTATCAACTTCGGACATTCCACAATACCACCTTTTAGATCAAGCTCGACGACAGTTTAAGTAAATAAAAATTCACAATACCTTCAGAGAACTGAACTATTCCTACAAGGAGGTATTATGACTCACAAGGGACGAAGTCTCCTTCATATGGATGCTATGACCCAGAAGTGGACAATGTGAGCTATAACTAACAGGAGGATGTTGGCAAACAAAAAGTGAGTTAAGTTATAATATATCACAATAAAATGTAATACAGAAGCGTGAGTTATGTTCACAAGTAGGAATTATCTTTGGATACTCCTACTGGATATTAATAAGAAAACAGTTAATGCCCCGATTTTTGCGTTTCACTTTTGCCTTCCTGACTACAAAGGTTGCTAAAAATATATTTTGCCTTTTCTTCAGGGAAGAAATGTGATAATATTTGTATCATAGTATTGGTTCTATTATTTAAAGAATCCAAAACAATAAATTCTACCTTAAATAATCAGCTTTATAGAAAAAAAAAATAGTTTCTATGGTAACCTATTTACCAAAGAAGTAAAATTTCAGCCATTCAAGTATGTTCATGTGTCAAAATTAATCTTGATACTTCAAAATAAAATGTTGATTCAATATTCAATATTATTGTTTCCAGTTGCAACAATAATGACAACTGTTTTGGTATTATTTAGCGCTCCCAGTTTATTCAGCCATATCGCTGAAATAATAATGACACCACTGACTTACTCACTCAGCACAAAAACATTACACACAAATTTTGTCAACTATATTGCGTAATCCCACAAGAGAATTTCATTAAACAACCAAAATCAGCTTGCCGCTCATTACTTCATTATTCTTCATATATAGAAATTCTGATGTTTTATACCTGAAGCAACTCATCTTCAAGACGTTTCTTCTCCTCTTCTGATCGCGTAAGTTCGAATTTTAGTTTCTCCAACTCACTAGTGTAGTTGTCCACATTCTCCTGAGCCTCTGGAAAAATGTTTGTCATTATATTAGAGGATACAATCAATCTACAGGTTGGAACAATAACAAATGGGTAATTATTAGATAAAGTAGGGAAAATATCTTTTCAAACGGTAGTTAATAAAGTCCTAACATTAAAAAAAAAAAAGAAGAAAATTAGCCCATCGGTGTTCGTTTCTGTAGAGGCAAATTTGTTCTCTTGTCTTGGCAAGCCACATTGATCGTATGGTGGAACACCAAAATAAGTTGTGAAATTAGAAATGAACTCAATAAATTTATTTTGCTAGCCGAATCTTCAAGTAAAGAAAGAATATTTTGTTTTATGTACTTAAAACTATTGACAAAATGAAAGATTAATTTTCATTTTGTAAATCAATCAATTAATTAATTACTAAATTAATTGGTCAACTTAATTTATTTCATTTAATTAAAAAAATATATTTGCATATTTTGTAGGCTTTTTCCTTTAAATGCTTGTTCTTTGATTGTTTTTAGTTTATATGTGTGTGTGTTCGTGTATGTGTGTGTGCACGTGTGATTATGTGTTGTTTAAAATAACAAGGACGTTGAAATCTAATATTAATAATAGCATTTATCTCTCGCTTTCGAAATATTCTCACTCGTATTCCTTTACATCATTAGAGTCATTAATCTGTTAATCCATAAACTAAAAAGAGATAATTTTTTTGGCAGTATAAAATTACATATTGAATTTTTAATCGAAAAGTTTAACAGTAAATGAAAAAATTGTAGCTACAGAGCACTCATATAGGAAGGTATTAGTGTACAACTATTCGAGTGCTTCGATTGAGTAGTACAAATTTAATAGTAATTGAAAAAACGGATTTAAATAAATGTTGACTATTAGAGCTTAAGCCCTATTATAGGAAAGTACAAGGGGCACATTAACTTCCGCATACCTTCTTATTTAGTATCTAGAGAAGAAGTTAAATTTTCTACAAATATGAGGTAAATACTACATCAACATATGAGTTGATATGTAAAACAGATACCATACCAAACAGAAATGTACACAATAAATAATAATTTTAATTGAGTTGAGTAGTATTGCAGATTTCCTGTGCACTAAAATTCAAACAATACACATCCATTCCACCTTCACATCCCCAAATATTCATAAAAACCCTAAATATACCTAATTGGGACTAACAAAATATCTTATGACTGGATGTTTTAATTATATACATATTATCTAGTATTTTTTGCTCGTGTCTTTAACCTTCATGCAACATTCAGCCTACAATTCTATCCAAATTTTAAATTCAAAAATTTTTTTATTTTTAATATATTTGTGCTATTATCATCGTTGAACATGCAAACCAGTGGGCTACCTGGCTCCATGCCTTTAGTTTATTACCATTCTTTATATTACGTAAATATTAAATAAAAAAAATATTTGTTGCAGTTATACATTTGCACTACTGTCATCGGCGAGCACGCAAGACACTTGCTACCCTGGCACCAATTTTGGGTATATAGTGATAATTTTCTTTTATTTAACATTGTTCAGGTAATAAATAATATATATTTAATTTCAGGTCTCTGCCTAAGTGGAAAATGGGTGAACAAACAAACAAACAAACTTAGGAACTTTTTATATAGAGATACTTGCAGATAAAACTTCTTCCGATATGTATATCGGTATACGTCAGTATAACGGTAGTTGTCAGTTCCGAGTCTTTACGATGTCAAATACTGATTAAAGATCCCGTTACTCAATTAAACTTGAGTGATGGTAAATTTAAGACTACATATGTACAATCAAGCATGCAATTTAACTCACTGGGTGCCACACACCAAATGAGCCACCCTTTCCACTCTAAGGACCGTAAATTCTTTAGTGTGGGTGCTAGAAGAGGACTCTCTTAAAATATGCAAAAAATGCCATAAATAAACTAATGATACAAACAAATTAATAATAAATTCTTGTCAAATGTATTGCCAAGAACTACATTTAAAAATAACATTTGGTTTATTATTATGAAACTATTTACCGAAAATTAAAATTATCACTTTAAATAAAACACCATTTTTTTTATTTACACAACTTAAAAGACAATTGTATAAAATGTTGTAATAAATACTGTTAAACGATTGTAAACAACGTGAAAATACTGACCTAGAGAAATCAAAATATTATGAAAACTTTTCGTTAAGAATAATTGACAAATATCATGTTTGCATTCTAAAATATATTTTAGGCTGTTTTCCCATACCATATGGCTGTGCGTTACCATTTCCAAAGAAGCTGAGCTCCAATTTCATGTCTGAGACCCTACGCAATACTGGTTGCTGCAGGAGCGAGGCAGAACTGGTCGAGTAAGCAAGTAACGGTCAGCTCAACCTGAATGCTGATCTCTGTTAATTAGTTTCATAATCAGTCAACGGAAAGTGCAAGAGTTTCACAGCATTGACTCCTTAAGGCAAGAGGCGAAACCAGCTCCAACAAATAACACACTTATTCCAAACTGTTGGCCGTTTGACTCAACAGTTTTAAATAATCCAGGAAAAGTAAAAGAAAAGAACTTAAAAAAAATTTTTTATAAAGACCCTCCTTTGAAACATGCTCTTTTAAGTAAAATTTTCTAGTAAATTTTCTTGGTCAAGTTTTGGTGTGAAAATACCCGAATCACCTGAAATTTTGCTCAATACAACATAGAACGAAAAAACACGTTACCCATGGCCCACCTTTACAAGAATGCAACAATTATGAAAAAAAACCATATCTTTACATTTATAATTAATTACAGGTGGCTATTCTAGAATATCTATCATAGGCCAATACCCCTAGCCTGTAATATTTGAACTGTTGTTTTAATTTCAATATATTAAATATATTTAGCTATTATCTACAATATCACATTAATTGAAAGTTTCACAAAATATTTGCAAATCTTAAGAGGCAAGGTACTTTGTTGTCGCATTCATGTTTGCTCCATAGCTAAACAGAAATGATAACATGGGCTTCATGGAATATTTGTTTTCGCATAATTGTTGTCCAGGCAAATCCCTTTGCAAAACTGAACTACGTTCTGAGTAGTTTATACTTCTAGCACAAATCATAAACAGGAACGTTTCCAAAAATCATTTGGAAAATACGAGAACCCCATTACTGGATAATAGAAACTAGTGCCCTCATATTTCTTTTTATTTTTCACTTTTAATTTAAACGAATTCTGATTCACCACAAATTTCAGTGAATCGAAAAAACAACGACTTCGGAGTATATCTAAACAGGGCAGATTATACCTTCGGCTTCTATTCGCAAAGACCAGATTATGCAAATGGGCTCCACTCACATAAACCGAATTACGTCAATGGGCCCCACGCACATAGAATAGATTACGCATCCAGACAACGCCCAGGCTTTACTCTTACATAGCGGATACACCTTCGGGCTCCACTCACATAGACCACATTACGCCAATGGGCTTCACTCACATAGAGCAGATATCGCCTTCGGGCTCCATTCATATAAAGCAGATTACGCCCTCAGGCTAATTCACACAGAGTAGATTACGCCTTCGGGTTTCACTCACATATGTCAGATTACGCCTACGGGCTCCATTCACATAGAGCAGATTACGCAACCGGGCTCCACTCACAGATCACAAAATACGCTCCCGTCCTCCTAAGACATAGCGCAGATTACGCCTTCGGGCTCATTCACATAGAACAGATGCGCCTCCGGGCTCCACTCACATATAACTATTACGCTCCCCGGCTCCACTCTCTATGACAGAGTACGCCTACGGGCTCCTTTCACACAGAGAAGATTACTCCTTCGGGCACCATTCAAATGGAGCATATTACGCCCTCGGACTCATTCACATGGAGCAGATTACGGCCTCGGACTCATTCACATAGAACAGATTACGGCCTCGGACTCATTCACTTGGAGCAGATTACAGCCTCGGACTCATTCATATGGAGCAGATTACGGCCTCGGACTCATTCACATGGAGCAGATTACAGCCTCGGACTCATTCACATGGAGCAGATTACGGCCTCGGACTCATTCACATAGAGCAGATTACGGCCTCGGACTCATTCACATGGAGCAGATTACAGCCTCGGACTCATTCACATGGAGCAGATTACGACCTCGGACTCATTCACATGGAGCAGATTACGGCCTCGGACTCATTCACATAGAGCAGATTACACCTTCGGGCTCCACTCACATATGGCAAATTACGTCTTCAGACTCGAATCACAGAGGGCAGATTGCTCTAATATTACACTTTCACAGTTTCGTGAGAGCTTTAATTAACTTAACTTAATTAGAAGTTTAATAAACAACGCAGTTAAATTATTGAATGTACTAGTACTCGTAACATTCCTCTAACACAAGAAGTTGGATAATATTACCTAAGAAAAATAGATAAACTAATTTTGTAATAAATATAATTAATTCACTTTTAAAATATTTACTGCCTGTAATACAAAACAGTCTAAGTAGTAGTTTCATGCCTGTAAACATGTTGTATTTCACAGTAGATTGCACTGAGAAGTGATTGGGATATGTGTATGATGACAGGTAGTTATCAGAATGATAAAGGGATCTCATGGCTGGTTCGGTCTATCTCCAATTGAAATGACTAATCACCTCTTACCTCCAACAGAACTATCACATCATGTTTTCCTTGTAATTTTCTTTTTTGATTTAATTCTATTTTTTAACTAATGACTTTTTTGTAGTCAACTTAGGTTTTTTTTATACATTATTTGATATTCAAGTTACTTGGAGCAACTAAAATTACTTTTGTTTACGTCCATATTGTAAACAAAAAAAATTATACAACGAAAAAGTTAAACAACCACAATTTTGGATAACACTTTGCATAATAATTTTGCATAGTACGACATGAGCCTTTGGTGCGTTGTCCTGGGAAATGGGAACATCAATTCACACATAGCATCAGCAGTTCCATGGCTTTTGATAAAGTATTGCTTTACGAGAGTGGGTAGAGGAATCCTTAGAACGTTATATCATAACTTAACACAAATATCCGATCTAAATTATTTTTCATTTCACTATCCTTCCTCATATATTAATGGTTCTCTTGCTTTCAGCAAATTAAATTTCAGTCAGCGTTCAAAAGTCTATAAGATTCCTATCTCCGGACTCCGGCTGATAGTGAATGAGAAGCAGATGTCAAAATTGTTTTTCTTTACAAATTACTCGTCAGTTGCAGATATCAGTTTTCTATTTCAAGAGAATGTCAGTCCACCAAGCAACACTTTAGTCGAAGGAAGATATAGAAGTCTAATGGAGTCATATCAAAAAAAAATTGTACTTCAGTTCAAGTACTTTTGCCATGACAACGACACATGTGTATGGAGAGAGCACTTTTTGCCGGAAAATGACTTTCTTCTCTGCTAAACTTGCTGTTTTCGATAATCAATTCGGTAACTGATAATAAATGACTGAATTCATTTCGCATCCCCAAAGGCTAATGCCATTAACTTACTCGCCGACTGCACTGTCAAAGTTTTCTTTGGTAGTGGAGAACTGTAATGCTTCCATAGCTTTGACTGTTCCTTTGTCTCAAGGACTTACAAGTTATTTAATGTCTCATATAAAATATCTACCACTTTTTTTTAAAAAACATGCCAAACATTGTTCTTGTTTATTCAGGACTTTCTTTTGTTATTCAGTAATAATGTGGCTTTGGCTCTCGACCTATATTTCATACAACGATGAGTTGTACATTCCTCAAGTGATGTCATATAGTTCAGAGTGATGTATACGTCTGAACCTGACTGCACTATTCAATGCTTCAGGACTATCAACTGGTCAACTTAAACATCAAAAAGATCACCTATAAATACCGGCTTTTCTTATTCACAATTGAATAAACAACATTCACGGGCTCTTAGTAGAAGTGTTGTTGATATGATATAATTGATATGCTTTAAATAATATTTTTAAATATTTTTTAATCTACAATAATTATAATTTAATAAATTATATGATATAATAATTCAGCATAATTATTCTTATAATTGATATTGATATTATTTTCTCTTTAATTCTTCTTGTGATCCACTGCTGCGCAATCTTAACAGAAAACCACATAGTAAGGACCACTAACGGTCTGTCCTTGAGGGACAGGGTCTTTGTTGACCACATCCTTCGCATAAAAAAAGACAACATTGTCATCAATGACATCAAACCTGAAGACTTTAGAATCCTCCCACCAGGTTCTTGAGATTCAAGACTGACTTGACTTTACGCCTTTGGTTGTCTGTAAGATTCTTATCTCCGGACTCCAGCTGATAGTGAATGAGAAGCAGGTGTCAAAGTTATTTTTCTTTACAACTAATGCTATATTTACAACTGGTATGTTCTTTACAACTGATAACACCGAGATCTTAGAATACCTCTTACTACTATGCAGACATCCCATTGTAACTTCTCACACAATCGTTATGCTTGTTGAATATCGGAGTCCATCATCAAATACAACCAGCTGATTTCAACACCAAAGAAAGATGTAAGAGGCAGCTATCCCGAGTCCCGACAGCATTTTAAGAGCAACCCGGTCATATCTAGAACCGTATATCCTACTGAATCTACCTAAGGAGGCTCATAGGGCTTTTAGCTTATAGTATGGATGTTTACCTAGTAGTAAGGCGGGTAGATCAAAGATCTGGCAAGTAGGCCAGCCAAGTGGGCCCTTTTTGCCTTAATGGTTTACCTAATGAATAACCATTTCAATACTACAATCATACGCATTTTTTTCTAAATTTTTATTTTTATAAAAATCCTACAGCAGAGACACAAATTCTACGTCCAGGTGATTCTGTTTCTTCAAATAAAAATATCCTCAACCCAAATAACCATTTTTGATTTTATATATATATATATATATATATATATTTCAAAACGAGATAAACTTTTGGAAAAACAAAAGAAAAGATTATTTACTATAAAGAAATTTTTGTTAAAGCTGCTGAAGATTATAGTTCACAATTGTTCATATATATTTACTTTCACAATAATAAAAAGATGATTATGGCTTTATAGTAACCAAAGCCGAAAAGTCTAAAACCACAACTCTTTTTATGTGAGAAAATGAGTTACTGTTTTAAATGATTTTCAATTTATATACATTCTACGAACTAATGAACCAGATAGTATAAGGTTTTTTGTGAGTCTTTTTTTTTTGTTTAAATGCGTTCGTTTATACATTTTTATTTACTTGATAAAATAAACAAGTATTTCAATCGTTGCACAATCTGCTACTAAGTGTTATCTTTATTAGGAAAATAAAGGCAACGATATCTCCTCTTTAGAGCAGCTGATATAACCTGAAGAGGCACCTTCAGTGTTCGAAACATGTTGTTTTTTATAATTGTTTATGCAGAGAAATGGATATTTCTTTTTTTTTTTTTTTTTTTTTTTTTGAATTGGAATAAGGTATTCGAAAAGAGTGAAAAAAAATCTTTACCTGTTTTCATATTTCTAGGGCTTCTTTTTTAATGGACTAATTTATAATACTTCTATGCAGAAAATATATCTTTTTTTTTTTGAGACAATAAACATAGTTAATAATAATTAACAAAAATATTTGTTTGTTTGAAAATTCAATACAGTAACATCTACTCAAAGATTACATTTTGAACAACACTGCTCCTCTATATGAATCGAATATATTATTTTGTGCTCACATGCATCTATTTATATTCATATAAAATATAGGGGAAAATTCCCAGCCTACAACTCACTCTTATACTGGTTTTTTCAATAAAAAGTCCTCACGCGAAGAACATGCGCTAAATCAAACCACGGAAAATATTGCATACATGAAAAACTGGATCAACTAAAAACAAACCTTTGATCGCTTCGAAGTCCTGTTCGTACTTCTTCAGCTTCTTAAGTTTGATACTGCACGCAGTTTTCATCAGGTTTCTGGCTGTTTCGTCATTTCGACACTTCTTAGGCAAAGTAATCCTAAAGTACTTCAAAGTTGACTCAAAATCAAGCCCCATTAGATCTTTCTTACACATCTAAACACATAATAAATTAATATTCACTAAGTTATTGTTACATTCTGGAATACTCAAGGAATAAGGTACAAAACAAATGGGGAAATATTGGTACTTCTAAATATAAATTAAAAATTCCCTAGTTAAAAAAACAAAAGTTTAGTTCCTTAACAAACTAATATAATTAGCAATATATTTCATCCTGTCAGCTGGTCAACTTTAGGAAAACAACTTTAAACAACCTACATAAATAAGGTCAACCTGGAAACTTCATAGACTTACTCTGTAGCGGCAACACTGACGGAGGCAGTGAGGAACCAGGTGTTGCCGCCATATTACAATTTGAATTTGATTCTTGTCTGTACTCGTATATTTCACCACGGCTAGCATGCTTTGCGGGTTTATCACCATCGATCTGTCCAGATCTTGATTCGTAGTATGTATGTATTGCCCCATCAATAATGTTTATTAAATTGTATAATGTGTGGGCTTATATAACACTGTGATATTAAAATACATCTATTATAAATATTGTAGCGTATCATTTCAAATAGTTATAAGAGCCCCACATAATTGGTGTATCCGCCCGGAGTTATCTTGAAGCCTAAAAACTCCACCGTCTCTTGTCCTAAAACACACTTTGCTGGATTAAGAGTAATCCGAGCATCTGATAGTCCCTGAAAAACCATTTTCAGATATTTCTCGTGCTCTTCCAATTTGGTGGAGGCGATTAAAATATCTTCGATGTACTTTAAACAAAAGTCAAGCTCCTGAAGTGTTCTTTTGAATAAATAGAAATTCAAATGAACCAAAAGGGGTGCAAACCACCGTTTTCGGAATATCGTCTTCGTTGACGGGTATTTGATGATATGCCCTAAGAATGTCAAGTGTAGAAAAAACGGTTTTCCCGTGAAGTATATGAGAAACATTTTGAAGGAAAGGGATGTCGGTGGGGAATCGTAACCGCGGGGGGGGGGGGGTGTGAATAAACCCACAACTCCATCTGAAAGGATTAAGGCTAATAATACTAGAAGTATTTAAATCTAAAACAATTCACAAAACTATAATTAACGAAGATACTAAACAAATAACCAATTTGACCATTCTGACTCAATGAAATGAAGCAAATACGAAGGGATACACTAAGAACTGGTAAGAAAGATACGGTTCAAACAATTAAAAATACATTCATTTCAATTAAAATAAATAGTAATGACATAGTACATTTTAAGTATTCTTTTATGAAATAAGGTAATATCAACTAGCTAGTTCAAACACCAAGACAACAATCGAATCAAAGGAAAAAACCACCATTGTCTTCCTTGATATAACCTTAATAGAACAAAATAGCTTTCAGTTTACCTTTGAGATTGAACTGTTTCGAAACCGACTTAATTGCAAGAAAGACGAATGTATTAAGATGGCCAATTTTTATAATAAATCCAAATTAATAATTTTTATATAAATTTCCTCTACTTAACCAACTATTAAATGGTTTATTTTCACCTCTGATTAACTAACAGGTGAAAAAAGCTGATATTGTTTTAGTGGCGTTGTTTATTGTGAACATATACAGTCGAAATACATTGCTAATAATAGTAATAGTTTACTGAGGAAGTGAATTCAATTTTTTAACTCTTATAATACGGAGTTTCTCAAATGACACAGAGCTCTAAAACCCGAAAACCAAAGTTACTTCCAACTTCCAATAATATTCTTGAATCCTGAAAATACGACCACGAAAAAATTATGAAACATTGGATTTCTAGTTTTTTTAGACATTAATAACAAACTATTCGCGAAACGGGTGATATTACCTAAAAATAAAAAACCAAGCACTAATACTTGATCATATAAATACATAATGAAGTTATAATTGTTCTAATTGATTCTGGAAGGTACTATTAAAAAGAAACAAACACTGTTAATTTTAAACATGATTAAAGAAATATACTAAATTGAAATACCAAGGACATCAATTCAATACTTTTCAGAAGCATGAAATAAGTTAAAGGATAAAAATAATGAATAAAGTATCATTTAAGCTTGCACATACTTGAACAAAATGGATTTTGCTTTTATTTCGGTGGAACCATAATTCATTATTCTTTCAACACCAATCAAATCAAAGTGCAAAAAAACCGTTTATTACGAGATTTCAATAAATCTAAGCAACATAGTTGACACTATTCAAGTGGAAAATGAAATAACTCACACTGGTAAAACTATCAACTAATAGTTTTACCAGTGAGACGATTAAAAAAATACAATTTAAAAAAATACTTAAAAAATACTTAAAAAATACAATAAAATAAAGGATATATCCTATATCGCATATTATATTATCCTACTTCCTCTAGTTGGTTAACATCCGCTACCATTCTATACCGAACATCGGAAATTTTTATATAAAGATACTTACTCGTAGTAACATTGTCATAGTGAAAGAAATGTCGTAAAAAGACTAACTCACTCCACCGAAAGGAATATTATACAAACTTCCATATCAGATATTAAATTATGTAACCTACATCCAACGTAGGGCAAGAAACACTAACATCATACAAAAATCATTGGACACTTACATATAACATGACTGAATATAACTAAAGTATTGTTACCATTAGAAGAGCGAGGGCGACTTGGAAAAGAGTATCGGTGCCCTGAAGAAGGAACACATCAATGATGTGAAACACGAAGTAAAGAGGAAAGCGAGCGGTGAAGAGGCTGAGGAACCACTGCGAAGCGAACATATGCGACTCCACTCCTTTGTTGCGGAAGTGTTCGCTGAGGTGCGGCAGGTACTCCTTTGGACAAACAACCCAATGTATACAAGCAGGAACAATACAAGCAGGAACAATCCTGCTTGACAAAAATTAACTTTCGTTTGTTATCAAAGACCACAATTATAGTCATTTACCATATTCATACTATTTGTTGTTCAATTGTTAAACTGTTACTCATTGCAGAGAATAGTGCATTACACAAATTATGTATGCCACAACAAATAATTCATACATGAAAAATATATTAAACCAATTCATATATTGCACACAAAATTATGTGTTACATAAAATAATATTTGTTTATTATTAACAAAAATTGACAAAACGATTAAATAATGTATGTAGATTTGATTTGTAAATAATATCTTCTTAATTAATAGGATTAATTTCGCCTTAATCATTGGATATTCTAAATAACACAAATATACTAGTGATTAAAAAATAAATTCACTATATGAAATAGTTAAATAACTAAATGAATTAGTGATTATAAATAACTACTGGAATTAAATAAAAGTAGGGAAAATAATAATAAAATAGTGGTTCTAAATAATAAATTAATATGAAAAATATTTATGTTACTACATATATTTAAGATATTAAATAATTACTGGACTTAAATCAATTAGCGAATAAACAATACATTAATGATAAAAATAACAATGATAAATAAATGTGTTAGAAAATAACATTAATCAACTAAGAAATTAACAGTTTAATAAAATAGTGATACCAAATAATAAAAAATATTTGTTTACCAAATTATAAATTATTAAACAGAAAATAAAAAATACTGAAAATAATACGGGCAACAAAAATGAATTAGTAAAAGTAATGAATTAGAACTATACAGCAAGACACCAGCAATAAAGAGTAAAAGATTGATAATAAAATGCATTTCAGCAGGAATTCTGGAAGTTTGAGAAGTGTTGTTAAGGATAGCTGACAGAGTTGAGAACACTTACATCCATTAGTCGGTTGAGCTGATAGAGCCTTAAGTAAAGACACTCGAAGCCATCCCGGTACAAGTCCCGCAGGCCGTAGTCGTACATCAGCTTGATCAGCACACAGAACGCCTGTTCCTCCGGCATCTGCACCAAACAGACTCCTCAGAATACTATTCGCAAGTAAGCAAGCAAATCACAAATATGCCAAACACTTTTCTCGTTATTTGCATACCAATAAATAATGATAAACAATAATATTAATTGATAATCATAATAATAATAATATTAATTTTTAAATATCTAGTTTTAAAAATCTACTGCAACAAATAAGATTTTACAAGTGGGATATCAAATCATAATTGATGAGATCCTGCCAAAAAATTGAATTGCACTGAGTACTCTTCACGTTTACGAACTTTACACCAACTTTTTTTTATGGGAATAATTGCTTTGATATATGCAACATAGTAATATTAAAATATGAATTGTAACTGTAAAGAACTGTTGAAGAGAATAAACATAAATGTTTAATGCAGTTCCATTTCTATCGTTTCGCGCTGTCAGCAGTGACTGGATCTGAATGAATATCAGTTTACAAACAGAAATAGACAAAACAATCAAATGATGTATGTATATTTGATTTGTAAATATTATATATTGTAATAAGTATATATAATATTAAGAAATGAAAATATAATTTAATGAAGCACTCTGGCTATTAAAAACACGATAACTCTCATGTAAGTGCCTCGACTCATGGGAATAGAGGGGAATGAAGCAAGCGGCGGATCGATTGGCAAAGATTGGAGGAAGACAAACCTTCTATAGCCCGAAACCCTTCTCTGCAACACTTCTAAGCTCATTAAGGTTCTAATTAAGTAATGTATGAAGGGAATAAAAGATGGCTAGCGAAACCTTGGTCTCATTTGATCTAAAGTTCATTCCGAAAGGATTTAAATATGTTAAAGAAATATTAAATCTACATAAGAAGGTTTAAAAATGTATGGAGAATACCTAACTGCACATTGCCCGCTCAATTGCTACCTACATAAGCTGAATTTGGCATCAGTCGTAGAATGCAAAATCTAACTGGAAGAGGATGAAACCTCTTAAGTTTCATTAGACATGGAGTTATTTCTAATATTAGTGACGTCAGAAAAAGAAATCCGAGAGTTCAATTTCTGAAAAAACTTTACGTGAGTTTGAGGCCTTTAAATGATCAAAGATTTTTGCCAAATCATACCTAAAATCAATAGAAGTAAAAGATTTCCTCGAAAGATAATGATTAAATTGATTAAAGAACTAAAAATCTAATATTGGTATATTAAGGACAAAGACCTCAGTGCTCAGGAATCAGTAAGGATTTTGGTACTCAAATCAAAAATACCATTTAATGTCACTAAAATCATGCATTTCATCTGGTAATAGTGACACACTAAGATCAAGAATTCAGCCCATAGATAACACATTTAATACAGCTAGTATAGTATCATAATATCAGTTATTTCATCAAACGTTCGTCACTTGTACATATGTATTTATGCCCATTATTAGTGACACACTAATTTCACTAAGATCATGTATATATTATATCTTGTTTTGGTATTATGGAGCGTACCCGACTTTCCAGCCATACCGGACACATGTATTAATATCTAGTATTGGTTTTACTAATACGTAACCAGGAACTTACATCCAGTAGTCACTAAAATCATTCCATTATTTCTAGTAATGGTATCTCTAAGAGCAGGCATTCATATTCATTAGAACCACACATACATACATGATGTACTTATGCCCAGAGTGTCACTAAAACTACTTAGCTTTGTCACTGCAGCCATATCACCATCACTGTACTAACATGAAGTTATGTCTAATATTAGTTACGTCAGAAAAAGAGATTAGAGAGTTCAATTTCTAAAATATTCAAATAACTTTGTGAACTTCCAACTGAGAAACGAGAGATGGTTAATGGTCATCTTGAATTTTCAACAACCCAACTCTTGGTTTCTTGAAACCAACAAAAAATCTTGTGTGAAAAAGTATCTAATGCATAATTACAAACATACATTATATTTGGACAAAGATTTTAGAATAAGAATTCGCAGGACAGTTCGCATGACAAATAAAGTACCAGACAGCACATTAAACTCCACAATATTTCAAATATTTTGTTAACATTTGACTTTTATTTTCTCCTAGTATTTTGATAAGTGGGACTTTTCATGACTAGAAGAAAATCGGGTCAAAAGATGAAGCAAGGAATCGGGCGTTTCTTAAAAGTACCCAACTACTATGATTACTCATTGTCAGGTCATGCACACATTTTGACGTTGGTATACAGTCATGTTCAAATAATAAAATTAAAAGTGCTACTACTTACAAATCGTTGAAACTAAACTACTCAAGACACTGTTAAATATTTGCAAGGAGGAGGGGCTTTGCCCAGAGAAAACAAACAAATATGATATAAAGAAATAGCACCACTAAATAGCATGTTGTCAAAGAAATATTTAGCGCGTGGCATTTTAAATTAAGAGTATTAGTTTTTTTTTTTAATTTTACTTAATGGAAAATAAAATAATATTTTCCTCGTTAAGGCGACGATCAGTCTCGTAGTAGGTTTTATCCCTCCTCTTTGCCCAACTTCCCAACTCACAAATTGACTGTGCTGATCAAATAAGAGATAGAGTCCATTTTCTGTACTTATACTGCATTTGCAGTCTTGATAATGGCACTTAAAACATGAAACGTTATGAAAGGTGTAATACTGGATAATTTACTTTCATGATAATTTAAAGGCATACTGACATGAAGAAGCAAAGTCGCAGCCAGGAAACTAAGGCCCTGACAGTAGCCGATTTCCGTGTCGTATACAGAATAGGCCTTGGATATCCTGTACAGCGACTCCTGTCCTTTACCCTTTCCACCTTCCCTGAAGAACTCGTGTCCTGGAAACGTCCTGTTGATATCTCGCATAATCATCGCCTCGCAACCACTTTCCTGAAACAAGAAGTAAAGTCTTCGGTTAAATAGTCCTCTACCACGTAAGTATGTTATTAATACTTAATTAGTAATTCAATGGACTAACAATGAATGATTACAATCCATCTTTTAAGTAACAAGGTCTAGTTTAACAAAAAAAGATATAATGAAATATAATCTTACATCTAAATGTCTTCCTCTATAAAAAAGTTCCGGGAGTGACCGATATCTCTAGCAGTAACACAAATCACACGTATTAACGCCATTTATAGTATCTCTGACATTGGTTATTCCATTTACTGCTTGGATGGTTCCAAAAAGTCAATCATCTTACTACCCAACTGGGTTTTTGACTCTGACGAAGACCGCTTGTTACGGTTGAAAGATCTTAGTCTTGTTTTCCCATTTTCTTATTGTGGTTTGATCATTGATAGTTATTTCACCTGTTTATGTGAAATCTGTATATATATATATATATATATATATATATATATATATATTGATAAAAGTGTCGACTGTGGAATAGAAACAAAACTAAAGTTTATCGGGACTAGGTCAGTTCAAGTGTCATATCTTCATTCAAACTACAGTTGTTGTTGAAATCCACAGACTATTTTTCTTTGTAAAATAATTTGTAATGTAATACTTAGTTTTTCTGTTTCAAAATGTATACTTCTGCCTATCAAAAAGGTTTTAAATAAAAACCGAAACGTTGGCAATAAGAGTTTAATTTGAACCTGAAGAACTGTGCGAGCCCCGATAAACTTTAGTTTTGTATATATATATATATATATATATATATATATATATATAAAACAGTTGAAAATCGAGGATAGGTGGCACACAAAGTAAAGAAACAAACTCACAAACTCAAATTTTCGGGCAATCCTTCTTCAGTAGAAAAGAGAAAGGGATACCAAGCACGTTGTAGACGCAACGGCTCATATATATATATATATATATATTATATATATATATATATATTATAAACAAACTAGAATTTAAAAAGAACACATAGGAAGGAAATCACTGAACTCACTACTATATTTCGATGTCCTCGTCTTCAGGAAAAGAAGTGAATCGCTCCTAAGGCTGATAACGACAATCGTAATTGTAACCACAATCGTTATCAGCCTTTGGAGCGATTCACTTCTTTTCCTGAAGACGAGGACATCGAAATATAGTAGTGAGTTCAGTGATTTCCTTTCTATGTGTTCTTTTTAAATTCTAGTTTATTCAGTTCGAAGAATCGTTTCATCTAATTGTCACTTATATATATATATATATATATATATATATATATACAAGTGACAATTAGAAGAAACGATTCTTCGAACTGAATAAACTAGAATTTAAATAAACTAACTAACTAACCCGTAAATAAACTAACTTTACCTCTGTCCATAGTAAACGCACCTACCCTATCTCTCACAAGACCTTTTGTACCTCTGGTAACTGCGTTTACCGTTTGGATTGCACCCAGTGTGATTCTTTTTATGTGGGTTTGGCTTCCACCAAGCTAAGCCTGCGTATGAATAATCACAGGTCATCCGTTGGCAAACGCAGTGACCTTCCCGTTGCTACTCATGCCAGTTCTCACGGACTCAGTTTTAATGACTGTTTCCGTGTACAGGTCCTGAGGCAGATTGATCAGACTAATTCGAAAGTTACTCTGAGAGCTTCAGAAGAAGCACTTATTAGTCTTCTGGGCGGTAGATCGGCTCCTGGGCTTAACCTCAATCGTTGATTTTTTTTTTAAAGTTGTTATCAGCTTTTAATTTTATTTTAGTTAAATGTTTTCATTTTTTAATTTTTATTTGGCTTTTATCTCTTTATCTTCCCTGTCTACCTTTGCTCCGAAAGTTGGCTACACTGTTTGAGTGCTTCAGTTCGAACGCCAAGTCAGTCGTTATCAGCCTTTGGAGCGATTCACTTCTTTTCCTGAAGATGAGGACATCGAAATATAGTAGTGAGTTCAGTGGTTTCCTTTCTATGTGTTCTTTTTTAAATTCTAGTTTATATATATATATATATATATATATATATATATTTCAATAAATAACTGACCGTATTTCACCGATGTCATTTTTTTCTCCAGTTTTTCAAGGTTTCTGAATACCTTCTTCTTTCCTTCATCCAAACGTTGGAGAATGTTAATTAAGTGGGAACCAACATGTTTCGACTGGCTTCCAGTCATCATCATCATCATTAAAAAGAAAAATTATTAGAGTCTTTAGAGACTCAACTTGTACCGTTATTTTTTTTTTTTAATTGTTCATTGTTAATCGAAATTAGATAGATAGAAGTGATATTACTAATTTAAGTAATTTTTATTCTGGAGTGTTAAGCTGTGTTTTAGTGAAATTTGATTTATTTATTTCCCTTGAGTGAACAGTGTGAACAGTGAATAAATATTCATAGTCTCACATAGTCTGTGATTCTGCATACAACCACCCCTCTCTGCCACCTCCTCCCTTCAAAAGATCAATTATGGAAAAGTTACTGAGATTGTGTACCATGAAAAGTCCATTTACTCATATTGACGGAACTCTGTTCTACCAAATAGATGGAGTAACTATGGGATCACCACTAGGAGTAACTTTTGCAAATTTCTACATGTGCCATCTTGAAAATAGTCTCATGATGAATAATTCAGTGAAAAAGCCTCGTCTTTATTGCAGATATGTGGATCATTGCTTTGTTATAGTAGATGATGTTCATGAAATTGACGAACTTAAAAGGTTGTTCGAAACTAACTCAATACTAAAATTTACAAAAGAAATTAGTAACAACAAAATTATAAATTTTCTAGATGTTACTATAAAAGAATGCAACAATGAATTACAGACTTCAGTTTATATCAAACCCACTTACAGTGGAATACATTTAAATGAAGACAGTGAGTGTCCAGACAGGTATAAAGAAGGCACTATCAAAACGCTCATTCATAGAGCCTATAAAACGTCATCTAATTGGGAGACGTTTCATCAAACCATACGAAATACAAAACAGATATTGATTAACAATGGCTATAGCAACAGCAAATTCGATGATATTCTACAGTTGTACATCAATCGAGTGAACAATGGGCAACAAGAAAATTCAAAAGCAACCAAAAATGGGACAATTCATAACATCTATTACAAAAACCAATATTCAAAGGCTTACAAAATAGATGAAAGAATATTGAAGTACATAATCAAGGACAATACAGAATGCATCAAGGCAGAAGACCAGCTCAAAATCAACATATATTACAAGAGTATCAGTACATCCAATATGATAATAAAGAATAACCTGCACTTAAAACCACAACTTCAGAGAACCAATGTAGTTTAACAATATAATTGCTTAATAGGAAACTGTGATATCCTAAAATCAAAATACATTGGTTCCACAACAAAAACCATTTCAAGAAGACTTACAATGTATCGGTCTGCAGGAGCCCCAAAAGAACACACCATGAAAGAACATAGAACCAAATTAACTAGGGAAATGCTGGTGAAAAACACTGAAGTATTATACCATGAAAATTATCACAATAGACTACAAATTGCTGAAGCCCTTAAGATAATAGAACTGAAACCAAATATAAACAACCAAACCACAACAGGACGTTAAAACTATATTGTAGAACAACGCAGGAACACGAACCAAGATTGAAGACCCAACAGATGGAACCTTGAGACATTTTATGAAGTTAAGTGGTACACCTGATTATGACAGGTGGCTAAAACTGCTTCAAACAAAATGTTTATTTTGGTGATAGAACTATTTCTGGATGTTATAGAAGATTAAACTGTTAATTTAAGAAGTGTATAGTATATATATAGTTGTAGTTAGTAGTAATAAGTTGTTTTTTTTATATGAATACGATTAACACTGAAGATGGTCAAGGAGACCGAAACATGTCAGTTATAAAGAATAAAGCATTTGGAGAACTAGTATATTTAGTACCAGAAATATTTAAAACAAAGCTGAGAAAACTTGAAAGATGGACAATGAAATTTATTTCATTTTTACAAAGGCCGTTCAACAAAACATGTATAAAAGAAGGATTGCTCCCCAAATTTACAAAAATATATATATATATATCTTAATGTTATAGTTTTATATTATAATATCATACATAAATAGAACACAAAAATCCTACAAAGGAGTTACTACAATTAGTAGTATGCTTACACAGGGAAAAGAACATTATAAGGTTATTGAAATTTTCTAGCGGTTATTATATATGGGTAATAACGAACTCAATCATTAGAACAGAAAACCATCAAATCTCGTAAACCATCTCCAATCCTAGACCGTTTAACAATTAGTCAATTATTAAGAGACCTCTGAATGGATTTAGATGTGGAAATAATTACAGTAGCTAGTTATTTATTACCATTAAATTGTTTATTCCTTTCATGTTTTGATTCTATAGTTGGTCTATTTGTTTATGATTGTTTCAAGCATATTTTTATATATATAAATGTTTAATCTTGAAGTTATAACATTCTGTCTTTTTTGTATCATTGGGAATAAGTCCATGCAGAGTCAGTGGTATACAAAGATAGAGAAAGAGAGTGAGATAGGGAGGAAGAAAGCGATATAGGGTAAACTAGAAAAAGATAGTAAAAAAAGTCCAGTAGGGAGAAAAAGAGAGAAAGGGAAAGAGATGAGAGAAGGAACGATAGAAAGTAATAGAAAGAAGAGATAAAGAGGAGGCAGAGAGAAATCTAGACAACTCACTAAAGAATAAAAACTCCGTTATTATTACCAGGTTATTGTTCTTATTATTAATAAAGACAATTCATGCAATAACATCTGTGATATCAAGCACTGTATAATGTTTCCTGTCAAACAGCATTTGCGTGAATAAAGACAACTTACTTTAGAAATGAGTATTCTGTACTCCTCCATAAGATGCGTCACGTTGTCAGCGTTGGCCAGTCTTATCCAGACCTCTCCTCGGAGAGCCTCTGGGATGCCACTCTTGACAAGAGGTCCCAGAGACTTGGGTCTCGAATCTTTCCACTTGGTCATCACCTCCCGCCACATTTCCAGCACGTCCACCGTGCACTCCTTGCTTACTCGGCCTGTTCCACTCACCAGCGGCTCGTCGCTGTCTGTCACAAACAACAGATACTGAGATAAAGATACACTATCGCAACACTTAACACAATCGTTTAAAAAAAAAGTATTATAACAAAAACTCGTATAATTATTACTGTGTCATTATACTCAATTTAAAATACAATTTCATCTGTATATCTGATATACACATCGTATATACTTGATTAGATTTATACAGACTTCATCGTATATTCCTCGAAGTTGAAACAGCCCACTCAGGCAATAACCAATAAATGAAATTAAAGAGTGAGAAATAGAAGACTACTGATAAAAACTCACCACAATATATATCGACACCAGATGCCAAAATGAAGTCAAGGAAGTTTACATCAGTATTTCTGTTTACTTTCCTATTTCTTTCAATAAAATTAGTAATATCAAAATACGAAAATATGGTCCAACTGGACTTAATAAAACTAAAAATCACATATAAAACATAAAATTGTTTAGTAAACAATTATTAATTATAAACAATTAAATAATTTTAATAGCAACATCATCATGACAAATAGAGATAATTCAGCCTAGCATGCGTTATATCAGCCGAGTCAATTTTATTTCTATATTGAGTACATATATATATATATACGAGTTCGAGATTAACAAAGAGCAACACACAAAGTAGGGAAACACACTTACAGACTCAAATTTTCGGGTAATCCGTCTTCAGGAGAAAAGAGAATGGGAGACCAAGCACGTTGTAGGCGCAACGGCAAGTAACCCGGCTCTTTGTTAATCTCGAACTCGTATTGTGTCCAGTTTGGATCGTATTTCGTTTTATCAGTGAATATATATATATATATATATATATAATATATATAATATATACAAAACATAGTTTATCGGGACTAGGTCAGTTCTTCAGGTTCAAATTAAACTCTCATTGGTAACGTTTCGGTTTTTATTAAAAACCCATAGGTAGAAGTACAAATTTTGAAACAGAAAAACTAAGCATTACATTACAAATTATTTTTCTTTGTAAAATAATTTGTAATGTAATGCTTAGTTTTTCTGTTTCAAAATTTGTACTTCTGCATATGAAAAGGTTTTAAATAAAAACCGAAACGTTGCC
This sequence comes from Hermatobates lingyangjiaoensis, assembly GCA_026182355.1. Lineage (NCBI taxonomy): Eukaryota > Metazoa > Arthropoda > Insecta > Hemiptera > Hermatobatidae > Hermatobates > Hermatobates lingyangjiaoensis. Next base: position 878,754 of record JAPFBL010000014.1, on the reverse strand, counting down.
AATGAGAGTTTAATTTGAACCTGAAGAACTGACCGAGTCCTGATAAACTATGTTTTGTTTCTATTCCACGGTCGATACTTTTATCAATATATACCATATATATGGTATATATATATAAGTTTTGTTTAATGACCTTTGTAGCATAGCACGAATATATTTCATCAACCATTTTTCAAGTTTCCTCACACTTGTTTTAAATCTCTCCGGTGTTAAAAACACCAGTTCTCCAAATGATTTATTACTTACAACTGACATGTTTCGGTCTCTTTGACCAACTTCAGAGTATGGTTCTCATCAGAGTCCCAAACATAATGACTATGTAAAACCAAATATATGAATATACACTTTTATTCTTGTATACTATATAAAGCAGTAGTCTTGATTTTTAATATCAAGAATACCTTTATTTTATACATTGGAACTTCATGAATTGCTTTATACACTCGATACACTTCCCACTTAAATTTCTTAACCTTGATGAATTAAGTTTCTGAATCCGAATAATCAGAATGAATTCAGTAGGCCAAAAATAAATTATTTAGTCTGAGATAGATAACAAGAATACATTCTAATCAGGACAACATTACAATAATGAAAGTCTGAGTGATTTTCACCAAACATTTCTGTAAGTAAACTTATTAACAATCCCATGCATAATAAATTTGATACATTTTAGATTCTAATGTGCTGACATTTTTACTAGGTTCCACTATCTAGGATTCCACAGCTTTTATAGCTTATTTTAATTTTCTAAAAATAAAAGAGCGAAAAGTCGTGCTCTAATTTAATTATTTACACATTCCAATTTATAATGTTTTATACAATTTCTGCAAATGATTTTTTAATATATAATAATTGCAGTAATATTTATACAGGAATTAGAATTAATAACTTTTTAATGGTCTCACTGACTTATGTGAGCTATTCCACATAAGACAAAATAATAAGATTCAGGCTCCACAAATAACTACAGATTATAAGCGCCTGGAGTCTCTCTCTGTTTTTACAGTTATAAATCCACCGTAACATAAAACTTCTTTTATATATAGACGTTTTCTTTAATTGTTATACAAAAAAATAAAAAAATTAGCAAATGACTGAGTTTTGGCATAATTATAAGAGTAAACACTTGGGATGGCTATAGTCTATTGCCATTATATAATGGAAGTTTCGGTCATTGCTGGAGTTCATACCTGAGAGATACTCGTCTCTAGGCGTTAGAGTATCAATTGAAGATACACTGGGAGAGCTAATGTAGCTGGCCAAACTGTTGAGAGTCAAGTTCAGTCTGTTGAGTCGGTCAACCTCACCTGAGGTCTCCACCGAGGTCACCTCGAAACAGGGTTCGCTCAAATCAACACTGCTCACCTGAACACCATGAAAATCTATCTTCAGGATAATAGCGTACAGGCATGACTAAACTACATTAGGTCAGAAATAGGAACAATGATCAAAAAGCTTTCAGAGTCCAGAGCTTGTAGTTCATTTCATTGGCTCCTAAACGTAGTCTTTCAAACAGCTTATAACCAACGTATTGTTTTTTTTTTTGTCAACTGGTAAAGAAGAAATTTAAATTGACTGAAAAAGGAAAGATAAATTTGTAAGATAAGGGAATAAAGTCGATGAATAACTATAAAATGAACGCAGAAAATTAAAATAAATATTCGTAAAAGAGAAAAAATATAACCCAAAACTAGTGTAAATAACTCACGAACTGTGGAAGAAGTTATTGTGTGGTATTTACTCATTATGGTATTTTTTATGACGAAAATACATTTTAAGTCTTCACCACAAGAATTTTAATTTACAACGTGATTTAAACACTTTGTGTTCATCAACAGGTACATCTACAATATAAACACAAAATGTATAAAAATTTTTGAAGTTATATGAAGGAAAAACCAAACTTTTACCTAAAATAAAATAAAACAAAAGGAGTTACATACCTGCACCAGTAACTAAGTGTTCGAAACGCGTTATAAAATAAAATCCCTGTGGTGAAGGCTTAATATATTTTTCTTAACTATCATTAGTGTAAATAAGCTATACCATCTACATATAATGGGTCTTGAGGAAGACGAAGAATTCATAGTAAGTATGGAATATGCGGAAACTTCAAAGCTTAGTCTGTGATTGTGAAGCAATTGCCTATGAGAGTCTCAAAATGTTGAGCAAGTCTGAGAAAACAATATAAAATACTACTTCTACATATAGATAGATGATATCATCAAGAGAAATAGTAAGTTTTTTTACAAGTCTGGCAAAATTGAATGTCATTATGATTTCTCAAAAGGCTACTGTTTTTATGGTATTTTAAAGAAACTCAAAGACAATTCGACAGCTTATTTTCTAAAACTTCTTATTTTAATAAAACTTGTTTATATGAAACCTTTCAGCATAATTGCAATATGGAATAAATATCGCAGTCCAAATATTTGGACCAACATCAAAAAACACCATAAGTAAACGTTTAGTCTATATTTCTAGACTACCTCAGGGCTATAGCAATACAGGATTAATTGATAATTCTATAATAGAAATAATGCTATAATATGAAGCAATAAGTTACATTATATATATGAACTTTTCAGAACTTTAAATTATATTATAATTACTATTACCATAAAGAATTAAAACTTCAATATTTTGTGCTTGCAAAGAGCTACCTCAAAATAATTAGAATTTTGATCTTGCCATTTATTATTATAGTTATTTCATTTTATTGGTAGAACATAATCATTTGGAAATCAGTCAGTTCATGTTCAAAGTAAACATTTATTTTTATAAAAAGTATTTCTGTTAATACCTGTGAAATTAGATAAATAATTGTATTTATTTACTGTGAGTAGTATATCATAGTTTTTTAAAGACATTTTAAAACATTTCTTCCATTATATAATTACGTTAAGACCATCAATAAATTTAAACTGAACTAAATTTGAATCCAAATGGATATGTGTAAACCTGGATAAATAAGAAAGGTGTTTGAAAAACACAATCACAGTACCTCTTTGAGGTTGATGTAAAACGTCTGAACGAGATTCCTCTTGGTCAGATACCAAAACCTTTCGTTCTGCGGATAGATTCTAGCTTGGGACTCAACAGTGAGTCGAACGGGTTCCGTAATTCCTTTGATGACAAGGTCAACAGCCAAGGTAAAGTAGACGGGGTCATTAGAGACTGTGTTGAGTTCTGCGAAAGTAGCTCCTCGCGGGTGCCAGGACACCGTTGTGCTGTACACGTTACTTCCTTCATTTCCCATGCACACCTGAAACATAATTTTTAAGATAATTGCTTATCTTATTTAAAACATTCATTAACACTTGAAGTAGATAAAATACATTACACTTAATTTAAAGAGTCACTTTAATATAAACATATAAATACGAATATACTTTTCATATTTTTTCAAGCACATATAGTTGTTTTGACATGTCAGCCAGGAGTGAAAACCATTTTGAAGTGTTACTAAATCACTGTTAACTCTATCTAGAAGAAGGTGTTAAAATTTGCATGACTAACCATGTCAGGCAGCAGCATTGCCATATGCTTGTCATGTCGGCAACAAGGATTCCAAAGTATAACTAGTTCTTTTAACTATGTAAATATAGTCTAAAAGATGCTAAAGAAGTAGCAGAGCAACCATACGTGGTACGTGGCTGCTATGCTTGACTTGCATGTCAGGGGCGACCAGGATCTGAAGTATCGCTAGAGCTTTTAAAAGTTTAAACATAGAAGGTGCTATAGAAGGTGCAAGACTGACCATGTCGAGAAGTTGCATGTCACTGTGCTTAACGTGTCGACCGGGTGCGACAAGCACGCCGAAGCATCGCTTGATTTCTAGCAGGTAGTGAGACTCGGATCCCACTTGTTTAATCGACAGACAGATCTGCTTTTCCATATTCGACCTCAGTCTGAAGCAGCTCCTGTCTCTCGTCACTGTGCTGTATCCTCCCTATAACAATTAAAACAAAAAGCTTATTGACGTGCCTCTGCTAAAACACACACAAAAGAGTACAACTTGCGATCGTTGAAATATAATTAAAATATTTCAAATTAAAAATTTTGGGAGGAACTAAACAGCCCGGACCAATTTATTTTCTTAGGCTGCAGTAAAAACAGAATGTACACAGGGAGACCCCGAACCATTATGGAACTCAAAGAAGTTATCAAAGGAGGTTATCAAGCAAAGGTTCTTGTCCAGGAAATATACATTCCACAAAAGTTGGATCCAAAACCGCAGTTTTGATGAATCTGAAAAAACCTCGGACTCCAAGTTGAGCTCTATTTCACTGGCTCCGTGCTTTTACTATTTCACACTCCAAGTTCCATTTAATTCTTAAATACTAAGAACCATACATATGTTTATAAATGCTTGGACTTACTTTTAAATCATCTTCTTTAATTTCAACAGTGAGTTCTAAAATGAACTGGGTGGTATTGTTAGTAACATCTGATTCTGAAGGAAGGTCTCCGTTGAGTGAATCTGTCATTGACTTGGGTAATCTTTGGAAAGCCTTTACAAAGCACGCAGACACCTGCCCCACCTGCAACAAACCAAAAAATGTTAGAGTTATCCCTATGTGACGAATATCAACTAACCAAAGGCATGCTAGAACTGCATATTATTGTAAAACGAACCACCACAAAATCAATGTGCTCCCTTATTTCTTAATTAATAATAAACTCCAACTAAGTAATAAACACAAATGATTTTAATTCCTGCCTCACTCATATGTCTTAGCACTCTTTGATTTTGATGCTTTAAGGTGGAAAGTGTGTTTAATTTCTTATTTAAACATGTAGCATTACTGCAGTAATTAGGAATCTACATTTGAAATTATCAATGGTTCTCTACATGCTCTCTTAGATAGGTTACTAAAGATAATCCCATCTCTTTCACATATAACAGTATTTAGTTCGTCCATGAGGTTCGCTTGAAACACTCTCGTTTACAGGGTGTGCTTTTGACTGTGTATCCTCAAGCAGTCAAAAATGTTTTTGTTGGTTTGTAGACAAACACAACCGGGGGGAAATAACAAGGCTCCTTGATTTATCATTTTTGAATAATCCGTGTGGCCTCTTCATTATTATATATTCCTATAACTTTCGAACTCTTCTACACTACGAGTAGTATGTTTGAACAGCAGGTTGTTTGTAACTTGCAATTTTTTTTCTTTTTGTCTACTATTTAATTTTCTGTCATTGAATAAATTAGACAAACATTTTTTATTCAAAATAATTAAATTTTATTTTTATCTTGAGAATAATGAAAGCTAAAATGCAAAACCTAGGTATTTTTTTTGGAATGTGATAAATTAAGATTGAATATGCGTTTTTATAATGTTTGTAATAAATCAAAATCAGGAAATAATTTCATTTTCATTTATTAAAAGAAAAAAAATTAAACTCATTCAGTGAAACAGTTACTTAATACCGAGTAACTTTTATAATTAAAACTTTGTTTCTCCAGTTCTAGCCGCAATCTGTCCAGCCACTGGAGTAATTTGACTCTAATCTGTAGAACTGATTTAAGAGGATGACTGTTTAGCTCACTTGGCCCGTCAAAGTTTATTAATTTTGTTTCTTTTAATAAATAAAATTATTTACTGATTTTGATTAATTATAAGCATTCAGTCTCTTATAATTAATTATAATTAATATTATAATTCAGTCTCAATTAATCACATTCCAAAAAAATACCCAGTTTTCACATTTTAGCTTCATAATTCTCAAGATAAAAAGACACAATTTAATTATTTTGAATAACAAATCTTTGTCTTATTTATTTAATGACAATAAATTAAATTAATTAATTAATGACAGAAAATAATTAATCACATTCCAAAAAAATACCCAGGTTTCACATTTTAGCTTTCATTATTCTCAAGATAAAAAAAAAAATTTAATTATTTTTAATAACAAATGTTTGTCTAATTTATTTAATGAGAGAAAATTAAATAAGCAGACAAAAAGAAAAAAATTGCAAGTTATAAATAACCTTCTGTTCAAACATACTACTACAGAAGAGTTTGAAAGTTATAGAAATGTACAATAATGAAGAAGTCATAGATTATTAAAAATGATAAATCATGGGGTCTTGTTATTTCCCTCCCCCTTTTTTTTGTTTGTCTACAGATCAACAAAAACATTTTTGACTGCTTGAGGATACACAGTGAAAAACACTCTCTAAAACGAGATTGTTTCAAGCGAACACTCAAGGACTCAATTCGATTTAACCTTGATGGTTTCTATTTCAAAGATGGTAGATGTTAAATTGAGTTTTGGTGTAAATGTTTATGACCCTATTTTCAATTATTATATTTTCATTTCTGAGACAATACAACATTGTCGGTTTATACATCTCTACCTTGTTATGCAACATCCACATGTTGTTTTATTTTAAAACACACATGACCCGTAACCAATAACTTTGGGAGGAAATTTTGTTTTAATATGAAAATAAGTTGTTCAATTTGAAAAAAAATGAAAATGAAATTTTTTTGAACTGTTTAGGCTTTATTGTTTTGTTTTTGAATTTCACTACTACAATCATTAATAAAATAAACAACACATTTATAAATACGTTTTTTTTTATTAAGAACAAATATTATTCAAAACATCAGACAAAAATTTTAGACTTAAAAGTCGTCTAAAATCAAACAATAAGGAAACTAAAATGCTATTTCTAATAAACTGGTGAAAACAAGAAAAAGAAATTGTTTTTCATTACCGCTTCTGGAATTTCGCATCTAAATATAAGGCATTGATATATTGATGACTCGACTGAGTCACCATGAGACCATGTAAAGGAGAAGCACGCCTTCTGCTTTGATTCAGGCAGACCATGTGCGTAGAATAGGATCCTGCAAATCTCGAACCTTCCAATAACTACGTTGGTAGCTTCCTCGTACAGACTAAACATAAAAAGACGACGATCATTTGATTGATCAAGTGATTAGGAATCAAAGTCAGAATCTAGGGAGAATCTACCACATTTGAATCGAAGATCGAGACTGATTAATATGTTTTATATTATTCAAAAGGAAAAAAAAATAAGTCAAACTTTATAGATGACCTTCAGTTGCCATGCAACATGTACTTATTAAAAAGTGTAAAAAATAAAGCTTACACAAAAATAAGCGTCCAGAAACGCGAATTTTCACTAAATTACTATTATGTTGACTTCAAATGCTTTCTCCATTTTTAAAATCAATTCTCAATTCAATCATCATATCAACTAAAAAAGAATACAAAACTGTTTCTTAATATTAATCAATAACAAATGTATTAAAGATATTAAAACAACTATTATGATATAACAGTGAGTATGATTCATTATCTTCTTCACCCTCCAGGGCTTTTCTAGGATTCTTTTTGCCTGTCATTGCACATGTAATACCTATCACAATTCCATAGCACTGATTCAAAAAACGAATTCATATAAATAGAAATCCCATAACTGTAATCAGATTCACTTAGTTTATAAAATTTAAAATTTGACTCTCAGGGTTTCCGTAATTGTTAGAAATCAAAAAAGAATTTGACAGGTACTTCTACTAATTGAGAAATCAGTTTCAAGTTTGATTAAATAACATTTCAGACTACCCATACTTTGGTGAAAGTGATAAATTGTAAAACATTCAACTAACACAATACAGCCATCAGAGCACGAAGGAATGGAAATTGACACTTTCACATGTTCAGCCGTTTCTTCGTTAAACATAGCCATATTTCTTTGTATTTCAGCATCACTTTTAGGAGCATTCACAGTTGTGGAACCCAGATAGGAAACACCATTGAAAATAGTGCAATCCTGTAAAACATCGGCTGAAAAAAAAAAGGGAAAACCTTTCAGTCAACAAAAACAACAGAAATATGAGTCATGCTATAACATCAATAAATGGTCATAAGAACGCGTGGTATGTAGAATAAATACCTTTGTAATGTATTCTTTTCACCATTATTGGTTTATTAATTGAAATTATTTCAGACCTATTAAAAATATGTAGTTATAAGTAAATGATGCTCTATTTCAGGCAAATGGGATAAATAAGATGGCATAGTAATCAAATGTTAATAGCTGATTTTAATTTTTTTAATTCAACAATGCATTGACTATTAATGAATATCAAAGACTATAAAGCAATTTGATGACTCTGATAAAGTCGAAAGACAATAGCTTACCTGTCATGTTACAAGCATGTTGCTTCTAAATGGCATTTCAATTCGTACTAACTCTTCAATTAACACTGACCCAAACATCAGTAAAATAGGTCTAAAGAAGGACTAGACAGAGTTCAACCCTTTGGCCCAATGGTCACACCAAACATGTTAATGGGCTCATATCACCAGAGAAAAGTTAAATTTTAATAAATTAAGTTTTCACTCAACACTGTTTAATATGGTAATTGTAATCAATGAAATGGCTAGAATAGAATGCCATGATGTATAGTCTGAAAGAACACGTAACAAATATTTTTACAACACAACAATATAAACCTCTATGAAACAAACAAACATCTTCAAGAAAAAAATCGACATACAAATATTTTTCCATAATGTGAAAAAGTCATTATTAAACAAAATCCGTCATTATTAAAAATTCGTTGTTTTTTTTTTCTTTTCTAGAAGAACTTCGGAATATGTTCAATAACAACAGTTTACTGCTGTACTACTGTATGAGTTTAGACATGCCACTCCATTATTTCTCAGCAGTGTTACCAATTAGATTTTATAACGTAATTTTTATGTTACTTTCAACTTTTTGTCAAGTTCGTTTCTTTGGTGTATTTTATAAATTCTATTTTTTTAAAGGGTTTGTTGGTAGCGTATTTATAATGTCCATGTTATTACAGTATTTACTTTTATTTCATAACAGAATTAATATGTAACTGCATGTTGAATATGTATATATAACTATACAAGAAACGTCATAAATAAACAAAAACTAAATACACAACAAATGATTTTTTAAATCCCTTATAAAATACAAATATTTAAACAGTAACAAAAACGAAGTTAACAAAACTTAAAACCAAAAAATTACAATGCAAAATTTATTGGTAACACTCACTGTAGCATTGGTAACCATATGACAGACTGATATATCTAAACAAATTCAGAATATTCTAAATGACTAAGTGATAAAAACGACTACACTTGACCAATTAAAATCCTTCTTGGGTGCCGTACACTCACTGACATGTTCACACATTTTGATACACGCAAGATGTATATACATCTACGAGTAAGTATGACATGGGCTTACCGATTTCCTCCAGGACCTCTTCGGGTTCAGATGAGCTTGGAGACAGCACTGCCATCAGCTCCTCCGACTCCTTAGACAGCAGCCCTCTGTCCTCAATAGAAGGATCGTTCTCTGCTTTGACTTCAGTCTCACTTTCTTCATTTCTATTTTCTATTACTACATTCTCAACCTCCCTTCTCTCTTTACCACCTCTTTCTTCCTTTGTCGTTCTTTCATTTCCATTTCCTGCCTTTCTTCTCCCTTCAGCTCCCACTGTATCACTTTCTTCAGTCAACATTTCACCAAGACTTTCCCAAAGTTCTTCTAAACTTCCGTCACCTCCTATGATTAGTTGTGGGGCAGTCTGAAAGAACACGTAACAAATATTTTTACAACACAACAATATAAATCTCTATCAAACAAACATTTTCAATAAAAAAAATCGACATACAAATAGATTTCCTCAATAAGAAAAAGTCATTATTAAACAAAATCCAAGACATTCAAATAAAAAATTTGGATACTATTATATAAAATAAAAACAGTGGAAGATATTTCAGTTTTTGTATTTTACTGATAATCAAAGAAATTTACACCTCAATGTTATAGAAAATGTTTTTATTTTAGAGCAATATTTTAGAATGTTTTTACAATAAATTGCTTTGCATATGTATACATTTTAAATAACAGAACATACAATGAAAAAAAACACTTACTGTGCAAAAATTTGAGAATTTCTTGCTAAAGAAAAATGGGTGCAATACTGATTTTAAGTTTGGTTCAGACGGGCAGAAAATGAAGTTTACAAAAGTGTTTGAAAAGGCGAAACACTGAATGAACTAAAAAGTAGATTTACTAATGTGTCGAAGAAATCATTCTTTTTATTGAATAGAAGAACTGAATTATAATAGATGTTTGTTTCTTCAATTTAGATAACAAGTAAGCATGCCTCGATAGAATAAAACCAGTACAAACCGTTGGAGAGGTGTTGACAATTTCAAATTCTTCACTGACAGCAAGCGATTCATTAGGCTTTATCCCAATGTTTCCCTCCATGGGGCCGACACCAACTACAGCAATAGTCAAAACCAATTTACAAAGCACTCATCACATCAACTTAACTTTGGAATAACATATCACAGAAATGAACATTTCACAAGCAAACATGTAAAGGAAAAATCTTGTGTGAGAAGCCACCAACTTCCATTTACTGAATTATAAATAAACGCGTCTTTGTTAGGGATCGCTAGTTTTAGCATGCTAGTAATCTTGATACTTTTAGCACTTATTATTTTCCAAACAGTCATTCTCTGATTTTTCTCTCATACCCATACATATATATAAACACATATACATATACACACCCAAGCGAATAATTAGTAAGAACTTACTTTACTACACTAAGAAAAAACATTAAACTACGAAATGCAGGCACCAAACAAAAGGTAGTATGAACTTCATATTACCCTTAGAGATCTCTCACTGCAATTGGTTTCAGTTATCATTTCCCAAAAATCTTTAACCACTTAGATACGATTAGCTAGCGTTTAATCCATTATTAATAGAATGCAGATGTTTTTGAAATCTAAATTTTTTCTTCTTGAGAAATGAATAAGGACCGTTTTAGCTGGATTTACAACCAGTCTTTTCTTCTTAAGATCTTTTCTTCTTTACCCGTCTTTCAACAATATGCAGAATATTCTGAATAAGCTTAAAGGCAATACAAACAAGCCATCTTCTTCCTATAATGACGAAGTCCATCGCATATCCGAATCTTATTTCTAGTATCCAGAATGATACTATAAGTAATGACTGTAATAAGGACTATGTCACACCTCTCTCAAGCAGTCTCTAGTGATCTAATTTCATTTGTAGTAAATCCTGTATTGACACAAATTACTCTTGCGTAAGACTGTAGAATGTAAGGCCGATGAGCTCGCCCGCTTTGGCACTACTATCTCGACGCAGGATATTCTATATAATTTAGGGACCTCACTTTCTACATGTAAGCTTTGGATTAGATAAAGAATTGATGAATGTGTCAAACAAAGATGGTCCGAGGAGAACACGTGTCTTATTTCAAAGCAGTTGTGGCCTTCCTGTAACTCTAGAAGAACTAAGGATCTTCTCTCCAGGAATAGAAGAGTTGTAGCCAATGTGATCGCTGTTTCCACAGGGCATTGGCTCGTAGGTAAACACGCCACCAGAATAGAATTGGAGGCGAGGGATTTTTGCAGGGCATGCCAGAACGAGGACGAGACAATTCCTCACTTTCTCTGTCAATGCCCTGGTTTGGCTCAAAGAAGAAAAAAAACATTAGGAGAATATATCTTTGACAATCTTGAGAACTTAGCATCCACTGGTATCAGGAATCTGTCTAGATTTATTGTTCTCTTGTGTTGGTTCGAGTGGACTAGGGACGGGGGAGAATAGCCCCAAATTCTTCTTTGTGGTATCACAAGGGGTCGACTTGCGGCCTATTTATGTTCTAGCTCGGGACGGCCACTGTAACCTTACCTAACCTAAGACTGTAGAATTAATTTTGTAGATTTTTGATTAACACATCTGTTTATTCAATATAATGATCTAATGGTACGAATTCATACTACCAAAAGCTTCTTCTATAACCAGGAGGCAGCCCAAAGAGATTTCCTTAAGATTTAAGCACAAAAAAAGTGACATGTTACTGTAAATAGAACTTAACAGTTCTCATTTTCAGTATAATAATACTATTATAATATTGTCAGATCAAAAAATTTTAAATTCATTATTAAGTCACTGGTGACGTGGCTAATAGTAGTAGCCGTTTTTCATAAAGAAAAATATGCTTCCCATACTTCGATATCATAGGGTTCTTAAATATTTGACACTAATAATGGTTAAAGGGAGTTGGATGTAGATTGGTAATAGAACACTCTATAAACAATATTGATTACTCCGGAAAACATAATAAAATATCTTTGATTGGCGTTGATGTTTTGCATTTGAGAATTTTACTCTTATTACATATCATAGTGACTCATAAGTATCTCATTTTTCTTATTCATACACTTCTTATTTACAAAGTTTATTTCAGTCCATTAAACTACAAAACTTCTAATTCAATGTAAACAAATCAACAAGCACAGCATGCAATCCATTAGTCAAACATGAGTTTTAACCTTTAATAGCTTTCGTGTTAATCAAAATATATTGATTGTTTTTATAGATTGCTCACTTTAGGATACATGTATGGCAATATTTCATTGTTCAACTTTAAACCATATAGTGTTAACAGAATATTTTCCTAAATCATAAAGTTATGTACCATAACTCCCATTTACGTCCACATAGGGTACTGAAGGTTTATAAGGTAAACCTTAATGAAAAGGTTTACATGAAGGGTACACAACATGTAGATTGATTGCAACATTCTCGCTAGTCAACTATTCTTAACCCAGGCAGGCTCCATGAAATATATGATGGTTTGGAGTTCTAGTTAAATAGTTTTAAGTATTTATATTAAACTGCATTTTCTTCTTCTCATTAGTTGTGTAGTCAGTAATTGTGTGGTATTTACTCATACTGGGGTATACAAAGTTTCCAAACAAAAGAAGTTTTTTTATTCAAACCACGCGTTTCGAACATTTCGTGTTCATCACTAGGTAAACATATCAATACAAATTATAATTAAAATTTACAAAAAAAATAAACCGGATTATTATTTTATTGTATATAATTCCGGCTTATTTTCATTAACTTTTAATAGAAATTTGCATTGTAGATGTTTACCTCACAATGAAAACGAAATGTTCAAAACGCATATTTGAATTTAAAAAAAAAAACATCTTTTGTTCGGAGACATTGTATTATCCATTTGCCCAGTATGAACATTTTCTTCATTTTTCTTTTCCAATAAAACTTAAACAAGAATTCTGTTTGACTTAATTCATGGATAAAATGTATAAGTCGTAGTAAATAAATATAAGTACAGCAAGTAATCCATTAGTCCAAATTCAATTTACGGTTTTTATTTATAGCTATATTTACATTAACAGAAATAGAATTTATTAAATCTTTTTCGCACGATACTAACTTTAAGTACATTTCTCTCACAAATATTCATTTTTCTATAGTCAATCTTTTAGCAAGAACAAAACGTTTTATGAAATTATAAAGCGTACCAAATGGCCCCATTCATTCAATGCACTCTACAGAAAGTATTCAGCCCATCGCATCACAACGTATTATTAATGGGTATAATAATAATTTCATTATTATTGATCAAACGGTGTGACCTGTATCGTTGCCAAAAGTTTTCAAAATCGACCATAAGTCAAATTCTTTTCATTTTAATCGAAAACATACCTTCTTTTTTGGTTATTAAAAAATTCGATGTTTTTCCTTTATTGCAGCTATTAATTTCAAAATAATTCAAAATTTTCAAGATTACAGAAAAAATATTTTAGGAAGGGAAAAATGTATTCTAAAATTTTACATTTTGCCCAGGAAAGTAACTTTCACATCATACAATACCGCCCAAAAACAAGAGAGCATATCAACATAATAAGCCAAATTTTTGTGTCAAATAGGAATTTGAACCCTCAAACGGCCTGCAGCTTGTCTACAAACATTTAGATACACACAAATCCATCACACCCAACCTTTATAAAAAAAAATATCAGAAAAGGGCTTTGACGACTTTAAAACATGCAAATAGCCAAAATATCCTCATCCAAGTTTTTTATATTGACAGTACTTAATTATTACAGTAAAGTAAATATAATATATATTTAAATAACGGAAAATAATTATCACCCCTTTGGACATATGGTAATTTCCTATGATATATCCAACTCTCAGTCATCATCAAACCAGAATCACAATGACTCAGGAGATTTCTAAACGTACATCCGTTCAAATATCAAAATTATTATCACTCGAGAGTACCTACCAAGAGTAAAAATTATTCCAGTTTTAATATGGTTCCATGAGACTGGTATAATTAAAGAAACACTAACGCTGAGAATCATAAGTTTAAAATTTCGCTTGCTTGAATTTAGATTTTGAAATACATACATGGGTTAAACAGTTAATGGACAAAATGATGCTCCAATTATGACATTATTCAGAAACAGTCAAGTTCAACAAACCGGCAAACCAATTGAATACAGCACAAATAAACCAACCAGGTAGACTTTGCAATCACAATGAAGATACAATAGGCAACAAAAATAATTTGTTAAACAAATAAAGCATATTTTCTTCCATTTGTTAATAGTGTTTTGAGCGCAAATACCAGGTATGTGTAAACGTACATTTATAGTGGCATCTTGGAAATAGAACATAACCTGTCCTACAATGAAGTAAAGAAAAGTCTGATATCCAATTTAATTTGAGTACTATGGTAAAGTAATTTTGAAATCAATTTCTTCAATGTTGAAAAAAATAAAATTAATTTTCCTACATACATTCGAATTATCTATGTTTCAAAGTAACATTATTTTTCTAATACGCCACAAGTATAGCAAGAAATACTCATACTTGAAAAAACGATGCCGGATTCTCTAAACTCACAGTAACTTAGTTGTAGTGCAATATTTAATTCAAAGAACTGCATGTACAAATATGAAATTATATGACTTTAATTACTCAACTAATAAATATAATTAAATATATTCTGAGGTAAAATGGATAAACAAACAAAAGCCTCCTCACAAATGAAGTTTATTCAACAACAACAACAACAACGTGTTTCGAACACTTTGTGTTCTTCGTCAGGAAGACACCAAGGATGTAGTGCTGAAGGGTTGGTCCAGTGAAAACAACCTGATGTTGAATAAAACTTCATTTTGAGATAAAATGGATAAACCAACAAAAGTCTCCACACAAATGAAGTTTTATTCAACAACAACAACGCGTTTCGAACACTTTGTGTTCTTCGTCAGGAAGACACCAAGGATGTGGTGCTGAAGGGTTGGTCCAGTGAAAACAACCTGATGTTGAATAAAACTTCATTTTGAGGTAAAATGGATAAACCAACAAAATCTCCACACAAATGAAGTTTTATTCAACGCGTTTCGAACACTTTGTGTTCATCATCAGGAAGACACTATAATACAAATTATATCTAATTAGTTACAAAAATTAGAGTGAAATAATAAAATTCAATTAAGAGAATTCAAGACATACCCAAGGATGTGGTACTGACGGGTTGGTCCAGTGAACGCAACTAGTAGGAAACAGATCCGTTGCGAAAGAGTGGGGATAGGCATTTAGGAGATAAGGGACAAAGGCTTCGGGTATGCTTGAAAACCTTTAACTGAAATACAGAAGGCCAGAACCACTAATTTAGAGGAAAGGAACCTTTTTTTTTATATTTATTTATTTTTTAATTTATTCTTTGTGATTCTAGGAACAGTTTAAGAAATTTTGGACACCCTGGAATTTGATCATTAAGACATAGAGAGGCAGAAGGATTATTAATGACGGCCTTGTTTATTTGAAAAGCTTCCAAATTACAAATTTCTTTAAACTTTCTATTTGCATGTAGGATGGTAAGGTTCAAGTTTGGATCAAAAGCTGTGATTTTGTGTGACAAGGTGTTTCGCAAAATGTGAAAAAAATTCTTTATTATTCTTATCGTCATTTTTCCTTTGCAAGTATTCATTAAAATGTTCCCGGGTTCTTTTCTCAAAGGAGCGCACAGTCATGCCAATGTAAAAACATTCACAATTGTTACAGGACAACTTATATACTCCACTCAATGAACTGGGATAAAAACTCGATTTAGGGGTTAACAAGGATTTTAAATTACCATTTGTTTTGTAACTGACCCTAAAATTAAATTTTCTTAATATATTAGCAATTTTTAACGAGGATGTTCCCATATAAGGTAGGGTAATCCAAGAATTTGGGAGGGATTCTAAGCAGTTTTGAGGATTTGATCATTTGTGTGGAGACTTTTGTTGGTTTATCCATTTTACCTCAGAATGAGTAAATACCACACAATTACGGATTGCACAACTAATGATTTAAAACTTCATTTGTGTGGAGACTTTTGTTTGTTTATCTATTTTACCTCAGAATGAGTAAACACCAAACAATTACGGATTGCAAAACTAATGAATTAAATATATATTTCAGTCATCTAAGTTATCAACTTGAACAAGTATAAAGTATAAATTTACCACTGTTTACTGAATATACATAACCTACAAATATACAACAATTATTTAATGATTCATTCCATCATATTATATTTAGTAAATAAAATAAATTTAAACAATTTGTAAATCGAGGTAAGTGGATGGTTAAAGGTTGCATTCTTAAAACGTTAAATGATTCATTCTGGATAGATAATGTATACCTTTAATAATGAAAGATAATGGCTTGTTTGCCCACCACGAAAGTAACCAAAGTGAACCCAGATGAAACCTAAGTATCAATACAATGATCAATGTCAGTAAAAAACTAGCAATGAATTAATAATTGCCTGAGTAGCGAGAAATGTGTCATTGTACAATTATGGACTAATCTTTAGATTAATCAGCTGAATACAAATTTGTAATTAGTTTAATTCTGTTTATCTAAAGGCTTCTATTAAAATTAAAAGCAGTGCCTAATCGAAAGGGAATTGAAACTACTGAAGAGAGATAAAATATAATAACACGTAATTGTAAAAGAAAGAGGCAAAAGGAAATAGTACCAACAAAAACTAACAAAAAACAACTTTTACATTACCAGCAAAGGAGTAATGGAAATAACTGTGCATTATCCAAAGAAACTTACATGAACTTCCACACAGGTTAACTCAACGATCGCGACAAAGTTCACAACGTTTGCAATTGCGGTCATGAAAATAATATAGGCCTAGATTTTCTTTTGCCTTGTCATGAGATTACCGTGCCCACACAATACTGTGGATACATGAGTGACCGATGTGATTTTTGTGGTTAAACAAATTTTTTACATGAAAAACAGACTGTAGAACATTTAATTAATATCGTTAGAAAGGCAATATTACTAAAACCCTTGTGTGCGCTGTAAAACAAACATCACTTTCTAATTTTCAGTTCTAAACAGTTTAAATATAAATAACACATACATTCTTATAATATAGTCTCAACCTATCTTTCAATGGCTGATCTACTATCAGCAGTACCACATTTAGGAGAATTAGTTAAATGATTATGAGGAGGATTCTCCGTAAGAAACGCCACGCTAAACGATTTTTTACCTTACACTTCCTCTTACCATCTATTATTGCAGCAATATCCATAATTCTCTTATTATTCCTACATCAAACAGGATCAAACAACCCAATAGGAACAAATAGAAATTATGACATCGACGTGGATAACATTGCAACAAAATAAATGGCCAAATATATCACAGAAAGGAGAACAGTCAAGACCAGGCTAGGAGTCAAGAAAGGCGACCAGGGCAAAAGAAGAAAGGGTAACGGTCCTTGGGAACTGAACCGGTCAAGCCAACTCTTCAAAGTTCTGAGGGTTTCATCGACAAATTGAAGGGAAACAAAGGACAGAGCCGCAGACACAAAAGCCTGAAAACATGCTTCCAGTTGAGAACCAAACATCACAGGACAGAAATATATCAGTACAAATTTGTCGAACAACACTCTGGATAAGCTAGAGAGGTTTCAAAGTCTCATTCCTGGATTACTTTCGAACTGCACATATCTGGTAAAAGTAACTGGCCAAAAACATTACGGAAAATATAAAAAAACTTACATGATTGCATTTACCTCACATATACTAAAGTCCCTAACAATCGTAAAACATTTATTTGTTGGGATCATGTTTAGTGCTATAAGCTAGCTGTGTTAATTTTTTCACTATCAATACACTTTAAACGACATTCTCTCACTTGTAAGACCTGAAGTTGTGGTATTCATCTGACTTTAATAAGTTGCATAAAACTGAAATATTAAATGTATGTTTAAACTGCGCAGACTCATTTCAGGTATTTCAAACTCATTTTAGGTTGTTCTTCTTCAACAGTCCAAACTACAAGTTTCTTTTTACATTTTTGTCAGGCTGACGGTAGTTCCAACAAGCACTTGAAGAATATAATCATAGAAATAAATTAAGAAATAACTGGCTAGAATAGTGTAAGCCGACTTTATCTACACTTGTCTCTTTAAGTGAAAAGAGTTACAGAGGATCAACACAAAGATAAGGAGTGATTCATGATGGATACTTAAAATCCTATATTGCAGAGTAAGATAGTAATAATCCAAATTTGGTGATAAAAACAGGAAGTTTTATTCTAAAGATAGACTTATTTTAATTAATTTTAAATAGGGTTTGGGACCCACTTATTAAATTGCATGCAATTATAACAAAAAGATTCCAGTTAACTGATTCTGTTCTTTTATTCCCATAGATTTGGATGAAATATTTAAATTCCTTTACAGAATAATTAATCGACACTTTTTAAGATGTTCCCAAGTTACAATGTACCTTAAAGTAAAGCAGTCATGCATAACAGCAGTATTGCCTGCTAACTATGATTTTCTCAAAATGTACCTAAAATGGCAGTTAGGCCTGTCTCTGGTCTCAACGCGTCATATTCAATCAGTAATCTGAAATCATACAAATTGTCAACAATATGTTTTTATTGCATAAATGTACCTCAAATAAAAGAAACCTAATCTTGCAAATAACATCTTATCAATAAGTGCAAAAGGTAATCGGCATTGCATATATTAATATAAATACTTAATAACTAATGATAAAACGATATATATCTACATTTCAGCAACAAGAGTATCTATTCTCAATTGTCTGCGAAATGTACCAGGAAGCTCATAAGGCAATGTCGTGTCAATAATTTTTCTAAGTCATTATGAATAACTATTTTTCTATCTCAAAGTTATTTGAAGGTATCAAAATTTTTAATAACTTCTTAATAAAATATGATATCAATGTGCTTTCAAAACATATTAATGTAAAAATGTGAAATAAACTGAAGTATTCACAGAAGAAATGCTTAATGACAATGAAGGTCATAAAACATGAAAGTGTTTATTCTAGAAAGGCAATGCATATATAAATACTAAAAATTACAAATAAATAATACTGCAAAAACAAGGTAAAAGGAAATCCACAAACAGAAGCCATACTTATGAAACAAAATAAAAGTAATTTAGTTATACCTTTACTAGGAGATTTTTTAACCTAAATTTCAAACAACAAAACTTGTTTGAACAAAAATAATCCTGGTAAGAAAGCATGACATCCACTTCACAGTCTAAATGAATAGTGGCATGAATTAAGATTAACACTATCAAGAAAGCAAAGATTCCAAGTATTTATATAATTAAACAATGTAAATAAAGGAAAAATTTAAACCATAATAGGTTACCATATCATCACGATTGCACCTTGAACATGCCATCCTGACATTGACCCATGTTTTACCAAATATATATCTTAAATTACAATTTCCAGCTAAGGCAATACAACCGTTCAGACAACTTAGCCACAACTTTTACTTCTTCTAATTAATAGCTCAAATTAAAAATCAACATTCCAATTTTTTTATTTATATATATATTAGAAAATAAATATAATAGTTAAAAAATAGTTATGTAATGGTACTAATTTGCTAATTCCTTTTTCTTTTAATATGATGTTTCAAAATAATCTTATCATATAACTATCTGTTAAGAGTGGGATAGCTGTATTCAATACTCATTGATATCAAAAGACGATCAAACGACCCATTGACCGAAAGAATTGCAGCTGAGATCATTTTTAAACATCACAAGCAGTTCCAAAACTATTAATTATCCAAAATCTATTGATATCAAGATAGACAACAACAACGCTAATGAAAACATTTATGCGGTAAATGACGATTTATTATAATACGACGCATTGAAACAATAGTTCAAGTATACTATTTCATACTGAAGTTAAATACCTTTATCCACCTTCTAAAAACATTATCATTCCACTTATTTTGCTATAATGAAATAACTTCTACTTGACCACTAAACTAAGTAATTCAAATGTCAAACTCCAGCTGTTGGACCTTCAAATGTCAATGTTGACATTACCTCCAACAAAACACGTTACTCTAAAGACACGTTTATTTTAACTTTATAATTTCATGTTTACTTCATCGTTTTAATTTACATCTTAATTCAGATTTTATTAAATTTATAAAATTAAAATTAATGAAATTTTGTGAATGAAATATGGCATGACATACAATTACTTCAAAAATATTCAAATTAATTTTAAATTTAAATTTAAAATGAACATTTTAACAACATAAGTCTTCCTATTAGCTAAAATTATCTTAGTTTAAAAAATATAAAGATATCACTGTTATGGAGACGTTTGAACTTTTGATTCAATCCATTCTGAAAGACGTCACAATTTAAATTACCCTGAATAAGCATAGAAACTACTAAGAAAAGTCATAGAATAAAGTATAGAGAAATAATTGTATTCAAATAAAGAAATGTAATTAATTTTTAATAAAGAAAGGTACTAAATCTAATATATTAACTAATAATTGTAAAATAAATCACATGTAAAGCACATACATAAAAAGTAAAAAATTGTTAAATAATTACATCTTTGAAACCTATATTAGTTATGACATTCTCGTATATATGAATGAAATTATATTCTCTTCTAAATTCTATTCTAACGAATAGTATTACACAAATTGCAAAATTAAATCACAAAATACTATAAGAAACGAAACAAATAAATTAATACTGAAAAATGTTCATTCTAACTATTTTATTTTTGAGTTTTCACAAAGCTGTTTTATATTTCTTTCATAATACTCTAAATGTACCTTTATTATAGAGGTATAGTTATACATTTATACCTCAGAAATAGTAAAATATTATCTATTATCCCTTTACAAGGTAAAATATTTTTACTTTTTTAATATTTCTTAAATTTCTGTTATACATACGTATAAATCATGATTTGTTCTCTTAGATCACTATTCACATGTTATAAGATTCTTGAGAGTTTAGGTCTTATGATTTAAACCACTTCTTTCACACGTTTCGACAAATATTTATGTCTTCTTCAGAGTTCGGAATACTGTTCCATTTTCAACATTCCTTTATTTAAATACACTATATGATTTATAAATAGATGATATCCTCAAGATTTAAACCCTGAAGAATCTTATAACATATGTATAAATCTATAGACATTTTTTGTCAATAATTCTTTGAACATATCATCAACACTTTATTATCAAATTCTTTATAGAATAGATCAAAGAGAGCCAATCTAAATTTGAAAGTGTAATTGTACAAGCTTTCTTTTCTTTCTTTATCCAACCACCGTCCATTGTACTTCTGTCATTTGACGACTAGCAGAATAAAGAAAATAAGGAATAAAATTAAAATTAAATTAATTTATGACAGACTCTATACCCTCTATTAAAGGATAACTGAACCATTTTCCCCACAACGTACTTTTAAATAGTCGTTTTTTGTCCCTGATATAATATACAATGTTTATATAATATAATATAAAATTATATAATAATTTTATAAAACACCACAAATTTAAAACGTAAATCAAAATAGAAAATATTCTTTGAAAAAAAAATAAATGAAATTATACTACATCTTATGTTAAAAATTATCTTAATACGACAGTTTTTCTTAAATGCATCTGACATTTTCCAGACAATATAGGCATATTTTTAAGTTTTAAATGGGAAACTTTGTCTGAAATCTTCAATGTAGAAGGAGGTCAGAATAACTATATACGAGATCCATTGGCTATTGGAACAAAATGCCATGTTCTCCTATAAGAGATTATTTCGAAACACGAAATCTACATATTCGCTTTTCAAAAATGTTATTACTGCTGTAGTAATACTGATGATATTATATGCATCAGTGGTGTTATATACAAAAACAAGTGTATATATTGCTAAGTGGATTAATTATTATTTATAGCTACCTCCTTCAGGAATGAAAGACTAATAAACCTCGCCCACTTAGATATTTATATTATGCCTAAATGGGACATTGTATATTATATACTCAAGAAGTTTTATATTAAGTTTACTTATAGCAAAGTTGAGTTTAGGCTACTCCAGATTTTTTCCTTTTGTCGTCAAAAAAAGTGAATTTTTAATACTACAATTTTGTCCCAAATTCCATAAGGGATATAAGCACTTTAGCCCCACTTTTTGGGTAAAATATGTATTTGATCCATTGAACGGTATGACCAGTAGTGTGTCATAAACTTTCAACAAAACATCACAAAAGGCCTTTGGGGACCTTGAAACTTTAAACCGGTTAAATCTCGAGACAGCATTTTTTTTCATGATTACCATACTACACTTATTGTACGAAAAGTTGTAACAAGTAAAGATAAGAAGAAAATTAATAACAAAAAACAATTCATTGTTTGAGCATAATCATAGAAGTGACTCCAGATAGGAATTCATAATTTTCTTTTTTTTTTGTAACATTTACTCAAATGATATTCAAAGTATGTGCAAAGAACTCCCAAGAATATCTCAAGACACTACTTAATATTTTACTTATCTCAACTCAAGACTTTATTGTTTCTACAACCAACAAAGAATGACTTAAAATGTTTTAACTTAAACCTGTTAAGTACCTGTTTTGAAAACGACAATATGATAATTTGCCCATTGCAAAATAATAATCGAGAAATGTAATCGTATGCAATGCTGTCAATACCCTGTCCAATTTTTCAATCTTAATAAATATCTTATAAAAATGTCTTCATCCTACACCCCAAGTGACTGAGTATGCCACTTGAAATATGTCTACAAAATATGAGTTATATCTTTGATACTTTTGATGTTTTTTTAGCAAGCATCACGTTAACTCTTCACGTGAATAATCACATGGCTTTGATTGGCCAGGATTGTAGTATTCCTGTTATCACTCGTGCAGATCCCCACAACTTTAACTCTAATGACTTTTAGAGTACTTGTTTTAAGGTTCGGGTCTTAAAACAAGTACTCTGTCAAAATAGACAAGTACTTGAAGTACTTATACGACCAGATCTATCTTATTTTTTTTTTTTTGAAGCTTTTAACTTTTTTCTTCTTCTTTTGTTTTTTTTTACATATTTATTAGCTTAAAGTAGCACTCCAGATGCCAGAGTACTTCATTTGACTGGGGTCTCCGACAAGTCACTCTTGCTCCTGACAGCAATCACGGAAAATGGACAAAACACTGACAATGTGAAATAAACTAATTAATAATTTTGCCATGTTTATGAGTGTCAGAGAAAAAGGTGTTAAAGAAAAGAGAAGAATATCACCTATTTAGAGCTTCTGAGGAGGTACATAGATGCTTACTCGCTGCAAAATCCCTCAATGGCATTTTAAATAAGAGTGATTTTTCTTCTTCATTTTCCTTCTGCATTGTTCCTTTTTATTAACCACCTTTTTACTTTACTATAAGTAAAGTATAGTGATCGTGAAAAAATTCGATCTCGAGATTTTGACGGAATTACATGTTTTGAGGTCCCAGAAGTCGTTTTATGAAGTTTTTACGATGATGTCTGTGTGTGTGTGGTGGGTGGGTGGGTGGGTGGTGGGTGGTCGTGTGTTAGCATTGCTTGTTACCACGCTACGGTCCAGAATCTTTGATGGATCAAGTTGATATTTTACACAAAAATGGGCCCCATTTAGACGAAGATCCCTATTGTTTGGGAAGAATTATGTATGATGGGAAAGTCACTTTTTTTGCCAAAAACCGTTTTTTTTAAAACATTTATTTCTCCTAAACTAATAACCCTAGAGTTTTGAGATTTTGACATTATCTTTGAGGTTACAAATGGAACAAACGAAAAATATATTCAAAATTTTATATCAACAGGAAATATTTTTTTTTCAATAAAATGTACAAATTTTGACTTATAAATCAATCTCAAACCTTGTGAGAGCGATACAAGCCATACTGTTTGACGGATAAGAATGAAACTATGCCTATAAATAGAACATTATATGGACAATGAGTTGAGATATTTTTTTCTAAAATTACATTCGCTAAAGGGGCGTTAGAGTACGATTTGTGTTTTCAGAAAATGTTTTTTTGACGCTAAACGGCTCGTTAAAAAATTATGAAAATTTGACCAAAAATGGAACAAAAAAGTAGCAATTCATAAAAAAAAAATCATGAAGTTTCAATTACGGAAAAGAGCAATAACGATATAAAAACTCTTTGTTTATCCTAGACTAAGAGATCACCTGCTATACTTGTCGAATTTTTTGTATTTTTTTACATTGTTTACATTGACTTAGAAATTTTTTGAGCGAATCCACTGAGATAAAATTAATGTTTCTAATGGAAAAATGAAAATATATTATTGACTTATAAGAGATGTAAGAGGAATAATATTGTGCAGGTAAATGATAACACTCATTAAAAAAAAAAATCGTATATATGTTATTTGACAAAGGGGAAGGAAAATGATCTTATTAAATACTAAGAAGCCATAAAATACCCAGTATAATAATTCGTTTAAAAACCAAAAATGTAAAAGATAATTCAAAATATAAATCTTTCGTTTAGAGATTAATAACTGTAATTATCGTACATCTTTAATTAACAAATCACCTTAAAACAACATTTTCTTCGCTGTTTAAGATGTTTTTCAGAGAAAAAAAGGGTATTTTACTGTTTTAAATTTGAAAATTTTACATTAATATTCAATGTAGAAGGATGTTAAGTAAACGATGTAAGAAATCTACTGGCTATTTGAACAATAGCCATGTTCTCTTGTAGGATAATATTTCGTTTCAAGAAATGTTCACATTGGTTTTTCAAAAATGATATTACTGCTGTAGTTATACTAATGAAATTATTTGCAAATAACAAATTATTTGTGATGTACAAAAATAAGCTTATAAATTGATATGTCCTTCAATCACTATCTGTACTACCTCACGAATGCAATGCTAATAATTATATCCCATTTAGATATTTATGTTATGCTTAAATGATACGTTATGTTTTATATACTCAAGAAATTTGACATTGAGTTACTTATAGTAAAGTAGAGTGTAGGCCACTCCAGATTTTTCTATTAAAGATCATTCAAACAAAATATAAAGTTTTTAAATACAATGTTCATGGATGACTTCTTTCAGCATACAGTAATCATATTATATGGAAAAACAACTAAAGGAAAAAGTTTTAAATTTCACTTTCAGTGTTACCTCTTTTTCAAATAACTGTTTACAGCCGTTTATTCTTTACGTCCGCTCAGTGGCATAAGGTTTTTCACATCTTTCATATAACATGCATGATAATAGCTCTGTTAGAAGCCCAAGATCTTTGGTACTACCGACAGGACACTGACCACTACACTATTCTGATCCTCGTATTTACTTTAGTTCGTATTGTTGAATATTGAACTCTTCTTGTCATATAATAAATGCAGTACCTTTCAAGAATGTTTGCATTTTAGGTAATATCTTTTCTCCTAGTGCTGGCTGATTTATTATCTTTACATCCTTCGTGTCAGGATTTCATAACTGTCCGATATTACCTTCTTGGCAATCATTTGAATACAAATTGTTTTTTTCTGTTGATATAGATGAGGCTTACATGCTGTCCACTCCACTATCTAGTTTACAAATCGACGTTGAATTCAGGGGGTAATGCTGGGTAACTTCTCAAGAACGTTAGCAAACAACTGAGTAACTCTTCTGAAGTTAATAAAGTGACCCATGATTACTTAGAGAGTTATCAGGAATTTCTTCAGCAAAAGAATTTTATCAAGTTTAAGCAAAGTTTATTGGGTCTACCTTTTGAAATATTATTAATCTTTTAGCAAACTCAACTTGGTTAGCAAGGCTTCTTAGAGGAAAGACTTTTTGACCAACTTTTTTTTATTTGAATGTTATCATGATTCTTTAGGAAAAGTTGGTAAAGGTTGTATAAGAAATTGAAACCTATGAATAAGATCGATTAAAGTATGTCAGTAAACAGCTTGTATGGTTATTGTGTTTTGGTTTACCATAACTTCAGTATAGCTATTATGACAAAAATGATCTTAGTGGATTACAATACTTTCAGGTCACAAAAAACCAATTTTCCCTTTACGATAATTAAGGAATAGAAACCTTGAAACGTTTAAAGTTTTGATGAATTTATATTTTTTAGGTTCCTAGAACTATCATTCAACAAACAATAACTAGCAAATACGTACGGAAACAACAAATAATTACAATGTTTTAGGGAATCTCTATAGCCCAATTTTTCTGTACATCAAGTATAATAAAGATTTTTAGTCTTTGACATATTTACATGTTTGACGTCTAGAGAATCTTTTTTTATAATACTACGGGTATAAGTAAAGGCAGTAATCATGAAAAATATCGTTTTTGAGTTTTCGATGAACTTGCCTGTTTTAGATCCCGAAATTCTGTTTCACTTTGCTATATAATAAGGTAAAATATAATATATAAATATTAAATATAAATATATAATATATAAAATATTATATAATAAAAAATTGCCAAGCTTTGACTGAATTTAAAGTTTTGAACTTAACAATACTATGTATAAGGTATATAGAGTAAACAAACAATTTCTCAATTTTTTGACATATTTATATCAAATATTAGTTTCCAAGAATATTTTTTTACTCACTGTAAGCAAAATAAACTAAACACAAGTATTTTTTTTTAATGTTTTCACAGATTTTGATTGATATGAAATCTTTAGAACTTTTGTTCCCATAACTTTTTTCTTTATTTCAAACCTATATATTCAAACTGTATTAATTAATTCTGTAATAATATGCTATTAACATATTATACGTTAGTATGTTTGAATATGATGAATGCATGATAAAGATTTTTGAAGTTTACAAATATTTACTATTATACTGAAAAGAAAATATCACACAATGTCCTTTTCAAGTTCAAGCTCCTCCAGAATTATTTGTTCCGATAGAAACTCCTTCCCAATATTTCTCGATTCAACAATAACAGCATATAAATATTTCATTAATTAAATGTATTAAAAGTAAAATGCTGATAAGATACTGTAATGTATTCTTTAATGGTATCAATACTTGACTCTGTGTTAATTTTTTTATTTAATGCCCTCACACTAATATATTGTGAAATATTGTAGAAATTTTATTTTTTAGTTCATAGAAGGGGCTTTATATAGATGAGTGCTAAATAGAACAATTGTACGTCACAATAGCGAAATTTGTGCCTCATTTGTATATTTTAAAACAATTTTGGAGCAGTTTCACTCAATTTTACTATAAGTAAAGAATTTTCCAAAAAAAAATTAAAAATATTTAATCATTGATTCCTTTTTTATTGTAGTTATAGTTCAAAAGCATAACCAAACGAATAGACTCAGCCAAACACCAGATATAAATCCGTTAATGTATTCCCATAGAATTTGGTCATATTAACAATACTTTACTCATAGTAAAGTAATTATAAGTGTCCATCAATAAGATGTAATTATTAATTTTCTACCGATGTTGATCAATACAGTCTTCTCACAAAGAGAATATAATAAAGAAAAGTAAATTCAAGTGTTGAATTTAAATGTCTAAACCTTGAATAGATATAATTGATTCATGCTTTTATGGCATCAAGTGTTGTTTAGTGAGATTTACAATTAAAAAATGTAACATTCATATGGAGTTATTGCTCAATGGAGTATTGTTTGAGAAGTGTTTGAATAAAAGAAAAATTAGCATTCATATAGATAGAGGAATAGTTGAATCGAGTCTCGGTGGGAATGAGTTCCTAATGAAAAAAATATAAAATTGTCTAGTTCTTTGTGAGTCAGTTGTAGTTCAGAATGGGTCACTATTGTATGAATCAGAGGTGGGCATACAAAGGCCCGCGGGCTATATCTGGCCCGTTGGTATTTTCAATGAAAAGACTTCAAGACTTATAGCCCATAGACGCAAGCTAAATTTTTTTGTGCGTTTTTTTTTCTGTTTTTTACCTTTTTTTGAATAAATAGAGAACTAAGTATACGTTAATTTGAATTAATCGTGTTTTTGCACAATTAAAATACCATCTTACTTCTAAAATCGTAAACAACAAACAAAGTTAAACTAGTTGAAGAGGTTCCCTAGCTATTTATACTTGGTAAAAGTGGTGAAAACATTGATCATAAAAATACTAAAATTAGTACCTCGATATAAGTTACCTATGAGGTACGGAGATCAAATTTGAAAACTCTCAAGGCCCTGCCAAGAAAAGAGATTATTGTCATCAAGCTAGCTGAATGTTAATTTTTTCAAATTAAATATCACATTGGACATTGTGATAAAGATGTGTGAGTATTCAAAAGAGTAAAAAGAACACCTGATGGAAGAATAATAGTGAGTTTTGTTTAAGATGAAAATAATAACCAGGATGAATAATTATATCACATTAATGGAAAAGATATTAGGTACTTAAACTTTTTTCGAACATCTAACAGTGAATCATTCAAGGTGAATATATTTATCAGTCTATACTGAAACTTTGAAAATTAACCTAAGCCAGGTTAGCTCAGTGGTCTAATTGATTACCTCAAGTTAATAGAATAAGGTTTTTAACAATTACCTGGCATGGTATAGGATTGAGTTGACTAATGTTCTCTATGAGAGCAAGGTGTTCCATCTCCTACATGAAAAATGTTGCCCATGGTCAAGATTGGAATCTCTAATCTACTACATCTCATGTGACCCCATTCTAAGAACTGTCAAATACAGCGTACATCAAATAGAGAAACATATTTCATGGAGTACAATGAAGTACAAGATTCAGTAATTTAAGGATTTTCATCTATACGTTAGACTATAATGCCTGCATTTTAGAATATAATTAAAATGATGGAAAGAAAAACCAAGTCTCTTCATACAAATGATGTTACAAAACGTCGAAGAATTGCGAGAACATAGTGTTCATAGTCAGTTTACCTGAGGTGTAACCTGAGGATGAACACTAAGTGTTGGAAAATCGTCGACGTTGTACAAAATCTGTTGTTTGAAGACTTGGCGTTCCTTTCTCTCTTTCTAATCATGAGTTAATACCACACATTAAATTATTGTATAGCTTGTGATTATTGTTTTAATATGGTAAATAAATGGTAAATAATGGTAAAGTTTACTATTACGTAAGTTCCAAATGGTTTTCTATCTTCATGTCATTTGAGTTCTATATATTCTTCATTTAATTTACGTCAAAGTGGATTGATATGCCAGCAGGGTAGAACTCACCACCCACATCAAAACCCCCACAGAGTAGGAGGAACGAGACTGATGACAGGTGAGCAGGTGAGCAGGTCAAATTCCCTTACTGAAAAATCGAACTTTCTGATGTATTAAACTCACCTTACCCATCTTATTCTCGAGCAGGTGAAGTTACCAGAGAGAAAATATATCTCTCAAATTTGTTTACAGACTTTGCAACAAGCCATCCTTCATTCCTACCATATGACTTTGGTCAGTTAGATTGGCAACCCTAGACCTTAAGGAAACCTTACAAATTCAGTCTTTTTCTTTAAAGGAAATTAAATTTAAAAATTATTTGTTCAAATTACCAACATCATGGATCACCTAATCCATATCTAATTGACACTTATATTAAAAAAAAAAATAAAAAAAAACCCCATCGTTTATTTAACATATTAAAATTATAGAATATCATACAGCATGTAACATTCATTAGCATCTAAGCCATTACTTTACAAATAAAGAAACTGGACAGATTTTACTTAAAAAGTAATTAGATTATTTCAAAATGACTCATACTTACAACATTTTGTGATGTGAATTAAATGCAGTACGAGCCGCTGAAAGCTCTGCTTTGGAATTGCGCGAAAAGATGCAGGATAGTTCTGATAATTTGGTTACATTATGTGTGGCATTCTGTAAAGAATAAACTCAATTAACTTAATGGGAATGAATTACCTTTTTAAACCTTAGAAACTTTCTTAGTACTGCTGTTCATTCTCTTTATTGTGGTATGTTTGGCAAGTTGGCAAGTAAATTTAAATAAATCCAATTGAAATTGGCGTCCTTGGTCTGTAACCAACAGCCTTGACACACTAAAACAGACTATCACACAATCACAATATGCCCAAGCGACCATAATGCTGAAATATTTTTGAATGGCATCACTTCTATCTAACTGGTAAATCTGTCAATACATGTTAGAAGTGTCTCAACGAATGATTAATGCACACACTGAAAAAGTCTCGATCGGAGAATGAGTACGTGACAGAACTTTGCTGGTTAGACAATCGATGCTTGCCTTGGTCCACTCATTTATATCTTATTTTATATTCGTCGAGAGGACTTTGGATGAGATCAATTCCTTGTCAAAAAATCTGGAGTGGCCTACACTCTACTTTACTATAAGTAACTTAATGTCAAATTTCTTGAGTATATAAAACATAACGTCTCATTTAAGCATAACCTAAATATCTAAATGAGATATAATTATTAGCATTTCATTCGTGAGGTAGTACAGATAGTGATTGAAGGACACATCAGTTTATAAGCTTATTTTTGGACATCACAAATAATTTATTATTTGCAAATAATTTCATTAGTATAACTACAGCAGTAATAACATTTTTGAAAAACCAAAGTGAACATTTCTTGAAACGAAATATTATCCTACAAGAGAACATGACTTTTGTTCAAATAGCCAGTAGATTTCTTACATCGTTTACTTGACATCCTTCTACATTGAATATTAATGTAAAATTTTCAAATTTGAAACGGTAAAATACACTTTTTTTCTCTGAAAAAATTTCTTAAATAGCGAAGAAAATGTTGTTTTAAGGTGATTTGTTAATTAAAGATGTACGATAATTACAGTTATTAATCTCTAAACGAAAGATTTATATTTTGAATTATCTTTTACATTTTTGGTTTTTAACAGAATTATTATACTGGGAATTTTATGGCTTCTTAGTATTTAATAAGATCATTTTCCTTCCCCTTTGTCAAATAACATATATACCAATTTTTTCTGAGTGAGTGTTATCATTTTCCTGCACAATATTATTCCTCTTACATCTCATATAATTCAATAAACAATTTAAACTGTTCCTTTATAAAATCAATTTTATCTCAGTGGATTCGCTCAAAAAATTTCTAAGTCAATGTAAACAATGTAAAAAAATACAAAAAATTCGACAAGTATAGCAGGTGATCTCTTAATCTAGGGTAAACAAAGAGTTTTTATATCGTTATTGCTCTTTCCCGTAATTGAAACTTCATGATTTTTTTTATTGAATTGCTAATTTTTTGTTCCATTTTTGGTCAAATTTTCATTATTTTTTAATCAGCCGTTTAGCGTCAAAAAAACTTTTTCTGAAAACAGAAATCGTACTGTAATGCCCCATTAGCGAATGTAATTTTGAAAAAAAATATCTCAACTCATTCTACACATAATGTTCTATTTATAGGCATAGTTTCATTCTTGTCCGTCAAACAGTATGGCTTGTATCGCTCTCACAAGGTTTGAGATTGAATTATAAGTCAAAATTTGTACATTTTATTGAAAAAAAAATATTTCCTGTTGATTAAAAATTCTGAATATATTTTTCGTTTGTTCCATTTGTAACCTCAAAGATAATGTCAAAATTTCAAAACTCTAGGGTTATCAGTTTAGGAGAAATAAATGTTTAAAAAAAAACGGATTTTGGCAAAAAAAGTGACTTTCCCATCATGCATAATTCTTCCCAAACAATAGGGATCTTCGTCTTTATGAGGCCCATTTTTGTGTAAAATATCAACTTAATCCATCAAAGATTCTCGACCGTAGCGTGGTAACAAGCAATGCTAACACACGCACCCACCCACCCACCCACACACACACAGACATCATCGCAAAAACGTCATAAAACGACTTCTGGGACCTCAAAACATGTAATTCCGTCAAAATCTCGAGATCAAATTTTTTCACGATCACTATACTTTACTTATAGTAAAGTAATAATCTCGTGATATTAATAGATTTAAATATTTTGAACATCCTTTTTTGGCGTTTTGTGTGTGTATGTATGTATGTGGTATGTGTATGTCTATACCTGTATGTGTTTATATACACATATATATATATATATATATATATAAAGACTTACATAAACACGTGAAACAACAATCAATGATCAAACCACAATAAGAAATGGGTAAACAAGACTAAAATCAAGACTAAGACAAGACTCTGACGAAGACCGCTTGTTACAGTTGAAAGATCTTAGTCTTGTTTTCCCATTTCTTATTGTGGTTTGATCATTGATTATATATATATATATATATACTTAAAATAAACTGTGACACATAGACAGAAACATAACAAACACTCACTTTTCAGTATTTTGAGGAAAAGAAGTGACGGATTGACGGAGGTACGGCAGCCAACTGACTGACTATATATATACATATATATATATATTTATATATATATATATATATATTATTTGTGTGTGTAGTAATGTGTGTGTGTATGTGTGTGTGTGTGTGTGTGTGTGTGTGTGTGTGTGTTGATTGTCCTCCCTCTGTCAATTCACTTCTTCTCCTGATGACGACTGCTATAACGGTCGAAATATTGAAAAGTGAGTCTTTGAAATATATAGTTTATTTTTTAGTAATTAAACAACATTTTTGTAGCTTCTCATATCTATAAAAACTTAATTTTGTCTTGGAATAATGAATCACCTGCTCTACTGGTCGGATTTCTTTACATTGACTAAGAAACATTTTAAGTGAAATAAAATGGTTATTTAGTAGTTTATTAAAAAAGTTTGAAATGTTAATGAGTTAACATGATATGTGAGATGAATAAAATTGTTAATTGTAAAAAATTAAATTCAGTCAAACAAAAATTTTTTGATTCATTCCATAGTGTGATGGATTGTTGTCGAACAAAGTGTTTGACTAATAAAACAAAACATCAATTGGGTGTTAACGAGTTTGATATCATGTTTACTTATATTAAAGTATAGTGTAGGCCACTTCAGGTTTTTTAAACTTAGTTTTTATTCTTATTCGAATTGAATATTTATAGCTAAGGCAGGGTTAGCTAATATGTTAGTAATTAAATAGCTAATGAAGTTTAGCTAAAAAGTTACACGACATTCACTGACTGTTAGGTCGTACAACGTTATTATTATATAGGAGTAGACATAGGAGTTACTTACCCGAAAGTGTTTGCTCACGAAGTGGATTCACTTTCTAAATATACGTGGAATATTTGCAACTGAAGTGAGTGCTATGAAATTATATTTTAGCAAAGCTTCGGAGAGTATATCTTTATATTTTTGAAAGTTTTTTTTCCGTCTGTGAATAAAATGTCTAAGTTAGAAGTAGTTGTCAAGAATAATTTTTGACAAACGTGACACAGGTGTAAACTGCTACACACACAGCTCAATCAATAATATATTTGCTTTAAGTCAATACCTACCAAATTATATTTAAATTACATCACTTTTGTCAGCTTAATCACTTTTGTAGTTGTAATTATTGTACGTCCTTAGAAGTTTCTTTTCGGTACCTTAGGAGGGAAAGAGAAAATTCTTTTGATGTTTAAGTTTCTGATATCTCGATGACATAATTCCAACCTTGTTATCAAGATTATGCTCTTTTCGTGGTACTTTCTTGTTAAGCAAAAAATATGTTCAT
This sequence comes from Hermatobates lingyangjiaoensis, assembly GCA_026182355.1. Classification (NCBI taxonomy): domain Eukaryota; kingdom Metazoa; phylum Arthropoda; class Insecta; order Hemiptera; family Hermatobatidae; genus Hermatobates; species Hermatobates lingyangjiaoensis. The sequence continues at coordinate 844,848 of JAPFBL010000014.1, read as the reverse complement.
ACAATTTTGATTGAAATCACTTTGATTGTGGATATTTATTTTAGATTTGATACGCGATGCGCATCCTACCTTACCTTCTATTAGGGTAGAAGTTGACATAAAATTTATTTTTTCAAAGAATTAAAATTATACAAATTTCAGAAAGTATTTTCAAATTTAAAAAAATTGAAAACGGGTTATTACTTTTAATAGGGCAACAATTGCTTCTCTCTGTAGGTACCTAGATTGTGCTATAACAATAACTATATTTTCCTTGTTATTGACAAAGTAGAATACCTACATTGAAATAATTGAATATTTTTTTTTCTTTTTTTTTTGTTAGGAGGTGAAATGCATACTACTAACCAAAACACTTCCTTTTCTTCTTGGTCACTAGCCTGGAACTGAAGTCATTAAATAGATTGTCCCAGGCCATAATAAAATTACTAAACGATCGTCACATTACAATAAATCAAGTGATGAAATTGATTGTCCATGAACTCAGCTCTTGATAAAGTCTTTACTTATAGTAAATTTGTTTTAAACTGTTCGAAATTTTGTAAATTTTATACCAAATTTTTGATTTCAAAAATCTTAATTTCAATATTTCATTTATTTAAAAAAACCTGTTGGTTAATATAAAAATGCCTTTTTGAGTCAAAAATCTATCTGTTTCGATTTATGTATTGGCTGTAATTACTGTATTTGCTGCGACTGTATTGAGTCTTGTTTAGGAATTAATGTTGGTAGTGGAGTCAGAAATTGAGATGTTAATTGAGTGCCTTTGTTTTGTTCCATCTCCCGGGAGCAGCCGCTGTCGATAAGACAGGTAACTGGCTGATTGTTCTTCATAATTAGCCAATCATCTGTCTTATTCCACCAAGTACAGTTACTGGGATTTAAAGTAGAGCTTGTCTTAAATGTTTCCTAATAAAGAACAAAGTTTAAAGCCTTCTTGAAATAGAAATATAAATTATTTTGCCTGTCATGGTTCATCTGACTTTAGTTCATGGTATTTCGACTTCAACAACATAAAGTTCACTGTAGTACAAAATGTTAACAACAATAAAACAAAAATGTTTTATGGAGTATTCTTCATTCAACTTTACAATATACAAACTTATTGACAAAATTATAATCACTTAATTATTAATTAACTTAATTAATAATCTCTATTTGAATTGAGATAGAAGAAAAATATATGTCTATAAATTTATTCCAATAAAAAGAGAATAGAATAGGATCAAACACTCAGTTGTAACAAATTAATGAGCAGTTCTATGGGAAGTCAGAAAAACGAATGTAGGTCTACTCCATACAGATTCCATCCACCTTGAAACATTTGTCCCTTTTCATCCTCTCTTTTAAATTTTCGTTCTTTTTAAATAAAAAAGGAAGCAGAATTGTCTTCCCTACCAGAGTAGTGCACTTCTACCTGAAGATGACGGTTGTCGAATTATCGGAGTGAGTCTTGTCTGTAACTGTGTTCTTATCTTCATGCTGCTGTATGAATACAATTAAAGGTAGTATTGAAAGGATCATAGAGTAGGACTCTAAATTTAATAAGGGTTTAAATAAGGGTTTTTGGTAAGTACTGCAAGATCATATCAATGCCGACGATTCAATATACTTAAAATCTTTCTGACAGACCTATGATAAAAAAAAAATTTATTAAAAAATCAACAGTTGGTCATATAACAAACATGCAGGTATTCATATTGTGTTTAATGAAATGAGGACATTGGTAAATCTTTAACAACGATTAATCATTATTCATTAATAAACGAAGAAGTAAGAAGATCTGAAGGTTAAAAACTATTGATTTTACACTAAAAAAGTTGTAATTATGAATATGAGATCTAGTTATCACCGAAAAGTCATCAATTGTCATGGCTAACATGTTAAAAGTCTTTATTAACAATGTATGAATCACAGAATGTATTGTTAAATATCGGTTCTTGCCGATATTGTCAATATATTACAATATAAGTACGTATTTAACAGTGCTTCACAGATTATTAAATGAATCATATCATTGGAGATCCCATTGGTAACCCAAATTACTGGTTATACACAGTACTAGCAAATGTAAAATAATTTGCTTTACATATCACATTTAGTAAACAAATGGGAAACTAAACTAAACTAAAGAAAAATGTACAAGAAAATACTATGAAGAAACAAGCTGTTTTCTGAATTAACGACTGTATCAGCATAATTATTCAGTAAGAAGAAATAAAATTATTGCAACTGAACCTACATTTTAATCATAACAACTAACAAACTTTAGATCTTGAGTATGCAATTAGTTTAGACAAATAAATAGAACAGAAAGAAGAAACTGATATATATAAATACTTGATACTAAAATGTAATTTAAAATGTGGTTAAACTTCCATTAATTTTAGAAGTGGAGTAGGTTGGTCTCCTAATAACCTTCTCTAAAACAATAGTTAATTATTGTGATTATATTGAATGGTGTAATTGCTCGTAAAGTAAATATATATTTATTGGTTTTATTCTTACTTCTGAAATATAGATTACTTGTTTAAGTTTAGAATATTTGTTTCTTAAAATGTGATGCAACTATCTGTATGTTTTTTATGTGACTTATTGTTAATATTTAATAATTTCTTATTTTTACTTTACTATAAGTGAAGTATATTGATCGTGAAAAAAATAAATCTCGAGATTTTGACGAAGTTACATGTTTTGAGGTCCCAGAAGTCGTTTTATGAAGTTTTTTCGATAACGTCTGTGGGTGGGTGGTTGAATATGTATCCAAAGTTTGTGGCCACTCTACGGATCAGAATCATTTGATGGATCAAATTGATATTTGACACAGAAACGGACTCATATTTTAGATGGGCCCTATTTTTTGGGAGCAATTATGCATGATGGGAAAGTCACATTTTTTGCCAAAAACCTGTTTTTAGACAACATTTTTTTCTCCTAAACTACTAACTCTAGAGTTTTGAAATACTGGAATTAACTCTGATGCTAGAAAATCAATAAACGAACAATATTTAAAACGACAGAAAATATTTTTTTCTATAAAATGTAAAAAGTTTGACTTATAATTCAATATGAAAGCTTGTGAAAGTGATACAAGTCATACTGTTTAACCAATCAAAATGATATTATTCCTCAAAATAGAATTTATATGGAAAATGAGCTGATATAATTTTTGCAAAATTATGTTTCCGAAAGGGCTATTATTGCAGATTTTTTTCGAAAATGTTTTTTGATGTCAAACGGCTCATTAAAAACAATGAAGTTTTGCCGAAAAATTGAACAAAAAATTAGCAATTTATAAAAAAAAATAATGAAGTTTCAACTACGGCAAAGAGCAATAAAGCTATAAAAACTGAATGATTATTTTGGATTAATGGTTTACTTGCTATACTTGTCGTATTTGTTTATATTTATTTACATTGACTTAGAATTTTTTTGAGTGAATCTACTGAAATAATATGATGTTTAGAGGTATAATGAAAAAAATTGAAATTATTTAATGACTTATATATGATGTAAGAAGAATAACATTCTTATATGTAAAAAATCAACGCGAATAGAACATATCAATCATATAATTCTTGATTCTTTTCATAGTATGATAGGTTCGTCTAACAAAATGTTTTAATCGATTTGTAGGTTGCACCATTCTACAAAACTTAATATCAGATGCAGATTTTCTTATGTTTATGAATGTCATTATCTTTGGGTAATATTAATGTTTGTAGAATACACTTTTTCGTCCTATAGAAGAACTTCTATTTTTTTGACAAATATCAAGTTTTTTCATTATTCTAGTCTACCAGTTCATACCACTATTTTAAAAATTTCAAGCTTCCAGCTATAAAATTTTAAATTTTACTGAAAAGCCGGCCTAGAATTTGAATTGAGTATCTAAAACTGGCAAATTACTAATATATTTTTTCTCAATATACATTTACAGCAACCTTATAACAGACTACAGCACGGAGGAAAAAATAACACTCGCTCAGAGTAACTTGGACTTTTATGATTTTTCACTATGGAAAAGAAAAGTATTTTTTTTTTAAAAAAACTCTAGCATGCCATAAAATTCCCAGAATAATAATTTGGTAAAAGACCAAAAATTGTAAATCACAATTCAAAATTAAAAAAATTCTTTAAAAAATAATAAATGAAACTATACTACATCTTAAATTAAAAATTATCTTACAACGACTTTTTTTTACATGTTTCTGTCATTTTTCAAGCAAAATAGGAACATTTTCAAGTTTTAAATGGGAAAATTTGTCCTTGTTAGAAACGTGATTTATTTTAATCCTAGTCTACTAGAGGATCGATGCATTATTTTTCATATAAGTTCTTCCTTTTCTCGTTTCCTCAGTTGTAGTTTCTACTTAATTTTAGTCCTTTTGGGTGTTACAAAAAGAAGAAATCAAGAATGTTTCAAAGAACTAGAAATCAAATTCTTAGTTTTAAGGGAATTTCGAATTGACTGACACCATTGCTTGCATGTTTCAAGGAACACTTATGAGTTATGTCGTTTAGCAAAACTTCAAGGAAAAAGTTTAATCAGGATAACATTTCAGAGAGCCGTATGTATTTATTGTAAATTTCTTATTCATAAATATTTAAATAAATATTAAAAATTAAATAAATATTTATTGCTCATTGTACCAAAGAATGCAATAAATGGTTAATGAGAAACCACGGAAAAATCAAGTGACTCTACTGGAGAATATATTTAGATGAGGAATCCGTATAGCTGTGGCTAACCCTAAGTCTTGATGGATGAATAATGTTGTTATTAGTCAAGTCACCAATGATTCAAGATAATTCATGATATTTTAAAAATGTGAGGAGCTTGAGGTGTTCCAAGTGTCGAACGGAAACACGCAATGCATCGGCAGAAGTTACGAGTGTTGCAAACATTTCAGGTGGACTTGAGGTAAAGTTGTCACATGTTTTATGTGCCTCAGTTCTATAAAAATCAGATTTTGGTGCTCAGATTCAATGGGTAGATAACTAAATGGACCAATTGAAAGTATTTTAATAAGTCAAATACCTTCCACGCATACAGCTACCAGTACTAACATAGCGAGTTAGAAAATATACTGCAACAGTAGCATTTTTCCAGCCCAATGATCTAACAATACTGCTACCAAGTAGTAAGAATTATATGTCTGAATACAATAATTAAACAAAAGTATCCATCATAAACAAATATTACATCCTTTTGTGGCCTTAAAAAATTTTTAAGAAGACAAACGTCAGGTGTAAAAATCGTACTTAAATCTACAAAACTCCCAGACTTCATAAATTTGAAATTCACGATGATTTCAGCTAAATTGTTTTTGATATAAATAAATGGATAGGGGTAAGTTTCATATGCTCGCAATATGTATATTTAAGAATGAGACACAAATAAACATGAGAAAAGTTATTTGATATAACACCTCTTGAGTTATTTTTATTAACTTAGGATTATTTAATAGAGGCGGAAAGGAAAGCGTAATTAAAGTCAAGTATCTTTTTCATGTTTCCAATATTCCGGTATATTTTTAGCATTAGCAGCGGGTAGCATTTTAAACGATATACTAAACTATCCTAGTCTAGATGATGATCCCTTTTTTAATTGTTTACCCAAATGAAATATTTATTTTAATGTACCGCACTATTATTTTAATTAAAACCAAATAAGATATTTTGAAGTTTTGATATGTTGAAAGTCGAGGTAGGTGGAGAGTGGGCAGATGAGAATAGGAGGGGGAAAAGGGATATAGAGGAGGGCTGGTGGCGAAGGGCTCAGTGTACCTCCTAGTCATCAGGCTCTGGCTGCAAAACTCTGACCTCCCAAACCACTCGCACAAGTAATGTCTTCACATTTCTCAGTCTACCCTATCATGTAATCATTCCTACTGTCGCCAGAAAGGCCACTTGTCACATAGCAAATCTAACCACCAACAAAACCAATACCTTTCACATCATATAACTAACTATTTTACATATACTCATGATATATTAAAACTAATGTCTGTAAAAGGTTTTACTTTGTTTTATTCTTATATATTCTGTAATTTTACAACTTAAAGTTTTAATTTTTTAATACTATTTACTTACACTTGTGAGAAGTTCAGACATAAAAAGGGAAACTCAAATTGTAATATTGACTTGAATAGAAAATTGAATAAACAAGAGTGCTAATGAAACAGATATATATATACATATATATATATATATATATATATATATATATATATATATATATATATATATAAATTTTACAATAGTAACACCAATATCAATACTAAATGAACAAGTCTTAAGCTATTCCAAATCACGAAAGCCTTTCTTTCATTTCATTAGTAATATTGTGGTGATTTCATTAATTTTACATTGAAGTATGTGTATTGTGAAATTTCTAAATACATATAAAATAACAGAAAAAACACTGACAAAAACTACTTTTATTTAGATACTAGTTCTCATTGGGAGAAAAAAGAGGTGATTGTCGAAATGCATGTATGAGTTTTTATCAGTATTTTCACTAATAGTCAGTTTATCTTCATTTATAATTAGTTCATTCAGATTATATATATATATATATATATATATATCAATGATCAAACCACAATATAAAATAGGAAAAAAAAAGACTAGATCTTTCAAATGAATTTTGGTTTTTGACTGTGATGAAGACCGCTTGTTACGGTTGAAAGATTTTAGCCTTTTTTTTCCCCCAATTCATATTGTGGTTTGATAATTGATTGTTATTTCACATGTTTATGTGAAACCCTGTATATATATATATATATATATATATATATGTATATGTATATATATACATACAAGTAAATTTCTTGCCAATTTCTCTATGGATGATTTTTCGATTTATATTTCGAAAAATCATCCATAGAGTACTTGGCAAGAATTTAATTGTGTATGTATTAATGAAGATCTGCTACCTAATTACACTAATATATATATATATATATTATATATATAATATATATATATATATATATATATATATTCTCTAATCGAGATTCGGTCAATTTTCCAGGATAAAAAATGAAACTTTCATTACCAACGTTTCGGTTTTATATAAAACCTTTTTTATAGGCAGAAGTAAGAATTTTTTTAACTAAGAAAATGAAATTTAATTGATTTTTTATACTAGAAAATTGACCGAATCCCGATTAGATAACATACGTATTCTATCAAACGTTCGATATATTATTGAATCTGCTATATATATATATGTGTTTATAAACCAAATTCACACAAAGACACACAGAAAATAGATCAACAAAGTTCATTACAATATGTAGTCATCAGATAGAAATATGCCAGTCACTCTGAAAACAAGGGGGGGTACTTCTACCTGATGAAGACGATAGTCGAAATATAGTAGTTAGTGTTGTATGCCTTTCTTTATGTTTTTCTCTTTTTGCATTGAGTATATATAAATACATACAATTAAACAAGTGATGAAATCAATGAAGTGATGCGATTATTGATTATATATACACATGCTATATATATGCTCAAACAACAAAATGAAATGGGGAAAAAAAGACTAAGATCTTTCAACCACAATAAGCGGTCTTCGTCAGAGTCAAAAACCCAACTGGTATTTCAACAACTAACTCGCCAGTTGGGTTTTAGACTCTGACGAAGACCGCTTGTTGCGGTCAAAAGATTTTAGTCATTTTTTCCCATGTAATATTTAACAGTGGATTGTGATTTATTATTGTGGAGTTAAGAACTAAGAGCTTAATTTGAACCTGAAGAACTGACTTAGTCCTGATTTACATTAATTTTGTTTCTATTTCGCTCTCGATACTTTTATCAATATATATATTATATGAAGTCCAAAGCCACAATGAAAAAGAAAAAGAAAAGATATAAAAGGTCTTAATTAAATGCTCTATAGAGCATTCATTTAATTTTTTTTTCCTTATGGTTTGTACTTCATTGATTGCATCACGTGTTTAATTGCGATTTTTCCGCATATATTATATATACATAGTAACACTCAAAGAAGAGACTAACACACACTATTCTTGATCATTTCTGCTTTTTTGCCACCTTCCTCTTTTTTTCCCTCTCCTGAAGATAACAGGAAAGCCGAAATGGTCGCGAATCGTGAGTGTTGGTCTCTTTTTTGTAATTTCCAGTAATATTTTAATTATATATATATATTAAATGGATACGCACGCCTAATGTCCCTAATTTTCGGTTTAGTCGTCATATACGTGATATGGCTGAAAGGCTGGGTACACGCTCTAATATCAAAACAGGTTTAGTCGTCATAATTGGGACACTAATATTCTGACCAATCAATTAGAGAATAGCAGTGTTGTTGTTTCATGAGAAGTAAAAAAAAACTAAACTAATGATAAGTGAAAAATAAAGAAAAAATAGTAGTAATATACAATATAGCACCATAGAAAATAAATAAATAATCAAAGTATAGTGATAAAAAACATGAATATTAAAAAAAATATGAAAAATATCACAATAAATTATAAAAATAATGAATAAAACATTAAGTTAAATAAATAATACATGAAAAAGTAAAATTAATAATTTCATTCTTTATTATTGTAGAGCACAATATAATAGTTTATAGACTCTAGTATACTCGTTAAATTAAAAGTATGTGAAAAATTGAAAATTGATAAGTATTTGAAAGAAAGTATCATAAAAGAACAATAGCGAAAAAGTTACCATGGGTCAGAACAAAAAATGTAAGTACGTAGCCTGTTCTGGTTAAGAAAAGAATTAAACATTCATGGAGTTCAAATGAATGTGTGGAAACTGATATAGAAATATTAGAAGAGAAGCGGAGCGGCATACTACAGAGGAGCAGTTTAACAAACAGATACAGTTTTGATTAAGGAAAAAGCTAAATTATTCAAGTTTGGCATAATTTACATGAAAAAATTTACATATCCAAGAAATGAATGTATTCCACTCTTAATGACTACATTCTCAGTACAAATCTATAGAAGAAACTTTCCTTCGGTCATGAAGAGATTTACTTCACTAGTGAAAAAGATTAATAGTATTAGTCGTTAATACTATTTTCCTAATTCTCCTAATGGCTAGTTGGTGCAGTTATCACATTTTATTTTTTTTTAAATATAATTTTTTTTAAAACAAAATCTAATTTTTAATCTATCTTATACATCTTAATGTATAACAAGATTTCACAATAAACACGTGAAATAACAATCGAAACAAGCAGTTTTCGTCAGAGTCAAATCAGTTGGGATTTCAAATCAGACTTTTTTTTCTTACTTTTTTATTGTGGTTTGAACATTGACATATAGAGATTTTGCAATTATTTTGTATTTTACTTATATATAATTGAAACTATTTCAGTTGAAATAATAAAAAGGGGTTTTATATTACAAAAAAAAAACTTCTAAACTACTATTTCATGTGTTAGAATTACGGGATAATTAAAAAAAAAAATTAAATGACACAATTTAAAATGCTGGATAATTTTAATAATTTTTTTTTTAATTTCCAACTTTTAATTGGTTAATAAACACTACATACCTCCCCCTCCCCCACCGCCACTCACCGACATAATCAATACAAAACTGTTTTTAGAGTTTAATATAATTTCATTTCTTTTAAAATTACTCTCTTTTTTTTTGTTCGTTCGTTCGAAAAAAATTCACAATTTTTGTGATTTGAAAACTTAATCAAGGGTGTTTCTTTAATTAAAATTCTTTTGTCAACAATCCACCACCACCACCACTACCACCACCACGTGGGTTATATCATACTTTCTATTTTTTTTACAAATATTATATAATTTTTATCAACAATTTTACAATATTTTGCATTTATGCAAAATATTCAAGAATAAATATTCACATATTAGATTAAGTGTTCAGGCAAACAGCTGATCACTGTTCATTCCATTTTGTAAAAACGTTCATGTTTACAAGTTATCAATTATGTCATAAGTGCTACTGTTTTGCAAAATTCTTTGTTACTACTGCAAAAATGAAAGGAATAAGAAAAATTGTTTTAAACTTTACCAAGTTGTTTTGTAGAAACAGTTCTGATTTAAATTTTTTAACTTCATCAAAGCCATCTGATAAAGACTAGTTTTAAAACTTGTTATGAGGACATTAATTCAAAACAGACGACAAGTGACTTCGGCTTCTGACTCAGGCTTGGCTATTTATTTCCTAGTCATGAGTGAGTCGAAACAGCTGTCTCAATATATCAATACAATTGATAAATGTTCTATCTAGAGCAGAGGCTCCTAAAGTGGGTTCCGCGGAACCAAGGGGTTCCTTAACGGACTGTCTGGGGTTCCGTGAAAAACATTTAGTAAAAACATTTTTCTAACAATTTTTTTTTTTTGCGGGTATGGATTTATTCTACGAGTATATTCCTTGTGATCCATGAAACCGAATAATGTTTATATCTACATATACTCATAAGTAGAAGTGGTCAAAATGTTATTCATATTTACGATGAATCACTAATCAGTTCTTGAAACTATCTGATTCCTGATTTTCCTGCTATTGCAAAAGTAGCACTTCACAAATTGCTGTCATTTCCTACTGCCTACTTATGTGAAGTACTACCTACTTATGCTAGTAATTCTCTTTTTTGTATTATACACTTGTGGAAAATATGAAAATTAAAATCTTTTAGTTTTGAATTTTTATTCGAAAAATACACAATGCAGTAATATTACTTTTATAATTCTTTTTAAACATACATTCTATTTAAAGAGGCATATGAGAATATTTATATTATTATTGTATGAAATCATTAAAGTCTGGGGTTTCCGGGAAAGTTACTTGAACCAAAAAGGATTCCGCGTCGAAAAAAGTTTGAAAACTCTGGTCTAGAGCATGAATTGTCTGTCAACTAGGAATATGAACTTTTATTACCTACGAATTAGTAAAGTACAAACACTTTTTAAATTAGCAGTATCACTTCTGTTTTTAAATAAATTCTGAGGTGTTTTAAATATTTTGATATATTCAAAGTTTTTCTACATGTTTATCTTGTTTCTTACCTATAAAGCTTGCTTAGTAAAACCATTATATTATGCAAAATATTAGTATTTATTGATACTAACAAAAGTCAAGCGGTGTCAATTAATTTTATCTGTTGTTATGTGTGTGGGTGTTGATATAACCGTTTATTTAAAGAACGGCTTCTTTACTGATAAACTTTTTCACAGTGGTTCCATTTGATGCATATATATGATAAGTACATTTTTATTATTTTTTGTTGTTTTCACCAGGAAACATAGCCTACTGATTTCAGTAATTTTTTTCAGGAAGTTTTGAATAGAATTCAGTTTTTGGTTCATAGCATGGGAAAATCATCAATTTAAACATTATCATTGTTATACCATATAATTTTTATATAAAAAAATGGGAGTATGCCTTGTCTTTTTATCTATGTGTATATCATAAAGATACGTTTTATTTCTTCTTTTTTAATAATTAAAAGCAAATTATCAATGTGCAGGTTAATTATTAGTAACAACAGGTGATATAGGATTAATATTTAAAATCACTAGCAAATGTACCCGTCTTTGACGGAATCAAAAATTCTATTATACTTGGTATTCCAACATATCAATTATAGTATTATACTAATACTATAATTAGAAATTATAGAATAGTAGAAAACACCATTATTAGTACAGTGTTAAACAAATGCCTCTGTATACACTACATTAGCTGTCTGTCCTTCAGGTTCATGGAAGAACAATCAGTTGAAACCTCTGACTATTGAGCAAGTAAACTACAGTTGACCATGTGAGAAAAACTTGGTTTCGCTAACTTGAATTCCTGCGTTAGATAAAGTCTCCCTTTGCGACTTAGTTAACGTCATTGCGAAATAGACTCTGAGGGGACCTTGCAATCATTTGAATGGAAACAGACAGTGGTTCGGAAGACTCCCCAATACCACATCCAGTCATTATGTCCGCCTCTATGGCATATCTGTGTAGAGCACGAACTCAGAGTCGTGTCCCGTTGCACAGTTTTTGGGTCACTCATGTTTCGTAACATGAAATTTGTTACTGCTATAAATTGCAGCATCATTGGTGCTCCTACTTTAAGTTTTTACTCATGAGCAGGCAGTCCAGGAGAAATAAATTCAGAGTCAAGAAATTCAATTAGATAATGAACTGCTTCTTCATCACTAATCCAATCTCTTTACTGACTTGTAAGTTCTTTCCTCGCCTTCATATAGCGTAAGAACTTGTTTGTTGATTTCTCATGCCTGTTCATATTAAGGGCTGAGAATTGCTCGTTTACAAAACATTTATTCTCAATAGATAGTACATCCTTAACTCTGTGAAACACCATTTCAATGATGTCAAATACGCAATATATTCATGTGCTCAATTGAAATTAAAATCAACTAACAATACCTACTTGCCACACCTGTGTATTTTCAAAACAAACTTGTCTGTGAAGTTAGGAAAATACAGCTAAAAGCCCATAACTTCGCTTCTGTACTGAATTAATAATCTATTTAGAGCCCATATTTTAAGTTAGGCACACACAAATCCAGTGTCAATGTCTCAGCTCGCTATGTCTTATGGTGGCTGAGTTTACTTGTGACAAACATTTTTGCGTTAAACGTCCATAACTTCACTTCTACGTTGAATTTCCAATCAATTCATAGCCTATATTTTAAGTTAGACCTACACAAATCTACTGTAAAAGTTTCAGCTTTATATGTCTTATGGTAGCTGAGTTTACCTGTGACAAAGTTTTGCGGACAAACCGACAAACCGACAGAAATTTTTCTAAGGGTGGATTCGGTTTCTCCAATGTATGAAACGTAAAGAAAACTTGAAATGAGTCAGTTCTAAGCAATGTACAGACAAAATCATTATTTTATTTATAAAGATTGTTTATACTTCATACTTTACTTCATGGATTTTGAAATATTTACTTCACATTTAGAATGGTGATAAATTTTCCATTAAAATGACAGTGTGGGGTTCAATTTTATTCCACTGTTTGTCCAATAATTCAAAAGATAAATTTAATGCACGTTATAGTTTTAATAAAGGGATTAAACGTCTAGAGAAATTATTTTTACATTTTTCAAGAGACAATTTTTGTCTAGTTAAACCTTCTTTAATCTGAAATAAATATTTGTCATTTTCAATTAATTGTTGCATACAATAATACGAAAATACTTCAAGTATTTGGAAAGATGATAAGTTGAGTTTGCTATTATGGCTCATGTAATATGATTAATTAAAGTATTTTTGGAACCATTCGAGTATACTCTACAAAATGATTAATGACACTTGAAAAAAGATATCATTTTTTTCTTATTAATCTTATCAATAACATAATTTACTTTAGTATGCAAAATATTATTCACATTCTTTCAATGGCTCTTGTATCTGCTAATAAGGTTTACATTTTAGTTTTCCAATATTCTTTCTTATGACTGTCGAATTTGAGTTATCATAGATATAACGTATGTAAAGGTAATACGCACTTATATTCTCTAGCAACATTCGAGTTTTAATATGCACTTGGAATTCGTTTTCTCACGTAATTAAATATTTTATTAACCTTATTATATTTACGGATAGACATCTATTTTGTTTCAATTTTCTCTAAATCCTTTATCATGTCAAATGAAGAAATACTTTCTTTTCTTCCTGTTTCTATGACAAACTTTTTGCCAAGATAAAGTAAGCAAAGGTTTTCTTTGAGAGCAACCACATTACTAAAATTGGTTAAAGCTAGTTCTCTAGAATACTCAAAAAAACTTTTACCTGGTTTTTGTTCTAGGTTATACAACTTCCTTTCAAAATTATATTTAACTTTGATAAAAACAGATCCTTAAGGTTAGTCATTGAGGCTACAAGGAGTCAAATAATCACTGCCTTTAATTTTTCTCCTTCATTGTTAATTCACTTATTCGGAAGTTTGGTAATATTAGTTATACTCCAAATAGTAACTTCAATTTCATTATTGAATATGATTTGTTAAAATTTACTCACTGATCATGCCATTTCTCTATGGAACTACCTCTACTTCGAACTAAATATTCTAATCAATTGATACATAATAATATCATTTATACGTTTTGGAAATAAACAATATCGGTGGCAGTTTAATAAGATAATTTTCTAATTTGACTGTTTAAGCTAACTTTACAATATAACTTCACTACTTTTTTAAAATGTCATTCACATCTTCTACATATATCCTTCTTATAACTTCATAAAAATTCTACATCAAATAAAATATTTAACTTGTTATAATATATAATATCATAAAGGTATCGACCATAAAATGGAATAAAATCAAAATACATGATTTTTCAGGTTCAAATCAAACTTTGAAATCAAAGATTTTGATTGGACATATACAGGTTTTTTATATGTCTACATACAAATAATAGCCTCTTAGATAAGACTATTACCCTCGTCAAGGCTGAGTCAAGTTTGAATAGCCCGTTACTAATATTTATAATATTTGATCTATTAAATTTAGTCAGAGAGGATTCCATAATTAAGAGAGTTGACGCTAATGGATAGTTTTTTTTTTACTCTTTCTCACTGTACTCCTTTGTTTCCCCAAATATCCCCTCCGCTTTCAGCCTTTTATAATACCACCCTTCCCTCCCACTCCTCTCAACGAAGAAATATATTTAATTTCTTCTTCTAAAAATGGTTCACTGCAAATTTTGAAAGCTCTCAAGAACATGCTATTGAAAACAGTTTTTTTGACACTGAGGGGATGTACAGAGAAGAAATGAACATAAGAGGATACATTTGTAGATTTCTGTAAATACTATAATTCAATTTGTTACTATTTCGGTGCAAAAGTACATCCAGGAAAGGGAGTTTATTATTATTTTCTAATTCTATTGTAAATTGAATAGACGGAACAAATATATTGAGGGTATCCAAAAAAGTGCTAACATTTTTATCATCTGGCCAAATACATAAAACATCGTCAACACAGCGAAGCCATTTAGCATTGCTAGGTAAAATTTGAGGCAGGTATGTAATCTCAAAATATTCCATATAAATGTTGCTTAAAACAGGAGAGAGACAATTTCCCATCGCCAAACCAAACTTTTGCTTGTAAAAGTTTCCTTCAAATGAAAAACAACAATCTAATGTACACAAAAGACTTAAGTCTATTAACACTCTTACAGAAACAGGTAATTTTTGTGTACGTTTGTTAAGTACTGTTTCTAAAAAAACTAATAACTCTTCAACTGGTACATTTGTAAAAAGTGCTTTAACATCAAAGCTTAACAGCATACTATTTTGAAAGGAATATGAATTTAGCTTTGAAACCAGTTCAATGTTGTTCTTGATATGACTTTGGGAAATAGTACCTACCAATGGCGATAAAACATGGTTGGTTCATGGTCTCAGAGCGACTATCTTCATTCATTTGTGGTAAGTTGCCTGAATATATATATATATATATATAATATATATATATATATAAAACTAAAGTTTATCGGGACTCGGTCAGTTCCTTACCGAGAACTGACTCGGTCAGAACTGAGCGAGTCCCGATGAACTTTAGTTTTGTTTCTATTCTACGTTCTAGTTTTGTTGAATTTTTTTCCAAACTTTGGAAGTTTATCTTCAAAGAAGTCTTTGGTTTTCACCTTGAAGAAAAGGTTTTGAAGTTTGGAAAAATATTCAACAAAGCTAAGTGTACAGGGAAATTGGTCATAACGATTTTAAATATATGTATTCAAGAAGCAATGCTTCCAACTTTTACCTGTATATATATCATTGGAATATATGGATACATTGTGATATAATGCTGTCAAATTACTTCAAATTTAGTAATGTTCACGTTTCTCATCAAACTCAAAGTAATCCTTATGTATTATAGGTCTATGATAACAGATATACAAATTCTTACAATAATCAACTAATCAATGCCTAGTACTGTACATGGTGCAAGTCAGTATACCTCTTTTATAAACGTAATTAAAAATATACGTTTTTCAAGAAAATAATTAAAATCATTAGAAGTTATGAAAAAATAAGTTATTTCTATAATAACTCTGGTTGTAACAATTTCTGGCTAAGAAATTATAATAACTATTATAAGATTGGAATAATAGCTATCAACTCCAATAAACATCAGCTTAAAAATGTTAAATTTTACTAAAATGAATGAAATAACTAATTATTCAGAACTAGCTTGAGATACAACGAAAGAATGATTTCATGATGTTTCAGTAGGAGAACTACAAAAATACACACAGTACAAATTTTAGCTTGTTATATACCAAAGGCTTTTTTTCTGTCAGCCAATTTAACCAATTCGGATGTCATATTTATTATAAAAATTGAGTCCCTTTAAAGACATTTTCTTTTTTCTCTATTCTTGAATAGTTTTCTACTTGTGTATAAGTGTGTAAGATTAAATTAAACACTTCAATTTGAGGTTTAAAAATGTTTAACATATTTCCGATTCATTGCATGGATATAGTGCAATTGTTCTATTATTTGTATGTAATTGTTAATATAAGTAATTGTTAATTTTTTTTTATTTTTCTAAAAAAAAAATAAATTTATGTTGATATAGACTCCAGTTTAATTGGAAAAAAGGCAGATCGTTTTTACATCTATCCTTTATTATTTAGTTAGTGATATTCAATTCTAAATAATTTACTTCAAAACTCAACGGTTTGACCTGAACTAACTGGCAAAAACGAACTAGGTATACTGACTAAAGCCGTATCCGAGTTTAGTTATCACAACCCAAGAGGATACCTGGTTTAATAAAGTAAAAGTCTGTTAACACTCTATAATGGGCTGGTAGCAAAGTCATTGAAGATTGCTAAAATCGCTCACATATTATTACTATAGCTAATAACAAAGCCATGAACAACTTGATAGAATATTTTAGTTTTATAAACAAAAACATAGTTATTTTATTTAAATCAGTTGTTATTACACCATCCAATGTCATTCATTACCCAAAAAGTTGAATAATACGAGTAATATTTTTAGATCATTTTCCATACAAGTTAGTTCTAACAGTGTGCTGATGTGATTCCCATCAGCTTTAACTGCTTAATTATTGGCAAAGCATCCTAACGAATCAATGGTATTAATTGGTATTAATTGCAACTAATTATAAAGTCAATGCAAATCTTCAGAAATTATATGATTATATGTAACTTAACCAAAACAACTTTAGCAATTTATCTGCAACAAATTAATTCTATTATATTAAATTATCCTTCAAGTTTATATTAATTATCATTACGTCATTAAAGATATTGAACTTATGTCACTTTCATAATTAGCTCTCAACATTATACAGGTACCTACTATTTAATCTAAATTATATTGATCTTAATTTCTTCAAGAATATTAAAATTTGACGTCATCAGAAATCATTTTTGAAATTTTTCGATAAACTCAAATCGTTATCAATAGCGAAACAGGGGTTCTAGAGGTCCATTGCAGTTGAATGATTGCGCTACTACAAGTGCAAAATGAAGTAAATTTTGTCAAATAGTAAATTAGTCTATCATGTGAATGAATCAGAAAGTCTAACAGATAAAAAGAAATGAGTGATACTTTCATTGAAATGAGATGAAAAAGGTCCAGAGGAGAGAAAAGGTTTCATATATGTTCAAGGGGGTTAGAAACGGTTGAACTAAAGGGTTACAAGATTTGGATAGGCGGGTAAGTTTTTCAGTGATCAACGAACTCCCATCTCAAATCATCTTGAATGCCCACATTTCTGGTGTATAAACAGCTGTAAAGTGGGAATTTTTTCTGCACAATTTGGCCAGAGATTAGAAATTTATAAAAATCCTATCTGGAATCCCAGATATAATATATAAAAGATAAAGGTATCGACCACGATCAGGTTCAAATCATACTTTCAAAATGAAATTTTATTATTTTATTTTAATAAACTTTGTTATATCTCTAGAAACAAATAAAATAGAAAAGCGTTATAAAAATCAACCATTATAAAAATATCAAAAATATCTATTATTAAATAGTATGCCAATTTTCATTTTTGTTCTTTTTCAACTTTTATAAAACTTGAATGAAGGTTTTTGTGTTTGAATGAAGATCTGTGGGTTTACAAATTAAATGTCCACTGAACATATTTTTGATTATGCGTCGTGACAAGTGCAGGTATGTTAAGTGTCATCGTTTTCCACATCTTAATAACAATGGTTAAACATACAGTTTTTGGTATGATGAAAAAAACTATTAGTTTTGTGTTTAATGACGAAAGGAGTATTAATTTTAAACTAGTCTCCTGGTGACTATAAAAACATATTAAGTGAGATTGAGAAAAATGTCATAAATTTTGAATACTGGATGAGGGAATATTGCACAAAAAATGATGAAAACTATTAAGTTCTACCTGTAGTCGATGCATATGGCTGACTCGAAGTGGTCGAAAACATTTTAACTATCCACGAGTCACACTATTTGAGAAAATGTTCACAGTCATGTATTCTCGGTGTTGGAAAGAACCTTAATGAATTTGGTTAATTTGAATTTGATCATATATCTACATGATAGTCGCAATTAGTAAATCCAATATTAAATTTACTGTCAACGAGTTTGATAACTGTAAACTTCTAGGGTTTTGCAAATATTTACAATTTATTTTACACCAAATTTAAAATACAATTTTCAGTTTAGAAAATTATATTTTATGGTAAGGTTAGGTCATGTTGTAATGGCCATTCCACCTGAGAACACACATAGTTCAACTGTTAGCCCTTTGTGATACCACACTATGAACATTCTACATTGGGAGCCCTAAATTTGTGCTAACTCAAGGCATATTAGCATAGAGATCTTTAAATAGTGTCTTTCATCATACAGGCTCGGGCACGGTGGTTTAATGTTCTAGGAGGTACGACGTAATCAAAATTTGTTTGAGTACAGGCCCTCCTGTGCGAATAAATCGAGGGCGAGAGTGAGTATCAAATTCTGGATTTACCTAAGCCATTGGGTTTCCTTGGTCTCTGTATATTATAATTATATACTTCATGGTAACAATTTTCTGATATTAGATTAATGGAAGAGGAATCTTAAACTATAAATTACAACTATTAAGTTGCACCAACCTTTCTAATTGAACTGGAACTATAATTCCATTCTTATTATAAATCACTAAATATATATTGACACATTAAAGTAAATGAAATCATTAAATTCCTAGTCTATGAATTTGGTTATATTTTTACCAAATAATTTGATAATTCGTTTCACTATAACAACATTTAAGCAAAGCAAATATTAAATTCACTGCTAACGAGTTTGATTATACATTTGCTTATACTAAAGTGCTCCTTAAATTGTTTATTTAGAGAGAGATAAAATAAATTTAGACAGAGAATTTATATTCAAAAATATAAATCACTCCTATGATAAGAGTATTGAAAAGGTTGTAAGACTTGTGCGAAGTCAAAATGACCAAAGCAATGATTTGGAGGAAGGATTTCTTTTCTACCCACACATATAGCTTTGAGAAGAAAACTAAAAGGATTCAATAAATTGAATATGGAGAGAGTAATTAAAATGAATCCATGAGAATTGACTCAAATTGCAATAGATAGGATATTTGGTTGCTGACACAGATTAACGCAAAACATTAATTATTATTGTAAATATATTCTTTATACAGAGATTTTGGAATTGAGTGTTGAATAAGCAAATGGACAAAGGGTTTGCTTAATTGAGTGACTTTAAGTACAGAAATAGGAATTAGGAAGTGGAAGTGTTTGAAAGGGATGTAAAGGGCTAGAGTTACAGTTAGCCTTTGATGGGTTCATTTCATCTGACGATTCGACTGCAGTATTATATAATAACGTATCAACTCTTGAACAGGCTCCACTTGAAAGGGCTTCATATCTGCTATTAGTCTATATTTGAAAGATAAGACAAGGAACCTCTCTGCCACTTCAGACCACTTACTGTATTTAGTATTCTCAATAATATAATGTCCTTGTAGACTATTAATCTTCAATAAACTATATTATAAATTATTAAATATTAAACCAACAAATATTGTTTAAATATTTGAAATCTTTTCAATCAATGGACACTAATATATGTTTTACTAGCTGCAGCCGTTTCAACCATTGGAAGAACTACATTTATGGAGGGAAGTTTGAAAACCATAGACGCTGTCTGACCTCTACTAGATGTGAGCACAAACACCACTAGATGATAAGATCACAAAACCTTACTGGAAGTAGGACACTAATATATGTTTTACTAGCTGCAGCCGTTTCAACCTTTGGAAGAACTACATTTATGGAGGGAAGTTTGAAAACCATAGACGCTGTCTGACCTCTTCTAGATGTGAGCACAAAAACCACTAGATGATAAGATCACAAAACCTTACTGGAAGTAGGACACTAATTCTGTTCTCTAATTTCTTTACTACAGGAAAGCACTGTAACCACTAGAACTGGTTTGGTATGTTGTTTAACCTATTCCTTTTGGACACGTCATGAAATAAAACAATCCAGGCTGATGTTTTTTAACGATGAATTATTAAGTCTGATCAGAGGAGATCCACAATTCCCATCAAATAAAACTGTAATGAGGACTCCCACCCAGGATGTGTCCAGTTTGTCCCTAGAATGCTGGCTTCTACAACCTACATTATACAGTACGTCTAATGATTTCATTGAGATCATGAGAGATAGGTATTCTCTTACCTCTAATACCATAACTCCAATAACTGTACTAGAGAAAATGGGGTAATTGCTATTTTCTAAAATATTTGTATTAAATTGCTAACTTCCTAAAAGTGTTGTAAATTAATCACTAAGCATGAACTTAGTTTTATATACTAATTAACCTGTTCTTTAACGTGCAAAATATTATCTTAGATGGAAGAACCATGATTATATTTGTCTATACTTCTCAGTTATTTAATAATTCGTTCTGTTAATGAATGAATTCCCTTTAAACACTTTTTTTTACGTTTAGATGTGTCGAAAAAAAACCTTAGAAAGGGACAACATAAGCCCGAATGATATGTCAAATGGACAGAACCTAAAACCCTGTCATCTTCTGAGCATAAGAACGAAGTTTTTCAGAACATACTTCACAGACTGTAGGTTCAATACTTGACTAACTTTTTGTTCGAATCTGTAATGATAATATTCGAAATTCCTTGTTCTCATAAAACCTGCACCATGTAATGAGTGACTGTAGGACAACGCAATCCTTCCTCCAGACAAAAAAAAAAGAAGTTTTACAGCGCGTCATGCTCTTTCTATCTGTGCTACCAAAATTTCAACATCCACGTCTATAAATCTTTTTTTCTTCCCGCAGGGTCTGGAGTAACATAGGTAATAGATAGAAGTCGAATTGACCTATTTGGTCTGAAGAACTCTATTTATCTGAAGAGTTCTATTATTTGTCTGAAGAGTTATCAACAATATCTATTGATATCTTTCCTTCAAAACATCTTCTGCAATAGACTAAATTATTTGATTCGTCTTCAGCACAAAAAACTAGGCACGTCATTCCTCAAAAGCTGAGTTTCTTCTCAGATTTCTTTCAGTTCATCAACTCAAAGTAGGGTTCCGAAACAAACAATCAAGTTACAGATATCTCATACATCACCTAACACTGTTTGAATTTCACCCCAGTATGTTGGTCCGTTACCTGACTAGAGACTAGTCCTTTAGCTAAGAGACTTTTAGAGGATATTTATTTTCTCTCTATATTTATAATATTTACAGCGATACCTCCAAAACTGGGTAGAAATGTAGATCCGGGTACCCCTTGTAAATATGGCGACTTGAAATAAATCCGACATATTGAGGGTTTATGTATCGATATATTGTTCTAATTGACAAGTATATGACGTCATAAACGTAAATAGATTGAAATTAATTAAAATGAATTTTTTTAATGCGAAATATTAAAAAATGAAGAATAAGATAATATAAAGGTTATAAAATAGAAAGGGAAGTATGAAATAGCAAAAGACAATGTGTATACGAGATACTATTATAAAATTTGTTGAATGGAAATAAAAAAAAAAATCCAGAAAGGGATATTATGACTAACCTCTCATCAAATCACTTAAAAAGCTCTCATCAAATCGTCAGTATCTGAATGAACTCGTCTCCACATGTTCTCCGCGAGGTACGAGTCAAACTGATCTCTGACGGTCCGATTAGACAGACTCCTTTTTATAGGCAAGACCATTTCCCTCAATTGCATTAGTATGCACTTCATTTTCAGGGTTTTAAAACTGAAGGGAATGATTGACTGTGATGATGCCTGAAGCCCTCATCTGCTAAACAATCACACGTTCCGCACTAGCACCCATCAATCGTGAAAAAAAAATCAAACCTAAAGGTTCCATATCCAAAAAAAAGAAATAAGCTGGCTAATTTGGAAGCAACGGGAAAAAAAAGAGGCACAAACTAAACCACATGGAGCGTGTAAGAAGGTTATGAAGAGGTATTTAGTTCCCTGTTTTTCCGTAGTTTGAACAATAGACCAATTACAATGAAGGATTGCTCTGGAATATTGACAATGCGGAAATAACATCGACTGACTCCAATATCAATAGTAGATATCGATATCGATTCCCAACCGACTGTCTCCCAGCTATTAGCTAGCCGCCATTGTGGGGGTACCCGGATCTACATTTTCAGACCCAAAACTCTACATCAGTAACAGGATACACATTTCATAAAACAGTTCACAACACACTGCTAGATCTGGCCAGATCGTTTCGTCGGCGGCGATACTGCAAAGCAGATGGTAAAGTATGCGATGAAGTGGCGAAGCAACACAAAGCGTGACGAGTTGAATAGCGTAACAGGGAGAGAACGATTCCAACAGGTAAAGATGGCGACAACAACTGGTCGAGATGGCGAAAACAGCTGGTTCTTAAGAACAGCTGGTTCTTACTGACTTGCGTCAGTGTTGCCGCTACAGACTAGTTTTGGAGAAAGGAAGGCAAGGCCTCTGGATTAATGAGATTACAGGTGGTTTCTGTTCATTGGGAACCTTCATTGCTTTTCAGTATATATAACTGCTCTCCATACCAACTTTTGAGTAGAGAAATAGTCTACCATAGCCGCTACATAAACATAAACATAAATAGCTGCACTCATAAAGGTCTCATGTGATGATGTCTTACAGCAGAAAATATTTCTCCACTCACAAATTTTAAACATTTCTTCATTATCTATTCTTTTGAAGGCGTTAAGTACTCCTTCCTTACAGTTGATAAGATTTCACAACCAAATAAGAAACAATGTCTTTTATATCATCCTTTGCTTTCTGTTCAGTGGTTGACCACAACTAAACCATTTTAGTGGTGGTAAACTTTACTAAAGGCTGGCACACTAGTCACTAAGATTAAGAGAGTAATTACAACTTTTTTTTACTTAGTAATAGTAGGGTATTATGTTATAATTTTAATTGTTATGTGCTATATTTAGAGTTCATATTTTTACATAAAAAATTTTTCTGAACTAGAATTGTTTTATGAACTTGTGTTATTATCATGAAGCCCACATCTAAAGGAGAGTTAAAGTGAACAGATTTAGCTTGTTATGGAGTTATAGCCAACTCTCATTTAGGATTGGTAAAGTTTAATGAACGCTGTCGAAACATAATATGAAATGCAATAGTGTTTTGGAATATAAAGTTATGTTTAATGGAATTCCCATTTAGTGTGCTGTCTGTATAGACGTGTTTGACAGTTTTCACTGCCCTTTGTCGTCAGAGGTTTCACAGTCAACTAGAGATCTGCTTATGAAAGGATTTAAAGATAAACGAAAAATATATATTTATTTATGTGTCGCCATTACATTTGGCAATTTCAGAGACAGAAAAATGACTTTGACTAGACGAAGTTGTAAACTTAATGTTATCAGTTTGGACAGTGGCTCCTGATGATGGCCGATGGATACGAAACGGCACTTATTCAAACTTATTTTTTCTGGTATGAATGAACTCTATGATTATTAATGCATTTTTTCATCTAAAAGCATTAAAAACCTAAAAAGTTTTATGGAATCATAAAAATAGCTTCAAAAACAATATTAATAATCCTAGCACAAGCCGCTTAAAAAACTCGTATTTACAAATAGGCATTCAATATTTCTTTGTATACATCCGTATTCAAATACTTGTGTAAGAAACCTAAAGCTATATGTAAGAGTTTGTAAGAAAATAAAATATTACTTAATTATGAGAAAGTATAGCACAATTTGATTCCATCCGTTATCTAAGGCTAAATATACATTAATAAAGAGTTTTTAAAATTACATTTTCCTTCAGTTGCAATTAATTTTGCCACTGTTGAATTCATTGCTATAAGCAATATTTCTTAGATATTAGTCTATGAATTCAGGAAGTTAATCTGTTCTTATACATATAATGGTAGAGTGTAGATTATAGTATATGGACTTTATCAAACCAACATATACTAAAGGATTTCATTATATTGACGCGAAGCGACTACTTTGGTTTTTAGGGTATTCAATGTTACTGCACTGTGAATTTTTATATTGTTTTAAAGAAAGAACAACTAAGGTTGTATTGTTAAGTAGCCTGTGATTTTCGTTTTGTTTTTCAGTTGAATTGTGAAAATATTAAACCTAAATTATTATTTCAAATGATTTACTTTAACATGACAATATGATAGCATTAATGCTCTAATCATTTTTTTGCTGTTATTCAGCAGCTATCATAGTGATTTAAGTATTTGGAATTTTATTCAAAATTATAATTTAATTCAAAGAATATTTAAAAATCATGTAAGAAGATAAGCAATATATTGTAAAAAAAAACCGGAGCTTTTAATTCTCATTATGTACCCGTCTAGTGAACTACAAGGAGTTTGAATTGCTGGTTGGTAATTCTAGGCCACTCTAGGGATAATCGAAACTTATCTTATCATCTTGCTGAGAGTTGTTCAAATTCAGTGATGCAAATGAATAAATACAAATATATAAACCACAAACATTCTTACATTGGAGTAACTACTATCATACTGTCAAGGAAGCTCAGAATGCATCTGATGTATCCAGCTCCCAAGAAAAATATGGAGTAAATTCGCAAGACCAAATTAACAAGAAAAATTATTGTAGCAGGTACCAAAATAACACCAAAAAAAAAAAGGAAACAGACAGCTACAAACTTAAAGTTATTGAAGTAGTGTGTACACAAAAAAATTAAACCTCATATTAATTGAAAAATTTTGACGTTATTTGGATCAACAAAAAGCCAAGCAGAACAGGCCCAGGGAATGACAGTGACCTACAAGCCAAGTATTGACCAGTAAAAAGAACAACCATAATTTTTTTAACTGATTCTACTTTGCTACATAAAGGAGAAAAGATTTAGAGAATCATTATCGTCAAGAAGGTAACTTTAGGAAAGAGTTGAAACATATCCACCGTCGGAAGTATATTATTTAGTTAAGATCAAACAACAAAAACGTTATTCAGAAGGATAGACAAACTCAACAAGAAGCAAGGATCTGCAAATTTGGCTATGAATTTAATAATATAGTCATAATCAGCTGAAACTTGTTTCTTTCCAAGTTTCTCTGCCTTCTAGAGTAACGTTTATATTATTGCATCCAAACAAGATAACATGATTCTTACTGTCAACATGTGGCAACACTTTCCTAGAGCTATATTCCGAATGAGAATGATTCTCACAGTTTTTTTTTTATATAGGCAAAGCAGAGTTACTGAGATGGATTAAAGTTCCCAAGAGACACATAGAACTTGATCAAATCCATAAGACCAATTAAAGCAAAAAATAATTGAAACAAGTAGTAAAAGAATAAAAATGCAAAGAGATCATCACAGAGTTAAAGTTATTGAAGCTGTTTACATACAAAAAAATAAACCACATATCAATAATACAATTAGAAAATAGCTACAAAGTTTTGAAATTATTTGGGCCAACATGAAGGTAAACAGAGTAAACCAAGGTAGTTACAGCAACACCTTGGTTCACTCAAACTTCAGCTATGAACAACCAACTTTAATCCTCCTAATTTACTTTAGTTTGACTATATAAAAGAAAAAAATTGACAATCGTTCTTGTTCCAAAGATGGATCTATGAACGATCTGAAACATTTTGACTGTAAGATGCGCGTTATCTAGTTTAGATGCAATAACAAAAACATTATTCAGGAGAGTAGAGAAACAAGTTTCTCCAAATTATTGTTACATTTAATATATATATATATATATATATATATATATATATCGTCAAACTACCATATGATATGGGAAAAAAAAGATTAATATCTTTCAACCACAGCAAGTGGTCTTCGCCAGAGTGAAAAACCCAACGTTGTGTTTTTGACTCTGACGAAGACCGATTGTTGTGGTTGAAACATCATAATCTTTTTTTTTTTTTTCATTTCATATTGTGGTCTGATCATTGATTGTTATTTCACGTGTTTATGTGAATTCTTGTTATATATATATATATATATATATATATATATATTATATATACAATAAATTCAAAACAAAGGAAACACACAGACTTCTCTGTGTTTCCTTCGTTTTGAATTTATTTTATTAAAAAAAGTTCCGCTGGACCGTTTCTTTTAATTGTATATATATATTATATATATATATTATATATATATTATATATATATATATATTATATATATATTAGTGTATATTGGCAGCAGATTTTCTTGTAAACATCTTGTAAAGAAAGCTTGTAAGTGTAAAAAATATAATATTATTGATTAAGCTAAAAGATTATTTCTTTGATGTCTCTGGGACAACTCCTCCATAAAATCACACCCTACCAGAAAAAACTAGTAAGAAAACTAGAGAAAACGAGCAAAAAAGTCGTAAATGCGGAAGCTGCCGTCTACTTTAATAATATTATAATAAAATTATATATATATATATATATATATATACTGAATAGTGATGACCAATCGGCTGAGTAGCCATGAGAGGTCGGGTGACTGGTTGGGCTGTCTAGTATAGTCAACCAATCGCATGCGGTGTTTAATGCTTCTTCTATCAATGTCTCTGAAGAAATCAAGAAGAACGTCTCCATGCAAATATATATACTCGTATATATATTAAATATTGACTTACAGCATAGGCAAGTGTCAGCTAGTTAATTAAATTATCTATTAATTGAAAAACAATTGAAACAAAACAGAATCTGACGCTCGTATTGACAAGGGTAAAACTTTATCTCCGTCCCAGAATTAATAAACTAAACATTTTTATTATCAGTCCACTTTTTAGGTGATAAAGAACAAGTTGTTCATCCTACAAGACATTTTGAATTTTTTCTACCTTAGCTCTTCTAAACTTATTTATAGGTGCTAAAATCAATCGATCAAGGCTGCTCAAGTCCCCCATGGCTCACTCTTGACAGAATTCAAAACAATATCAGTTTAAGACCTGCTCAGTATTAAAATTCACTTTAGCATTAAAGAAATATTTATTTATTGGTTTAATATTTAATTTGAAGGCCACTTTTTTTGCAATAATAGAAACATGCTTAGAATACTTATATTTGGAAACGATAATATCCAAAATAAGAAGCTGTTAAAAAATATAATGTTAAAATTAATACTTTTAATTTAATAACAATTACAATTAGTTAGTTGAAAATTATGGATTAGGATATATTACTCTTCTGAAGATATTTATTTAATGCATGTATACCATTTAATCTTCTTTTCCGAAACTCTCAGCGAATATTGTAAATTGGAATTTATTATACTAAATGCTTCCCGGCTATAGGATCGGAAATACTAAAATACTATGAAATAGAAATATTGAATAAGGATGACTAGTATGGTAAACACATAGTGAATCTAATCGACACAGATATATTTGTAATAATGGTTTAATAACATTAAAATTGTTTGAGTTAAACTTACCAAATACAGACTATATAATTAATTAAAAAGTAATTGACATATTATCACTCTTTATCAAAAATATATTGAATAAATTTAGAAATACCTAATTATTAGAATTTGTGCTAATATGTTATAATTATTAATTTCGACTATTCAATAAATTAAGGTAGTTAATTTAATCACATTTAATTTTGACTACCTATTAAGTTTCCTGTACATTTCATTTTACATTTATTAATTTTCATTAAATTTTAACAAATGGAAGATTTTATAGTTCTGTTAAAACTATTTTTAAGTAATCTGGCGTAAAACACCATCCTTTTGGGGTCTTATATGAGATTATTATTATTACGATCTTATTAAATTAATGTGGCACTATTCTATGTATACATTCAATAAACATAGACTTGATGGTTGATTTATTTTCAAACACCTCACTTATTTACTAAATGCCAAAAGAGTTATACAATAGAATAGAGGGAAGTTATACACTTGTTTTGGTCTGTGTTTTATGGAGAAAAACATCTTACTGTGAAACAATATCGGAAAAATATGTTCAAATAAAAACTACTGAAAGTTGTTCATTTGACAACGTGATGATGTTTAATGAGAATGACAAGGCATAAAAGCTAAGAAATATTAAGGGGGTTGAGGCATCATCAGCGTTTCTAACGTCCTACCGTCACCCTCACTTCATCATCCTTCTCTATATTCATCTATTCTTGTCCTGAAGACTGTAACCAGCGTCGAAAATGCAATTGATCATTTTATTTCTCTTATTGTCGTTATTTCTTGCAATCTGTCGATCTCTCTTCATTTTATGATATTATTTTATACATTATAGGGTAAAAAACTAATGAAATAGTCTCCATATATAGAAATAACGCGTTTCGAACACGTAGTGTTCTTCTTCAGGCATTAACAAAGAGTGAGTGGTTACAACAGTTGTACCATAGACACTCACCCTTAATTAATGGCTGGAGAAAACCACTTCGTGTTCAAAACGCGTTGTTTATACTATTAAATTTCTATATGTGGAGACTATATCATTACCTTTTTACCCTTCAATGACTAAATACCACATAATGAATGATTCCACTGCCTTAGAATTATTTTATACTAACATTTTCATTCAAAAATATACATTAGGCTTTTATTTTCAAACTGAGAATTACTCATTTGATATGTAACTGCTTTTAAATTCAGATGTATAGATGTACCCTATACCCCCACCCATGTCCATTCCATTACCAGTCAGTCTTATTCAGAGGCACTCATCCTTAGGTTCGTACTTTCTGCCTTATTTTATTTTATATTAATTTTTGTACTTATTTACTTTGTACTATAGATAACTCTCTGGTGTCATTGTATTTTTTAGTTAATGCTTGAGGAAGAACACTACGTGTTCGAAACGCGTTGTTTATATCATGAAACATTTTTATATGTGGAGACCATTTCATTAGATTTTTACCCTACAAGTTTTAGATTCTAATTGAGATATTCAGTTTTTTCTATAGAATATCATTACATGTATATTTTGGATGTCACTCCTTTGCTAAATAACTACTTTCAAATTTTTTTCTATTCTTCTGTGTCTATCCTTTAATTTGCAATGCTTTTAAATTTCCATTAGAAATACTGATACTTCTAATATACTTCTTTTTGTATGTGTTACATGGGCTTAATTCCTTTCTTTAACTAAAATAGTAAAGTTAAAAGATATAATTTAAAAAATCTGGTATGTAATGTATTCAACTTTGGAAACAACATTAAACTAGTTGACAATTAATTGATTTTTTGCTATATTTTAATGTGGCTATCATTTAGACGTAATATTACACACATTGATAATCAATAATAATTTATTTGTTTACATGTGGCAATAATGATTTTATCAGTTATAAGCAACTTGGAATCATCGATTAATATGATACATATAAAATTTTATTACTCATCTGAAGGTTTCAATCTCATCCAGTGCGCACCACGGCCATATCTGTTGTATTGTGCGGCCCACTGATGTTTCTAAACTCAGTAAGATCAATGTTTACTTCTAGTAAAGTTGAATGCAGGCCACTCTAGATTTTTTATTATTACAATACATTACTTATAAGTAAAGTAAAATATAATTAAAAGTTCTGAAATCTCTCTCATATGAAATAACTGTCTACAATTTCTCTCTGGCTGATCTTGATTCTTGAATAGGTTAAAACTTTGAAATTGTTATCTAAAGTGTCAATCCTTTATTATATAACTAAGTTTAATTTTCTATCTGAATTGTAACTCTTGCGTAAATTTTTCTCGGAATAACTATGATCCAATTGAAGTGTAATTCACTTAATCGAGTGATATTGTAATGAAGTTAAAGCATAGCATTTAGAACAACTGATAGTTATAGCTATATAGCTATGCTAAGCATAGCATAGAGAACAACTGAAAGTAATATTTTCCATGCTGCCAACACTATCAGATGTGACAAGTAAAGATGTAGAACAATGATCGTTTTAATATTACAGTACTTCTTTTTGTGAACTAAATTCATAAGGATGCTATCCTGATGTATATATCAATAAATTTTTAATAGAAATATTGGTAGTTTTGTAACATAAAAGAAATGTATGTTCTAACATAAAGTCCTGATCTGAAACAAAAAGCTGTGTGATTCTTCCAGAAACTATTTAAATATAGAATATCGTAAAAACTTTATCGTGAGTCAAACGTTATCACATATGGCTTATTCATCAACTATGGCTACTTATCCAGTCAGAGGCATCGTATCGTAATGCCAGCATAAAATGCTAGGGACCTCACTTCATAAAAATCTGAAAACATATTACAATTAATTTTTTTCATGGTTAATTAATTTTTACTCAAAGTAGAGAAATACATCTCTTAACAAGTAACTTTCATGATTAATATTCTTTTCTTATGCTTTTAAATCTCGCTCAGTGTCTCTCCTTTATAATTAACTCATTTTACGTTTCATTAAAAGATGTTTATCTTTATTAAATAACTATTTTTTCCACTTTTACCTGGATTCCACCTCTTGCTATATAACTGTTTTTAAATTGTAATCTGAATGGTTCTCATTTATTATGAAATTGCTTTTAAATTTCACAAGAAGGTGTTATGTATACTCCTTTGTTATGTAAGTGCTTTTAAATGTGCCTTGATGGAGTGCTCCTTTGTCATGGAGGCACTTTGAAATAGCACTCGTGCTCTGCTGTCGGTCACAGGCGCATACTGAGGAAGGCGGTAATGCAGCCCAGATTGACATTAGAGTCTGTCTGCTGACTCAATTGGCTTTGCGGCTTGGCTGCCACTGATTAGACCCCCTGATTCTAACTGCCCGTCTGGCAACACTATAAAATCATACGCTTCCCTCAACAAAAACTTTTCCTTCAGATTATGATTTTTCAAACAATTAATGTATTATAGATCACTTATAAAGTGAATTATACTACACTAAACGCATTGTGTGTTGAAGCATACACATTGTCTCAAGGTATATACAATTTCTTGTATCTCTGGTCCCCTAGACAGGATATAAAATATTTACTCTAAGACCGTAAAATATCAGGTACTCGTAGAAGACTTCTGTATAATAATCCTGTGCAAAGCAAAATTTAGAGCTCACCATGTTGAATACTCATCATTATAAGTCAGAGTTAAACAAAATGACTTAAATAACAAATAAAAACATAATAATATTTAATTCAAAAATTAAATAAATTAACATGTGACAATTGACTAATGACTAACTAACACAAAGCCCCTAAAATAGCACCAAAGTAGAACCATATTATCTAAAACATAATTAACTTATGAAGTCAAAAACTAAAAATGTAAGAATTAGAAATAAAATTAACATGATTAGGTGGAGCATTAATTTTCAGAACCAAGATTTTGTTGATGAATGTGTTCAAGTGCGATGTGCTCGCAAGGCATGGTACTCGAGCTCTAGATTAGAGCACGCCAGCAAGGGCGACATAATTTAGAGCTAAAGAATGTAACGCCTTATTTTTATCCCTTTTGTGGAAACCCGTATTTCTATTTTATTTTAGCAATCACTGTTTTAATATTTTAAGGCTATAATGAAGGATTTTTACTGTCTAGAGCCGGATTGTAGTGTATCATCCGGCTCTAGACAGTAAAAATCCATTGTAAAATCCATTCAAACAATATCCATTGATATGAGACAGCTGTATCTAAAACACAGAGTGAACCCCTCCTTCTCTCATTTACATTAATAACATTTAATCTGTTAACCCTATTGTATACTTACATGCATTCAGCATTGCTTGGGAAAAGAATTGTCCACGTAAACAATCTTTATAAAAACACATGGTTTCATTCTTGTATCGTGTTTATGACTTTATAGTTTGTGCTTTTTATAACTTAGCATTATTTCTTTTTCTCTGTTGGCTCTTGTAATGAATATATGTGTTCCGTCGTTTACAGCTTTGATTTATTACTTTACTATGAGTATAAGTGTTATAATTATAAGAGTAGCATTTCTAAAATTTTATAGATTTACATATTTTACGTCAACTGAAAAATATCAAGAATTTCTTATATTATAAGAGCTAAAAAAAAACAACTATTAGCTTCCACCTGTTCTAATTGTCACGTTTATTATATTAAAAATAAATAACTGATAATATAATGAACAATCATACTAGTATGTGCAGAAAAATATTATTCTTCAATATATTTTTGAATGAATTTTATTCATTTACTAAAATGTTAAATCCATAAATTCATATAAATTAAATTTTACTTATTCAATTTGAATAATTTGTGCTAACCTGTCGTACTCACGTGACAAGTATGCTACATGTAGCACTTATACAACTACATTTAATCATACATAGGCATTATAATATTTTAATAATATGCCATAACATATTACACAGAGAATATTATATCTCTATACACGTATATAAAGTTCATGAGTTTGTTGTTTGTTTGTTTGTTTAACCGTTTCTGTGATGATGATTGAACGTGTTAAAAAAATTCCAATTCAAAGTCATTGAATTATGGGCTGTTGGTTCTAGATAAATTATTCTCACGTTCTCTTCTTACTTCATTCCAGTGTGAACAACTAACTCAGCAATGTGATTTAACACTACCGAGTGATGGTGTTTTATTGGTATTGCTGAACTACTGGGATGACGTTTTTCTTTTATCAATAATTGGTTTTTTCCTGTTAATATTACAATAAAGACTTACCGAATAACTTATACAAAAGTCTCTCTAAAGCACCAAGTTGCCAATTTTTGGAGTTTTTTTTTTTATTACTAGTTCTTCTGCTACAAAGATTCAAATACCAATGTTTCCATTAAAATCAGATTTTTAATGAGAACATTTACGGCAGCCATGGATCAGTGGCAAGGAGCATAGGTCAATAATTGTTAGTAGGGTAAAGACCACATAATAACTAAATGCACTACCTTAGAAATAATAGTTATCTTTTTCATCATCAATTCGGTATTTCCTTAGCAGTAGTGATAAAAAGATTGCCTTTCCTCGAGTAAACTTTTGTCCTACCATATAATGTTTCGGCAACATTCCATTAAATTCATTGTAGAATCGAACAACATACGTTATAATAATATTTTAACCATTTACTTTTAAAGCATAGTTTAAATAATATTGTTCTTATCATTTTACAAACATTTTAATGTACTAGAAACTCTTTTTACAACACCTTCTTTAAGACGACATGCATAGTTCCTAATATCTTGCAACTTTGTTGTTTCTAATAGTGGATTACACGGTTTAAGGAAACGTGAAAGCACGTGCTGACTTCATATTCTAATTAACCATTGTGGAAGGATTTACGCCAAGGTTGTTTGTTCTACTCCTTGCCTTTCGAGGATTTGGCAGCATTTCCGATGACAACCTTAATTAACCTTAATGAAATTATCAATTGGTAAGAAACAAAAATAAAAATTACTATAAAATTTACCAATTTACTTCAAAAATATTACGACAAATATCCTATCACTGGTCACCAAAGTAAAATTTGTTATGTTTAATTTAAATATATATATTTCTAATATAATTAAATCCCATAATTCAATAATTCAATAAAATACTGTTATTGACCACTATTATTTTGTAGAATATAGAAAATAGCATAATAAAATTAATTAATGGATAAATAAGCATATACAAAATTAATTAAGAGGTAATATTCAATAAATCATAATATCTAAAAATGAAGTATTAGAAATATAGATGAAGGAAGATGAAATTAAATTAGTATATCAGAATAATAAATAACTACCATACATATAATGTAAAAATTGTTAAACTAAAACATCAGGACAATTACTTAAGGCATTTCACAGTAAGCACTTAAAAAAAAATCAGCCTCCAGTAAGATATTCTAAAATCTTACTAAAAACCACAGTAAGAAATTCAGAAATGAGACTAATGTCTTTCAACCAAAACACCTGGTTTTTGACAGAGTCTTACTCGAACTGTTACAGATGAAGTTGGATATTTGGTAGGTTATTGAGAAAGAAGGGAATCAACAGAGGATATTAATGGGCGCAAAGAGTAAGTAAAGAGAACAAAAAGCTGGGAAATCCAGGGTAAATAAAGGAGTTCATTAGATAATCCAATTCACAATGGAAGAAGAAACTAACTTGTAAATTTTACTTCTTAGATGTCTTTAACCATAGACTAGCGAAATTTTGATTTTAGAGTACCATATATAGGAAACCTACTAATTTACTTGCCTATTAAATCTTTATTTTCTCATCCCATACAAATTTTTTAGACATATGTTATTGAGCTCGATAAGAGTTTGCTCATTGAACCCTTAATAATGAAATTAAATCAATATTTGTATTAGTTTTACATTAAAATATCCCCAGTTTATACTGATAAATCTTTAAAATGTGAATCGTTGAGAATCGTTAGTGTTAGTCTCTTTATTGTGTTTCCTGGTTGTAACATAAACTATATATATATATATATAAATATATACCATCAAACCACAATATGAAATGGGAAAACAGGACTAAGATCTTTCAACCGTAACAAGCGGTCTTCGTCAGAGTCAAAAACTCAACCCAAAACTCAGTTGGGTTACTGTTGAAAGATCTTAGTCTTGTTTTTACATTTCTTATTGTGGTTTGATCATTGATTGTTATTTCGTATGTTTATGTGAAATCTTTATATATATATATATATATATGAATTAAACACCACAATAAACAAATATATATTAAATTAATAAATTATTTGTTCATAGTGGTGTTTAATTCATATATTATATCAAGAGTTATCGTTGATTATTAATTTTATATATATATATATATATATATATATATATATATATATAAAAAGATTTCACATAAACACATGAAATAACAATCAATGGTCAAACCACAATAAGAAATGGGAAAACAAGACTAAGATCTTTCAACCGTAATAAGCGGTCTTCGTCAGAGTTGGGTTTTTGACTCTGACGAAGACCGGTTGTTACGGTTGAAAGATCTTAGTCTTGTTTTCCCATTTCTTATTGTGGTTTGACCACATATATATATATATATATATATGTGTGTGTGTGTGTGTGTGTGTGTGTGTGTGTGTGTTGTGTTGTGTTGTGTTGTGTTTCCGGCGTGCTTGGTCACCCATCTCCTGAAGACAGATCATCCGAAAATTTGAGTTTGTAAGTGTGTCTCTTTCTCTGTGTGTTGCTTTTCTTCATTTTTGAACTGATATATATATATATATATATAAGATTATACAAGGTAATTGAATCAATAAAGGATATAACAATACATGAAAGTGAAAAGGAAAGCCAAAAAGGGATCATGCACAGTTATTCTTATTGTTACATGATACCTGGAAATTAGTTCTTAAGATCGAATCTGACAGCCACATTAATAAATATATATGAATCAAGTGTTGAGAATTTTTGTTACCTGTCAAATGTTGATTTAAATAGTGGAGTAAACTTTCCATTAAATTGATAATTTTTAATCTTTTACAATTCATTATAATAAATATTATGTAAGTGGGATAGTAATCCCTTCAAAAGATTTTAATTTTAAATATAAAATGAAACTCCAGCATTTGCGTAGATGCAAATTAAAACAATGATATTAAACTGAAATAAGAAATAAATGATTTAATTTTATATATTACTTCCTAAAGTCGAAAAAAATTACAACAAATGAAATTAGTTGGTATATTCTCGGAAAATTGAGTGAATATTTAAAATGAAAAAAAGAATGGCTTTTAGACCCTCTCTTAGAGTTAATCTAATTTTCTTTTTTTTTTTTATTATGTTAAAAGCCTGAATTAAGTTACTTTAAATTCAAAGTAATTCGTTTAATGAGCTGGTGGTTATAAGGAGATTTTTAACGGATGGCAAATGGAGGGGAGTAAAATGTTAAATTAGTGAGATAATGCACTTGTGGATTTAGACATTGAGTCAAGTTTTAATCATGACTCGAAAAGATTTCATTACAGGGTCTCATGACCATCTGAAGTTATAGTCCTTCACTGTTTAGCATTTCAATTGAATCACATCACTTGTAAAAAATTAAATGGAAACCAGATGATAATTATACCTGATATTATGTAAAATATTCTGTTGAATTCATGAATTACTTCTTTTTTATTCAAAATTTCTATCAAGGACTACATTTATTAACAATATTCTACAAAGGATTTCAACATTATCCCAATTTTTCTGTGTTTAAAGTTAGGATTTTTATTTAGCATATGTGATATCGACCATAGTCAGAGTCAACACCTTATTGCCTCTTGAAGTCATAACACTCGTAAACATTTTCCCCCCCTCATAAACACTACTGTCAGAGCGAATTACAGCCATTGTACGAGGGATCATCATGGCACTGTACTCTAAGATTATCCAAGCAAACTAACTTTCAGACAATCATGAATATAGCCAAACACACTAACCAAGTCACCCAATAAAATGACAAGAACTGTAACATTTGGACAACTATACAATATAGGGACCAGTATTGATATATTGTCACGCTCCTCAGTCTTCCAACCATACAAAATATGCAAAACAATATAACAGAAAAATACTTACGGATATATATATAAATATATATAAGTTATACAGTAAACTATGAACACAGAATAAAGATACGAACACACTTAGTGTTTCTATCTTTATTCTTTGTCTATAGTTTACTGTGAAACGTTCGTTGTCCTTTTTGGATCGTTTTCCTGTTGACATTATATATATATATATATATATATATATATATATATATATATATTGGTATAAATGGGCAGCAGATCCTCTTTTAAACAGGTATCATTAAAATTAACCGCAGTCTCGGCATTCACGATCTTAAGACTGAGAGATTCGACCCTACGAACTAACCTCCTGCTAACAGGGTTCAACTGGAAAAGGAGTTGGCCAAGTGACATGTTAAATTAAAATCGATGACTCATGCTTAGTCATTGCTATAAATAGATTAAAAGGATAGTACAGGATAATATAAAGAGAAGGTCAAAGGTCAATAATGAACAAGAGACAAGCGGTTAGAATAAAAGAGTTGAAAGGTCAACGGTATAACTGGACTAATAGAGAATATAATAATATATATATATATATATATATAATGTAACACAAAGTTATAAATCGACATAACTCACTTCTCTATTTCGACAATTATCATCATGAGGCGAAGGGTCTCCGCAGGGAACACCGCCCTACCTTTCGACAATTGTCGAAATATAGAATTAACTTACACCTATCTATCTTTATATTACTTTCATCTAGAAATTTATAATTTGTTTGTGAAGTTTATGTTTCAGTTAATCATATATATATATATATATATATATATATATAGAAAGTTGAAATCGAAAAAGTGGAGCACAAAGAGTAAAAAAAATCACTTCCTAACTCTAATTTTTGGAAAATGCGTCTACAATAGAAAAGAGAGGAGATACACTTTCCGAAAATTTGAGTTAGTACTACTAAGTACTGTAATGTAAAGAAACAGTGTGCTAAAGTTCTTCGATTTTGAACTTGTGTATATCCAGTTTGGATTATCTTTCCGATTTTATATATATATATATACAACAAGATTTCACAATAAATATGTGAAATAACAATCAATGTTCAAACTATAATCAGAAATAGTTTTTGTTATAGTTGAAAGATTTTAGTCTTTTTCTCTCCATTTCATATTTTGGTTTGAGCATATAGATATATATAATTAAAGTTACAACTAGAAAAGACAAAAAAGAGACTCAAACTCACGGTTCTCGACCATTTTGGCTGTCTTGCCATCTTCAGGAGAGGAGAAAAATAATATATATATGTATTAGTTGCATAATGTTATATTAATTACAACTATTTTCTGTGCATGAGTTCTATTCTAATTTCATTTACGCTTGTAAAATACAAATTTTACCACTGTCAGGCCAACGGATTAAAATCTTTAGAGCTATATTTCATAGTCTGTTGTGTTCAGTAGAATATTTTTTCAGTAAGCCTTTAACCGTAGTACAGCGATATACATTTATGTATGAATAATAACATAAAACACTTTATATAAATTACTAAGTAAAACCATAATGGAAAGATGAAATAACAATAAATATTGTGTTAATAACTTTAAGCAAGTTATCACTTGCTAATTGAGTGAATGTTCCTTTCAAGGTTTCTGATAGAAACCTTGTTTCTTTCTATCATGGTCTTTGCTTAATATGTATATATCTTATTAAATGTCAAACCATATTTAAAATACATTTGTATCTTGCAAGTTGTGTCTCGTTTCCAATTTTATACAGTGTAAATAGTTTAGTTGAAATCTCTAATAACGAGTTGACTGCTTCACAGTGTTTGAAAAAACAAACGTAGAATGTGTTTCAGAAAATTGAGAAAGTGTTCAAGAAGAAAATATGGTGCGTATTTATGCCCACATAGTAGAATTGAAAAGACGAATTGCTTCGATACATTCCTTTCAGATTGTACATTCCTATCATTATCTTACCATTTTTACTGCTGCTAAACTAGACTGTGGGTGATATTTTAACAGAACATTCTTTCAGGATGTCTTGGTCTCTGCTCATCCTCGCTTATTGGACAGTTATATCTTCACCAGTATACGCTTACGATGAGGAATATTTAAATGAAATCCATCAACCCATTTCGGACACAGAAGAAAGTCAATTCACAGATTCATTAGGTAAGTATCTTTAAAAATCAATCTCTACAATTTCTGTTCTGAATATGAGTATGATATGTTCTAAATATGATCCTGTATAATACAATTATTTTCAATGTTTATATAAAATACGAAGAGGTGGCCCAAATAAGTTCCCCGAAGCCACTCTGGCCCTCGATTCATTCAAGCGGGAGGTGAATAAATTTGAACACCTTGGATTCAAAACACCTTGAACTCGTTAAAGATCCCTACTTTAATGCTTTTGAGTTAGCCAAAATTTAGCCTGACTCAATGAAGCATTTAGCCCAGTGTTTCCCAAAGTGGGCGGTACCGCCCCCCTGAGGGCGGTGCTTTGATATCGGGGGCGCTAATGCAAAAAGGAGTGGGGATTCTATTTCCATAAATTGAAAATTTCATGCAATATAATTTCTAAATTTAAGTGAAAACACTACATGTAAACTTCTAGGAAAAGGTTTCTTAAACTTATTTGTTTAGATAATTTATTTTTATGTTAAAAGTATATTCTCATCTAAGTTTCTTTTATTGTGTATTAATTCTTTTGTATAAATATGCTATGAAACAATACATACATTGGATTATAAAGAAATATTCGATTAGTCATTATATTAATTTAATTATTAAAATGTTACTCATTTCGTTATTTCGTCTAAGATTCTGATTTGTATTGAGGAGTGTTGAGTATAGGTTTACGGACCCAAGGGGGCGGTCGCTCGAAAAAGTTTGGGAAACACTGATTTAGACTAACTCAATTTGTAATTCCCATTGAAGATTGAACATTGTGTGGTATCACAAAAAGGCAATATTTGGCCTATGTGTGTTCCCCAGTAGTACTTTAAGTTCTTTAATGACTTTCGAAAATTTACTTAGAGAAGTATCCTTCACTTTTATAGGTTTAGGTCTGATTCCACGAATATATTTATGCACTCCAAGGCAACTGACTGACATTCAGTTATAAGTGATCAAAGGATTCTACCTCTACTAGACAGAGAGTCTTCATCCTTCGTATGATGTCAAATACAGCTTCCATTTATTGTGTTACGAAGACAAATTTCTAAGAGACGTTTTAGATACACAATTTCTAAATTCTACTTTTATTTGTTTTTTAAAAATGTAAGTTCATTTGGAATGAGCTTTTTAAACTAAAATACACCCGGTTGTTCTTACCATCTTTTCACTCTTTTTTTTCTTCATCTACTTGTCACTACGTAAAGAAAGTTGTCTTCCTGTCCATATTAACCATTCTACCTCTTAATTGCTAACCTAGTGCGATATCTGGGGATGTACATTGACAAGCGATTAACATGGAATCCACATACAAGACTGAAACGACAGGACCTAATGAGATGATACAAGACGCTATCCCGTCTTCTTGACAAAAGATCAAATCTGACTCTACAGAACAAGACTGATATACAATGCAATACTCAAACCTATCTGGACTTACAGACTCGAAATCTGGAGATCAACCAAGCGTTCAAACATCCAAAGAATCCAAACAGCCAAATACATAACCTTTCGTAAAATTGTACAATCTCGTTATGTTTCAAACGACACCATTCATAATGATCTGAAAATCTCTTTTATCCACCAAGAAATCCAATCCCGATACCTCATATTCGATGAGTC
This sequence comes from Hermatobates lingyangjiaoensis, assembly GCA_026182355.1. Classification (NCBI taxonomy): domain Eukaryota; kingdom Metazoa; phylum Arthropoda; class Insecta; order Hemiptera; family Hermatobatidae; genus Hermatobates; species Hermatobates lingyangjiaoensis. The sequence continues at coordinate 804,116 of JAPFBL010000014.1, read as the reverse complement.
TTTACCCACCAATCTAAACCCTTTTATTCAGGAATTATCATCCAACCAGATTCCTACCAGTCTAATTAGAAGGTTGAAAAGATGTTATCCCAGAAATCTACACGTCAAGAAAAGTTAAACTTTGTTTCTCTTTCCTACAGACATTAGGTGGATTTATACCCAAACTTACCATTTACACTCTGGTAGATCTACTCAAGTTTTACTCTTCAAGTTTACTTGCGTATCGTAACCATCATTATAAAGAGTATGCAGTAGGTCATTCAGAACAAATCCCTATTATAGAAACGATGCCATACCACCCTGAGAACATCCTTTAGTTGTCACAACTGTGAAGATCCTAATACTGAACCTAATTCTTCTTTTTGATATTACTGTAGTCTATTCTATAGTTTGTGGGTTAACTCACCTATGAACTAGTTCTGATACAATTGATTAGAAGGCATCTATCATGAGCTCCTTCTAAATTCAAAAATTATTCCAAAGTCATTTCTTTAAGATTTCAAGATGTTTTTATTTTGTCAGAAAAATGCAAGAAGGAATATTCAGTAAAAAGTAGCTTAAAATTATTATCTTTTTGTAATAGAGAATGAAAGACTACATTTCCTAAACTTAAATGTAGTATAGGGGACTTCGGGAACCCTAAAACATGTAAATCCATGAAAAATCTCGGGATCGAATTTTTTCATGATCACTATACTTTACTTATAGTAGTTTGTAGTTTACTTTATAGTAATATTGTTTTACAGCATAAAGTTGAATAGTTCCATGAAAATTACTAAGTTCTAAGAATAATTGTAATGTGATTTACTGTTGTGCTTCAAAGTTAGTACATTGCTTAAAATGTTATCAACCTGTCATAATTACGAGTAAGTATCCAATATTTGGTTGTGTTTATGATACTTTATAAATTTAATAACTAAGTTTCTACTTCTTTCTGACATAGTACCCAATAACTATATAGATAACTCTATTTTGTTTGATATCTTTTTTTAGTTTCACCTTGGTTTAACTCTGTTGTGCTCTTTCTTAATTATAAAATTACTTTTTGTGCATGATACGAGTATAAACTTTGACACATAGAAATAACTTTAATAGCAGTTATAAAAATCATTATGTTTAGTTTACAGTTATATGCAGGGATCATGAAGTCAATTTTGGTATTTAGAAGGAAATACATACTTTGAGTACCTCGTTCTATTGTTGATATTTTTAGGGTCATGTTTGATCTGTGTCACATAACCGTCAGATTATGTGACGTAGCACAACTTTACAAATCATAATGAAATTTGTCAGATACAGTCTCTTTTGTATGGAAACAAGTCCTACTCTAGTTGGGCAATACTGCTTAAAAAAAGTTAATTAGGAATATTGCACTGAACAAGAGAACAAGTGCAACCATTTCCCCACATTTCTTTTTTCTTGGGACCTGAAATTTTTTATTAATACTATTTTTATAGGAATAATCGTATAAATTCGTTGCGAAAACAATTTCATAATTTTTGATTCTTGTAAAAATGAATATAACGCTGAAGGAATAACTGTCAAGTTCCACCTATGGTCATTTTGTAGATCTGATTACATTAATGTAATTATAATGTTTATAGTCATTATAAGTAATTCATTAGATGTGATTTAGATGTGAAATCCTATATATTAATACGTTAGTAACTATCTACGTGTGTCACGCTGTCAGATTGATAATTGGCATATCTAATTCTTTCAATTAAATTACAGATACAAATCAAAGTGATTATATTCTATAATTAGCATTTAATAGAGCATAAGTTAAACAGTCTACAATTAATAAAGCCAGGGAGAGAGCTTAGTAAATTTGGCCTCTATCTACCAACACCAGTATTTACTCATGGTCAGTTGTATGTTGCTTTAAAACTTTAAATCATGTTGGAGATCCAAACCACATAAAAATTTGTGCTCATCAACAGGATTTCCTACTGACATGTGGCACAAACAAACATATGGTGAGAAATAAAAAATGTATAACAGTAAATGTATATTGGGAATTATTCTAAACTAATAACAGTAAAATTTTGTAAATAATACCCTAAAATTTGGAATTTATAAAAAAATTATAAAATTCTTATAATTATTGGCCCATAACATAACAACCACCATAACAACTGAAATTTTGTTTTTGATTAATGAATCCCCTGCCCTACTAGTGGAATTTGTGTGCATTTATTTACATTGACTCAGAAATGTTTTAATGTTAAAATAATATTGTTATTCAGAGATTTATTAAAAAAAATGTAATTTTCTAATGAGTTAAGATAATATGTAAGAAGAATAAAATTGTTAAATGTAAAAACATTAACCGCAATCAAACATATGTTCTCTGATACATTCATGGTGCGATGAATGGTTGTCGAACAAATGTTTGACTTATCAAACCAAACATAAATTGGTTATCAACGAGTTTGATATTATGTTTACTTACAGTAAAGTTGAGATTAGGCCACTCGAGACTTTTTATTTGCGTTTTTATTGCAGTTCGAGTTGAATAATAATAGCTAAGGCAGAACAGCGTCTGCTGGGTTAGCTATTATGTTCATAATGAAATACGAAATTAAGCTTGACTAAAGGTAACACAACATTCACTGACAGTTGGCGAAGTTGGCCAGGTCAGCTAGTTAATATAAATCAGTAACCAATTATAAACCAAAATAATACATAAATGAAGGTATTAATTACAAAAAATTACACTACCACTCAAATAATTTAAATATAAAGGACTGTAAAAGTCTAAAACTAAATGCAATAGTAATTAATAGTATTTCTGTTCGACTAATAATCTTTATATTATACCTTTCAAATGTTAACCGAAAAAAAATAGCTCTATAATTATTTAATTAAAATATATTTTACACATTAATGATCTTCAAATGATATCAATAATTTATATCATTTATTATCGAATAAATATAATAATAATTATAAATAAATAATTATAATAAATAATAATTATATATAAATAGATATAATAATTTATATCGAATACTGGAATATTTTATTAAAATAGTTAGTTATGAATTGGATGGCTTCTTCAGGAAAATATTTATAAATCATTATTTATTCAATCTGAACCCTTCTTCATTTTATTAATGACAGCTGTGACTTCGTTGGTTGTTGTTTCTTTATCAAGGTCGGGGTCATCTCATGCATTGATATAATGTTATCTCTTTGTTTTTGTCCCGTGCATAAAAAACTATAAAAGTCTTCGCTCTCGTTTATTATTATGTGAGAGTTAATATTAATATATTTCTTTTTAATTCTGTTGATAGTACTCCAGAATTTTTTACTATATTTCGTTTTTGATAATTTATTTGCTACTACCTATTTATGATTTTTTTTTAATAATTTCATTATACAATTTTAATTTAGGCGTTAACTTCGAATAAAAGGCTGTTTAAAACTTTCTTTTTTACGAGCTTCAAGCCGAGCGTTCTTCTTTATTAAATCACATTCCTTATCAAACCACGGTTTGTTTTTATTAATAAACAGCTTCTTTGCATTAAAGGGACTGTACTCTATCCTATGTTTCATCCCTACTGCATATGTATACCTTCAGTGCTTTTTATGGTATCTACAAGAAAGTTATTAATATCTCTAACACTGGAAATTTGTATATCTATGGTAGCCTGCAAAAACTGTTGAGTCAGATATTACTTATATGACGGTGCCCCCTCTTCATCCCACTTGAACTTATACCTGTTACTACAGAGCGCGTCTCGGTCGGATTAGAATTATTATTCATAGGACAGATTATTACAAGTGAGAGAGGGAAATGGTCAGATTGATATGAGAAGTCAAGAACAGTGATGGGCAAGTCAGGAGTTCTACACCATACTAAATCCACTGTACTTGTTCCTTTTGTACTTAAACAAGTAAAACTCCTCGACTATCTGACATCGACTTTCCATTAATTAAAACAAATCCCAATCCTTCTAGAAGATTACTTATCTCTCTCCCTCGCCTATCAGCCTTAACATCCGAAAACGTTCTCAGATTATACAGTGGGTCTCTACTCTTTCTGTCTGATTCTATATTTAAGCCACCCACTCTTACGTTAAAATCTCCATTTATTATAATTAATTCATTGTTCTAATCGCCAATTACGTTTATCGAAGTATTTTGAAATGTATCAATAATAAACTTTAAAATTAGATTAGGCTTAAAATACAGGTTACATAAAATAAAAGAAAATCTATTAATCTCTACTTTAGGTATTATTCAAAATTCGTTTTTCTCAATTAGTTCAGTTTTTAGCGTGTTCGAATAAAATGGACAAGCGTCGACTAGCCCGACCATTCTCTTCTCTTTTATGACAGGCGATGACAGGAAGTGATGGGCTGTCCATTCTCCTGATCCCTTCAACTCATACGTTCTCCATGTTTCACACAACCATACTATATCCGATGCTCTGAAGTCTCTTCCGTTATCCAAGAGATTCTGATATCCAGCTGTTCCAAAACGTAGATTGTTCCAGTTTGTGCTCGAGCACGGCCTCAAGAGCTTTCATATCCATATACATTTTTTTTGCTTAGGAATTGGAATATTAAGGAGGTCAGGTGATGTTTGGCTTTTAGAAGAGGCGGATTCAGTAGCAGTGCCTCATTCCTCAATGCCTATCGCTTTCATTTGCTATTTAATAATGGTAGATTTATTTAAGTAAACAGACTGACTGTCAGACAATGACAATAGTCTCTGGACAGGCGAGCTGTACAGCACTTAATATTACACACTTTCCCAAAAGCATATACCACAATTTATCTCGCATATCTATCGAACATTACCAATTTAAACTACCAAATTTATCCCTTACCTGAAAACAATATTGCAGAAAAATATAACTTTGTTACACCACAGATTTTTTTAAACAAAACTATTATATTTTACTATGCCAACTTATAGAAAAATACAGACAGAACGCGATGTGAACGTAACGCAGCCTAATGGTGGACTCCCAATTTGCAATTTGTAATATCAACTTTAAAAAAAAGTTAATAATATTAACATTAATAAATGTTAACTTCTGCTGGTAATGAGGGTACTTGTTCAATTTGAGTGTAGACCACGCCAGACTTAAGTAATCATTTCACGGCGTACACAAAAGAATCTAGTATAAAGAAATTTAGGTTGTTATGGCAGCTGGAAATCAATTTTAGTAACAACATTCATTTTTATGATATAAGAAGACAAGCTTAATGTTTTCTGTAACTGAAACATATTCGTAAAAGTTTCTCCTTTACTTTCATATCACTTGAGTCGAGATCAAAGACGTCTGTCTCTTCTTGTTTACTGTCAGAGAAGAATTGAATTCATTCAAAAGATATAAATGTCTTTGTCACTTTCATAACATCTCCAACTGCATGAAAGTGTAATACTGGCTGTCAGAAAAATTATTTGATTCTTTGCATCTCAATATAAACGGTTCTTTTCTAATATCACTGTTCCTGAGAGAACATTCGGTAGTGGAAATTTGGCATGCTTAGTGCCAAATCATAGTTTTAGCATACCTTGAGCAATGAAAAACGAAAGAATAATTTTTTATTTGTTAAAATTTTTAATTTAAAAATGAAATTAACAAAAATCTAATTCACCGAATTATGACAATGGTTGATAGAAAGAAGGAATACTTCAAAAGTTCAACCTGAAAAACTTAAAAGGTCAGATACAGCTACTTTAATCAAAAATATTTTACATCAAATCTAATGAATATTGAAGAGTATATTCTTGCTACTTAATTGCTAATGAAATATAAATTAGTTTCCATATGGCTGGCTGATACCACGTTAATTGATAAAAATCATAGCACAACTCAGTATATAGAGAACTTGTATACTAGTTCACTAGTATATCTGCCAAACTCGTGAGTAACATTATAGTTGGAAAGTAAGGAATGAACCATGTTTTCATCCTCTAGATCACTGTTTCCCAAACTTTTTCGAGTGTCCGCCCCCTTGGGTCCATAAACCTATAACTCAACACCCTTCAATAATAATCAGATTCCTAGACTAAATAACCAAATGAGTAACATTTTAATAGTTAAATTAATATAATGACTAATCGAATATTTATGTAGAATCCAATAGATGTATTGTTTCATAGCATAAATATGCAAAGGAATTAATACACAATAAAAGAAACTTAGGTTAGAATATACTTTTAACATAAAAATGAATTATCAAAACAAATAATTTTAAGTAACCGTCTCCTAGAAGTTTATATGTTGTGTTTTCACTTAAATTTAGAAATTATATTGCATGAACATTATCAATTTTTGGAAATAGAATCCCCGCTCCTTTTTGCATTACCGCCCCCATATCAAAGCACCGCCACCAGGGGGGCGGTACCGCCCACTTTGGGAAACACTGCTCTAGATGAATACATAAGTGCAAGTGACAGGCTGCAGTCGTGGGCCTTGTAAACCAGTAATTGTTGATATAAGTATAAACAAGTGTAAAATATGGAATAAAGAAAAAGTACGTTTATATAAAATCAAAAGAAATCCGTAAATGCATTTGTTTGGACTGGATGACTGTTTCATGACTGAGATGTAAAAGTTGAGATTGTATATCATGACACTTAACACAGACACTGTTTCCGGTTATGTAAAGCACACATGAGCTCTTAAAGCAAATATTGACGACGCCAAACGTGCTCAAGCACCAAGCTTCGGTCTGACAACGAATCTAATCATTCATCCATATTTAATAATAGGTGATTAATGTAGCAAGGAAAGTCTGGCAAACAACAGCCACTTTGTTATGATAATCAAATTCATGTTCAACATACATGAATTCGTGTTTCAGGATGATAAAATCATTTAGTAATTTTTCTTTGAAATATCTTAGTTCAGGTTAGTTCTTTCATTTTTATAACTACCTATCCGTTATCTGTGGTCAAATATACATACAAATTCCATTTTCAATTCATTATAAGAGCATCACTTCCCAAATTATCTCTGATTTTCATTGACTTTTTTTTGTATTCTTGCTCTATTCTAAGTGAATACACTAAAGACATGTATACTAAGCAGGCTTCATGGTTTCCTCTGGCTTGTTTCAGAAGGAGGAGCCAGCAAGCGCGCGCTCTCCGTACTCTCCCGGTGGCGGCCTCTCACGTCCGCCCTCGCCTCCCTCCCCCGACTAGCGCCGGCTTCATCGCAGCGCCGCTCTCCCGGCCAGCCAGTCCTCTTCAGGCCCCTAGGACAGCCTCTGCGCTGGGGTCGCTAGTCACTCATCAATCAAAACTCATCAAATTTGTCAATCAAATGTACTTATCATAGAAGCAATCTATATCACTTCCTCTCTAACTATTAAACTATATTTAACAAATGTATTCTTCATTACATGACCTCCATCAACGATTACTTGATACATTGTTTATCTATCCACACTTATATTTCCTAACTGTAAACTGCCTAATATATATTTTATGGTAACAAATATTTGAAGCAAAGTTATCTCACAGTTTCATAATTTCACTATTTATTTGTTATAGATTCCTTCATTTGAACGTGCGTTAAATGAAATTCGAGAAATTATTCTTGATTTTATTCATCAAGGATAAATGTTGGCATACATTTTGACAGCATCTTAGAGAAGAGAAACATATTTAAATGTAAATCGCAAGCCTTGAGTAAAATGAAAATAGAAGGTGAAAGTGTTAGTAGGGGTTAGAGACTCATTAATTCTAGCACTAGCAAATTCGTGTTGAGAGAACAGCAGCTACATGCGTCCAGATTACAGTGTCCAAGAGCTGGTTGTGTTGACTGAATGCAACCGCAGGTTGTAAACCGAACCACATGCTGATAAACAGGACAGCCAGGTGCGGATGAATCAGGTTACCAACCTTTTATATGGCAATAAAGACGAGAGGCAATCATCCTGCTTCTCTAAAATTACTACATATTATGATAAGTCTGTCCCCGAAAATACAAACCGTTTTTACGATTTTACCTGAAGGCAAAAGTCAAATCAGTTTTTCTCAGGGACAAAAGTTCAAAAAAGTACTTCTCTAATATTGATTAAAGAAATAATGGATTGTTGTTCATTAATACTTGTTAAAAAGAGGTAAAGGTATGCCACTAAAATATATGTTAAGCCATGTTAACTACATATAATATATGGTTTGATTGGCTTTATTGAACACATCAAGCTTGATTTAAGATATAAAGTTAAATGGATTATATATATGCTGATGTATACATGGACAAGATAGAAACAAAAGGCCTGTCACGAGTTAAAATTTATAGTTTTAATTTATTTGAAGCCTTGTGAATATGATGGTTCTCACATCGTTTATGGATCAAACAAAATTGAAGGAAAAAATATAGATCTTTATTATTACGTGAACCTTATATAGTAGTTTTTCAGTGAAAAAGCTTACAGTATTTGGTCAATTAAGAAAATTTTTTTTCTCGCTAACAAGTAGTCATAAAATAATGTATTTTTTTATGGGTTTGGTTCAATGGAATGTAATATAATTTTTACTTCCATTTACCTACTATATTTTATATTAAAACACTGGAACTAAGAGGAATCAGACAAATTTTGTTTAGAAAATAATATCCGCTAAAAGTAACAACTGCACTCTCTTGATACTAACAGCGCATCCATATCAAATTCGATTCCTTTATAATTAGGTAATTGATAAATCACATTTCTTTGTCTTAATATCTAAAATTAATAAATAAATCGTCTGAAGACTATACTCAAGTTTACACTACGCTATAAACGTATGTTTCTCCCTTTGAGCAATATTTGAAACCTTACAGTTAATTATGTAATTAAAACCATAGATGACAACAATAATATTTAGTATCGTAAATATAAGTAATAAATAATGATACTAATAGCTCTACCAGTAGTGGTAAAAAAATAATGCTAATAATATTAATAATTAATATAATAAATATATAGATAATAAAAATAAATAATGAGTAATAATAATTACAGTAGTTCTAAATTATTAATAATAACAGGAAGTAAGAAATAAAGTTTAAATCAAAATAATAATAAACCAAAATAATTGATGATAATAATAGCTGTTATACTGATGAAACTTTCTAATGATATTAGAAGTCCAACCCGGAGGAGGAATCTCGTAATTATACTGCCTCTCAGCTACCACTAGACTCTCTGTAGGGCCTTCTGTTTTCTCTGACGATGTCAAAAGATCTCCAGTCACCTGAACTTCTTGAGGCAACAGTCCCGCAAAGGACAAATGACAAATGACAAATAGTGTCAGAGACTACTTATGAGGAGAGCTCAGGCACGATGTTTTCCATTCAAGATTTTAGCACAGACTGTGGTATTCATATCTTAATTCCTTCCCTTTATATTATTAATTTTTGCCCTTCTTTCTTCTGCGTGATTGCAAATTGCTGACAGGTTATATGCACTAGCTCTTTGTGCGTCAGCACTCATGCACTTAATCAACCACATTTATATTGTTCTCCATGGATGTCAAATTATTGAAGTGAATTACGGCAGTTCTTTCTCATGTCTTTCTCTCTATTTGCTTTACTCTTAGTGGCATATATATAAATTATTTCTATTTGTTCCTTGCGATCAAATCACAAGAAGACTAAGGACTACAGGTTTAAGAAGACTAAAATGAAGAAAGAAAGGAAAGACTGAAGTGGGAAGGATAAAGATAAAAGACAAATGGTGAATATAATAGAAAAAAGAAGAAGAGAAAACAAGGAGCAGCCAAAGGAAAATAATAATAATAATAATAATAATAATAATAATAATAATAAAAAACAATGCAGTACTAAAAGAATATAGTTAGAAAAAATCCTATAGAAAAAATATAGAAGAAGAAATGAGAACAAACATGAAGACATGGGCAGGTCGGTGACGGTGACGACCAGACTCCTTGACCGCGTGCACCAATTTAAGTAACACAACATTAGCCAGCGCTGCCTGAAAAACTATAAACCTGATTATAATGAAAGAAAACGCTCTCCTAAGGCAATTGTAGCCGGTAACAGACTTTCTGACTGAGACTGCAAGCCCGAGAAGAAGACATAACGTCCAACTTCATCTGCTGCTGAAAATCCCTTGTTTCCTGTCATCGGGGAGATTAGCCACTGACATCCCCACCCGCTACCATCACCACTAATACAAAGGAACTTTGAGGGGAAGGAAGGAAGCAAAGCCATTTGAACTTATACAAGATATTCGTTAAAAACACTTGTTCTAACAAACCTGAGTGTAAAAAAAATTAGATTTCCAGAGTAGAATGAACCACATAATATGGCTCCATATAAATATAAATGATCATTAATAAATTAGTCACGCTTTATATCCTGAGACCAGCACTCAGTGAAAAGCCTTTATGTGTGACTCTGAAAAAAAAACCAAATATATAAGAGTATTTGTTAAAGTAAATTACATAGCAAGCTAACAAACTACCTCTTTTAAAAGGGTTGTTTTGGTTTGTGATAAAATGAGAAATTATTATCTATTCAGGAAATTTGTTAAGCTTTTCTGAATGGAATGTTATTTGTACACAAGGCATGCTAAAACAGGATCAACCTGTGTCTTTGTTACTAAAAATCGAGTACAGTTTCTAAGGTTTTCCTCTCAGAATTGACTAGAAAGTGCTATAAATATTCATTCCCTCTCTTCAACGCACATGAAAGCAAGATAGTTTAAAAGGAGAATAAAGGCAATACAGAGGCCAACTTGAAAAGCCTTCGTAGCAAAAAGGTCTCGAAGCCAAAGAATGCCCTTCTCTCTTATTTTGCCTTCACTGAATGAACTCCCACAGGCAATATAAAACATTTAAAATAAAACACCACTATTTGTCTTCCTTTTAAATCATTCAACTTAAACACTGTTTTATTTAGACTTTTACTAAATTTAAAACTCTCCTTCTAGTGATAATTATACCTATTTCAACAACAGAAATTTAGTAGAAATCAATAAACTTAAAATTTTAATAATTTAACTCTAAAAAAATATAAATCTATAACAATATCATAAATAAAACAACTGCTTAAAATGTTTTAAGAAATATACAACAATGACATAAATCAATAGAGTAAAGAATACTGTAATAGACAACATGCATTCGGCAATGTTAATATAAGCTGTTGCCTATGTTCATTATGCTCCAAAATATTAACAGGAGCATCCCAAATGTCAAAGATTCTATATTTGTTTTCCGTACGACTGCAACTTTACACTGACTCACCTGAACATTCCTGAAACCACATTGGGTGCTCAAATCCGTGATTCCATACTCAATGTGCCTGCTGTATCGTGGTTCACCAATACAGCTGCAATATGATCGAGGCTACAGTTCTACACAGTTATAACTGTAATTCTTTATCAATCTGCATCAGTTTAAGTTAGGCTGCAGTGGCCGTCTCACGAGAGAGCACACATGGGCCAACCTTTGATTGACCGACTACTCAGATATGACAGGTTACACCTTTAACTATTTTAAGTACACACATACATATTAACGATCACGATATTGATAATTTATTCACTAATTGCTTTATAAAGTAAGTTAACTGTTTTAACGAACCAGGTAGTATTCAAGTGAATAGTATAAGAATGACATTCTTAGTTATTATCTATTAATGCTAGATCCCTTAGGATAATAAGTGTTATAACTAAATGCCTCCCTATGACAAAAGCATTTTCTGAAAACAGAAAATGTACTGTAATGTCGTTTTGGTGAATGTAATTTTGAAAAAAGTTATCTCAACTCATTCACCTAAGAATGTTCTATTTTTAAGCATAGTTTCATTTTGAACTGTTAAACGGTATGGCTTGTATCGCTCTAACAAGCTTTCAGATTGAATTATAAGTCAAAATTTGTAGATTTTATTGAAAAAAAATAATTCTTGTGTTTTTAAAAATCTGATTAATATTAGAAATATAATATACCGTCTTACCTCGTACACTGCTGCTGTAGCTCTCGAATACAATTCTAAAACAAAACTACTTTCAATTTAATAACGAATTCTATTTAGCAAAAGATGGGTTAGGAATGGGACATCCAACTTCTGGTATATTATCTGAAATATTTTTAGAGGAACTAGAAAAAAACCTATGTCAATAAAATACAAGAAAAATTCAACGTAATCTATTATAGCAGATATGTGGATGACTCCTTCCTAATCGTAAATAATGAAAATGAAGAAAATATAATAAATATTAAAAACTACCTAAACTCAATAGATAATAAAATCAAATTTACACACGAAATAGAAGTACAAATCAAATAAATTTTATGGATCTAACTATTGAAAAAAAACGGTAAAAAAATAGTTTTAAAATATATAGGAAACCCAGACTGATATAACCATACATAAAACTTCAATCCATTCTAGGCAACAAAAATTAGCAGCTTTCTGTTATATGATAGATAGATTAATAAAAATTCCGATGAAACAAACTAACTTTAATAACGAGTTAAACATAGTAAAAACAATAGCAAATAACAACGGGTATAATGCAAACGTAACGTAATAGACAAAATTACGTTAACATTTCAAAACATGTTTGTTTTACCATTATTGTATTAACAAAGTACAATTAGAGTGGTGTACTTCCAACATTACTATCTAGAATTAGTAATTTAAGGAGAAAAACTTTAGTTAAGAAATACTGAATTGCTAAAAAGATATAAGGGTAATTTCCGTATAAATATCAATAGGATACATCACAAGTTGTGACCTATATTGATTCCACTATCTTCTGAATACATATACACCCACCCTGGAATACATGCACATTATCATCACCAAACTTTCAAAACTAGATTCTAGTGACCTCAAAACATGTAAATCCATCAACGTCTTCAAATAGAATTTTTTTAGAATTACTATAGTTTTCTTACAGTAAACATATTTCAGATAAAAATTGGATAAAATAAGATTGGATTGGAAATAGAGATGAGACTATTTTGAAATTGGTGACATTTCAAATTCCGATTCTATTGCTTTCAGAGCTAAGGACAAGCCATAAATATTTAAGGCTTTATTAAGTGACAGGAGGTGGTAAGAGGAGGCCTAACGATTGCAGGACTGAGTCGCAATACGCCTTTGAATCAATCATTCCCGTCAAAGCGAACGACTTGGTTATGAGAGCGGAAAAGCCAAGTACGAGAAAGATGTTTTCTCGAGTGGTCCCTAGACTTTTACGACTCCCTCATTCTCTTTGAGGGACACACTTCAAAACACCTTCCTTACATTTGAATTCTTTTCTTTAATATCTTCCAAGGTTTTCACCTGATTGAAATCTTGAGTAAATATAATAATCGACTCTTTTTGTTATACACTATACACTCTAAGTAATGAAATTTTACTATGTACCAGACTATAGTTCAGCTATCAGAGCACAAACCTCATTTAAAAAATACAAATTTGAGGAAAAACTATTTTCTTGTAGGATTTAGGATTGAATATTAATAACATTACAACAACACTGTGACAATGGAATGAATAATGACAACAACAACATAAACCTAGAGTCTTCAAATAACTGGTTTCAATTGGAAAGACAATGCCAATTTTTACAGATGAACATTAAACATGAAGGAGAAAAAATAAAGGAGTTAAAAAGAGTAGGAAAGGTATGAAAGAGGTAAGTCGTGGAATGCAAAATATAGAGGAAAAGAAAGAGGAAGGGTATAAATATTGGACAAATTCTACGTAGGTGACACACTGGATACACTTGCGGGCACCAGCTCAAGGCAGGTGAGATCTGGCACATCAGCTAATAATGCTCTCAGGCGGCACATCATCGAGAAGAGTTTCCTCCTGAGATCCATCCTGGAGAAAGCCCACCACGCCGCTTGACAACTAAGATGCCGCAATGTCAAGGTCTTTTCAGTCACATAATAGATAGTGTTACGTAATGAAGTTACAGTAGCTTTATATGTTTTTCTTTTCGATCTAAGGTTTATTTCATCAAGGCTATGGCAAAAAATCTATAGCAACTCTCTTTTAATGAAGGTGGAGTGATTTATTTGAAGCTAAAAGTAGTGAAGTCAGACAAGAAATTAACTTTTGGTGAAAGAATGGGATCAAGGTACTGTGTTAAAATAATAACAGAAAGAAGAATGCTTTAGTGTTAGGACTTGATTCAATGATTCGAGATGCTCTTTGAAAATGTTGCAAATTTTTTCAGTATTCGATCAATTTAGCTAGAACAGCAAAATATTCCAGGAATTAATTATACATTAGCCAAAATGCAATGGTCAATTGGAACTTCAAAAAGTATACGTCTGGAAAAGAAAATAAATGGGAACTCCTAAATGGTAAGTGCAGATTCGCATTCTGAAATTGTTGAAAACAATGATAATACAAGAAAAATCACCCTCTACTGGCAACACGTCTGTTAACAGTGGCAGCTTTTACCTCATAAGTAACTACTCAGTCACTCAACACGGGAGTTTTACTTTCAAATTGGTAAAAACACTGATAAATGTAGAAGTAACATTTCTTGAGTTTCAATTCTTTAACCGTTGAATTAGACTGTTTCAATACAACTTCGGTTTTAAATAATTACAACTGTTAATGCTAACTATAGGCATTACAAAATGTTATTAATTTTAAGATGTGATAATTTCAAAATGTTATACTTTAATAATATCTTTAGTCTGTTGCTCTACACTGCGATAAGTAATTAACTAGTTATGTAAAGGGCTAACAAAAGAGCCACTCATTCCAAATCTCCAGGGGTAGGAAACCACGAAAGCCCAGTGTGTTGGCGATAATTCCATATCAGAGCCCACTCCATTTAATTAAAAGCAAAGCATTATTGAAGCAACATCCCACCTGAATCGGATCGTTATAGCGATAACACAATGGAAAACCTTATTCCATATAAGAGGGAATTATAAATGTTCATTAAGTGTTGAAATCTATAATCAGTAATGCTTCTATAGGTGATTACTGTGATTGCAAGTTTTATTAGAGATTCAATTCTCTGCGACTCCAACATCTCCAATTTCAAGACTTCAATTCTCACTAGCAGCCTCACTCTAAGTTTGATTTGTTAGGAGTTCTAATGATACACCTGCAAATGTTATTGAAATCTAACTGATATCACACATTTATTTACAAACTTGATGTAACTGTTCAAAGTAGTTCATGACTGTCCATACTGCAAGAGATGGGTTCAAAGCCGTAAAAATATTGGATATTTAAATCCCCAATTGAAGTTTTTTTGTTGAAATCAAAAGTCACATGATAGATTAAAAATAAATTAAACCAATTTTAAGGAAGGCAGCAGAGTTAAGATCAAGAAGATAAATGGAAAAATCACACTGTTTGGAGCTAAAACAAAAAAATATGAAGCAGGGTAATTATTTTAGATTATAAAAATATTGATAAAAGATTACCTAAACATGTCTTATAGAAAGGAAGTTCATATCTTTCTATATGGTTCTAATAAGATTTCATGTTATGACAACATGTCTGCGAAATTATCTCTGACAGCAGAACATTGCTTTTGTCCGAAGCTAGTAGATCAGTTAATTATCTTTCCAGTTTAATCTGCAATCTAATGAACCTCAAACAGTACGTCTTAAATTAAGATTAACTTTAAAGTTGATAGTTTTAGGTTAATCTTTTTTCCCCTTCAGAAAGGTATAACGACCGTTTTCGGTTGATTTGTTCCCAAATATTTATATTTTTCCATCTTTCAACCAATTGTGGACAGGATGTTGCATCATCAGAAAGGAAGTACAAACATGCATTACTCTTCATATCTTTGCTATCAGAGAAATCATCAAATAGTGTATTCAGTCTCTCCTCCCAGAAAACCTTTTTTAGTCTTCACAACATAGCTTGATCTAATACATACAGTAATAATTCGTCTATACTAATAATGTAAATATACTGATCCCTTTCTACATTCACGAATTAAGGAAAGAGATTCCTTTAAGATTTCAAAATGTTTCTATTTTGTCCGAAAAGTGTCAGAAAAAACTTCAGATTCTTTCTGAACTATATCTGGCATTGTTTTGTTTGGCAGTTGAACAAGTACTTTGGAACACTTTGAAAACCATGCAAAGCATCAGGAAATATATATTTGATTTTTTTAAATTTAGATTTTTTTTCTTTTTACATATTTTAACTCATTAAAATATTCAAATTTTTTGTTAAACCTCAAATAACAATTTTATTTCCTCAAATATTTTTTAGTCTAAGTAAACAATGTACACAAATCCCAGGAGTATAGGAGGTGAATCATTATTTCAAGATGATTTCCCAGTTTTTATAGTTTTGCTATAATCCAGCTTTGGATTATATTTTTTTTATAAATTGCTGATATTATGACCTATTTTACTATTTATCAATCTTTTAGTAATTTATGCAGAACATAGTTTGAACGATTACGGCTCTCTCTCATGATAAACAGATTAGGGAGTATTTGTTTAACTTTGACAAATCGTTTGTGCCTTCATTTTGTGTGTAGTATTAGTGGCAGCTCCTTTATGCTAAAATTAGATGAAATAAAAAGCCGGTTTAACGGGATTCAGGCACCTTCGAAATGCTTTTTTCAGAAATATAATAACTTTAACAGTAATCTGATCAATTGAGGCTTCTTACAACAACTACAAACACAATATAAAAAATCTGGAGTGGCCTACACTCAACTTTACTATAAGTAACTTAATATCAAATTTCATGAGTATGTAATATATAACGTCTCTTTTAGGCATAATGTAAACATCTAAATGGGATATGATTATTAGTCTTTCATTCCTGAGGTAGTACAGATAGTGATTGAAGGACATATCAATATATAAGCTTATTTTTGTATATCACACAGCTGATGCAAATAATTTCATTAGTATAACTACAGCAGTAATAACATTTTTGAAAAACCCATGTGAACATTTCTAGAAACGAAATATTCTCCTACAAGAGAACATGGCTTTTGTTCAAATAGCCAGTGGATTTCTTATCTCGTTTACTTGACATCCTTCTACATTGAATATTAAAGTAAAATTTTCAAATTTAAAACAGGAAAATACCCTTTTTTTCTCTGAAAAACATCATAAACAGCTAAGAAAATGTTGTTTAAGGTGATTTATAATTAAAGATGTACGATAATTACATTTATTAATCTCTAAACGAAAGATTTCAATTTTGAATTATCTTTTACATTTTTGGTTTTTTACAGAATTATTATACTTTGAATTTTATGGCTTCGTAGTATTTAATAAAATCATTTTCCTTCCCCTTTCTCAAATAACATATATACGAATTTTTTCTGAGTGTGTGTTATCATTTTCCTGCACAATATTATTCCTCTTACATCTCATATTAAGTCAATAAACCATTTAAATTGTTCCTTTATAAATATCAATTTTATCTCAGTGGAATCGCTCAAAAAATTTCTAAGTCAATGTAAACAATGAAAAAAATATAAAAAATTCGACAAGTATAGCAGGTATCTCTTAGTCTAAGATAAACAAACAGTTTTTATAGCGTTATTGCTCTTTCCCATAATTAAATCTTCATGATTTTTTTTATTGCTAATTTTTTGTTCCAATTTTGGTAAAATTTTCATTATTTTTAAATGAGCCGTTTAGCGTCAAAAAAACATTTTCTGAAAACAGAAATCGTACTGTAACGCCCCATTAGCGAATGTAATTTTGAAAAAAAAATTCTCAACTCATTCTACACATAATGTTCTATTTATAGGCATAGTTTCATTCTTTTCCGTCAAACAGTATGGCTTGTATCACTCTCACAAGGTTTGAAATTGAATTATAAGTCAAAATTTGTACTTTTTATTGAAAAAAAAAATATTTCCTGTTGATTTAAAATGCTGAATATATTTTTCGTTTGTTCCATTTGTAACTTCAAAGATAATGTCAAAATTTCAAAACTCTAGGGTATCAGTTTAGGAGAAAAAAATGTTTTAAAAAAAAAAGGTTTTTGGCAAAAAAAGTGACTTTCCCAGCATGCATAATTCTTCCCAAACAATAGGGATCTTCGTCTTTATGGGGCCCATTTTTGTGTAAAATATCAACTTGATTCAGCAAAGATTCTGGACCGTAGCGTGGTAACAAGCAATGCTAACACACTCACCCACCCACACACACACAGACATCATCGTAAAAACTTCATAAAACGACTTCTGGGACCTCAAAACGTGTAATTCCGTCAAAATCTCGAGATCGAATTTTTTCACGATCACTATACTTTACTTATAGTAAAGTAAAAAAAAAAGTTATCTCCAACTAGCCGGCTAGAATAGCGATAAGCTTGGAAATGCCCGTTCCGAAAGCAGCTCAAGTAACGACCCTTGCACTTCGACTCTCCTTACAACACACCAAAAAAAGAATAATAGCAAGATAGAATATGAAATGTTTTAGAAAAATATTATTACTATGAATATTTCATCGTATTACAAATATTCATTGTAGAAACTTAATGCTAATAAATAAAGAGTGTATCACATTTGGTCGAGCATACTAAAATACAAAAAAAAAAAAATGAATAAAATAAACAAACCACACACGAACACATGTATATAAATATATACTTGAGGTACAATAAAAGGGACTTATGATTTTTCAGGAAACGTGTCATTTGTGTATAACTAGTTGTTAGCATAACGCAATATTGACATCTGGTTGTCAGGCACACTGGACCGGTCAACTCAGTGTTTTCGTCTATCGACGGTTCAGTGAAGTGTTCACCTTTACTATCGGCATATAGTTCCAAAGTTAATTTAAGATTGAATGGAAGGCCTGAAATGTTGTTACCCTTGCTCTACAATTTCATTTCTCTCTCCACATTGTTATAGACTAACTGGATTTGTCAATTAATTCTACAACAATGTTTTGTGTTTCCCTTTATTATCATTTGTGATGCCTCTTACTAGATGTCTCTGAGTTAATAACCGATTCTAAATATTAACTTTACACGCTGATATTAAATATTAAATTATAAACGCCCTCACTTATTGATATTAATTAATGCCCTTAATATTAAATCATACAGACATAAAAACTCACGTGGAACAATAAACTGGCCATATTTCAAGAATTACATCTGGACCTTCACTTCTTCAAGGTCACCACGTGCGATACGTGGGACACGAGTCTAAAAAAGTTTACTCTATGTATAAGTTCGTGAGTTTGCTTATTCACCCATTTTCCGTGGAGATAGAGACCTGAAATTAAATATATATAATTTATTACCTGAACAATGTTAAATAAAAGAAAATTATCACTATATTCCCAAAATTGGAGCCAGGGTAGCAAGTGTTTTGCGTGCTCGCCGATGACAGTACTGCAAATATATTATATATAAATATAAAAAAAAATTTTTTTGTAATTTAATATTTGCGTAATATAAACACTGGTAATAAACTAAAGGCATGAAGCCAGAGTAGCCCAGAGGCTTGGGTACTCCCTGATGACAGTAGTGCAAATGTATTATAAATTAATGTAACAAATGTGTTATAAACTACTACATTAGAGGTTAAAAATGAATAGTTTTAAAAACAACCTTGAACACAATTGTCATATAAAATACGAATGTTCTAAGGAAATATTTTAAACACACATTACTTTCATTAATGTTAGTTTATGTTACGTAAATAAATTTAATATTTCAGTTTACAAGTTTTGTTTGTTTTAAATATATTTCGTTGTGTATATAACTTGAATTGATGTTTTATTTATTTATATGATAAAGTAAATGATTTTTTTTTACTTTCAATTGGTTGTTATTTTCCTAAATATACTTACTGTGTATATACCTTGAATCATGTTAAGAATACTATATCAAATGCTTGGACCATATAAGAATCTGTTTCCGTGCCTTAATAACAAGAAACAACAATTAAAATTATCCCTGTCAATCATGCTCAGTGAATTATTTTCAATACATACTGTTACCATTTCTGAGTGACACAAAGGGTCACGGGTAGTCTAGTAGTAATATAAATGTAAAACTCCAGTAACAAATTTTTTATTGAGACTTAAATCTAAATAAAGAATCATCTGCATAAGACACCAAGCTAAATGTAATCCTGTCATGTTCACAGGAAATCGCCGTAAAATATTTTTTTTCACATATTTTAATACTTTTAGTAGAGACTTTCTTGAAAATGGCTAGCTATAGAAAAACAAATTTAGTCGAACAGTCCACTTTAAATTAGTAATCGACAAAAACAATGCCCTAAATCACAAATTCTGATCACCTAAAGCCCAATAAAAATATAAAACTGAGAACTCACTTTATATAATGGTTGCCTTCTTAACTTGTCCTCATTGACCTAGAAAATAAAGATCATAGAATTATAAAAAAGCAAACCAGAAAGTACGATAATATAATCTATCATACTATCAACTCCGATGGCTATCATCATATTAGCTATCACCTTTAAACGAATATTTCATGACTCTATTATAACGAACCAGTAATATTGCAAATGACCAATTATTGTAACTGAAAAATAATTTGTCATTATATAAATAACAAATGTTTTAGCTATAGTAATCTGAGAAATAGGGCAAATAAAATAAGAGACAGTATATTTATCACAAAAACTAGTAAACAGAATTTAATAAAAAAATTTTATTAAAGAAAATAGAAAAATCTTGAAGTATAAAAGAAATAGCTCTAGCGAATTATTAGACAAAGAAGGAGGTCATGAATGACTCCTTGGAATCTTTTAAGCAATACTAATATGAAAATATACTAAGCCAAAGACTATAGAATGGATTACAATAATCAAATTGAATAATAATTATTGTAAATATTGGATTTATCAGTTTAATTGTGAACGCTAAAGAATGTACTCAGGCAGATATGCTACTAACGCTCCGATTATTTGTGGATGATCTACTGGATTTTGTACAAAATAATGGTTCTGGTGCGAAAGCATATGCAAATTCTCTTGTTATTAGAAGAAGAGGAAACTTTTAAGATTATTAAGAATGCGTTAAAGTTGATAAAAGATTGGTCAAGAAGGAAAGTCTAGGTATAAATCTACTTAATACGATCAATTATAAATTTCAAGAAAAGTAAAAGTAGATTTGAGAAAGGCTTAAATTAAAAATATTAATCTAGAATTATTAAAGATTCGAATATATTCTTTGAGTCTCTTTTGTTGAATAACTAAACTGGAAAACCACAGAAGTGATATATTGGTTAAGGGCGAGAAAGTAACGTTCTGCTATAAAACATTCTTTAGTAGAGCAAAGAGTCTTAGCAACAAACCTTAACTTTATCTTTGCATATTTATAATTACTGCTACGGTAAAACATGGGATCATAAGCATCGGTTATGTGGTATGGAAAACCAAGCCCGACTATGGACAACTGCAGCAATGACCATCTGCAATATGGCTATGATATACGTCCATGCTATTACATGTTGCCAGATACAATACACCTTATTTCAGGGGTAAAAGTGATAATAAATTATCAAATAGATTGGAAGCATCCTCATTTTAAGAAAGTGACTCCAGTCTGGCATACTGTTGGGCCAAAATTTAATAATGAATCCAACGTTTAAAGAAATTACATTTATAAGGGTGCCTAAAAACAAGGGAATACTGGCAAAGAAGGCAGTGAGACGTTTGAAAAAAGGTTGAAGCCAAAGGTACCTCTTGAGGTCTCAAGCCATTGTGCCCTGCACATCCCAACTTTCACAGGGTGGTAATTGTAAAATGAATGAAAGATAAATCAGACAAAAGATGGTTTAACAACTGGGTGGGATATTTTTTGAAAAGTCGTCCAACTTTCATTTGTAAGAAAATATAACATATTGTAAGGAAGAGTTTAACAATATATGTATAATATCTGACTGAAATTTTGCTTCATACCTACAACGTATTCAAGATGAAGTTAAGCTCACACGAAGGATGCAGGCACTCTGTCTAAAATAGACGACATGTTTTATCACATTTTATCTTAAAAATAAAGATTTTTTTAGTCATTCTTAAAACCATCAGAAGAAAGAAGTATTTCTTTAGCAAAAATTATAAGTTTATTAAAAAACTTGGAATCTGAAACTGAATTTAGAACTGGGATACAGAATACAAAAGAAATGGCAGCCGTGTGACCGAGTCCGATGAGATTCAAGCTCTCAGTTTAATAATAATAATAATACCATGTCAGATTGATCAATGATTTGAAGTTTCATATAACTGATGAAATTAATATACGCACTTTTAAACTAATGATATCATTATTGATTACCTATGAGATCTAGTACATCTACACAATAGCCCCATTAAAATAAATCCAAAGCTATACTGATTGTCAACGAGTTTGTTATTATTATTACTTACGTAATGTTCAGTGGAGGCCACTCCAGATTTTTTTTACTGACTCTCTCTGAAAGTGGCAGAAAGATTTCATTGCATTCTATGTGATAACAATGCAATCTGCTTTAAGGCATTAATCAGTTTTACAAAATCAGACCTACAGTCAATAGAAGTAACAGATAAATCTCTAAATTTCATTAAAGAACTGATAAACTAATGTTGATTTTTCCAAAACAAAGGTTGTGTACTAGAACAGATATTACCTCGGTTCAGTATAGACAACCTGTTTAGATTCACCAGCGTTTCCAAGCCTTTCGACTACAACACCGTAAAACCAAACCAGGCCGACGCTTAATACATGCTGCCCTTTAGTAGCTCCATACTTACCCACAAAGCATGGGGTGTCCAAGGTGGACCATGCGGAGGCGGGCAGCACGATACTAAATCTCGCAACTGACATTAACCGCGCAACAGTAAGAATGGTCGAAATTCTACCGAATAAAAAAAATTAAAAATAAACAATGGCACTCAAAGACGGGTGGGTAGTTAACTAAGTTTTATATTAGAAATAGGTAAAACCGTCATACCTCGTAAGATGATCCTGGAGTTGAAGCGCTTTCGGACGTTGTCCATCTTCGATCGCAACAAACCTACTTGAGTAGGTCGAAGATGGACAACGTCCGAAAGCGCTCCAACTCCAGGATCATCTTACGAGGTATGACGGTTTTACCTATTTCTAATATAAATCATACTAACCTCAGTGGTATTAACAATATGCATGTAGTTAACTAAGTTTCCTAGGGGTACTAGGTTATTCCCCCTAGGACATACTTACTGACTAATGTAGAAATAAACTAAACATAAGGGATTGACGTCAAGGGGTACTTGTTATTCCACCTAAGACTAACTTAATGGCTACGATAACAAACATAAAGAAAAAGTTACTAAATAATTATCAAAAGACAGATAAATAATAACTAGAAAATAAATTAGGCCAAAAAAATAAATAAATAAATACAATTAAAGATTAATGCTTTTAATAACTACAACTATATTCCTAGGGGAACAACTATAACCCGGTACTCGCGAACTATCTTAAAACTAATTAATAAGTAATATAAAAATATAAAAAGAAAGTTATAAAAAATATAAAATAATATATAATAATGTTTATTTGGCCCTACCCATAGCATATACATATTTAACAAAGATGTGGTATATTCAACCATTCATCTTAATATCTTAACATAACTCTTAACTTGAATAAATACTTATATACAATGCCATTTTATTGTCGTTACCTTTAACCTCCATATGAATTACCATCCCCGTCTGTGAACCTTCGCTCTTCACACTATTATATCCCATAAATACTTAACACTAAAATTACCGTTAACTGTGTGATTCTATTGTTTACTCTAGGCTCTACCCATATATTGTAGTCCCTTTGTTGGCACAGCATTCAATCTACCTATCTTTTTTCGTTATTACCTTTAACCTTCCATGTCCAAACTAAAGATCTCAGTACATTAATGATAATTATAATAATATAAAAAGATTTCACATAAACACGTGAAACAACAATCAATGATCAAACCACAATAAGAAATGGGAAAACAAGACTAAGATCTTTCAACCGTAACAAGCGGTCTTCGTCAGAGTCAAAAACCCAACTGAACACTAGATGCTGAAAACATCTGAAATGTTTCGGAGATGTTTTCTGCATCTAGTGTTCAGTTGGGTTTTTGACTCTGACGAAGACCGCTTGTTACGGTTGAAAGATCTTAGTCTTGTTTTCCCATTTCTTATTGTGGTTTGATCATTTATAATAATATATCAAATTCTTCTAGACTAATGATTCAAATCTTTTATAAGCGATAAAATAGAAGGATTTTTATTACCAAACAGATGACTTAAGTTAAAATAGTTATTTATAAGTCTGATATCAATTTAACAGATTATAATATTGTATGTATACGATAGTCGCATTAAAATAAAACCAAAAGTCAATTGTTAGCCTTAATTAATTTTAGCTAATTATGTTTCAATGATGGTTACATTATAACTGTTTTTCAGTTATAATATAATAAATATTGTCTCTATAATATACATTTTCAAAAATTGGTTTTTGGAAATGTTGAAAAAGAAAATAAAATTTTTTATTCAGATTTTTTATTTAAATTGCTTGTTGCTTTTAATATTCTTCTCTTTATTTTTATATTTACTATTTTTTATTATTATGCCCATTATTAATAATCGCTTTTTTTATTTTTAACATGTCAGTAAACAAATTAATAACAAAAGCTAAATACTATTGATAAAAAAGATTATTTCAGAATAAGTATTTGAATGAATGATTGAATGAAAGATTGTTTACTGAGAGATTGCATCCAGTGTACATATTTCTAGGGTAGGAATAAGGGGGACTCTAAGAGTTCCCCATTAAGCTTTGTCCCCTATAGTACACTGTATCTTATGACCTAATAACTTAATCCTATGCCTTATGCTTACAAAGATTAACTCTAATATTATTGGTAATGACAGTTATAATAATAATAATTTGTAGTCACTACATATATATATATATATATATATTATATACTATACCATGATAAACGAAAACCGTCCGGCAGGACAAATAACAATTAAAATAAGCAGTGACACATCAACAGAAACACAACAAAGACTCACTTTTCAATATTTCGACCTTAATGGCGGTCGAAATATTGAAAAGTGAGTCTTTGTTGTGTTTCTGTTGATGTGTCACTGTATATGTATATATATATAGTTCAATGTACATAAAGAAACATAGAGAAATTAAAAACACACACTTATAGTCTCTAATTTTCGGTTTAACCGTCTTCAGGATAAATAAGAGAGGGAAACCAAGAGCACTGGTACAGAGACGGTTGGAGACCAACAACCGTCTCTGTACCAGTGTGCTTGGTTTCCCTCTCTTATCTATTCTGAAGACGGTAAAAACAAAAAATTAGAGACCATAAGTGTGTGTTTTTAATTTCTCTATGTTTCTTTATGTAAATTGAACTGTATTTGTCCATTTCGGATCGTATTTTCATCGAAAAAGTGTATATATATATACGAGTATAAGTTTTTTATTAAATCCCTACAGGCTTCAAAGATTCAAACTAGACAGTGATTGGCTGTTGGCTTCGGAATGGTTCCTATTGGTTGAATTGATTGTAATAAAGAAATAGAACAGAAGTCCATGTATATACGGTGATTGGTGATTGGCAGTTGCCAAACAGAAATGTATTACGAAAAATGCACGTTGAAAAGCTAACTTTTGAGCCTAATAAAAAAGTTTTGTATATCTATTTTAAGTAAATTTGTTTTAACCTTTTTTTCAGTGTCAATATATCTATCAATATAGTTCCTTTCCGAAATGCAAAACATTTTTTTACTTTTTCCTAACAATATCAAGTATGAAAAATCATTATAAAAAGTCACTGTTTTTTTAATTTGGAATGCAGTAAATATGTTTTGTTATTCTAGTCAGTAGAATATACTTCCAATGATTTCTACTTGTTAGCAAATGTTCCTGTATTTTTTATCCTTAATTACTTGTCTAAAATATATGGTTTAGTAAATAACTGTATACAAATAAGTTAGGAGTGACCAACATAACAAATAGTATAATAAGCCTTAAAAGATACAGTTTAGATAAGAATATGTCAATTTATTAAAATAACACACAGTATTTTCTTTTATCATTACAATTATTAGGCTTAACAGACTTTCTTTATTTATGACTTGAACTTTGATTAATAGTCCACCCTTTGGCTTCGGTCCTGTTCTATATGAAGTCCATTCCCGTCTGTGAAAAGATCAATTGACATAAATCGCCGATAATTAGTCCCTCGTTTTGACTTAAACTAACTTCTATTCTTAGGTTTGACGATTTCTCCTTATGACGCAAGCCACTATTCTCTCAGTTTCACCAATTCATCATATAATTCATCTCCCTACTTTAAATCCGATTAGCCTGACTTAATCTTTGGCTTTATTTTGGTCAAATTGTAATCCAATAAACGTCATCTGTATGTTCTTTTACAAGCAGTATTTGATGTCAAGAACCAATGCATTAACAAATTGGTAGAAACAGAGTACCCAGAGGGATCGGTACAGGGACCAGTCTTAACTCCGTATACCTTCGAAATATTGATAATCAAATTACTTGACTGTGGTCACTGCCGTATACCACATGTGCATGACCTTGCTTTATTGGTGAGAGACAATTCAAGGAGAGAAATCTAGCGAAGATCAAATAAGGCATGGAAATTATATGAAGATGGTGTTGCAAAATGAATGTCGACCTCTCCGTGGAAAAATTCTTGCCACTGATGCTGAATAAAACATTTAATCGTTAAGTGTGCCAAGGATATTTGACTATAACGCAAGAATCCATTTTTCATTTATGTAAAATATTTGGTAGTAGTTATAAGTGAGGGAGTTAATTGTAAACCAATATTAGAGAGATGGACAGGGCAATCGCAAAGTTCATAAACATGAATAGACTCTCCGGCATAACATGGGGCATAAAGTCAAAATCTTGTGAAATCTGGTATAGAGCAAGTTTTGACTCCATAATGTGTTGTGGTGCACTTATATGGGGTCTGAGTCTAATGATCGAGTAAAAGAATTTTATTATCCCATTAGAGAAGGGCGATAATTCTTGTCCTTAAAGATTATAGCATTGGCTTAAAGATATAGCATATACCAATATACGCCTTGGCGGCACAAGTTCTACCAGAGAGAACTTTTACTACACGTAAAAGTAAAACTCAGAATAGAATTGTCGTTATTAAAAAGAGGTTTCTCCCCTATATAGTTATAATATAGATCAGCAGACCCGCTCGGGGAACTTGAAGAATGGAAGAGATGGGTGAGTAATTTATGGCAAAGAAATGGGACGTAGGGAAAGAAAGCAGGTGGACCAGAGAGTTTTTTCTAAGTACTGATGGCGGGAAACCTTAGAATGGAAAACCTTCAAGAAATATATCAAAGAGTTCACAGAGTTAGCATTTAGAATATGAAAAGTTCTCTTAGTATTCTTATAACAAGTCGTAACGTGGGGGAGTTAACCTCTGCAAGGTCCACCCAAGGCGTCTTCTGAGGAGATTAAAATCTTAATCTTCCACTTGATTAAGGACTAAGGTCATACCGCTCATAACGAAAGCAGTACACTTCATTATATCAAAGCAGGCTTCAAGCAATATACTAAAGAAACTCAACTTAGTCCAAAATAAAGGTTCTCTTGGGTGAATTATTTCTCCAATGGCACCGATTTTTTTTATTTATTTTTTCTGAATCAGAAGAGTTATTGCTTTTCTCATTTATCCTGTTTTATGCA
The DNA here is from genome assembly GCA_026182355.1 of Hermatobates lingyangjiaoensis. Classification (NCBI taxonomy): domain Eukaryota; kingdom Metazoa; phylum Arthropoda; class Insecta; order Hemiptera; family Hermatobatidae; genus Hermatobates; species Hermatobates lingyangjiaoensis. Next base: position 776,450 of record JAPFBL010000014.1, on the reverse strand, counting down.
CATGCATATAGGGTCACCTCACTTCTGGCAAATAGAGATTTCGGACACGTGTACTAACAACTAGCCAGGTTTGTTACCACCCCGGATTTTGCCTCGATCCTCTCTTGTGAAAACGGAATCGATGAGGTACTGAAGATATCTGTGTACACAACTGAATGTGTATGCAATTGTAACCGAAAGACCCTTGATATGCTACTCTCCGTCGACTATATACGTAGCTGACTGGGGGTCCTTGTTATATTTATTATTGTCACTTTCCCAGTTGAAGTCGGAGCAAACTAATAGTAGTATACAGTTTTTGTCATTGAGACTTAACATAGAGTTCCAAACAACAGCAATAAAAGACGGGCTTAGTCGGTAAACATTCACATTGCAAAGAACAATCCAGTCTTCAATATCTGATCAATCTGATGAAAAATAAATAAAAAACATTAAAAAATAAAAATTCGGACCCGGTCCGCCCAACAGTATAAAAATAAAAATTTATAGCAGATAAATGTATTCTCAGAAGTTTTTGTTACAGAAGGAAAGGGGAATTGGCCTTAACGTCTTTGTTTGTCACACTTACTGGCTTTCATCTTCAAGAATGTTCTAGAGGCTTAAGTGTGGTTCGTCTGTTAATTAAAACATATTTTAGTCGTAGGATGGTCACAAATTGCTTTAACACTTGCTGAGATTTGTAATGAGCGCCTGACCTCACATAAACTCTGGGCAGACGTCTTCGCTTCCTCTTGGAGGGATCATGTCCATATTATTGTCCATCTCAGACATAAGAAATGGATACCAAGAACAAGATTCAAGTCCCAAACCTTTAGAGCTAACGGCTATTGCTCTACCATTAGCGCTGCTGGTCTCACTTGAAATTCTGTCCAATCAGTAATAAATATAATATTCATTCAACTTTCTGTACCTTTATAATTATATGTTGGGTATCTTACCACCTTTTAATTATTAAAAGTCAGGATTTTTACTTCGACAAAGCAATATCCATAAAAAAATGCATTAATGAAATATCTAAACGTCCTGGATACTGTTTTAAAAAATTTAAATCAAAAGGCTAGAAGATTTTTTTTAGTTTAAACTAAACAGTAAATATACTTTTCATGTTCAATGTAGAGAAGAAAATGATGATAACGATACTAGTATGCAGTATCCAGGACTACAATAAACACATCCTCAGTCTTTATTAATAAATAAATATTTATAGAAAGGCATGCTTGTAGAAAACACATTAATTTAGGAGAATTTAGTGAAATATTAAAAAAAATAATTATCTGAAATAACATAATTACCGAATGAGAAATGAAGGCTGAATAACAGAAGTATTGAAAACTATAAAACATTATTTCCTTCTAAAATTTGGAAAAAATATTTTCGTTTTTGGTAGGCGACAACAGATATATCATGAACTACTATTTGCTCGAGGCTGCACTCAGTGGAATTATTAGTAAGAAAATTGACTGTTTGGTTTGTGAAATCTTTAGGTTGTCGTTGAGCTAAGGCCCAGCCATTAGCAAGGAGAGTGCCGTTCGAAGTCTTATTCATTTATCTGCTGGAACTCGAAGAAGTACAAGGAAAGGACAGCGGACCATGTCTGAAAGAGTTGCCTCTCTATCACGTGAATATTAACTGTACGTTCAACTTCAGTAACTTGTAACTTTTCTTTTTTTTTTATTACTACAAATTACTTGTAAATAAAAATAATAAAATTGTAAATATATTTGTAAATCTTTATCAGCCTGATAACAATTAATTTTTAAAAAAAAAAAAATAGAGTAAGATATTGATCAAGCTAAAGGGTAAATTAAAGAACTTTGGGCTGCAACAGTAGTGGTTTTGTGCCGATCACAACAACCGCATGATACATTGTTACTTTCACATTCATACGTGTGATAAGAGATACCAATGTAAGAGATACTGTTTCTCGCTAACCGGGGATCGACAGGCCACACTAAAGCACACACTACTACGATCATAAATTGTTCGCTTCAATCTCAAAAGGGTTTATTACAAGCCTACTGGGATCATTTTTTTTGTTTAAAAAAAATCACTTTAAGGCTTTCAAGCAATCAAAGAAACTATTTATTTAAAAAGAATAAAAAGAAAAAAACAAATGTTTGAATTGTAGACGATTTTTATATCTACTGATGGAAAACTCAGTAAACAAGGATTTTTATATCCAAGAAACATCTCAAATCTACAGGAGGCCCTGTCAACAGTTCTTTTCAATTGAAAATATTTCTTTAATCTTTATTTCTGACTTAAAAGGTTTTTTTTTTAAGTGTAAATATTCTTCGCCGCTTAATATGAAATGGGAAGTTCGTTCTTATAACAGATAGATTTGTATAACTTTTAAATACACTTTATAACTAATCAGATATTTCATTTGAGGAGTTAGCATATAAAAAAAATTCGCACTCATAAGTAAATCAACTTTTAAACCACATTAAGAGTTCAGAATTCTTATTTCACATGTTTATTCTGAAATCTTGTTATAAGTAAATGTTATCAAATCCTTTATTTATACACAAATGTATTTATAAATTAATAATGAACAGAGGTTAGTGTACTTAAATCATAAATCTTTTATACGCTTGTATAGCGTGCTAGACCGGTTTCAAACCCTGTCCAGGGTTGCCTTTCTTGCGCATGTAAGAGATCTGTCTATACAGCCTAGGAATAAACACCGAGTAATGTTTGTAAAATGTACTATCTTAATTTCTCATGAACGATTCCGTTGACAGAGGTATTCTACCAATGAACAGCTGTTGAAATTAATAATAATGTTGAATATAATATTGCCTAGACATGTTAAATGGTATAGATATGTTGATGATATACTATGAATCTGTCTTAATTATATCAATAAAGATATATAATAAAATTAAATTCATTAGTATCAACAATCTAGTATGCAATGGAAGAAGAAGTAAGTGGTAATTTGCCCTTCCTAGATGCCCTGATCTTACCCAAAGAGTTACGCTTTAGTGTACATAGGAAACCTACTAATGTACTTGGATACATATCATAATGAGGTTACCAACATTAGGTCAATTGCCCTATCATTAAAATACCTCTCCTCTTATATCGATTTAGCTTTGAAGGGTGCTATAAAAAACTTTCTCTAATACTTCAACAAGCCCAGTTCAATGTCAAATTCTATAGTTTTGCCATATCATGAGTCATTGGACCCCCTTCCAAGATTACCCAAACAACTTTATTCTAATTTAGTGTTTTCTAATCGTAATAACGTGGGCAATATGTTAATAAAAAACTCTCCTAGGGAATTGGAGTCCAGTGGTATTTATAAAATTTCGTGCAAAAATTGCCATAAAATTTATATTGGTCAAACTGGTAAATCATTGAAGACACCTGTAAAACAACACCAATACAACGTAAATAGGCTGGAAAAAAGTAGTTCCTTATTGTTGCATATAAATAATGAAAATCATCATATTGATTGGACAGGAGCTAAATTTATTACCTATGAAAAATTAATGTTCTTAAGAAATATTATTGAATCGTCTCTAATTAAATTTAATAGATCAAATATTATAAACATTAGTAACGGTCTCATCAAACTTGATATTTATTTTCGTTACGAGGGCAATAGCCTCTTCTAAGAGGTTGACAGCTAACAGATAGTTTTTTACTCTTTCTTACTGTACTCCTTTGTTTTCCCCAAACATCCCTTTCTGGACATTAGTCCTTTCCTGCGCTTTCACCCTTTTAAAATACCACTTTTCCCTCCCAATCTTCTCAACCCCTCACCAGATGTTTCTGCATCTAGTGTTTCAGTTGGGTTTTTGACTCTGACGATAACCGCTTGTTATGGTTGAAAGATCTTAGTCTTGTTTTCTCATTTCATATTGTGGTTTGATCATTGATATATAAATATATATCACATTTATCCTATCAGGTTTTTCGCTGTCATCTATAAGATGACGATAGGAAATTTAGTTGTTATACTGATCAGAGTGGGTGCTGTAAAAAAAAAAGTATTTTATGTGAATACAACGACAAATGATGAAAAAGTAATTTTAATTTGCATTGCGGGAGAGATATAACATTGTAGCGGTGGGTAAAAGCGGCTTCCATTGGACATTGAAATCCCGCTTTTAATTAGTTCAGAATTTTTTTTCTAATATTTGAAATAATAATTGTTGAAAAGAGTCCAAAAATCAGAGATGAAAAGTATCACAAATCAAAAAGATATTTCTATAATTAAATTAGAAAACTCGTAAATAATCAAAATATCGACAGTAAATTAAGGTTGTTTCTCATCCTTTTTGAGTTACCATGAAATATATTGTTTGAATCTCATAATCTTTACTAGATTTTATAAACAGAAACTTGAGATTTTAATTTAACCCTTTTAAAATAACAACTATAGCAGAAATAGTAAAACATTGTTTTGAAGCTTCAAATTATTGAAGTAATTTAAGGGGAATGTTGAATAGTTTTCAAAAACCTATTGCATTGTTTTTACGTGAAAAAAAAAATTGATCGTGAAAAAAATCGATCTCAAGATTTTAACGGAGTTAATATTATTAATATTTGCCATTATTAATAAGGCAAACCATCATACCTCGTACGATAATCTTGGAGTCGTTGTGAAAGATCATCGTACGAGTTATGACTGTTTGCCATATTAATAATATAAATTATATGTTTTGAGGTCCCAGAAGTCGATTTATGAAGTTTTTTCGATGATATCTGTGTGTGTGGGTGGGTGGGGTGATTATGTAATCAAAGTTTGTGGTCACGCTACTGTCCAGAATCTTGGATATATCAAATAGATATTTTAACACCAAAATGAGCTTCAGAATGTACAAGTGTCCTATTTTTTGGGAGCAATTATCCATGATGGGAAAGTCACTTTTCCAAAAACTCTGCCAAAAACCGGTTTTCCACATTTTTTTTTCTTAAACTACTAATTTAGGATTATTGAAATTTTGGCATTATATTCAAGTTTACAAAAGCAAGAAAAGGAAAACAAATCTTCAAATTTTTAAAACAACAGGAAATATTTTTTTTCAGTAAAATGTAAAAATTTTTACTTATAATTCAATCAGAAAGATTCTGAGAGAAACACAAGCCATACTGTTTAACGGGTCCAAATGAATCTATATCTAAAAATAGAAATTTATGTGGAGGATGACTTGAAATAATTCTTTTCAAAACTACATTAACCAAAGTGGTACAGCACTTTTACAGTTTTCAGAAAATATTATCGACACTAAACAGCTCAGTAAAAAACAATGAACTTTGTAAAAAATATTAAGTGGAAAATTAACAATTTCTAAAAAAAAAAATCATTAAATTCCAATTACGGTGAAGAGCAATAAAGCTGTAATAACTGATTATTGATCATGGAATAATGGTTTACTTGCTATACTTGTATTTCTTTACATTTATTTACATTGTTTACAAATACTCAGAAATTTGTTGAGTGAATCCACTGAAATAAAATTGATGTTTAGTGGTTAAATCAAAAATTTTGAAATAATTTAAGAAATTAATATGAGATGTAAAAGAATAACATTTTTACGTGTAAAAAATCACTGCCAATCAAACATAATTTCTGGTTCTTTCCATAACATGATGGATTTGTCTCACAGAGTGCTCTAATCAATCTATAAGTTGCACCCTTGGACAAAAATTAATATCAGATGTAAATTTTTGTATATTTATGAATTATATTAACTTTAGCTGATATTGAAGTGTGAGGAATGGACTCATTCATATAATGTTGTTATATATAGTTAGTAATTTTATTAGCCTAGTCTAATAGTTCATATCATTTACCTTTAAAAATTAGAAACTTCCAGCATAAAAGTTTTAAATTATATTGAAAAGATGACATTGAATTTGATTTGAGTATGCAAAACTGGCTAATTACTAATGTATTTTTTCTCAATATTCAGTTACAGTAACCTTATAACAGAGTACACTATGCAGGAAATAGATAGGTTAGGTTAGGTTAGGTTGCAGTGGCAGTTCCACAAGGGAACACACTTAGGCCGAGCATTGGACCTTTGTGATACCACCAAATGAAGATTGATTGTACAGTGGGAGTCCTAAATTTTGTCTAACTCAAGTGTATTTAGAGTAGGGATCTTTAACGAGTACCTGACATCGTACAGGCTCGGGACCGTCCTTCTCCGAGGGACGATGTGCTCAGATTTATTCACCTCCCGTGTGAATAAATCGAGGGCCAGGTGTGGATCAAACCCCGGTCCTAGTATATCAGAGGCCAGCACGTAACCACTGAGCTAGCCTAACCCCCATGCAGGAAATAGATAACACTTGCTCAGAGTAAATTGGATTTTTGAAAAGGAAAGAAAAGTGATTCTTTAAAAAAAATTATAGCATGCAGTATAATAATTTTACAAAAGACCAAAAATGTAAAAATAATTCAAAATTGAAAACATTCTTTAAAAAATAATTAATACAATTATTCTACATCTTAAATGAAAGATTATTTTGAAACAATATTTTTTTACAAGTTTCTGACATATTTCATACAAAAATAGAATATTTTCAAGTCTTAAATAGGAAACTTTGTCTTAAATCTTCATTGTAGAAGGAGGTCAGATAAACTATGTAAGAGATCCACTGGCTATTGGAACAAATAACTAGTTCTTCTGTAAGAGATTATTTCGTAACACGAAATTTACTTTCGCTTTTCAAAAATGTTATTACCGATGTAGTTATACTAATTTTATTATATGCATCAGTGGTATGATATACAAGAATAAGCATATAAATTGATAAGTGGATCAATCACTATCTGTATTATCTCCAGGAATGAAAGACTAATAAACATCTCGCATATAGACATTTATATTACACCTAAATGGGGTATTATATACCCAAGAAGTTTAATGTTAAGTTTACTTATAGTAAAGTTGAGTGTAGGCCTCTCCAGATTTGCCTGAAATAGTTCTGTAAAACTCCAGCCAACTGCAAACAGGTGTCTGAACAATCTATCTAGTTGAAAATAATCAGTTTGAATTTAAGTTTAGGAAAGAATTTACAAAATTCTTTACTCTAAAATAATACCAGGATTTATCTAAAATTTCTGGATTTATCACCAGCAAATTGGCTTAATTTGTATCACAATTGATGATTGATTTTGCCTACACTACTTTAGTAATTTTATATAAAACTGTTTGAAACAAAGAAAGTAATTTAAACAATTACTTTCAAAATGTCGTATTACATCTTCATTTTTGACAGTTTTTGTGGTAGGCTTATTAGGATTAGGGTAAAAGGAGTTTTGCCATATGCCGTATTGCAGAGACGTGCTTTAACCTTTTGTCGCGCTAATTAATTCATTAACAATGATAAACTGTTTTTATAAATGACTGAATGTAACCAAATAAAATAGTATTTACCCATTTTGAATTTTAAATTTAAAAGTTATATATATCAAAGTATTTATTTGTGTATAATGCAGATAAAAAGAGAAAAGTGCCCCTCTAATGCGCTACCCGAGGAAAAGCGCCTCTCAAGGTAAAAAGGTTACCTCTCAGAGATGCTACTACTTGGTGCTGTCCATATATATAAAACATGAATCAGTATTATTGTGTCAACTATTGTGGGTGTTTGGAGAGGACGGGGCTCTTACGACAGAGGTAATCTCCCCCTCTATGGCATTTTTCATAGTTTTATCTAATTACATATAAATTCTACATTTCGTATGTACTTATACTTTAAATTAAAATAGTCCAATTTTATGTGCTCAGTTAACTACTGAGTTAACATCACCAGTGGTGATGTAGACTACACGAGGAAGGTCGGTAAACAGTTGGCCGGCAGCTCCAGACGGAATGTTTAGGTAAAGGCTCAACTCTCGATCTGATCTGACCTCAACCTTAGTGTGATCCAAATCAATGGTGCACCTCGAAAACAGTGCTTCGTTCACTTTTTAGTGTCTCTTTGCTTGCTACTAAGTTATCCAAAAAATAGATTAAAAAATAATGAAATCTAGTACATAAATATAATAAGAATTATTATTTTCTGGGTTTGGGGCAAATTATTTTGGTTTAGTTAATAGTGCGAACATAAATTATTGATGAATTGAAGAAAATGTGTTATTTAAATTAGATAAAAATAGTACAATTATTTCTTCTAAAAATGATATTGGCAGTTGTTTTACTTTACTCTAGGTAAAGTCAAGTAGTCCGAACAAAAAAATCAACTTCAGTTGGTAACGGATTTAAATATTTTTAAATCCCTTCAATCCATTTTAGGGAAAAATGGCTTCTTGCGTTTGGTTGGGTGAATATTAAAAATTTGTTGAAGAGGTTACACTTTTAATATATGAAAGATTTTAATGACATTTAATAAATATGTAGCTGTAGGTGTGGAAACGAACCCTATTATTTTTTTGGCAATACAGTGGATTCCGCTTAATTGGGATACCGCTTAATTGGGACAGCCGCTTATTTGGGACAAATCTAAAAGAACGGAAACCAAACTATGAACTACAATTGTAAATTTGTATGTTTAATTGGGACAACATTCCGCTTAATTGGGACAGTAAATTTAAGATTTTAGTATAGTAGAGTCCTGATTAACCGAGTATGTTTTAACTGAGTTCCGGTTTAACCGAGCCGGTGCAGCGGCAAAACAAACACCACCCCCTTCTAAATCCCGGGAAAGCCAGAAAGGCGGCTTCTTTCTGAACCCGATGCCCGTGTTTTAAAAATCCGCAGCTGCCTCATGTTCACATTTGCTATCTTTTCCATCCGAGCCAGTGCAGCGGCAAAACACCCCCCCCCCCCCCCCATCCAATGCTTAATAGCATTGTTCCTAAAACCAATCAAATGAATTTCCAAAAAAAAGTGAAATTCGTTTAATTGGGACAGCTGCTTAATTGGGACAAAACGCCTCGGTCCCGATGTGTCCCAATTAACCGGAATCGACTGTATTATAAAAGTATGAGAAACATATTTATCCTACTTTCTGATTATTTATGATATTTATTTGTTACTAATCTTGTGGATATTAAAGCTCAAAACTTCTTATTTAGTACTTCCCTATACCAGTAATGTATTCTTGAGGATTTGAAGCCTCTATGAGACTGAGTGGTATGAAACTATTACTCTTTCATCGCCAAATTTATCGCGGCCCTGGAGTCACTAGCCGGAAAATTGAATTTTTCTAACAAACTGGTGTATAAGAATTATTATTAAGTAAAACACTTTCTGAAGCTTTCTAATTTTTATTTACCTTACCGAGGAACCATCTTGATCTGAATTCCACACTAGATTACTTTAACCAGTGACCTGCCTCGCTGTATGTCTCAACGCCAGACGAAGGAAGCCGTGTTAAATGAAATAACCTGTGTTTTGTTGGACATTCGCATGACTTAAGACTTGTTATTTTACATTTGGATATTAAGATCGATAGACTATTCTTCAGTGGCATACCGAATTCACACCAGACCTAAAATTAATCTTCAAAAATAATTAAAATAATAAAAATCTCAAGTTATCTGCATATTCTATTTTACCTGAGTTTAACTAATCTTTTCAAGACCTGATAAAAGTTAAATTCTTGTACTTTTTATCACTAAATTAACATGTAACGGCTACATTAAATGAATGTTTCTATTAACGGCTACATGCATTTGGAATAATGTAACGTTCATATTTTAACAGATCATTGTAACAGAATGGAGTAAAAGATTCTTACATTTTTTTGTAAAAAATATCTGCAGTCACTACTGAGTACATGTTAACACATTAGCAGATTACTTGATATGTTAAGAAATGGAAATATTAAGAAAGATGACTTATTCATTAATCTATCTGATCTAGATTTGATGGAAAATAGTTACAAAAATGCATAAAGATCGCTTCATATGAAAGACCTGCGAACATACATACTGGCATGTGTACTGGCATATATTTTATATTAATAAAAGTGTTGGCGACTTTCGCTTTACATTTTTATATATTTATATTTTTAATTTTTAATCAAAATAGATCACGTCAAGGCTTTGTTAAATATAAACCTAAACTTTTCAATAAAACAAAGATCAATACAACTAAGATATATATGGCTAAAGCTTTCAACATACCTCAATAAATCCCAGCACCCTAACATACTTTAAATTTAGATGCCATTAATTTTTTTATGGAGCCTATTAAGTCGAAGGTTTTTTTCCATTAAATCTATAAATAACGCCCTCAAGCCGGCAGTAGATAACCTGCTTCTGACAATCCCTTCCTCTACTGATAGGCTTCCATGATTTATCTTCTCCTTGCTATGTGCTTCATTTAAATTCCGTATCATTGATACAGTCTCTTGTTTTCTTTTAAGATAAATTTTACAATGCTCTTTTGTTGCTTTTTTTACACTACCTAGGAGGTATGCACCTGTTCAGATCAGTTATACTTAACCTTTTTCCTTTGGGGTTAATTCCATTTGCCGACTTCTTACAGATGGTCCCAACATACTGTTGTACAATAAATATAATCCAACTATGGTTGAGGGACATAATCAAGCCCAACTTTTATAAATTCTGTAATAAAAACTTGGGAGCACACCCATGCGAGGTTACGATATCGGTTAGTGGCTATTATGCCATTCTAAAATAATGATTGATTTTTGGAAAATAGATACAATAGCAGAAATATTATATATATAGTATTATAATACTGTTATAATAATATATTATAAAGAGTATAATAATACTCTGTTGAAAGAAGAGGTCAAGAACTATTTAAAGTTACATATGTGAAAAGGACATAAGAACTAGATAGTGTAAATAATGTTGTGTAAGTTTGGTGTAGTATAATTAGAAGTGGTTTAAGGTAAACCTGATAAAAACAAAGCTGTTGCTATAAAGTTATGTTTGGTTTTGATATACATTTGAGAGTGTTTTAATTTATTTTAATAATAGTTATTCGTTAATGTTATTACGAATTAAGTTAGTTTATAAGTTAGTTTTTCCTTGATAATGGTCTATGTAGACCAAAACATCAAATCTTTCTAAATATTAAAAATAAATCATTTGGTGAACTGGGTTACATGTTACCGTGCAGGCTGTTGCTGTGGTGACCATCTGGAGAGTGTAGCACACATCCTAGAGGTATGCCCAAGATACGCCAAATTGAGGTTTAAATATGAAATGGCTACGGATCGCTTTGTGGGAGAGACATAGAGAGGTGCCCTGACAACATACAGAAAAGAGTTTTTTATATATATATATGGGATAAGAATAATTAGAAGTTCACAGGGGACAATGCCTCCAACATAGGCTTAACAATCGATCCTATGTTATTTCCAGCAGTGCGATTTTTTTGTTGTTTGGTTTTTTACTATATAAAGTGTTTTTAGTTGACCAGTAGTTTAGTTTTTGATTTGTGTTTTTTGTATTTTTTCCTTACATTTGGATGAAGTCATAGTTTGTTGCTTTATAACTTTTTAGTAGATATTTTCTTTGCTTGATGTGGGGTCGTGGAAGCTCGCCTCCGTGTGGTCCACCTCGGGCGTATCTCGGAGGCTGTTTTGCCTCTATCTTCGGCTAGGGCTTTTGTACCCGAGATGCGGCGAAAGAGTTTTCACGTTAAAAAAGCATCGATCTGTTCTGCTATTATTCGTGATATGGCTGAAAAGCTGGGCACACGTCTTAATATCGAAACGAGTCCCTGTCTGGGCTGGTGTTCACTGGTGGCTAGCCCATTCAGTTATGTGCTGGTCTCGGGGCTGGGTTCCGAGTGATCTTTTCTTCTTCTGGCTTTGTGCTTGTCTTTTTTAAGACTTCCTTCTGCCCCTTAGAGAGGCAGAACTATCAGTCTCTTAGAGACTATTGGTCATATGTATTCGGGCGGGACTGTTGTGGCTGGTTTGTGGTGGGCATGGGCCGGCCTAACCAGTTGCGGCGCGTTACCGTCTGGATGTTTCTCCTATTTTCTCCCTGCACCTTTTCTTGCTACCTCTGACTCTTTCTCTCAACTAGCTATTAACTGTTACACTTGTATTTTCCAATTTAATCTTTCCCATGTAATCCTTGATGATCCCTATCATCAAGTAACCAACAGTCTCTCTAGAGATTAATGGGCATATGTTTTATTCGGACGTGGCTTGTTTGTGGCGGACAAGGGTCTGCCCGGCATGTTGCGGCGGGCCACCGTCTGGATGCTTTTCCTACTTTCTCTCTGCATCTTTTCTTGCTACCTCTGACTCATTCTCTAACTTACCTTTTTTACTATCTCTCAACTCGCTATTAACTGTTACCCTTGTATTTTTTCCAATTTAATTTTCCCCTGTAATCCTTGATGAACCCTATCATCAAGTAACCCTCAGAGTCCTTTTTAGAGACTAACTGGCATAAGCTTCAAAGCTTTCGTTGATGTAGGTTGTGGAAATAGGAGGCTCATATAAGACAATTAGAGAAGGTATGTAGGAGAGATACAAGGTTAGAAATAGCTACATTTTACGAAATGTGTATAAAAGAAGGTCGCTCCCAAAGAATACAATATATATATATATAAATAATGATAGATAGGTAATAACTAATTATCATAAATTATTAATCAACAAATCATTAATAAATTAATACAGATCTATATTAAATCTAATTAATATAGATTGATAATAATTAATTATAGATATAATTAACGAAATTCATTTAAAATATTATAGAAAAAAAGCCATTGAGTTGAAAAACAAAAATTCAGATTTTTTTTGGTTTCTGGGTGCCACCACGATTAGGTGAAGGCACAAGGGGGGGGGGGGGGGGGGGGGGACTGACTGCAAACGCCGACCCTGGCTAACCATTCACCTAGTTGTGCCTTTCTTAGTTCATGCCATGAGGGAACGACCACCCAGGCATGTTAAGCCCCCCCACCACGACAAGGTGAAGGCACATGGGGGGGTGTCATTCTGGAAGTCCTTTTGATGATGGATGTTATGTCAATGGGAGGGTGGGTTGATAGGAATGTTTCCAAGAGTCTGTCAAAGTGCTCCAGTTCACACCGCATGACTATCGAGAAAACTTGACACAATTAAACGCTTTACAAGACACACATTTGAAAATTCGTACTGACATTTGACAGTCTGAAGTTCTTGGTATAAGAAAGAACTTATATTATCCTGCTAATTTGGAAACATGGATAATGTACAATATGGTCATTAATGCTAAAACGATTGCTAATTAGAATACTCACTTCTGGTGATCTTACAAGCTTTAAATTCCGTAATTTAATTTAAAAGTATTCTTAATTACCTTCTATAAATAATGCATGATAAAAATTTCTTGACTCAGAATATTAGATGAGTGAATATTACAGTAAACTAACAACTTTTAAGTTCCAATTGCACTATCTTGTCAGACTGTTCTAGAACAATGACCATTATTTTTGTGACTCACATAACAATTAACATAATCAATTTAATGATTGATAGCTTACAGGTAGATATAATTTTCAACAGAATTTCATATTAGGTCTACCTGACCGTCACATTAAAATCAATTCAAGATTTAATTAACTGTCCACAAGTGTGATATTATGATAATCTATAGTAAAGTTGACTTAATTTAAAATATATTCAATAACTTAATTTATTAGTTATAATGTAAAGGTTATTCATAATTTTTAAATAATATATATTTAATTATTAATAATTATATTTACACCAACTGTTTCTCAGTCAAACAAATTAGGACTATGTTTCAAGAACATTATTCGTTCTTGAACATTTTATGTTTTAACATTCTAAGCTATTGATCAGCATTCATAATTAAAAGTAGTGTTTTAATTCTGTAAATAACATTTTTTTATTCAATAAAATTAGAAGAAAAAGGAAGAAACTAAACTTAATTCTTTTGAAATTCAGGGGTTAACCTGAACCTTTGGAACACATATGTAAACCTACAAAATTTGAAAAACCTTCCGATAAGGTTATACGTATTTTAAATTATATTTACGTTTGTTTTATTTTCAAGTTCGTTTACATTTTTATGGTTACATAATACTTACTATATCCCTCAAGACAAAATAAATTATCAAAATGGAATCAAGGATTGCTCAGGTTTTTATAGGAAATACAATCAAAATACTGAAACCTAATTGGGTTGATTATTGAAATGTTTCATTACAGGCGTTGAAAATGTATAAGATTGCGAAACCCACTGTATTAAACACTGAAGGAGCTTTTTTACCTGAGGCATATAAAAAGTTTTATAGAGAATGGAAAATGACTACTCCTAGTCCGGTTCATTTTACTCCAGTAAAAGAAAAATGGGTTAGGAATGAAGAAACTGGCGAAGTGTATGTATTTTTCTAAACAATTTCTGACTAAGACTAGAATATAATTTTAATTTAACAATCATTGGTAATTAGATTTGTAATGACATTCATTAGAACCTTATATTTTCTTAGCATTCGTTTAGTTGGCATTCATTATGTACATATTCATAGACTACCCAAGTTTATATGATATCAAATGATTATATATATATATACAGACTGGTTAATTTGTGATTGCAAATTCTCATATTTTCAAAAGTCGAGTAAGTTGTGTGTTAATATTAATACAGTGGCAGAGGTTGTTTTCGTTATGTAGAACCTGACTTTAGTTACGGTTTTTAGTGTTTGTTGCACTTATAAATAAAATATTGCTAAAACTTTGATTGAACTCTTGGATATGGATCCAGATAATAAGTAGTAACAGACAAAGTAATAGTGTTAATGGTAGCATTAAGTAACATTTTATTTTGACATGAAGTTTAGTTCCAAGAGTGGTCGCTTAATGTTGTTTATGTTTAATAAGTTAATTTGACTGACAGGATTTATTATCCAAACCTTTACTCAATCGACTTTTTTACTCGGAAGTTCAGAGTATTTTGTTTACCAGGCAAGAAAGATGTAAGGAATATCGTGGGACAAAAAGCAGATGTTATGTAATGGAAAGTAAAATATTTAGCAAAAGATACAGAGCAAAGTTAAGTTTTGTGTAATGTTTAAATTATAATTTCATTGAGCAATTAATATTGGCAAATACAGTTTAAAGATGAATATTGATCTAAAGTTTTCGAAAGAAAATTTCGTAATTGAAATTTGGTAAAATGTTAATCTACAATTTACACTTAGAATAATATATAGGAAGAAAACCTTATCTCTTCAAAAACATTTTTCCAATCTCTTATTTGCTAATACGTTCAGGCAATATAAACAATTTACAAGTACCATTTTGTGCTATTTCTAGCAAAAATTGAAATTTCAAATCTTTCTATTTTTCTTATGGTAAAACACCATTTTTCTGTTAATATTTAAAGTAGAACATAACTAATTAGGTTGACACTGAATGCTTTTTTCTTTAATGAAAATCTTTTTTAGATCGAGAGTTGATAATCTGAATGTTCCTCTTCCCCTCCTATTTCCCCCAGAATCCCACAAAGGTATCTGGGGAGGTGAAGGCGTCATTAAAGGCTTTACAAAGAAAAAGAGGTTGAAAGCAAGAGTACCTCATTTCTGGGTACCTAATATTAAGAAGTCTGCTGTCTATAGTGAAATATTGGATAAAACGTTTTCACTAATGGTTACCGAAAGAACTATTGATTTGATCCTTAAGCATAATGGTTTTGATAATTATCTATTAGAGGTAACTTACTCCTAAAGAGAATTTAAATTAATTTATTCATTACTGCAGCATTTAATAGTGTCCTGTTACTACTTTGACTTCTTGTACACAATAAAAAAGTAAGTTATTTTAGAATGATGTCTACCGATAAGCATTAGGAATGTACAGAGAAGCATGGTAGCCATGTGCACTACAAAAAAATAACTTTCATGGTATTTTTAATAGAAAGAAGTTATAAAGATATTAGAAAGAATTGTTTTTTTTAATTTATATTTGTGTCATTCATTTTTCGTAATACATTTACTAATTTTGAAAACTATTACGATACAAGTGTAATACGATTTTGTAGTTTCCTGAAATCTTTTGTTTACTGATTTCAATGACGTAATGTCCTTGAAAGCGTTAATTATTTTAGCTAATACAGGTGTTTTCACTTGTTCCCATATAAATTAAAATGTTTATTCCTGACTTGCTTTTTATGCAAAAAAATAGTAAAGGTCACAAAAAATTATGTTAAATCATTAAATATTAATATTTCCTAAAACTAGGTAGTTAACAGTACGTCCAGGATATTACTGGAAAAACAATGAAATTACTTTCCTATTAAGAGAAAGACTTATTTAAGAGCGTCTTAGAGTAAGTTTTTAAAACAATAAATAATCAATGGTACATTGTTATTCTTATGGAGAATTGAGATTTACTGATGCCTAGTTCTAACAGCCTAAAAAACAAGAGAACTAGTAAGAATATTAACTGGTATACAAGTAACTGGAAAAGTGCTGGCATTAAAAATAAACTTAAAAAGAACTGTCTTAATGAGAAACTGACAGCAAAAAGAAATTAAGCTGCAAAATGGCCGGAGAGACCAACATTCAAAATTAATCATAAAAGAAATTAGAACGAGAGTTGAAGTCTACTGAAAGATATATTGAGCTTTAAAGAGTATATTAAGAAAACCTGAAGGTTAAAAAATACAAAATAAAGAGGAGATTAGAAAGGTGTGTGGGCCAATGGGAATTAAGCATAGATAGCGTCAGTAAGAAGTCTGGGGAAACTCCGAGCCACACAAAGAACGGTAGAGAGAAGTATGATAGGAGTAAAGAAACAGGGCAAAATAAGCGGGAAGAATAAGGATTTAGGCTTGTACTAAAATGGAAGTGGATAAGATAACGCCATGGAGTGGTGCCCTAGAGAAAGCAAGAAGTTGGAAACAAAAAAGAAGATGGCAAGATGAATTAAAAGAAACAGTTTGAGTATAGTTTGGAAGCAGTCCTTCATTCATGCAGGTTTGGTTGAATATTACGCCATATTTTCTAAAGATATGTCTCCTTGAGAAGTGCACACAATAGAAAAAAATAAAATATATGTTTTGGATATATTACATACCAAGACAATGGTATATATTATATCCAAGAAAGTATATGTTATATACTTTCTAAGTGTTAACATGGAGAAAGTATATTAGAAAAATTAAAAATGAAATTAAAAATAGGCTTACAATTTAACAAGACATGCATAAACTAAGGTCTACTTGCAAAATATACGAATATATATCAAACAAGATGTTTCATTTTTATTTTTTATTAAAAACTTGACATTTTTTCTTTGTATGCATTAATGGCTATTATTACTATTATAAACTATCCATTTAAATTAAACTTTCTATCACATTTCCAGATCTTCCTATCACTAATACAAGTGAAGTTCTACATTTTTTAGTGCAGACGGATTTTATGTGGACCTCACATTAATTTGTATAATTATATCTATAACCTACAATGGAATTAAATTAAGGAAATGCAAATTATTTTTTTTTTATTTCGTTAATTCTAAGACATATCAACTAGAGGCTTAAGAAAAAGGTGTGAGAACTTCGTTTGACAATATCCACTAACAGAACTGAAATGTTACTTGATAACACCCTTTTAATTTTGTAATTCCCGGTTTTATAAACATCTTTCATATCTTCACCCCACCAGTGACACGGTGCTGCACATTTTCTTCACCCAAAAGTCCATGATTTAAAAGTATCAGAGTCTTGGGTTGGTCTATAGGATTCCTTGACGAATGTTATGACTAAAACATTACAACTTCAATATCTACAATGCGAGGAAGGAAATGGTTCAATTGATTTTTAAATAAGACAGACATTTATTTGGTAACTAGCCAGTAAGGTACTCTACTAGTAAGGTCATCTACTACGGTTATTAGAACAATTACAAGCATTCATAATTGGTTTGCTTGTATTACACTCTTTTTTTTTTTTTCAATTTTAGTTGGTATATAGTTTGATTTTATAAAAAATGCAGAGTAATTACATCAAGCCAAAGTGGCACTTAATTATTAGAACAGTGGTCAGATGGTCTAAGTATAATATATTCACCATGAGTACTAGAGGCCAATAATTTTTTAGTGAGTCAGAGCTTCATACTCAATACTGTATTGTCATTACTACAGATTTTTATTTTAAATAAACATCAATATTGAAAAATGTAGGACTCCGATGTCGATTCAAATCCAATAGACAGAAATGATAATTGATAACCTGGGTGAGTGTTCAATGACTTGCCTCTACTTATAATGACAGTGTAATAATTTATGAAATACCAGTTATCTTCTTTTTAGGTCTTTTTAAGTGGAAGACATTGAATGAATATATAAACATCTATACTTATATATAACCCTAACTTATTGATTCTTTTTATTGTTATAAAAACTGTTGGTGTCCATTTTAATTATGCTTATGATACAATAGTTTTGATTCGCAGTCCTCATTGAGTTTAATTAGAATGGGGATACTAAAGGTACCTGACAAGGTACAGGCTCACGACGAACAGCTGTATGCATAAGAAAAGTAATGACCTTTTATATACGTGAACAACATTGCCTATCTCCGACATAAAAAAATCTATACGTAACGATTTTTATCTCAAATTATAAAGTATAACGTCAAGAAACCACCAGTAGACTACACCGGATGTCTGGAACTGCTTTCAGTTACAAAAAACCAATACCTTACATATATGAAATATGAAGTGCATTTATTTCCGGCATGATTTTTTTCATAATGTGAACAAATGATACTAAATATTTCTTATTCTATGTTAAAGTATCTATCTGGTGTTTTCAGAGTAAGGCCTGTGATTTGCAGTCAGGGCTAGCGTTGAAATTGAAACAGAAAATACTAAAAGCATTGAAGGACCAAGACTTTTACAACGATGATTTGGAGAAAAAAAATGAAGTTTTACAGAAATATGGACATTTTCTAGAAAATGTAAATTGATTTTCACCTTTTACTTTCATTTAGGATACATTTATTTATTTAAATATTTGAAATATCCGATTTCATTAAAAAAATTAAACATTTAACAAAATGTTTGTTTCATTTTGATTTATTTTGTATGACTGTGGAAAAAATTAAGGAAAGTTAATTTTTGCAAAGTTCAAAACTAGTGCAATATAACATTTATTATTATTATTCAATATAGTATAAAAACTACTATCTCTCCTTACTTTGTAGACAAATATAGCCTATTCAGGAACAATGTTTTCTAAATGTCT
The DNA here is from genome assembly GCA_026182355.1 of Hermatobates lingyangjiaoensis. Lineage (NCBI taxonomy): Eukaryota > Metazoa > Arthropoda > Insecta > Hemiptera > Hermatobatidae > Hermatobates > Hermatobates lingyangjiaoensis. The sequence continues at coordinate 757,286 of JAPFBL010000014.1, read as the reverse complement.
TTGTTTTTACCATGAACATGTTTGTATAGGGAATTACTCTTTCTTTTACTTTTTTGGATGTAATAGTACATCAAATGGCTATTGATTTTCAAGTACAGGTTTCATCAGTTATAGGAATGTAATATATGAAAATATTGGTATATTTTGTTATAGTACAACGCATTGTTTGTGTTTCATTATTTGTCCATTATTTAATTTACTCTGTTGGAATGATATGAAACCTTTTAATTAATTTATATATGTCCTGTAACAATTTACAATTTTAGATAAGAAAAATTGACGTTTGAGATGAATATCTTTGAAATAGCTATGAATTTGTTGGCATTACTTAAAATTATTTCAGGATGGTTTCAATTATGCCAAGTAGTCTGGTAGTTTGCTACCAAACTTCCACGTGAGTTATCATGTAATCCGATAATCAATAGAAGACTAATACAATGAATACCCTCAGAGAGCCCGGGCATGGAAGACACTTAGATGTGACTTGCGTTCAACCGACCGTACTTTGTGTACCTCCTATAGTCATAGATGACAGCAGTATTCACACTTACGAATTTTGGTTGACTAATTTCAAAAATGATAATTTCTGCACTTGACAATGTCACTTTACAACGTACTTGTTTAACCAATGAGAAGTTTGATTGAATTCGGCAGGTGTGACAGGAGGTTAACGAAGATGCATTAACAATAAATGGCTAAGATTGTTATTTTCTTTACTATACCAATCAATATTATTAATTTAAATTATAGAACATCCTGTTTTATTCTTATTTCTTTTGTGGGATTAATTATTTTTTTTTAAAAAAATGGAACAAAATTTATTTAAGCTGGAACCGGACCATAAAAAAATGTTATCACAGAGAGGCCTTATTCTGTTCACTGTATCTCAAACCCTGACCTTAGCTTGATTGATGACTAAAATTAAATTAAAATCAATATTACAGAATAACATATTTTTCAATAATCGTTTTTTTTTTATTTTTTAGTATACAGAAGAGGAAATAGAATGGTATGGATTGACAATAGATGAAGCAATCGCTAAGTACAAAGCGAACGAAGAAATCAGAAATGCTCCAAAACCGTTAAAAGTTAAGTTAAGAGAAGAACTTATTTCTCAGCTGAAATTATCTCAAAATGAAATAAAGGAAAAAGAAGCCTTAGAAACTACAGTCGGAAGGTATTCCAAATTGATATAAAAAAAAATTAACTTGATATAATTAAGAAATATTATGATATTAAATGTTTGCTTTTCCTTTTTTTTTTAAAAAAAAAAAAGAAGTTAGCTTTCTGTATAAATGTTTAGAATTTATTTTTAAACAGGTTCAAAGCTATAACCAAATTTGGGTGGTGGGAGTCAAAATATCTTAATTTAATCGGAGCTTATTGTTTTAAATCGGGTTGATGGCTTTAATTTAGAGAAATATAAAAGATTGTTACATGAATTAATATATTTACGAGTATATTTATTTTGAACGACTGATGCTCGGTTGAAATATGACTAATAATATAGCTAGCTAACCACCGTATAGTGAACACACAAGGAGCGATTTCCGAAAACTTGATAAATTGTGCGAGGAGCAAAGTCATCGAGCAAATTATGACGTTGTAACTGGATTACTGTTTAGTGATTAGATAGTATTAGTATAGTTAGTACCAGTAATTCAGGAGCATAACTAAATGATTAAAGTGTTGGTTTGGAAACATTCGCACTCTACATTATTAACAAATTTTCTTTTTCAGGTCTTGGCTTTCAAAAATCAATCCTTTCGCCAAGAAGAAAGACTGACATGTATTAACCAGCGGTAGTCTCTTTAAAATTGTTTCTATTCCATTTGTAAATAAAAAGTACTTGTTTTAGTTATCATTAAGATCCTTTATTCACCAGTTAGAGTCAATTATTTTCAATTAGTTAATTAATCACTGTACTTGATTGTGAGCTTCGCTTAAAAAATTCAAAACATTTAATAATTGTTTTGTTGGAACTAAGTATGACTAAACTAACATTTTAAAGTAATTTAGTTTAGGTTAGATTCCCACACAAGTAGGCCGGCCATTGGCCCTTTGTGATACCACACAATGAAGATTGATTCTACAGTGGGAGTCCTAAATTTTGCCTAACTCAAGTGTATTTAGACTAGGGATCTTTAACGAGTACCTGGTATCGTACAGGCTCGGGACCGACGATTTAACGTCCTTCTCCGAAGGACGACGTGCTCAGATTTATTCACCTCCCGCATAAATAAATCGAGGCCCAGGTGGGGATCGAACCCCGTTCCTGTCAGTTCAGAGGCGTGTACGTTAACCACTGAGCTAACCTGGCCCCCCAACATTTTAAAATAACCATTGACTCATTTTTCATTGCTGGAATGGATACCAACGTATGCTCGCAAGACCTCAACAAAATGGAGGTTTGGCGAAGTTTCAGTTATTAGAAAGAAATAACAGAGTTATATCCATCAGATTTATGCTGCTCATTAATTTACCCTTATGTCTATAAAGATCAATAGCAGTGATTAATACCCGAATTGTTTCAGTTTCTGAATGGTAGATTAAAGTGACCCGCTCTATGGAGGTTCATGGAGTACTTTAAGGAGTATGCTTCTATCACAGTAGTATGGTTAAGTTTTTTCATTTGATAGGCTATAGAATTCGGCACTGTTATTTGGTAAAGAAATATATCTAAAATTTGGAGATCGTTTATCTCGCAGATGATCTAAGTGGAAACCACCACTCTTGGTTTATGTTGCTATAGAGTATAAAGTGGCTTTACTCTTTTAGACCGAGTAGGTCATTTTTATCAAATGGCCATGAATAATGCTCAACTTAGTTGAGGCAATGTCCGGTAAATCATTTATGAGAAATTATATTTATCAAGAATGTATGAGCACTCTGGGTTCCACGATGAAAATTTTCACATTACAAAGGAACTGTTGAATCTTTTGGGATTAAATACAACTAAAAAAATATATCTTCTTGCCCATTTTCTTCTGCTCACAAGTTTCAGGAAACTTGCTTCTGGCAAATGTGGTATAGTTTTTAACGAATCAAGTACCGACAAACGAGATGCATACAGAAATGTTATTATACTTTAATATAGATTTTAGTTATCTTTAATACATATATTTTAAGAGTGCATTAGGCTATTTTCTTGTTAGGATATGAAGTAATTAGTAGCTAATTAAATCACGTTTAACTATGTTAAACTAATTAGTTTAAAAGCTTTACAACTCATGGAAGCATAAAAGGGCAAGTAATGATATAATAAAAATTATAAACATCATTAAACATTAATTTATCTAAACATATTATATAATATACATAGTTGTAAAAGAAATATCATTCACTTTATGAAACAAGTATATTCACAGCAACATTTTCTAATCAACAAACAGAATACTGGTAGTAAATAATAAAAAAGAAAATAATAATTCTAATGAAGTCAGGAACTTTGTTTTGCCGTTTTAGAGAACATGATTTTACAAGTGGTCAACAAATTTTATACCATTACTAGAAAAAACGAAAGTTCAATATCTACAAGGTATTCAGCAAAAAGTACTATATGTATGTATACATTCGACGAGTTTAATTGTGCTCAAACTCTTCTGAAACAAGTAAAATATAACAACTATCAACATGTTTTTTTCATTTCTTTATTAATGTGAAATTTCAGTAACAAAAACTCCTTTTTTGTTAAACAGTAAAGACTCTAGTTCCTTAAACACTTAATCTAATCGGTGATATATTTCAGTCATTGTGGCGAGAATTTTTTAATGCAATATATTTCTAATTAAAACTATGTCATTTAAAAAAAAATTAACATACTTTTTTACAATACATTTTTACTTTGGTAAGACTTAAGGTTGCACGAGTGCAAATTAATAATAATAAAAAAAAATCTTTAAACTAACTAGCGTAATAAAAATAAACAGAGGAAATTTGCGTAAAGAGTTCAAGTGTGAATTTTTAATTCATTATTTTAAAGGAAGATTTAAAATCATAATAAATGATATTTAACATTAATAAATAACACTATTTATTCTTAATCATAGGAATGGTACTAATAGGACCAGAAGATCAAATGTTCTGAATAACTAATTACCAACCCATTGGTAAACTGCATGTCTGTAGTTTTTTATTAGCTATCAAACAATGTTTGTATCTCGACAAGGATTTTAACAGCCGCAACGTTCAATTATAGGGATCAGATGTCAGAACTTGGTCATAGGTAAAAGGTTATCTTTTACATAGAAGATAAATATTGTGCACATCGTTCCTTTGAGAGAACGAAAATGTACCAATACTATTTAAAGATTGCTTTTATAAATAAGCTAAGGAGTCATGCTTCACAGCATACCGACTGCCATAGCTATGTTGATCTCCAAAGTAGAGCAACATTGGGCATAGTTAATACTTGGATAAGTGACCACATGTGAATGAAGGGACGTTGGCACTATATTTCTCTCCTTCAAAAGCACAAAAATTGTACATCCTGTAACTGTGGGTATTGGTTAAAAAATGCTTGCTACAGATATGTAAGATAACCAAGTAATAATCCAATGTGGCTTAGCGAGTTATTTAAAAAAAGTCGTGAAAAAATAATGAAGGAACACGTCATAAGACCCCCCATTTGCGACTTTTATCGTGTAAACAACGTCCAGTTTGAACCAACTAAACCAAGTAGTACCTTAAAAATCCAATTCATAGTTCACTAATGGAGCATTTTAGGCTGTAAACCAATGCAATTTTATGATTTGGATAATACAAATATACCAACTACAGGGTTAAAAAAAGAAAACTTTAGTTATTTAATAAACTTAAATATTGAAGAAGAGAATAACATATTATTTGCAGTGTGGCACACAACACAGCAAAACAATTAACGTAATCGCTATTTTGTACCCTAGTTTATCATCAGATGCTTAGGGGAGGAGGAGAAAAAGTATCAAAGATATTGAAATATAGGCTAATGAAATAGAAGCGAGTGAAACCAAAAAAGAAAAACACGTCCAGTATAAGCGTTATGTTCTGTTGTGTTTCATATTATCTCGAGCGATGGGACCGGCGTCTTGCATCTTCAATTTTTATACTAGCCACTCATGAAGTCTGATGAAGATTCAGTCATTTAAATAAATCATACTTTAACTCAAATTGACTGAAAACTAGTGTTGGAGAAACAAATATTTGTTGAAGAAACTAGTTCTTCTATTTGAGTCTTACATTTAAGTATATATATAGTTCAATATAAAATTTATATTGAACTATATTTGTCCGTTTTGGATCGTATTTCCAACGAAAATAAGTATATATATATATATATATATATATATATATATATATATGTATGTATATATATAAATTAAAATAAATTCAAAACGAAGGAAACACACAGAAAGACACGTCACCGTCCTGCGGGACTCTTCGCTCTTCACACCTCCTGATGACGACGATGGTCGAAATATCGATGTGAGTTATATCTGTGTCTTTCCTTCGTTTTGAATTTATTTTATTTAAAAAAGTCCGCTGGACCGTTTCTTTTAATTGGTATATATATATATTTATATATCACTCAAAATTAAAAAAACAACGATCCAAACTGGACGCAAACAGCTCAAAAACGAAGAAAAGCAACACACAGAGAAAGAGACACACTTACAAACTCAAATTTTCGGATGAACCGTCTTCAGGAGAAAATAGGATGGGCGACCAAGCAGGCCCGGAAACACAACAGGAGGAAACCTTGTAAGTGTGTCTCTTTCATCGTGTGTTGTTTTTCTTCGTTTTTGAGCTGATATATTTATATATATATATATATCTATATTTCCATGTAGAAAAACAAACATAGGGAAATTAAAAGCACACACTTACAGTCTCTAATTTTCGGTTTGAAGCGTCTTCAGGAGAAATAAGACAGGGAATCCAAGCGCACTGTTTCAGACGGTTTCAACCATCTCTGAACCAGTGCGCTTGGTTTCCCTCTCTTATCTCTCCTGAAGACGGTTGAAACCTAAAATTAGAGACTGTAAGTGTGTGCTTTTAATTTCCCTATGTTTCTTTTTCTAAATTGAACTATACTTATCCTTTTCGGATCGTATTTCCAACGAAAAAGTATATATATATATATATATATATATATATATATATACATATATATAGATCATGATTTGTTTTCTTGACCCAATATTTATATGATGTAATTTTTTTAAAAGGGTTGAGGTCCAATGATTTTAAACTAGTCCTTTTGCCGACGTTTCGACATATATTTATGTCATCTTCAGGGTTTGGAAATCTGTTTATGTTGCAGCATACTTATTTACTACTGTTTCAGAAAACAAATAGTAGCCATCATGAAACAGTAGTAAATAAGTATGCTGCAACATAAACAGATTTCCAAGCCCTGAAGATGACATAAATATATGTCAAAACGTCGGCAAAAGGACTAGTTTAAAATCATTGGACCTCAACCCTCAAAAAAATTACACCATATAAATTTACATATATATATATATATATATATACGAGTTCGAGATTAACAAAGAGCAACACACAAAGTAGGGAAACACACTTACAGACTCAAATTTTCGGGTAATCCGTCTTCAGGAGAAAAGAGAATGGGAGACCAAGCACGTTGTAGGCGCAACAGCAAGTAACCCATTCTCTTTTCTCCTGAAGACGGATTACCCGAAAATTTGAGTCTGTAAGTCTGTTTCCCTACTTTGTGTGTTGCTCTTTGTTAATCTCGAACTCGTATTGTGTCCAGTTTGGATCGTATTTCGTTTTATCAGTGAATATATATATATATATATATATATATATATATATATATATATATATATAGAGAGAGAGAGAGAGAGAGAGAGAGAGAGTACAGGCAAAATATTAGGCAGAGAAGAGATTCTAGTCCTCGTATTTTCCAAATTTAAGAATGTTCTGAAGTAGTTCAATACTTCACAACACTCGGATTAGAGCAGTTGATGGTGTAAAGTTCAGAACTTCCAGGATATATAAATACTTTTACACCAAAATCATGGCATCAAATACACTTGTGAGCAACTATCATGCAGTTTAAAATGTCACAGTGGAACACACATTTACCAAACATTAACTAAATGAAACAAATTACTTATTTCTGACTGAAGCAGTAAGTTTTAATGTTTTGAAATATTCATTGAGATTTATGTTTTATCTCAATTACTTATAACTACGAACAGAGGATTAAAAAGCTGGTATAAAAATAAGGGTTCCCGTATCAGAATTGATAGCAGTCACAAGCTATCTATTCTTCTTTTACAAGAAGTAAGATAGACAGGGGACAGAGATGTCACACAAGAATTATAAGAAAACAGTAAAAATAATGTTAACTAAACTCAGAAGTAAATCGGGAGAACGATCCTCCATAACAACCAACGTATAAGTATTTAATAATCCACAATGAAGAGCGTCGCTCTTTTTCTCACTTTAGGGTAGGCCTCTACATAAAAACAAGAATTTTAAATTAAAATCGATACTTACAGTAACAGTTCTAATTATTAAAATCAAACTAGCATTCTTTTCATCCAACGCCCACAATTACAGTATTTCACCTTGAGTGCTGTTCTAGAGGGTGGAAAATGTTGTTCATTTGTTGTCATACAATTTATTTATGATCTAGCTATATTGCCAAAAAAAAAATTAAAATATCAGCCAATTAAAACTAATTTAGACCTACCAGCGCTAAATTATTACATTCTCGAACGAACTAATTAAAAAAAATCAAACGTTTAGATGTTCTATTTTTTAAAACCAATTTAAGACCTTATTAAACAAGTAGAATTAGTTTAAGTTCATGACTGTTTTGGTATATTAGATCGTTCTTCATTCAAATAATTCAAGTAACCTACACTACTAGGCAAACTACAATGGTTTTATTCTAAATTTAGTCTATCTTCGTAAATCAGATAGAATATCCCTTAGGTATCAAAATGGAAACATCATCTAGTGTAGCAAATGTATCCTTTTGTTTGAATACTTGTTGAACAGACTCGTTAACAAAGTCTGGATCTGAAAAAAAAATTGTAATTTACAAATACTTCTAAGATTTTGAGTAGCTTGCATTTAATTAAAAAATGTCACTAAACCATAATGCAACAAAGAAACATTCATTCTGCCAAATACAGCTCTTCTCTGAGTTAAGTGCAGCTCATAATGAAAATGTAAAAACTTTTTTACAAGTGTTCCAGAAAAATTATTGCTGAAAAATATATGGGCACTGAAGTTTTCGAAATGATAGACGATTAGGAACGACAACATAAATGTACTTCTTCAACCGAAATTTAAAAACTCCTGTCAGGATCAATATATGATATGATATGAGGACATTGGTTTCTAACAATGAAGTGTCTATTGTGATTAAAAATGTAAACTAATGATTAGAAATAAAAACAGTCTATCTTTCATAAATCAAATGTAGTTTGCAATAAAAAAAAATATACATGAAACTAAGACATTTTTGTTTTCACTTTAATTTCAAACGAGTGATTTTTCGTTCCTTTAAACAGTTTTTGAGATTTGCCTTTTCATTTCTCAGTAAATCTTATGATGGGAAGTACAACAATGTTTCAAATCCACAGCAATCTTTCTCTTTAGTTTTCTATTTCACTGTTAAGAGGGAATGTTAAGAGGGTTAAGTGTTGTGAACATTGTTTTTTTTTCATAAGATTCTTCATTGCAATTGAAAATTCACCAATTAACTGCTCTTAATTGCCACTTCCATAGTTTTATACATTACATACATCACTTTTTCAGAAAAAAAGACAATACTTATATAATCATCCGAAGAACAGGGAATAGTTATCTACGCTTAAATTAACGTGTTACACATTTTGGTCTGCATGCTGTTTTTTTTTAATACTACCATTGTTTCTGAATAAATAATTAAAAAAATATCACTGGTATTTGGCAAGCTGTCAACCAACCTCCCTCTTACATACTGCTGCAGAACAATTACGAAAAGTATAATTAATATCAACATCATTAATTAACAAAAAATTATATTACCTGGAGAATAAGTTGAATCCAAGATAATTCTTGTAATCTCTTTAGCTAATGATTTAAAAATAACCTTTGATCCAATTTTGCCATTTTCAAGGTAATTCGAAAGCACTGTGACAACCATCTTTGCAGTCCTATTCCTGCAAATAGCAAACTCCGTTGGGCTAATATTATACGCTTCATCAACATTGGTTGTATAGCCAAACAACTCATCGAAACGAATTTTTAAAATGTATCTTTTTAATTCGGAAATTCCAGAAAGAATGCGTTTTAATTCACATTCTCTAGCTGTTCTTTCCTTTTTCCAATTTATTATTAGATAAAACTGTAAATCTTTTTCAAGGTTTTTATTTTTTGAAGTTAAATCTTCAGTAGTCTTTTCTGGAATATTTTCAATATCACCAAAGATAGATTCAAACTTTTTCAGTCTTTCTTCTAAACTCCTTTTCTTACTATTGACATGCACTTCTGTTGTTTGCTTACGCTTTAAAGGCGAAATTTCGGTAACTTTAAGTTCAGATAATACTTCTTCACGTAATTCGGAAGCTGAAATTATATCTGTTAAATTCGGTAAGTTATTAACTATTTGGGGACCTTGAAGATAATGACGTTCTTGTGTAGTCCCAATATTCATAGGATCCAAAGTTTGTGGATCCTGAAGAGAAGGGCATATTTTCATTTCTCCATCATGTATAGGAACCAAAGTTTCAGGATCCTGAAGAGGACATTTTTTTGTTTCTCCATTAGGTATAGAAGTCAAAGTTTTTGAATCCTGAAAAGAAGGATGTTTTTCTGTTGCTACATTATTTACAGGGGTGAAAGCGTTTTGTACAAGCTCTTCTTCAACTTTCAGAGAAGTTTGATTTTCGATAAAAACTAACGGACTAGGAAATGATAGATTTTTACAGACAGAGGGTCGTTCAGCAGGAAGGGGAATATGAAGAAGGGAGGGTGACTCAACCTTTGGTTTTGGCACACCTACGTGTTCTGTTTGAACACTTTTATGACACTTCTTAGGAGTACTGTTCAAAGTAGACAGCAAATCATGATGTAACTTTTCAACCTTCGTTGTTTCATTAATGTTCTTTATCTAAAAACAAAAAAAAACCAAAATACTACGTGAATTCCTTCAACTGTAAAAACAAAAATACGTTTCATAAACATAAAAAAATATACTGCTTTTTGTCAAAACTTCTTCAAGAAATCTGAACTGGTCTGCATTCAATATTACAATAAGTCTACGCATTATAAAAACTCATGGATAATTAATTTTATTAATGCGATCTAATGTGCAGTATCCATTTCCACGACTACTTCACCTCGTCGAGGTGGGACAATTTAGACATGGTGATAATCCAACGTACGAACAAAGACAGGCATACGAAGTTATAGTTTAACGATATTCAACGTAGCATTACTTAAGTTGGCGGACACGGTACTACCTGCTTCTCGGTGGTCTGTTGTTTGTACACTCCAGATTTACTTATTATTAATTTCTTATAAACAACCGAGAGGAATTTCAATTGCCAAAAGTTCTAAAGTTTTTGTCGGACTCTCAGTCAGAATGCTCTATTTGATAGTAGTGGTGCCTCGTTCCTTGAGACCATCTCTGGCTTTGACATATGGTGGTCAAAGGGCAACACTAGAAATATCAACCTGGTTTAATGAATAGTATAGACGAAATGCTTATCTAAATGAAGTCAAGAAAGGATGACAAACAAAGTATATTTTGAAATAATGCCTAAAAATTGTTACTTGTGTACTATCCTTCTAGCTTCCCGCTTAAAAAATTTGAATATTTCCATATAAATTGAATGAGTGTCTGAAAGAAGGACATAGCCATAAGTTTTCGAAAATTGTATATACTTAAAAGGAACCTCTCAAATGTGGAATTAACTGACACTAGGACGCACTCAATGTATCTTGTTTTTGCATAGAAATCGGACTTACATCATATTCAGTCAATTTTGTATTGCCACAACCCATGAATGAACTTTAAAATACTCCACTCTAAGAAGACGGAAATAGCCCTTCTTGAACTCAATTCAATTATGTTTGACTCGTGTGTAATTCCTGGTCCAAATTTTAAAAAAATTGAAGTATAAAAATTTTAAAGTTCAAAGATGGGTTTCTTGAGGATTTTTGGTCTAAAGAAATAACGCTCCTGTTTATACGCCGACGTTTCACCGAAAAATTGTTTGGCATTTTCAAGGCTAGTTTTTGAGTAAACTAGCTAATTTATACGCTAGTGGGCGTATAAACACGCCCAATTAATATAGTGTTAATTCTTTAGACCAAAAATCCTCAAGAAACCCACCCATCTTCGAACTTTAAGAATCAGTGGTAGAGAAGCTATATCAATATATAAATTTTATTCTAATACTCATTAACAGACTATCTATTTCACGTTAAAAACTAAAAAAAAAGAACCGTAAATATGTAAAGGACATTTCTCATCTCACTCCCAAAATTATTAAAACTATTTAAATTATAACAAATATTTAATAATTCTAATGTATTATTATTAAATTATAATATTTAATTAATAATTTAATTAAATTTAATAAATAATTGTTCACTTATTTACTTCTTGCTGTACAAACATGTATTCTATTCCCCATTTTTTTTTTAAATAAATGAATAGATATTTATAGAAAGAAAGCGCAGTTGTGTTATAAGTTCTTATAAGTGATCACCACTTCTTGATGTGAGTTATTACCAAAGTTTGGGGAAAATAATTCTAAGTTATTGGATGGTCTAGTAGTTTGTGATCAAATTTCGATTGGTTCTAATAACAAGAGTCAGCGTTATGAGTATTTTATCTTCATTTCAATTTACAGACGTTTGTATTGTAAGCCACTTTTAAAAAAAAAATTAAGACATTTTCCCATTCCTATGCTCAGTATTACAAGATCAAAACTATATTTTACAAATAGTTCTTTAGTTCCAACTTACATAAAACTGAATGAAAGTAGAGGTAGTTCATATTTCTGCTTCTATGATTCAGTTATATGTTCGGCTTTTTCGAGTTGGTTTAGAGTTAGACAACAGTGAATAATAGGAATACGTTTTCGCTCAAAATATTACTTGTAATAACATTTTTTAAGTTTAGTCTTTGAAGTTAGCTTATGGCATTTATCACATGAGTAACAGCCTCAAGGACAAATCCGATCTAAGTACTCTGTAAGTTACAAAAACTTCAACTACTTCGACCAAAAATAATTTTTCCAACAACCCCACAAGTTCATCTACCAGAAAAGTGCTTTACTTCAACGCATTACTTTAATCATATTTTAATGTTGTCTCAGGAGAGGAAGTAGTCTAGTGCAAGAGTTGATAAGAAAGCCTGCCTATTCATTGGCATTAACAGCTTATATTGTAATCAATTCCATAAAGTTTTATTTACATATAATTCATACGGTTATATGTAACAAATAGATATTGAGTACACAATTGAACAATGATATGAATAGTGGCTTCGATTAATCTACAAGATATTTTGAAATAGGTAAGGTTAAGAACATCATAGTCACGTGAAAGTCAGATAGGAAAGAAAAGAGGAAAAGTTTTGGATAAAATTATTACTTACCATTAACACAATAGCCTTTTGATACAAATTTGCCATCATACAGGACCTCAGAACTCTCTTCTCTAATTTGGCAGCACATTTTGAAATTATATTTTCAGAAATGAGTACACCATTTCCATAGCGATTATGCCATCGTTCGTAATTTTTATTTAATGAAATCCTTAAGTGTCTTAAATAAGTCCTCCTCACCTGATCACACAAAAATAACTATTAACATAAATAATTATATACTATTCATTTTAGATGAACACAAATAACAATTTCATTAAAAGTTATTCAATAATAAACCTATTAATTGAAATTATTTAAATTTCTTAATATCATTGGTAATACTTATACCAGGGCATTAAGTAGTTTTCCTTCATCGTCAATTTCTTCTAGTTCTTCTAAATCCACCTCCCAATCGAGAGAATCATTAGAATCATTTTGAGAATCATTAGAATCTAACTTCTCCTTATTAGTTCGGAGAAAACAGTTCCTGAAATAAATAAAATTGTCAAAATATGGGAAAACGATTTACTTATGACAACGAGGATTTTTTAATTACTCTTCTAATTCTTCCTTCATACTAAGTCATAGTTTCTTGTTTTAAACAAGAATTATGCATTTACCTACAACCAACACAATTCATATCAACACAAGGAGGTTATATTACTGTTATTGGTGCTGATATTTTCCCGCAGAAATTGAAGTCTTTTAAATGAGTTTTTAAAACTATAATTAATATCCGGGACCAACCTTCATGCCACCGTTATCATATTTTTGAAACAAACCGAAACAATATTTGCTGGCGTTTTGAAAAGCAGAAACATTATGTGAAAAATAATATTTACCTAAAATACAACACATTCTATTGAAACCAGAACAACTGAAATAATTGAATAATTCAAAAAAAGAGATAAAACTACTTTAAAAAGTATATAATTTTTATAGTAAAACATCGTTTAATTTATTTGAATATAAAAGAAGTTTATTTTTACTTTTTTCATACAAAATATTTTTAAGGTCTTGAAACTTATCATGTACTTATGTTGGATAGTTAGGTTTTATTAGCTTTATCTAACACCCAATGTTTCTAATAGCCAATCACCTCCTTGGTGTATACAAAACCTCCTTGTATGTAACAATTAAGAGAATATTTAATATAATATTTAGGAGCCAGGTCAGCTCAGTGGTTAACGTACTCGCCTCTCAACTGGTAGGACCCTGGCCCTCGATTTATTCATGCGGGAGGTGAATAAATCTGAGCACGTCGTCCCTCGGAGAAGAACGTTAAACCTGTTTTGATTTGTTAATGTTCCTTAGCCTTCCGGCCATACCATGATAAAGCAGAATAGGTTGATGTTTTTTAACGTGGAGCCCTTTCGCCACGTCACGAGAACCAACCGTCCTCTCACTAATGATACACGACGAAACGGTCCTCGTGAAGTGCCCAGGGTGGACCTCGCGGAGGTGGGCTTCCACGACCTACATCAACGAAAGCTTTGAAGCTTATGTCAGTTAGCCTCTAAAAAGGATTCAGGGTTACTTGATGATCAGGTTCATCAAGAATTACAGGGAAAAATGAAATTACAAAAATACAAGGGTAACAGTTAATAACGAGTTGGGAGATAGCAAAGATTAGGTAAGTTTGGGAAGGAGTCAGAGGTAGCAACGGAAGGTGCAGAAAGAAAGTAGGAGAAGCATCCAGATGATAGGGACCCCAAGGTAGCAGCTAAAGTCACTGTTCTGCCCACAGTGAATGGTACCTGTTACCTACAAGGGCGGACGGCCCGGACCAGCGCGCAGACAAGCAGGCTTGCTAGCCCCAGACGCCAGAACAATTAAGCACCCCGCCCAGGTTATGTCTTTCTTAGTTCAAGCCATTATCCAGCCATGTTAAGCCCCACGAAAAGGTGAACACACGTCCGGGGGGGGGGGGGGGGAGGAGGAAGGACGTTAAACCGTCGGTCCCGAGCCTGTACGATGTCAGGTACTCGTTAAAGATCCCCAACTCCAAATACACTTGAATTAGGCAAAATTTAGGACTCCCACTGTAGAGTCAATTTTTATTTTTTGGTATAACAAAGGGCCAATGCTCGGCCCATGTGTGTTCCCTTGTGGGACTGCCACTGCAATCTAACCTAACCTAATGAATATTTAAGTTAATATTTTTTTGAATTCTGAAAATAGATTACAAGGTACCTTTACACATTAAAGGTTCTTTGTCATGGTTTAATCAGAGAAGGAATAAATGAAAAAATTTTCAAATTTTTAAAACAACAATATTGATTGAATGTGAAAGCTTTTGAGGAGACAAAAATCATTATGTTGTTAACCAGTTTGATATTTTTTCAATATAGTATAGTTGAGTGTAGGTCACTCCAGATTTTAATTATTTTTCCATCAGTTACTAAATTTGGAAATTATTTCAATTCCTTGTAATTTTTCTCAACTTTTTTCAATTGGGGATTATGAAGCTGTTATTTTAGAATAAACTTTTAACTTTACTCTAAATTTATTGAAATTTCTAGCACCGTATGAAATTATTTTATTGTTAAATTATAAGCTTGCTTCAATAATATGCTTTATTAAAGAGTCAACTTCTATGTTTTCGCCACTGCTTACCTCTCTAATTACAATAACATATTCCTTTATCTGTTCATATATTTTTTTCTCTGGGACAATTTCCATCGTGTGATCTGAATTGTGACATCTTTCAAATGAAACTCATTAAATAAATAATAATACTTCCAGTTTTTCCAGTGATGAAATTCCTCTTTCTGACTGAACTAGTAACTTTGCTGCACCTCTGAAACATTTTTTAGCAAATATTAGTATTAAAAATATTTAGCAAATATTAAACATATTAACTTTTATAAATGGTTATGCTGAGCTAACACTGCTATTTCTTCAAAATCACTAACTCATTTTTTGTATAGAAAGGTCATTATTCACTGAATACAGGAATTTCGTCTTCATTACTTCTAAAAGTTAGTAAAAAGGAGGGTTACCTTTTATTTTGACGTTAGTCTAGATTATTACATACCTTTTGCCTTCATCTTTGAAAGAATCATTCACATCAATATGTTGAGCTTCAATAGTTTGGTCATCGTGTTTTCGCAGTTTAAAGAAGTTAACAATCCTTTTTATCAACTCCTCATCACCACAATAATCTAAATCAATAATATGATAAACAGAGATCAATTCATGTAAATTGAGACCATCTTTAAACTGATTATATATTTAATAAAATGCAGATGAATCCCAGCTAAAAGTAAACCTTTCAATGTTATGAGATCATTCAACGCTCTTCATTAGTTCACCTTGATTAGCATAAACAATGATGTGCAAAAAGGTTGTAGGAAGTTTTCGGCAATTGACACGAAGCTGGAATTTTGTATGAACTGTGACTTAATGTTATTACTAATAACATTTCAATCACAAATAATAGTCACAATAAGTTTTCAACTCTAACAGTAAGTATTATTGTTATTATAATTTGAGGGTGACTATAGCACTGTGTCTTAAAAAAACTATTGTACTCCCCCCCCCCCCCCCCTTCTGTACTAAAGTACCCCAGCAGTTAGCTTCAACGCCTCGAAGAGCTCAGCACTTCTGCTGGTTCCAGCGGTAAAAGGGTTTTATTGAGTGTTCTAAAGCACCCACCTCTGTGCAGCCAAGTTGCCTTATAGTCAGTCAGCTCTTCTTTGCAGAATGTGCATAAACTATCATTAATATGTCTATTCATGCTCCCTACGTTTCGGGAGAAAGTAACTTTCTTTCTCCTTCTTCGGGTCCTTAGGTGCACTTGTGGGAGGTTGGCTCTCACTAGTTAGCGTTTTGGACCTTCTGTGAATCCGGAGAATGGTCTCCGGACTTCCTTTTTCTTAGTATCAGACAGGGGAAAATCCCTGTTTCTCTATCGGTGGTATTTTGTCCACTCCAGCAGAGCACCGCATACCGGAGTAAGGCTACAACCCAGCAGTTAGCTTCAACGCCTCCAAGAAGCTCAGCACTTCTGCTGGTTCCAGCAGTAAAAGTTTTTCTATGGTTTTGTTGAGTGCCCCAAAGCACCCACCTTTCGAGATTAGCTTATGTTCAACTTTTGTTTCTAATCATTTCCTCCTTACATGAGCAGGTAAACTGTAAAAATGGAAAGTTTTATATTTAATTCCTAAAGTGAATTAAATAATTTCAGGTTATACTCTATTCTAAAAAGATTATAATCTATTATGAAAAATTGATTCATAATTAAATTTATCAAAAAACATATATTATGGGAAAACAAAAATTTATTAAGTAAGAATATACTATCCTTCTTAATATAGAATTGTTTTTCAAAAACTTCTTTAGTCAGTTTATAAAAGTTATATTTACGAAGTAGTTTCGTGTAATATTTTTTATTTATTAGACTGCACTGGTGAAGTAGGTCAGTGTACTCTTGTAAATGATCAATAGGAATGAGTGTTGTTGGCAAACCTGCACGAGATCTTGCAGCTTCACCCACCCTTCAGGTGAAATAAACACTTTGTGAGCAATTTGATGTATTGTTTCCTTTACATACTAGATTGTTTGTAATAAAAAAAATGCATGATAATAAAATAACCATTATTCTGTTTTCCTTTCAAATTAAAGTATATTTTTATTTATTACCGAAGCATGTATTTTGTGGTAAAAAGAAATAATTTGAAGTTATAAATGTTGCAATAAACATTGTAAAAATAATATTATTTAGCATGCCTATTTTATCAATTTATATAGTAAGAAATGCAAATCAGTTTGTTATATTTGACTTAGGGGCCACAACATGTTTTCAATTTTTCCAGTGTACATTTCTTCGGATACACACTCTAAATCCGAATATTTGAACTCCAAATACATTTGTTTGGTCTTTAAGTAATCGCTAATCGAGTAGGTATTTATAAAATCATAAAAAAAATATTCTTTTATTTTTATATAGAACATTATTGATATGTTTATGAACAAAATAAATTGATTTTAAAAAGGAATTAAGTCCAGATAATAGCATTATAATATGATAGTAACATCTTCAAAAATGGTGTTTATGCTAGTGTTTGAGCTCATCAAGGAACAAGTGCAAAAAAGTGGTTAAATTCCAAGTCTTAAAAAAAATTTACGAGAAAAACAATATTTTAAAGCAATTTTAACGAATAGTATTACATTAAAATATACCAGTTAAGATGGTAACTATTGGTTACTTCGTTGTCTCTATCAATCACTACACCACTAACTGGGGAGATCGCTTTGTGTATAAGTACAACCAAGTGTAAAATTGAATACATTTTGTGAATTTGCTTCAGCATTATTTTGACTTCTGTATTGTACTTTCGGTAAAAGAATTTCTTATTTTACGTTTCATACTTTAGGGTGGGCGATGCTTATTATATTCTGAGTAGATGTGCTTACAGAAGCACTTTAGGATTCTTTCGATTGAAGAACTTCGGTTAAAAAATGAAACTTCTACTTTCAGGCTAAGACAAGGCCTTTATTTAAGCTTTTCAGGGAAGAGTTGAAATTTTGTTTGTTTTTTTTTTTTTAACTTTTCTATCGTCCACTGAATTATATCAGTCTGATATAAACATATGTTTATTACCAAATCTCCTTATCCTATATTGTAGTGGACTCAGATAATTTTTTCCTTAATAAAAAGTAGGTTTTGCATACATCTTTAACAGTTTTGAAAATTATTACAATAAATAATTAATCGTAATTAATTTGACAGTTTCTTGTATGTAGATCATCTATTGTGGGTGAATAGATTGATTTTAAGATGTATTGAGATAGATTGAAATCCTTCCTTACCAGATTGCCAGTGGTTTTATTCTCTAAAGTACCAATATGCCAAGTGCCAAGAATGTTGGTAAAATAAATAATGCGAGCTTAATAATAAATACATATAAGTAAAAATGATAATAGTATATCGTAAAGTAATGATGACATTATAACATTTATTTGCTAAATATTAGTTTCAAGTTTATTTAAAATATTACATATATATTGACAAAAATGCTTAATATATTTTTTGACCACAATGTGTTGGCCCAGTGGCAAAATATAACTTTCAATGTTAAACCCTTTATGAGAATTCTTAGATGATGCTCCAACAGGGACAGACGTACAACACAAGATCCTTTCTCAAACTTGGAGTCTTAAGCGTGGGTAAATCAAATATGTTTCCCTCATTAGGGGTGACTATCAGAGTTTGAACATTGGGTTATCACAACTGAATTCATTTGTGAGCCCAATGCTCGTGCATTAACAATAATGTCGTTTCATAAACAAATAGTCTATAGCAATTATATAATAATAATAATGATAATTTACAACTTATTAATTGTAATGGAATCAATATAAATTATTGCTCCTTTACAAGTAGAATATGGGTAAACCAGAATCCCTGGTTTACTCTCGGGGAAAAATATTAACGTAATTAATGTGATAGTTCTGACATTCTGACGAGATCTACTGCAGTAGCTTCAAAATACAAATTATTATGGGACCATATCTCTAAAACCCTAGGAGGAGTTTGGTAACTATAAACAAATAGAAAAATGCTTTAACTTTATTATATTTAGGCATATTAGACGGGTTGGTAGTATATTCATCTTATTGATAATATTATTTGTTTATAATTTATCGTTTTTATTTTTTATCATTCCTACTCATGATCTTAGTTTTCAACGTACTTCATAGGTAAGTGTATTTCAATTCTCGTGAGCATTCCTGCATTTCAGTGGAAATTCAGCTTCGTGAATCTAGGATCATAATATTGTATTCAATATTTCTCAGATAGGTAAGACAAGTTTTAACTGCAATACAAATTCCAACAGGTCCAATATCTGGATTTTTATTGTTTTGCAATAGTACTGACTGCTCTTCAACATAAGAACTTCCAACAACAGTGACCTACTTGAGTTTTTACCACTGCAGCCGTCTCCAAATGCGCTGCCTATTTAATAAAATTATAGTGGAGTGGTTATTAATTATTATTGAGAATATAGGCTTTAGGCCTTTAACCCTAGATAGATAACCATATTGCACTATACACTAAAGATAACCATACGTCGACTCGACGTGCGAATGTTTGAGTGAGCATATTTTCGATTAAGTGTATACTAGGTTTATAAATGTAATAATATGTGTTAATGTATGTAATTGAGTGCCGAGTACATAAAACAACATAAGTATTTATTTAAATTTTATTATGAAAAAACAATAAGGAACAAATCAAGGAACTTCTTATTTTACGAAATTTAAAGATAAGGAATCTCTTCGTCAGTCTTATAATTTACCATTAAAACTTTTCAAAATCAACTTTTTGTACTCTCTATAATATAAAAAACGTAAGTAAGTATAAATCTTTAGTAATTTTGCTCTTATAGGCACTTAGGGCAGGCGCTGAACTTGTGCTCTCCACAGATGGGATTTTTGCACCTATCGCAAATAGTCTTTGTCATCCTTCTAAGTTTTGATGGACAATAGGCACAATATTTTCTTTTCTTTGGCTCAGGTATACCTTCATCTTGTGTGGGAGGTTCAGCTCGTCTTTTTGGTAATATACTACAATTTTTTTCTTTTATATTGGTAGGCAAGGTAAGCATTTGCTGCCTCGTCTCCATCCATGGGATCAAGCTATTGCTGAGCTTTTTCATGAAATCTCAACGTGCCAGCGGTTTTTCTTTCTTGGATATGACATTATCACAGTAAATAATGTATGAATTTATAAATGTTATATTGAAGATCCCATAAAACATGGCCATGGGCCACCTGTTTGTCTTGCGGCTACAGGACATTGACGAGCACATTTGGTCGAAAGTGTCGACTGCCCCCTTTGTTTCATTATAAAAATGAATCACAGTCTTCGGCATCACTCTGTACTTCGTCTTCTAATAAATTATCTTCAGTTTCACTGTCCGACCCCTGAATTTCTTCATCGCTCGTTTCATGCAACAGCCGACTGATTTCTGCATCGCCTATATCAATTTGTGACGTCATTGTATTCTTTTGGTCGTGGCCTATAACAATAAAAATTACTTATACAAAATATGTACAATATTCACAAAAAAGTCGTAATAATACATATTGCCAAAAGTAAAAAAACTGACACTAAAGATAACCATACGTCACATCGACGTACAGCAGGTAAATATCTAGGAAAGTATTGCACTTACCGGAACGAAACGGGTGCGTCCTGCAAGCTCCAACGGCCGAGTGAGTTGGCAGGAACGGCGAGTTTAGGGACGCGAAAAACAAACGAGTTATATTGATTTTCTATAATCGATTACGTCGATTCGACGTAGATTATCTATCTAGGGTTAATAGATAAGTGGCATTGTGTAGACCTTACACTGATGGTTTTCAACCTCTCCCTAGATTCGGAATATAGTAGGGTAAGTCATATGTCTACTGGTAGTGTGCTTACCATTGGTTTTGGTCATGTAGTCTCTTGTTCATAACTAAACAAGTTTCATCTTATATTTCATTCTTTCCACGGTATGGCTTTAATAGGATTTTTTTCCCATTTTCTGATAGAAAATTCTTAATTCTGGGTTCAGAACTCTCAGGTTTGTGGCATAGAGTCAAGATTCAAAAGTAGTCCCCAGTGATAGTATATGGAATGAACTTATGTTGTTGAAAAATATTTTTCTCAACCTATGAATTCTGTCTTATTGGTTCTGTGAGAGTACACCAAGCATGTTTTAAGTTTAAATTTATGATGCGACAGCCGATAACATGCCGTCCTTCAGAGAGGAGATAAGGCTTGAGGGTATAGTACTCGTATCTTGTGCCGGACCTCTAAGATGTCGTACATTACCACCGATGACCCACTACAGTCTGTGGTTATAGGATTACCATGTAAGTCAGTGGTTTCCAACCTTTTCGAATTCTCGCCCCCCTTCATTAAATAATAAGTTCCCTGCGCCCCCCCCCCCTCCACTCTGGTTTAAATATTGCTATTTACTGTCATAGTCGGCACAAGTCAGAGATAAAAAATGATACAATGCATAATTATGTACTCATATGTATGATTGAATGTATAGGCTAACCTTTACTAGTGTGATGGTTGCGCTTGCTTCTCTGAGCAGAGTTTCTCAAATCTTGATGAATGTGATGAAATTGAGACCCGTAATTCCTTTTCTATTACTAAGCGAGAACGGTATTTTGTTTTGAGAACAGCAACTGAACTAAATCCTGATTCACACAAGTGTGATGTCGCAAAACGTAATAAAATAAAAACGTAATAAAGTAGCATTTGAAATAATTTATAATTGTATTTAGAAAAATTACTTAGTAACTAAGTCATGCTTTGACTGTACATAAGAGCCCAGGGTCCAGAGACCCTGGTAACAGTTGTTTAGCTCACAATTATTTATATTAGATATATCTAACTTGATTATTTGCTTACAGAAATGTGCCGGTGAGAATTAACAGCATGGATCAAAGAAGACTGATACCAATTATTCTTATTAAGGTTAGCATTCTTTGTTTATTTGTCGTAAGCGAACAAAAAAGTAATCAGAACTTTAGTTATACCTTTAATGAATTGTTTAGAACTTTTGCTGGTTATGTATATATATACTAATTAATTCGTTTCTGAAATATGTAACACGAAAATTATATTATTTATCTTTCAAATAAATAATAGTGTATATTACTAGAACAGTGTATATTACTGTTTTCATTTTATGTACAATGAACACCTGCTGAGTAGTACAGAGCAATATGGCTGTAGGAATATATTTTAGGATTATATATACTGTTGCATACTCGTATATTAGCTCTACTGATATATATATATATTATATTCCTTATGCCTTCTGTTGATAAATTTGTCTCTCATTATTCAGTGTCTCATTTTTAATAGTACAATAACTGGTTTTACGAGAATTTTAAAATACAGTAAAAATGTTTAAGCATGAATTAATGTAGCGATTCAAAATTTTCGCTTTAACTCACATTAATCTAATTTTCATTTCCAAAATTAAATCCCAAAACATTATAATGCTTCACCATTTATAGTTTTACTTATTTTTTTTTTTTAATACTTGTTCATTTTGAAACCTGTACAGGTGTTGACGGCCGCCATTTATCTTGTAAGCTGGGCCGAGTCTTCGACAAGCAACCCTACGTACTTCAATATTGGAGGGGTTTTGTCCAACAACGAGAGTGATGGCCACTTCCATGAAACTATTGCAGTTAGCATTATTAATATCATCTCTGACATATTTTTTGATAATATTTATGTGGCTAATAAATTGTCTTTAAATCGATATTTGTATTTCAAGCCGGATGATAGTAATATTCTCTCTTTGCGACTTGGCAATAGTATGGAGATATCTTGAATTAGAAAAATTAAATAAAAACAAAATATATGAGTAACTAAAATGTTCTTCGTGCATACTCACATTGAGGAAACCTCCTTGTATTTTCCAAACCTTATCATATTGCCAGTCTAAAATCACATATATCTTCTCAGATTTATTTTAAACACCAGCCAAAAGAAACTATTAAAACAAAATAAACACTCTAATAGCATTAAATTAATTCATATTTTTTTACAATTAATCATCAAAGAGCACTTGCTTGACGTAAAAAACGATAATAGAGACAAAGTATGTGTTCATTATATTCTTTGACACAATATGACTGTGGAGTTCCAACGAATTCGACTGTTTCCTTCTTTCCATTCTTAGTCAGGGAAATTTCTCTTCATTATTACTGATTCACCCGTCTCCTAAGGTCAGGTTTCTCTCATTAAATACATTTTCCTACCTGCGGTGAGGTTATAATATTCTTACATTTGTTCTCTAGTAGTAGACTGTATCTCTCAGATTTAATTATAATAGTTATTTAAGTTGAAAACTTCTTTTGTCAAGGAACGTTGATATTTTAAATGAAAAGTAGAAAAATAATCAAAGCTGTAGTTAGCTTTATTAATGATTTCAAGAAACATAAAATCATTGATCAATCTGAAATGTTATTAACATAAATTAATTTATTTAATTAAAACTAATGTAATTTAATTAATTAAATTTAATTAATTTTGTCTACATGTTGACAAAAACTGAAAACCTGAACTCATCGTACTCGAATGCACCGCGAAAATACCTGTCATATTGTGTGACTCATTGTTAGTAAATTCTCCTTCTGATTTTAAGTTTTTTGATTACCTTCAAAAATGCACATAGAGAAGAATCCCTCAGTTCTATTAGTTTTAGAAATGACTTGCCAACAATCTTTATCTTCTCATGAAACATGAAACGATCCCTTAGAACAACTTATCAAACGATTAAAGATAAAAGAAAGGAACATGGAAAAGAACACAAACTAACATCAATATTTCAGTGAGTTTTGTTGTTGTGTTCTTTTCTTTTAATCGATATATATATATATATAAAGATTTCACATAAACATGTGAAATAACAATCAATGATCAAAGCACAATAAGAAATGGGAAAACAAGACTAAGATCTTTTAACGTAACAAGCGCTCTTCGTCAGAGTCAAAAACCCAACTGTTGGGTTTTTGACACTGACGAAGACCGCTTGTTACGGTTGAAAGATATTAGTCTTGTTTTCAAATTTATTATTGTGGTTTGATCATATAAATATTTATATATATATATAGTTAACACATGAAAGAGAAAAAACAAATAAAGATACACACAAAAGACTCACAACGATATTTCGACAGTCGTCGTCATCGGGTAGAAGTAGTCCCTTTGAGTAGCTACTCAAAGGGACTACTTCTACCCGATGACGACGACTGTCGAAATATCGTTGTGAGTCTTTTGTGTGTATCTTTATTTGTTTTTTCTCTTTCATGTGTTAACTAGTAGTCCTGTTGGACCATTTCAAGTTTTGATTTATATATATATATATATATATATATATATATATACTATATATAAACCACAATTAAACACATGATGCAATCAATTAAGTCAAAACCACAAGGAAAAAGAAAACAAATGAATACTCTGAGGCCTTTGACTTTATGTCATCAAGGAGCAAACAAATTAAGAAAAAAGAAGGTATAGCAAATTTTTCCTTTTTCCTTGTGGTTTAGGATTTCATGAAAAAAAGAACAACGATTCTGAGATTTTGACGGCTGACACGTCGTTGGAGAGATCATAATGCTATTTGACTGGTATATACTCCAGCCATGAGACAAGCCATATTGTACTTGGACTTTTGTATCGTACTTTTTATCAAAAAGAGTTTCATATTTATCCTACTTTTTTGATGATTCTAGAAATTAAAATTTCGTTTTTAGTGTTATCTTAATACGAGTTTTTCATGAAAAAATGGAATAAATTTGACAAACCCTAGAAACAATAATAACGAAAAGAATAGTTCTGCTATTTGTAAGATAAAATCCGTTGTTTTGGACTGTTTATTAATTTTTTAATTGGATTGATACCTAATGTTATTAAAGAAAGATACTTGGATCAAAATAATTAATTCATTAGAAGAAGATGCCTTTTAAAATTAGGATAACTAATAACTAATTGCAATAATTATTATTTGAAGATTATTAAGTACAAATAATGGATCAACCAATCTCATATTTTAGAATAAAATTTATCGTAAAAAAATTAATAATTATTTATGATATAATCAGTAATTTATTATATTGAACCTTTCTTTTCCATTGTTCAATTTTTTTGTTATTAATTATATATTATAATAGTTTTGACCATGTAATAAATTAACTGTAATGAAATACTAAAGTTGACGAAATATTAATATTTTCTTAATAAATAATTTTACTATCTGTGTTATGTATTATTTGAATGAAGGATAGAGAATTTATAAATTCTTTGGAATTACAACAAACCCAATTAACACAGTTAATGGATAATACATCACATTACTTCATCTATACCCTGCATTTCATTTACCGATTAGGAATACAAAATGCTTCAGTTTGATAGTATTCATACTTATTAACTATTCTTACTTGTTTATATGGTGTGATTACATAGCTATCGTAATATTTAGCAAAATAGAGATAGCTACATTGAACTAAATCAATGAATTATATAGATTGTGAATATGTTTCATAATTAGTGTACTTAAAAAAAATTAAGCCTAATCTTTTCAGTTCTTAATAATAAAATATTAAAGAGTATATTAAATACTCTTTAATTCTGAAGTTAATACTCTTTATTAACTGAAGTTAGTTGGGTTTTTGACTCTGACGAAGACCGCTTGTTACGGTTGAAAGATCTTAGTCTTGTTTTCCCATTTCTTAATGTGGTTTGATCATTGTATTAAATACATTGAAAATTTATTGTGTACTTCATTATACCTAATTTAGTAATATGTTTGTTGAAATATGAATCTTCTCAGAAATATACAACTGATGCATGTTATTTGTTTAGCATCTGAACTTCGACAGTGAGTTCGTGCCCAGAGGTGTTACATACTATGCCAGGGCCATCCAGATGGATGCCAATCCCATCAGGACGGCGCTCAATGTTTGCAATTCTCTTATCTCGCAGAGGGTAATTCATCATTCTCTCTGTCCAACTTCATATGATTCCTTTCAAATATTTCTATTTATCATGCTCCCGTTCTTCAAGAGTATCATCCTGTTAATTAATTTTATTTATGTTATGTTAATTTTACGAATGTTATGTAATGTTTAATTATGTTATGTATTACATTGGCAGTAAACAATGTTTAGTGATGCCCATTAAGATTTTCTTGTTTAGTTTGAAATATTGGGAAAATTAAATATCAATCACATATCTAAAAATCGAGCAAAAGGGAGGGAGAGAGTAAGAGGAGAGAGAAAGTAGAAGGAAAGTGTGAGGTGCCCTAGGAGAGGAAGGGTGGAAGTGAGATAGACAAAGAGGGAAACGAGAAAAGAGGAAAGGAGGTATAAGGAAGTATAAGGTGAGAGGGGAAAGGGAGAGGAAGAGGGAAAACGAAAGATTTTGGTGGAAGAGAAAGAGAGAAAGGTTAAAGAAGAGAGGAGGAGATGAATTGCGAGAACTAGATAAGTGGAGAAATAGTGGGTAGAGAGCTAAGTATTATAGTAAATTCAGGAAGAAGTGAAAGAAGTAACAGAGATAGAGAGAAATAAAGAAGGATTTAGAGAAAATAGTGGGAGAGGAAGTTATAGGGTGAATAAGCTAATGGAGAGAGTTGACTGTGAGTGACGGAAGATCAATTGAAGGAGGAAAAAGAGACCAGAGAGAGAGAGAGAGAGAGATCAAGAGAGAAGGTTTTATCCCGAATTTTCAATATGACATATAAAAAAATATGTTTGACTCTTATTGCACGTCTTATGGGAGTTGATGAAAATCTGATGCTGAAGTTGAGTTCCACAGAACCATTCCGCCAATCTACAGGTAGAATGCAGCTTCACTATGAGAGTAAACAGTTTCAAAGAAGTCTTCGAATAAACTTTAAATGCTGTTTTTTGCATAATATATGGATCTCATTATTTTCTTGTGCCCCAGGTCTACGCAGTCGTAGTGAGCCATCCAATCACAGGAGACCTCTCCCCTGCCGCAGTGTCATACACCAGTGGTTTCTACCACATTCCAGTTATTGGTATCTCTTCAAGGGACTCCGCATTTTCAGACAAGGTAATTAATTAATATCATTGAATAAAGTCACTGTTTACAGTGTATTAGTTCATCTCAAGTAGCATATATTACGAAAAAAAAATTAGAAATGTTAAACAACTATATATATATAGATTTCTGTAATATATTTATAATAATAAAGACGAAAACATTAAATTATAAAATTAAATATTAAAAATATATTAGAACATTGTTGATTTCGTAATGTTCACATTCTTTCCTGTGAAAAATCTCAGAATGATCTTATCATTCTGATATCTTAGTTGGTCTCTTTAAATTGTCGTAGTTTTCCTATTCATGGCCACTAATTTTTTTTTCAGAATATCCACGTGTCTTTCCTGAGAACAGTTCCTCCATACTCCCATCAAGCCGACGTTTGGGTTGATCTCCTGAAACATTTCAACTACATGAAAGTCATATTTGTACACAGTTCCGACACAGATGGCAGAGCTATATTGGGCAGATTTCAGACCACCTCTCAGAGTCACGATGAAGACGTGGAAATCAAAGTGCAGGTTGAATCAGTGATAGAATTCGAGTCAGGACTAGACAACTTTACGTCCAAGCTGCTTGAAATGAAGCTGGCTCAAGCTCGAGTCTATCTTCTGTACGCTAGGTATTCTAATAGTGCCCGCTTGATTCAATGCATCAACCATGTATTATTATTCTTGGAATGTTACATGCTAGTCGTTAGTGCTAAACATTTATTTGTCGAGTTTTGCATATGGACGAGATTGTTCATCCGTGAGATAGAGAATCTTGTGCCGCTGCCAAGCGAAGAGGACGCACAGCTTTGGCCTCGAGCGCGTGCAATACCAGGCAGTCGTTACAGGCGACACTCGAAATAAACAACATTACCATAAATATAGAACTTCCATACTTAAATGAATGACTGGGTTGCATTCAAAATTTGACCACTTTTAAAGGACAGCATAAAATTAATATTTAAAGTGACAACGTACTTTTATTACCTTTATAGTAAAATCTTTAGTTCATTATTAATAATAAAAAATAATACTTTAGACTCCGTTTTCAAGAGTTTTGAAGAGGTAAGCACACCTGCTGGCTGTTGAATGGTCTGCACTTAGGTGATCCCTTGTTTCATATTCTCTCTCTTCAATATTCTTTTTTCTACCAAGAACTATATACATTTTGAAGTGATAAAATTGATACCTTACAGTAGAGTGTAAAAGCTGACAACGAACAATTTCTTTTGTATATCAAATTGTTTTTTAAGTGTAGGAATTGTTTTCACAAAATCACATACTTTATATGCAAAGAAAATGCACTTTTCTCTGAATAGCTATGATTAATATTCTTAGTCGAAGATAAAGGGTAATATGTATTGTGTAGTGTATATGTGAACAATGCAGATGTGAGATTCAGAATCCGGTAGCCACTGTACCAATTGTTGTTTAAGTAGTTAATTTAAGAAATTATTTTACACTGGTGCCCAAACACCAAAAGAAAATTTTACAAAAATGTTCATAGAAAATTGTGAAAGTTTGCAAATTGAAACAAATAATTGGACAATTAATTTTCTTGATGTCATTATAGGAATTCAAGTTAGGAAAACAATAACTTTTTTTATATAAGCACCAATATAACCACCTGCTTCAATGTTAGAGTGAATAAAACACTATAAAAACGTTTTACATACAAAATAACGTCAAATTTGAGATTTCTAGTCCAATAACAACAAAATAAAATAAACATATCAATAAAGCATATTAATATAATCGTTTTTACTGCCTTATTTGAAACGATTTTAAAAGAATGCTTGGGCCACAACACTCCTGGAATGGTATATGAATTGTAATATACAGATATAGAGACCAGAGCTCTCAACAGCACAAAACTATTATATTACTAGATATAGTATATATAAATATAAAAAATATATATATTATAATTATAGATATACATAATATAAATTATACAGACGAAACAAAAAATATAATAAAATGATTTTTAAATCACAACAATATTATTCATAAAGTTACTGTTATTACTTGCCATAAAAGCGCAAATATAAGTACTAATGAGGGATAAACATATTGCCAAGATGACTACAGATATACTGGTATCCAATGCAAAATAATTAAAAAAGTAAAGTGACAGAAGTCCTCTTCATAAACTCTCAATTAAGCACCAGAAAAAGCACTTTAAAACTGCTCTTACCTACACAAGCTCTGGACTTTCCAGTTAGTACCTGATATCACTTAGATCACTTGCCTAAATACATTTTGAAAAGACTATTACGGCCCTTAAGTATAACACTATCTCAATTACTTGTATAAATGGGAAATTAAAAGAGAAGGTTAATTGAATTATTATTGATGTCTAATTGAATACATTCAGCTGAAACATTCCACTTTAAATTCACTAATAATTGTGAAGGAACTTGATTGATAACTGACAGGTAATCATGTACTTGAAGAGATACAAGGATTGACAACTTTATGTCTTATGTAAGAGCGGTGTGCACAAGACTTCTCATCTTCCAAATACGAAATCTATTTATAATCTAACTAACTACTTAGAAAGCTATTAAAACTTAATTCTAACTTAAGTCAAACTTAATTTACTTTTTGAAATTATTATTGCCATCAAGTCTTTGTTTATTGAGTTCACTTTATAACTATTAGAAAAATCAATATAATGGAATACATTACCATATACTCGTAAATGCGATGATGTTACCTGTACTTTATTAAAAACCTACCAAGAAATGATAATTCTATTAATATGAAAATGAAAACCAAGTCAAAGGTGTTTGTTATTGTTGCAGCAAGCGAGATGCTCGAGTGATCTTCAGGGATGCCTCAAATCTGAACATGACTGACGGTGGATACGTGTGGATTGTCTCTGAACAGGCTCTGACTGCCAGCAATGTGCCTGTCGGCACACTTGCCTTGCGTCTTGTCAACGCTACCAACGAGAAGGCTCACATTCAGGACTCAATGTGAGTATTTCCTTTATCTTATCATTTTACTTCAAACACAGGCCTGCGTAGTCAAATAAATATGTATTCATACATTGATCTTTAATTCACGTTTTTATTATAAATTCGTGTTATATGTTATTTTTGTTAAAGAATGTTCATCGATTGTGGTGAAATAAAGGGACACAGGTTGAGAGATGGAGCACTCATTAGATTCTTTAATTAAAATGTATGTAAAAGTAAAGAGAAAGAAGGAAGGAAAATACATACCAGAGATAGAAAGATATATGTATATTATATATATATAAAATAAAATAAATTCAAAACGAAGGAAACACACAGAAAGACACAGACATAACTCACATCGATATTTCGACCATCGTCGTCATCAGGAGGTGTGAAGAGCGATTATGTCTGTGTCTTTCTGTGTGTTTCCTTCGTTTTGAATTTATTTTATTTTAAAAAAGTCCGCTGGACCGTTTCTTTTAATTGTAATATATATATATATATATATATATATATCAATGATCAAACCACATTATGAAATGAAAAAAAAAAACTAAGAACTTTCAACCGTAACAAGCGGTCTTTGTCAGAGTCAAAAACCCAACTGACGAAGACCACTTTTTATAGTTGAAACATCTAAGCTTTTTACCCCATTGCATATTGTGGTTTGATCATTGATTGTTACTTCATGTGTTTATGTGAAGTCTTTTTTATATATATATAAAATTGATAAGAGTATCGACCATGAAATAGAAATAAAATTAGAATTTTATCAGGACTCGGTCAGTTCTTGAAGTTCATATTAAAATCTCATTGCCAACGTTTTGGTTTTTATTTAAAACCTTTTTCATAGGCAGAAGTATAACATTTTTAATAAAGAAAAACTAAGTATTACATTACAAATTATTTTACAAAGAAAAATAGAGTGTGGATTTCAACAACGACTGTCTAGTTTGAATGAACACGTGGCAGTCAAACTAGACAGTTGTTGAAATGTACATACTATTTTTCTTTGTAAAATAATTTGTAATGTATAATGTTTATAATGTAATGTCCTATAAGTGGTCTCTTTGCTTGATGAAAGACTTACCTCACTACTACTACTACTAATTTTGTTACCTACTACTGCAATATGTGTTTCAGATACGTGTTGGCTAGCGCAATAAGAGACATGAACAGAACCAAGAATATCACAGAGGCACCTAAAGACTGCGACAACTCCGGATCTATTTGGGAAACTGGAAAGTCTTTGTTTGAGTGAGCCTTTCTCATATTTTACTTATAAAAACAAAAAATATACAAAAAAGTTATACATTAAAAAATTAAATGGATACATTATTATTGAAGTATAGCGCTGATAAACTTGCTAAACTGGTTTTGGACGATGTCCATTTTTGAGTGTTACCCGGCAGGTCTAAAGATGAATGAATATAAGTCAAGACGGACGTGATGCAAAACTTATCGGGTGATAAGAGGATCATACCTTATTATGATAGACGTTTTTAGTTTAAATTGCAAGAACATATTCAGATCGAAAAAGTAGAACATTTTAAGTTTAAATCAATTTTGGAATAGTTGATATAGCATCAAGAAAATAAATTAAAAAGTGTTTACAAAAGAATTAGTTGATCTCATAAGATCCGTAGACCTTGATGTGAATAATCGCGTCTTTTTAACTCTAATCGCCAAACACTTCTTCACGAACTATCACACTGACCTGTCAGAAACATACAACTATTACATCCCAATAGCAAAATTGTGAAACATCAGGTTTAGAAGAGTATAAACTGAAAATTATTTCGAAGTTCTCTTTTGCATCTTATTTTTTCCTTGTATTTAAACGTTTTGTGATAATATCTACTTCTCCTACAGTTTTCTCTCCTTTCCCTGTCTAAAGGCCCTGAACCCTCTTCTCAAAACTAAAGCCATTCCATTTCCTTCAATTTGGCCAATTCTCTATCACATTCTTCCTCTAACATTAGATATTTCTTTTGCTTTCTTTAATTTCTTTTGGATATTCTTAATATTTAAAACCAAATAGTTCATCTTGCACTTCAGATATTATTGCTTAATAAGAACATTGCTTAAAAAGCGTTGTTTAACATACAAATCTTTGTGTGCAATCTCTTTACTTGATGACCGAATGTACTAATTAGTAAGAAGGAATACATCAGGAACTGGTCAAGTGTTGAGTAGTCTGTAAGTGGTGCCTAAAATTGATTCTGGCAACACACAGTAGAAGACAAGACCCAATCTTTAAGCTTTTCAAACTAGACTTGTTCCAAAACCAGTGCACTGTGGGGGAATATCCTTATAAAATTGTGAATATTCAAATAATATACCTATCGAATTTTAGTGTAGCAACTTCCTTATATTTTTGTAATTCTTACGTCATTCAGCAATTAATTCTGAACTTACAATTGTAAATCTCAAGTGACTCTATTATTCCAGTGATAATAGTATACTTGTTTTTTGATGATTCAGGTACATTAGAAAGCAGGTTCTGATGGCTGGCGCTACCGGGAAAGTGGCATTCGATGACAATGGAGACCGAATCAACGCAGAGTATGATGTAGTCAACGTGCACCCTGCAGGCAGATTCGTGTCCGTGGGCCGCTACTACTACAATACGGTACCTAACTCCAGAAACCCACTCTCACTAACAGAAGAATTTAGTAACTTCGAATCATTTCAGCTCCCTATTTACAATACTTCTGTACTTTTTGATTTTTACATTATACTATATTTACTTTATCCTTTTGATTTTTTTTACTTAATTCCACACTTATAAGCTTGATTCTTCTGTTTCTTTTCTGAAGGTAAGAACCGTGGATTTTTTGTTGATTGTTATCATAGTTATTATCCTTTGAGCCCTATTAATTAGTTGGTTTATGCTCTTATTTCCTTATTTCTGAGGAATTAGCCATCCACAGGCCACATTACCACTTAGTTATATAAGAGAATTTGTACATTTTGCAAGTTAACTAAACCAATTCTTGACATCAAACGATGGCTATAACATCCGAGAGATGGTGTGCACAAGAGTTTTTATTCATGGTCAAACCAAGCTACGCAGCCCTATCCTTGGATTCTAACAGCGAGAAACAAGCTCTCTTTGAAGTTAATATAACCCAAATTCAAACATAAGATCTTATCATGGCGCTGCCTGGTGGTATCTTTCCTGACCAAAAGTATACTCCTATGTTACATAGGATATATGACATAGCATATATGACTGACTTCCAACTTATGAAATCTTACTCGTTTAAATTTATTTATACATTTTGACAGTATATTGTTACATGAAGGCACACAATTACAAATCCTGATAACACACTCATAGTTCAGCACTATGTCAATTTATTAAAAGCATTTAGTTTTGTAGTTTCCAGAGCAAAAGTAAGGATTATTAACGGGTATTCTTTCAGCACTGGTCAGAGTACACTGCTTTGTCAATCAACTCCTTTTTGAAATTTATTTACTATTAGATTTATTTTGCTCTAATAATAATTAATGAGAAGTATTATCAGTATTTTTTTACGATTTAACTCTCTTTTTAACATATTCATACGCACGTATTTTTAATACAATTGTAATTTTGGCATTAGATTATTACAACCGCTTTAAGTCCTAGTGAATAGGCTACTAATGAACCAAATAGCTATTTTTAATTACATTTTGAACACTCAAATATAGATGATGTTTTAGATCGTATAACGCATAAATCTGTAAAAGTTATAAGCTATAAGTATATAAAATAGATAGTGGAATAATCGTATTAAAATTTCTTTTTCTTAGGATAAATTTGAAAACACATAGTTCATTAAACATATGATGATATGTAACACTGATCCGAACATTTTACTCTGTAACATCATATAAGATATCTACAAGTTGGGATCAATGTTAATTAGTTAATTTGTAGTCATTTAGATAAGAGCGTGCTACATTACTTGGCTGATTCTATATCAGCATTATTTTTTGACTTACAAGTTGATTTATATCAGGGTTATTTAACTAGTAAAAACTATGTATGTAACATATAAATTAATTGAAAAATCACCCATTAAATTATATCTTATTAGGCTTGGTAATTGGTATGTCCAGGACCTTGACCGGATGAAACTACGTATGGAGGACGGTCAGATAATCTGGCCCGGCAGGACCCGAAGCAAGCCGGAGGGAGTGATCCTGCCCACCCACCTCAAGGTGCTTACTATCGAGGAGAAGCCTTTCGTCTACGCCAGACTGGTCACCGATCAGCCCTGCCTACCTGACGAGATTCCTTGTCCCCACTTCAACTCCACGTCTTCTAGAGGTTAGTCGCACTGGCAGTAGCGAGCGGAAAGCGGAGAGCTCGTCAAATAGGAACACAGGACTCTAAAGAATCATTTTCTTAGTGCTACTGTATAATAACATCTAGTTATCAAATGTTTGATGATGTTTGGATACCTATGTATCAAAAATGTTATGCATACAGTACAGGTTGCACTGACTTATCATCGTAATGCAGTTTTATATATGTACACAGCCATGTTATGGAAAGGAATGTACAGAGCATATTTTGGGCAATCGTGCACATGGGGAACTTAATTTTATGTATTTCAAGTCAAAACGGATTTGGTTTTATTTTTCTATTCCGATCTTTCTGGAATCTTTATAGGCCATTTAGTACTGTATAAATTTAAGTATTGGATATTATAATTTCACGAATTATGAATTGTTGCAAAACAACACTAAAAAGGATTATAAAATTCCATCTTTAGTCATTTATGAAGTCTTACGCGTCTAAATGTATTTATACATTTTGAAAGTATAATGTTGCATTAAGGCATACAAAAGAAAAATCTAGTATTTCAATTTTATGAATAGTGGTAGAGGTTAAAATTAATAAAAATTAATAAACCAAAAATTAATAAAAAATTAAACCAATTAATAAAAATTAATTCTTTTAAAAATTTGGATAATAATCAACTATCAGTTGAAATAATTAATATTTGAAGATAGTTAAATAGAAGAAATTAGATAACTATACATATAATTTAAAATCAACTGTACTCACACTATAAAAATATAAAGGCAAAGAAAATAATTATTTGCCCCTTCGGAAAGCAATTTTATTTGCAAACAACATTTCTAAGCACGTACATCTAAATAAATAAAAGGAAGGTTTTGTCTGCACATTGCTTAGAACTGACTAATTTTAAGTTATCTTTATGTTTTACACATTAGACAAACCGAATCCGCCCTTAGAAAAATTTCTGTCTGTTTCTCCAAACATTTTGTCACAAGTAAACTCAGCTATCATAAGTCATAGCGAGCTGAAACTTTGACAGTAGATTTGTCAAATCTATATAAATTTTTATCAATATAAATTACAAGATAAAATTTGAATGGATTGGACATTTAACGTAGGAGCAAAGTTTTGAACTTTTAACATGATTAGCTAGCTAGAGGTATACAGGTTTTTTATGCTTGATACTGTTGAAAGTAGGTATTGTTGGTTAGTTTTAATTTCGTTTGCGGTTCTCATAATTTGCTCGCATTCAAATTGTGAATCCTGCCTGTCCACCTACTAAATAGGAAGTATGCCTAGAATAAAATCAAATTTGAGCTCAGTATCTGCAAAATGTAAAAAAACTCCAGATCTAATGACACTTATTCCTGTACTAAATGATATTCTCTACTATTCAATAATTTCTAGTGATATTTTAGAATACCAGTAAACATATCTAAATTTTTGTGAAATACCCGTCAAAGATGAGTACGTCTGCTGGAATTTAATAAAACTCAATAATCTAATAGTTCCAGGTTCTTCTTCAAAATTTCGTGATTCTGCCCATGGAGTATGTTTTCACTAAAACTTAAATGAAATGTAAGAAATTTGAACTTTTGTTAAAAGATGAAGTGACATGTTAAGTACCAAGGCTTAACTTAACAAATATGAAGTCCTACTAGTAATATGAAAATTTACTGGTAATAACTAATTAACGATTTCTCATTTAATAACTTTCACCTGAGTGTTGAGGATTGCTGTTGTAAACGATGCTTGACTGCTTGTTTTCAGATGGTGGCCACATGTACTGCTGCAAAGGCTACTGTATGGATTTACTCAAAGACTTGGCAAGAACCATCAACTTCACGTACGACGTCCAGCTCTCTCCAGACGGCCAGTTCGGCAATTACATCATCAAAAATGCATCAGGTTAACATAATCCCATATTACTAGTATTTACTGGAGGACATGACAAAAATAATACGGTTCCCTAATAAAATCAAAAATATTTCCTTGTACAAGATAATTTTAGACATAAATATATATGTTTAACAATTAGATGCTTTATTATATTTAAAATGTTGTATTTATATTTATTATTTAAAATACAATTAAACATTATATTTCAAATTTATCAGATATAATTCTGATGACGTGATTTAGTTATTAATTTATTTCCTATCAAGTTACAGGTACAAAGAAAGAGTGGACAGGTTTGATAGGAGAGTTGGTATATGAACGGGCTGATATGATAGTAGCTCCTCTCACCATCAACCCAGAGAGAGCAGAGTTCATTGAGTTCAGCAAACCTTTCAAATACCAAGGCATCACCATCCTCGAGAAAAAGGTTCCTTCTTGATCAATTATACTTTTTTAGATCCTTTAATTTAGTTGTTCCCTTAAACAAAAATGGTGCAATGTCTGAACAGCTATGTTGTTTCATAAATCTGTTTTGTTGCAAACTAAATATACACTATTCACTAGATCATTGATTCTAAACAAACACGGATCCACTTGGTAATCTTAAACATATCAAGCACGCTAGTTTCAGAAACAGGAGTTGCAGTTTCCATTTAGTGCGGGTCAGATCTGTACTAACACCTTCTTTTTAGATACTATATCTTAAAAGTTCGACGACGGTCAAGATATGAGCTCGATAAGTAGAGCTCTGCTCTGCGCTCTGGGTCACGACCTTTTTTTGCATCGGTCCTTTACTACTTAAGTCGTTGTCAGTACAACACCTACAGCGTCATTAATATTAAAACTATAATATACCGTTTTAAGTCGTACACTGCTGCTGAAGCTCTCGGACCGGTATATTAGACGGCATATTATAGTTTTAATATTAATGATACTAATCTCAGTGGTAATGACGAAATGCATGAACCTACAGCGTCACACTAATTTCTCCCAGCTGATCTCTTCAGAGATAACCACCAGTTGTTGGCCTACAACCTCATTGAGCCCCATCCATTTTCATATTACATTTTTTTACCCATAAACTTTTCCATTCGTTACTTCTTGTCCCGGACTCTACATTATCAACCTACTACTACTGAAGTAAGTTCAAGAACACGTAATTCAAGTTCTAATATAAAACAATAAACGTATTAAGATAGGTTGCAAAAAAGGAAATCACAGCCTGGAAAGGAAAGGAAAGGAAATCACACCCATTACTTCAGGTTGAAACCAGGAGGATACTCAGCTTCTCAGATGACTCTATCAGATCATCCTGATACCATTTGATCGTAGGCAAAGATTATATACACAAAATCATACCGATCCTAGATAAGGGGACTACACTCTTATTCTCTTCTTACGAACCATGTAGCTATAGGAACTCACACTAATCCAACAGGCTAACCCCTATAAACTCCTGATTAAATGCATGCCTGCTAACCACTGCCACTAGATCACCTGCTCTAGGCAAGCAGCCTAACTACTACAACGATAACCCTAAGATCCTAATGGACCTTTGAAAACATATGTTCAGTTCTCTGCTTGTTTCTGTTGCAGCCTTCACGTTCCTCAACACTCGTCTCTTTCCTTCAGCCCTTCTCCAACACCCTATGGATTCTAGTCATGGTCTCCGTCCACGTCGTCGCACTTGTTCTTTACCTTCTCGACAGGTTCTCTCCATTTGGGAGGTTCAAACTTGCAAACACTGACAGCACCGAGGAAGACGCTCTAAACCTTTCCAGTGCTGTTTGGTTTGCCTGGGGAGTACTTCTGAACAGTGGAATTGGAGAAGGTGACCTCAATAATGTTATCTCTTCTAAATTAACAATGACATAGCTAGTTATAGTTACGAGAAATCAAAGTAGTTATAGAAAAACATAAATAGTAATGATAACAACAACTTCCGAGTTATATAGGAGACTAGCAGACGTGCCCCTCTTTGAGAGTATTTTACAGAAATTCAGAGATGATACGTGGTTTTTCAAAATATTATCATACTACATACATACATATATACACATAACTACTTTCAAAGTTTCAGCTAGCTATACCTTATGGTTGCTTGTGACAAAATTTTGCTGATAAATTGATAAAACGACAGATAGAAATTTTTCTAAGGGTGGACTCGGTTTCTCTAATGCATGAAACGTAAAGATCACTTGAAATGAGTCATTCCTAAGTAATGTACAGACAAAACCTCTCTTTTATTTATATAGATTTAAACAAGTTGTTGTTTTTAAAAGAGGGTTATTTCATTGGCTTGAACAAAATCATATTTTCTTCTTAAGAACATGACTTTGCTTGTGAAATTGCACATTTACACTAGTATAGTCTATTTCAGGGGTTGTCAATGGGGATGAAATTCACCCCTAGGGGTGAATTTTAGGCTTTCAGGGGGTGAACTGTGACCAAAATAAGTTTACAGAGTGAGGAAAGCTATAGGTTTTAACCTCTTAATTATGAATTAAAGAAAAATGATTATTTTGTTATATCCATCAATAATTATAATTAGCATTTAATTTGTAAAATTTTATAAAAAAACATAATCAATGTAGAGTTGTAAAAATATATTGGAAAGAAGAGGGGGTGGGAGAAAGGCATTGTGGGAATTGGCGAGGGTGTTAATGGGCCATGGAAGGCTGAGAACCCCAGGTATATTTACAGTAATACGCATTATTAATCCTAGGTATTGTTAAATTCTTGAATTATATTTCCTTTTTTATTCTTTTTAATCCAACTACAATATTATTAAATACATGCATACTGTTGGTACCAATGAGATAGCAATCATCACAATCAAGCACTAAGAAGTTAGTTATAAATAACATTGGGATAATAAACAGAAATTAGATAGTCAGCAATTGATTAGACCGTAACTGTTTCTATTAACTTATTTCTAAAACATTATTACTGATTTATGAGAATATTTCACAATTATTCTGTTTTCCATCGAGAGTTTAAGGGTATTACGATTGAGTAAAGGAATTACTCAAGTGGATTCGGGTCTGAGTTTGCTATGAAATATGGTAGTAACATTGTGCTATTATCCTATCGTTACCAATATTCCTGCTCTTATCTAAAGAATGTGCTTGATAAATGGATTCACAGTTTAAAGTATTATAATATTTGGAGTAGTAATTAAGCAAGCCATGAAGACATGTTGACGCATGTGTTAGAGAGTAACGCTAGCACATTATCATGGCAGGTACGCCTCGCAGCTTCTCTGCCAGAGTCCTTGGCATGGTGTGGGCCGGCTTCGCCATGATCATTGTCGCCTCCTACACCGCCAACTTGGCTGCCTTCCTCGTGCTCGAGCGACCAAAGACAAAACTGTCAGGCATAAACGACGCTAGGGTAAGTCGCTCCTTATACATTTATATAATATTTTATCCGTTTTGAGCTGTACTTGACATTTTATATAAAATTGTATACGATGCTGCAGAGTAACCTTCACAATTTTATTCCGGGTTTCCTTGTTGGTCCATATTCTTCCAATAAATAGCTCCATATTTCAAATTTTACCAGTTACACTTGTCGAAATAGCTTAAGCATATTATTTGTGTAAAAAACATTAACTAATGTTCAATAAATAAATGTAACGTAACAAAGAAAAATAATTCTTTGAGAAGTTAATAATATAAATAATAATAATATTTCTTACGAATTTCTGGGAATCAAGTATAAGGATTACCACCATTGGAACCAAATTTTGGCATACTAATGACTATTGGATAAGTAATAATATGACAAACGATTTTATCAAATTTGTCTTTCATTATTGAAGCGATCTTCAGGAACTCGTGATGATTTAGACCTTTGTATTGAGAACTGTATACTGACTGACGCTACTTTATTGTTTCCGTGACTTTTAAAAATAGTAAACAGTTTTTATGCAGTCAAAAAAAATATAGACTGATTAATAGAATTTCTCTACTTTTTCGAGGTGAGAGGTGACAAAAGTGCAACTTGTAACTTTTGTCAAGTGATCTAAACGGTTTAGATTTGTCTGGAGTTCTTAGAAGATGATCCTTTTAGAAGCGTCACGACACCAGAAATGATTATAGAGAAGTATGGAAAGAAAGATGCCAGAGTAGAGTAAAGGTGCGGGAATTTCAAAGAGTGAGGTAAATAATCCGATTGTCCATATGAGATTATGTCATACTTTGTTATTGGAAAAATATTGGCTATATCACATGAAAAAAGAACAGAAAGATGGGGATGTAACTGAAACATATATCAAAAATACATCAAACTGCAAATTTTTATAGAAATAAAACCCACTGTATTTGTCCATTGATTTAAGGCTACATATGAGACATGGTTCGTTATCCTCAAACAATGTATAATATTGGTACTGAGTTTACTTATCCGTCTCAGGGACGCAATAATATGAAATTGGATTATTGTACGTCTTTTGAGAGATTCTGCTCACACAAACATGAAGACATACCAATTTTCGAACCTGTTTTTATAATCAAGTGATATAAAAACTTTTTCCTATTGAACCCGATATCATTTTTGACCCAAATGTAATGCATTCATACTTCAATATTTCATAGAGTGTGTTTTCACTTTTGTCATGAGTTATGATCTGCGGGAGGAAGTGTGACTTTTTAGTTACCTGACACCCATTTTAGTTAAGGCAAGATTATATTTATAGCAGTCTCATTACCGGTGTGATTCAACATCACATGACCTATAAGTTAGAGCAGGGATCTTTGATAAGTGTCTTAAGTCGTACGCAGTTTGGACCGATAGTTTATATCATCTGATGGAAAAGCGTATACAAGATTTTAAATTTCCCTCACAAAAATCTTAATGATTTTTTGATTTTTCATAATGATCAAAATTTCATCTTCAGATCTAACGGTAAGAATACTACCTCTAGCTCAGCTCTAGGCTCTATTTCAATCATGAGTTAGGATATTCCTATTGATTTGTTACAAAAAGCAAGTAAAGGATTAGACATAGAAATGTATGAACTATATATAAAATAAATATTGAAATATGAATATATTTCAGTTGAGAAATACGATGGAGAACTTGACGTGTGCCACAGTGAAGGGTTCGGCCGTAGACATGTACTTCAGGAGACAGGTGGAGCTGTCCAATATGTACCGCACGATGGAGGCTAATAACTACGACACTGCTGAGGAGGCTATTCGTGACGTCAAAGTAGGGTAAGCAATCTGATTTGACTTTGAATCGTGTATACCAAGTAGGCTATACATTATTAACCAACTCTGATCTGAACTAACGATTCTGCGTAAGAAAATACTGAAGTGGGCTACACTCAACTTTCTATAAGTAAACAAAACTATCAAACTAGTTTAAAACATAATAATTGTGTGTACTCAAAAGATTTCGCATTCAATCATAAGTCGAAATTTTTACATTTTATTAAAAAATCTTTTCTGTTGTTTTAAAAAAAAACTATTTCACTTTTTTTTATATCTATTCACCTATAGTTTAACTACAAATAACTTGTTTCAAGATTTATTTGTAAAGTATTATATACTCGTAAAAATAGAAATCAATAAATGCTATTCAAAATAGAAATAACAAATCATAATTCAATCTACTGTGAAGAAATCTGTAATATTATTTTACTTAATTAGTATATTATATCAATATTTTATTTAATTTCATTTAATGAAACCCTAAAATATTGTTGTGAAATATTAAATATATTGTAAAGATTTAGACACTATTATCATATAAGCTACCTTATACTGTTAATATTCGACAGTGCGTTATTGTATTTAAAATTAGAAAGAATAAAAAGATATATAAGTTGGTTTTTATAATAATTTTGTTCATTGTCCATATTTCAAAGTTATTTACATAATAAGAAAATAAACAATAAGAAGTCATATTTTCTTCTGGTAGCAATGAATTTTGATTTTTTTATATTGCCCGTTTTTATAAATAATTAAAAACATAAAAGAACTTTGGCAAACACTGATTTTAGTATTTTAGGATCATTATGTTCATGGATTTAAAGCAAACCAAGACTGACCACTGGCTACAAATATTAACGCAGCAACATTACCATAACCACCATGAACGAGAGAGAAAAAGAAAGCGTGAAAGGAAGGATTATTAATATATAAAATAAAATAAACACATAAAACATGGAATAAATAAAAATCAACAAGTAGCACAAAACAGAGGAAACAACATTAACTGTTTAGGTTCAGTAATGGAGTAGTTTTGGATCCAAAGAACCAAAAATAGGCCTGCTCAGAAGGTCTTAAAGTATCGAGTATCGTCAGGGATGTACTTCGTGGTTAAATATATTACATATTAGACGTTTATAAATGTAATATTACAAAGTTGTAAAATTTTCTGGTTTCCAAATGATTTACAATAAAACTACAATACATAAACCTAAAAGAGAAGTGTGTTTAGGAAGCTGATGGCCTTCATATGGGACAGTTCGCGACTGGACTTTGAGGCTGCCCAGGACTGCGAGCTGGTCACCGCAGGCGAGCTCTTTGGACGCAGTGGCTATGGAGTTGGTCTTCAGAAGGGCTCTCCTTGGGCTGACGCTGTTACTCTAGCAATTCTAGACTTCCATGAAAGTAATCCACATTCTTTGTCTTATTTTTCTTAAATTTTTTATTTTAGTTTTATATATCCATTTGGAGCTATTTCTTTATTTTTCCATAACATTTATTACAATACTAATATAAAAAAAGACATGGTTTATTATCTATGTTATCCCTTACAATATAGAGCAATGGAAGTCCATTTCCAAGGATCATACTTACAGTCTTCGCCTTAATACTGCTCTACAGGTGGAAAATGTAACACATTTCTTAATTTAGTGATTAGTTTAATTATGGATGTGCACAATAACAAGTTTATTTTACATAGGGACAAATAAATTTACCTTACAAAAGAGTACCAGAGTAGGGATATTTGACGAGAACCTCACATCGTCAGGTTTGTGACCGGCTGTACATGTTACCTTCTTTTGGACGGGCAGCATTTACAATGTTTTTATTTACTGCATAAAAATGTGGTTTCATGGGCTAAATCTACGAGTAAACCGAACTTTCGGAACTAACCGCAAACACAGTACTACTACACTACGTCTAACCTCTGGTTGTTGAATGCAACTTCATTTACCAAAAGTTTCAATAAGTATCATCATTTTTATTGGTGAGGTTATTTAATAATGGTCTGTGGTTTACTTTCTGTTTATAAATTGCCTCTTTCACAAAACACAAAATGAAACTCATGGTAACTTTGTGTTACACGCTGTTATCATGACCTTCCATTCGTATGGGAAAATCCGTTGTTGGAAATACACATGTAACAGAATAGTGAGAAACTTGCAACTGTAGGCATTGGAATCCATCATCGCACAATTAAATCTAAGTATTGGAGCATCTATGGTGACTGCATATTGTGACCCATGATTCGGTCACATTGGCTTATCCTAAAAGATGACACTTTGATCATTTCTTAGTTATGAACCTCTGCGAGATCTTACTGTTGTTAGGGAAAATCTTACTTTCAGCAGACCATCCTCCTCCTTCTATGATTGTTGGGAAATGTTCCTTTCACCTATGATAAGTTCCCAAACACATTATCTGCGTTGATGGTATGAATCAAACTGTTTTTTTTTTCAGGTGGATTCATGGAAAGCTTGGACAACAAATGGATATTACAAGGAAACATACAGCAATGCGAGCAATATGAGAAAACTCCAAATACACTGGGGTTGAA
Organism: Hermatobates lingyangjiaoensis; assembly: GCA_026182355.1. NCBI lineage: Eukaryota > Metazoa > Arthropoda > Insecta > Hemiptera > Hermatobatidae > Hermatobates > Hermatobates lingyangjiaoensis. The sequence goes on along the minus strand of JAPFBL010000014.1, from coordinate 713,143 downwards.
AAACATGGCTGGAGTGTTCATCCTGGTGGCTGGAGGCATTGTGGGTGGAGTGGGGCTGATAGTCATTGAAATGGTCTACAAAAAGCATCAAATCAAGAAGCAGAAACGCATGGAGTTGGCCAGACACGTAGTGGACAAGTGGCGGGGAGTTGTTGAGGTTGTATGTCGTTTGTTATTCCAAAATAACTTAATAATAGTAAGGTTTACAGTGACATATTTGTTTTTGTTACGTAGTTGTTGTAGAAAGTAGTTGTTGATTTGTTCCCATTGCCTGGCTGATTACAAAATACATCAAGTATTTGTCTGAAAAGACGAATTTACAAAGTATGACAGTTAATTACTGTAAGAGTAGTAAGGTGATCCCTGACTATAAGTGTTTGCTTTCTGACGCCGATGGGTAAGGATGTGTGATGACGTTTCTGGTCTTGAGGAAGAGGCATAATTGATAGGTAAGCAATTAAAGAGAATGGCTCTGTTCCAGAAGAGGAAGACATTACGAGCCTCGATAGCAGCTCAAAGGAGGTTAAAGGCGAATGGAGTCTCGGGAGCGGACACAGGGATGTCTCTGTCGGTCGAGGCGCTTCCCAGGGGAGTCCTGGACGTGGCCAGTCCAGTTCGAGCGTGGCCTGGGGCTTGCCCCATTCGCACTCGCCTCTGCCCCTCTGATTCCGCTCACAACATAATGACATAAACCTGCAATTCTCTTAATCCTAAACATTCCATACTTACAGAATAACATATACCTCAACATGATTTTCCCATGAAGTTGGAGTTATTAGAATGTCAATACATATAAGAAATATTTTTGTTTATGTATCGAATGTAAGGTAAAACGTAAGAAAATCTGTTATTCTAAAACCCTACGTTCCGTGAAATAGTCTAGAAGAAATAATTTTGTCATTAATAATAATTAAAACGTTCTAAATGATTATACCAACAAACGTTTTTTATAAATAATACAAATAAATGCCAAACATCAGAAAGTCTATAATTAATTTCTAATAGAATTTTTGAGCTTCATTTCTTAACTGAACATTTAGATATTGATATGCTTTCCAATTTTGTTTTCTATTTTACACAAGGTTTAGTTCTTTTTTTTTCTTATAAGGGAGGGACAGTTTGTACTGAAAATGGATGTAAATTTTTGTTAATGAGATAGAACAAAAAGTTATTCAAATGAAGGCACAAAAACCTATTCGAGATTTAAGGTGCACCTAGCGTATAATCCAAGGTGGTAATACTATTGATAAAACAATTTTCGGATGCACAAATTATATCTAAAACTAATAAATGTTAAATCTAAAACTAGTTGTGATATTATTTTATGATTTTAATTCATTTTATTTTTCATTGATTCTTATTTGCGAATACATCTGTGTTGAAACCCCTTACTTGACAGCTTGCTTACAACCTCAACATCTCCTGATCGCTGAAAGCATAATCTAAACCAACAAGTAGAACTTAACGTCTTCTTAGGTATTGTCGCTCTCATCAACGAGATAATCATTGATAAATCTGACAAATAACCCCAAGATATCAGAAAAATTATAAAGTTACCTTTATCATTTTCCCTGGTGATATAAGTATTATTTAAACTTAATAAAACACATACATTTTTGATTGTTAGTGAAAACTAAGTATCAAATAACATCCCCTGATTGTTACCATTAGAGTTAACTAAATTAGGTTATAAAGATTAAACATAATGTTAGGTAAACTTATTGGCCAATGTTTTAATCTAATGTTTTTTGCTTATTTCAATGTAATATACTGAACTATGGAATAAGAGCAATTATAACAATGTCCAATTGTATAAGAAAAACTTGTTGTTTACTTTTGTTTAATATATAAAAAGCCTTTGTTATAAATTTGGCTTTTATTTGTAAGATTTAGTGCCTTATAATACGTGTATGTATCTAACTCGCCAAATTGGAAATGGCTATAGCAATTAAAATATGTAAACATGCAAATGCATCGAGAATGTTAAACGTGCCATCAATTCGTACCACCATGGCCAGAACGCTAGTAATAGAACAAAAATGATGCCATCAAGTCCGGTGAATATGTCTGCTAAGTGTATTGCCTAAAGAGGGGAGAAGTTAAGAGTAACATGAGATGCCCTTTGACTTGCCTGATAAATGGTCCAATGCCTGTATGCTTATGGTAACTAAAATAAGCTAAAAGAAGTAACATGACTGGTAACCTGAGGTGTTCGACTACATACCTACAAGGTAAAAGATTCCGCCTGTATCTGCGACGTGGACTAAAATGAACTCAGGAGCTGTCAGACTGAAGGGTTACATAAGAGTTGATGAATTCCCATTTCACTATTGTAGTCTATATTGAATCGCCTTTTCTCACAAGGGCATTCGATTCCAAAGTTCAATGATTCTGTTCATTTTGACATAGTAATAGAGGCGACGCCGAATTCTTTGCATTGTCTTCACCTTTGTGTCTTTTGTGAAGATCCTGTGACATTCCTGCTTTAGAGTCAGTGGCGGGTTATACCACCACTTGTTCAACCCTTCTATCCAATCAAACAATTCCATTTTAAATAAAATAAAGAAAATAAAACAAAATATTATTACATAGAAACAGGAATAACATTAAAATTTTATTATAAATGTTTATACAAGGCATGTTGGTAGGGTACAAATGTTTTCATAGAAAATAGTCAGTAATGTAATTGTAAAACTTGTAAGATGATGTTAATGTTAAAATTAGTTTTAGCTGCTTTTAAAGTATTCGGTGTCACTGGAAATACCAACCATCTCTAAGCTCTTTAACCATAACTGCTTGGCCATTTCGGCATCTTTTGCAGGCGATGATGTGCAAGCTACATGACAGTCACTGTAACAAAACATTAATAGTCAAATATCAGAAAGTTACGTTTTTTTTATTTTATATAATTGTATGAATGACGCGGATTGGATTTGTATCCACAGTCGAAAGCTGGACATTACAATAACGAAGTGAGTTAATGGAAGGCACATTCCTGTGGCTGTTGGGAGAAATCATCCTTGACTAAGCAACCGATCCGACATTCAATATGGCAGACAGAAGATACGCTTCCTCTGTATCAAATGTACGTAAACTAATGTCCACCAACAAACACACATTTTCATGTACCAACAAGATCTAATTATATAACATTATTTTGAAATACAAGTTGTAAATTTGAAGTAATAGTGCACTACTAAAGATTGAGTGGATTTATCCTTCGTAAATAAAAAGTAACACAAGGAAAATGCTTCACTCATGAGGAAATTTCAGAGGCTATGCAAGCATTTATTGTGTAGTAATTGGTTATCATTAGAGAGGAAAAGAAACTAAGTCTAGATTAAATCAAAAGACACGTTTCTAAAACTTAGTGATTCTCATCAGGTTACATCAGCCGCTGTAAGGAGTGTAACCTGATGATGAACACTAAATATTTGGAATGCGATGTTTGATTAAATCCTATTTGCGTGTCCATACTTAGTTTCTTTTGCTCTCTATCGATACAGAGGATATGTTTGAAAGTAACTCACTTCTTCAGTTTTCAGAATGTCTGCTTTTGCATATTTTATTCAATATCTGTGTAGAGATATCTGTCATTTGTCGACGAACATCTCAGTAAAGGTACGGTTGGATCGGAAATCAAAATCTTATAAATCTTATTTACAAATGAATATATAAAATATAAATAAAAAAAATGATATAAATTTGAGTATATAAAACTCAAGGTGGTTTCTCGCAAAGATGTTTTTTATTTAAGTTTGGTAATAAAACGCTCATTTTTTCTGAAGACTCTACATGAAGAGTTTATAATGCATCTTGTGTCTTTGGCATTTGTAAGGATACTAAGTGAAAGAATATACTACATACTTCAAATTTTCTCAAATCTACTAATATTTTGTTTCTAAATAACTTAATGACATTGGAAACATTGTTAAAGGTTTCATTTTTTTGTGAGACTTGCCTGTAAGTTTTTATTATTTTCTATTCAACACCAATGAAACATTTTCTGTAGTCCTCTTAGTATTACCTAATTTTTAGTAATATCAGAGTTAGTATAAACTAAGAACATAGGTTTTACTGAATGAAAGTGAGCACAATAGATTCCTGAGCAGGAAAAACAAATATTTTCGTAAAACAAAAGAAAAAAAAATGAGGTCTCCCAATAAAAGAAGTTTTCTTGAAAATAACATTTCCAGAAATTTATCAGATGTACTCAAGACTGAAAAACATCAGATTACATCTGTCTATCGTGGAAGGAGGTGATGGAGTCCTATTATAAGTAACAGAAGAGTTCGAAGCAAGTTGTTTTTAAAAAAAAAAATTTAAGCTCATTGATTAACTAAATTTATGACTAAATAACACGCAATTAGTAGCACAAGAATATAAAACTATAGGTAAAATTTCTTCAACCTTTATGCAGCCGTAGATTAATCATAACGTTGAAATTTTAAACTGCTTAAAGATAATTATAAATTGAAAGGATTTGTTAGAAAACTTTCAAAGAGAATACTTTTAGCAAAAGATATTCTCTTTAATGGTTGAATAAAAGTGAAATACACGTAGGAATCATGACTAATGACTACCTTCTCTCTCATGACATTTTACTTAGCAATAAATATTACTAAAAGTGTGAATTACTCATAGTAGAGGCCAGTTTGGTTCGCGCATGCGTCGTCCACTGCGCAGTAAATAGTAGTTTGCGCTCCTTGTAGTGGCGTCTTCATGAACCAAGAGAAAAGGTTGTACAACCTGCGAGCACCAGAAAAGGAAATAGAGTCCATATGCCTCGATAGTTCTGTGTTTATTACTCCGGGATGAAGACTGTAGACATTGACATTTGTTCCTGTATCAGAAGAAAAGAATTGAAGCAGCACATAGATCAATAAAACAAGACTTAAAACAACTTTTACAGTTGGATAGATTTTAGTTTAAAGCAATGCAAAAAGTAAATATACAAACATAAAGTTTCAAACCTTTTGAACAGTCATGAGGAGTATTCGACTTCCTAATTTGGCCTTAGGGATCTTGTATTATTTATCCAATCTTTACTTCCAGATTATGGCTATACCAAAGATTTGAAGCTCTAAGTGCGTATAACCGCAGTTGAGTGCCTTTAATGTGTTTTTGACCTTTTAATTATTTAAGAGCTAAATATATATACATATATGGCTAACAAGATTTTATAATAAACCCTCAACAATGAACGTCCGAATCACAATATGAAATGAGAAAATAAACTAAGAACAGTTTTCATATCACTGATATCAATACCTTTGAGTTTCTCTGCCAGGACGTTGGTGAATAAAACGTTTGCTAGTTTACTTCTTGCATAAGCTGAAGTTGGCGTGTATTTCTTCTCCATGTTAATGTCATCGAAGCTCATTGATGAAGCTGAAATATTTAGAGCAATAGTAGCTGTTACTAAAATTAATTTATTTTCTTAATATTATATGCAATTCTGTAAGTAAAATGTGATTGACTTATTAGTTTATATTATTCTGTAAGATCAGGATTTGGGACTCAATATCAATGGAAGCAGAATAGACTGACTGTATTTATGAGCCAAGGAGGAGACGTTAATGATACGGGCAGGTGCTGAGCTGAGAATGGTGCGCATCAGTAGAAGTGTCAATAGAAAGTGGCCTAGTGGTTTGTAGCAAACTGCATTTCGTAACCGTCTTCTGTCTTCTGGTAAGGACACATCATTACACCTGGAACAATGCAGTCAGGCAGTTAGTATGCATATACCTCTTTGCAAATGATATGTTTACTTTTTGAGAACATCTAATAATAATACTATATGTGTAAATAGTTGTATATAGATATGAATGCAAGTGTGGGTATATGAGTGTGTGTGTTCATATAAAAAGATAAAGTGATTGAGAGAGAAGATAGAGAGGGATAGGTGATAGAGGGAAGTAGGAGTGAGGGACTGAAGAGAGAGAGAGAGAGAGAGAGAGAGAGAGAGAGAAAAGAGCGAGAGAGAGAGAGAGAGATAGTGACTCAGAGGAACAGAGTTTTATCCCTAACTTGGCACTTTAAACTAAATATAGAGGGTTTATTGATCGTTGTATAAATAGTCCCGAGAAGAAACCTCGACCACAAGTCTATAATATCAAAAGCTCCTAGAAAAACGTTAGCGCTTTAATGATCTTTCCTCAGATAATTATAATTATTATGTTATAATTGTAAATATCTACCATCTCACCTAGTACGTTTTTTCATACCTTGTCAGGTTTCGGAACTCTTCCATTGTCTGGAGAAAACTTTTCTCATAGGAAAGCGTAGATGGAAATTCGGGAAATATTTATAAGAATATAACTAACAGCCTTTCGGCTACTAATAATGATGTTTAATACATGACATAAGTATGTATGGCAGTAGATATGCTGCTTGTAGGACAAATGGCTCTATAGAGAGCGTAGGTAAAGTACTTGCTGCATTTTTGTAACTTTATTTTAATAATAACACTGACTGATTACTGATATGTTTTAATTAATTGAAATCAACTTTATTTTACCAAATGACATATTGTGATATTCTAAATAATATATATTATAATGTAATAAAAATATGGAAAGAATATGATATAAGAAGGGATTTTTGAAAAGAAACCTTCTATTATATCATTTACTTCTTATGTAAAAATATCATTTACAAACTGATCAATGATATTTTTCATTTAATTAGCATCCATTTTATTTTACTTAATCATTTTATATGATGTTTCAAAAAAAATATTTCAAAGGAATCAAAAACTGAAAATATTGAAACATTCTTTAAATCGATCAATCATTAGTTAGTTACATTTTAACGTACTAAGTATAGTCAATTATATTCAAACTCATTTAAATTAATGCATTATTTGGGTATCATTGAAGTATTGTTAAAATATATAATTATATGTGTGCTGTATTAATGGGTTAGTAACACATTCTGCGGTTCAGCTTTTACATGTAGAAAGTTCACGTTTGGCAATCGCTCATAATAATCTTGCAATTTCTAATTTAATGAATTGAGTGAATTAAGATTGGCTAATTTAAATAATTATCACATCAAAAAACTTGCTCAGCTTAGAAAACATTTTGAATTATATTATAACGAAATACATGATAATACCAGATTTGATGAAATGATACATATTAAAACAAAATAAATTTATGGCAAGAATATCACATATGAAGGAATATTTGAAAAGAAACCTTCTCCTATTATAGAAAAGTAGTTGTAATTTTACATGTGTAAGTAAGCATTAATGTTAGAGTGGCAAAGGAAAGTGACCTGCATTGTTGACAAGAAGATGAAGCTGAGAGTACTTTTGATGGAATTGCGAGGCGAAGTCCCTGACGCTTGCCAGAGAGGATAAGTCGAGCTGCATGACAGACAGCTGTCCTACTTTCGGCTCTGTTTCCGCTTGCTTCTTTATCCAGGCAGCAGCCTCTTCTGCCTTCTCTGAATTGCGGCAGGCCATCACCACCAAGCATCCTACAACAAACAAACATTTTACTCAGAATTGGAGAGATGAAACTTAGGTCGTGGCGTTATTATTCTAATTTAGCTCAACTAAACTTCATTTAAGATCCACATGTAATATTGCTTAGTATTTCATATTCTTATTTCCTCCTCCAACCCGAAGTGCCTTCACCTTGTCGGTTACATTTCTGGGAGGTTTTACCTCACTCTATGAACTAAGAAAACCACAACAGAGCAGCGTATTATTACTTTACTATAAGTAAAGTATAGTGATCGTGAAAAAATTCGATCTCGAGATTTTGACGGAATTACATGTTTTGAGGTCCCAGAAGTCGTTTTATGACGTTTTTACGATGATGTCTGTGTGTGTGTGGGTGGGTGGGTGGGTGGGTGAGTGTGTTAGCATTGCTTGTTACCACGCTACGGTCCAGAATCTTTGATGGATCAAGTTGATATTTTACACAAAAATGGGCCCCATAGGGAAGAAGATCCCTATTGTTTGGGAAGAATTATGCATGATAGGAAAGTCACTTTTTTTGCCAAAAACCGTTTTTTTTTAAACATTTGTTTCTCCTAAACTAATAACCCTAGAGTTTTGAAATTTTGACATTAGCATTGAGCTTTTAAATGCAACAAACAAAAAATATATTCAGAATTTTAAAACAACAGAAAATATTTTTTTTTCAATAAAATGTAAAAATTTTGACTTATAATTCAATCTCAAACCTTGTGAGAGCGATACAAGCAATACTGTTTGACGGACAACAATGAAACTATGCCTATAAATAGAAAATTATATGGAGAATGAGTTGAGATATTTGTTTCTAAAATTACATTCGCTAAAGGGGCGTTACAGTACGATTTGTGTTTTCAGAAAATGTTTTTTTGACGCTAAACGGCTCGTTAAAAAATAATGAAAATTTGACCAAAAATGGAACAACAAATTAGCAATTCATAAAAAAAAAATGATGAAGTTTCAATTACGGGAAAGAGCAATAACGATATAAAAACTCTTTGTTTATCCTAGACTAAGAGATCACCTGCTATACTTGTCGAATTTTTTGTATTTTTTTACATTGTTTACATTGACTTAGAAATTTTTTGAGCGAATCCACTGAGATAAAATTGATGTTTCTAATGGAAAAATGAAAAACTATTATTATTGACTTATAAGAGATGTAAGAGGAATAATATTGTGCAGGTAAATGATAACACTCATTAAAAAAAATTCGTATATATGTTATTTGACAAAGGGGAAGGAAAATGATCTTATTAAATACTAAGAAGTCATAAAATTCCCAGTATAACAATTCTGTTAAAACCCAAAAATGTAAAAGATAATTCAAAATATAAATCTTTCATTTAGAGATTAATAACTGTAATTATCGTACATCTTTAATTAACAAATCACCTTAAAACAACATTTTCTTCGCTGTTTAAGATGTTTTTCAGAGAAAAAAAGGGTATTTTACTGTTTCAAATTTGAAAATTTTACATTAATATTCAATGTAGAAGGATGTCAAGTAAACAATGTAAGAAATCTACTGGCTATTTGAACAATAGCCATGTTCTCTTGTAGGATAATATTTCGTTTCAAGAAATGTTCACATTGGTTTTTCAAAAATGTTATTACTGCTGTAGTTATACTAATGAAATTATTTGCAAATAATAAATTATTTGTGATGTACAAAAATAAGCTTATAAATTGATATGTCCTTCAATCACTATCTGTACTACCTCATGAATGCAATGCTAATAATTATATCCCATTTAGATATTCATGTTATGCTTAAATAATACGTTATGTTTTATATACTCAAGAAATTTGACATTGAGTTACTTATAGTAAAGTAGAGTGTAGGCCACTCCAGATTTTTTTTAGTTTCATTATTGATTTAGTTATTTATTTTTAGTTTCATTTTGATCCGTTAAACGGTATGGCTTGTTTCGCTCTCTCAAGCTTTCAGATTGAATTATAAGTCAACATTTTTACTTTTTATTAAAAAAATTTTTTTTTCAGTTATTTTAAAAATCTGGGGATATTTTTATTTTATTTCCCTGGTAAACTTAAAGATAATGCTGAAATTTGAAGATTCTAGAATTAGTAGTTTAGGAGAAAAAAAATGTAGTCTAAAAACAAGTTTTTGGTAAAGAAAGTGACTTTCCCATCACGCATAATTGCTTCCAAACTATAGGGCTCATCTATACCATGAGGCCCATTTTCGTATAAAATATCAACTTAATCCATCAAAGATTCTGGACCGTGACGTGGTAACAATCTTTGGATACATCTCACCTACTCACCCAGGCACCCACATATACAGATACCATCGAAAAAACTTCATCAAATGACTTCTGAGACCTGAAAACTATAATTCCTTCAAAATCTCGAAATCAAATTTTTTCGTGATCACTATACTTTACCTGTAGTAAAGTAAATAAATATATTAATAATTACGAAGAGTATTTCTGGTGATCCGTTAGTTTAGGATAAATAATCAGTTTTTATAGTGTTTTTACTCTTTGCGATAATTGAAATTTAGTTATTTTTTTTTTATAAATTGTTCATTTTTTGGCAAATTATTACGGTTTTTTAATTAGCCGTTTAACGTCAAAGAAACATTTTCTGAAAATATAAAATGTACTCTAACAGCCCTTTGGTTAAAGTGTATTTGAAAAAAAATATCTCAACTCATTTTCTACATAAAGTTCTTTGTCTAGTTATTGTTTCATTTTGATCCGTCAAACGGTATGGCTTGTATTACTCCCATTAGCTTTCAGATTGAATTATAAGTCAAACTTTTTACTTTTTATAAAAAAAAAACAAATATTTCCCGTTATTTTAAAAATCTGAATATATTTTTCGTTTATGCATCTGTAACCTAAATTTCAAGACTCTAGAGTAGTAGTTTGGAAAAAAAATATGTAGTCTAAAAACAGGTTTTTGGTAAAAAAAGTAACTTTCACATAATGTATCATTGCACCCAAACAATAGGACTCATCTACATTATCAGGCCCTTTTTTTTAAAAAAAAATACCAACTTGATCCATCAAAGATTCTGGACCGTAGCGTGGCCACAAATTTTGGACACATACTCACCTACCCACCCACTCACCCAGACACACACACGTAGACCTTATCGAAAAAACTTTATAAAACGACTTCTGGGACCTCAAATTATGTAATTCGTTAAAATCTTGAGATCAAATTTTTCCACTTACTATACTTTACTTATAGTAAAGTAAAAATTTTATTTTAGCTATTAAGAATATCTGCATAAAAAGAACAGTAAGATCCAATAACATATTAAATAAACTAAATTGTTTGAGTAAATGTAAATAGTAAATATAAATTGAATATGTGCGATATTTATGACTTGAGAAGAACTTATTATTCCGACGCAACTCTTCAACACCAATAATATTCGGCACCTTGTTATTCTGCTACCTTGCTTATAGCCACTTGTAGATACTTTCGGTGTAGGAGTAAAGCGATAGTAGCAAAAGAGCATGAAGTAAAAACACCTATTAAAAAGGTAAGAATACCTAAGAGAAAATATGACAAGAATTATTTAATAACAAAAACCAATAGAAGTTAGCGTTTTGCTGCTGATATATAACCCGATTCCACTCCCCTGCTACCCAGTTTGTTCTACGTGAAATGTCTGTGAATGGGGTTTCATGCATCGGACAAGAGTCCGATAATTTGGTTTATTCTAAATCAACCAACACCTGGTTAAATAAACCAAATTTCTTTATTTACTTGCCATTTTACGGTAGAATATTGCCTGAAAAGTCATTGTAACCTATTTGTTACACTTTGTGAAATCAACACAATATCAATAGAGAAATTAACAATTTGTAAAAAATGAACATTTCTGTGATACTGTGTATATTGGCTGAATGGTTCTTTGTGATTGTTGAATCACACACTAACTGTTGCTTGTGATTGTTGAATCACACACTAACTGTTGCTTGTGATTGTTGAAGTGCATACCTCACTGCTGACCCATTTCAGATTAAACTATTAAACTTAACTCCTCTGATCTTACGCAGATGATGCTGATAACCAAGTAAAGTGAATGATAATGAAACTTGAATACTTTGTGTGACTCTATAGACACATCTACTTTGCTAATCTGAATATGTTAATTTTTTTTTATGAAGTTTAAGCAATGATATTTTTTGTTGATAGTAGTTGCATATCATACAACAAACAGGTTAATATAGATTTTATGCATTCATGATTTTTAAATACCAATAAGATTTCGAAATTGTTTAAGATGTATTTAAAGCTTTATACATTTATCATTCGTGTTTTATTTATTCGTCTTTATGAAGACAAATGCAAAACAAAAAACTGGAAAAGGTTGTAAAGTCCTTGAAGGAGTGCAGGCATTTGCTGTGAGGAAGGCCTTGATGATAATTCGATTCCTGTAGGCTCTTGCATTCTACACTTCACCAGAGCCCTCTGATCCTGGGTATTCCATAAAATGTGTTAATTATTTCCAGCAAGGCAACCTTGCAACTGCTTCAAAACAACTTATGAGATGTTCAACGATAATTTACTCATTATAAACATTTTGCAGCAGGTTAACACAAAATAATAATTATTATTATTATTTAACACTGTTAAATTATTATTAAAACACTGTTTTGAATATTCTATAATTTTCGTACTGTATAGACCTCTGATACTTCACGATTTTTTCCCACAAATATCAAGTTCATCAGACTTTGTTTTAATTAAACTGTGAATTAAAAAGTAATATGATTCATACCATCTAATAAAACATTATCTACAAATGTACTGTTACATATGTGAATTTAGAAATAATAGAATTTAACTATTACTATTAGTTAAGTAATATTAAATAATGTTGTTATTACTTATAATTAACTTATAAATATAATTATTTAACACATAAATTTCATCAATGGAAAGAAATGCGCAAATGAATGAAGTTTTAACAAACAACGTTAAGCATAAAACTGTTCGGTAAGAATGATTGCATCTTTGTTAGGTGTCACCATGTAAATAAATTGCAAACCCTATTTTTGAACTTTCAGAGTTTTTAACATTTCAAACCACAGAGAAAAATGTTTCTAATAAAAGCTGTAGAGAATGAAATTTATAATTAACTATGATCTTTTAAAAGCAAATGTATTCGGAAACCACTTAACACAGCTGTTTTCATCACCTAACAACACACTTACTGACAAACAAAATGACACCCTGAAGTCACCTTTAGAAATGACACTACCACCTAAAGCATTCAGCCCTTCTGATGTGACCTACTGCATCAAAGGCTTGAAGCGACGTAGAGCTCCCGGATTTGACCTCATCATGGGTGAAAACCTGTCTCATCTCCCAAAAAAGGCTATTGTGTTCCTAACATATATCTATAATGCTATATTGCGCACAACATACTTCCCTGTGTTATGGCAGTTCTCAATAGTCAAAATGATCCCTAAACCTAATAAGCCCATCCTATCGCCCAATAAGCTTACTTCCTATCCTGGAGAAAGTTTTTGAAAAACTACTACTTCGCCGATTACACCCAATTCTTGAATACCATCAAATCATCCCAGCATATCAATTTGGCTTTCGCTCAGAAGACAGCACTATTCAACAGTGCTATAGAGTAGTCGATGTTCCTATGCCTTGGAACAAGGTCAATACTGTGTTGGCGTGTTCTTAGATGTGCAGCAAGCATTCGATCGTGTTTGGCATCAAGGTTTGCTGATGAAGCTAAAACGTTTCCTTCCCTTCACCTACTACCTAATTCTAAAATCCAACCTTTCCAACAGATACTCACAAGTATCTGTAGGCAGTGCTCTATCCCCGATCTTCCCTGTCCTAGCTGGAGTACCTCAAGGCAGTATACTACGTCCAGTTTTGTATAACATTTACACCCATGATATTCCTGTGCACCCTCAAACACTTCTGTGTACTTTTGCTGATGATACAGCGATCCTATCCCGAAACTCTAACCCCACTATTTCCACAAACATCCTCCAAGAATATCTAAATAGCATTGAAGCCTGGCTGCAAAAGTGGCATTTAAATATTAATATAAATAAAAGTTTTCACGCAACTTTTAAGTTAAAAATCTGGAGTGGCCTACACTCAACTTTACTATAAGTAACTTCATATCAAATTTCTTGAGTGTATAAAACATAACGTCTCATTTAAGCATAATGTAAACATCTAAATGGGATATGATTATTAGTCTTTCATTCCTGAGGTAGTACTGATAGTGATTGAAGGATATATCAATATATAACCTTATTTTTGTACATCACACAGCTGATGCAAATAATTTCATTAGTACAACTACAGCTGTAATAACATTTTTGAAAAACCAAAGTGAACATTTCCTGATACAAAATATTCTCCTACAAGAGAACATGGCATTTGTTCAAATAGCCAGTGGATTTCTTACATCTTTTAATTGACATCCTTCTACATTGAATATTAAATTAAATTTTCAAATTTAAAAAAGGAAAATACCCTTACTTGCTCTGAAAAACATCATAAACAGCGAATAAAATGTTGTTTTAAGGTGATTTATAATTAAAAATATACGATAATTACATTTATTAATCTCTAAACGAAAGATTTCAATTTTGAATTATCTTTTACATTTTTGGTTTTTTACGGAATTATTATACTTTGAATTTTATGGCTTCTTAGTATTTAATAAGATCATTTTTCTTCCCCTTTGTCAAATAACATATATACGAATTTTTTCTGAATGTGTGTTATCATTTTCCTGCACAATATTATTCCTCTTACATCTCATATAAGTCAATAAACAATTTAAATTGTTCCTTTATAAATATCAATTTTATCTCAGTGGATTTGCTCAAAAAATTTCTAAGTCAATGTAAACAATGTAAAAAAATATAAAAAAATCGATAAGTATAGCAGGTGTTCTCATAGTCTAGGATAAACAAACAGTTTTTATATCGTTATTGCTCTTCTTTTCATTATTTTTTAATAAGCCGTTTCGCGTCAAAAAAACATTTTCTGAAAACAGAAATCGTACTGTAACGCCCCTTTAGCGAATGCAATTTCGAAACAAAATATCTCACCTCATTGTCCACATAATGTTCTATTTGTAGGCATAGTTTCATTTTGATCCGTCAAACAGTATGGCTTGTATCGCTCTCACAATGTTTGAGATTGAGTTAAAAGTCAAAATTTTTACATTTTAGTGAAAAAAAAATATTTACCGTTGTTTTAAAATTCTGAATATATTTTTCGTTTGTTCCATTTGTAACCTCAAAGATAATGTCAAAATTTCAAAACTCTAGGGTTATCAGTTTAAGAGAAATAAATGTTATAAAAAAAAACGGTTTTTGGCAAAAACAGTGACTTTCCCATCATGCATAATTCTTCCCAAACAATAGGGATCTTCGTCTTTATGGGGCCCATTTTTGTGTAAAATATCAACTTGATCCATCAAAGATTCTGGATTCTAGCGTGGTAACAAGCAATGCTAACACACTCACCCACCCACACACACACACACAGACATCATCGTAAAAACGTCATAAAACGACTTCTGGGACCTCAAAACATGTAATTCCGTCAAAATCTCGAGATCGAATTTTTTCACGATCACTGTACTTTACTTATAGTAAAGTAAAAAAAGCACAATGTTCCAATGTCACTATGAATAGCGCTCTCCTTCCAACGAGAGATGTGGTCAGTACTTAGGGCTCTTCATTGACAAAAGACTAACTTGAAATCCTCATACCCGACTGAAAAGACTCGACTTAAAACGACGATTCTTATTGCTGTACAGACTTCTAGGGAAATACTCGAAATTGACGCTACATAACAAAGTACTACTATACAATACATTACTGCGACTGACCTGGACTTACGGACTTGAACTATGGGGTTGTGCAAAACATTCCAATATTCATAGAATACAATCGTTGCAATCTAAAATCCTCCGCACTATCACAAATGCTCCTTATTACGTCAAAAACTACACCCTTCATAAAGACCTAACAATTCTATTCATCCAAAACCTAGCCTCTAATCATTATAAGTCATTTCACAACAATCTTTCCTCTCACCCAAATCCATTTGTACGAATCCTTGCTTCTTCCTCACCTTCCCAGAATCCCCAAGACGACTCAAGAGAAAATGACCCAGGGATCTACTATTACAATAATATACTTTAAAAAAAAAACAAAGTGAGAAGTTGAACCAGTGGGTTCCATTCTTTGCTCATGTGCATCGATGTTATTGTGTAATCTATTACTACACAATAATGTTATTATGAGCCTGTTACACATAATATGCGTAGTTGTATATTGGTAAATAAAGATGATAAAAAAAAACTATGATCTTTTAGATTTTCTATAAAGTCATTACTATTTAAATTAACTTAATCTGATATTTTGTTGTCAATTTGTACATATTTTAGACTTAATCACGATCTGAAAACTTATACGTATAGCTCTTCAAGACCTAATTAACAATACCTTTTTGGTTCATTAGTAGTGTTGGAATTGGAAGAATGCTATATGTGCCAACATTATGATTTGTAAAAAAGGCCTGTGTTATTACAAATGACACACGTATAATATATTTAAATATACCTTTCCATGTAGTCTGCTTCATGAAGTATCAGAATATATGGTTATCTAGATCTATCCCAAAAACTTAAAAAGTGTTTAAGAGCAAACAAATACACCGACATCTGTGACGATCTTATTATGTGAGTTTTTTTATTTTGAAATAATGTATCTTTAAATATCCTATAATTATTTTCATTATAATAAGTTACAAATTGTATTTAATGTTCAAGTCACTGTATTCTTTTAAAAGTTCGTTGTTAATTCTTCATAGTTTTGAACTTTTGACTCTGAAAGGTAGTTTTTACTCTGATTGCACCCCTTACACATTAATTACCTGCTAAAAGATTGAACACATCGGCTTTAATCAAGTAGTCTGACCAAAATTGTGTTTAAAAAAATACTTGCTCAAAAAAGTGAAGCATTTGTGGTGAGATTGTTGCACCTTCATATTTGGACGATGGGTTTTACATAAAATGCCTGGATGGTTGAGTTTCGCTATTAATTTCATGATTCACTTCTCTGTCTTTCTTTACTGCTATAAAAAATGTTTTTTTCTTGGTTCACTTTGAGAGTTCTCCAACAATTTTTTTGGAGGTCATCGTTTAAACTTGACAAGTTTTTTTGGGAATTCGTTAGTGTAGTTGACAACTGCATCTCAGTCATATATTGTGGGAAACTAATAGTAGAGGCATTATAAACGAACCTTGCAATCCGGATGATTGCTACATAGTTATGGCCATTATTTAGGTGATTAGATAAGGTAGAACACAACGAACTACAAGCAATGTGACCTTCACACAAATAGCCTTTTTCTAACCATTCATATCCTCTTGATTAGAACTGTTTGGAAGTTCTAATAAACATCTGATTGCGGTTTTTTTTTGGTTGCATATATATATATATAAACTAGAATTTAAAAAGAACACATGGAAAGGAAATCACTGAACTCACTACTATATTTCGATGTCCTCGTCTTCAGGAAAAGAAGTGAATCGCTCCAAAGGCTGATAACGACTCAGCTTTATTATATATATATATATATATACCAATTATATGCGACGATTCCACGAACTATATAAACTAGATCACAAAAAGAAAACGCATAAAAGAAATCGCAGAAACCCACTACTATATTATCTTATCTTAGTCGGCGATCTCAGTCTGTACCTGTTTTCGGAGTGACTCACATCTATCTTCCTGATGGCAAGCCAATGAAAATATAGTAGTCAGTTTCTGTGACTTTTTTATGTGTGTTCTTTTTGGGAAAATAGTTTATATATATATATATATATATATCAATGACCAAATCACGATATGAAATGGGAAAAAAACTAAAATATTTCGAGATCCTCTAAGATCTTTGAGGAGTTATTCCACTGTCTACAGTACACTTGGACATCCATTTTAACAATATATATATATATATATAAATAAGTTGGGTTTTTGACTCTGACGAAGACCGCTTGTTACGGTTGAAAGATCTTAGTCTTGTTTACCCATTTCATATTGTGGTTTTATCAACAATATATATATATAGTTAAAAAGATTTCACATAAACACGTGAAACAACAATCAATGATCAAACCACAATAAGAAATGGGAAAACAAGACTAAGATCTTTCAACCGTAACAAGTGGTCTTCGTCATTTATTACCTATGAAAAATCAATGTTGTTAAGAAATATTATTGAATCGTCTCTAATTAAATTTAATAGATCTAATATTATAAACATTAGTAACGGTCTCTTCAAACTTGATACTTTCGTCACGAGGGCAATAGCCTCTTCAAAGAGGGTTGACAGCTAGCAGACAGTTTTTTACTTTTTCTTACTGTACTCCTTTGTTTCCCCAAACATCCCTTTCTGGACATTAGTCCTTTCCTGTGCTTTCACCCTTTTAAAATACCACTCTTCCCTCCCACTCTTCTCAATTCCTCACCAGATGTTTTCTGCATCTAGTGTTCAGTTGGGTTTTTGACTCTGACGAAGACCGCTTGTTACGGTTGAAAGATCTTAGTCTTGTTTTCCCATTTCTTATTGTGGTTTGATCATTGATATATATAGTTAGTATATATATATATTAGTTTTTATATATATAGTATAAATAATCAAATAATTCAAATGACAGTAATAAACACCAAACCTCAAGAAGAGAAGTTATAATTGCTTTTAACTGAAATAGATTATTTCTACTGATGTAAACAAAGAAAAAAAATGTTTTATATATGATTTGATATACTTGCCTGTTCTACACATTTTTTTTGAAGATTGCGAAATTACAGAGAAATGTGTTTTACTGTCCTCTTATTGCTTTTAAAATGTAATCCTTTTATAAAAAGCCATTATAAATGCCTATTACATATTAGCTCACTCATTGTAAATTTACAAAAGTGTTGATAGAAAAGTTGTTCCATAGATGGAACAAAATCTCTCCATACATTCGGAGAGAAAATCAGGTTACCGATTTCCCTACTTGTACTACCTGCCAACATGATTCTTAACTTCTTGGTGCTTATGTATACTTAGTATGCGATTAGACTTAGGAATAGGCCTTTCTTTTTGTGGTGGTAAGAAGAATAACTCATACCTACCCATCAAATGGCAGTAATATGAAAATTAGTATCCCATGATCATATATCTGAGTAACTGATGCAGTCGGGTACCTCTGCTTCCAATATACAACTGACATTAGACGATTATATACATAGACAATATATATTTCAATAATAGTTGCATTAGTGGTAAAATTGAAAAGAAGTTTCTTAAATGATGATCGAAAACAGGTCAAGTACAAAGAAGAGTCAATTGAGGTAAATAGGTAAGAAAATATTAATGTTAATTTTGGTTGTTTACAATGTGTCACCCTAAGAGATTCAACCAACACATTAGTCCATCCGAAGGTTACACAACACTAACTAGACAGATACATATTCGACATCAGTTGACCTCAATTGTCTTAAATATCTTCCCGTTTATAATTTTAAACATGTTTATACGTAATTTAGTAATCACTAGTAATGATTTTTTCAGTTTGCATTTTCTTGTTCTTTATTTGTCGTAGTATCCTTCATGGAAGTTTTCCTGTACAAGAGTCATTCACGGAGTAGTGAAGTTCTTTTCACTAAATGTTCTGAATGAGGGATATTTATGTTAAATCCAAGTCCAAATGGTTAATTCAACCATCTATTAATGATACATCTTGGGACCTGACTAATAATGAACATAGCAATATTATGTTATTTTAATTGGTCATTCGGAAATTTTGTTATACCTTTATGACTAGATTAGTCCCATCCGACTTCTTTTTATCTATTGTTCGAACTAGCCTCACCGCTAACAGGTGGGATAAAGCTTGCGGTTAGACAGGAATCCGTGCAAGAATGTCCAGAGATAACAAATGTGGGACTAGTCGGAAAGCATTCCCCTTTCATGCCCAAAATCTACTACTGTACAGCGAGCACCAAGGGAAGGGTCTTCAATGGGAACATCAATGTCTCTTAGATTGGATCAGAAACAACGACTAACAATTCTTTCCACGCACCTTGTAATTAGCAGTTCCAAGTCACCTACTACTGCTGAATTATAGTTCTACTGTGGTTATAGTACTTGCAGTAAGTAAGTATGTATGCGAGTATGTAAGTGTCGGTAGTCTTTTATTTGGTTTATCAGTATACAATAATTGGTGGTCATATGGTCACCTTGAGTCGTGAAAGAGTTGTCAGACTAAGAAGGGTTGGCCTTATATTTCAACAGCAAAAACTTCAGGTAGAGTTTGATAAAAAACAAACTTCATTGTATTGAATTACACATGGAGTGTTGAAGGACATATGTAGTGAATAAATAAATATCCCAAACTATATGAACAAATATATTCAATTATTCTTATAAGATGACACTACTAAGAATGAAAGTTACAACGAATATATTGAACGATGACAATACATTAATATATAACACAGACAACTCTGTGAGTTAATGTGTTTTTGATCACTGTTGATTCATATTTTCTTCATTACTAATAGCTGAAGGTCACCGATGACGAATAAACAACACGAAACAGAATGACAAAATACAATGACTTCAATGAAAAGATTATCTTAGAGTATAGCAAAGGCTTTCAGAAATTTTCTGAACTAATGTAGGACAGAGCCATTTACAAGTATTTACTCAATTTTATGTGTGTTAAAGCCTCACGATATTAAGACTTAATAATAAAGGTTCCATCTCCATGTTACTACACGATGTTTAGTAGTAATACATGTTATTACACGTTTGTAATAACTAACGGCTACACCTACAAACCACCCACAACCAACACACACACACAGACACACACACTAAACATACAAAAGTAAGCATAGACTTATGTAAATATTAAAAATCTTTCTTTTGACCTTCAAGCAAAATAAATTATTTTTTCCTGATGAGAAAACAATTATGAACTAAAACTATTACTAATTTAGAATTTTAGAATGCAGGATATTGCATAACTCCAACTTTGAATGGAAAACCTAATGATGTGCCTTCAAATGAGAGTTCTAATTCTATGAATTTCTACATAGTGGATCATTAATGACTTGTTATTATCCCTTGGAATATTTAAAGATTTCGTTATTGCTTCAACTCCAAGGACTGACAAGTGAATGACATGAAGTAAATAATTGACAAGTTTTACCTTGAGTTTAAAAAGGGATTTCTGTTGTCCAAGCTCCTTTAAAAGAACCGTCATGACTTCAATTATCTTCTCCCAAAAAACATTTTTCATATGAAAACATTTCACTTCTAAGAAAATAATTTTAATATTTACTTTATAATAAATATAGTGGTCATGAAAAAATTTCAACTAGAGATTTTGATGGATTCACACCTTTTGAGGTTCTCAAAGTCCTTTTTTGACATTTTCTCGATGAAGTCTTTGTATGTGGGTGGGTATGTATCTATCATTTAATATATGGATGACTTTATTATTATAAAAAAGAAATGTTTAGCGGTATACTATAGACCACCTTGTTTAATTGATCAAATTCATATTTTACTCATTATTTTTTACAGTGGTTTTTCACACTGTAGATTTTTTAGTAGGTTTTACAGTGTATATGCAGCCTATTTTGTGCAACATTACATCGTGATAAACTCGCTTATTGGGCCAAACTGAGATTTTAGACAACAAAGATTTGCCTCCTAAACCATTATATCTAGACTATTGAAACTTTAAGAATCAATAAGCAAAACTGACAGAACCCATAATCGAAAAAATCCCTGATCATTAAAACTAAGGAAAATTTTTTTTTTTAAATATTTATAAACATTTTTACTCATGAGTAATTCTCAAAGTTTGTAGACACGATGCAGGAATCAAAGTTTGATCAAAAGTAATAAAATATATTAAAAATCTCAAAATATAACCTTTTGAAGGATGAGCTAAATACTTTTTGTTTAAATGACATAGCAGAGAAGACGTTTTGGTAAATTTTATAATTTCAAAATTTTTTTTTCCTAAACGACTAAGTAGAGAAAAATGAAAATTTGTAATCAAAATTATCAAAAATTTGTGTACTATCAAACAATTTGTCAAAATTTTGAGAGTACCAAGAGACGCAATATATGTCTAGTTTAAAAAATCAGCCACGATTATTTATCATAGGTCGTGTATAATCAACAATAAAATATTTTAAGTCAATTATAGATGCATATTCAGTATATTTTTTTCAAAATAAATATGGATATTAAATGTATATATATGTAAACTTTTATACATAATTTTTGACGTTCAATTATAAACATGAGGAATAAAAAGACTTATCATGGTATATCATGTTGTACAATTTTAAATAAAAAAACTTTGTATTCATTTGAAATACACAAAATACTAGAAAGAATACAAATTGTAGTTTGTTAGAAATATCTTCTTACACCTTGCTTACTTTTCGAAAATTATAAAATCAAAACACGTTGATGGAGAATCCTCAACAGAGTTTCTATGTCACCTCCACTACGTGACCATGTTATGCAACAATGTTTCAGTGATGAAAAAAACCAAACACGTTTAGTTTGAAGGACACTAGATGATTCACCTATTTGTTTTGATTCAGAGGAAAATGATTGTTATTTGTAAATGAATGAGACAACAAAGTAGCCGTCTGTTGTTAGATTGAGGGAAACGGAATCACAAATGAGCGGTTACGATGACCTTCGCGCTACTTTTAATCATAGTTGAGTAATTTGCTATCTTCAAAAAGTGGTCCATTTTCATTTTACTAATTCTGTAACTCATACAAACCCCACATTTCTCATTTCACAGTATCGTATGGATATAAATTTGAAAAAAATTTATGATTATCTCCTCATGGACTATACTCTTTGATAATATTTTCAATTTCCAAGGTTGTTGTTCTCAACTGACCAAAATTATTTTCACTATGGTTGTTATTGGTCATACTGACATTTCTTTTGAATAATTCCCTTAATTATATTATCGCTAATAATCCATGACTCACATCTACCTCCTCCCCCTAAGAGATCGATTGTGAAAAAGCTAATATTCACCCCTTTAATCATATAGATAAAACTATTTATTGCACATACTGATGTGGCAATGGATTCGCTCTTTCGGAGTTGCTTTACTACTTTCTACATGTGTCTACTGAGAATTAAATGTTAATGACATTTGTATTGATATAGACAGTATTGTTTCTAACTGTTTTTAGGCAATGAGGCATATTTATGAGGAATCATGAGGAGCATTAACCAAACATATCAAAATCAGTACTAATTTTTTCAACTATTATTTTGCTTCTAGAGTCTTGGAATTTTGTATTAACAGGCTTTCATATGACTTTTTAATGATAACAATTTCATGACACTCGGTCTTTTGCATGATACAGTATAGTACTAAAAAGGGCAATTACTAACTTCCAACTTTATTCAATTATGGTAATTGCTTATCTTAAATGTATTAAAATTTTAGAGAAATATTAGAAGTAATTTCTTTTATGGTTTAACATTGTACGGTGATATCTGGGGATGTAAATTTTAATGGGGATGCAGAACTAACCTGAAATCTACATGAAAGGCTAAAATGACTGGACCTACTAAACGAAATAAGACTTCTGGCCAAAAGATACGAAACAAAAGACTGGTTTACACAATGCTCAAGCTCAAAACGATTTGGACTGGCGGACTGGAAGGTATGGACATCAGCTAAGTGTTTAAACATCCTAATATTGCGCAGCAAGTAATTGGACTTCTAAAAGAAATGGAATAAAGTGAAAACAAATGAAACATTATTCATTTAACTTTAAAATGAAAAATAAAAAAATACTATGAAACTTGTTTGTTAAGAACTTCTGCAAAACTGACAGGCAAATATCAAAATGAAAACAAATATTAAACACTAATTTTACATATT
Source organism: Hermatobates lingyangjiaoensis (assembly GCA_026182355.1). Lineage (NCBI taxonomy): Eukaryota > Metazoa > Arthropoda > Insecta > Hemiptera > Hermatobatidae > Hermatobates > Hermatobates lingyangjiaoensis. The sequence goes on along the minus strand of JAPFBL010000014.1, from coordinate 689,663 downwards.
TACAGTATTTTTAAACCTTAGATGAAGTTGTAAAGAAAACTGATTTGAACTAAAGCTGCTCATTTTACTTATAAAATAAGTAATCGTTTCACATAGTTTTCGAATTACAAATGTCATTCGCTTCAAAATATTTTAATCAAAATAACTTGTTTTCAACTTTTATTTCATTTATCGGTTATAACATTCATTTTGTTTATATGTAAACACGATCAAATAATTGACCCGCATAGAACTGTTCAAGGCGGTGGGAAGGATAATATTAGTGACTTTAGGTACGAGTAAATTAGTAGCGTAAGTGCACATAGATATCATTAGTAATCATTAGTATCATTAAGTTATCATTAGTACCATTAGCACATTAGTAATCATGCACATAGCGTACAGTCCTAGTTCAGGCACATCCGACTCAACGGCTCATTGAGATACTAAGGAAATCAGTATAAAACAACATAAAAAAAAATTACAATTTCATGATATTAATGTTTGTTTTCATTAAGAATGTATTCGATATCACATTCAGAAATTCTTAACTAATTATTTATTAGATTGTAAGTTCAGATTGTAAACCATTATCGTTCAAGTTGTTTGTTGTCAGTATTTAATCTTTCTTAAAACCATCAGGTTCTATTGTATTAAAAAATGGAAACACTAACAGCTACTTAGTAAACCATTCTATGAATAACAATGAAGCTAAAATAGATAGAATCGGCTCCTAGCGTTCTTGAGGCGTTCTAATGTAGAATCAATTCCAAGACATGCTCACCCACAACTAAAATAAGCTCTTAGGGAAAAGTTCTAATGTTTCACTCATAACTGAAATAGGCTTTTTATGACAAATAAGTTAGGTTTTCCTTCCTTAACCATTGAAAAGAGTATTTTATATGCATCAGCGATATTAAAAAATTAGTTTTGTTCCCTTGTAATTCGATATCTTTGAATATTCAGTGTAAGACAGGTATGATATGAGTTTGAAGAGGGTGGCAGTATTTTCCTAGCTGTGAAGCCTAAGAAATGAAATGTGTAATTTGCAAGAGTAGTTATGCAATGTGTGATGGTCCACCAGTTACGACAAGACTAATTCAGTACCCCACTAAACGGCAATTCCGCCTTCATTACATCAATTACTGCTGTCTGCTTGAAATAATTTTCTGACGTGTCCTCTTAAAGAGGCATTCCTCAACCAAATGTCACAATAAAACAAACAGCCTTCAAGGTCACTATGTTTGAATCACTTTTCAAATTGTGTTAATGAACAAGTAGATTATTTGAGATGATATTAAGTATAAGGAACCCCCTCCATTTCGATAGCTTACAATTCACTGTCATACAACGCAATACTCAAACTTTGCTTCTTTTTAAAATAAAATATTCAAATTGAAATAGAAACTAAAGGTTGATATCAAAGAAGTGACAGGAAAGCATGCGTACTGACAGAGAAGTCTGTATGAGCACGTGACTTCTAATTAAAAAATTAAGTTTCACATTTAAATTAGAAAAATCATTTTTTCACACTATATTCTTTTTAAATTCCACTAAATCGTTTTTAAATTATGTCCTTTAAATTTACTTAATAATATGGTTTTATATGTTTTTTACAATAAATTGATATATGATTAATTAATTAATATGTGTTAGTACTCAAGATACATATTTATTAAAATAATATAATCAAGTATCAAGAACTTGTTAACTATTTAATAACTTTGTTGCATCAAACAATTTCTGAACAATTAATGGAGAAATATTTAAAGGTTTCCATTTCGGAAAAATTAGGGAAGATGTCATGTTGCGACAATATTATCAAACATCTGTTACCACAATTTCATGATTTTTAAATTTTTAATTCAATTCATTCAAATACTGAAATTGGTCATAAATATATACATTTATAATAGTATAATTATATTTTAATTTTTCAATTATCTATTATATCATTGTTGATATAAAAATTAAGTTCATCCCCCTAAATAATAACGTGTCCCATTTAAACAACACTCATAGAAGCATTAGCTGTTGACCCTAACAGTCAGAATATCCCCAAGTCTGCACTAGTGGAGCTTTGACTGTACAAACAATGAGACGTGATGAGCTTACCTCTCTTGTAGAAGTCGAGGGCGGTGAGTTTCCCAATGCCTGTGTTGCTCCCTGTTATAATGGCTGTCTTGCCATCCAGCCGATTGCTGCTTCGGCACTTTCCACTCCAGAACCAGCCCATCCTAGATAACAAATATAACATAAAGCCTAAGATGTTGAGAAAATATAACAGTAGTTTTAATATATCGGGAATTCTTTGTGGCAGATTAGTTGAAGTAACTCTCTTAGAGAACAAAGAGCTCTCAGAGTAGATATCTTATTCTAAATTAGATAGAATTCACTTTCTTAGAAGGGTTAATAGTTAATGGGTAATTCATCTTAAGGGACAAATATAACAATAACATAACATTTTGAAGAATTCACTGTTATTCTTATGTGGTGGTTTGGAATAAATCATAATGTATAACTTTTAGCATTTATTATTTATAGAATTTATGAGTGTTTATCACGGAGTTTATGAGTATTTATCAAGACTCAAGTTTCAACAGAAGGTAAGCATCTTAGTCACGACACAAGATTTTTGAAGTAAATGCTGGGAAATTTTCTCGATGCAGTTCTTTGGAGAGGACGAAAGGAGTCAGTCGCAGACCTAAACGACGTCAGGTACTCGTTAAACATCCCTAACCATTGTAGTTAGGATGCTACATTTATAATACGTAGAGTCTATCCCGTAATATCGCTGGTCTACTGCTAAAATGTGTGTAAAATACTTTTTCTGCCGCTGGATAGGAGGTGAAGGTAAAAGCCAATAATGTGGGAGTTGAAAACAAGACCGATATTCTTGTAAAACTCTGAGAATTTTGTGCCGTCCCAGTGGCACAATACTTCTTCAAATGCTTTTATTAATCTTACTGGAATTCTAATTAAATGCTAGTAATTCAGATTTTCCATGGGGATGTACTCGGTAGATCAAGTTGATTGTATCTCTAAGGTAAGGCCTCGATAAAGATATAATATTTACCTGCCTTCACCTCATGTTTGCATACACTTTTCTACTCACCTGTTATTTAAGGGAAGTTTTAGGAAGAAGTAGTAATCGAGTCACCTAATTTAAACAACACGTATATCCTTTGCGCTCTTTGTCCCCTAAATCTTTAAACATATATTCTGTAAATCATAGATAACATTGCTCCCAAAAAAGGATTTTTTTTGGTAATTTACATCTAACTCTATTAGGACAGAAAAAAAATACATAAAAAAACTCTGATGGTAAATAAATGAGACTAACAGTTAATAGTATAACGATATGAAGTGAAAAAGTTTCAGAAACTGTTTAAATGATTGCTGCCAGACTGGAAGATGAGAACTGTAAAGTAATATCTCCAGCGGGTTTAACTGAAACGTCCTCATTTTACATTAAACCCATCATCGAGATGTTCAGTGTTTGATTGATTTATCACCGTAAGTTATATATGTTAGCAGAGCAGGGTATTAACAGGTGTTGTATTTAAAATAGGCAAATGAAAGAAACGCTTTGTTTTCGTTTTATTATATCAAAATACAACCATTTTCAACAGAAGTATTTTCTCTTCATTTAGACCAACGGATCACGAAAAGGAAACAATTGTCTTGTCAATACTTGACTATTGTTGAAATAAAAATGCAACTAAAATATAACTCTCACTTATAAGTGGTTTATGTGAATGTTTTTCACTACAGTGGGAATGCTGCCAAGTATTTATTTAAAATTGACGTCCAACAGTTTTGTTTGATATTAAATTTTAAAAGAAAAAAAATTACTAAAATTATCACAATTATGTTAACCTTAAATAGCAAATGATAATACATTTTTACAAGGAAGGGTAAGATAAAATAAAGAAAAACAAGATCTTATAATCTACAACAACCAAAAAATTAAGTAAGAGTGTAGTAGGTTTCATAAATATTTTCAGAATCAAAGCTTACACTGATTTCCTTCATTGCATATAAAATATGCCCCTCTAATGTTTATACATTTTTCACAACAAAAAGTTGAAACTTTTTTTCATAACTTGAATGTTTGCTATTTTTTCTTAATCATTCCTTCAACAATTTTTATTATTGCTAATTTCTTTGTTAGTTTTATTTCACTACCATTTTTTTTATACCTTTATTATTTCTGTAATTTCAACTGTTTTAAGAATGTTTGGTGCTTTGATCAATGAGTTTTTAATGATTGTTAAAATTGAAAACTGGCTGTAAATCGCACACCATTAAGACGAATAATGTTCCGAAACTGTGTTATAATCGGACCCGTCATTCACACTCATTTTGTTTTTTCTCATTACTTCACAATGTTTGAGTTGCATTCAGAGATAAGAGCCTTATCATAAATAAAGGAGAGGGACAATCCAAAACTGATAAGATATAACTGTCCCGTGTCTTTTCTTTATCATAATTGTGATATATTTAAAAATAACAAAGGGATTCTGAAAGAGCATTTCATATGTTATGAAACATATTCTTACAGTAATAAAAACTGTAGCTAGCAGAAAGTTGGGAAGGGTCACGCACATTTCATTTAAATTGATGGACCATTCCATCAATACACCTTAATCTTTATACACGATGGAAGATTAAGTCATAATTAAGTTTACTTAATATTCCACCATGCATATATACGCTTCGTGGGTGTCCTTGGAACAAATATATAAGCTGCACAATTATTCCCTGTTAATTCGTCAGTATAAAATATAAATGACGACAAGCTAAAAAAACAATAGTTCAAATGTTCAACAAAATAATAGATATAATATAATTTGACATGCTTGGGGAAGGGTAAGATTATAAAGAACTACAAATCTAGGGTGACCCCTACAGCTGTCTGATTCCGAAGAGTTTTTACGACTTACGCGATAAAGCTGCTAAACCTCGCATAGCTCCACTCACTACATAGCCTAAGTAGTAAACCCTAAGTCAGGAAATAATTTTATCATCAAAATTAAATATTACGATCTAATTAATTTAATTTAACGTGTTCGATTAATTGAAAGTGGCCTCTAAGAATTGAAAGAATCATAACACAAATAAACACGTTACGCAAAAATCAGAACAACCTGATAAGAAGAGGTAGTAACTCTTAGGAGAAATATTGCTCATAGCAGAAAACACTCAACTCACTGGCCAAAACCACTTCAGGAAAGATAACCTAACATTACTTTTTCTTTTAACAACTGTATCATTTTTATTTTTTTTTATATTTATTGGTTTTTACACAATTAATTTATAAATTTCTTTTTCTTTTTTTTTTAGTATGTTACATTTTTTTCTGCTTTGTATTTAAAAAAAAAATTGATGCCGAGTATTTGGTCCATTTTTGTTTATTGATATTTCCAATAAGTACAATCCCGCCCACTGTTGAGCAAGCTGACACTAGTTAGTTGTTGGTCAGGGATCTTCACACTTGTTAACCCCTTGACTCCATCATACTATATTTGGCTCTTCATCATCTCCCACATGTGATTAATAAAAACATTAAATAACGTTTACCATTTCTAATGCTGATTAATAAAAAGAGCGTAAAAAAACCTGTACACTTACAAATCCGTAAGGTTCCTTTAAGTACAAGTTAGGAACTGCAATAGTTCCTGTAAATTTAGTTCCTGTAAACTTAATAGTTCCTGTATACTGATGGCCCTGTAAATTTAGAAATTAAATTTACATGGCCATGAGGATTTTGCTACATGGCCCTGTAAAAATTTGAGGGCTATGAGTGAAAAAGGAATGAATTAAATTGGGAAATGCTGGACATATTAGATACTAGTAACATAAACAAAGAATATTATAAATTACGTTCTAAGATAGAAACGTCTGAAAAAGGCCACCAGGAAAGTAGCAAGACGTTTTCTTGTGGCACACCAGCTTCTATACCTACTCACGAGTCACGTGGAAAAATTAAAAGTAACATATACATATATATAAAATTAAACAATAATACAATTATGTTAAAATACTTTTTGCTAACTCTTTTAATATGTTACTTGATTTAATTTATAAAATTTTATAAATAATTATTTTATTTGATATTTTATACTTTTATAGAACAGTTTATTAAAAATATTTTTTCACATCAATATCAACGCAAAATTAAGATTTTTCAAATAGTGCAATATGGACGTGTTTACAATATTTTCGACACATACCCAAACATAGATATTATCAAAAACAATCATAAATGCATTCAGAAGATCTCACGGAATATGAATCCATCAAAAAATATTTCGTGGTCATTGAACTTAGAGTAAGTTAATTACATTCATTTCGATAATCAACTTTCAATCTAGTATATCATATTACATCAAGCTCATGTGACATTCATTCGGGTTTCTTTCCATCTGTGCAGTCACAGATAAAGGAATCCAGTCCTTTATCAATTCAATTTAATATATCAATAAAAATTGATATATTAAATTCTTATCAAGATAGGAGAACTGATAGAGATCGGATCTTTCAAATAAAGGTCAGTTGACTTCTCAAGTTCCAATGATATCCCGTTTTTGAAGCTCACTGTTTCCTGTAGTAGTGTTTGAACGATGGAGCTAATATTCCCATTTGATCGGAAGAGGCTTCCCATGCGTGGAAGTCACCGGTGAAAATACCGTGGTTTTATCTTCAGTTACTATAACAATTATGTATTCAATAACCTTTGTAGTATAAACATCACTATAAAACAAAATTATTCGCGCATCTACGTTATACCATAAAAAAATGTTTATGATAATCCAAACACTTAGCGAGAAATTCTAGTGCAATCATTACCTATATATGTATAAATATTTAACGAATTGTAAACTACTTTGAGAGACCTAATTGATTGCTGACTACCTCTGTGGACAGCTATCTAAATCGATTCCCTTATAGGGAAGCCAGACACTATGGTAACCAAATGGGCAAACAAATGCTCTCAGGGGCCATGAGCAAAATTAAAAAAATGTAACTGTTAGTTATATATATTAGAACTGCTGGAACCATTATATATCTGGATTCCTGGATAAATATATTATACTTAGAAAAGTTTAAAGTGCCTTATGAAATAAAAAAAACTGTATAACTGAGAGGAAATGAAGAGCTTCTTTAGCAATGAACACGTTGGATATTTCATTACAAGTCAATCAAATCAAGTCAGTTGAGATTGTCTGATTATGTTGCAAGAATAGGAAACGGTTAAAAAAACGAAGTATATGTACTTAAAAAAAAAACAGTGACACATAGACTGGAACATAACAAAGACTCACTTTTCAAAATTTCGACCGTATTGGCGTTCGTCCTCAGGAGAAGTGAATTGACGGAGGGACGACAGTCAACTCATATATATAATATATAATCAACATTTCAATATATATACATGAAATAAAATTTAACGTCTAAACCAGAATAAAATAACTAGAATTGTTATTAAACATCTTTCAAACAAAATGTTTAAGCGTCACTCTGACGTAGACTGATAAGTTGTTTTAGTTGAAAGATCCTACTTCCACTTCTCAATTTATTACTGACCTATGACAAACGAAAATCGGCCAACGAGATATTCCGAGCATATAGAACGATGCAATGAGTTTTAAGCCGGTGGCTTTAACCTGTTACCAGTTTCTTCTGCTTTTGTAGTAAAGGTCAGTAGTTTTCGTCAGTTAGTAGTTGTCTGTTAGTTTGTGACTATTTCGTGTTCTGTTAGTCTTGAGAGTGAAATCAACAAGTCTTGAGAGGTACTAATAAGGTACGCATACTAACGTGGACTCAAGGATGAAGTTTTTCAATGAGAATCCTTCATTACGTGAGCATCCAATTCAAAGTGAACTGAGGGACGGATATCCAATTTTTTTCATGATGTTGACACCACAGTAAAAGTGGGGAGTTTTTATGTGAAGCTCTGGACGAGTCATCTCCATCGTTTTAAGCTGTTTAATGGCCCGTCACGCCACCACGCCACTGTAGTATCGGCCTTGAGACAGTGCAACGTCTTCTAGAGGAATGTCAGCTCTCCTCACGAGTACGATCCAGAAATCATGGGGATCTATATGAAAAAATCTTTAGAGGACAAAAAAATTTCTAATTTCTCGTAATAGTTTTTCTTATTAATAAAGAATTCCTAATCAAATTGACAAGGAAAAGAGGGTTTCGGTTCTCTCAGACTGGATACCACGGCCTACTTAGTCGTTTTTTATTGTTTCTTTGAGTTTTTGTGTCTTTCTTCGTTTTCTTTTTAAATATGTGCAGGCTTGTGTCTATTCATTTTGTCCACTTATATGTTTTTTTTTGTTGCTACATTGAAGTTTTCGCTAGGATGAATATTACAGATTCCCTAGGTTTTTAGTCTAAAGTTTATGTCCTTTCTAGGCTAACCTTAAGTATCATTCTATTCTTAATGTGTTAGTTTACTACATTAGTTTCGTTGTGTAAGTAAATATTTTCTGCATTTCCTTCTGTTTTCTTATGTCTGTATTATGTCTTCTGCCTTTTGTTGGTTTTAAGTTCTTCCTAGTGGGCATATCAAAGTACCAATAGTTTTTCTAATGTAATGTTTAGTTCTTTGCAGTCCTAAACCTTGTCGCAGTTTCTGTAATAAGTCTGAACCTAAAGATAATATTCGTTGCTGTGGGTTCTTAAGTCATGGGTTTTAAGTCTACGAGGTTAAGCACACTGGCGTTTACTTTGTCTGCTTTTATTTTTTACATTTTTCCTTATTAATCTTAAGCAGCCACCCTCACAATATGTATGAAGGTTTCTTGTTGTTTAATTTGTTTTGCTTTTGACATTTGTATTACGTATTATTTGTGATATGTGCGACGCTTCATAGTGGTGCCTACCTACACGTCGTCCTTATTGGACACCCTCAGCTTTTTAGATGTAAACTTAAAGCAACGAGAGGGCAACACTCAACTTGTCACCTGGTTTGATGTATGTGTTACGGCCGGAAGACTCAGCGTACGAGTAAACAAAAACAGGTCAGACGATGAATAAAATAAATCTACTGAGTCCACTTTAAATCCTGCTGGATATCAATATTTATACCATAAAAAGAAGCACTGGCTGTAAAGGTGTACATTATTTTGAAAAATCTAAAGATATTTCTTATCATTACAGAGTTGAACCAAACTGACATTGTCACTCATATAAAAGATACATGATTACTGTATCTTCTATTATGAGTAATAACCAACATGAATATAGTGTTCTCAAGTCAAGTTATATTGGAGTGGCCGCCCTTGAAAAGGATAAAATGTTGGCAAACTGCCGGCCCTCAATGTCTCTGAGGTCGGGCTCAATTAGATTCATTGGTAGAAAACATGGTCTACCTTTTAGTAGTGAACTTTCAGATTCATTTCAATAACTGGTCTTATTCTATTGCTGACTATAGATGTCCGCAAAATTGTTTTGTTTCTGTTCTACTTATTCTACAAGCAGTCATCGTCGTCATGACAATGAAATTAGAGGTTGCACAGTTATCTTAATAAAGATAAATTGTACCTAGATCAGAATATCTTCAACTAGAGACTCAATATAATAATTTCTTTTCATTCGGTTGAAGTTAAACTGATGCTTATTATTGCTTGATGTTTTACTATTACTGTTCTTGACTTACAAAATACTCTACCACTATTCCCATTTCCGCATAAGATAGCTTTTGTATGTGATAGGACATAATCGGTATTACGAAATCCACATGTAACATGTTATGGAGTTGGACCTCCATTCTTGACAATGTTTATTAACCTAAATAAAAACAGCAGGATGAGAATTTAGCAGTAACGGTCCCCTACTACGGAACTGCTAGCTACGTTATATTAATTACGGATATTAATGAAATATTCGTTAGTCGTAAGTTAAACATTGGTAGGATATTTTATCGATAAAATTGAAATGAACTCTAACTTATACAAAAGCATTTACTGATAGTAGTAAATATTAAATTTTACCTTTAAGTTGGGATAGAAGCTAATGTAAGAAATCTATTTCTTACTTGATGAACTTAAATACAAATAACAATGATAAATAATTTGTAATTTTACACTTCAAACAGGTGTTTTAGCAGTGTTGATTGAATCAAACTCAAAAATTAGAACAGTTCTTTCAGAAACGTCATCTCTTTTACTGAAGTATTCCCTTCATTCTCGTTAACTCCTGTGGCAGCTGGTCTACCTGCCAGCCAACTGGTAACCAAGAACAACAGGAAAGAAAAACAGTGACCTGTTTTGGTAGTGATTACGAGAGATATTTGCGACACTTTTTTATTCATTATTATGCTATTATTAGCTTTTTCGTAAAAAGTGGATTCATTATCGAATTGTCCACACTTAACACTAAATAACACAAATAATCGGTAATATGAATAGTAAATAATTAAAATTGTCCTAATTGCTTAAATTAATCAAACATTCAAAGATAATTAACGTAGCCAGAAATTAGTTTGTGATAGGCTATATATAGGGCACTTAAATGATGAATTAGGAACAACTGAGTGAGAAACAAATGTTCACCTGCACGATTCATCATGCTAAATGACTAAACAAATTATAAATCACATATACTTGGAAAACATAAAAAGTAGAGTTCACTAAGTATTCTCGAAGCTAACTATACGCTTAAGTAAATATATGTAAGTTATACTACGAGACAGATGAGAAGTAGACATATTGATTGAATACCGATACTTCTCGCTCTCTTTGCACGTTTACGGTCTCCAGGTGTCACTTTTTCTTACGATGAAAAGTAAATCACAGATTTTTTTCATTCTCACAATGATTATTCTGACTAAATCATATAACTATAGATTTATTTAGATAAATCATATAATGTGTATTAAAAACTACAATTCAAATAAACTAGATATTAGTAGAGCTGAATATTGTGTTGCTGAATAACAACACTATACATTAAGTTGAGTGCAATTATGATCGCCATATAGAGTACAAGTAACACCATTCACAAAACTTTGTAGAGCAAATATGATCGCAGAGTTATTGAGCTATATGGAGCTATTGTCATTATAATAATACCAAGAAAATTAATTGAATAATGATAACTACCTAATGAAACCTAGAAAAAGAGTATTTTTTTTAATAGATGCTATTTTTATCATTTTCTAAGTATTTACAGTTAATTTGGTGGATTGTATGTATATATTGAACATGAGAGAGAGCGAGAGAGAGAGAGAGAGAGAGAGAGAGAGAGATGACAGAATGGCTCTGATAAAAGAGGGAGTATGATAAATAGAGGGAGTGAGAGATAGGCAGGAAGAAAAGAGACAAAAAGAGAGATAAACTTATCGAGACTCAGGGATGAATAATGTCAAACAGGGTGGATAGTGAGGGTGAGAAAGTGACAGAGAGAAAGAGTGGGAGGGATGAGAGTAACAATTCGTCATGGAGTTCTGGCTAGAGGGAGTATCGAAATAATGTGTAAAGGTGAAGGATAGAAGTCAGAGGAATACGGATAGAGAGATATGAATAATGATAGAAGGAAGAGAGAGAGGAGTGAGGGAGAGAGATACGAGAGACAGGCAGAGGAATATACAAATATAGAGAGCGGAAAGGCAGTGTGAAAGAGGAAAAGAGACAGCTATAGATGTTCACTAATTTTAATGTTTACATATATTAAAACAAGAGTGCTTTAATAAAATCAACTGAATGTAAATCGCAGGTTAGTTTTCACGCGTTAAATAGATTTTACACGGTTACTGTTAAATATGTTGAACAAGATTTGCGCCTTGGGTTAAATAAAGAAGTAGATGGATGCTTTTTTGAACTCGGACCTGTGGGTGACCTTGTTCAAGGACGTTTGGCCACTTCATTTGTTCGGCTGAAAGCGGTCAAATCATCTAACACAATAACATCCGCAAACATGGAGCAACATTCATGAAACAGAATTAATAAATATATACCGAAAAATATATAAACAGAATTAATAAATAAATATAGTAAATATATCTATAACCCCACGTTGAATTAAATATAAAGAAAAGACTGACATAAAAATAACTATTCAAAATAGACTTTAATGTAAATTAAAGAATTTAATAAAATGTTAATTAAATATAATTACGTAAAAGTTAAATATTGCAATTTAATTAATAATAAAGTTTATAAACAAAATAAAAATTATACAAAATACAGAAAAAATAACATTAACAAAACATAAAAATCTAACTATAATTTGTCCATCAATTGTAATTATTATGTCCAAATTGGTTTAAAGTATTGATGAATGTATTACATTGTTTCGAATAGTTTCTTTGAATGGATTTAAAATGTTTCTTTTTCTGAAAATTAAACCAAAAATAACTGTACGTCTATCTGTAATATCCAAAGATAAATACCACCCGAATCAAAATGTTAATATAATTTTGAGTTTTACTTTTTTTTAATAAAATTTTTTACATTTATAAATTTGAATTTAATTAATAATTTAGAATAATCTATGTTATCAAAATTGGTAGAGAAAATAGTACATTAATGAGATATATAATCCACTTTCCGTGAGGTGGTGCATTAACAATTATTGTTTTTCGTTACAGTTGACAGACTAGGGATGGCCAAATTAAAATAAACAAATTCTTTAAATTGATTATCAATGAGTTTGATATTTCTTTGCTCTAGAGCTTCATAGCCCATCATTATTACAATGTGTTTTAGTTTTCATATTAAATTATAGATTATTTATTCTACTGTAGATGTGTATATGAAACTGTTACATTAAGTAAGTAAATGACATGGCAGATAAGTCTAAACAATCCTTGCCCTTAGGACCTCTTGCAGAAGCCGACCTAGTGACTGTCAGGATTCGAGCCCAGTCTTTTCATGAAGGAGAAATGTAGCTCTTATGGTGAAAAATTAGCTCATTTTGAAATTAATTGTTTAAAAATTGTTTTATAAACTGTTTTAAAGATATATCAATCGACATTTAATTGGTCAGATAAGTCGAATAACAGCTGTTTTTGATGTCAAATAATTTGAAGGTAATGACTAGGTTATGAAAGAGGATCGTAAAAAAGTTAACTCGTTACCTCAAGCAGCTGCTCACCTACGTAGACTGCCTGCCTGTGGACTACTGACTCAGTGGCTCAGTGACCCCCACCTAGCGTCATTCAGTGCAACAACGCATCCCAACAACCCAATCCATTCAACCAACTATCGTAAAATTCCATGTTTTAATAAACAGTTAACAGTATAATGATTATGTTGAAAAATTACCCGTGCTTTTTGCGTAATTTTAAATAGAAACAGTTCTTTATTGTGTTTTTTTTTTATAAAATAATGCTTCGCAAGTTAGGCTCTCAGTTTATACAGTAATGTAATCTCAATAAATATTTATCTACATTTTTATAATGTTTATGTTATAACATTGAAATAACTTAATAATTGAAAAGTTTAATTATTATTTTTAATGTGAGAGATAGAAATTTTTAAACTTTAAACCTCAAAGATATTTTCTATGAGTACCGCTGCTTTTACTTAATAGAAATCAACCAATAAGGTAAAACCACAGTGACTATAATAAAATCCAATAAACGAACTTCCACAAATAGCAAAAAAAAAAATTTTTTTCTAATCAAATAATGTATTCTAATAATGTAGGAAACTTGATGTTTCATAGAGAGAGAAAGAGAGAGAGAGAGAGAGAGAGAGAGAGAGATAGAGAGAGATAGAGAGAGAGAGTGAGTGAGTAAGACCAATTTGTGAAATCTATTTGATTAGATTTAGATGACCTCAGAACGTGTATTTCCGTTGAAAACTAGACCAAACCGTTGAATTTGACCAAAGGCATCACATGATACTTCGTATTGAAGACGAATGACTGTGAATATACTTTGATGACCAAGAAAAAGGCATAAAATATTCTACACTCTCTTGGTAGTTTGTCCAACACCACTCTATATCGAACAGATTTATTTTCATCTGTAGTATTGAAATATTTTTGGCAGTTTTATGATGACAGATATCGAGAGTTCTAATTTTTGCTATGCAATAAGTACAATTTTTTTCTTCAACTACAATATAGAGTTTTGATTATGAATGATGTAGTACAATAGTATTATTTATGAAGTCCAGGTCAACATTTAAGGTTGCTGATTTAAGTTACTGATTTTTTTAATCTGCAATGTACATTAGTGAACCATTTTTTGTAATGCATTTGCTTCTTTGTTTATATGAACTGACCCAGATTCAATTTTCTAAAAAAAAAGAAAAAAAAACCGGATCAGAGAGTCAGGCTTGTGCCTTCAGAATCGTGCTAGGGGTCGCCAAAAGTCATAACCATGTTGAATTCACAGGTTCCCTCTAGGTCAAGGGTCTTCAACCGGTAAATCGCGACCTCCTTAGGGGGTCGCAGATTGTTTGGAATTGTTTATTTTTTAATAGAAAATAAAGGACTACATTAAATAAATAATTTATTTATTATTAACTTGGCAAAACAATCTCATTAATGTTACTATTGATCAAATTTATTTTAATTTTCCTTTTTTTATTTGTTGTTAATTTTATGTTTGTTCTCACTAAAGGGTCGCGAATAAATTTTGGCGTCAAAAATGGGTCGCGATGTAAAAAAGGTTGAAGATCCCTCCTCTAGGTCATTAAAGTTAAACAACATTGATTATGTTTAGCACTCGAATTAGTGACACCTCGTTAATACCTATAGTTAACGAGAGCCAAACAATGTATGAAAAAATGGAGTGTGAAAAAATTCTATTTTATAAGTGAAATTTGCCAAAAATGACTAAATCCGCTTAGAGTGTTGATTCTACATTACTCGTGTTTTTTAGAGTAAGGGTTTTAACGATCATATACATAGTACTCACGTGACCGGTGCCTTAACATCTTCCCTCCGATGTCATTCTCACAAAATGTCCATCTCACTCTTAAATAAATTTAGAGAACATGAACAAAATCTCATTTTCCATTAATATACAAAGACGAGCATTATAGATGTCTAAACAAGATTGCGGAAACCACATACTCAATGTTTAAGGATTGCCGTAATGGAGTTCTTATGGTCGCGCTACAGAGGTACAATCATATCATTTGATACAAGTTACTTTAATGTAGATTTCAGCTACTCAATGTGTGCAACATTCAAATACGAGTATGTTCTGTTTGCTTTTTAAGAAGAGTCATGAAGTCGTATGCAAAATTGTTAGGTAATTTTATTATTAATTAAAAAAAAAAAGATAATTTAATACTGGTGTTGGTAACATCCAATAAGTGTACCGAGTTTGGAAGTGATTTTTTACTAAGAATTTTTTAATCAAAACATTCCGATTATTACAAGTCTGTATAAAGAGGAAAGAATGAAGTTACTGATCTGTTAAAGACTATATTTGAATAAAAAAATGTTAATAATCTTTAGCTGTAGAATTTAGTATGGTTTATAAATTCAGCGGCTAGATATCTTAATTGTTTCATCCCACACTAATGTCGCCAATGTTATAGTGTCAATACAAGGTCAGTGATATGCTTGAGAAGTAATGACAAAATAATATAATATCAATATAATAATATAAAATATAATACAGATAATATATAATTATATAATATATAGATGTATATCTATTATATGATCAAACCACAATATGAAATGGGAAAACAATTGTTATTTCACGTGTTTATGTGAAATCTTTTTTATATATATTGTATTATGTATAATTTTGTCCAGTATTTTTATATCTACAGTTTAAAAATTAGTAATTCCTTACATTTAAAGTGGTTAATTTTTTAAAATAAAATTAGTAAAATTTGAAATTTTTATAACAATAAAAATGTTGGGAAAAAATTAATTCCTAAGATTGAAAATTAAATTTCTAAGATTATGAATTCTAAACAACTATTATAAATGTTACTTCTTTACATGAAATGACATTAGGCTGAAATCAATTTAATACTGAAGTATTAGCTTGAAGTTTAAAAATAATATATATTTCACTAGTTATAACATTAATAAAAATTATAACTTAATAATAAGTTTGTCTTTTTTAATAACTAAAAACCTTTCATTAAATCCAAATTGAATTGAACATGAATGTCTGTAATTGGTCGACACAATGATAGCCATTCAAGAAAACAAACTGTTATTCAGAGGCTTATTCAGTTAATAATGAAGTTAACTAGGTCGAAATATTACCTTCAACTTAAAAAAAATTAAAAAGAAACGAAAAGAAAATTAAACTAATTCAAAACTTAAAATAGAATTAGACTTTTCATAATGTAATGTTTAAAGTGAAATTACATAGTTATATAAAAGTTAAATTGTGAGTCATAACACTCGTTCAAAAAATGTAAAACAATAAAAAATGTAATAATTGGGGGACGTTAAGTTTTATAATCTACAATAAAAAAAGAAGTTTTTATTTTTGCTCTACTACTAGTATATATGTCTTTAGTCAAATATAACTACAACTGATTTAATGATAGTGATTGATCCACTTATCAATATATATGCTTATTTTTTTATATCACACCACTGATGCATAGAATATCATTAGTATAACTACAACAGTAATAACATTTTCGAAAAGCGAAAGTGAAGATTTTGTGTTATGAAATAATCTTTTACAGGAAAACATAGCTTTTGTTATGTTTTACCTGGCCTCCTTCTACATTGAATATTTAAGACAAACTTTTCTATTTAAAACATGAAAATATTCCTATTTTGTCTGAAAAATATCAGAAATATCTAAGAAAAAATATCTTTTTAAGATAATTTTTAATTTAACATGTAGGATATTTACAAGAATTATTCTTCAAAGAATGTTTTCAATTTTGAATTATTATTTACAATTTTGATCTTTTATAGAATTATTATACTGGGAATTTTATGGATTCCTAGTATTTATTAAAAATCACTTTTCTTTCCATTTATCAAAAATCATATATACCAATTTACAGTGAGCGAGTTTTATCTTTTTCCTGATTGATGTACTCTGTTATAAGGTTGCTGCAAATGTAATTATATTGAGAAAAAAAATATTAATATTTAACCAGTTCTGCCTACTCAAATCAAATTCAAAGCCGGCTTTTCAGTATATTTTAAAACTTTTATAGCTGGTAGCTTGAAATTTCTAAGAATAATAAATATGTTACTATAATAATAATAACTACTATAAAATACTATAATATAGTAATATAAATTAATTAATTCAATAAATAAATTAATTAATAAATTAAAAAATAATATAAATAAATACTATAAAGTATAATAATAGTTACTATAAAATAATAGAATAAAAGCTACTTATTGAAGAAAATCTCAAGTGTTCCTCACACTTCAATATTACCCAAAGATATGTTCAATATTTATCCAAAGATAAACAAAAAACAAAGTTTACATCTGATTTTAAGTTTTTTCAAGGGTGTAATTAATAGATTTATTAGAGCATTTTGTAAAACAAATCTATCATATCATGGAAAGCAAAGGAAATTTATGTTTAATGCCAGAGATTTTATACATGTAAAAATATTATTCCTCTTATATCTCATATAAGTAAATAGATTATATAATTTTTTCCCTTACACTTCTAAACATAAATTTTGTTTCAGTGGATTCACTCAAAAATATTCTAACTCAATGTAAACAATGTAAATAAATTTCAATAAATACTACAAGTAAAGCAAGGAAACCATTAGTCCAGGATCAATATTCAGTTTTTATAGCTTTATTGATGTTTGTCGTAATTGAAATTACATTATTTTTTTTTAAATGTTAATTTGTTGTTCAATTATTTGGCAAATTTTTATTATTTTTTAATGAGCCGTTTAGTGTCAAAAAACATTGTCTGAAAACACATACTGTATCTAACGCCCATTTGGTTAATGTAGTTTTGAGAAAAATTGTCTTAACTTGTCCACATAAAGTGCTATTTTTAGGTACAGTTTCTCTTTGATCCATCTAACGGTATGGCTTGTATTGCTCTAAGAAGCTTTCAGATTGAATTATAAATCAAAATTTCTACATATTATTAAGAAAAGAAATTCTTGTTGCTTTAAAAATCTGATGATATTTTTCGTTTATTGCTTTTGTAGCCCAAAAGTTAATGATAAAATTTCATGACTCTAGAATAAGTAGTTCAGGAGAAAAAAATGTTGTCTAAAAACACATTTTTGGCAAAAAAAAAAGATTTTCCTATCATGCATAATTGCTTCCAAACTATATAGCACATCTACACTATGATCCCATTTTTGTTTAAAATATTTTTTTAATCCATCAAACATTTTGGACCGGATACACATTCACCCACCCATACAAAAATTATCCAAAAAACATCGTAATACTTCTTTTGGGACCTCAAAACATAAAAGTCCGTCAAAATCTCGGGACCAAATTTTTTTACGATCATTATACTTTACTTATAGCAAAGTAAAAATATCTACCTATCTAGTGACCAACTCCAGTTTATGAGTTTTGAATATTTACATGGGCATAAAAAGAGTCTATGGTGAAAGTTATGTATGGTTATTGGTAACAAAATTAATTTTATCTTGACTCAGTTGTGAAGGATTGTAAACTGAAGCTAGTCACATATATGAACAATATAAATTGATACGTGCATTTGTTTATCAAGCAACCAAAATAAAATTTAACCATTGTTACGAAGGATGTATTTATGCAGCAATAAATAATTATCTAAATAATTATTATTTTGTGAAATTCTATTGAAATGTTTTTTGAATTGATCCTGTAAATGGTGTGGTACTAAACAGAATTGTATTAATTCGATTAGTACATCTTTAATCAATAACTAGATAGAAGTTTTGCGTTTAATTTGTTCTTTATTTATAAATATTTGTTTCGCCAGTTGTTCATGAGAGAGTTAATGACATTAAGCATTCACAGAAGACATGAACTTTTGGTAAATTCTATTCCAGCTTATTTAGAAATAGTATTGAGAAGTGTGCGGAAGCAGTAGTGCCTAATTTTTTGTATGATACTGTCATTGATTAAGCAACAAAATTTTTTTTGTTCTGACCTATTAAAAATGTTCATTTTTTTATAATTTACACGAATGATTTATTTTGTATTTTCAAAAACAAAACCTAGTACAATAAATTACATTTTAGAACTGCAAACAATTTAAACAATTTTTGGTAATTTCCCTGATTAAATTGATATGTGGTCTAGTTTTAGAGTCCTTATCACTAGTATGGAGAAATCTCGGTTTGTATTTTAACTGCAGTCCCAGAATTTCCACACAGAAATGCTCTGAATGTTAACAATTTGTGAGGACATAAAGTATTTCTTAGTGATTAAAAATATAGATTAGCTATGTTTACCATACTTCAGAATTATACTAAATGATGACTAAGGGTGAGCCATGTTTGGAAATATGTCTCACTCACATGTAAAATAATTAAAAAAAACTAATGAGTTATTCAGGTGAAAGTACATAACTGTGGGAATTCTAAGCAAAACAGAAATATATTAATATAAAATAAAAAAGTAATTTTATCTAATATTATCTAACACTCTTTAAATTTGTCTAATTCGGTTAAAGAAGTGGCTGCTCCAATCCTCTATTTGTGTTAGCAACCAAAACTGTTAGCAACCTCTATTAATGAAGCAAATTCCATAGCAGAAGTTTAATCTATAAAATACTTCATAATCTATACCTTGTAATATGTTAGGTTCAGTTTCACATATGATTGTTGTTTGTGGGAATAGCAACACCCGTAAGGTGCTGGCATCTGTTGT
Source organism: Hermatobates lingyangjiaoensis (assembly GCA_026182355.1). Lineage (NCBI taxonomy): Eukaryota > Metazoa > Arthropoda > Insecta > Hemiptera > Hermatobatidae > Hermatobates > Hermatobates lingyangjiaoensis. Next base: position 669,917 of record JAPFBL010000014.1, on the reverse strand, counting down.
GGAAACACAATACCATTTGCAGGGCACATAACTCAATACAACCACAGAAGCCATGTAGATACAATCAGTAAAGAGAGTTGCATTTTGTGGATGGAATGTTCTGTTTAACTCTCTATATTAACTTAATAATATACTTTCTTTTTTTTAAATGTCCATTAGATGAGTATAATAATTAGAAAACAAACTTCTAGAACTACTAATTAAAACAAAGTAGGGAAAAAATGCTATATTATATAAATTTACCGGTAGTACCGGAGACTACCTATATGTATGTATATATAATCCGAAATAATTTTCATTTATATAAGCTTCCTTTTTAAAACAAAGTAAATATTTGGTATATTAAAAAAATATTTCATAATTGATAGGTATGCAATTAAAGAGAATGGCTCTGTTCCAGAAGAGGAAGACGTTACGAGCCTCGATAGCAGCTCAAAGGAGGTTAAAGGCGAATGGAGTCTCGGGAGCGGACACAGGGTTGTCTCTGTCGGTCGAGGCGCTTCCCAGGGGAGTCCTGGACGTGGCCAGTCCAGTTCGAGCGTGGCCTGGGGCTTGCCCCATTCGCACTCGCCTCTGCCCCTCTGATTCCGCTCACAACATAATGACATAAACCCGCAAATCTATTAATCCTAAACATTCCATACTTACAGAATAACATATACCTCAACATGGTTTTCCCATGAAGTTGGAGTTATTAGAATTTCAATATAAGAAATATTTTTGTTTATGTAACGAATATAAGGTAAACCATAAAAAAATCTGTTATTCTAAAACTATATTTTTTGTGAAATGGTCTAGAAGAAATAATTTTCTCATTATACCAATGATTATAGCAACAAAATTTTTTTTTATAAATGGTACAAATGCCAAACATCAAAAAGTCAATAATTAATTTCTAATGGAATTTTTGTTGATCATATGTTCTTCCTATTTCTTTTCTATTTTACACAAGGTTTAGTTTTTTTTCTTATAAGGGACGTTTTTTACTGAAACTGGATTTAAATTTTGGTTAATTGGAAAAAAAGGAGTTATTTAAATGGAAGCACAAAAACTTATTGGAAATTTAAGGTGCATTCAGCGTATAATGCATGGTTACAATAAGATTGATAAAACAATTTTCGAATCCACAAATTATATCTAAAACTAATAAATGTTAAATATTAAAGTAATTGTGATATTATTTTATGATTTTAATTCATTTTATTTTTCATTGATTCTTATTTGCGAATACATCTCTGTTGAAACCCCTTACTTGACAGCTTCCTTACAACCATAACGTCTCCTGAACGCTGAAAGCATAATCTAAACCAACAAGTAGAACTTAACGTCTTCTTAGGTATTGTCGCTCTCATCAACGAGATAATCATTGATAAATCTGACAAATAACCCCAAGATATCAGAAAAATTATAAAGTTACCTTTATCATTTTCACTGGTGATATAAGTATTATTTAAACTTATTAAAACACATAAGTTTTTGATTGTTAGTGAAAACTAAGTATCAAATAACATCCCCTAATTGTTACCATTATAGTTAACTAAATTAGGTTATAGGGACTAAACATAATGTTAGATAAACTTATTGGCCAATGTTTTAAACTAATGTTTTTTTGTTTATTTCAATGTAATATACTGAACTATGGAATAAGAGCAATTATAACAATGTCCAATTGTATAAGAAAAACTTGTTGTTTACTATTGTTTAATATATAAAAAACATTTGTTATAAATTTGGGTTTTATTTGTAAGATTTAGTGCCTTATAATACGTGTATGTACCTAACTAACCAAATTGGAAATGGCTATAGCAATTGAAATATGAAAACATCCAAATGCATCGAGAATGTTAAACGTGCCACAAATTCGTACCACCATGGCCAGAACGATAGTAATAGAACAAAAATGATGCCATCAAGTCCGGTGAATATGTCTGCTAAGTGTATTGCCTAAAGAGGGGGAGAAGTTAAGAGTAACATGAGATGCCCTTTGACTTGCCTGATAAATGGTCCAATGCCTGTATGCTTATGGTAACTAAAATAAACTAAACGAAGCAACATGACTGGTAACCTGAGGTGTTCGACTACATACCTACAAGATAAAAGATTCCGCTTGTATCTGCGTGGTGGACTAAAATGAACTCAAGGAGCTGTCAGACTGAAGGGTTACATAAGAGTTGATGAATTCCCGTTTCACTAGTGTAGTCTATATTGAATCGACTTTTCTCACAAGGGCATTCGATTCCAAAGTTCAATGATTCTGTTCATTTTGATATAGTAATAGAGGTGACGCCAAATTCTTTGTATTTTCTCCACCTTTGTGTCTTTTGTGAAGGTCCTGTGACATCCCTGCTTTAGAGTCAGTGGCGGGTTATACCACTGTTATACTCACTGTTTTCCTAAGAACCGACCAATCCTTGTTCAACCCTTCTATCTTGTTCAAACCATTCCATTTTACATAAAAAAATAAAACAAAATATTATTACATAAAAACAGGAATAACATCAATTTATCAACATTTAATTATAAATATTTGTACAAGACCTGAGGGTAGGTTACAAATATGTTCATAGAAAAAAGTCAGAAATGTAATTGTAAAACTTGTAAGATGATGTTAATGTTAAAGTTAGTTTTAGCTGCTTTTAAAATATTCGGTGTCACTGGAAATACTGACCATCTCTAAGCTCTTTAACCATAACTGCTTGGCCATTTCGGCATCTTTTGCAGGCGATGATGTGCAAGCTACATGACAGTCACTGTAACAAAATATTAATTGTCAAATATCAGAAAGTTACGTTTTTTTTATTTTATATAATTGTATGAATGACGCTGATTGGATTTGTATCCACAGTCGAAAGCTGGACATTACAATAACGAAGTGAGTTAATGGAAGGCACATTCCTGTGGCTGTAGGGACAAATCATCCTTGACTAAGCAACCGATGCGACATTATGGCAGACAGAAGATACGCTTCATCTGTACCAAATGTACGTAAACTAATGTCCACCAACAAACACACGTTTTCATGTACCAACAAGATCTAATTATATAACATTATTTTGAAATAAATTTTGTAAAGATGAAGGAATAGTGCACTACTAAAGAATAGAGTGGATTTTGCCCTAATTATGTAGTATTTGGTTATCATTAGAGAGGAAAAGAAACTAAGTCTAGATTAAATCAAAAGATGTTTTTCGAACACGTAGTGTTTATCATCAGGTTACATAAGTCTCTGTAAGATGTGTAACCTGATGATGAGAACTAACTGTTTGGAACACGATGTTCGATTAAATTATATTTGTGTATCCAAACTTAGTTTCTTTTCCTCTCTAACGATACAGAGGACATGTTTGAAAGTAACTCACTTATCCAGTTTTCATAATTTCAGCATTTGCAAATTTTATTCAATATCTGTGTTGAGATATCTGTCATTTGTCGACGAGCATCTCAGTAAAGGTACGATTGCATCAGAAATCAAAATCTTATAAATATTATTTACAATTGAATATATAAAATATAAATAAAAAAATGATATAAATTTGAGTATATAAAACTCAAGGTGGTTTCTCGCAAAGATGTTTTTTATTTAAGTTTGGTAATAAAACGCTAATTTTTTCTGAAGAATCTGCATCATGAGTTTATAATGCATCTTGTGTCTTTGGCATTTGTAAGGATACTAAGTGAAAGAATATCTATATACTTCAAATTTTCTCAAATCTACTAATATTTTGTTTCTACATAACTTAATGACATTGGAAACATTGTTAAAGGTTTCATTTTTTTGTGATTCTTGCCTGTAAGTTTTTATTATTTTCTATTCAACACTAATGAAACAATTTCTGTAGTCCTCTTAGTATTACCTAATTTTTAGTAATATCAGAGTTAGTATAAACTAGGAACATAGGTTTTACTGAATGAAAGTGAGCACAAACAATTTTCTGTACAGGAAAAACGAATATTTTCTTAAAAAAAAAGAAAAAAATGTAGGTCTTCCGATAAAAGAAGTTTTCTTGAAAATAACATTACTTGATATAAAGTACATCTGAAAAATATTGTTCATTTTAAGTTACTACAATCAGTTTTGTGTGGCATTTACTCATTGTAGGGTAAAAAGCTAATGAAATGGTCTGCATAAATAGAAATGTTAAAGTATAAACAATGTTTTTCAAGCATGTAGTGTTGTTCTTAAAGCATTAACTAAAAAAAAAAAAAATTGTCGTCAGAGAGTTATCTCTACTATAAATTAAATGGAACAAAATAAAATAAAGAAGAGAGTTCATACCAAAGGGTAAGTGTTTGTGATACAGGTGACTGGGAATACGATTGAGTGGGTGAGGGTATGGGTTTTTGACTGTGACGAAGACCGCTTGTCGGTTGAAAGATCTTAGTCTTGTTTTCCCATTTCTTATTGTGGTTGATCATGAAGTGGAGTGTACACCTGTTTCATATAACAGATGAAACAGATTTATGAAATAGATGTATACTCTAAACCCTCACCCAGTTCCATCGTATTCCCAGTGAGTTGTACCACAGACATTCACCCTTGTGTTTGTCCTCTCTTCCTTATTTTATTTTGTACCATTTACTTTATGCTATAGATAACTCTCTGATGACATTGTATTTTTTTTAGTTAATACCTGATGAAGAACACTGTGTGTTCGAAATAACATCACATTACATCTGCCTATCATGGAAGGAGGAGATGGAGTCGTATTATAGGTAACAGAAGAGTTCAAAGCACGTTGTTTTAATAACATATTTTTAAGTTCATTGATTAAGTAAATTTGTGAATAAATATCAAGCAGTCACTAGCACGCGACTAGAAAACCATAGATAAAACTTCTTCACATTTTATGCACACGTAGATTAATCATAACGTTGAAATTTTAAACTGCTTAAAGATAATTATAAATTGAAAGGATTTGTTAGAAAACTTTCAAAGAGAATCCTTTTACCAACAGATATTCTCTTTAAAGCTTGAGTAAAAGTGATATACACGTCCGTACGTATCATAACTACCTTCTCTATCATGAGATTTTGCTTAACAATAAATAGTACAATATGTTAGAATTACTCATAGTAGAGGCCAGTTTGGTTCGCGCATGCGTCGTCCACTGCGCAGTAAATAGTAGTTTGCGCTCCTTGTAGTGGCGTCTTCATGAACCAAGAGAAAAGATCGTACAACTTGCGAGCACCAGAAAAGAAAGTAGCGTCCATATGCCTCGATATTTCTGTGTATATCACTCCAGGATGAAGACTGTAGACATTAACGTTTGTCCCTGTATCAGAAGAAAAGAATTAAACCAACATATAGATCAATAAAACAAAACCTTATAGTTGGATAGATTTTAGTTTAAAGCAATGCAAAAAGTAAATATACAAACATAAAGTTTCAAACCTTTTGAACAGTCATGAGGAGTATTCGACTTCCTAATTTGGCCTTAGGGATCTTGTATTATTTATCCAATCTTTACTTCCAGATTATGGCTATACCAAAGATTTGAAGCTATAAGTGCGTATTACTGAAGTTGAGTGCCTTTAATATGGTTTTGAACTTGAAATTTTATGTTCGAACTTTTTTAATAATTTAAGAGCTATATATATATAATTATATATATAACAAGATTTCACAATAAAATGCTCAACGCCCAAACTACAATAACACAAGAGAAAATCAACCAAATTCTTTCAACAGACGGTCTTCGTCTGAGTCAAATCTCAACTTTAATTTTTTGTCTCATTTTTAATTGTAGTTTGCATGCTGATATATATATTATGAAATATTAAAGCTATTTGTGCACTTATTTTTGTCATTTTCAATAAGAACGTTACATTTATAACATATGGATGATATACAACACATATAACAAACACTTTATTATATGTTATTAATAATTTGTTCCAACTGTTTTATGCATCAATATATATAATTTCATTCAATTTATTTCCTTAAAATAACAGGAGTATCGAGAGAGATAGATAGAGAGAGATTGAGAGAGTGAGTGGGAGGGAGGTATTAACCAATAATTAACCACTACATTTGTTAAACAATATTCAGAGAGATATCAAAATTGTATATCTGTTAAAATATCAAAATTAATTTTCTCATGATCACTATACTCTATTTATAGCATATAAAGTAATAGTATGTAGAAACACGTGTACAGAAAGTTGTTTCACATTGGGTGAAACACTTCAAGATGAATTGCTTCTTCATGAGTTTACACTAAATAATAATGACGGAGTAAAACATAAAAATGAACACAGTTCTTGATAGAGTTCTCATATCACTGATATTAATACCTTTGAGTTTCTCTGCCAGGACGTTGGTGAATAACACGTTTGCTAGCTTACTTCTTGCATAAGCTGAAATTGGTGGGTATTTCTTCTCCATGTTAATGTCATGGAAGTTCATTGATGAACCTGAAATATTTAAAGCAATGCTGATGTTACTAAAATTAATTAATTTTATTATTATTACTAGCAAACGTCCCTGTCTATGACGGGTGCTTTTACAAAAATTTGGAGATTATACATAGTTTTCCAAAATACCATTAGAAATTATAGAAGAGTTATAATATCATTATTAGTAGAGTGTTATGTAAATGCCTCTGTATACACCACATTAGCTGTCTGTCCTTCAGGTTCATAGAAAAACAAAGAGTTGGAACGTCCGACTCTTGAGCAAGCATACTACTGTTGACCGTGTGAGAAAATCTTGGTCTCACTTGCTTCGATTCCTGAAGTACATTATGTTTCCCCATGCAACATTGCAAAACAGACGCCGATGGGACATTGTAATCGTTTGAATGGAGACGGATAATGGCTCGGAATCAATTGCATGCGTGGTATACACACAGACTTCCCGGTACCATACCCAGTCATGGATATCTGTCTCAACAGCGTATCTGTGCGGAGCACAAACTCTGAGTCGTGTCCCGTTGCACATGTAGTCAAGCTTTTTGCTATTTGGAGTAGTCAAGTTGAGTAACATGAATTTTGTTACTGTTACTAAATTGCAGCATAATTTGTGCTTCTACTTTAAGTTTTTACACATCACCAGGCAGCCCAGGAGCACTGATAGAGTGAAAAAATTCAATTGGATAATGAACTGCTTCATCATCACTAATCACCTCTAACCATCTCTTTACTGACTTGTAAGTTCTTTCCTCAGCTTGATACAGAGTAAGAACTTGTTTCCTGATTTTTCTTGGCCTGTTTATTAGTAGAGGTAGAGGTTGAGAATTGCTCGCTCACAAAGCCATTTATTATGAATAGGTAGCAGATCTTGAACTCCGGAAAACACCCTGACAAGAAGCTCTAGTTGGGAGCTTAAATGCAAATGAAATTAAAATCAACTAACCATACCTACTTGTTCACCTATATATTTTCAAAACAAACATGTCCGTTTAGCTGATAAGCACGGTTTAAAAGTTCATAACTTCTATTCTACCTTAAATTTTCACTCCATTCAAACTTAGATTTTAAGTTTGAAACAAATGTAGTTTGAAACAAATCTAGTTTCAAAGTGTCAGCTCACTATGTCTCATGGTGGCCTAGTTTACTTGTGACAAAATTTGCGGACATACCGACAGGTAGACAGAAATTTTCCTAAGAGTGTATTTGGTTTCTATAATGTATGAAACGTGAAGATAACTTGAAATGAGTCAGTTGTGCAATGCACAGACAAAATCATATATATTTACATGGATATGCATTTCTGTAAGAAAAATGTGATTGACTTATTAGTTTATATTATTCTGTAAGATCAGGATTTGGGACTCAATATCAATGGAAGCAGAATAGACTGACTGTATTTATGAGCCACGGAGGAGACGTTAATGATACGGGCAGGTGCTGAGCTGAGAATGGTGCGCATCAGTAGAAGTGTCAATAGAAAGTGGCCTAGGTGGTTTGTAGCAAACTGCATTTCGTAACCGTCTTCTGTCTTCTGGTAAGGACACATCATTACACCTGGAACAATGCAGTCAGGCAGTTAGTATGCATATACCTCTTTGCAAATGATATGTTTACTTCTTGAGAACATCTAATAATAATATATGTGTGAACGATGTATATACATATGTATGCAAGTATGGGTATATGTAGTTTAGTGTGGTGTGTGAGTGTGTGTGTGTGTGTGTGTGTGTTGTGTGTGTGAAGAAGATAAAGTGGTAAAGGGAGAACATAGAGAGGGATAGGTGATAGAGGGTAATAGGAGTGAGGGATTAAAGAGAGAGATAGAAAGAGCGAGAGAGAGATAGTGACTCAGAGAGACAGAGTTTTATCGCTAACTTGGCACTTCAAACTAAATATAGAGGGGTTATTGATCGTTGTATGAATAGTCCATAGGAGTAACCTCGTGCACAAGTTCATAATGTCAAGAGCATGTACGAGTAGAAACACTTTAACACTTTAATGTTTTTCCTTCAGATAACTATAACTCTTATGTTATAATTGTAAATATATACCGTCTCACCTGGTACGATTTCCTCACACTTCGTCAGGTTTCGGAACTCTTCCACTGTTTCGAGAAAACTTTTCTGATAGGAAAGCATAGAAGTAAATTCGGGAAATATTTACAATAGTATGACTAACTATTGCCTTCCAGCAATGATAATGATATTTTATACATGACATAAGTGTGTATCGCAGTAGATATGCTGCTTGTAGTATAAATGGCTCTTTAGACGGCATAAGTAAAGTAATTCTTAGTTTTCTGTAGAATCTTTGTAACTTCATTTTAATAATAACACTATAATGTTGTTATTATTGTTATATAGTTGAAATCTATTTTATTATTCCAAATATTATATCGTCATATTTCAAATAATATATATTAAAAATGAAATAAAAAAATGGAAAGAATATGATATAAGAAGGGATGTTTGAAAACCTTCACCAATTGATTAAAAACAATTTAAGAATTTCTATGTTTACAAACTGATCAATAATATTTTTTATTTAATTAGAATCCATTTTATTTTGTTAACTACTTAATCATTTTATATGCTGTTTCAAAAAATATTTCAAAGGAATCAAAAACTGAAAATATTGTAAAATTCTTTAAATCGATCAATCATTAGTTAGTTGCATTTTAACGTATTAAGTATAGTTAATTATATTCAAACTTATTTAAATTAATGCATTATTTTTGGCATGCAAGTAAATGTCATTGAAGTATTACTAAAATTTAATTCTAAGTATACTGTTTTAATGAGTTATTAACACATTATTTGGTGCAGCTTTTAGATTTAAAAAGTTCACGTTTGACAATCGCTGATAATAATCTTAAAGTTTCTAATTTCATGAACTGAGTGAATACGACTAATTTAAATAATTATGACATCAAAAAACTTGCTCAGTTTGGTAAACACTAAATTACAACGATTTTTAATCTTGGAATTAAAACTATTTCCCCTGGACACCGTGATGGGGTAATTTTATAAACGACTAGCAAACGTATCCGTCTTTATCGGAATCAAAAATTCGATTATACATGGTATTCCAAAATATCATTAAAAATTATAGAATAGTAGAGAATATCATTATTAGTACAGTGTTAAGCAACGAGAATTTCTCGTTCACAAATCCATTTATTCTGAAAAGATAACAGATCTTGAACTGTAGGAAACACTTTGTCAAAAAGCTCTTGTTAGGAGCTTAAATGCAAATAAAATTACATAATACATTAGGTTGAATTTTCAATAAATTTAGAGCCTATATTTTAAGTTAGACATGCACAAATATACTGGCAAAGCTTCAGTTTGCTATGTTTTATGGTGGCTGAGTTTACTTGTAACAAAATTTTGCGGCTAAACCGACAAACCGACAACAAATTTTTCTAAGGATGGATTCGGTTTCTTTAATGTACGAAACGTAAAGGAAACTTGAAATGAGTCAGTTCTAAGCAACTTACAGACCAAACATTTCTTTTATCTATATAGATAACATTATCATGAAGCTCCTCAATTATTAGTATTGTTCAAGTACGTAGGCGCATTGGATCAATGTTTCTCATACATATGATAGTAGCTTCCTTTTTGAGTTTTAACTTATGCTGGAGCAATCCAGACAATCTTTAGTGAGTCAACAAATTTTTTAGGGCAATGTATGGGTTCTGTTTCTACACGAACCTAGTTATATGACAGATGTTGTTTAATTTCTCCTGGAAATTATTCAATGAACCTATGTTTAATGTCCCTGTGTGTCTCGTCAAATGGAACTTATATACAATTTTCTGTGAACAATATTTATGGGTTGGCAAATGAAGAGTAAATGTATTCAATACACTAATCGACATTATGTGCACGGATAAACATGTCTTCGGAGAGTAATAATCTCTTTATTTTCATTTCTTTCAACTCTGTCTTCACCAATATTTATCAGAAATTTAGAGTATTCCTCATTTTCTTCTTGAAATTTCATATTGCTAGTTAAATGGATTTAGTTCAATGGAGCCACAATACCGATGGGGTGGGTTCCATTCCCACAGAATTTCTAACATTCTATTCAGTTTAGAGGGTGTTCAAATATTTAAACGCAAACATGAAAGTTTTATAAGTATGTAGATATTAGAATGTAATACATGATAATAACAGATTTGATAAAATGATATATATTAAAACAAAATACATTTATGGAAAGAATATCATATAAGAAGAAATATTTGAAAAGAAACCTTCTCCTATTATAGAAAAGTAGTTGTAATTTTACATGTGTAAGTAAGCATTAATGTTAGAGTGGCAAAGGAAAGTGACCTGCATTGTTGACAAGAAGATGAAGCTGAGAGTACTTTTGATGGAATTGCGAGGCGAAGTCCCTGACGCTTGCCAGAGAGGATAAGTCGAGCTGCATGACAGACAGCTGTCCTACTTTCGGCTCTGTTTCCGCTTGCTTCTTTATCCAGGCAGCAGCCTCTTCTGCCTTCTCTGAATTGCGGCAGGCCATCACCACCAAGCATCCTACAACAAACAAACATTTTACTTTAATGGAACTCGTCAGTAAGGCTTGTTAAAGTTATTGACAGAAATTAATAGTTCGTAACTTACTCTAACTGTAGATTTCGTCGTCCAACTGCTCTAAATTAAGAAGTGCAAGAATTAGAGAGATGAAACTTAGATGGTATTTTAATTTAGCTCAACTAAACATCATATAAGATTCAGAGTAGTATTCAGAAAGTAAATGTACCTTCAGAAAGGAGGAGAAATATTATTGAAAGTGCACTCATAAAGAACTTCTATGGAAACTTAATGAACAATAGTCCGGGACTTTACAAACTAGATGAAATATTAATAAAAGAAATAAGTCAGCAGATCAAGACTCCTTCAATTTTAGGAACATTAAATTCAGACAGGGATGCCAGTAGTCCTGAAGACTTCAATCAACTAGGTTAACTTGTTATTATATTTTTTGTTTGGTTCATTTAGATCTCTGATGATGTTGTAACGAAAGGCCTTAGAGCATTGTAATTAATATATATTTGTTTATTGTGGTGTTTAATTCATATATTTTATCAAGAGTTATTGTTGATTATTAATATATATATATATATATCTTAATCAGATCCCTGTACCGTCTTCTCGGGTTACTTTAAGAGCTTCAGAGGAGGCAATTATCTGTCTTCTCAACGCCCGCTCTCCTCCTGCCTCAACTTGTACCATTCACTTTTCCCCCCCATAATTACTTTTTATTTTTATTTTATCACTCATGGCTTTATTTAATATTCTTCTCCTTCTGTTATTTTTATTTGTTCTTTTTTAGTTATTTTTCTCTCTCTAGTTCGTAGTCTTACCTAGAGCAGCCAGCAGAGTGCATGCATGTTCGTCGCATTCGACTGTTCGTTCAGTAGGCTTCAGCTACCCAAAGGTACTAATTCTACCCGACGGCGACGAATGTCGAAATATCGTTAAATTCGACTTAATCCGTTTTTAGATCATGCTCTATAAGTGTACTTAATAATATGGTTTTATATGGTTTTTACAATAAATTAATATATGATTAATAATTAATATCTGTTAGTACTCAAGATACATATTTATTAAAATAATATAATCAACTATCAAGAACTTGTTTACTATTTAATAACTATGTTGTATCAAACAATTTCCGAACAATTAATGGAGAAATATTTAAAGGTTTTCATTTCGGGAAAATTAGTGTTGCAACAATATAATCAAACATCTGTTACCACAATTTCATGACTTTCAAATTTTTTTTTCAATTCATTGGAATGCTGATATTGACCATAAATATTCATTTATAATAGATTAATTATATTTTAATTTTTCAATTATCTATTATTTCATTGTTGATATAAAAATTAAGTTCATCTTCCTAAACAATAACGGGTCCATTTAAACAACCCTCATAGGAGCAGCACCTGTTGACCCTAACAGTCAGAATATCCCCAAGTCTGCACTAGTGGAGCTTTGAATGTACAAACAACGAGACGTGATGAGCTTACCTCTCTTGTAGAAGTCGAGGGCGGTGAGTTTCCCAATCCCAGTGTTGCTCCCTGTTATAATGGCTGTCTTGCCATCCAGTCGATTGCTGCTGCAGCACTTACCACTCCATAACCAGGCCATACTAGATTAAAAATATAACATAAAGCCTAAGAAGTTGAGAAAATATAACAGTAGTTTTAATATATCGGGAATTCTTTGTGGCAGATTAGTTGAAGTCACCGTCTTAGAGAACAAAGAGCTCTCAGAGTAGATATCTTATTCTAAATTAGATAGAATTCACTGTCTTAGAAGAGTTAATAGTTAATGGTTAATTCATCTTAAGGGTGAAATATAACAGTAATATAACAGTAATATAAAATTTCAAGATAATACAATAATAAACAATAATATAATTATGTTAAAATACTTTTTCTTACTTCTTTTAGTATGTTACTTGATTTAATTTATAAAATTTTATAAACAATTTTTTATTTGATATTTTATACTTTTATAGAAAAGTTTATTAAAAATATTATTTCAAATTAATATCAACGCAAATGTTAAATTCCATTAAGATTCTTCAAATAGTGCAATCTGGACTTGATTACAATATTTTCGACACAAAACCAAATAGAGATATAAAAAACAATCATAAATGCATTCAGAAGATCTCACGGAGTATGAATCCATCAAAAAATATTTCGTGGTCATTGAACTTAGAGTAAGTTAATTATATTCATTTCGATAATCAACTTTCAATCTAGTATATCATATTACATCAAGCTCATGTGACATTCATTCGGGTTTCTTTCCATCAGGGCTGTCACAGATAAAGAAAAGCAGGGAATTGATTTTAATATGTCAATAAAAATCGATATTCTTATCAAGTTAGGAGAACTGATAGAGACCCTTTATTTTTCAATACAAGGGGCAAGTAAAAGCGCCAGTTTTAGTTTGAATCCCGACATGTAAATTAATTTAGAGAATGAAGTGGTAATAGGCCTAGATGCGTATCGATTAATTTGGCATGCGTCTTGCTGCATGGCTAGCTGACCCTTGTCCTCATCCACTAAGAATTTACCTGATGATGGCTGTCGGTACAGCCGAAACATTTGGCAGCAATAACTATTCTAAAAGTAGATATTCACGATTGAGATCAGAATATGAGAGACAGGCAGAGGAATATACAAATATAGATAAGGGAAAGGCAGTGTGAAAGAGGAAAAGAGACAGCTATAGATTTTAACTAATTTTAATCTTTATAAATAAAATAATGATTTTGTCTGTACATTGCTTAGAACTGACTCATTTCAAGTTTTCTTTACGTTTCATACATTGGAGAAACCGAATCCACCCTTAGAAAAATTTCTGTCGGTTTGTCGGTTTGTCGGTTTGTCCGCAAAACTTTGTCACAGGTAAACTCAGCTACCATAAGACATATAAAGCTGAAACTTTTACAGTAGATTTGTGTAGGTCTAACTTAAAATATAGGCTATGAATTGATTGGAAATTCAATGTACAAGTGAAGTTATGGACGTTTAACGCAAAAATGTTTGTCACAAGTAAACTCAGCCACCATAAGACATAGCGAGCTGAAACATTGACACTGGATTTGTGTGTGCCTAACTTAAAATATGGGCTCTAAATAGATTATTAATTCAGTACAGAAGCGAAGTTATGGGGCTTTTAGCTGTATTTTCCTAACTTCACAGACAAGTTTGTTTTGAAAATACACAGGTGTGGCAAGTAGGTATTGTTAGTTGATTTTAATTTCAATTGAGCATATGAATATATTGCGTATTTGACATCATTGAAATGGTGTTTCACAGAGTTAAGGATGTACTTTCTATTGAGAATAAATGTTTTGTAAACGAGCAATTCTCAGCCCTTAGTATGAACAGGCATAAGAAATCAACAAACAAGTTCTTACGCTATATGAAGCCGAGGAAAGAACTTACAAGTCAGTAAAGAGATTGGATTAGTGATGAAGAAGCAGTTCATTATCTAATTGAATTTCTTGACTCTGAATTTATTTCTCCTGGACTGCCTGCTCATGTGTAAAAACTTAAAGTAGGAGCACCAATGATGCTGCAATTTATAGCAGTAACAAATTTCATGTTATGAAACATGAGTGACCCAAAAACTGTGCAACGGGACACGACTCTGAGTTCGTGCTCTACACAAATATGCCATAGAGGCGGACTTAATGACTGAATGTGGTATTGGGGAGTCTGTGTGTATACGACGCATACCATTGATTCCGAGCCACTGTCTGTTTCCATTCAAATGATTGCAAGGTCCCCTCAGAGTCTATTTCGCAATGACGTTAACTAAGTCGCAAAGGGAGACTTTATCTAACGCATGAATTCAAGTTAGCGAAACCAAGTTTTTCTCACATGGTCAACTGTAGTTTACTTGCTCAATAGTCAGAGGTTTCAACTGATTGTTCTTCCATGAACCTGAAGGATAAACAGCTAATGTAGTGTATTTCGAGGCATTTGTTTAACACTGTACTAATAATGGTGTTTTCTACTATTCTATAATTTCTAATTATAGTATTAGTATAATACTATAATTGATATTTTGGAATACCAAGTATAATAGAATTTTTGATTCCGTCAAAGACGGGTACATTTGCTAGTGTTAACATATATTAAAACAAGAGTGCTTTAATATAATCAACTGAATGTAAATCGCAGGTTAGTTTTCACGTGTTAAATAGATTTTACTCGCTTCCTGTTAAATATGTTGAACTAGTTTTGAGTCTTGGGTTTTATAAAGATGACGAAGGACTGCGACCTGTTGTTCACCTTGTTCAAACATGTTAGGCAACTTCCAGATTGTTCGGCTAAAGGCGGAGAGTCATATAACACATTAGTATCTGCAAAGGCAGTGGAACATACTATTGTTACTATTGCTCTTCAAAAAGGAAATATCAAACAGAATTAATAAATATATACTATCTATAACCCCCAAACCTTCAACTAAATGATGAATTGTCTAAAAAAAAACAATATCAAAAGATATTGTTAAAAAAAGAGTAACTTATAAAAATAACTATTCTAAATAGACTTTAATGTAAATTAAAGAATTTAATGAAATGTAAATTAAATAATTACGTAAAAGTTAAATAATTCAATTTAATTAATAAAAAAGTTTATAAACAAAATAAATTTATACAAAATTCATAAAAAATAACATTAGCCAGACATAAAAATCTAACTATGTTTGTCCATCAATTGTTTTAATTATCATGTCCAAATTGGATTAAAATATTGATGAATGTGTTGTATTGTTTCATATAGTTTCTTTGAATGGATATGTAAATAACATCTTTGTTTTCGAAAAATTAGAGGAATGTTAACTGTACGCCTGTCTGTAACATTCAAAGAAAAATAACACCCAAATCAGTATTTTAATATAATTTTGAGTTTTAAATTTATTTAGAAAAATAATTACGTTTATAAATTTTAATTTAATTAGTAATTTAGAATAATCTATGTTTGGGATAATTGGTAGGGAAATATTACATTAATCTCTATATATAAAGTTCGTAGGTTTGTGTTCTTGTTTGTTCGTTCACCTATTTTCCGTGGAGATGGAGACCTGAAATTAATTATACATTATTTATTATTTGAATAATGTTAAACAAAAGAAAATTATCACTATATTCCCCAAATTGCATCCAGGGTAGCCAGTCGCTTGCTTGTACGTCGATGACAGTAGTGAAAATGTATTATGTATGGATGTAACCAAAAAAATTGTAATTTAAATTTTGCGAAATATAAACAGTGGTAATAAAATAAAAGCATGGAGCCAGAGTAGCCTAGAGGCTTGCGTGCTTGCTGACGACAGTAGTGGAAATGTATTATAAATAATTGTAACAAATACATATACTCGTATAATAAACTATTAGATTAGAGGTTAAAAATGAATAATTTTAGAAACAAATTTGAACACAACTGTCAGATAAAATAGTTTTGTTTGTTTTAAATATATTTGATTGCGTATATAAATTGAATTGATGTTTTATTTATGTCAGAAATTTTTTTTTTATTTTGCTAAATATACCTACTGTGTATATATCTTGAATCATGTTAAGAATACTATATCAAAACCTTGGGCCATATAAGAATCTGTTTCCGTGCGTTAATAACAAGAAACAACCATTAAAATTATCCATGCCAATTCTGTTCAGCGAATTAATTTCAATACCTATTGGTATAATTTCTGAGTGCACAAACGGTTAGTCTAGTTATCCAATAAAATGGAAAATTATAGCGTGTTCTTATTTTATACTTTTGATAAAATGAATAGATACTGTAGAAAACACAATCATACAGAAAAAACTGCTCTTATAGGAAATGTGTTTTGAAACAAAAGACGAAACATAATTATATGTGCATAAAGAGTAAGTTAAACATTTCAATGACACTGCATATAGAAATATGAAATAGAAATGCAAAGCATCTTACCAATATAGGAAATAATATATTGATATAGCATCTCAAACACTGATTTTTAATGTTGCAAGGTTGGGTTTCTTGAGGTTTATTTTTCTAAAGATATTACTCTCCTGTTTATATGCCGACGTTTCGCCACAAATTGTTTGGCATTTCCAAGGCTTTTGAGATATATAATCCACTTTCCGTGAGGTGGTGCATTAAAAATTATTGTTTTTCGCTACAGTTGACACACTAGGGATGGCCACATTGAAATAAACAAATTCTTTAAATTGATTATCAATGAGTTTGATAATTTCTTTGCTCTAGAGCTTCATAGCTCATCATTAAATAGATTAGTAGAAAACAATTAACAATATTACAATGTGTTTTAGTTTTCCTATTAAATTATATATTATTTATTCTACTGTAGATGTGTATATGAAACTGTTACATTACGAAAGTATATGACATGGCAGATAAGTCTAAACAAACCCTGCCCTTCGGACCTCTTGAAGAAGCCGACCTAATGACTGTCGGGATTCGAGTCCAGTCTTTTCATGGAGGAGAATTAAACGAAATGTGGGTCTTATGCTGAAAAGTTTGCTCATTTTGAAATAAATTGTTTAAAAATTGTTTTACAAATCTGCTTTAAAGATCTAGCAATCGACATTTA
This sequence comes from Hermatobates lingyangjiaoensis, assembly GCA_026182355.1. Taxonomy (NCBI): domain Eukaryota; kingdom Metazoa; phylum Arthropoda; class Insecta; order Hemiptera; family Hermatobatidae; genus Hermatobates; species Hermatobates lingyangjiaoensis. The sequence goes on along the minus strand of JAPFBL010000014.1, from coordinate 652,359 downwards.
ATTGTTTGGATGAGTCGAATAATAGCTGTTTCTGATGATGTCAAATAATGATTAGGTAACCGAAAGGGGTTCGTAAAAAAGTTAACTTTTACCTGTAAGCTGCCAGTTAACCACATTGACTGCCTGTGGACTACTGACTCAGTGGCTCAGTGACCCCCACCATGATTCAGTTCAACCACGGTTCCATTCTATTCAAAAAATTGTCGTAAATTTCCATGTTTTAATTAACAGTTGACAGTATAATCATTGTGTTGAAAAAATATCCTTGCTTTTTGTGAAATTCTAAATAGAAACAGTTGTTCATTGCGTTTTTTATAAAATAATGCTTCGCAAGTTAGGCTCTCAGTTTATACAGTCATATAATATCATTTAATATTTATTTATACTTGATAATTTTTAATTTATCAAATAAAGTAATTTAATAATTTAAAAGTTTAATAATGTTATAGATAGAATTTGTAAGCTTTACCTGAAGGAGAATTTCTAGGAGTACCGCTGCCTATGCATATAATAGAAGTCAACAAATAAGCTAAAACCACAGTAACTATAATAAAATCAAATAAATGGACTTGCATCAAACAGTAAACAAAAAACGATTTTTTCGAAACGAATTTGACCAAAGGCATCACCTGATACTTCGTATTGAAGACGAATGACTGTGAATATACTTAGTTGACCAAGAAAAAGACATAAAATATTCTGCACTCTCTTCGCAGTTTGTCCAACACCACTCCATATCCAACAGATTTATTTTCATGAGTAGTATTGAAATATTTTTTGCAGTTTTAAGATGACAGATATCCAGAGTTCTAATTTTGGCTATGCATTAAGCACAATTTTTTCTTTAACTACAGTAAACAGTTTTGATTATGGATGATATAGTACAGTACAATTATTTATGAAGTCCAGGTCAACATTTGACTGTTTTTTTTTAATCTCCAATCTTCATTAGTGAACTATTTTTTTTTTGTAATGCCGTTTGCTCCGTTGTTTATATGAACTGACCCAGAGCCATTTTCAAAAAGCTAAGGTCAGCCTCCTTGTGTCTTCAGAATTGCCCTAAGGGTCGCCAACAGTCGTAACTATGTTGAATTTACATTTTCCCAATAGGTCACTGAAGTTAAGCAACATTGGATATGTTTAGGACTCGAATAAGTGACACCATGTGGCGTTGGTATCACCGGAAATACCTATAGTTAACGAGAGCCAAATAATGTATGAAAAAATGGAGTGTGAAAAAATTCTATTTTATAAGTGAAATTTGCCAAAAATGACTAAATCCGCTTAGAGTGTTGATTCTACATTACTCGTGTTTTTTTAGAGTAAGGATTTTAACGATCATATACATAGTACTCACGTGACCGGTGCCTTAACATCTTCCCTCCGATGTCATTCTCACAAAATGTCCATCTCACTCTTAAATAAATTTAGAGAACATGAACAAAATCTCATTTTCCATTAATATACAAAGACGAGCATTATAGGTGTCTAAACAAGATTGTGGAAACCACATAACTCAATGTTTAAGGATTGCCGTAGTGGAGTTCTTATGGTCACGCTAAAGAGGTACAATCATATCATTTGATACAAGTTACTTCAATGTAGATTTCAGCTACTCAATGTGTGCAACATTCAAATACGAGTATGTTCTGTTTGCTTTTTAAGAAGAGTCATGAAGTCGTATGCAAAATTGTTAGGTAATTTTATTATTAATTAAAAAAAAAAGATAATTTAATACTGGTGTTGGTAACATCCAATAAGTGTGCCGAGTTTGGAAGTGATTTTTTACTAAGAATTTTTTAATCAAAACATTCCGATTATTACAAATTATTACAAGTATGGATAAAGAGGAAAGAATTCAGTTAAAGACTATATTTGAATAAAAACTGTTAATCAACTTTAGCTGTAGAATTTAGTATGGTTTATAAATTCAGCGGCTAGATATCTTAATTGTTTCATCCCACACTAATGTCGCCAATGTTATAGTGTCAATACAAGGTCAGTGATATGCTTGAGAAGTAATCACAAAATAGCATACATATAATATCAAAATTATGTTTCTGTTCTCTTGGTCAAAAAGTTACTATTTTTGAGCTTTTTAAAAATATATTTGGTCTATTATTTTTATATCAACCTGTTTGAAACATAGTAATTCCTTACATTTATATTGATTAATTTTGTAAAATAAAATTAGTAAAAGTTGAAATTTTTTTAAAACAAATAAAGGTAAGTTAATAATTAATTCAACAATCCATTAAGGAATCTCTAAAATTATGAATTCTAAACAACTATTCTATTATAAATGTTACTACTTTACATTAAATTACTTTTGACTGCAATGGATTTAATACTGAAAAATAAACTTGAAGTTAAAAATAATATATATATTTGAATAGTTGTAATATTATTAAAAATTATAACTTAATAATAATTGTATCTTTTTTAATTACTAAAAACCTTTCATTAAATCCAAAATGAATCGAACAAGTAATCGAACAAAATTAATGTGTGTAATTGCTTGACACAATGATAGCCATTCAAGAAGGCACAAACTGTTATTCAGAGGCTTATTCCGTTTAAAAAAAACACATAAATTAAAAAAAATTAAAATCGGTGAAATTCGTAATAATGAAGTTAACTAGGGCGAATATTACAAAAACTTAAAAAAAAATCTGGAGTGGCCTACACTCTACTTTACTATAAGTAACTCAATGTCAAATTTCTTGAGTATATAAAACATAACGTCTCATTTAAACATAACGCAAACATCTAAATGGGATATAATTATTAGCATTGCATTCGTGAGGTAGTACAGATAGTGATTGAAGGACATATCAATTTATAACCTTATTTTTGTACATCACAAATAATTTATTATTTGCAAATAATTTCATTAGTATAACTACAGTAGTAATAACACTTTTGAAAAACCAAAGTGAACATTTCTTGAAACGAAATAGTATCCTACAAGAGAACATGGCTATTGTTCAAATAGCCAGTAGATTTCTTACATCGTTTACTTGACATCCTTCTACATTGAATATTAATGTAAAATTTTCAAATTTGAAACAGTAAAATACTCTTTTTTTCTCTGAAAAACTTCTTAAACAGCGAAGAAAATGTTGTTTTAAGGTGATTTGTTAATTAAAGATGTACGATAATTACAGTTATTAATCTCTAAACGAAAGATTTCAATTTTGAATTATCTTTTACATTTTTGGTTTTTAACAGAATTATTATACTGGGAATTTTATGGCTTCTTAGTATTTAATAAGATCATTTTCCTTCCCCTTTGTCAAATAACATATATACGAATTTTTTTTAATGAGTGTTATCATTTACCTGCACAATATTATTCCTCTTACATCGCTTATAAGTCAATAACATATTTTCATTTTTACATTAGAAACATCAATTTTATCTCAGTGGATTCGCTCAAAAAATTTCGAAGTCAATGTAAACAATGTAAAAAAATACAAAAAATGCGACAAGTATAGCAGGTGATCTCTTAGTCTAGAATAAACAAACAGTTTTTATATGGTTATTGCTCTTTCCCGTAATTGAAACTTCATGCATTTTTTTTTTATGAATTGCTAATTTTTTGTTCCATTTTTGGTCAAATTTTCATTTTTTTTTAAAGAGCCGTTTAGCGTCAAAAAATTATTTTCTGAAAACACAAATCGTACTGTAACGCCCCTTTAGCGAAAGTAATTTCAAAAAAAAATATCTCAACTCATTCGCCATATAATAGTTTCATTCTTGTCCGTCAAACAGTATGGCTTGTATCGCTCTCACAAGGTTTGAGATGGATTATAAGTCAAAATTTTAACATTTTATTGAAAAAAAAATATTTCCTGTTGTCTTAAAATTCTGAATATATTTTTCGTTTGTTGCATTTGTAACTTCAAAGATAATGTCAAAATTTCAAAACTCTAGGGTTATGAGTTTAGGAGAAATAAATGTTTTAAAAAAAACGGTTTTTGGCAAAAAAAGTGACTTTCCCATCATGCATAATTCTTCCCAAACAATAGGGATCTTCGTCTAAATGGGGCCCATTTTTGTGTAAAATATCAACTTGATCCATCAAAGATTCTGGACCGTAGCGTGGTAACAAGCAATGCTAACACACTCACCAACCCACCCACCCCCCACACACACACAGACATCATCGTAAAAACGTCAAAAACACTTCTGGGACCTCAAAACATGAATTCCGTCAAAATCTCGAGATCGAATTTTTTCACGATCACTAACTTTACTTATAGTAAAGTAAAAATAAATAATCTGGAGTGGCCTACACTCTACTTTACTATAAGTAACTCAATGTCAAATTTCTTGAGTAATAAAACATAACGATCATTTAAGCATAACAAAAATATCTAAATGGGATATAATTATTAGCATTGCATTCGTGAGGTAGTACAGATAGTGATTGAAGGACATATAATTTATAGGCTTATTTTTGTACATCACAATAATTTATTATTTGCAAATAATTTCATTAGTATAACTACAGCAGTAATAACATTTTTGAAAAACCAATGTGAACATTTCTTGATACGAAATATTATCCTACAAGAGAACATGGCTATTGTTCAAATAGCCAGTAGATTTCTTACATCGTTTACTTGACTCCTTCTACATTGAATTTAAGTAAAATTTTCAAATTTGAAACAGTAAAATACCCTTTTTTTCTCTGAAAAACATCTTAAACAGCGATGGTTTTTAACAGAATTTTATACGGGAATTTTATGGCTTCTTAGTACTTATAAGATCATTTTCCTTCCCCTTTGTCAAATAACAATATACGGATTTTTTTGATGAGTGTTATCATTACCTGCACAATATTATTCCTCTTACATCTCTTATAAGTCAATAATTATTTTCATTTTTCCATTAGAAACATCAATTTTATCTCAGTGGATTCGCTCAAAAAATTTCTAATCAATGTAAACAATGAAAAAAAATACAAAAAATCGACAAGTATAGCAGGTGATCTCTTAGTCTAGATAAAACAAAGAGTTTTTATATCGTTATTCCTCTTTCCCGTAATTGAAACTTAATGATTTTTTTTTATGAACTGCTAATTTTTTGTTCCATTTTTGGTCAAATTTTCATTATTTTTTAACGAGCCGTTTAGCGTCAAAAAACATTTTCTGAAAACACAGATCGTACTGTAACGCCCCTTTAGCGAATGTAATTTTAAAAAAAATATCTCACCTCATTCTCCATAAATTTTATTATAGCATAGTTTCATTATTGTCCGTCAAACAGTATGGGTGTATCCTCTCACAAGGTTTGAGATTGATTATAAGTCAAAATTTTTACATTTTATTGAAAAAAAATTTTCCTGTTGTTTTAAAATTCTGAATATATTTTTCGTTTGTTGCATTTGAACCTCAAAGATAATGTCAAAATTTCAAAACTCTAGGGTTATGAGTTTAGGAGAAATAAATGTTTTAAAAAAAACGGTTTTTGGCAAAAAAAGTGACTTTCCCATCATGCATAATTCTTCCCAAACAATAGGGATCTTCGTCTAAATGGGGCCCATTTTTGTGTAAAATATCAACTTGATCGATCAAAGATTCTGGACCGTAGCGTGGTAACATGCAATGCTAACACACGCACCCACCCACCCACCCACCCACCCACACACACACACAGACATCATCGTAAAAACGTCATAAAACGACTTCTGGGACCTCAAAACATGTAATTCCGTCAAAATCTCGAGATCGAATTTTTTTCACGATCACTATACTTTACTTATAGTAAAGTAAAAATGAAAAGAAAATTAAACTAATTCAAAACTTAAAATAGAATCAGAATTTCATAGTATAATGTTTAAAGTAAAATGTCATAGTATAGAACTTAAATTGAGAGCATGTTAATATGTAAAACAATAAAAGATATAAAAACTGGGGGACTGTTGTATGTTATAATCTACAAAAATAGTTTTTATTTTTGCTCATTACATAGTATATATCTGTTTTTTTTCTTTTTTCTTATTATTTGAGGGTAACTATAGCACTGTGTCTTAAAAACTATTGTACTTCCCCTCTTCTGTACTAAAGTACCCCAGCAGTTAGCCTCAAAGCCTCCAAGAAGCTCAGCACTTTTGCTGGTTCCAACAGTAAAAGTTTTCGATGATTTTGTTGAGTGTCCTGAAGCACCTATCTCTCTGAAGTAAAGTTGCCTTATAGTCAGTCAGCAGGTGCAACGGTTTTTCTTCCTCTTCTTTGCAGAATCTGCATAAACCATCATTGATGATGTCTATTCAGGCTCCCTACGTTGCGGGAGAAAGTAACTTCCTTTCTCCTTCTTCGGGTCCTTGGGTTCACTTGTGGGAGGTTGGCTCCCACTAGTTAGCGCTTTTGGACCCTCTGCACTTCCGGAAGATGGTCTCCGGACTTCCTTCTCCTTAGTATCATACAGGGGAAAATCCCTGTTTCTCTATCGGTGGTATTTTGTCCGCTCCAGCAGAGCACCGCATACCGGAGTAAGGCTATTTACTCAAGGTGGTCGCCTGGTACCCTTGAGGCTCCGTTCATAATACGTAACCCCAGTATCATCCATCCTTCGGCACAGATCGCATAACAACTTAGATTGGGGCTGGGATAAAAGGAGGGGATTTGGGGATTAGGAATGTTGTGAAACGAAGGTGGTCAGGCCCAGCTCTTGATCACCTTCTCCTCCTCTTTCGTTTTGTGAAGGACGAAAGTCGGAGTCGAGTGTTAGAGGCTATTAGAGGCGCTTAATAACTTCATTACTACCCCATATATCTCTATAGTCAAAGATAAATACGACTAATTTAATAATGTGTTATCCGATCAATTAATAATAATAATTAAATTAAGAACTAAAAGAGTGCTATTAAGTGTGATATTATGTAATAAAATATATAATAATACCACTAATATGAATTAGATGATTTTGTTCATAATGAAGGATACAAATTAAATATTAAAACAGAATAGAATAATAATAAAATAATATCACGTAAGTTATTTTGTTTTTGTCAACTCCTAGTTTTATTATCAATAAAAGTTCAGTAAAAATAAATATATACATTAAAATCATTGCATATAGTCTGTATAGCCTGATACATCAAATTCAAAACAAAAAAAAACACAGAAAAAAATATGGAGTGGCCTACACTCAACTTTACTATAAGTAAACTTAATATAATACTTCTCAGGTATATAATACATAATGTCTCATTTAAGCATAATATAATCGTCTAAATGGGAGATGTTTATTAGTCTTTCATTCCTGAGGAAGTACAGATAGTGATTGATCAACTTATCAAGAGATAAACCTTTTTTGTATGTTACAGAAATAATTGATATACAGTCATTAGTATAACTGCAGCAGTAATAACATTATGAAAAGCCAAAATGAAAATTTGCTTATACGAAATAATTTCCTAGAAGAGATAATAATTTCCTAGTTTTTGCTCCAATAGCCCGTGGATATCTTGCACAGATTATCTGACCTCCTTCTACATTTAATACTTAAAACAAAGTTTCCCATTTGGAACTTGAAAATATTTTTAGTATTTTAAAAACATTACCAATTTTCTGTCTGAAATGTCAAAAACATGTAATAATTAATGACGTTTTTAGATAATTTTTAATTTAAGATGTAGGATAATTTCATTTATTATTTTTAAAAGAATTTTTTTAAAATCTGAATAAAATCTACATTTTTGGTTTTTTATCAAATTATTATACTGCAAATTTTATGGTATGCTAGAGTTTTTTAAAACTCTCTTCCCTTGGTCAAAAATCATAAAACACCAATTTACTCTGAGGGAATGTTATTTTTTCCCACGTGCTCTACTCTATTATAAGTTTGCTATAAATGTATATTGAGAAAAAATATATTGGTATTAGCCACTTTTGCATTCATAAATCAAGTTCAAAGCGGACTTTTCTGTATAATTTTAAATTTAAAAGCTGCAAGCTTGAAATTTTTGAAAATAATGGTATGAACTATTAAACTAGAATAGTGAAAAAACTGGAAATTAGACAAAAACATAGAAACCCTTCTATAGGACGTAAAGTTCATTCCAAAACTTCAATATTACCCAATAATAATATTATTCATAAACGTAAAAAAATGAGCATCTGATATTAAGCTTTATAGAATTGTGCAACATCTAGATTGATTAGAAAAATTTGTTAGACAAACCCATCATACTATAAAAAGGATCTATTGTTGTTAACTTTTTACATATACAAATTTTATTCTTCTTACATCACATATAAGTCGTTAAATCATTTAAAAATTTTCATTATACCTCTAAACATTATATTATATCAGTGAATTCACTAAAAAAATTCTGTCAATGTAAACATTGTAAAAAAATATCAAAAATTCGACAAGTATAGCAGGTGATCCCTTAGTCTAGGATAAACAAACAGTTTTTATAGCTTTATGGTCTTTCTCATAATTGATACTTCATGAATATTTTTTATAAATTGCTAATTTTTTGTTTCATTTATGGTCAAATTTTCATGAGTTTTTAATGGTAAAAAAAAACTTCATAAAGCGATTTTTGGGACCTCAAAACATATAATTCCGTCAAAATCTCGAGATCGAATTTTTTCACGATCACTATACTTTACTTTTAGTAAAGTAAAAAAACTGTGAAGACAGCTAAACAATTTTAATATGAATCCCCTTTTCTGAATTATTCTCGGCAACATAACTCTAATTCTTAAAATTGAGCAACATACAAAAGCAGTAAAGGTCAAATCTAGAACAATATTATGTCCTGTGCCAATGTCAAGAATGTTAAGGAGTTGAAAGTGATTTTATCGATATAGAATACTTTCAAACAAGAATTATTTATACTTTATAATTGCAAAGATTACATAATTAGAAGTAACTTTGTAAGTACATTAAAAAAATGAATGGTTTGATTGAACTTTGGAAAACATAAAAGTAGGAAGATTTCCTTAAGTTTTAAATAAAGACGTAAAGTTGTAGGACTTGTAGTTAGTTATTAAAATCTGAACATATGGCAGCTGCTCATTGTGGTTCGTAATCTGTACTCAGGAACAGAGTTAAGAAGTTTCTCAACCAATTTCCAAATGGAAGATGAAAATGATTAAATTTTATCGTCATGGATAAACAATTGACTTTTTTTCTTTACTTCACATGTATTTTTGGCTAGTAACGGCTTTCATAGGATTTTGTAGTCATAGGAATTAATATTGTGGTTATTAAATATATATATAAGGATAATTTTCATAATTTAACCAACAATAAAATTTGATATCATATGTGTACTTCAGGGATTTTTTTTATCTTATGTGATTTTAAATTTCAAAGTTTTTTGCCAAAAAAGTCGTTAAAAATGTATAGTATGTTTGGATCTCTTTTTTTTGCACACAATATTCTGCATGAACCACATTGTCTAAATATTTTTAAATTACAGTAATCTATATTATAACTATACTATATTATTTAATTTAATTATAAAAATTAGAAATATTATACAAAAGTGTAATTAATGGAAGTAATACAATGTGAAACAAGCTGCAATAAAGTAAAAAAGAACAAATGAATTCACTTTTTAATAATGAGAATGATTTAATGTATAAATTCATACATATGTGATCAGTAACTTTCTCTCTGAAATTAATTAATTCGAAGTAAGTGTTGTTTTTAGGGATATATATATATATAAACGATATATATATATATATATTATATATATAATAATATAAGATATATATATAAATATATATATATATATATATAAAACGATATTGATATATATATATATATATAAAAAAGATTTCACATAACTGGTTTTTGACTCTGACGAAGACCGCTTGTTACGGTTGAAAGATCTTAGTCTTGTTTTCCCATTTCTTATTGATCATTGATATATATATACATATATATATATATAATTTGATTCCTCAACAAGCTCTCATATATATTATACATCTGTAACATTCGAAATGTTATGTTTATTTCTGAAAGTAGAACATTGTGGAAACGATTTTCTACTGGTGTTCAGTTTATAGTAAACTGAATTAGAATGTTTACTATTAATTAAGTAGTATTTCTCTTCATTAAAGCACATGCCGTAATAGTAAACAAAAAAAAAACAAACATTTGATTGTTGTAATCTGTTATACCGTTTCTTGAGTAATACATCTGTATTTTAGTGCTAAATTTATGAATTCAAGACATATTATCAAAATTTTAAGTTAATGAAGTCGTGGAGAAGTATACCTTCTCCAAATATTACTAAAGACAATGGAGTTGTCTTAAACACTCCTCTTTTTACATTGAAGATTTATGACAAATTTTAAGATTTAATACTTAAAAACATTCTTCTTTTGTTTGAAAAATGTCAAAAACATCCAAGAATTATTTTCCTATAAGATAATTTTTAATTTAAGATGTACGATAATTAAATTTTTTTTTTTCAATGAATGTTTTAATTTTGAATTATCTTTTACATTAGAATTATGGTCCTTTAAGGAATTATTATGCTGGGAAATTTGTATCTTGCTAGTATTTTTTTAAAAAAAAATCACTTTTTTTCCTTTATCAAAAATTATAAAAATCCAATTTGCTCTTTTTCCTGCATACTGTACTTTGTTATAAGTTCGCTGTAAATGTAAATTGAGAAACAATATACTAGTAATTAACCAGTTTTGCATACTCAAATCAAATTCAAAGGTTTAATCTGTAATATATATATTTTTTTTATAGGTATTTGCAAATGTAATACATCCTCTTTCATAATCCATACCTCGCCTCACCCGTAAGGTGCTGACATCTGTTGTAGAAACACAATACTATTTGCAGCGCACATAACTCAATACAACCACAGAAGTAATGCACAGATACGATCAGTTAAGAGAGTTACATTTTGTGACGGAATGTTCTGTTTAACTGTCTATATTTACTTAATAATATCCTTTTATTTTTTTTAATATCCATTAGACGAGTATAATAATTAGAAAACAAACTTCTAGAACTACTGATTAAAACAAATAGGGAAGAAATGCTATATACAAATTTACCGGTAGCACCGGAGACTACCTATATGTAAATATATTTCAGAAAAAATTTTCTTTTATATATGCTTTGTTTTTAAAACAAGTAAATATTTGGTATATTAAAAAAAAGAAAAAACTTGAATATACCAAATATTAAATTATGTTATAAATATTAATATTATAAATATAATATTATAATAATATATTATTATATATCATTCTATTATAAATATAAATTTATAATGATATATTAACATTATAAATATAATATAATATAATATTATAAATGTTATTTTTAATTGAAAGAAAATTACATTTTGTTATATATAATTTATATTTGGATAAATGTATTTGTGTACATGTATGTGTGTGTGTATCGGTCGGTATATAAATACTTGTTACATGTAATGTATTTTTCATTATTATTAGTATATGTGTGTGTATTTGTGTGTTTAATATAAAGATTGGTGCTTCAATATTAAATTAAATATTTAATTAATGGACTGACCATCCATTCGAATGATTATTGACATTTAGAAGAAAAAACAGAAATTACAGTCGTAATATTAAAATATTTTGACATCTATTGTCATCAGGAACAGATAGGGAAAAGTTAAATTGTGAGTAGTTTATTATAGGTGTAAGATACGTCTGTATATATGCATTGAATTATACCTTATTCATATTAATTAAATTAACTAATTAACTGCAATTAATACCACCTAACTGGTTAATTATATATATATAGGTTTTCATTTATATATATTGTTGAATAGTTGCTTCAATCATATTATATATTTATTCATTCATAATTTCATTAAAAATTTTACATAATACAAGTATAAATGACAAATTATCATATAGTGTTGATGTTATCATTCATATTACTTTCATATATATGATTTTCGAATTTATGTTTTTATTTTCTTTTTAAAATGAAGCAAATCTTTTCTCTGTCTCTGTTTCATAAAATTTCCCATTGAAATACAAGAAGACTTGGAATCACTGAATTTAAAAATACCGATATCTATCTATATACTTATAAAATTCTAATGACCGATCTTGTTTATTTGTTTGTTGTCTTGCCACCGTGTATTTTCTGAACTGAATAAATAAAATGTATGAGGATTCTGTGGGAATCAAACTGACGATCTGTTTTATTATAGGTACAATGCGTTTTGCTGTGGACCAAGAGGACTTTAATTACAATTCATTTTTAAAACGTGATATAAAGAAGGTCTGGTATACTTATAAAACCCTGTCGATCTTGACTTCTTGTTGCTTGCTTTTTTTTTGCAAGCAGGCGAAATTTGGAATATCTGTTAATTCTAGTTGATGTGGAATTTTTTAAATAAATATTAGAGAAAACAGTCAGTAATATACTACTTTACAAGTAACGGCATTAAAAAGAAAGAAAAAAGACAAATAAATTCTCTGAACATAATTCAGGTAAATTAATGACCTCTAGATCTAAAATCTATTACTGATATAGAGTAAGCCTAACCAGTTATTTTCTACAAACAAATTAACAATACATACAAATTACATACGACGTTTTGGTCAGCTCTGACCATCTTCAGGAAGTCTTGAGGGACTAATAACTAAATCATCACAGAATTCAAATACAAAAATAAGAACTATCTAAATTATTAACATAATTATTAACATCCTAACAGAATAAGACATATTTACATGAATTGAGTGGGAGGTTATACAGGTTATAACAGGTCCTCAGGGTTGTTACTGAAGGTGGTCAGAGCTGACCGAAACATCGTATATAATTTGTATGTATTGTTAATTTGTTTGTTATGGTTAAAACTTGTTTAGTGAAAGAAAATGGATGTCAAGAATAAATCTTTTGGCGAATTACTTTATATTTTACCAGAAAGGCGGAAATCCAAAGTCAGAAAACTTGAAAAATTAACCCGGAAAAGAACAAAACTTAAAATTGGCATAATTTTTAATAAAATATATATATATATATCAATGATCAAACCACAATATGAAATGGGGAAAAAAGACTAAGATCTCTCAACCGTAACAAGCAGTCTTCGTCAGAGTCAAAAACCCAACTGGATTTTCTTTAAAACTGAACCACTGGATTTTCTTTTTTAAATACCCAACTGAACCACTTATTGTGGTTTCATTATTGATTGATATTTCACATGTTAACGTGAAAACTTATTATATATATATAGATACTTTTAAATAGATGTGTACTCAACAACTCTGATTAAAAAATAACCTTTTGTATATATCTGTTGGTTTAACAAAAGTGTGTGTTGTTTCTCTTTGTGAGTTGTAGATTGTTTTGATAAATGTATTATAGTCTTACTCTAATTTTAGCCCTGAAGATGATGTACAAATACATCGAAACATCGGCCTAGAAAGTTTATTTTCTTTTATTTGACCTAGCCCTCAATAACGAAACAGTGAAATATATATATATATATATATATATATATATATATATATCACATTTTATATATTAGGAAGTGGTTAGTTTTCCAGGTTCAAATGAAACTTTGAAACCCAAAATTTTTATTTAAAATTCGTATTTGGAACTTTCGTATTAACCAAATGTATGAAATTCCGAAAGTACATATAATAAACCATTACATTAAAAGTTCAAAATGAATAATTTTAGGAACACAAACTTCAACACAAATCTCATCATAAATACGAATTTTTTAAGATTATATTATAAAAAGACATTCCTTTCATTAAAGTTATTTTATGTTTGTTAAATAAATAGAATATTTCAATTCACAGGTTTAGTTTATTTTAAATATGCTTGAGTGTGTACAAAACTATAACTAATGTTTTAATTATTTATGTCAAAAAAAAATTCACTTTTAAATAATTTTTTCTTTTATTAAATATACTTTCTGTGTATAAATCTTGAATCATCTTAAGAATAGTATATCACAAGATTGGGCCACTTAAGAATCTTTGTTTTCATTACTTAATAGTAATAAACAGCAATAACAATCATTCCTGTTAATCAGGTTCAGTGAATTTTTGTTGTAACTGTTGCTATAATTTCTTAACATTGAGGGACACATGGGATCACGGGTAAATATAACTAACAGCAGACAACTAAGACGAGTGTTTTTAATTTTAAAACTAAAATGTATAGTTAAGTAAATAAAAAAGTTGAACTTACAAAATATGAAAATGATTTAAATAATAACAAAAGTGGAGGAATGTTAAAAAAGTAGCGGTGAAACAATGTAACTAAATATAGCTCAAACAGCGGAATATATTAAAATATATTCTACCAGATTGATAAACGGTGGCTCTTTATGCCCACTTTATTGATGACATCTCCATCATTTGCCTTATGATATCTCTGTCCATATGCCTTATTTAACCCTTTTTGATTTACTATAAATAAATTATAGTGATAATGACAAAATTCCATCACGAGTTTTTCACAGCTTTACATGTTTTAGGGTCCACCAAAGTACTTTTGTGTTGTGTATGTGTGTGTGTGTGCATGTGGTAATTTTTGTTGTAATTAACGAATGAATCAAGTAATTCAATTTACACTCCATAAGATTAATTATACTTTTACCTTGAAGTTTGATTGAAATAGGTAATTAAATTGAAATTAGTTAATTGAAATAGTTAAATTAACTGTCAATGGGTCTAATAATGTTATTACCTTTAGTAAAGTTGAGTGTAGACCACTCCGAATTTGGTTTTATAATTTATATTAATTTTTTGCTAATAATAGTATTCTGGCAAGGAGAAACAAAACCTTCGTTAATATATGCTGGAAAACATATTTAATTAAATTTTAGTTTAAATATAATATATTTGAAAGGGATTAATGGAACATTAATAATGTTGTTTCTGTTTTATTTTAGGGAAAAGGCAGAGTTTTTAAACTGGTGGGCAAAGTACTGGAGGAGGTGAACCATGCAGTATACATCTCCAGGATGTATTCGGTCTGTTTAGTGGCAATCCAGTGAACTAAATTTATTTTTATTGGTTTACTAAAAAAAAAAAAAAGAATTGTTTAAAGAGTTAATATGATACATAGGATGGATAAAATTCTTAAATATATAAAATCGATGCCAATGAAATATATATTCTTTGATGTTTTAGAAGGTATGATGGATGATTGACTAACAAAGTATTGTAATCAAACTACATGTAGAACTCTTGAGCACAACGCAATATCAGATATAGACATAGTTCTTGGTGCGTTTAAGAATACCATTATCTCTGGGAATATTTGGGTATTTATAATCGGTGAACATTGGCTATTTATTGCAAAAAGAATATTAATTTTAAGATATTTTTTTATTTTAAAAAAGGTACTGGTAAAAATTGGAAAAAAAGGTTTATCATCTTCTTATATATCTCTTAAGCGAGCTGCTAATAATATTATGCGAATAATGCAGACTCTGTATCGATGAGACTTTCGAACGTTTAATCACATTCTATGTAAATTCAACGCCTTTATGAGTTAAAGATTTTCGCAAATCATACCTAAACCAATAAAAGTAAGATATATTTATTTAAGAACAACTACAATAATCTTTAAAAAAATTAAAATCTAAATTTGATTTATAGAAAGGAGAAAATGAAGCCCAATAGAAAAAATGTGGCAGTAATGCACACGAGTCCGATGGACTCGGTATCACAGATTAATAATAATAACAATAATAATATATCAGATTCTTCTAAAACAATGATTCGAGTTTGGGGTTAACAATCCAAGTATTATAAAAGTAACTCAAAGGGGAGAAAGTTGCTTCTTGATCTTAGGTAATGTATCTGTTGCATTCTTTTTCCAGTTTAGTTATTCATTTAAAGAGACTCCAAGGTTTTTTTTGTAAGAGCTGTAGTCTAGTATTTTTAATGAAGAGGGATTCGACATATATCTTCTTTCTTCTTGAGAAAGATTTAGAGAATGTGTTCGTTAGATTTATATCCAGACTTATCTTCTTTAAGCACCTTTTAACAATTTGAAGAGCATGCTATATTGTCTCAAAACAGTATCATTATGCTTTCTTCTTTTTAATATAACGAGGTTACCTTAATATTCTATCAAATCGTAACTTTCATTATTTAGAGTATTAAGTAGGTCATCTAGAATTAATGACCACTAACTAACTGAAACAGTATTTAATTATCAAAATTGTAATTGTGTTAGATCATATATTCATACTAATTATTTATTACTTTTGCATTGTTTCAATCTATTGTATATCCATTGAATAAATATGTCTACATTATAGTGCTAATTAAAGGATTAGAAGGACGTATAATCAAAGTTTCTTTTATACTAATTATGCGATCAGAGTGATTTCTTTAAATCTGATAGATCTTTCGATTTTCTTAATCAACATTTTTAAAGCTGATTATATTGAATTAGCCTTATTATAGGAATGTTGTCCCTTGTAAAGATGTTCTATACCAATAATGTCCTTCCTATGCTACTATAGGAAAAACTTAAAAGTTGTAATTTTTAATGTAATATTACTCTTCTTATATTGTAAGCTTAGAAAATATTCGAAGTAAGACATTATCCAATACAAAATTTCAAGTTTGTTTAATCACTGGAGATGTTAAATAAAACTAGTGAATGTTTCGTAATATAGAATGAAAAGGATCTGTGCTATGTTTTCAGTGTTATCTAAAAACAATGAGGTTTATTAAGAAATCAAAATTACATATTTGATGAAAAAATTGTTTTTACTATAGGAAAAACTTAAAAGTTGTAATTTTTAACGTAATAATTACTCTTCTTATATTGTAATTCTTCTAATATTGTTATATTGTAAGGGTGGGTACAGCATATAGATTTTCACAACCATCCTCACATGCATGGCTGATATGCATTCGTTTTTATATTTTTGTTAATATATTCTTCTTATATATAATATTAACTACTTAAAAGAACTTTATTTCTGTAATAAACCTATAAATGATATTCTGTTTGAAAGCAAGTACAGCAGGTTATTTATTATCCAAAAATGACTGTCCAATTCATAGAGCACTGTTTCCTTCCGCGATAATTGAAGTTTATTGACATTTTTGTATAGTTTCACTAATTTTAGGCAAGAAAGTTTAAACGAATTCATTCTAGTATTATTAGCTGTTTAGAGCAAATAAAATATTTTCTAAAACTGTTTGTAAAAGCAAAAAAATAATCCCAGAAAACCTCTTTTTGTTTAATTAATTATACAAAAACAGATTCACCTAATCCACTTAAAAAGTGCTATTTTTGGGAATAATTTCATTATGATCATTAAGCGGTGTTACCTGTTTCTTGTCCACAAGTTTTCTGAATTGATGATAAGTCGAAATTTTATACCAAACCGACTCTACGGGTTATTTAAAAATTCTGATGTTTTTTCTGCTAACCAGTTGTCAGTTTCAAAATAATCCCAAAATTTTAAAACTTTAGAGTTATTAGTTTAGGTGGAAAAAATATTGACCATAATCACATTTTGGTTATATGAAAGTTACTTTCCCATAGCGCAATTTCCTAAGAAGAATAGAAAATATCAAACTATATACCTAAGGTTTAGTAAAATACGAATTTGTCCATCACACGGTGTGGACTATAGCATATCCATAAACTTTGTGATACACACCCAACCACCAACCTTTTGATATAACCAAAGTTTTGATACATACAGACATGATAGAGAAAACATCAAAATAGAGTTCAATGATATTAAGATATGTAAACCCGTCAAAATTTCAAAATGAAATTCCTCCTTGATCGCTCTACTTTAATTATAGTCAAAACGTGAATATAAAGAACAAAAGCAATTGCTGAAGGCTACAACAGCAAGAAAAAATTCGAGACCACAATGAGTATCATACTTAGTAACTAACCTTATTGCCTGTGATGACAGCAAGATATGGCAATATCCTTTTTTTAAATATCGCAGCCATATAGAAGATGGCTAAATTTCAACTGGTAATCGACGAAGTTTGGCAAAAAATATTTCATTATATTCAATTGTTAGTTTTCTCATTGGTTTCAGATAAATATTAAGCTAAACAAATCAGTTAAAAAGTTATAGATCTCCTTGTATAATGTTTTCTGAAGAAAAATTAGAGATATGTGTAATTGTTTGATTGAGTTTCTGGTTTAAACTTGAGACAACTACAAGGACCATGGAATGATTCAAATGGGCCGGTGTTGTCATTAATAAAGCTGACTAATATATTTAATAACTGTGTTTTTAGACATATATTTTTTTATCTTGTGTTGCTCATATTTTTCTACTTCACAATTTTTGTTTCTATTTATAAGAAATTTTTAAATAAAACTCAAACTTTGCCTTTAAAGGTATGATTTGAATTATTGAAAAGTAATATAGTTAGATTTTATTTAAATATGTGGTTGATATCTTTTTAATGATTTACATTTATAGAAATCGTGTTTATTAGGTACGAAGATTATGACATAAATAAGATTAGGCGTGAGTTTCTGAAACAGCAGAGTACAGGTTTCATATAAACATCCTGTTATTTGAGAAACATATATAATAAAGTAAAGAAAAAGAAGTAAATGAAACAACAGTTATATCAGTTAATTGATATATGTCAACAAAAAAATATTTTAGTGCATTGAATATGAGAAGGTGTGTACCGGATTGTTGTTGTTTACATCAAGGGTACACTTCCTGATTTCGGAGCAAAGGTGTGCTCAGAGTAAAGAGGGGGACCTTGTAACTATATAAGGTCGCAAGCGTTACCAATTCTTATAGTACACGACCATGGCGTTTACCAAGGTAACTAGCTTTGATACATTATCAACTAAACAGCAAAATTTGGAGTGATCTCCACTCAACTTTGCTATAAGTTAACTCTTATATAGTCCACTTCGTGTATTGAACAGCATGTTTGAATTGATAGGTTTTTCCTAATGTTAGCCCTGATAGCCTTTATCCTTTGTATTGATTTATACAATATGTTCAGTCCTTGTATATGTTCAGTATATTGTATTCAATATACAATTTATACAATGTTCAGTCTCACAAAGAAACACATGTAGGCCTAGCATTGGCCCCCTTTGTGATACCACAAAATGAAGATTGATTCTACAGTGGGAGTCCTAAATTTTGCCTAACTCAAGTGTATTTAGAGTAGCTTTAACAAGTACCTGACATCGTTCAGGCTCGGGACCGACGGTTTAACGTCCTTCTCCGAGGGACGACGTGCTCACATTTATTCACCTCCCGCATGAATAAATCGAGGGCCAGGTGGGGATCAGGGTTCGGTCCTATTAGTTCAGAGGCGAGTACGTAAACTATTGAACTAACCTGGCCTCCTTTATAATAAATATGACTTATTTGTTAATCAGCACCCATTTCATCATAGGTAACCTACATTACGGGGTTCTTCTGTGGGAATCCTAAATACAAACCTTAATGTAGTTTATTATTTTAGAGGTATTTAAAGGGTAGCAGATTTTGCACCTCGCAGATTTTTAGGCTCGCACAGCTATATTTTCATCTGTCAGATAAAGAAACCAATGTTCATGACTATTTGAAGCTAATATTTATCATTAACGGTGGGCAAACTGTCTAGACATCATCACTGTCAAATATTACTTAAATTGAAAAATGGATATTTATTTGCAAGAAAAACAGAAATATTATTCCATTTCTCTTACTACTTTATTGATGTAGCACATGTAACTTGAAGGCTATCATCCCCTAAGAGTCAAAAATTAAGCGATTTAGTTAGATACTACTATTTACCGTGGATAGTTAAGCATGGATTTAGATTTATTAAATCTTTATAACTTAGAGGCTTAAGTTGGCCAAGGATTAAAGAAATATACCGCTCAATGTATTGGTTCATGAACTTATTCCTTAACGCTTGCATTCATTTAATTTTTATGTGTTTAACATTGCAGTTCTTTATAACTCTTTTAGTAGAAACATATTCTTTTACCTTTAAAAACTTCTTTCCTGTTAAAATATTTCGGACACTTCTTCAGATTTCAGCAGTCAAGTCTCATTTGTACAACCCTCTTCTTGGTCTGTCAAAATATCTAAAAGACTTTGTCCTTAATTGGTCTATTGCAATAAAATTGTTACTGATAAAATGTGATAAGATTTATAATTTAATTCACACATTAAATTGCTATTATATAAAAACGATTATATATAATTAATTATATTCTATAAATGGAGTTATTATGTAAGTAATTTCATTATATTTGACATAGAGCACTATTATTTGCTTTTCATAGAAAAAAAATAATAATAACAGTGGTTCAAGATACACAAAAAGATAACCCTTGAAAGTAGCAAGTTATTTTAAAAAATTTTGTAACCTATGTATGGTGGAAGCTCTAAGTGTATTTCTGATTATAAAATTTTTTAAAAGGTGTAAAAATAACATTTCATCGTTTATTTTAACAATTAAAATCAGAAATAAAAAAATAGATAAAATAAATATATTTAATAAAATGTTTCAAAAGGTGTAAAAATAACATTTCATCGTTTATTTTAACAATTAAAATCAGAAATAAAAAAAATAGAAAAACTAAATATATTTAGAGCATTTAAAATCAAAATGATAAAACATTACTAGACGACCCGTGATCTATTGTGTCATTCAGTATTAAGAAATTATAACAACAGTTAGTAATATTCATTCACTGAATTTGATTGACAAGAATAGTTGTTATTCCTATTTTCATTATTAAACCATGAAAACGATATATGGTCCGACCATTTGATATAGTATACTTAACATGAATCAAAATATATACAAAATAAGTATATCTGATAAAACAAAAAATCATTTATTTTATTACATAAATAAATGAAACATGAATTCAATGTACGTAAAAAATCAATTATATTGATTTTAATTATAATTAATTAATAGTATAATTATACTATTGTTAACTCAAAGCGTTGGCTTTGAATGCTTGATTTGATTGGAAAACTGGCCGGCTCCTCATAAATACAATTTGTTTTGTATATATGAATCACAAGAATTAACAAAAATGCGTAAAATAAAAAAAACATCGTCTAAGAAACAATAAGATTTTCAAAAATGGGACTGAGATCTTTCGAAGAAATACTAGTCAGGTTTATTCTATAACATGAATAAATTTTACATGTGAAGCCATTAATTTTTCTTAACTTATGTTGAGAGAATTTATTTTTATTATCCTTTCTTTTTAATACCATTATTTGTAAAGTAATATATGACTCACAGCTTTCTTTAATATTTATTTGAAGAATTCGTCATAAACTGGAATTAACAGGTATTCCAATTTTCATCTGTGTGCAAATATTCAAATGACATCAGAATTTTATAAGTATAAAGATATTAAGTGGGTTCTATACATGTACTATTTACAGGAAATGGATGATTAGCATAAAGTCAAACTGTTTGTAAAAATGTACTGATCATTTATAAATGGTATACTTAATGTTTGAATAACTTGCTTTCAATTGGTATAGCCGTATGACGCAGTACATTGTGCAAAAGAGAAAGTTTTTTCACCAACGTTTTAAAAAAAATTTCTTTTGAATAAACTTGTTCTAAAAATAAATTAATATTTTTTTAATTTTCTAATGCGATTGTTTTTGTTTACAGTTTATCTTTGCTGTTGCTAGCTTGCTCTTTGTTGGAATGGCTCTTGCCGAAGAGACCAACAAGGACTTGGAAGGTAGCGAGACTGCTTGGGGGTTGACTGGATTGTACGGCAGAGGCATCGTCTTGAATGGAGGGTGGAATGGATTGGGGTGGCGTAGCGGACTGGGCTGGAATGGATTGGGCTGGAATGGACTGGGCTGGAATGGACTGGGCTGGAATGGACTCGGCTGGGGCAGAACTATTGGATGGAACGGCGGATGGGTCTGGTGAACTCCTTCCAGCACTTCTCTTCTGTGATTCAACTCAGCTGAGACAAACAGACCTCACTAGTATACCATCCCACCAGAAAGACCACAACTCCGATTTGTTTTTTACCAAAGCTAAAAAAAATGTTCACTTTTCATTAATAAACACAATTTGTTATTTGTTTCACAAAACTCTGTTACATTTCCTTTCCCATCTTGTTCCACATTTGCGTTGTGTGTGTGTGTGGGGAGGGGGGGGGGGAAGGCAGTGGTCAAGTTGCATGTTTCATATTTAATTTTTAAGTTATTTATAAAAATATTTAAAATTGTACGTATTTTAAATTTTAAAATTAAATGATAAAAGTTAATTCGATTTATATTGCGGACTGCCTCAAATTGCACAGTTTAAGTATCTAACTTAAAAGAAAACTTTTAAAAGAAAATCATATTTAGTAATAGGTTAGGTTAGGTTAGGTTGCAGTGGCAGTTCCACATTGGAACACACGTAGGCCGAGCATTGGCCCTTTGTGATACCACACAATGAAGATTGATTCTACAGTGGGAGTACTAAATTTTGCCTAATTCAAATGTATTTAGAGTAGGGATCTTTAACGAGTAGCTGACATCGTACAGGCTCGGGACAGACGGTTTAACGTCCTTCGGTTTAACAGCTTGTTTGTTGATAGGCTGTATGCCCAGAGTATGTCGGGAGGTTTGTTTGGCCAATTTCTGAAGTATGTTTACCGTGTGGGGAGGAGAAGGAAGACCCTTACCCTCTAGTGTCAGGGACCTCGATGTTGTGGTTTATTTTTTAGTCTTGGCTAGTTACCATTAGTGATAAATTAGTTTTAGTCTTTGTCTCAAGGGAATATTTCCAGTACCTGAGGGTTTAACGTAAGTTGTGTTCGTTCTGTATGTTTATTTATATGTCCTGTGTCCTTTAGTTTAAGCTACCGATAAGGGTATATCGAGTACCTTGTCTTTTAGTATTGAGTGTTTCTTAGTTATAAGTTAGTTTAGTTTCCACCTCGAGGGAATATTTTAGTACCTTGAGGCGTAGTGATAAGTTGAGTTAGTCTTGATTGTGTATTTATATGTCTTCGTTATATGTGTTTCTCTAGTTGAAGTGCAACTGGTAAGGGAATTTTGAGTACCTTATCAGTAATTATCTCCGCACGTTACCAGGGCTTTAGCTTGTCTATTACTCTTGGCCTAGGTACCATTTTGCGGAGTAACTGTCAGAATTCATGCTTAGCATTGCGTTGCTTTAGGTGCCCTCGGGCACTTCCATGTTCAATGGAGGTGGCTAAAGGGTAACTTGTCAACAAGGCGGCCTGGCTTGACTAAGCGGTTATGGCACAAAATGCCGAGGAACGCGAAGGTCAAAACGGGTTTAACGTCTGCGTGAATAAATCGAAGGCCAGGTGAGGATCGAACCCCGGTCCTATCAGTTCAGAGGCGAGAACGTAACCACAGAGCTAGCCTGGCCCCCATATTTAGTAATACTGTGACCATGTCACTGAGAAATATAGTTTTCCCACTATCATCTAAGTAATCTCTAAAGATATTGAAGAGGATGCCTCCAAGAAACCTACTATAGTAAAATATTACAATTGCATTTAAATGGTTGATATAAATATTTTACAAGTTTTTTGTAATTATGAGTAGCAATAAAAATTAAAAAAAAAAGATCAAACAACTCAACAGCTCAAATGAGACCGTTCCATCAATTTTTTTCCTTAATGATAAAAAATTATTATTTGTATTTAAGATAAATATTGCTTTTAATTATGCATAGATTTTCGCTTTTATTTGCGTTTTGTTTAACTTTTTTAATTAAAAAAATGATATACATTGTACATATAATATATATATATATATATAGATTTCACATAAACACGTGAAATAACAATCAATGATCAAACCACAATAAGAAAAGGGAAAACAAGACTAAGATCTTTCAACCGTAACAAGGTTGGGTTTTTTCAACTCAGTTGGGTTTTTGACTCTAACGAAGACCGCGTGTTACGGTTGAAAGATCTTAGTCTTGTTTTCCCTTTTCTTATTGTGGTTTGATCATTGATAAATTATATATATATATATATATATATATATTATTAGCTTTAAATTTTAGTCATTTCTTCTACATGAATAATAGATGATGAATCATTCTTACTTGGCTATTCTCAAGTGCAATGGATTAATCGCACTTGACACGTATTATGCAAAGTACTAATAAGGGAATGGTGCTCATTGGATGAAAATATTTGGTTGAAATAAAATAAGAGGTTAAACAAGTTAACAGACTTCGGTGAAGTTAAGAACAACACTAAATTAGTATGTTAATTAGTATGTTAAATGTATACTTGATACTGCTAATTACATAATTGACACCTAGTTTTGTAATTTTCATTATTAAATATTAAATAATAAGATCTGCTTGGCACATTTTTCGCTATAGTTTTACATAAAACTGATAATAGTGGCATTTCTCTGCTGACCAGTTTGATGTAAAATGTCGCATTTATTTTGGAAAACTTGATACTAGTCAAAAGTTCAGTTTTCACAAGGCTCATAGTTTTTTTGAGAGGATGACAATACTTCCACGCCATCGTTCCTCTGACTGAGAAATAACTGGTACTCGTTAATAATCACCACTTTAAATAGTTTGGGTAAACTGAAGTTTAAGACTTCTTGACGTAGGTTCCTTCAAGGCTAAAATGGGTAGAATTCAAAAAAGACCCTCCTCCTAGAACAGTACTTACAACAGGAGCCTACTATAAGTGTTCTATAATAGGAATAATATAATAGTGTTCTATAAACAGGCACCTATTTATAAGTATAAGTGTAACAAACTTATTTAATTAAAAAAATATCCAAGCAAGTATTTAACGTGTGAGTATAGTTGGTGGTTGATGGCGTATGTGTATAGGAAGGGATGTCAATCATTCCTTAAAGTTATAGTAAAGTTGAGCGTAAGCCACTCCAGATTTGAGTCAAAAACTAACAACCCAACTTAATTGATTTAATATCTTAATAGAAACCTAACCATATGCTGTTCACAAAGGTTTTATGTCATAATAGCAAACAAATTGTATATTATAAAACAAATATCTGAGTTATATGTTCTGCATGGGATCAAATAAACAAAGAAATAATTTAACTAGTAGAGCCCAATGCGAGTATGTATTTAAAATCAATATTCTTAGTATCTATGGTATCACCACATGGTCTTGTATGTAACGTTGCAGTTACTTTTTTCAAGTGATTTTCAAGAATTTCAGAATTGTTAACAAGATTGTTAACAGATTAATGAAAGATAATTACAAAATATAATGGTGATAAATTCAGGTATCAAGATTTCTATAAAGGCCATAAACGTAGATGGATATTAATGAAATTTGCATTTCAAAAAAATCTTCATGATTAATCATCAATGATTAAACTACAATATGAAATGGGAAAAAAGACTAAGATCTTTCAACCGTAATAAGCGGTCTAACCCAACTGAGTTTTTTTCCCCTTTTCATATTGTGGTTTAATCATTGATTATTTGACGAGTTTATGTGAAATCTTTTATGATTAATCATTTAGCTAAACTGTAAATTATGACTATTATTTTTATGATTATTTATTTTTTATAACATTATTCTACTTGTAAATGGTAAATATATCTGAGGAAAGTGATTTGACTGCAATGCAAGTCTGACGGATGTCAATGGAGTGACTAATTGTACACAACGTGATGGCGACTTGTGCAGGTAGAATTCTGACAGACACAAACGGAGGCTCTTCATAGTCACACCATGCAGGCTTTAAAGGTAGGTGCTCATCTGTCTTTATTGTTAACAAACTAACAGTCATTCTCTAAGTAACCTAAAAAAAAATATGACAAAATCTAGACTGAACTCCTAGCAACTTCACTATAAGTAAACCTATCAAAGCTATAGACAATTGATTGAGTTCATTATTTATTATAGTTTGGTTAGTAATATTTTGACAGCTATACTGAACATCTAATAAATAATAACACCTCTTTATTGTTTAAAATTGAAAATTTCTAAGTATTGGTCAATACTCCCCTAACCACCCTCGTATATTGAGATGTCGTATATTTCAAAATAGTCAATATGTTGAGACCAGAGATATCGATCAGATAAAATGTTGTGAACATTTGAATAATATGAACTTTAATGCAGGCCTAAAATGTTAAAAAAAAATTATTTTGCTAGGGGTAAGACAAATTCTTAGTGCTTACAATTTGATCTTCACCTTTCAATGACTGCAGGCATACTTTATAGAAATCTTTTCAAATAATTCTACAAGACACTATTTAACTGCTTCGCAGAAATACTAGAGATAAATTAATAGCTATAATAGAGGTTTTAAAATGATGTTAGCTGATCAAACATTTTAGATGCTTTAAATTGTTTAATGTTGTAAAACTATTCAAGTCATTTTGGTATTAAGATTGTTTGAGATGTTATAGTTTTATTAAATTTATCTGGTCAATTTTCGATTAAATATAACTTTCATCTTTCATAAATACTAAATAAATAAATGTTTCCAACAAAGTGCATAAGAAAGCTTTGTTCAAAGATGAGTTAAAGAACTGAACGATATGATCCACCCGTTTAAGAAAATTGAGTGAAAAGTTAGCGTATAAGTTAAATATATCAATATAGAATTATATTGATATATGAAACTTAGAACATTTTAATTTTATTTTTAAACTTGTAACCCGTTATCGAAAGCTAATTTGAGTAAATCAATTGTTTCATTACGTTTTTACCTCGCAGCTGTAGGTTTTTATGATGAAAGAGGTATTTGTTCTTACCGGAAACAGGTAAGCTGAAATTTGGGTGTCATATCTGCCTGCCACACCACACCATACGGACTTCAGTACAAACCAACACGTAACATCGTTTGTATTAGACAGAGATAAAAAAAATTAGACCCTTTAAGATAGACAAAGTCGGGTTTTTGACTCTAACGAAGACCGTTTGTTGAAAGATCTTAGTTTTTTTCCCATTTCTTATTGTGATTTGAACAGTGATTGCTGTTTCACGTATCTATTGAAAACCATTGTAGTTTCTGCATTCACGACCTTTGTCATTGGTAAATATGATTTATAGTTTACCAACTGTGATAAAGAAAATATCTAGGACGTTAAAATCAGTTAATAAAAAGATCGTGATGCAGAAACTGCAATCATTTTCAATAATATATATATATATATATATATATATATGTATCTTTATAAATAAAATAATGATTTTGTCTGTACATTGCTTAGAACTGACTCATTTCAAGTTTTCTTTACGTTTCATACATTGGAGAAACTGAATCCACCCTTAGAAAAATTTCTGTCGGTTTGTCGGTTTGTCGGTTTGTCGGTTTGTCGGTTTGTCGGTTTGTCCGCAAAACTTTGTCACAGGTAAACTCAGCTACCATAAGACATATAAAGCTGAAACTTTTACAGTAGATTTGTGTAGGTCTAACTTAAAATATAGGCTATGAATTGATTGGAAATTCAATGTACAAGTGAAGTTATGGACGTTTAACGCAAAAATGTTTGTCACAAGTAAACTCAGCCACCATAAGACATAGCGAGCTGAAACATTGACACTGGATTTGTGTGTGCCTAACTTAAAATATGGGCTCTAAATAGATTATTAATTCAGTACAGAAGCGAAGTTATGGGGCTTTTAGCTGTATTTTCCTAACTTCACAGACAAGGTTGTTTTGAAAATACACAGGTGTGGCAAGTAGGTATTGTTAGTTGATTTTCATTTCAATTGAGCATATGAATATATTGCGTATTTGACATCATTGAAATGGTGTTTCACAGAGTGAAGGATGTACTATCTATTGAGAATAAATGTTTTGTAAACGAGCAATTCTCAGCCCTTAATATGAACAGGCATAAGAAATCAACAAACAAGTTCTTACGCTATATGAAGCCGAGGAAAGAACTTACAAGTCAGTAAAGAGATTGGATTAGTGACGAAGAAGCAGTTCATTATCTAATTGAATTTCTTGACTCTGAATTTATTTCTCCTGGACTGCCTGCTCATGAGTAAAAACTTAAAGTAGAGCACCAATCATGCTGCAATTTAGTAGCAGTAACAAATTTCATGTTACGAAACATGAGTGCCCCAAAACTGTGCAACGGGACACGACTCTGAGTTCGTGCTCTACACAGATATGCCATAGAGGCGGACATAATGACTGGATGTGGTATTGGGGAGTCTGTGTGTATACTTCACATACCATTGATTCCGAGCCACTGTCTGTTTACGTTGAAATGATTGCAAAGTCCGGTCAGAGTCTATTTCGCAATGACGTTAACTAAGTCGCAAAGGGAGACTTCATCTAACGCAGGAATACAAGGTAGCAAAACCAAGTTTTTCTCACATGGTCAAATGTAGTTTACATGCTCAACGGTCAGAGGTTTCAACTCTTTCTTCTACCATGAACCTGAAGGATAGACAGCTAATGTAGTGTATTAGCTGGAGGCATTTGTTTAACACTGTAGTAATAATGGTATTTTCTACTATTCTATAATTTCTAATGACATTTTGAAATACCAAAAATGACGGAACTTCTGATTCCTCCGTGGTATAGCCAAAGGCATAGGCACACGGCAATAAAACAAACAGGAACTTCTGATTCCGTCAAAGACGGGTACGTTTGCAATGCATTATATATAACTGTAA
Source organism: Hermatobates lingyangjiaoensis (assembly GCA_026182355.1). Taxonomy (NCBI): domain Eukaryota; kingdom Metazoa; phylum Arthropoda; class Insecta; order Hemiptera; family Hermatobatidae; genus Hermatobates; species Hermatobates lingyangjiaoensis. Next base: position 623,766 of record JAPFBL010000014.1, on the reverse strand, counting down.
ACTTTTTTTCAATTTAATATTTGCTTAATAAATACACTGGTAATAATGTAAGGTATGGGACCAGAGTAGCCCAGTGGCTTGCGTGATCACCGATGACAGTAGTGCAAATGTATTATAAATAAATGTAACAAACAAATATTTTTGTGAATTTAAAATGTGGATAATATAAAAGATGGTAATAAAGTAAAGGGATCTAGCCAGGGTAGCCAGTAGCTTGCTTGCTCGCCGATGAGAGTAGTGCAAATGTATTATAAATAAATACAACAAAAATATTTTTTTTTAATTTAATATTTGCGTAATATAAACACTGGTAATAAAGTAAGGTATGGAACCAGAGTAGCCCAGTGGCTTGCGTGCTAGCTTTTGACTGGGAGCACGTTAATTAGCACTAACTCATTTCAAGTTTTCTTTACGTTTCATAGTTCAGAGTAGCCACATGTACCCTTAGAATAATTTCTGTCTGTCGGTTTGTCCACAAAATATTGCTACCATAAGACATATAAAGCTGAAACATTGATTGTAGATTTGTGTATGTCTAACTTAAAATCTAATCTTTGTATACAGAGGCATTTGTTTAGCACTGTACTAAATAATGGTATTTTCTACTATTCTATAACTTCTAATTGTAGTATTAGTATAATACTATAATTTATATTTTGGAATACCAAATATAATAGAATTTTTGATTCCGTCAAAGACGGGTACGTTTGCTAGTATATATATATATATATATATATATATATATATATATAAACAGGAAAATGATCCAAAATGACAACAAACGTTTCACAGTAACCCACAGACACAGTACAAAGAAACGAGCAACACACTCATTGTCTACAATTTTCGGTTGAACCGGTTGATGACGGAACAACAGAAAGTTAGAGACAGAAAGTTCAGTGCCTGTAGTTTACTGTGAAACACACACACACACACACACACACACACACACACATATATATTATATATATATATATATATATATATATATCTGGTTTATTCAGATAGGATAATACAAGTTCAGAATTAAACTTCAGATTTACACACAATATACAAGCATGCCTACAATATCAATTTTGGTTACACCATAATCACGAGATAAAAGAATGAGTTCCAAATCATGCCAATGAAGTTTATTGATGACTGTTAAATAATTTGAACATTTTTGATATGCTAACTTTTAGAAAGCAATTAAAGTTTCTTCTCTCTTATATTTTCGGGCCATTAGATTATTAAGGTGTTGTGATTTTGGAGGACTGAGTATGACATTGTTTCGTGACAAGCAAGTAAAATTGGAAAACTTCATTTATTTATTGGAAGAAAAATTAAAAAGTTTAATCTAGTAGCACATGAAGGGAGGAGAAAATATTTATAAGGTTAGAGTTATGAATGTATTGATTACATTGAAAACACAACTACAATAAGTTAATATTTCACTTACGTTAAAGTTAAAAAAGGACTACCAATGAAGTGGAGTAAGAGGTTAGGGAGCAGATATTAAGGGTTGTTTGCATACCCTATCACTTACCAGTGGTGAATAAAGTTTATACCTAATTACTCTAGATTTAGTAGTTGTAATAATGTGATAATTTGATTCTGAAAACTTGATGATAATTTACACATGGTGTTATAGTAGCACTAAGCTATTGCGAGTGTATTTTAACTTAGTAATATATATTGGTTAAAACGACCGATTAGTGAGTTTGAGCACAGGAAACCCCTCATTTCTGTTGTTGGTTTAATTTCTCTTACGAAACAACTATGATTTATAGGAAAAGTTAAACGTCTACCAAATAACTAGAGGCAAATAACAAATTTGAAAACTATATATCTGAAAGAAGGTTTATTGCTAACATGCACATTACATGTGCTGCTCCAAGCGACATATTAATGAAACACTATGTTTTTAGTACAATCATATATATATACATATGATTGTACTAAAAAAACAGTGTTTCATTAATATGTCGCTTGGAGCAGCACATGTAATGACAGTTAACGGTTGTTGTAACAGAAACCAGCCTTGAGTAAGTTTTTTTTTTCAATTTGTTTATGATGTGTCTAAAGTAGAAATGACAAATGTCCATTGTTTATTATTTTATTGTTAGTTTATAGCCCTGAGAATGTCTTAAAATAAAGAAGAAACGTTGGCAAAAAGGTGATTCCATATATTTACCCTGACCAAACTCCGAGAAGAAGAAAAAGTGTTTGTTAATATTTTGTGGTCAAGAAAACAGTACCGTATTATATATGTATATATATAAAACGCTTTGACCCTTTTAAAATACCATTCTTCCCTCCCAATCTTCTCAACCCCTCACCAGATGTTCTCTGCATCTAGTGTTTCAGTTGGGTTTTTGATTCTGACGAAGACCGCTTGTTACGGTTTAAAGATCTTAGTCTTGTTTTCCCATTTTCTTATTGTGGTTTGATTATTGATTGTTATTTCAGGTGTTTATGTGAAATCTTTATATATATATATATATATATATATATATACCACAGTGAATTTAGAATTATGTAAGCTAAGATTTTGATTTTTATTTGATTTACTGTGATTCCTGATCTTGTTCCATATATCTACAATTATTTAATATCATTGATATCAATTAGCAATCAATTAGCATTGAACTTACTTTAAAGGAATGAAAAGAAATTAGTCAATAAATACTTTACATTGCAAGGATACAGAAAAATCTTAACAGAGAAATATAAGTTAATTTCTATATGTGAAAGAGAATTGTATACGTAATATTACATATTAAAGAAAAAACCTTTATCCGTCCATTTCAAATCTGATAAGTCTAGTTATCTTATAAATTCGTCTTACTGTCCTTTTCTTTATACATGATTTAATCTACCTGATCTCCTTCCCCGTAAAACCTATTATGACATTCTATTCATATAAAAATTATAAAATAATTAATTTAATTTCCCTCATTTTCTAACTATATTTGTACTATATTTTTAATTACGATGTACAGGAAATTAAAAAATGTCATAAAAAATCTAGTAGAGTTAGTTATTGTTATACTAAGTTTGTTTGACTGCCACTAACTCAATCTTGTTTGATTTAATTAAAATTACCATATTTATTATGTGTAATTGTTGTTTATTTGTTTGGTATGTATTAATTAACGTGAATATAAAAAAATCTTGTATTGTAAAGAGATCATTTAATATTATAATAATAATTATTATTATTAAGTACAATAGTTTTTTTTAAGACGCAGTGCTATAGTCACCCTCAAGTAATAATAATAAAAAATAAAGGAATCTTGGTCCATATGTAAATTTATAATTCAAAAACAGAAGGTAGCCCACCGACGTGCTTGTCTACCCTTTTTTCCTCTCTTGACGGCGTATTTTCCAAAAATTAGAGTTCGGAAGTGTGTTTCCTCTCAGTGTGCAAACGTTTTTTTTTAGTTTTTGTGTGGTCCAGTTGTCCGGTAGTGAGTTGTCCAGTTAGGATTGATTTTTTTAATTTAAAGTAAACCTACATCCACAGTCTACTTATGCTTTACAGTCAGTTTACAATGCTTTGAAGTTTGTTTAGAAGATCAAAACATGATATTAGTGAATATAGCATATATATATTCCTGACAAAAGTATCGACCGAAATGTAAAACAAAATTAAATTTATCAAGACTCAATCAGTCCTTCAGGTTTAAATTAAACTATCAAATCCGACGTTTCGGTTTTTATTTAAAAACCTTTATCATAGGCCTACAAAACAGAAGAAATATAAGATATAACACAATCATTCAAAATGCAAACATTTCAACGACAGAATGTGTGCCATTGGGTGTACAGTTGTTGTTGTTTTGTGTTGTGTGCAATGCTTGTTGTTGCATAAAATATTTTGACCAAAAACGTTGTGCAAAAATGGTACAAATGGTGGCTTAGAAGTACAAGAATTTTTTTTTAAATTTCCAAATGTATTATCACAAAAGGATTATCACAAATAATTAAAAAAGTCTTCAAAGACATTTGTCTTAAGTTAATTTATCGTTTTATAGCAAAATAAATCTCCATTTTCAAATATAAAATAAAATATTACAGAGTAATGTTATATTTGCAATAACTGCAAAGATTGTAACGAAGTTTATTATGGAGAACTAGTCATTTCTTGAAAGAAAGAAATTATCATCACACATATTTTATAAAAAAAAAAATAAATGCCACTACATTAGCATAGTATTTATGAAAGCCTACGTTTGATTTTAATGAAATAAAAATAATAGCCAAAGATATAGATAAACAGAAAAGGCGAACTCTGGTAATATTGCATAGAGAACACCCGTGACCCGTTGTGTCATCCAACACCTTCCTTTTTAATGCAATCATATTCACCTAAATGCAGATGAACTCCAAATTAATTAATTTCCAATAAAGAGGATAATGAACATATTTATAAGACAGTTATCTTTATTTACATTTTTTGTAAAATTTGAATTTTCTAAAAAAACTTTACTCTTTTCTTTCTGTTTGACCCTACTGAGAGCAACATGTAATTGGCCATATTTAAATGCTGTTTACCATAAATGAACTAAAACTTTCTGGAGAGTCTCTTACTCTCATCGATTATTCATCAAATTTTCCCTTTCTAAATTTATTATAATTAAATCATTATAATTTAGGTCAAAAAGCTATTTTTTAATGCTTTGACGTAATTTTATCACGTTTTGGAAGCTTATTTTACAAAAGTCCCCTTGGCGCAGACGGTAATCATAGGATATCCAATGCCAAGGGCGTAGGTTCAATTCCCACAAAATTGCTATTATCTTATTCAGTTTAGAGCCTGTGCAAATATTTAAACACAAGCATCAGAGTTTTAAAGGTATATGCTACCCTGACTCCTTAATGAGAAATATTTTGAAATAAAATTGTAGAACGTCGAGGCGAGTATGCAAACCACTGGCCCCTGACCCCTAATACGGTTTATTATAATGTGATACAACTACAACAAAACCAATCACAATTAAAGTACAGCTTATAATATTATTAAATAATATTGTAGAAAGTAAATGCCTTTATTTTATTGCCATTTTTTTGCTACATTTATTTATATATTATAAATAAATATATTATACTCATCAGCGAGTTCGCAAGCCACGGTGCTACTCTGGCTCCATACCTTACTTTATTAATAGTGTTTATATTACGCAAATATTAATTTTTTTTTACATTTATATATATAAATTTGCACTGTCATCGGCGAGCGTGCAAGTCACTGGCTACTCTGTCTCCAATTTTTAGAATCAAATAATAATTTTCTTTTATTTAACATTATTCAGGTAATAAATAATTTATATTATAATTTCAGGTCACTACCTCTACGGAAAATGGGTGAACAAATAAACAAACAAACAAACTCTCAAAATTTATATATAGAGATTAGAAAAATACCAGTCATCAGTTACTTATAGAAAGCACATTTCAAATTTAAATAGTATTTATTTATTTAAGTTAAATATTGTTGTTTGAAATTCTTATTCTATTTTCATATTTCATTTTTCCGCATTTTAAGTATATTTATTTTTGAATGATTGTAATATTTCTTTATTTCCTCTGTTTTGTAGGCCTATAAAAAATGTTTTATATATACATCTCAAGACTTGTATTGGTATATTGGTAACAACAATTAAATTATAGTTTTTAAATTAGTCTTATTCGTCTGAAATAAAACCATTTTCCTGGTGCATTAGTTATAACACAGAGCTTATGATATATTGTACCGTAATCACCCTAATTTAATATTAAATAGATTATTGACCAGCCAGATAAACATTATCCTTTTTGCAATATTCAGTAAGAAGTGTTTTATCTATATCAACATGTGAATTATAACAACCTTTATTTTTACATATAGTTGATTAATATAGATCTTTACTGTTAAAAATTAATTGAAATGCAGTACGAATGTTTGCAATGTTTCCAACTCCGTTTAGAAAATTATGTTTGATATTAGGTATTGGATGACCTATAACAGTTTTATAATTGTACTTCGGAGGTTAATTAAGTTTAACCGACTGTGTTAACATCCGATTAGAATAGATTAATGGATTGAGGCATCTCTGATAAAATGTGGGCAGTTTAAATTAAACAACTGATAAGTCCTCTCAGCGTATTTCTAGCTTAACCAATTTCCTAAAGTTTAAAATTCTTAAATTTCTTTGAATTTTTGCCACAAAATTTGTCATCTTTTCATTTTAAATTATATCTTGCAAGTATTAAATCACTTAAATTTCTAAAGTTTATAATTCTTTGGGTTTTTGACTCTACAACCTTTAACGGTTAATATCTTTTTCATCTCTTTAATTATTATATTTTATATATATTATATAATATATATATAATTATATGATATTAAAATATTCATTCTAATGTATACTGTATCTTTTATAGTAATTAAGAGTATACACTACAATATTTATCCTTAAAAAATAATACAATTCTACATACAAGCATTGTTTCTATGATCTTATTTCACATCCTATTGCAAAATCTTTAAATATATATATATAGATCCTGTATTATTTGTGAATCCCTTCCCAATAATTTTTGAGAATCGTGAATATTTATATATATTTTTTGTTTCCGGTTTCAAAGTTTTAATTATATATAATTATTTTACAATACTATATCAAGTATTTCGGACCCTCAGTTTTTTTAACAAAAATTTCATTATATTACTATTTTCATTATAATCTAACCAGTTCCTCCTCAATAAAATAAAGAAGTTCAGATTTTGATGCATTTCTAAAAATGGAGTTTTTTTAAGAACTACGAGTATATATTTATCATTATTATGGAGATTATTTAATTAATTGATTAATTATATCGTACTCATCAATTATTAAGTATAAATGAAAATCAGTATTGCTAAATACACACTGAAAAGTTTGCAATAACTAATAACACTGTAATAGATTGTTGTGAAATAATATACCAATATTTCAGTATACTTGTAAACTTGTTCTCCTGAAGTGAGTGCTTATGACGTTTATATTCCGTTACCAATTCGCTTAAGGATGAAAGTTAAAATTAATTAAAGTACTATTTAGTGGTTTATTTTATTAAAGAATAAGAAGTAGATATTTAGCTTCTTAACGAAGAATACTACGTTATTTAAATATTTACCGTAGTTATTTAACGATTTAATACGATTGACAGTATACCCATTGAATCCTTCAGTCCCATTAAATGCGGGTTTATGTAATTAATGAGAAAAGACTCTATGAGTAACGCGAATAAAGTTAAAGCAATTAAAGTTTTTGAATTTAATTAATAAGAGTTATGATATATATATAATAAGAGTTAATTGGGTAGACGCTAAATGATCATTTATCAAATATAGATACGGTTGCAAAATTGTCAAATATCAATCAAAAATATATAGTATATTTGAATACTTTAAACATCATTAATGTTTTGTTCAAATTAAACTCATGAAGAATTAGTGAGTTTATCACTCATGAAGAATCCTTGTCTTGGGGGTTTACATTAGCTGGAAATAGTGTTTTACAATGTCCTTGGCCTCCTTTCATCTCACCCAGTTCAACATTATCTTCTTTTTTTTTAAAGTATCTCTCTTAACTTACTCTCACGATATTGCACTACTGATTAAATGACAGAACAAATATTCTAACACACTAGGATATGATAATATCTCTAGCTACTAATTTAGTTTATTACTAATAAACTAAACTTATTTCTTCTTTATGTATGAAGAACAAATAAGGGCGGTAATTAAATTTTTTCTTGCTTTAATAAATAATTTACTAATTGTAATTTTTTTACTTTATAGTATAAAATAAAATTATAAATGATGTTATACTTCAATAATATCAAATTTAAAATTTTAGTTTACTAAAAATTATTCAATCATTAAATGTGGTTGAGAAAACAAAACATTTAGTAAATTAAAAATATAAAATGCTATTAAATTACACACAACCATGAAGAATAATGCTTTTTTTTTCATATTTTAGAGATTTTCGAATTATTAAATAATTTTAGTTTTTATAATGTTGATATTTAGTAATAAATAAAAAATAACTTAATACTTTTGGTAGGAATGTCTTTATTACTGACAGATGATTGATGAATTGTAAACAAATGCCAAACAGCAATTTTACACTTCTACAAGTTTAAAGATACCGGAGGCTTAGATGACAGCATAGTTGAAAATGTTGCAATATATACATTGCTGCAGAATATATGGATATGGGGTCGGATTCTAAAACACTAGAAAGAGTTGGGTAACAAATGAACAAACTTTTTATTAGACAAAAGATTATAAGGTACTATATATATATAAATGATCAAACTACAATAAGAAATGGGAAAACAAGACTAAGATCTTTCAACCGTAACAAGCGATCTTTGTCAGAGTCAAAAACCCAACTGATCGGTTGAAAGATCTTAGTCTTGTTTTCCCATTCTTATTGTGGTTTGATCATTGATTGTTATTTCACGTGTTTATGTGAAATCTTTATATATATATATATTAAATAACTTGCCTACTTTAAGTCTTGTATGTTTCTTACTTCTCCAGTTTTCTGATACATTTCTTCCATCTTTCAGGGTATCATATAAATCAACTCACCGAATGATTCATTTCTGTTTTCCATATTTACACTGGGACCGACTTTTCGGTCTACACTGACCATCAAGGAATTTATTTTACAAACTTAATATAATACTTATTTACAATAACAATCACTTAATTCACTTAATTTAAAGATAACTAATAATGAAATATACATTCGAATTTACAATCTACCTTAATAAAACTAAACATAACCTTGTGTTAACAGGTTTGTTTCTATATACCCTAATCAATTTTTAACACAACATTATTTAAATCATTATCCAGTCATGTGTCATTTTCATGTAATCACAAGTTATTTAATGATGCATGTTTAAAAGAAGATCTGCTCCTAAAGTGTAAAAATATTTATTTATATATATATATTTCATTAAATGTTCAGCAGCCTCGGCGTAGACTTAAAAGCTTGTCTGCTCCAATTCCCTGAAAACTCTGCGGTGGGTTGGTGTTAACCCCCATATCATTTGGCCATAAATCTCTCTCTCTATCTCTTTCTCCTTTTCATATTAATTTATATATAATCTGTTTTCTATTTATAAGTCAATAAATGTTAATTTCATTAACTAAAATTAATTAAATTAACACTCATTTTGTTAAAGTTAAGCAGTAGCAAACATGTTTGCAAGTCTTCCGGAATTTTTTATAGAAATGAAATTCTGGCTCTAATCGACAAGTATCTGCCAATGCGAAAGTATTTTTGCATCAGACTGCGATTATTGACACCAGGCAGCCAGGGAGTGTCAAAGATAACAAGTACCCGCTAAATGATTCAACAACCTTGAACTACTGCTTTAAAATTAGTACCACCATAGAAGGTCACTCAGATTGGATGTTTGTCTACCGCATTGTTTTTGCTTCCTATTACCAGTAAACCTGTTAAACCAGTTGTCATTTCGTGTTCAAAATAATAAGAAAACTGCATTAAATTAATAGTTTTTTTTAGTAGCTATATTAGTTATAACATTGTTATATATGACCCATAACTTGTTAAACATTTTATTTACTGTAATCGTAAATTTTTATTTACAGAATCGTAAATTTCTGTAATCGTTCAATCTTCCGCTTTATTTCTACTAATCACTCCATTCATCGCCTCAAACTTTCTCTCTTCGTTATGTTTTCCTTCCCATTCTTTTTTTCTCTATCTCCTCCCTATGTCTCTCTTTATCTATTTTCACTCTCTCTTTCGTTTACGTTCCTCCCTTCCTCTTTTTACTTTGCCTCACTCTTCCCTTATTATCATTTTTTGCCTGTACTTTCTTTCACTCTCTTCTATTCTGTCCTTTTTCTCTATCTATTTTTACAATCAAGTTCTTTCCCTTACTCCCTCTTTCTCTCTTCTCATCACTCCCTCTTCACATATCTGTCTCTTTTCACTCTTTTTTCTCTTCACTCTTCCTCTATCTAACTCTCTTTCTCTCCCCCTTCTCCTTTTTTCCCCATTCTTCCTCTCTCTCCCTCTTCCTAAAAAAAAAATAAAGCAAGATGTGTAACACAAATGTAACTGTAGAGCTATTTAAACGCTATTACTATTACATTAATATATTTATTATGAGGTATAAATTTATAATCTCCTATATTTTAGATGAATTCTTCTTAAATTAGTTAATTTTATTTAACCCAAGGTAATTTTCTTAGTAAGCATAGAAGAATTAGTTTAGCAATAGAGTAATTACAAGTTTTTAAATCTAACTTGATTCCCAAATGATATCAAGCTAGAAGACCTGGAAAAATAAGGTTTGATTAAATAGTTTCTCCTTCTTCATTATTGTGCTCTTTTATTTTCAAGATTTCTTTCTAGGTTTTTTGTCAAGTTCACTTATATTATTTTGTAAAGTATACATGTGACTTATAAGCCAAGCTGACCTCACAATACGACCTTTTTTGATAGTTGTCGGGATGTCAAGCAAACCTCTGTGTTTGCCCCTTTTTTGTTGTTTATGTGGACAATCCCAGAAAAGAATATGATTACCAGTTTTCACCCCATCATTCCGCCAGGTTAAAGGTCTGGCTCCCTTAAATATATTTTATCTGGTCTTCCATATTTACCTCCTGACCTGATAGATATCCACAGTCACCAAGAAACGAAATCTCAATTAATTAGGATGGATAGCAGAAATATCCTCACCCCTCCCCCTTTCCAACCCATCCATAGCATATCATAATTCTTTAAGTGTTTACAAACCATTAGGATATTTAAGAGTTACAGGAAATTTGAAGATAGATTAACAGTTTCTTGCGACCAATGAAGACAAATGTTTTTGTACCCCTCTATTAGACTATAACTATTTATATATAGACTATAAATAATATATGACAAGTCATTTGCACTTCTATAAATGATGATTATATTCTCCTTATAATTAATATATGTCTTCAATAAGCTGTTAAAAACGAAAGATGTTTGTATTATCGATGTTGTGACATTGAGTTTGGAATACTACAGCCTCCAGGTTCTCCCTGTCTGCCTCTCTCCTTCACCCCTCCTTCTTCTCAGCCTTTCTCTATCTCTCTCTCTCAATCACAGCCTCTCTTTCCTGGTTCCTCCTCTTCCATTCACTCTCTCTTTCACTCTTTGTAAGTATGATGTTAACGTACCAATTTTTTATTAAACATCTCTACAATTGTTCTTGAATGTTATACCTGTTTCTAGTTCTTCAATTTTATTTCACCTTCTCTCTCCAACTCTTTTCTCAATACCATGGATCCATATACCGCTTGTCAGTTCTCACTCGTCATAAGTCTTTGAAGGTCTTATGGACACACATACATGTTATATACATTAAATAATATTTTTGGTGATTGGTTTCAGTTGATTACACTACTGATATGTGTTGTCGGTTTGGTAATGGCCGAAAAAGAACACAATGAAGATCTGAAGACGAGTGAGACATTTATTGGCTACGGAGGTTGGAGGTTACCTGGCATTGGATGGAGCAGAGCTTGGGCAGGCTATCCATTGGTAGGAGGCTATAGATCATGGTATGGCTACGGTCCCTGGGGTGGCTACGGTTACTACCCTCACTATCATCACCACCCCATCTTCTGGGGATGAACGGCCATTTTAGTAAATCACCTTCATGGCCTGCATTGATGCAGGTGATAGGACATGGATAAACGAAAATTGAAAACCCAAGTCTGAATTCTTGATGTTTTGAAAACACTACTATACTTTGTAATATGTAAACAATTATATTTATAACCTTCTAGAGTTTGTGCTTCTCATTTCGTTCATACAACAGTAGTTTTTCTCTACTCCACCTCTTCAACAGGCTTCTTAATTTCTGTCGATGAAGGTCTACAAGTGTTTGAATTAAAAGTAAATAAACAATCTTGAAACTACATTAAAAAAAAAAAAGTTTATCTGCTACTTTTGTATCAAAACTGAACTGATAGCGATAATACAACATGTAATACCTTGTGTGGAGCATGTTTCAATAGAGAATATAAAAAAACAAAAACTGATAACAAGTTTTCAAACTAAAAGTCGTTATTGATTACTGTATGCTTGTCCAAATAGTATATCAAGGACTTGCAAAATAACATGTAATTATGTAAAATAATATAATTACAATTTTTTTAATTATAAAAAAGTTAACATTGTTCATTTACATAAATCATGTTTTACTTTTCTTTGAATGACTATTAGCTTTTGTAACAATTATGTATATTATTTCGTCTTCATGTATATTATAAAATATTCACTATTGTTATCTGTAATGAATACTTTCATGAGTTATATTAGAAATAGGTAAAACTGTCATACCTCGTAAGATGATCTTGGAGTCGCTGGAGCGCTTTCGGACGTTGTCCATCTTACTGTAGTAGGTTTGTTATAATCGAAGATGGACAACGTCCGAAAACGCTCCAACGACTCCAAGATCATCTTACGAGGTATGACGGTTTTAACTATTTCTAATATAAATCATACTAACCTCAGTGGTGTTAACAATATGCATGTATTGAATACTTTTATAATTGTAATCATTATATATTTTAAATTAACATTATTTGTTTACTGAAAATACACTATCTTCCTCGCTAGAGTATAGTAGAATAAATGGTAATAACAGTAATGATAGAGTGAATATGTCGTTATTAAGCTACTTTTTATTCCTTCCATCAACATTTATTTGAATTTCCTAACATTATACAGTAGTCAAAAATAAGAGTTTTGATAGAGAGAAATAAAAAAAACATTGATAATTTAGAAGTAATAACTAAACAAATTAAAAAATGAATATACTAATGAAAAGAATACAATCAGAAATATCTGCCTAAAAAAAGAAAACTAGGAAGCACCAAAAGAAATATTGGCATTGAGAGGTGATATTGTATTTGAAATATGAAATCAAAATAGACGAGTTGAGGATGAAGGGTTTGAGTAGCATATTCTAATTAAGGCAGATAAAAAAATTGTTAATTAACTATAGAATCTATAGAATAGTAGCCTATATTACTTTGATAAGTAATAATTAAACTTATTATGCTAAAAAAATATAATCAACAGTTACAGCTCTTGAAATAATTGTAAGAACATAAAAGTCTTTTTAGTGGATCGTAAAACTTGCATTCTCCACCGGTTTCAGGATGCTTCCATTATGAACTCCCTGGTCCCCGTAATCAAGATTTATGACATATAAGGGTTTTATAATTTAATAAAATATCTAATAGCCTTTACGTTAATAACAACGTTATAATTCTGAAATAATATGAAATATCCCTGTCTTGAGGTTCCTCCTCTCTCAACAAATCGATTCGAATGAACGTATTGTAACTCAAAGAAGTTAAAATACAGGTTATCTTCTGCAAGAGAACAACAAAAACAGTGTAAAGTATATTTGAAATGGAACTTTAAAGTATATTTGATTGTGAACTTTAGTAAAAACGCTTTGCCTTTCTGTTTGTTACGTCATCTGTAAACTTCACATAGTCTGTTGTAAGTATATAGCTTTACCATTTCATATGTAGTTAATAAAAGTAATAATTATAATTTATTAATTATTTTTTATATATTATATTAATTAAATTTTTGCCAAACTTAAAACTGGATATATGATAATAATGCTAATGCATAAACACAGTTGAATGGGAAACGGACTGCAGCTCCCTTGCCAATAACTTCTGTGGTATGACTCGCCCAAGATTAAGTGTTGAAATACATTTTCAAATCGATTGCCTTTAATGAGTGACATGAGAGGTGAAGGAAAGGTTTTTTTTAACAGTTACAATACCTCAGCTTTAAACGAAACCTAAAAGGACACTGGGGTTGTATTACATTTGAACACCTTTTATGAAAAAAAGAATTCTGAGCAAGATTCATATCTTATTCGCTAACAGCAAAAAGATTAACAAGTAGATAACAAGTCACACTATATTCCAAACTAAGACAGTTGTCAAGTGAATTTCTCCCTGTAGCTTAGCTGAGAGTATGCCATACAAGTGTGATTAGTAATGGACTCTGAATAACTGTTTCAACTGTCCTTAAATAAATAGTTTAAAATGTTGTTATGATTGTCCTAAGTAAACTTCATTTCAATTCAAGTTTGAAACACTTACAGGTTTACGTTTGTCTAAACATTAAGTCACTTTTACATGCTGATGGGAAGGTTTTTGTTGAAATAACCCAAGCACAGGTTATTTCAGGCCAACCCTTTTCCCTCTATAGCTCTCTAACTCACTATTTCTTTATCACTCCCATTCAAATCACCCACCCTCTCTCTTCCTATTTTTTAGATCCATTCACTTCCTATCTCACTCCCTCTCATTAATTCTTCACTCCAAATACTTCTCTTTCTTTTGTGAATCACCGTTCTAAAGTGGATGCATTAAACTTCCAGTCCTGACTCCAGCCTCTACTGTCAAACTCTAATTTATGCAAAACTGGCACGGTCTCAAAACTAGAAACGTAACTATTGCATTACCTAAACGGATACAACTGTAACGTTACAGATCCAAGGGTCGTCCTTGGAGTATTATAAATTGTGCATATTTTATAATTATATGCCATATTTTTTTCTAGATACATTTAGACAGTGAGGTGAACTATATACTTAGACTGGAGACAGTGAAGGTATTCATGTTTTAGACTGAATAAAGGCAAATAACTACTGTGAGGCCAGCAAGTTACTTAGAAAGAGATAAAGAATAAAGTTTCAAAATACAAAACATGTACATTCATAATTTAATATTGCGCACTTAGAAAAATGAAATACCACTTTGTCCACTTGAATATCTTTGTAATAGTGTTACAAAGTAATTGTAATTGTGTTGCATGACTTAATTTTCAAACTTTGAAATATTGGAGTTCAAAATTTCGGAAACTCAATTGGCTTCAATGTTGCTGTGGATGTAGATTAAACAAATGTGTCGTTAGTAAACTTTACAGACTGACTTGGACACATAAGATGTCTGTTGTACTCCAAGAATTTAATCATTAATTCAATATCCACGTCACTGACTAAATGTCAGTCATGATTGGTGAATAACAGCATTTAACTGAATAAATTAAATTTATAATCAATTTATTTGATGATAATTTTACATGTAGTAAACTTAAAAGTGTTCGTTATTTACCAATCAATTATCATATGTCTTCAGCGATTTAAAATAACGACTTATGATTTGAAAAAAAATGTCTAATAAAGTTATTAATTTCAACATTTTAATCATTGAGTATTAATATTATAGATTTAAATATTCATAATGTTTGGTAACTCTAGATTAGTTGTGTATAAAAATTAATCATATTATTGTTATTTAAATTTATATAAATGATTCATAACTTACTCGAACATCTTTCTTAAATACTAACATTTTTACTAATATTTTAATTTATCGTTACTGTAAATTAATAACTACAAAATTATTAAACACATTATTATTTATAATTTATTACTATTATATATCTTAAACAATAGTATTGCTTTACTAAATGCGGATTATAGTTCGAGGTATTAACATTGATAAAAACACAATAATAATATACTAAATGTTATTTTACCAAACTACCAATATTAATTATTGATCTCATTTAGTAATTAATAAATATTATTTATATATATATATATACCTTGGTTCGACAAAACAGTCTAGTAGAAGGTTTTGTCCGGTTAAGATTGTTGTTCCTTTAAATAATGTTAATTTCATTTTCTTAGTTCAAAAATTCTTACTTCTGCCAATGGAAAAGGTTTTAAAATAAAACCGAAAAGTCGGCAATGACAGTTTGATTTTTGAACCTAGAAAATCTGACCGAAATCAGCTTAAATAACACACCTATTCTATCAAACGGTCGAGATATTATTGAATCTGTTATATATATATATATATACATCAATGATATATTGAAAGATCTTAGTCTTGTTTTCCCAATTCTTATTGTGGTTTGATCATTGATTGTTGTTTCACGTGTTTATGTGAAGTCTTTTTATAAATATATATATAAACTGTAAAATACATAAAAAAAGACACAGAAAAAAGATATATATGTATATATCAAACAAGATTTCACAATAAACAAGTCAAATTAAAATCTACGCCTCAACTTCAGTATGAAATCTACCGATAATAGTAAGACCTCACAATAGAAAAAGTAGTCTTCATCAAACTGATACTTCGACGAAGTTAGAGATACAGATTCATTAGCAGTTTCATGCTGACGAAGACTACTTGTTTTACTTGAGAGATGTTAGTCTCTTTTTTAATTTCTTTCGGTGGTTTAGACGTTGATATATATACCATATATACATATATATATATATATATAATTATAAGATTATAAGAGGTGTTGTAGAAGTCTTGGGCATATTTTCATACAGAATCTTTCGAAAACTATTACAGATATCAAATAAAAACGCCAGTGATTTACTCTAAAGGTTTGAAAACTCAAGTTTTTTTTTCAAATATATTAAAATGTTCAATATTCACACCATATGAAACACATCAAGCTGACCGTTCCATTCTTTCTAATGCTGCGTTGTCGAATATTCAACAATTCCTCCTATTCGGGCCTTAAATTCATTTATCTTGTTCATCTTTTGGAACACAAACCAGTCCCTTCACAAACACTCATGCCATCACAAATTCACTGTCACTAGGAAGTTTAAAACTAATCATATGCATAAGTGTTTATACTATATCACATTATTAAGAGTGCTTATTATATTAAAGGTACATTGTCAGTGGTCTGACTGTACATGGGGTTAGATGGAGCTTTCAAGTGCTGATGCATATTCCATTATATTTTAGACCATTTAATCAAACAACTGAATAATCCGGAACCGTGTTTGAACATTACTGAGTAAATAGTTTACACTTAGTAGATTATGGGTTTGGATTACTGCTGAAATGTTTTCAATCCGCAACTCAACTCTTTTAAAATGAATAAATATTGATTTTATTTACCTCAGTCTTATTTCAGCAGTTTAATTTAGATTCCACTAAATGTAGATTATACAGATTTCTCCAATGATTGGTTGAAAATTTCGTTGACCTAGAATAAATGAAATACATGGTAAAATGGAATTGGCAATTAGTTTCCTTTCTAAAGGAATATTTCTTTATTTAGGAATGGAAGCGATCATGATTTAACAAGACTGATTTAATCAATAAGTTTTATCTTCCCTCAGGATTATTTTATATATTCCAATATACACTGTACATATTTTTTATGTACTACGAATTCAGTTATCATCATATATGATTTATTATAAGTTTACATATTTATACAAACAGATTTGTACTATTCAACAGCAGACAACATCAGGGGAATAAGTAACCCGTCGGATTTGAAAGTGGTAATTAATCCTACCAGCAAATGTTATTATCCTACTTGTACAGAGTAATGGAATGGTAAAATTACTAGTGAATGGTCTACAAAGGTACAAGTAATTTCATAGATTGTAATACATATTTAAATTCAAATTAAATTGTCAGATTGGACAACACCCACGGTTTTTTTTTATATTTTTATAAAATAAAGACAACAGATATGCTATTATACACCAAAATATGCTAATATTTTGATAACAGTCAACATTAAAAGACAAAGTATATTTATGTAGGTGATTATTGCAAACCTCATACTTTTAAAACAATTAGTAATACTGTTTTCTATAAAGTGTAAAAATGTTGACATATGAGTCAATCTGAAAGTAAATCAGGAGAACAACGCCTGTCGGGTAAAAATGCAATTACACCAAAAAAATAGAGTATTATATGGTGGATGAATTGAGGTATTTTTTTTAAAAATCAATATAACTAAAGAGCCGCTAAGATATATTTTATACTTTCAGAAAATGTTTCGTTAACACTAAACGGCTTATTAAAGAACAGTGGAATTTTTCCAAGAAATTGATATAAAAATTAGTAATTTACGAAAAAAAAACCATGAATTTTTAATTCTCACAAAGAGCAATTAATTTTTCTTTGTTTAGCAACAAAAGCAATAGAAAATGGCTTTTATAAATTTTATGAATACTATATGAATCTTATGAATATTTTATAATTATAAAATAAAAATGAACTAATTTGGTTATTATAATACTTATACAAATTATAATAGTTATAATTATTTAATGACATATGCGGTACAAATAGTATGTTTAATAATACGTGAACAAACTATTAAATCAAAATAACAATGCCCTAAATTTTGTTTTTCCAAAATTTTATCCAGATATATTAAAACTCTAATTTAATTAAGTTTTTTTTTAAATGTGCACCTTCTATTAATGGAGTTTAAAATAATTGATCTATATAGTAATAAAATATAAACATTTATTCTATCGAAATTAGAAGAACTGTCACTATAAAAGAGTTAATTTTTGTTTACCTATATTGACTTTCAAATGTTAATTGGAGAAGTGTTATATCAACAAAATAGATAATCATTTATTTGCACCAACTCTTTAGTTTTTATTAGTCTGATCATCACAAAAAATGTTGCATAACCTGTTTCAATGTTTCATAATAATTCATCTTCAAATTTTGTAAAAAAAGATTTACTGTTAGTCTGATTTCTTTATGTAGATTTCACTAATATCTTGACACTTAATTTAAAAAAAAAAAACTGTTTACTGAATACTAAAATAACTCATTTCTGCAACTTAGAGAACATCTTAGATTCTCTAATTAAGTGCTCAATGTAAGAAATTGAAATCAAATAGCTATAAAAATGTATGGAATACTCTGAAATTAGTATAAAATAAAGAGAAACTATTATTACTTTGCTTGTAAAGTTAAAAATAATAATGTATGTACAAAATACAAATAACATGCTCCTTCAATGTAAATGCAGTCCTGCAGACATTACCAACTGTTCTTTCAATTGTACTTATGTTTAAGCTATTGCATTACATTCATTATTAACCATGTTATAACAATTTTTTTAAATCTAATATTAATATGTTTTAACTATTTTCTTAATTTTTTGGACAAAGTGGTAAAATTAAATGAAAAAGAATTCAAGAACATCCCATGATTTGACGGAATTAGAAATTGCTTACTGATAAAATGATAACAGATGAACACTTTGAAAATCGGAAACTTCCTATATATAGAGCTTTGATTTCAAATAGGTAGTAAGGAGATATGTATTTCTGTTAAGTAAAATGGTTGTAGGTTTGATAAAATTCTGACTGAACCAACAGAAGGAAGGCATGGCCTAGTATAGTCAGAACATGGTGCATGACCAACCATTTTTAAATTTATTTTTTTATGAGAGAGACAGAAAAGTATACAGAATGAGAGTAACAGAGTGAAATGAGTCAGCAGAAATGGCCGCGCAATATGGTTGCCGACAGAAGGTACTAGAGGGTGGAGCCATTAATAGCCTCAGTGTTGGGTGTTTAAATATAAATACTAATTGAAAATGTAACTAAATATTAAAAGCTGCCATCCCATTAATTCTATTCGGTTATTTGAAAATCACTTTAAGACAACATTATTTGACAAAACCATCAAACACTATAATTATGAATGGAGCTAACAGAAGGAGGGCATAGACCTAAAACTGTCTTGTAGAACATGCTGCATTATTATCCATTTATAACTTTATTTTTCTATGAGAGAGAGAAAAGTATAGAGAAAAAAAGTGGCCAAAATGTGTTTTTAGAACACACCCTTTTCCCCCCACACTATTAACTCTAGAGTCTTCAAATTTTGGTTATTATCTTGGAAGCTAATAGTGAAATAACTGAGAGTCTTCAGATTTCTAAAACGACTGGAAATATGTTGCATTCAATAAAATGTAAAAATATTGACTTATGAGAGTAATATTGGCTTAATCAGAGTAGCCATAACTGTTAACAAACGATGAGATTTTAAAATTTATTTTTTACCATAACAATATTTATGAGTCAATTAGATCTGTATATATATTATCAATTACATGGTATAAATATTTGTTTGCTTAACTTTTTGAAAGTGCTTGACTCTGTTGATATAGAGATTACTTATATGCAACGCTATAAGTTCACAGAATTTCTAGATAATTATTTAAGCCACTATCCTCTCTTTGAATGCTGAATAGTCAAAATTCTGTTTTTATACCTTAGAAAATAGAGCTCGTAATACCCATTGAGGGCAATTTTGTTAGTTCTATATGTAATGGTATCTCCTAAATTTTTAGAGTAACTTGTTTCGACTTTATCTGATTTTGTAAATTTTTAAATTGTTAAAGATTAGACTGATAGTAAGTCCTTTAATAAAATTTTCATTTCTTAAGTAGCTGTCAATAGCTTATAATTAACAAAAATATTGAAGTTATTTTATTTATTTATTTTTTAATAATAGGAAATCATAATCCTTTATATATATATATATATAGTCAATATAAACATAAGAAACATAGAAAATTTCCAGAAGAACACAACTTACAGTCAATTCGGTTTGAACCGTCTTCAGGAGTAAGAAGGGAAACAAGCAGCACTGGATCAAGACCGTTGGAGACCAACAGTGTTCATCGCATGCGCCGTTCACAGAAAAACGTAGTACAGGAATCAATTTAGTTATTTCATAATTTATAAAATAAAATAATGGAATATTGAAAA
Source organism: Hermatobates lingyangjiaoensis (assembly GCA_026182355.1). Classification (NCBI taxonomy): domain Eukaryota; kingdom Metazoa; phylum Arthropoda; class Insecta; order Hemiptera; family Hermatobatidae; genus Hermatobates; species Hermatobates lingyangjiaoensis. Next base: position 603,102 of record JAPFBL010000014.1, on the reverse strand, counting down.
CAATAAATATTATTAAAAAAGAAAAAATTGAAAAATAGGCAAATTGGATACAGAGTAAATTAGATACATAACACAAAGTGCTGACTAAGCTATGATTTATGTATTATGTTTATGTTCAATTTCTCTGTATCAATTTCCCTTTTTTTTCGAAGATTTCCCAAAATTTTATATATTAATTGTTTTCATATTCATTATTTTATTTTAATTATAATTATTATAAATTGATTCCTGTCTACCTTATTTTCTGTGAACGGGGCGCGCATGCGGCAACACTGTTGGTCTCCAACCGTCTTGATCCAGTGCGCTTGGTTTCCCTCTCTTATCTCTCCTGAAGACGGTTCAAAACCGAAAATTAGAGACTGTAAGTGTGTTCTTCTGATTTCTCTATGTTTCTTTGTTTATATTGAACTATATTTGTCCGTTTGGATCGTATTTCCAACGAAAAAAAGTGTATATATATATATATATTATATATATATATATATATAAAACAATATTTTCCATAAACACGTGAAATAACAATCAATGATCAAACCACAATATGAAAAGGGAAAAAAGACTAAGATCTTTCAACCGTAACAAGCGGTCTTCATCAGAGTGAAGACCTGACTGACTGACAAAGACCGCTTGTTAGGTGTGAAAGATCTTAGGCTTTTTTCCCTTTTCATATTGAGGTTTGATCATTGATATATAAATATTTCACTTAAAAAACGAAACACGATCCAAATTGGATCGAGTTCAAAATTCAAGAAGAGTAACACACAGAGTGAGGAAACACCGTTACTTGCTGTTGCGTCTACAACGTGCTTGGTCTCCCTTTCTCTTTTCTCCTGGAGACGGATTACCCAAAAATTTGAGTCTGTAAGTCTGTTTTCTTACTCTGTGTGTTACTCTTCTTGAATTTTGAACTCGTATATATATATATATATATATTGGTGTAAATCAGCAGCAAATATTCTTGTATGCAAATATTGTTAAAAGTAGCAGCAGCTTTTGCTCTCACTATTTTTGAGCTGGTGGTCTCGATCTTGCGGGCCATTCTTCTATCTTGTGGTTGGAGCTTCCACATCAATTGTCCAAGGGACATCAATTCATACGAGCTTTTGACCATAATTACGTTGATCATCGTTGGGTAAAATCTTCGACTGGAAGGATGCTTATATAAACTTCCTTAGTGGATGTGATTTTTGATTGGTCCAATAAGGCAAGTTTATTGGACAATTGATGTGGAAGCTCCAACCACAAGATAGAAGAATGGCCCGCAAGATCGAGACCACCAGCTCAAAAATAGTGAGAGCAGAAGCTGCTGCTACTTTTAACAATATATATATAATATATAATATATATGATATATTAGGCACAAAAATAGAAGGTACAGAATGCGAGGTTTGAGACTAGATATTAGAGTTTATTGTTAAACTTTGAGAATTATAAATAAGGCTTATAAGAGCCTTAGCAATCTGTGACACTAAATTGATTTGAAACTAAATTCCATGTAAAATTGTCTATGTAGTAATGAATAACATATTAGGGATCAAATTACCAAATCCATTAAAATTTTAATAATAATCAAACAAAGATTCTCAACGATTGCAGCTAAAATTCTATCCACTTTAAGATAGAGAAAATAAAATTACTGTGAAAATTGAATTTACAGTTTTATTTTTATATATTTAAGTTAAGGAGGATCTAGAAATATTTTTAAAATAACTTGTGTGAAAAAATACAGTTAGTTGATGGATATTTTTACACTATTACAAGTAAACTATAATGGTCATGAAAAAAATTGATTTCAAGATTATGACTGATTTATATGTTTTGAGGTCAGTTAAAACGTATAAATGTTTAAAGTAGTTATGATGTGTTTTCCGTTATACCTGTTTCTGTGGGTGCGTGGGTGGTGAGTATTCAATAGCTTGTGTACACGATAGAGTTCACAATATCTGATGGATCAAATTCACATATGATAATATATGAAATATATTTTTCTGTAATATTTGTATATTACAAACAAATGTCCTCACAGTGGAGATAAACCCAATTGTTTAAGAACAATTATGCATAATGAGAAAGTTACTTTTTTTGTCAAACTGTGTTTTTTTAAAATACATTTTTTTTCTCTCGAATTACTAACTCTAGATTCCTGAACTTTGGCATTATTTTGGAAGCTAGATTGACATTACTGAATAAATTCTCAGATTTTTAAAACAACTAGAGATTTTTTTTTCAATAAAATATAAAATTATTGACTTACGATTCAATAATTGAAGTTATGAATTCAAGAAAGCAAGTTATACTGAAAAGCCGGATATAAATTTGTTATGAACATGTAAAACTAGCTAATACTGATGGATATTACTTAATATATATTTTCAGCAACCCTATAACCGAGCACAGCTCGCAGGAAAAAGCTAATACTCGGTCAGAGTAAATTGGATTTTTATGAGTTTTGACAAAGAGATTGAAATGTGATTTTATAAAAAAAACACTACTACCATTTAATAATATTCTAAGTATAACAATTTTATTAACTATCAATATAAATGACCTACTTCAAAATTGAAAACATTATTTGAAATATAATAAATAAAATTATCCTATAAAAATAAAAAAAAATGTTTCATTTTTTTAATAGATTATTCTAGTTGTAGGTTTTGACTAGTCAAGAGAGTTAGCTTGTATAAATAATGTAAATTTCACTTTCTTTTTCAAAAAATTCTTACTTCTGCTCTTTGAAAAAAGTTTTAACATAAAAAACCAAAACGTCGGCATCAAGAGTTTGAAGAAAAGTGTAGGCAACAAGAAAAAATATTTTTTTTCGATAAACTTTAAAAAATTTTATGTATAAGGAATGTAAATATTTCAGGATTTCAAGAATCACGTCTTTACACAAAAATCTTAAAATCCCCAATAATGAGTAAAAAATACCACACTATAACAGATTATACAAGTAATGAATGAATGTAAATTCTTTTGAGGAAATAAAAATCATTCTGTTTTAAAATAATTTGTTTTTTTGCTTATAGTAAAATTGAGTGTAGTCCACTCCAAATTTTTATCTCAATGAATCAATGTTACTTAATTTATGTTACCATACTGACTGGATCTGAAATAGAGTAAGGTGGTTTGAATCATTTCGAGTTCTGTATTCAGGTCATATGTAACAATATCACTAACCCTCAGGCAGTGCTTTAGGTTCTCCGGGCTTTAGAAACTTCAACCGTTAGTGTAGAATTTACTCTCCTCTTTGAGTTCAACTAAATAATATTCATACATACTCCTCTCTCTCAAACTCTCTCTCTCTCTCACACACACACACACACACACACACACACACACACACATACACATAAGAGAGGAAGTTTATATTTTTTTCTTTAACATTAAAGAAGAGTCAAAATATGAAAAAACTGAAGTAGCTTTCACTCAAATTTACTACAAGCAAACATATTATAAAACTTCTTTATAACCAATTGATTAAAACGTTTTACTTTTATTTAACTTTTGTTATAAAGTGGAATATATATTCTAGTAAATTATTATCAACTTATAGATGATCAATTAAATGATTTCAATTGTTTTATTGAAGAGATGAACATTCAGTTAGTTATGACAAATTTTAAAGCATTCATCCAGAACTATCCTACAAGTCGTTATTATTAAGGTCTGTTGAGACCGATGAGCCTGAAACTCATTCAACTTGTGATCAGCGCTACGTATTTCTAGTTCCATTTTCAATACTAGATTTAGATTTTAATTTCTTTATTCAACATTAAAATTTCTCTACATGATTGCCTTTTACCCCTATTGGTTATTGGTATAGTTTGCAAAAATCATTTCTTCTTTAAGGCGTTTGCATCACTTTCAGATGGAATACGATGAAAAGTTCCGCAACTTCCAGACTGCATTATTCGTATGATGTTAATTATATCCTATATAATTAGTAGATAAAAAAACTAATGCATATAATATCATTGGTATACAACAGCAGTAATAAAACTTTTTACTTTACTATAAGTAAAGTATAGTGATCGTGAAAAAATTCGATCTCGAGATTTTGACGGAATTACATGTTTTGAGGTCCCAGAAGACGTTTTATGACGTTTTTACGATGATGTCTGTGTGTGTGTGGGTGGGTGGGTGCGTGGGTGGGTGGGTGCGTGTGTTAGCATTGCTTGTTACCACGCTACGGTCCAGAATCTTTGATGGATCAAGTTGATATTTTACACAAAAATGGGCCTCATAGGGAGGAAGATCCCTATTGTTTGGGAAGAATTATGCATGATGGGAAAGTCACTTTTTTTGCCAAAAACCGTTTTTTTTAAAACATTTATTTCTCCTAAACTGATAACCCTAGAGTTTTGAAATTTTGACATTATCTTTGAGGTTTCAAATACAACAAACCAAAAATATATTCAAAATTTAAAACAACAGGAAATATTTTTTTCAATAAAATGTAAAAATTTTGACTTATAATTCAATCTCAAACCTTGTGAGAGCGATACAAGCCATGCTGTTTGACGGACAAGAATGAAACTATGCCTATAATAGAACATTATATGGAGAATGAGTTGAGATATTTTTTCTAAAATTACATTCGCTAAAGGGGCGTTACAGTACGATTTGTGTTTTCAGAAAATGTTTTTTTGACGCTAAACGGCTCGTTAAAAAATAATGAAAATTTGACCAAAAATGGAACAAAAAATTAGCAATTCATAAAAAAAAAATCATGAAGTTTCAATTACGGGAAAGAGCAATAACGATATAAAAACTCTTTGTTTATCCTAGACTAAGAGATCACCTGCTATACATGTCGAATTTTTTGTATTTTTTTACATTGTTTACATTGACTTAGAAATTTTTTGAGCAAATCCACTGAGATAAAATTGATGTTTCTAATGGAAAAATGAAAATATATTATTGACTAATAAGAGATGTAAGAGGAATAATATTGTGCAGGTAAATGATAACACTCATTAAAAAAAAATTCGTATATATGTTATTTGACAGAGGGGAAGGAAAATGATCTTATTATTTATGGCTTACGAAGCCATAAAATTCCCAGTATAATAATTCTGTTAATACCAAAAATGTAAAAGATAATTCAAAATATAAAACTTTCATTTAGAGATTAATAACTGTAATTATCGTACATCTTTAATTAACAAATCACCTTAAAACAACATTTTCTTCGTTGTTTAAGATGTTTTTCAGAGAAAAAAAGGGTATTTTACTGTTTCAAATTTGAAAATTTTACATTAATATTCAATGTAGAAGGATGTCAAGTAAACGATGTAAGAAATCTACTGGCTATTTGAACAATAGCCATGTTCTCTTGTAGGATAATATTTCGTTTCAAGAAATGTTCACATTGGTTTTTCAAAAATGTTATTACTGCTGTAGTTATACTAATGAAATTATTTGCAAATAATAAATTATTTGTGATGTACAAAAATAAGCTTATAAATTCATATGTCCTTCAATCACTATCTGTACTACCTCACGAATGCAATGCTAATAATTATATCCCATTTAGATATTTATGTTATGCTTAAATGATACGTTATGTTTTATATACTCAAGAAATTTGACATTGAGTTACTTATAGTAAAGTAGAGTGTAGGCCACTCCAGATTTTTTTGTAAAGCCAAAGTGAAGATTTCGTGTTAGGAAATACTTTCTTACAGGAAATACTCTTGTTAGTGTAGCAAATAGTTCTCTTAGATAGTCATCCATTACATTACATAACCAGTTTATCTGTTGCATTTGATGTCGTTTAACTGATCTCCTTCTAAATTGAAGATTTAATCCAAAGTTATTCCTTTAAAACGTCAAAATATTCGTATTTTGTCCAAAAAATGTCACAAATATGTAAGAAAAATGTCAGCATAATCAAATCACCAAAGAATTAGCTTAAAAGTGGTATTCGTTTTGTCATATAGAACAAAAGAGTCTATTTCACTTACCTCAATATTACCAAATGAATAAGGGTGCAACGTACAGATCGATTATATCCCATATTAAGTCAGTAACTCATTTAATATTTTTTCATTACATATATCTAAATATAAATTTTAATTACTAAATATCTACACTCATTTTTACTATGAATAAACATAGCATCAACATTATAATCCGTTTTGTAATATTGAACTAAGGATCACACTTCAATATTACTCAGAGATAATATGATTTATAAGCTGAAGAAAATCGGCATCTGATATTAAGTTTGGTTTAAGGGTGTACTATATAGATTGATTAGAGCATTTTGTTAGACAAATCTATCATAACATTGAAAGGAACAAAAATTAAGCGTTTGACTGGCCTTGATTTTTTACATGTAAGCATCGTTCTTACATTTCATATTAGTCATTAAATTTTTCAGTTTTTTTATTAAACTTCAAATATCAATTTTATTTCAGTCCATTCACTTAAAAAATCTTTAGTCAATGTACAAATCTAAACAAGTATACCAGGTGATCCATTCATTTGACCATGATGAATGTTCAGTTATCATAGTTTTGTTTTATCTTCACAGTAATTAAAATTGCACAAATTTTTCTTATATATTGCTAATTTTCTCTTTATTTATTTGGAGACATTTAATTGTTCTTTAATAAGTAGTAGAGTCAAAAAAAAATTTCTAAAAACAGAAAATATTTTTTTATATTTTTCTACATAGGATACTAAAATAAGTGACTTTGGTTGATCTAATTTTGAAAAAAATCACCTCTACTCATGCTCCACATACCGCTCTATTATTATGTCTAATTTTGTTTTGGTCCGCCCACATTATGACCCATATCCTCCTCACAAGCTTTCAGATCGAATCATAAGTCACAATATAAATATTTTATTAAAAAAATGGTACCAGAGTCTAAATTTAGTAGTTTAGGATAATAATAGGTGCCAAAAAAATTGAAAAAAAAGTGACTTTTTCATTATGAATAGTTGCAGCCAAACTATACAATATATCTACACTATGAGACTCGTTTTCGTGTAAAACATTAATTTGATCCATCAAGGATAGTAGACTGTCGCATCTACAGTCCACACAGTCTGCACTAGGTTCAACTGGACCGACCAGACAGTCTAGTTGAAGCTTATGACTAGTTAACAAGGTTAGTTAATTTAAATAATGTAGCTGTAATTTCTCATTCAAAAAATTCTTACTTCTGCCTGTGAAAAAAGTTTTAAATGAAACCTAAAATTCGCCAACGAAAGTTTAATTATTGAACCAAAAAGAATGACCGAATCACGATTACATAATACGCCTATATATGTATATATACTAGTTTATAAAGGATATGTCTGCACTGTTCTAAACAATTTGTTTCTTAAATTTTTCGAGTAATTTAAGAAACAATATTTTAAACATATTGTATTTATAATAAATGGCTACAGCAAGAGCGAGTTCGACAAAACAATACTATATTCACCAACAGAAAAAGTCCAGAGATATAGTAGAAGAGAACAACGGCAATACTCATAAAATATTCCACGAAACCAGTTTTTTAAGGATTATAAAACAAATGAAAAGACACTCAAAACCATATTACGAAACAATGTCATATGTCAAAAACAAGAAGACTAGATGAAACTTATCATTTACTACAAGAGCAAAATCACTGCCCAACTCATAATAATAAATCCGACAGTGTGATTAAGAGCCTCTTAAACAGACTAACCTTGTATACGAGTTCCAGTGCACATTAGGAAACTGCGAGTTCCGAAATTCTTCGTAAATAGGTTCAACTGTCGCCACATTATCCAGAAGACTCACCATGCATCTCAATTCAGGAGCTCCTAAAGAAAACTTACATATAAGTCACAATACTAAAATAAACAAAGAAACTCTAGTCAACAATAGAAAGATAATTGGCCGTACAAATGACATAAAACGACTTAGAATACTTGAGGCACTTGAAATCTTAGAAAAATTCCTTATAATTAATGAACAGAAAGATAATTTTTTAATCAGTGAACTACTTTTTGTAATCGTTGTTGGTTTAGTTGTTGTGGCCCTGAAAAGGATATTGCGTCTTTGCCTTGGCTGTGACATGATTTTAGACGTAGACATGTAATTCATTTGGCATCACCCAGGGTACACCACGCGGAGGCAAACTACATTGTACCCTACCCACCACCATACATGCAACATGTGGCTGTACAATTGTTCTGTATAAACTAAATATATTTAAAATGCAAGACCGTATAAGTATCCGATATTACCACTTGAGACAGTAAATTTAAAATAAGGATATATATATATATATATATAACTTAAAATTAAATAAAGTACGACTTATTTATTACAAATTACACAAAAAGGAATATGTGTGTTGTGTGTGTGTGTGTGTTGTGTGTGTGTGTGTATGTGATATGACATAATATAAACTTGTTTTATACCTCGACAGTTTATGTTAGATGAGAATGTACACCTGAAATAAGGATATATACATATTTGTAATATAACATTATTTAAATATATCATTGCCTCGACAGTGTACAATACATCATAAGTACATCTGAAAACAAATGTTTGTAATATGATATATATATATATATATATATATAAAGAAAACAGACAGAGATATGTGTCTTCATACATTCTGTTTAACAAACGTGTATGAAATATGGTTAAACACGCATACTATTACATATCCAATGTTGATGGTACTTTTAACCTAAACTAAGTGGAGCTTAGATAACACATTAAAAACATATCAACATTATACAAATTATATTTTGTGATAAAATAGACAAATTTCATTACTACAATAGTAAAATAACTTACCAGTTACTACATCCTTTTATCTGTATCTATAAATCTCAGTTCCGTAGAGTCCTGCAATTGAGATACATATATATTCACATATAAAGCTAAACAAATTTAAGTATATATGTATTCATAAATTCTATATATAAGTTGAAAGACATAACTTTATGTTATATGTATTCATAGGCATGCTATAATCTCTTAATGACAATACTTTCAACATAAACCAAGTGTAGCTAGATAAGTTTATTAAAAAAAATAAACAGTATTTATACAAATATTGGCATTGTGTTAGAACTGCCCAATCATATTATTATAAAAGTAAACTCACTAACCTGTGAACAGGTATCCCTTTCAATGTACTTAAAATCACCAGCAGCGTAGAGTACTGCAATTGAGATACATATATATTCACATATAAAGATAAACAAATTTAAATATATATGTCACACTATTAAATATATATAGCACACGTGTGCTTTAATCCTTAATGGCAATACTTTCAACACAAACCAAGTGTAGCTAGATAAGTTTATTAAAAAAAACATAAACAGTATTTATACAAATATTGACATTGTATTGCAACTGCCTAATCATATTATTGTAAAAGTAAACTCACTAACCTGTGAACAGGTATCCCTTTCAATGTACTTAAAAGCACGAGCAGCGTAGAGTACTGCAACTGAGATACATACATATTCACATATTAAGCAAAACAAATTTAAGTATACATGTATTCATAAATATTATATATAAGTTGAGATACATAAGTTTATGTTTATATGTATTCGTAACGCGTTCAATAATCTCTTGATGACAATTCATGTTATTTATACATGTTGTATGTAACTTAAGAGTCATAAGGTTATGTTATATGTGTCTGTGCGGCTGCTTTAATCTCTTGTGGACCGTGTTTTTAACTTAATTCAAGTGTGGTGTAGATAAGATTGATAAAAGTCCATAAATAATATATATAAATATGGTAGTTTGGTATCAGTCACCAATCATATTATTATAATGGTGAAATCACTAACCTGTGTACAGCTATCCTTTCGTATCACCTGCAGTAATACACACATTTCAAATCTAATACAATTATAATTTAAAATGTATAGAATATACTAACGCCAACAAAAAGTTCATAATGAAGTTAGTTTTGTCAAATGAAAAAGCTAATTATACTGAAATGCCTTCTGTCGTAAACAAACATACATAATCATATCACTAAGAGAATTCCCCTGACACAATCCAAGAAGGGATCTCATCTCTCCTACCCCGGATTTTCGAAAGAATAATTCTAGTATTAAGTCTGCTTGCGTGGGTTACTCGTGAAACTTTAAATTTACATAGTGGTTTCTTCAACTTGTGTTATATTGGTTAAACATAATTATTATTAAACTTAGATAATGCTTAAATTAAGCAAAATAACTATGGTGATTTACAGCTTAAGGATATATAAAATACTTTGATTACTTCATTTAAAATTATAAATCAATTATTATGAAAATATTAATAATATTATTATTGGTAAATATGTAAATTGTAATTTGACACTTGTCCCCAATGCCAACAATATAATAGTGTTCTGCGAAGAACTAAGACATTTAATTTGTAAAATTTATCATAATCATAGTCCATGTATATATCTAATGGTTTAATTTGAATTTTGACGATACTGGTCCGGTCTTAAAAATTCAAATTCAACAATTATATCAATGAGGTGGTTAAGAAAGAATAGCATCATTTATATATATATATACATAAAAAAAATAAAGTGATACAGAAGGAGTGGGGTTGACACTGTTACAAATGGCGGAGTAATGCATGGGCCAAGTTAAGGCTGAAAACCTCTTGCTGTAAATGAAGTCGACCAAGACAAACTGTAGGACTACCAGTATACAACTGCAAATAACATTTCCAAAATATTATACATTGTAATTGTTAAAAATTATTTTCTAATTAATGAGTAGCTGAAAAGTAGTATAATTACTTGGTAACATTATACAAAAAAATTGTACTGATAAATTTACGTCTGTATTCTCAACTTTATAATGTAGTCCGTTATGTAATTTAGTGAAGGAATTATGTATTAGATTACACTTATAAACATGATTTAAACATCTATATGAACTAATACTTCATTTGATAATGGCGGAACAAAGAAGTAGTATAATAACTTCATTTAACAAGTAATACAGGTATAGTGTATAAACAACTTTTTAGTATACATCTGAAAGTATTTGAAAACAATAGTGATGAAATATAATATCAAATGACATTATCTATGAAGAAATAAATAGATATTACCTTTATTTTCTGAGAAGTAATGTGACTTTTTGTCGGTCTTGTGAAGTGATGCACCACGACTGGTTAAGACAGGCATCTACAATTACTAGAGTCCAAAGGTTCCCTTGCACCACCCCCTCTGATAAAGCTACCCCCACTATAACTTATCAATTACTACCTGGATTATTATGAGAACAAATAAAATGTCTCATACTATTTCATATATTCTGGTGTATAAAAGAGCAGTCGACTGTTATCAAAAGCTGCTTTAAAATACAAAAAACAGCTCGAAGTAAATACTTTAATACTTAGGAAGCTTTAGTACTTATTTGCATTACTTAATTACAAAAAAGTATCGGTAAATAATGTTACCAAGTAATTATACTACTTTTCAGCTACTCATTAATTAGAAAATAATTTTTAACAATTACAAATTATAATATTTTGGAAATGTTCTTTGCAGTTTTATACTGGGAGTCCTACAGTTGTCTTGATCGACTTCATTTACAGCAAATGGTTTTAAGCCTTAACATGGCCCGTGTATTCCTCCGCCATTTGTAACAGTGTTAACCTCACTCCCTCTTTGGCATCATTTATTTTAAGGTAAAATAATAATTAATGTAGCCAAAAATGTATAAAAAAAATAATATTTGCATTTAAACTAAAACTATTATTTTTTATTTCTTACTGATTTCAAATAATTAAAAGGATAATACAAGAGACGGTATATTTCTACAATTAAATTAATATTTTTTTATGATTGAAATATTATTAATTTATTTAGAAAACTTTTATAAATTTATAACATATATTCGTATATTCCCAAGGCGAAGTAAACTGTGCTGATTTATGAACTTGGATTGTGTGATAGTAAGCTCTATCGGTATAGACCTTATACCTTTGAACTCACACCCTTAAGTTTATTGCGAAGATGTATGTTAGTCTAACTTCGCGGTCCATTCGAGTAACACATTTTCACAACAGCCCTTCATCACTTCATTTCTTCAAGGTAAAGTCATTAATTTCTATTATAAGAACTGTTCCATTAATGAGCCTTACTTATTACTCATTATTCATTAAGACTTAAAATATTTTGACTGTTTAGAGTAGAATGTTATAGAAATAATGATATCCTATAGCATGCAGACAACGCTCGTTAGTTATTCATCTTTTTTATTAATCAACCGATTTTATTCGCTGTTAATTTAAGACTCTAGGAACACTAGATAGTCTCTATGGTACAACTTCTATCAAAAACTATTATGAATAAATATTGGAATATTGGAATATTTATAATATGTCAAGACTAAATTGTACTGAATGAAAGAATGATGATTCCAGTACTTAATTGTGTACTGAATGATAATGATGAGAGATGATGATGAATAGTGCAAACCGCTGCGCAGAGTGATCTAACGTTGCCAAAGCTAACCTGGCATGACCAAGGGCTGTACTGATTGGTGCAGTGGCTTAGAGAAGAGCAACTCTGATCACAATCTCTCATTAGAGGATATAGGTTTTGGCGTAGGTACATCTAAAAACCATCTCATCATTGAGACACATAAGTTTATATAAAAATGAAACATTTTCTCTAAGATAATGCTATAAACTGTTATATAATATAGAGCAGCGCATCTCTGTTTTGTTTTCCTGTAAATAAGAATATAATATACTAGCAACTCACCCCGTCTTCGCCAAGATACAAACTATTATTTAATATACGGGCAGCGCTCACAACTTTGCCATTGTATAATATACTAGAGTTCACTCCATTTTACCATGCTGCAAAAAAAAAAAATATACGATCCCCGGCCTCGGCTTTACTGTGCTATAAACTATTAGATAATATACTCGAAGCTCTCTTCGCTTTGTCAAGTTGGAAATTATTATATTATATACTTCCGGCCAAGCTCATTGTTACTCTGTTAACTGTGATTTCATTATCTAGCAGCTTGCCTCAGCTTTGCAAAGTTATAATCGATTATAAAATATACCAGCAGTCCTACCCTCTAAGCCAAGATATAACATATTACATTACATGTTAACGATTCATACAGGTGTCAGTAGGCTAAAAGCTATTATGTAAATTACTATAGGCCCACATTAATTCACAAAGCTATAGACTAGTATAAAGATATCGTAGTCCTCTCAATATCTCTACACTATGAACTATGCATAGTGTACCAACGGTACACCCTAGTGTCTAAAGCATACAAATTATTTAATAATATATTATCAGCCTTCCTTGGCTTCACCTACCTATTATATAATATATTAATGTCCCATCCTCTCCAGGTAGAAAAAAATCAATCAAAAGTAATCAATTGAAATAACCGTTAGAGCAATACAAACGGAAGTAAAGCAAACTGTAAATCAATGAACGAAAGTTTTATTCAAGCAATGAAGATATACTGGAGTTTTTTCCCAGTGGTTAACTGGAATCATGTTCAAAAATTTATTTCAAATGTAGTAGATATAATCATCTCGCTAAACACAGGAAAGGAGACCATAGTTTTCAAAATGTACTGAAAACAATTTACTGAAGGGCTATCGGTAACGGGAGATAGGCAATTCAACACCACTCATATTGTTATGTGCAGACCGTACCCTTCTTACATAACGCTGCTCGACAGATGGAAGGAAAAATGGATTATGAAAACAGAAGAGAATCGTAGATATTGTGCTGTTGGATCTCAGATTAGTACAAAACTATTAAAATGCATCCAAATTAATCTTCAGTAGTCACTGAAAACTACATGTTAAACGAATTTAATTTCGGAAAAGGAGATAGATTTAGTCTCAATACTACAGTAAGAAGAAGGGTTAAAATGAATGATGTCACCAGAGAGGCAAAGATCTCAGGAGGTCCCAAGGGATCTTGCTGTACCCCAGGGTCCTGTATAGTCGTTATTAAAACTACATTATCCACCAAACTCCACTGCAGTTGCCTAAACAGACAACTTTCTGTGCTTGGGGGCGAGAAAGACAAATAAATTCAAACAGAATGATTGATAAAATACAAACTGTTTAGTAACTACCTCACATTAACTGAATGGAAATCGTAAATAATTTATTAGCAGGATAAATATGTCACTAATTAGTTTACCTCTGTAAGGGGTATAAAGGAAACAGGTGAATTATATTAAGTACTTTGCAGTTTGTAGTGACTGACAGCAGACTTTCATGGAACAAGAATGTCTTATTCATTACAGAAAAGAATATAAAATTTGTAAATAGATAAGTTGTAAATATAAAAGAATGTAAAAGTGCAAAAAAGTACATGTGGGGCAAAGATATGAAGCCATAACAGCCATATGCGAAGAAGCTTTCTATGTATGATACTATACAGTGTTCCTGTTTAAATCCCAGAGCTTTAAAAGGAGGAGAACAGATTCTAAATTAAAAGAGTTATAAGGTGATAAAAGGTCACATGGCCATTTCACACATTGCCTCATGTGTTATAGCAAGCATAAAAGCAATATAAATTAAAGCCAAAAGTAACTGGCTTTGTTTATAACACACTTAGGGGTCAGGCTAGCTCAGTGGTTACGTGCTCGCCTCTGAACTTATAGGACCAGGGTTCGATCCCCACCTGGCCCTCGATTTGTTCACACGGGAGGTGAATAAATCTGAGCACGTCGTCCCTCGTAGAAGGACGTTAAACAGTCGGTCCCGAGTCTGTACGATGTCAGGTACTCGTTAAAGATCCCTACTCTAAATACACTTGAGTTAGGCAAAATTTAGGACTCCCACTGTAGAATCAATCTTTATTGTGTGGTATCACAAAGGGCCAATGCTTGGCCTAAGTGTGTTCCCTTGTGGGACTGCTACTGCAACCTAACCCAACCTTATAACGCACTGGAAGATAAAGATGAAAATTACTTACAGAAAATATGAATCCAAAACATTAGCTCCATCAGCTAATTTCCTGCAACCTTTTTCGTGGTTTATAAAAAAATTAGATACTTGCAGAAATTAAAAGTAGATTACATTATGAAAGTTTTGTTCTTAACCATGCTGGAGTTTAAGCACTACAAAAAGCTAGTAAAACAATATTCAACCACAAATACATTTACTATAATACATATTATAAAATAATTTTAGATCTTTTAAAGGACAATATGAATCTTTAACCAATTAAATTAAAAATAGAGCAAGCATTGAGAAGTCTAAGCAATCGAATCAAGTTGAATCTTATATGGGTAATGGCACCCACAGGTATAGAGTATAGTAAGAAATGAAAGAGCCAACCTAAGGAAAAAAGAAGCCAAAACCTATGGGAGATAAATGACGAATGCCACGAGGCAAAAATAATAATAAAAACTTTTCCCTACAATAAGCCAATGGATAATATTAAACAACCTTCCCATATCATGGAAAAATGAGACAATTCTGTACGGTGCACGGAAAATTGAGAAACTACATTCATGTATTTGGAGTTATAAATTCTGAATTTTGTGACAAAAAACCATTCTCAAACTGTAGAACATCTTTTATATATATATTACTATGAACTACTAAAAAAAAAGAGGACTGAATTATAAAATTATTCTTCATAAGAAGAAAAGAATAGCCTCCATTAGAGCAAGAACTATTAGAAGAAGAAATAGTCAAAGCATTTGAGATTTTCCTAGATCATGCACATATATAAAATAATTATAGATGCATAGGCTGATATAAATGTGTACCTAATTATATTCGTTGATAAACACATACCAAGAATAGCTTTGAATTTATGTCTCACAAGGAAACATATAAATTGTTGCGCTTGCAAAATTTCAAAAATTATTTCTTAGAAATGTTTTGTATACTGGAAAAAGTTGAAATATAATTCTAGAAATAATTGACTACAATAACTGCATATATTGTAAAAAGTTATGTATTTATGTGATATAGCAAAAATTGCAAAACATAATCTCAGTAGTATATACTAAAATAATTATATGTAAGTAATGTATGTATTAGAGCATATAAAACAAATATATTCATTCATGGCAGGAAAGAACGGGTACTGGTTCCTCAGCCCATGAAGAAAAAATATTAACAGACTAGGATTGCTACAAATGTACGTACAAAGAATACATTCATATAATCGTACCATTCTAAAGAATGTGATTCAAAGTGGGAGCATGGAATGCCATCATCCTGGAAATTAGTCATAATTTTGAACTTGTTAAATTTCACGCTTACTATACTTTACTCTAAATAAAGTAAAAGGTTAAACTAGGTTTGTTTTTAAAAAGGAAGGCTTTTGTTATTTGTTAAGGAATCGTGTAATAAATGAGTTTGTGTATTTAGACAAGCGCTCAAGGACAAGTCAAGTATATTGGCTAATGAGATTCCTGTCTAGTCCAAATCACCCCTGCAAGGCAGAGAAGTGCGAGCCATTGATGGAATACAAAACAGGCTGTTTACTTTAATACTGACTTCACTGTGCGCGCACACTACATTCATTTACAACTTGGAATACAAGTCTTCTTATTTTCTCTTTATTACTCTAAGCAATGCTCTCGATATCTCGAAGATCAGCATTGTTAAGACTGACAAAGCCTTGAACATGAATAAGTGATTCTCTTTCTTTTCATATAGAGATAGTAGGATAGCACTGATAAGATTATCTCAAAATATCTGACAACTGCATTAGTGTGACAAAAAAGCTAGTGCTACCGTCAGCTTGTGTTGACATACCAGGCCCAAAGCACTCAGAACAGCTGCGTTAATGCCACATTTATCTACTGACTCAGTTCTCCATTTTTATTTATTTTAGCACAAATACTTTAGGATATATTTGGTAAGTTATCTTGCTGTTTAAGCTATGTCTGGCTTACCTCATCTGATGATCATATGGTACTTTCAGACCATAGGGTTATAGGGTTTCAGACCATGATCAATCAGACTAGAGAAACTGGATAAAGATGTTACCCCAATTTTTCCTTCAATAAACAAGATACACCCAGTTTTTTACTGAATTAATCAATAATTAATTAATAAAATAATCATTGATATTGCTCTGCGCAATATAACAGAGTGACTGAAAAACTGAGGTTTATAAAGTAACAATATACAGACCTGATAAGAATACAACATGATATAATGTTATTATAATAATATAATCAGACTGAAGTAACATAATATAGCAGAAGAATATTACATCTGTTTTAATCTTTATACCTGAAGAAAATGATTATATTAATGTATATACTAGTGAAATAATTAAATCGTGTTTACTTTTAATTATTAAGAAGTGAGAGTTGTTTTTAATTACGTTAATTAGTAGATCAACATTTACTTTGTAGGACACTCCAAAGCAGAGTCTGGAAATTGAATAACTAATGAATGTTTACACGCAAGAGTGAAAAAGGGGAAATTTAACTTGCCTTTTACTTCAGTTGAAAGAGAATGATAGATTCAACGGCCTGATATCATACAAGACATAAGAACAAATTAAAATTGGAGAAGAACATAAAAATAAGTTTACGATGATAATTGCAATTTATTTATTCTAAGGTAAGGAATTGAAGTTGTAATTGAATGAAGAGGAAGAGACAGGAAAAGTTTCAGGAAATGGGAGATCGTGACAGGGAAAAGAGTGATTGAGAGAGAAGGAACGAGTACAAATATTATACTTATCAAATGTTATTGTAAAAAATTTTCATTTGCAAAGAAATAAGAACATAAAGTACGTCTCATTTTTAACATTAAATTAAATATGTATTCTGAAGTTGGTCTCTGAGTGAATGTCAATATATATATATATATATATATAATATATATATATAATCAAACCACAATATGAAAATGGTAAAACAAGACTAAGATCTTTTAACCGTAACAAGCGGTCTTCGTCAGAGTCAAAAACCCAACCCGTGTTAAAACAAAAACCCGTCAGTTGGGTTTTTGACTCTGACGAAGACCGCTTGTTAAGGTTGAAAGATCTTAGTCTTGTTTTCCCATTTTTATATTGAGTGTGACCATTGATTGAAATCTTTATATATATATATATATATATATATATATATAATATCAATTAAAGTTACAGCTAGAGAACACAAGAAAAACGACGAACACTCACGAATCACGATTATTTCGGCGTCTTGCCGTCTTCAGAGAGTAGAAGAAAAAAAAAAAAAAAAGGAGAAAGAATGAAGGAACGGAGACGTAAATGCGTCCACTGGCCGATGTAAACTGGCGCGATACAATGACACGCAGTGCAGCCACCTTACCAACGTGAACCAGTGTAGGCTGTGAGTTAAAAAAATTATAAAAGTGATATTTAAGTAAAAGGGAGGAGAAAAGTAAAAAAGAGAAAGGAAAGGAAAAAAACATAAAACTAACTAAAATTAAACGAAAAAAACAAAAATAAAAAAATAAATAAATTAATTAATAAATAAATAAATAATAAATAAATAAAAATAAAATAAAAAAATCATCTGATTAAATTTAGACCAGGGGAATTTCTTGCACCCAATAACCAAATGAAGGCTTCCTCAGAACCCTTAAGTGGTCTGGTGTCATCATTTGAGAGTTTTCTTAATATTTTAACCCTGAAGCAATCGTTGAAGGGAAGGTTATGGAGATTGGCGTGGGTGGCAACAGCAGCTGTTGCGTTGACCAACGATGACCTGTGACCATTCATACGGAGGCTAAGTGACGTGGAAGTCAGCCCACGTAAATGAGTCACATTGTGTGCAGTCCAGACGATAAACACAATTGCTGAAGTGCAAGAACTAGCAAAGGAGAGAGGGTATGAATGGTTGTTCACTGTCGAAATAAATGCTGTCAGGATTGATGATGGGACAGGTGAGGCATTTCCTTCTGCCACATTGCTTTGTGCCAAAAGTGTCAGGTGCAGGCCTGGATCCTATATATATATATATATATATAGGATCATTCATAATTAAAACAAGAAGATTAAACAAATGCAAAATTAACAAATTAACAAATATTAAAATAAAAGGTAAGAATGTTAAAAGGAAATATAGGTTCTAGGAAAACAGAAATGGACAGGAAGCTACTCGGTGGAAGCAGAAAGTAACTGACAAAAAGAACGGCACTACACGTGCTAATCACAATTAAAAGAAACGGTCCAGCGGACTTTTTTAAATAAAATAAATTCAAAACGAAGAAAGCACACAGAAAGACACAGACATAACTCACATCGATATTTCGACCATCGTCGTCATCTGGAGCTGTGAAGAGTCCCGCAGGAAGGCAGGGCGGTGACTCAATATATATATATATATATATATATATATATATATATATATAGAGAGAGAGAGAGAGAGAGAGAGAGAGAGAGAGAGAGCAATCCTTCTTGTAGGCATGTACTTATGAATTTCTCACCTATTTCCACTTGTATTATTTCTTGGAAGGATTTTCCAGTTTTCTTATTGATTTCTTTGTATGCAATAACTGTCCATAATTCAGTATATTCTATAAACATATTTGTACACCAACTTCTTTTCTTATCTTATAATTCTTATTAATTTCCAATTGAACTACTGAACTATTGAACTATTGAACTGAACTATTGAACTACTTAAAACGACATGTTTTGGTCCTTCAAAAGACCATCATCTGGTTTTTTTAATACACTATTAACTGATACTTAATGGACGGGGATATTTAGTCAACAGTTAACTAATATAAGTATTATATTAGGAAATTCTGGTTTTAAGTTCAACTAATGTGACCTGTTGTCAAGAAGAAAGCAGTTAAGGGATGTCAAGAAGAGCCTAGTCCAATTTAGTTTATAAAGAGTATTCCATCTGTACTTATGTTTCATTTATAGAGAACACTGAGTAAATCTTTAAAAGGAGAATTCGAAAGTATATATACAACATCTATCAGACTTTTTTTAATTAACGATTATGTATGGAAGCTGCATTTGACACTATACTAAGAACGCCGGCTCTCTGTCTAAAAGGCAGAATTGATCAAATAATGTCTGTATTCTAGTCAATCGCCTTTGAATGGGTAAAGATACTATTTCTATCATAGAATTTTAATTAATAATCTGAAACTATAGACATGAGGGATAGTTCTCTATGTACATATATGAAGGTCATTTAAGAGCTTAACAATTGCTCTTGAGTTTAGTCACAAAATTGGATGCCCTAAGACAGATATGGCTGAGGAGCGGACTCTTCCGATGAGATCAGGCCGACAGTTTAATAATTTCAATAACCTCCCTGATTGACCAATGATTTCAAGTTTCTTGAAATCATTTAATCAATAAAATTAACATAAAATTAATATATGTAGGCACATTAAAATATAACAAAAGTAAGTTGGCTGTCAATTTACTTAATAAATACAAATTTCCCAAATGACTGAATGCTTTTTATATGTTTCTATATTTCGTCTCAGTGAAGAAGGATTTGACACGTTTGATAAACATCAAGTGAGTTTGCGTGACTTGCTTCCTTGTCTTGCTTTTGCTGAACAGATGAAGGCTCTACCTGACCCTATTTCACTTGATACATAGAGCAATATTCTTAAGAAAATCTCTAGTTTTCAACAAAATATTCTATACGCAACAAATTATCAGTGCGTTATAAAAGTGTACTGCTCATTATAAACATCTCATGTACTCACATTCGTTTGATTATCATGTCTCTTGGGGCAGTAGTAGTTACACCATCTTAAGCATAAATTACAAGTAATTGAAACAATAAACCATTTAAGTGGAAATTTTTTACTTTACTATAAGTAAAGTATAGTGATCGTGAAAAAATTCGATCTCGAGATTTTGACGGAATTACATATTTTAGGTCCCAAAAGTCGTTTTATGACGTTTTTAACGATGTGTCTGTGTGTTGTGTGGTGGGGGGGTGGTGGTTGGGTTGGTGATTGTGTTAGCATTGCTTGTTACCACGCTACGCCAGAATCTTTGATGGATTAAGTTGATATTTTACACAAAAATGGACCTCATAAAGACGAAGATCCCTATTGTTTGGAAGAATTATGCATGATGGAAAGTCACTTTTTTTTGCCAAAAACCGTTTTTTTAAAACATTTATTTCTCCTAAACTGATAACCCTAGAGTTTTGAAACTTTGACATTATCTTTGAGGTTACAAATGAAACAAACGAAAATATATTCAGAATTTAAAACAACAGGAAAATATTTTTTTTTTCAATAAAATGTAAAAATTTTGACTTTACAATTCAATCTCAAACATTGTGGAGCGATACAAGCCATACTGTTTGACAGAATGAAACTATGCCTATAAATAGAACATTATGTGGAGAATGAGTTGAGATATTTTTTTCTAAAATTACATTCGCTAAAGGGCGTTAGAGTACGATTTGTGTTTCAGAAAATTTTTTTTGACGCTAAACGCTGATTAAAAAATAATGAAAATTTGACCAAGAATGGAACAAAAATTAGAATTCATAAAAAAAAAATCATGAATTTTCAATTACGGGAAAGAGCAATAACGATATAAAAACTCTTTGTTTACCGTAGACCAAGAAATCACCTGCTATACTTGTCGAATTTTTGTATTTTTTTACATTGTTTACTTGACTTAGAAATTTTTTGAGCGAATCCACTGAGATAAAATTGATTTTATAAAGGAACAGTTTAAATTATTTATTGAATTATAAAGATGTAAGAGGAATAATATTGTGCAGGAAAATGATAACACTCACTCAGAAAAAATTCGTATATATTTATTTGACAAAGGGAAGGAAAATGATCTTATTAAATACTAATGAAGCTATTATTATTATTATTTTAAAGATTAAAATTCCCAGTATGATAATTCTATAAAAGACCAAAAATGTAAATGAATTCATAATCTGAATCTTCGTTTAGAGATTAATAAATGTAATTATCGTACATTTTAATTAACAAATCACCTAAAACAACATTTTCTTCGCAGTTAAAGATGTTTTTCAGAGAAAAAAAGGTATTTTCCTGTTTTAAATTTAAAAATTTTACTTAAATATTCAATGTAGAAGGATGTCAAGTAAACGATGTAAGAAATCTACTGGCTGTTTTGAACGAAAGCCATTCTCTTGTAGGAGAATAAATCGTTTCAAGAAATGTTCACTTTGGTTTTTCAAAAATGTTATTACTGCTGTAGTTATACTTAAAAAAATAAAAATTATTTTTAAAAAAAAACCAATCACCATCAGACATCGAGATCGATTTCCTTCTGCTCTTATTCATGCCCCCCCCCCCCCCCCCCCAACGTAAAGCTCATCTATACTTATTAAGTCCAAAATGGAATACTGGAGTGAGATTTTTTTTGTGAGATGGGTGAGAGAAGAAGAAAACATATATGGAAAGAGAGAGAGAGAGAGAGATATTGGAAGAGACAGAGGTAAAGAGAAAGAAGAAATTGAGGATAAAGACCGATGAAGAAGAATGGTTAATTGTAGATAATGAAATTATGAAATGTTAAGAGAAGGAGGGATTTAAGGCACATTATCTGAGGGATATTAATATAGAGATATTAGTGTATTTAGAAGCAGGTCCTTCATTTATGCAATTTTTCTTAAAATAATTAATTTTGAGTTTCACATATTTTTCCATCTCCGAAAGTGTCCGGTATGTATAATTAAGACACTCATCCAAAGAGCATAAATAACATCCTCAAGTTGGGATTTGTTTGAACAAGAAGCAAAAAGGCTAAAAGAAATAATAAACAAGAATGGCTACAATAACAAACATTTTGACTCTATCTTAAAAGGTTATATGAAAACTTCATTGTATAATCCTGAAAATAATCTCTTTTGTACTACAAAAACCGGTATCTAGAAGCCTATAGAACTGTTGAACGTTTAGTGAAGGGTATTATCAAGACCAATACAACTTGGATCAATACAGACGACAAACTTTAACTCAGAATTTATATAGGCTCAACCACAGTAAGCATGATGGTTAAGAAGAACATGAAGAAAAAATATACTCTCCAACGAACTAACGTCGTATATGAGTACAATTTCAACCTAGGGAACTGTGAGTACTTACGGTCTTCGTACGTTTTCAGTTTTACTAAAACAAAAAAATAACCACAATAGATTACAAATGAAAGAGACAATTTATATTCCGCAGAAACAGCCTATTATCTACTGTAAGAAAATAGTCAAGGGAGAGTATTTACAAGGATTTTGGAATTATATGAAGGCAGTCCGAAAACAAACCTTGCAGGGAGGTGCAAAGTAACTAGTATGATGCCCTCCGTGATTTACAAGGAAGATGGAAGTTAACCAGGACCTGCTTGAAACCTCACATACCTGCCACCTTTTGTTGACCTCCCATTAGACGAATATATACAAGTTTACTCTGTCATTGTTTTATTTAATTTGTTGCTATTGTTGAAGTTTTAGAAGTTGTTATCTTTTTAGTGTAATATTTTATATTAATGAATCCTTTGAAAATGGTTGATGGAGATACAAAACAATAAAACAGGTATACAAAAAAATTTGGTTAATTTGTATATCTTGTTCGAAATATGTGGGGAACTTAATGTGAGAAAGGTGGGAAAATTAAGAAGAAAATGTGTAAAACTCAAAATAGTCATTAGTTTAATAAAATATTCATATATATATATATATATATATATATAATATATATATAAATATTTTATTGTAAGTGAAAGGAAACCCCTGTAATAGCATAACATGTGTTTGGGTGGAGGAAATTGAAAAGTAATGAGGCTCCGCGGAGGGGTAGGTAATATCCTTGGTGCACGGGCCATCACTTGTGGCCGGATATTGACTGCTTTGCTCCTCGAATGCTGTCATAAAAATCTTCTCTTCTAATTCATATCAATAGTTTAAATTGAATTACGAATTCTATAATTTCTTGAATAATTAGCCGTCACCATGGCATACTGTCTTTCCCTCGGTTGGTTTTCAAACATCCATCAAGAGCATTCTGATTAGGTCGAGTGTTCTGCTCGACCTTTTAATATACAAACTTTCATATTTTCATTTCATTTTCATAACTCGACTTTTCAGAGTTATGTACTAGTCAGTCGTCAGTCTGTTTTTCTAGGTAATTGTTAATTAGTGAATCATTACTTTGATGGGCCTTATTGCAATTGGTTTTAATGAGTTTTCAGTTTCTACCAAAGTCATATTGATTAAGTTTAGATATCTGATGAGTGTTGACTGTCACTCATATTGGCAGTCAAAATGGTCCGCTAATGCTGCCAGTCTTTGGTTAATTTACCGTTTCCTTATTATTCCTATAAAGTTCATGTTATTAAAAAAAACATTAATATTAATAAACTAAATAATGAAATGTAATATATATTATAACATCCAAAAAAATTAACATGTAAATTTGTTTGAATTCGCATAGTAATTGATACATCTAGCATATAAGTTTATAAGGAAGATAAGTAAATTATTTTAATAAGATATTTTACAAATTGTTTATAATACTCATGCATTATTTTACTAACTGGGATTAATTAGCTTAAAAAATGAATGTCCTTCAATCACTATCTGTACTACCTCAGGATGAAAAGCAATAATTATATCCCATTTAGATGTTTACGTTATGCTTAAATGAGACTTTATGTTTTATATACTCAAGAAATTTGACATTAATTACTTATAGTAAAGTAGAGTGTAGGCCACTCCAGATTTTTTTGAATAGTATAGACTGACTTTATAACTCCAATAAACAAACAGTCAGTCATCACCTTGTTATCACTCTCTGAGGATGAATAAAACTCCAAAAACACTCAAGTGGATAAGAAAATATAAGAATAATTTATAATAACTGTAATATAAAGATGTTTTATTATTTATAAATAATTAAAAAAGTTGTTTGTAATAATTTAAGTTATTCTGAAAACCTCACTGGTACTAGCAGTACTAATTGAAAGCATAAACACTAGGTCTAGTGTACCAGTTTACCACATGTTCTATCACAAGCAAAATTACCAGACCGTTATAACAAACTAAATGTAACTACGTTATATAAATGGTAAATCTGGTATTATAGTTCTAAGTTATTAATTATTAATGACTGATGATATTTCTTTAGATGTCCTAATTTAGCCTAAATTATCAACTCTTGTAGAAAAGTAATTGTAATTATAATTAATATTAATATAATTTTTGTCTAATATAGTACATTTATTTGGTCTGAGTTAATGTAGCTTTATGAACTGATATAGTGACTTTCAGAAATTTAATGACTGGTACAGTCTTCTCAGTTGAACAATGTTAACCATAAGTACTAAAGGTGGTATAGGAATACAAACCATACTAAAAGAATCATTAAAAGTGTGGGCTATTTACGAAATGTTATTAAAAGCAGGGAATCTGGTATAATTCTATCACATGCTGTTAAAAGTTTCAAACATGAACAAAAGTAACCATACACTCGGCATGGAAGATCAAGTCACATATTTAATACTTAATATTTGATGATGTCGAAAGTACATAGAACAGTATAGCAGATTAGACAATTCTGAGTATTGGAATAATAATTGTCAAAATAAGAGCAGTTACCGCGAGTGGAATGAGAAATGAGAAGTTATTGAGAGGGCTATACGGGCCACAAGTCAGACCAGCAAGGTGGGAATGATATTGATCTCGGCCGTAATCTCTTGCAAATGCAAACCAATCACCATCAGACAGATCGGATTTCCTTCTGCTCTTTATTCATGCCCCCCCCCCCCCCCCAACGTAAAGCTGATCTATACTTATTAAGTCCAAAATGGAATACTGGAGGGAGATTTTTTTTGTGAGATGGGTGAGAGAAGAAGAAAACATATATGGAAAGAGAGAGAAAGAGAGAGAGAGAGTGAGAGAGAGATATTGGAAGAGACAGAGGTAAAGAGAAAGGAGAAATTGAGGGATAAAGAGCGATGAAGAAGAATGGTTGAATTGTAGATAATGAAATTATGAAATATTGAAGAGAAAAGGAGGGATTTTAAGGCACATTATCTGGAGGGATTATTAATATAGATATTAGTGTATTTAGAAGGCAGGTCTTCATTTATGCAATTTTTCTTAAAATTAATGTAAATTTTGAGTTTCACACATTTTCCAGTCTCCGAAAGTGTCCGGGTATGGTATAATTAAGACACTCATCCAAAGAGCATAAATAACATCCTCAAGTTGGGATTTGTTTGAACAAGAAGCAAAAAGGCTAAAAGAAATAATAAACAAGAATGGCTACAATAACAAACATTTTGACTCTATCTTAAAAGGTTATATGAAACCTTCATTGTATAATCCTGAAAATAATCTCTTTTGTACTACAAAAACCGGTATCTAGAAGCCTATAGAATTGTTGAACATTTAGTGAAGGGCAGTGGCGTACCTAGAACTTTTGCCGCCCGGGGCAATCTCCAGTTTGCCGCCCTTTCTATTATAAGTTAATCAAATAGTGGTTTTTATAAATTAATACACATAAATAAATTATTAAGTTATTTAATCAATATTAATTAATACATACAGTAAATTTTTTAGACATATTTGTATGTACTCGTAAACATATTTATATAATATGTACTCTTCTAGCTTTCATACTAGAAAAATAGTGTATAATGCTCTCAAAATTTATATTATTTGTAATTTCTTCTTCTATTGACAATATTGCAAGATTTTGTAGTCTTAATTGACTCATTGTAGAACGAAGATAATTTTTTATCAACTTCAATTTTGAGAAGCTTCTTTCGCAACAGGCGACACTGATTGAAATTGTTAAAAAAATTCTTAACAAAATTAAAATGTTGGGAACAGAATTTTCCAACCTATACTGCTGAATAAACTTTAGCAGATCAAGAGGGCCCTTCTCCCCGTTTTTCCAATGTTTGCCTCTTCTTTTAGTGAAGGTACAGCCATAAAAACCTGGATCCTTTTTCTTTCAATATGGAACTGTTCTTTATCAATGTCAATCAAGTCATTTATTTGACATTCAAATTCTTCATTTAGTAGGTTACACGGTATTATACACGAATATTTTCTTACAAGGCCATGCAACTGATCGAAGCGTTCTTTTATTTCCTTATAATTCTGTCCATAGATGAAAACATTTCTCTTCGTACTTCTTCTTCTAAGGATAGCCCCACGTCTTGCGAACTTTCCCCACTCATATTTTTTCTCCTTCTAACTCGACGCTCAGTCGACATCTCCAACTCTTCACAAATTATTTTGGCTGCTATAACAGCGTTTTGTACTAGCGTATCTCTTTGTTCCATGAAATGTGTTTGCAAAGAATTTAGTTTTATATGGCATTGGTGGACATTTAACCCTTTTATTTGCAGGTATTTTTGAGCGTCATTAATTTCCAAAAGGACGGGTTCCCATAAATGAAGGTAACATAGAAAAGAAAAAGATTGCATAGAATTGAGTAATACTCCAGCATCTGATCTCGTTTAACTATTTTCTTCTTCAGATGTCAATTTTTCCAAAGTGCTTAAAATGTGAAAAAAATGTTTTTTTACTATAGTTACCGCGGCAGCTCTAGCGCTCCAGCGAGTTTCTACACTGCGTTTAACACCTTGACCAGTGACAATTTACACTAAAATGCATTTATATACACCGAGGAATAATATTCGAAATCATATAGTTAATCATAATTTATATAAATCAAATATTAAACTTATAATAATCATAATAATCATTTGTTATTCAAGAAAGAAAATAACTATGAAATGAATAAGTTGCTTTTTACAACTATAAGTAAATATAAAAAATGCCGCCCCTAGCTAAGTGCCGTCCGGTGCGGACCGCACCCCCCCCCCCCCCCCCCAGGTACGTCACTGGTGAAGGGTATTATCAAGACCAATACAACTTGGATCAATACAGACGACAAACTTTAACTCAGAATTTATATAGGCTCAACCACAGTAAGCATGATGGTTAAGAAGAACATGAAGAAAATATATACTCTCCAACTAACTAACGTCGTATATAAGTACAATTTCAACCTAGGGAACTGTGAGTACTTACGGTCTTCGTACGTTTTCAGTTTTACTAAAACAAAAAAATAACCACAATAGATTACAAATCAAAGAGACAATTTATATTCTGCAGAAACAGCCTATTATCTACTGTAAGAAAATAGTCAAGGGAGAGTATTTACAAGGATTTTGGAATTATATGAAGGCAGTCCGAAAACAAACCTTGCAGGGAGGTACAAAGTAACTAGTATGATGCCCTCCGTGATTTACAAGGAAGATGGAAGTTAACCAGGACCTGCTTGAAACCTCACATACCTGCCACCTTTTGTTGACCTCCCATTAGACGAATATATACAAGTTTACTCTGTCATTGTTTTATTTAATTTGTTGCTATTGTTGAAGTTTTAGAAGTTGTTATCTTTTTAGTGTAATATTTTATATTAATGAATCCTTTGAAAATGGTTGATGGAGATACAAAACAATAAATCAGGCATACAAAAAAATTTGGTTAATTTGTATATCTTGTTCGAAATATGTGGGGAACTTAATGTGAGAAAGGTGGGAAAATTAAGAAGAAAATGTGTAAAACTCAAAATAGTCATTAGTTTAATAAAATATTCATATATATATATATATATATATATATATATATATATATATATATTTATTGTAAGTGAAAGGAAACCCCTGTAATAGGCATAACATGTGTTGTGGTGGAGGAAATTGAAAAGTAATGAGGCTCCGCGGAGGGGTAGGTAATATCCTTGGTGGTGCACGGGCCATCACTTTGTGGCCGGATATTGACTGCTTTGCTCCTCGAATGCTGTCATAAAAATCTTCTCTTCTAATTCATATCAATAGTTTAAATTGAATTACGAATTCTATAATTTCTTGAATAATTAGCCGTCACCATGGCATACTGTCTTTCCCTCGGTTGGTTTTCAAAACATCCATCAAGAGCATTCTGATTAGGTCGAGTGTTCTGCTCGACCTTTTAATATACAAACTTTTCATATTTTCATTTCATTTTCATAACTCGACTTTTCAGAGTTATGTACTAGTCAGTCGTCAGTCTGTTTTTCTAGGTAATTGTTAATTAGTGAATCATTACTTTGATGGGCCTTATTGCAATTGGTTTTAATGAGTTTTCAGTTTCTACCCAAGTCATATTGATTAAGTTTAGATATCTGATGAGTGTTGACTGTCACTCATATTGGCAGTCAAAATGGTCCGCTAATGCTGCCAGTCTTTGGTTAATTTACCGTTTCCTTATTATTCCTATAAAGTTCATGTTATTAAAAAAAACATTAATATTAATAAACTAAATAATGAAATGTAATATATATTATAACATCCAAAAAAATTAACATGTAAATTTGTTTGAATTCGCATAGTAATTGATACATCTAGCATATAAGTTTATAAGGAAGATAAGTAAATTATTTTAATAAGATATTTTACAAATTTGTTTATAATACTCAATGCATTATTTTTACTAACTGGGATTAATTATCTCGTCTAAAGTCAAACTGAATAATTACAATAATCAAATAAAAAAAGTTTTGTGGAGTTATAAAAACACCATAATTTTTTTAAACATTTGAAAAGATATAACGTTGTGTTAATCTTTACGCACAATAGGAGGGTGCCTCTCTGAAAGAAGCT
Source organism: Hermatobates lingyangjiaoensis (assembly GCA_026182355.1). Taxonomy (NCBI): domain Eukaryota; kingdom Metazoa; phylum Arthropoda; class Insecta; order Hemiptera; family Hermatobatidae; genus Hermatobates; species Hermatobates lingyangjiaoensis. The sequence continues at coordinate 573,487 of JAPFBL010000014.1, read as the reverse complement.
CTCTGAGCCTCGGTGGTTAAGTCGCTCGCTATAGCCATAGACACTTGGCTTCGAATTCTTGTCGATACTTGACCGTACCTTGGATGGCTGACTTGACATATCGTTAAAGACAGCAAGTGTTGATACAACAGTTGAAATCATGAAGAAAATAGCTAACGTAACTATAATAATAGCAATATTTATTGTAATTTAACAATTATTTTTGATATTTAATAAAACTCTGACGGGGGTGGTGTAAAATCAATTAAAATAGTTTACATATTTCTATTGAAACAAAGAGGTTATAAATGGACTGTACTGTGTACAGAGGATGTACGATCTTATCATTCTTATTACATACAAACAGAAATCAAACTAATTTGAGCTTTTTATCACCTTGTATCTTTGTGTCAAATCCATATCTTGGACATTTATAAAACTGCAGGTAGTTTAATAATTTTGTTTTTGCGTGAGCAGTTTATCTGTTTATTTCATTTTGTTCTTCGTATAATAATATCCTTCTTCGACATAATGAGATCATGGCTTAAATCTGATTAGAGATTGTATGTAAATCTGAAATCTGAATCATGTAAATCATATACAATGTTCCTATACATTGAGTTTTTTTAATCCTTTGCTAGACATTAAATATATTATGATTAATAATATAAAGAACATGATGTATGTAATGCAATATAAATATTCAATACATTAAATATTATTTGGTTTTCAATATTTCAAACGTTTAGATATCAACTTATATTACAAAGACAATTTAAAGTTCGTTTATTTCTAGTACCAATAATTATGGAGTTTTGCCTTCAGTTTTGTTCAAATGTGGTCCAACTTGAGGGTAGAAAATGTGACTACCTTGATGACCATCCGTTTTAATTCTAAGTTTAACGAGGCTACAAGGAGGGCATCATCCGCCTTTTGACAACATCGTCAAACTGATCATGCCATAAAGAGCCTGCAATAGTCATCTCACCCATATCCTGTCTATATCTCTTAACAGCTTCCTTAAATCCTAGGCTTAATGAGCCAACTCAACCATCTCCTCTCTTAATTACCTGACAGATCATTCTAAAACTATGCTGCAAGAGTCAATTTACCTATCTCCTATTTTTATTGCTAAACAAATCTTTTCAAAATGCTCTGTCTAAGAGACATATTTTAATCGTGATTTAAAACTAACTAACACAACAGCTATTTTAATTATTATGTTTTTTTCATAGATACAGTTATATTCAAAGTCAAAACTTTCTCATCTCACTGTTATTAATCAATTTGCATTAATTATTTTTAACAATTTCACTCTGCGTTTGGCCCTTTTATTTTCATTTTTTCCCTGTGCCCAGTCTGTCTCCATTAGCATGAGTGCTCCTTACAACAAATTATTTAATAGATATATTTTAATCATAAAGGGTTTTTATTTAATTTATTCTCCCTCTTACATACCTCTAATCATACCCCACATGTACTGTCTCTAACTGGGCAGTCAATGAAGTTATGATTATTATTTCTTTACTAGTACGATAATAGTAATTAATCTAATGACCTTTGAACTAATGATAAACTTATGCAGACTTAATCATTAGGTTTTTGGAAGTGAAATTCCTCAAAACTACTATTGCACTCAGATAAATGTACATGGACTTCGGTCTTAAAAAACCTGATAGTTTTAGGATAGGGTAAAAGATGATTTGAGTATAAGATCCACTGAAATTTCCTTTCCTCCTACTTAGATGAAAGAAAATTTGGAGAAAAACAATATAAAACTTGCATATTAATATATTATTTGAATTATTTATTTACAGAAAAAAATTATTGTTACCATCACTTTTTATGCTTAAACTATACATATGTATTTTTCAATTAGTTTTAGCTTAAATGACACTCTAATATATTTTTTATATAAGCTGTAAAGAATAGAAATAAGCTCAAAAAATATTTATGTAACAACTAACTGTTGTAAGGATTATTAATATAATATTGGACAGATTAATGAAATTAACAATGCAATTATTATCAAAGGAAACCGGACAAGATAGATGTTTACGTTTACGATTGGATGGAAGGATGTCAAAACAGAGTGTGACCTAATGAATTGACATTGACTGACAGAGGGAGACCTACCCCAATCAAACGTGTAACTTGATCCAGTCAATCTGACAGAAACATCAAGCCTCTTCTACTTGCCTCGGGCAGCATCTCTACTCACTTCTAATAACCAGCCAATACCTTCATGCACTATACACCCTAATTAAAAAATCAGAGTCAGTACTAGTGTAGCTGAATAACCGTGCTACATTCAGTGGAAACATCAATACATCTTGTCAGGAAGCAATTAGTCTGAAGTGTGATTACTGATATTGATGTAATTAAAAAAATTGATTTTAAAGCTGTTTTGGCCCTCAATAAGAACACTACTTCTCATTAAGCTGATAGAAGTGATTTTTCACTACTAAAATTGATTTTTGAATAGATTTCAATATATTTTTCACTTGTTCCAAAAAATATATTGAAAATTGTTACAAAATCATGTCTAGTCTAAGTGATTTTTCTTTGTTGGAGGAAAATTTAGAAAAAATACATTAAAAATTGTTACAAAATCATGTGTAATCTAGGTGATTTTTCTTTGTTGGAGGAAAATTTAGAAAAATATATTGAAAATTGTTACAAAATCATGTCAAGTCTAAGTGATTTTTCTTTGTTGGAGGAAAATTTAGAAAAATACATTAAACATTGTTACAAAATCATGTTTAGTTCAAGTAATTTTTCTTTGTTGGAGGAAAATTTAGAAAAAATATATTGAAAATTGTTACAAATTTTTATCCCAATTTAGTTTTAAACTTATTTGAGCTTTTAATGATTGTTTAAGCTTTCCTTCAGTCAGAGTAACAACTTGCTATGTGGTCATTGAAAAATTCAAGGCCTTAGTTTGAATGTATGCATGGAGAATGCATAGTTGATTCTAGGAGTAATGTTATTATACGACCTTCATAGGAGTCCTCTAATTCATATTAGCTACCCTCGTGCCCCATCAACTCAGAGAATCATTCCTTGTCGTTGAAATTATTTGGTTGTGTGTTATTTTTATTTTTTATGTTTTGACTCTTCCTAATATATGTTTTATTTATTTTTTTTTTCATTGGTTTAATTATTATTCATTGTTTTTGTCTTTTCTGCTTACTTTACTTCGTGTTAACTTGAATCTCACTGGCTGAGAAAGACATTCTATGCTCTCAGTTCCTGAGTTATCTTCTAGTAGGGTATTTAGTTTTCTGACGACTGTGTGTATCAAGATAAAGAAATAGGATTACATCAGTGAATCTGTGTTTTTTCTTTATTATAAGTAAAGTATAGTGATTGCGACAAAATTTGATGTCAAAACATTGGCGGATTTAGATGTTTTGAGGTTCCCAAAATTATTTTTTCAGTTTTTTTCTATCATTCCTGTGTATGTATGTGTGGGCGTATTCATTGAAGTGTCAAAATCAATAAGCAAAAAAATTCTAAGATTTTTAAAATATTAGAATGGATTTTTTTTCAATAAAATGCAACATTTTTAATGGATCATGGAATCTGAAAACTGGTACAATATCCATACAATCCATACCACATTAGGGTTAAAAATGAAATTATATCATTCTGAGGTAAAATGGATAAACCAACAAAAGTCTCCAGACAAATGAAGTTTTATTCAACGCTTTTCGAACACTTTGTGTTCATCATCAGGAAGACACCAAGGATGTGGTGATGTGGTGTGGAAGACACCACATCCTTGGTGTCTTCCTGATGATGAAAACAAAGTGTTCGAAACGCGTTGAATAAAACTTCATTTGTCTGGAGACTTTTGTTGGTTTATCCATTTTACCTCAGAATGAGTAAATACCACACAATTACGGATTGCACAACTAATGAATTGAAATTATATCTAAAAATAAAACATTATGTGAGGATGAGTTCAGTGCCTTTTGTTAAAAATTGTATTTACGGAAGTGCGTTTGTCTTACATTTCATGACCCCGGAAATATTTTTTTGTTTTTTTAAATATCTAAATGGGTAATAACAGAGAAATTGAATTTTGCCAAAAAAAAATAATAAACCTCAAATTAGTAATTCGTAAATTGAACTTTGAGCTAAATATTAATTACAGTAAAGAGCAATAAAGCTATAAAAACTCAAATTTATCTTCGACTAATATATCAGCAGTTGTATTTACAATGTTTGTTTACGTTGACATACCAATTTTTTAATTGAATCGAAAGAAAAAATTTGTTTTGTGAAGGTTTAATAAAAAAAATCAGACATTTAACGCTTTATTACTATATAAAGGAAGAATAATAATCTTAGATGTAAAAAATCAATGATTATCAAACATATATTCTAAGATGCTTTTCAAGTATGATGGATATTTGACTGACAGTGTTGAAATCAAACTATATGTCACACCCATGAACAAAACGTAATGTCAAATATTTAATTCATGGATTGTTTAAGATAATTCCATTGCCTTTGGAAATATTTGGAGAAGGCATACTTTCGTTCTTTATTACTAAAAAGATATAGTTTTAAGATACTTCTTCCATGATTAGATGAACTTTAAATTTTGATAATATGTCTTGAATTCATTAAATTAGCACTAAAACAGAGCTTTATTACACCAGTAACGGTATAATAGATTATATCAATCAAATACAAGAATTATTACATAATTGTTAGATCTGGCACAGCTTAAACTATGACAACTAAAGGCTTTCCCTAAGGATGTGACTCGTCGTCATGGTTGTGGTGATTATTTCTAAATATTTTACAAAATACACTAAATAACGAACCTTGTAACTATGTACAAGGATAGGTAGCAGAAATTTTTATTACAAGATGTGCCGTGCTAGCTGGCACTACTAAGTCTTAATGTACATAAACGCTCTCCATATTGTTGAGAGGATCAAAGGATAAAGATGTCTGTATGAATGCTGCTAAAACGGTCCTTATACCTTCCTTAATAAGAAAGAAGGTTAATGCTCCAAACGTCTTCATTGAAAATATTATGGTACAAATATACAAGATATGAAAATCCTCTTGGAATCATTTTAGTTGGTATACTCAGCTCCTGCAACATGATGAGCATTGAAATCCTGCAACAGGTATTTTGAGAAATGTCACGAATGGACTGTCCAACTGTAAGGAATACTTTGTTAAAACATTAGGTATTAATGATAAATCTACATGTTATCTATAACATTACTACTACAGCTGTCATAAAATCAACAGTATGATATGCACTAGTTGTATGTTATTTAAAATAAATTAAAAAGGTGGTACTCATATTAGCCTCAATAAACTACACAGAGAAGCCTGTCAAAGGATAACAGATATAGTTTATCAATAAAGAATTTCCAGATATTTGAGATTAGTACAAAATAACAATTCCTCTTTTTGAGATAAAAAAATAAAAAAATTTAATAAAAGGAACTTTAATATAATGTTTCCTACATGTTACTAAATACACTGCACTTCATAGAATACTCCACAAGTGCTCACAAATAATCACAAAAAGTGATCACAACTGAAAACCTCAAATGTAAGTTTTTTTTTTGTTTTCAAGTAAAAGACTCTTATCTGGTATATTGATGGGTTTAAGTTTAATAGTATAACCAGTAAAATAAGTTCTCTCTTATGTTATATTGAAACCTGGACACAATGGAGTACAGGGTAAGGAATCCGTGTACGTGCAAAAAAGTTGAGAACCAAACTAAAGTTCTAAGGCCTGAAGCCTTTTTGTATCACATACAGTTTTCGTAGGAATGCTTTTGAGAAGTGGTGGAAAAGGCAAGTAGATAAAAACTGCATGTTAGATCTTTCTAAGCTTTAGATTTGAAGTTTGTTGTTACTAATCAAATAAATATAGTCACATTAGAACTAATGAAATCATTAATTATGAAACCGCTCATTTATGATTTCCATTATACTTACCATATCCTATGACATCACTACGCTATAGCCACATTAAAATAAACTAAATTGGTTGCTAACGAGTTTGTTATTATATTACCTTACTGTAGAGTTGAGAGGAGACCATTCCAGATTTTTTTATTTTTTTTTCTTGCTTTTTGCACTATTATCTTTTTTACCATGTACTTAAATAAAGAAACAATGACTTATATTGACTCTCTATCATTCTCAGGAGAAACAAAGGACAAGAATGATGTAATGAACCAGTTCATCGATTGTTGAGAAGTTATGCAAGAAATATCACATAGAGAGAAGCAAAATTTCATCCTTTATTTTGTACTGTTTTGTTTCAATTTTAATAAACAAATACAATATTAAAATAACAGTTAAGAGTTGGTTTTACAAGAAAATAATTGAATTTGTTTTAAAGAGCTTGAAACTCATTTGACTATTTAGTTATTCAGCAAATGATTTGAAGCATTAGTTGAAGGGTATTAAGGGTGGAGGCGATTCGAGTCAGTCTCCGCGACAGACTTGCCTTTCATGTAAATCAGTCCATTTATATTTACGAGAACCTCAGTAATTCCCATTCTCCCCCATTTGCATATTAATCAGTTGAATTATTGTATAATATTGTCCATATAAATTAGATAGAGGAACACCAATTGACCCGAATTTCTTGTTTAAAATACTATACATAATTCAAAAAATATACCAGACAATTTTTATTATAACTTTGATGCACAGATACTCTAGGACGATTATTAAAAGAAGATAGACTTTTACACCTGTTTTACCGTATGTTAGTTGGCATATCCTCGTGACGTGAGACCAAGTAAAGACGATCCTTTATAACGGTATTCTAGAGACGAATTAAGCAGGCAGTGCCTCTCTCTTTCCTTGTCAAAGTTAAGCTTTTGTGGATAGACAGTATTTTTTGTGTTGCACTACGCACCTAAAAAAAATAACTGGTTAAATAGTCTAACTATAATTGGAAAAATGTAAAAAAAAATCCTATTAACATAAACCTATTTTAAAGTGAAATAAAAATTTTTGAAACAAACTTCTATTATATTCATATTAAAATAAATATAATAGAAAATAATAAAAATTAAAGATGCCATTTAAATCGTTATACAAACTGTAATAATAGAAATTTCGATCCTAACTCTTAGCTACTTCTGGCAGTTCAGTTGAGTTCAATGAAGGGTGACTCGACTATAATTTTATCATAAATTTGTGTCAACTAACAAAGAAGCAAGAAGGGTAAATGGAAAACTTCAGTTTTTGCTATACCTACCTTTATGTGGACTAATGGATCACCTGCTATACTTGTCGGAATTGTTTACATTGCCTCAGAAATTTCTTAAGTTAATCGACTCAAATAACAACTATTGTTTAGAGGTTAAATGAAAAAATTTGAAATGCTTTAATGACTTAATATGAGATGTATGATGAATAAAATTCTTACATGTAAAAAATCAACGCGGAATCAAACATAATTTATTATGCTTTCCGTGGTATGATGGATTTGTCTAACAAAATACTCTAATGTTGCACTCTTGAACAAAATTTAATACCAGATGTAAATATTTTTGTGTTTATGAATCATATTATCTTTGGGTAATACTGAAGTATGGGGATGAACTCTTTCGTTCTATAAAAGGGCTGCTATGTTCTTAACAAATATCGAGTTTTCCATTTTATTCTAATCTAATTGTTAAGATAGTAAGAGATAGTATGAAATCTAATCACCTGTAAGAGATTATTTTTTAACACGAAATCTTCACTTTGGCTTTACAAAAGTGCTATTACTGCTGTGGTAATACCAATGATATTATATGCATCAGTCATGTGATATACAAAAATAAGCGTTTATATTGATATAATATTAACCTTATATGATCTAATACATCTACATTTAACTGTAGATATTTTTGTATTTTTTATTTTAGTATGGATGTTACCAAGAAAATACACTGAGTTTCAAAACATGTTGTTTTTTAAACCTTTTGTATTATAATATCTTCCTCTTCTTTTGATTGATTCTAGATAGCGTCCTTAAACCCCAGTAGAGGTTAGTCATATTGCGCCTTGCAAGAATACCGCTGTTAATTGTAAGGTGATATACAACACTCAAGAATCAACTAAACTCCTTTGATATTTGATGTGCTGCTTTGCTGAACAGAAAGTCTTTTCCCTCTGGCACAATATTCTGAATTCTTCATACCCAAAGAACAACCAAATTGAGTCTAGACCCATGTTTTCCTTTCACATTAATATTGCAGCTGTTTGTTTCCCAAACTTTACGATATAAAAGGACGATATAGTCACCTACTAAATGTTCTATTGTTAACGTCCGTGGGCAACAAAGGTTAATAAATATATTGTTAAATAAAATGTTATTTTTATTATTATAATTTTAATTATTGAGTTTACTTCAGTTTCTTTTTAAGTAGGCTCTCTGAAAATTAACTTTAGCCAACCAAACATAAATTTGATAAATTCTTGATTTAAATTATAGTATAACTTTTAAGAGTAAAAACTATATCTGTACTATATGCTTCAGTGAAACGTTCATCCAATACAGCCTGAAGTTGTATGGGTTATAATCTTTATGAATGTTCTTTTCAAAACTGGATTTAGTCTTCAGGTCACATTTGAATTTCCCTTCTTTTATTGTGTAATATCAAAATGAGTGTTCAGTGTATTGTATAAATCTACTGATTGGCTATTTCAGATGTATTTAGAGTTCTTTTCTAGATTTGATTTCTGGATATAGAGTTCTTTTAAAATTTGATATCTCCTTTGCCCGTTGTGCACACCAATCATTTTCGTGTTTGCAACTGTAATTTCATTTTGTTTTACAATTTTATGTTAGCACATATACATCATACGTTTCTTCAAACAAAACTATGCAAAACTTTTCAATTAATTTTCATTATAATTAAGCAATACAGTTTCATCTACATTACAATGAAGCCATCATGATAATTAATGTTTAATGTGTTTCATAATAAATTTGCTAATGAATAATTTGATATATGATATTAAACTAATTAAAATATTATTTTAATTTGGTTTGAATTGTTTGTAACCAATATAAAACTTGATTTTAGTTGGTCGTTACTGTTTGGATCATTGTTATTATGGTTGATTCATTAATGTGTGCCAATACGCATTGTTGCAACTTAGTACACTTTTTACACTTTTTAGTCGCTTAAACATATGATGATTAAGTAAATATAACAGCGCATTATGTTTTTTGGAAATCTGAAAACCATTAGTTTTAAAACAAGTTTATAGTAAATGCATGCATATTTTTAGTCATATATGTATATATTAATAGGTCTTTCTCCATGTCCTATTGTATGGATGCTTCATAGATAGGAAATACCCGTATACATGTCCATGGATTCTTGACATAAAAAACCTATGATTCAATATAAAGTATATATAAAAATTAAATACAATTTTTATGTATATTTTAATATAAAATTAGATTTTATATAAAATTAATATAAAATTTATTGTTATATTCGTAAAATGGCTTATTCATCCATTTCATAGTATTTTAATTTTATGTTTGTAACAAAATATTCAATCACTCTTGGTATATTTCTAATTAAAAAATGATAGTAAAATAACTAAAAATTAAACCATGGTCATGCAAGAAAAAAACAGTGGCTCATATTTTAGAAACCACAAAACCTAAGACAGACTAACTGAGAATACTGTTCAGACTACAAGATATTAACTTGACTAAATGTGCTTGAATGACAGCAGAATATCCCTTCATCAAACAGTCCCTTTATTGTTGTTGTTCAAGCAAACTTCCCTGGTCTTTTTTATTAATGGCTCAAGGTTCATTTTTTGAGATTTTTTCCCAACGCTGATACTAACCATTATTATATTATTATTTTTAATCAGTTTTGAGGAAATTGTTTCATTTATAAATTATTTAAAGTTACTAATTTTTCACTTTTTTCTCTCGATACAGGATCATAGTACTGGCAGCTCTTGAATGTCACATTTTAATGGCTCCTGAACTGCTTCGTTCTTCGAGACTAATCTCCTTTTGTTTTTTCTATTGTATCCTTGAAGACGGTGTCGTGTCGAAAGGGTAAAATCTCGAGTGATTGTTTTCTTTCTGTTGAGATGTTATCTTGACAGCACTCAAAACCAAATTGAATGCTGTGTAGAAAATAGAAGTGGATGAGAAAATAATAATTATAGAACAATGGTTTAGGCAATAAGATATTTTTAGAGGAAGATAAATCAGTGAGATCTGAAGAAAGTGGATGAAGGGACAGGTAAGAGGAGTTCACCTGTGGAACATCCCTTTTTTTATTAATGGCTCAAGGTTCATTTTTTGAGATTTTTTCCCAACGCTGATACTAACCATTATTATATTATTATTTTTAATCAGTTTTGAGGAAATTGTTTCATTTATAAATTATTTAAAGTTACTAATTTTTCACTTTTTTCTCTCGATACAGGATCATAGTACTGGCAGCTCTTGAATGTCACATTTTAATGGCTCCTGAACTGCTTCGTTCTTCGAGACTAATCTCCTTTTGTTTTTTCTATTGTATCCTTGAAGACGGTGTCGTGTCGAAAGGGTAAAATCTCGAGTGATTGTTTTCTTTCTGTTGAGATGTTATCTTGACAGCACTCAAAACCAAATTGAATGCTGTGTAGAAAATAGAAGTGGATGAGAAAATAATAATTATAGAACAATGGTTTAGGCAATAAGATATTTTTAGAGGAAGATAAATCAGTGAGATCTGAAGAAAGTGGATGAAGGGACAGGTAAGAGGAGTTCACCTGTGGAACATCCACTGCGCATGCTTGACACACTAAGGGCGAAAAAGGGGGGTGGGGGGGTGTAGCAATCTAGTCTTCTCCTGGCTTCAAAACCGCACCAATAACGCCTTAAGTATATGCAAACCCGTATTGCAAACAGCGCGAATTCAAATTAGCAACTCGGATCACGGTTAAATCCGGCCAAACAAATGTGACATCCTCACAACCTCTCCGGTAAGCATGACCAAGCACATTTTTATCATCTTTGAAATATAATCAATTGAGAAATTGTGCCACCAAATTCAGAAAATGTCCAAATACCACCCCAAATTTTAAAATTATTTATATAAAAAAAATATAATTTATTATTTATTTTTTGTTCATTCTTGTAATAAAAAAAATTACTAAGGAAAAAATTAAAGAGCGTCATGTATTTACAAAGAAATGTAATATTTTCCTTATTTCAACCACATATAATTAACATTGTCTTTCTTTTTTATCGAGGTTTGGTCCAGCTTTGGTCAAAAAAATTATTGTTAAAAGAAATTTATATATACATTTATATAGTTCAATTCAAATGATGGGCCATGCAAATTTAAATAAGAGTTATGCAAAAGCAGCACAAAAGTAGGTACTGACTTAATTTGCTTCTATATTTTGACAATCATCGTCATTAGGAAGTGAAGTTTCCTGCAAAAGGTGGATAATGGTGAGTCATTCATATATATATATATATATATATATATATATATATATATATATATATATATATACATCAGTTCAAAAACGAAGGAAAGCAACACACAGAGAAAGAGACATACATACAAACTCAAATTTTCACATTGCCGGATTTCAAATTATCACATTTTCACATCATCAAAGGTTTCACATAAACACGTGAAGTAACAATCAATGATCAAACCACAATATGATTTGGGAAAACAAGACTAAGATCTTTCAACCCTAACAAGCAGTCTTCATCAGAGTCAAAAACCCTACTTTGTCAGTTCGGTTATTGACTCTGACGAAGACCGCTTGTTACGGTTGAAAGATCTTAGCCTTGCTTTCCCATTTCTTATTGTGGTTTGATCATTGATTGTTGTTTCATGTGATTATGTGAAACCTTTATATATATATAATATATATATATATATATATATATATAGAATGAAGCAGTAACAAATACCATCACCTATCAAATAACTTACTCTGATATTAGAATCATTGCTATGGTTTATAGATTGAAGTTTATTTTTATAATTCTTGTATTTACCTATGCATGTTTCTCACATATATAAGTGGGATACTGACGTAACATATCTCGTAGTTGAAAGCACTCAGATAATTTCCATTCTTTACCTTCTGTCTTATTCATTTATTTCTCTCTTTAGTTTTTCATTATTGTTTTATAATTATTTTCTTATTTATGCATTACATATCTTTTTTAAAACTTTTATTCCAATTGTTCTTTGATCATGCGGAAACATAAGATATATTAGTCAGTATATATAGAATGCTTAAACTGAGTTAACTCTAATAAAATATGTTTAGAATGTATATATTTCACATTGCCTAACGATGACGAGGGTTGTTGAAAAATGGATGTTAGTTACGTCAGTGTCTCTACCTTTCTGTTCTTTTAGTATAATATTTATCTAAAGTCCTAAGAACTTTCCAATTGTTTATATAAACGTATAAGCGATTATCAAAAACTATTAGAAGTACTGTATTAAAAAAATATAAAATATACATAAAAATTACACTTAGAAACTGATTTTATGTAATCCATTTGATAAGAACTTCTTGAATCTCGTATTTACTTTACTATATAAAAAATATATTAATCATAAAAAAATTTTAAACTAAAAATTTTTGACAAAGTTTTTTTGGACTCCAAAAGCATATTTTCGAAGTTTTCCGATCGCTTCTATCATTGTATAATTGTGTGTGTGTGTGTGTGTGTGTGTGTGTGTGTGTGTGTGTGTGTGTGTGTTTATTTGAGTTTCTTATGTATGTTTGTGTGGGTGTTTATCCAAAATATTCTGGGACAAGCTGCTGACCTGCACTGTTTGATGGTTCAAATTAATATTTTACCAACCATTAATAATAATTTCTATTTTAAGGTAGAAGGAAAAGTTATATGTTAAGACTCTTAAAAGTCTTAACATATTTAACATATTTAAGTCTTAACAAGAGTCTTAAAATTTTGGAATTATCATGGAACTGAAAGAAGGAATAAACGCACAAAACTTAAAATTTTTAAAACAACTGAGAAAGTATTGTTTTATAATGTTTAATGGTAATATAATGTAAAAATTTTGACTTTCGGCTGAATCTAAAAGCTTTTGTTTAGAATAAGAGTCATACTGTTTAATGGATCAAAATGAAATTATACCTTAAATATACTACTTTATGTGAGGAGGAGGAGATGGCATTTCTTTTAAAATTATAATAACGAAATGGTCATTATGGTACATCTTATAATTTTAGGAAATATTCTTTTAATGCTAAGTCAATTATTGATGTATAATTATTTAATGCTAAGTAATTATACATCAATGACATTTGGTCAAGAAAGAAACATAAAATTAACAATAAATGAAAAAATTCATGAAACATTCATGATGATTCATTAAAATTCATAAAAAAATATTCAGAGTAATATAACTATATATACATACTAATAAAACTCTGATGACCGATCTTGTTTATTTTCTCGCCACCATGGCATTGTATGAATAAATAACAAAGTATAATAAAGTAGTCAAGTTGTGGGAATCGAACCCACAACCTTTTTACATTCAAGTCCAGCGCGCTACGCTCTGCGCCAAGGGAACTTTATAGAATTCCCTTCCAAAACCTGATATAAATAACGTCTTTTATACTTATAAAACTGTTGATATTGATTGTTTGTTTCTTGTTTGTTAAACAAGTTTGTTTAACAGGTAAACTTGGAATACCTGTTAATTCCAGTTTATGCCGAATTATTTAAATAAATATTAAGGAAAGCAGTTATTAATGTATTACTGTACAAATAACGGCATTAAAAAGAAAGAAGAATGAAAAATGAATTCTCTCAACACAATTCAGATAAATTAATGACTCCAGATGTAAAATCTATTACTGATATAGAATAAGCTTAACCAGTTATTTTCTTCGAAAGATCATAAGACTTTCTGAGTCCCATTTTTGGAAATCTTATCTGTTTAGCGATGGTTTTATTTATTCTATGCATTTTCTGTTAATTTGTTTTGTACATATATTTAAACAAATTTTATTTATTAGGAATCGGTCAGTTTTCCAGATTTAAATCCAACTTTGAAAGCCAGCGTTTATATTTGAAATTCGTAAGTGGAACATTCGTATTAACCAGATGTATGAAATTTCGAAAGTGTGTATAATAAAATATTACATTGAACGTTTAATATGAATAATTTTATAAATACGAATGTCATCACAAATACGAATGTTCTAAAGTAATATTATAAACATATATAACTTTTATGAATGTTATTTTATGTTGGGTAAAATAAATTGAATATTTCCATTTACAGGTTTTGTTTGTTTCAAACATATTCGAGTGTGTATATAACTTGAATTGATGTTTTATTTATTTATAGCATAAAATAAATGAACATTTTCACTTTTGAATGATTTTTTTGTTTTATTAAATATATTTTCAGTGTATATACAATGAATTATGCTAAGAATACTATATCGAAAGCTTGGGTCACATAAAGATATTTGCTTTCGTAAATTAATAACAAGAAACAGCAATAACAGTTATTCCTGTTAATCAAGTTCAGTGGATTTATGTTATTAACAGTTGCTATAATTTCTTAACACTGGGTGACATAAGGAGTCACGGGGTCGTCTAGTAAAATCTAAAATGCATCTATGCGTGAAGGTCTATGCGCTTACAAACCAAAGACTTATGATTATCCTACGGAAAATGAACTTTGTGAAAAGAAAATCTATGACTAGGAAGTCGGAAAGGACTTATAGAAAAGGTCTAACTCGTATTTACCATCAAAAGGAAATTCTACTTCTGCATCAAATAAACGATAACCTGATTTTCATCCTGGATGTCAATTCAGCTATTCTAATGGAAATTTGTTAATCCCAAATCTTCTAAAGCTCAGAAAACCCTTCATTTCAGTAGTTGACATCCCTTCCATGTAAAAAAAAAACACTTTTATATCTAGGTCTATCCTTTTTTAAATATGTAGAAATATTAAGAATCGTTGTTCTCAAATTAAACAATTAATAATTAATGTCCTTATCTTGGCTCTCTTCCCAGGTTCATGGTATAGTACTGGCTCGTAAAAATCTTGGTTATAACCCTAGAAGGAATTATTGTGACACAACTTTCCCATCAAAAATTTTTTTACTGGTGTTCATATTCAGAGCCTGGAAACATTTGTTAATGATTTTTTCCCTATATTTCCGTTTTTCTCTGGTATTTCTAGGTTAAAGATAAAGTCTTCCAACATTTGCTGTAAACATGAGAGCGCTTGGATTATCTTTTTTCACATTTCTTCTCACATGCTTCTCAATACGTAACACACTGGTATGGTTTAATGTAATCGTCGTGCTTTAACTTGCCCTTTATTCAACCCTGTCACTTCCTTAATTTCTTTTCCTAACAATCATACTTTCTCTATCCTTCATAAGACCTCCATTACTTTCTGTAACTGTGTTTATCTTTTGCAAATAAGACAATGTGATGTTTTTTATGTTGCTTTGCTTCCAGAAAGCTTAGAGCACAGATAAATAATCTGACAGGTCCTTCTTTGTTATGCGTTGTGCATAATTGCCTTTCAATCGAATAATCAGTTTTAGCCACTGTCTCCATGTGCAAATTTTAACAGATGCCTAATTCTCTTATGTAACTTCGGGGCTTCAGAGAAAACACATATTGATCTATCACTTCAGAGTTAGATTTGCACCTTGGTTAAGCCATAATCGTTAATTTGTCGTAATTATTCTATTTTATTTTCCAGTTATTTTAATAATATTTGTGTTATTTGATTGATGCATTTATTTGCTCACCTCCTATGTATTTATTTTATTTATTTTCCCAATTTGTATTTATTTTATATTTTGAATATTCATTTTTATTTACGTTCTACTTCCTTATTCCACTATTCTTTATTATTACTTATTTAGTGTCTCCGGTGTTTCACTGACAGAGTTTTTCTGAGAAGGAGACTTCAGTCGGCTAGCTTTTAGAGCGAAACATTTCACCCTCTTGATGTTTTTTGTGTTTCCTTTAGTTTTTTATAACATCTCTATGATGTTATTCGATTTAGTTGATTTACTAGTTTTCAATAATTCAAGAATACCGGAAGGTGAAGTAAATATCATAATTTATTACTGAATTAGGATTATAACCCAAATGAAAGTAAAAAACAAATTGATAAATCAATACGCTATTTAACTAAGAAACTCTGATACATTAGTATGAGTATATCTGTCCAGGAGGAGACAGTTAATTTCGAAATCATTGTATATCAGATGAACAACAACTTTTTTGTTTAGATGTTTAACAATGTATCATAATTAATGAACCTCAAATCAACAAATGTAGCTATCAAACGTAATAAAAAAAATCATAAATCCCTCAAAATTACACGAACACAATTTAATTGAACATTAAAAAAACACTCAGAATAATGGATCCTTTTATATGTTATAGCTACTGGAAAAAATATTTAAAGTTCCAATTTGAATAGAATGCTGAGGATTTTTATGTTAGATGAAACGCTTGTTAGATGAAAAACTCTGGGAAGGAAGCGATGTCCAACTACTCGTATCTCATAACCTACCTCAGTCACACAGGCTAGCTAAGTTCATAGAACTTTTACAATGTAACCACACGCTTTTCATTAATATTTTTTTTCCGACGTAAGATGTGGAAAAATCTGTTCATCAGATCCCTTAGCAAGACGTCTTGCTTAGGGTATGTGGGGTTGGGGGTCCCGACCCACTAAAAAACCACATCCTATTTCCTGGCAATACCCGACACGGAAACCGTTTGCACATTACTTCGTGCCGGTGCCTCAGTCCTTTTGAGTAGGATTCACCTTCTTGTCCCCATTCGTTCAATCATTGCCCTTGCATCACACCACTTTCGTTCTTCTTATGATGAAGAACCACCTCTACAAAGTTTGCAGCTTTTGACCAGTTATTTTCGTTTAGGAGCATCTTTTGAACTATGGTCTCTTTTCATTAATATTAGTCCTTGGTAAAGTATTAGTAATATTTTGAACAGGGTCATTGAGAAATTTAAACAAGTTGAGTTTCTTAATTACTTAAGTAGGTAATATAAGCCCATTTAGGTTAGTGCAATATCATGTTTTCTAGTGAATACAGAAGTAAAAATTTCGGAAAGTAAACTTTTTTATCAGACTACCTTTAAAAATCATGAGTACACTGTAAAAGTTCTCGAGAAAGGTAGTTAAACATATAATTAGCATAATTTTTTGAATACTTATATATAACTAGAATGGAAATAGAGAGTATACCCATTTAAGTAACTTGTTCTAATAAAATACATTTTGTTTTGTGTTTACATGAAATAAACAGTCGACAGCTATTTAAAAGAAATTTAGGATTGAAGAAGTTTTTCTTAAAAACAATTAAAAAACAAAAAAAGGTAAAATCAATTAGAAGTTTCTGAAAGAGATAGTGTGTTATAGGGATTATTATATCTTCATATATATTGTAATAATGGTCATAAAAAAGCACTGAAGAAGGCGTGATAGTGATGAAAAAAAAACCAAGTAGGAAGTCCAGGAATTATGAAACTTGCTTTGTCAAGGCATGATTAAACTGCCACAAAAAGAAATGAGCAGAAGAATTTTGTGGCTTTTACTATTCTACAAATTTATTTACTATTAGAATTAGTTTAATAATGTTTTTATGGGTGAATCAGATTTTTAACACTACTGTGTGTTTGATGTTGGCACACGTAGCGTAAAAGCGTAAAAGGTAGTTTTATTATATATAAAAGTATTTATAATGTTAACATATAGAAATCATACACAAAACATAAATGCGATCGTAAATAATATGGTAAATTTAATTTCTATGAAGATTAATGAAGCTTGTATTCCTTGGGTGGCTGAAATATATTTCCAGTTATATTAGTTTCCTGGGGAACTTAATTATTCGGTATCCTTAACTTTCCAAAATGATACTATTTAAATTTTATAGTGCTTCTAAAATTGTGTTTATATATATATATATATATATATATATATATTATATATCATACATATACAACATGATTTGCTTTCTTGACCCAATATTTATATATATATATAAAAAAAATCCATAATCGAAATAACTGATATAGTTGTAATAGTAGTGCTAATTGTAAAACAATTATGTTGTAGCCCTGAAGATGACATAAATATATGTCGAAACGTCGGCGAAAGGACTAGTTTAAAATAATTAGACCTCAACCCTCAAAAAAAAATTAAATATATATAATATATATATATATATATAGGTGATTTCATGTAATGATAATTCATGAGTGCTTATAATTAATAAAAATAAGTATCATTTTAAACTGTGAAAATATTTTTGCTTTTAAGGCTGTTTGAAATAATCAAATCAATATTAATAATGAGTGAGGAACATTTTAACAATTCAAAATATTTATCTGAAGTTTGTGAGATGTTATTTTATTATTGTAGATCATTATAGTGATAATAATGGCGCAAGTTGAGTCCAAAGAAGACCCCGTAAATGAGAGAGTGGGAAAGGCAGGGGATAATGAGGGCACCTTTAATGCCTCTGAGAGAGGAGCTTCAATGGAGCTGGGGGAAGCCAGATAATCACTTGAGAGATAAACAAGTCCTAATGAAGGTCTAGCAAATACGCAAGGCTGCCATGTTTGAAGGAATTACTGTGGCGGCCAGCTATCAGCTTTCTACTCGCTTTTGTATTGCTAGGACATTTATTAGTTGTCCAATCAGAGCTACGATAGTAATTAACAAGCTTCATTATATTGAAACCAGACAAGAATATACAAAGTAACGCCAAATCACTCACAAAAAGACGTATTAGTCACACACATATACACACTCACTTTAAACACACACTGCACATGCATCTTAATTAGATTAAAAAAAATATTAAATAAATAAATTATTTTGCAAGTGATAACAACTGGAAAAACATTTATACATTATTATTTGGTATAATTAAATAAA
Source organism: Hermatobates lingyangjiaoensis (assembly GCA_026182355.1). Lineage (NCBI taxonomy): Eukaryota > Metazoa > Arthropoda > Insecta > Hemiptera > Hermatobatidae > Hermatobates > Hermatobates lingyangjiaoensis. Next base: position 554,519 of record JAPFBL010000014.1, on the reverse strand, counting down.
TGTATTACTGTGGTCCATCCATGGGAATATACTCGTATATGTAATAAACCCCCGGAAAAAAAACTTATACAAGACATCACAAAAATGCACAACTAGGTATATTTTGATTGCGTCATCATCAAGTAGAAAGAAGTGACCCGCTCGTAATACAAGAACGGACATACACACTAACACATGACACACATACACACACACACACACGCACGCACACACACACACACGCATACACACACACGCACAAACACACACACACACACACACACACACACACACATATATATATATATATAATATATACCACAATTAAAAGAAACGGTCCAGCGGACTTTTTTACAATAAAATAAAAAACGAAGGAAACACACAGAAAGACACAGACATAACTCACATCGATATTTCGACAATCGTCGTCATCAGGAGGTGCGAAGAGCGAAGAGCGAAGAGTCCCGCAGGAAGACAGGGCGGTACAGAACTCGGAAACCGCAGCCAGTACCCCACCACTTACCACCAAGCGGGGGAAGGGAGGGAAGGAAATGAAGAGCCAAATTAAGACGTAAAAGGAACGAGTAAAAATTATAACTATAAAAAATTATAAAAAAGTAGATAAATCAAATTAAAATTAATAAAAATAATAAATAAAAAGTAAAATAAAAAATAATAAATAAATAAATAAAAAATAATAAATAAATAAATAAATCATAAATAAATTATCGGTTGAGGTTGAGTCCGGGGAAGAGCGAGCATCAAGTAAGCATATGTATGCCTCCTCTGAAGCTCTTAGGGTAACTTTATTGTTGGATTCGGGGATCTGTTTCAGGATCTGAACCTGAAACAGTCATTGAAACTGAGTCCATGCGAGTTCGCATGGATGGCTACAGGATAGTTACTGCGTTGACCGACTGAAGCCCTATGACCATTCATACGAAGGCTCAACTTATTAGAAGTTAAGCCAACGTAAAAGGAGTCACACTGAGTGCAATCCAGTCGGTAAACACAGTTGCTCGAGGTACAGGAGGAATTGACCTGAACCGGGTAGGAACTATGGTGGAGAGGGGAATCGAAGGAAGGATTAGGATTTACAATCAGGCAAGTTTGACAGCCACGGCGTCCACATTGTTTCATTCCAGGAACAGGATTGGAAGGCTGAGGGAAATATGAGAGAAAATGCTTTTTAGATTGGCAGGTTTACGGTAGGAAATAGAAGGGGGTGATTAAAGATGAGAAGTAGAAGTAGAAGTAGAAGTAACAGAATCGGAAAAGACTCCTTAATAACAGCACGAAGCTTATAAGCGCCAGGGAAGTAGGTTGTCAGGAAGAAGGAAGTGTTACTTCTATCCCTCTTGGGTCTGGGTTGGTGGGAGATGTCAGCCGGTAAAACACGACTATCAATGAAGGAGCGAGGATAGCCTCGTTCAGAAAATTTGTCCTTTAAGAGGTTAAGGTGATGTCTGCGGTCTTGGAGATTATTGCAGATATTGTGAATACGGAGGGACAAGGATCGAGGTATAGACTTTTTAACATGGGATGGATGGCAACTATTGTAATGGAGGTACTGTTGGGAGTTGGTGGGTTTTATATGTACGGAAGTCAAGAAGTGTCCATTGTCTAAAGTAACGTCAACGTCAAGAAAGGTGATAAGTCTGTCGGAGATGTCGTAAGTGAAAGTGATGGAGGGGCAGAAATTTTGAAAGGAGTGTAGGAAAAGTTCTAAGTTATGTTTGCCATGGGGCCAAATGAAGAAAATATCATCAATAAAACGGAGATAAAGGAGTGGAAGAAGTTGACAGGTGGCCAGGAAATCCTGCTCTAATTTGGCCATGAAAAGTCATCCTTTTATCAACAGCTTTCTTCCAACCCTATTCCTCTTTTCCTCAAGAACTTAGTTTCTCTTCTTAATAACAGTGCTGTGTGTGAGGGCCTTTTCCCCAGGATATTGACACCCTCATTCCCTCAAATCCCCGATGTCCTGTTTTCTACCTGCTCCCTAAAGTCCACAAGCCCTTCAACATGCCTGACTCCCCTCCCGCCGGTAGACCTATCGTTTCCAGTTATGGCTGCCTTACAGAAAGACTTTCCGCCTTCATTGATCACTTCCTACAGCCTCTAGTTCGGAACCAACCTTCTTTCTGCAAAGACACTTTCCATTTTCTCCAAATTCTTAAAAATCATTCTCTTCCCTCTACCCTTGATCATCCTCTTCTCATGGTTGCCATGGACGTCACTTCTCTCTATACTTCAATCATTCATTCTGAAGGTCTGGACGCTCTGCGATACTTTCTTGATGGCAGAACAGCACCCCTTAATCCTTCCACATCCTTTCTAGTCTCTTTGGCTGATTTCGTGCTACAGCATAATGTCTTTCAGTTTGAGGGTCGTTATTACCTTCAAACCAGAGGCACAGCTATGGGTACGATTATGGCCCCTTCTTACGCTAATCTTTTCATGGCCAAATTAGAGCAGGATTTCCTGGCCACCTGTCAACTTCTTCCACTCCTTTATCTCCGTTTTATTGATGATATTTTCTTCATTTGGCCCCATGGCAAACATAACTTAGAACTTTTCCTACACTCCTTTCAAAATTTCTGCCCCTCCATCACTTTCACTTACGACATCTCCGACAGACTTATCACCTTTCTTGACGTTGACGTTACTTTAGACAATGGACACTTCTTGACTTCCGTACATATAAAACCCCACCAATCCCAACAGTACCTCCATTACAATAGTTGCCATCCATCCCATGTTAAAAAGTCTATACCTCGATCCTTGTCCCTCCGTATTCACAATATCTGCAATAATCTCCAAGACCGCAGACATCACCTTAACCTCTTAAAGGACAAATTTTCTGAACGAGGTTATCCTCGCTCCTTCATTGATAGTCGTGTTTTACCGGCTGACATCTCCCACCAACCCAGACCCAAAAGAGGGATAGAAGTAACACTTCCTTCTTCCTGACAACCTACTTCCCTGGCGCTTATAAGCTTCGTGCTGTTATTAAGGAGTCTTTTCGATTCTGTCTACTTCTACTTCTACTTCTTCCATCTTTAATCACCCCCCTTCTATTTCCTACCGTAAACCTGCCAATCTAAAAAGCATTTTCTCTCATATTTCCCCTCAGCCTTCCAATCCTGTTCCTGGAATGAAACAATGTGGACGCCGTGGCTGTCAAACTTGCCTAATTGTAAATCCTAATCCTTCCTTCGATTCCCCTCTCCACCATAGTTCCTACCCGGTTCAGGTCAATTCCTCCTGTACCTCGAGCAACTGTGTTTACCGACTGGATTGCACTCAGTGTGACTCCTTTTACGTTGGCTTAACTTCTAATAAGTTGAGCCTTCGTATGAATGGTCATAGGGCTTCAGTCGGTCAACGCAGTAACTATCCTGTAGCCATCCATGCGAACTCGCATGGACTCAGTTTCAATGACTGTTTCAGGGTTCAGATCCTGAAACAGATCCCCGAATCCAACAATAAAGTTACCCTAAGAGCTTCAGAGGAGGCATACATATGCTTACTTGATGCTCGCTCTTCCCCCGGACTCAACCTCAACCGATAATTTATTTATGATTTATTTATTTATTTATTATTTTTTATTTATTTATTTATTATTTTTTATTTATTTATTTATTATTTTTTATTTTACTTTTTATTTATTATTTTTATTAATTTTAATTTGATTTATCTACTTTTTTATAATTTTTTATAGTTATAATTTTTACTCGTTCCTTTTACGTCTTAATTTGGCTCTTCATTTCCTTCCCTCCCTTCCCCCGCTTGGTGGTAAGTGGTGGGGTACTGGCTGCGGTTTCCGAGTTCTGTACCGCCCTGTCTTCCTGCGGGACTCTTCGCTCTTCGCTCTTCGCACCTCCTGATGACGACGATTGTCGAAATATCGATGTGAGTTATGTCTGTGTCTTTCTGTGTGTTTCCTTCGTTTTTTATTTTATTATATATATATATATATATATATATATATATATATATATATATATATATTAATTAAAGTTACAGCTAGAGAACACAAGAAAAAGGACGAACACTCACGAATCTCGATTATTTCGGCGTCTTGCCGTCTTCAGGAGAGTAGAAAGAAAGAAAATAAAATAAAAGGAGAAAGAATGAAGGAACGGAGACGTAAATGCGTCCACTGGCCGATGTAAACTCATATATATATATATAAACTCCAAAAATTGTTCTTGACCTCTTCTATTCTATTCTAGGTTTTGTTATTGAGGGCTACGTCAAATAAAAGAAAATAAACTTCTTCCTAGGCCGACGTTTTGATGTACTTGTACATTTAGTTTTTATTTTAAACAAAACAAAACTGAAGATGATGTACAAATAAATCGAAACGTCGGCCTAGGAAGGAGTTTATTTTCTTTTATTTGACCTAGCCCTCAATAACAAAACATGGAATATATATATATATAAATATTAGTGAAGGTTGGTAGCAATCTTTCTTGCAAACATATTTCTAAAAATTTTATGCCAATTAATGCTTAGTTACCTTTTTAGAGAGTTACCTTTTTAGGACATTAGAAAAACTCTCTAAAAGGGTAACCAATCATGAAATTAGGATAAAATTTTTAGAAACATATATATATATATATTGATAAAAGTATCGACCGTCGAATAGAAACAAAACTAAGGTTCATCAGGACTCGGTCAGTTCTTCAAGTTCAAATTAAACTCTCATAGCCAACGTTTCGGTTTTTAATTAAAACCTTTTTGATAGGGAGTATTATAAAATTTTGAAACAGAAAAACTAAGTATTACATTAAAGATTAAAACGGGTCACGGGTACTCTATTATATGTATATATTAATATTTTTAACGCATTGAAAAACAATTGAATTGTCAAATAAAAAACAAATACTATGACTCAAATTCAATATTTAACGGTCGAGCAACTCCGTTATTTCAATATTCTTGAATATTTCAAAATCGTCCAAACTCTTGGCATCGTCTTCTCACAACTAAACTTCCTTTCCTGAGAACGACCGTTAATGGGTCGAAATATTCAATGTGAGTCATAGTATCTGTTTTTCATTTGTATTTCTCAATGTTTTTAAAGTGTATGGTCCAATCGGATCTGATTTCATTTGAATATGTATATATATATATATATATATCAACTTGTTATTATTTTTTTTGTTTTGTTCATTTAGCCCTCTGATGATGTTGTAACGGAAGGCTTTAGAGCATTTAATTAATATATATTTGTTTATTGTGGTGTTTAATTCATATTATATTATATATATATATATATATATATATATATATATATATATATATAACAAGGTTTCACAATAAATACGTGAAATATCAATCAATGATCAAAACCAGAATATGAATTTGTTTTGAATACCAAATAATTTGGAATATAGTTCTTTGTCTAGATTAAAATGAAGCTCTTAAATGCCGATATTTTGGATTTTATATTAACTTTTTTATGTGACAGTAAGAAACGTCCACATTTTAGAGTTTTATTTAATCCTGGAAAATTGATTAATCCAGATTTATTTAAGTACTATATATATGAGTAAATTATAAAAAAAGCAACACAAAAAACAAATACAGACAAGTTACTTTTATATTTTGACAATAGTTACCATCAGGAGGTAAAGTGCCCTACAGGTAAACAGAATGCATTTATTTCAACTAGATAAATTGTTTATTTATCTTTTAAATATAATAGTCAAACGAAATTCTAATTTAATGTATTATTTTCTTGAGTTTATACTATGCTTATCAACAATTAAATGGATTGACTACAAGTAATGGATTGATGAATCAAGTAGTTTATTTAGTGTAAATACCTAGTGAGTAGAATGATTAGCTTCTTCCATTAGTCAATTGTCAGTTAATCCCTTTTAATTAAACTCTGCTTACCTTCCATTAACTCAACAGTCCTCCCTTGGTGGATATTAGAAGTGGAATTCATTTTACTCTGATTGGACCTTCTCCAATTCAGTCGAGAGTTTTATTCACTTAAATCTAACTATACTCATGCATATTTCAAAATACAAAATGGCTTCCAACAAACATAATAAAACTAATTTTCTAATCCTATTGGTGTTCTACCTTGTGGGACAAATGATTCACTTTCCATTCAACTTAAAGTACTACGCAAGGTTTTTTTAATTCTTTTTGATAATCCTACTATATGTGGGAAATTGAAAGAAACATCTATAGTTAATTTTATTTTATTTTATTTTATTTTTTTAATGAAAAATTGAAAAGCTGGCATCAGAGTTTAATTTGAACCTGAGGAACGGATCAAGTCCTGATAAACTTTAATTTTGTTTCTACTTCACTATTGATACTTTTATACTAGACGACCAGTAACCCTTGTGTCACTCAGTGTTAAGAAATTATAGCAACAGTTAATAATATGCATTCACTGAATTTGATTGACAGGAATAACTGTTATTGCTATTTCTTGTTATAAGCCATGAAAACAAAGAATCTTATATGTTTCTAAGAGTTTGATATAGATTCTTAACATGAATCAAAATACATACACAAAAGGTATATTTAATAAAACAAAAAATCATTTAATAGTAAACGAACTCATTTAATTTATTGCGTACATAAATGAAACATCAATTCAAGGTATATACACAATCACGCATACATAAAACTAACAAAATCTATATTCTATTTATTTTACCCAACTTAAAGTAACTTTAATGAAAGGAATGTGTCATTATAATATGACCTTAGAACATTTGCATTTAAGCTAACGTTTGTGCTCAAGTTTATATTCCTAAAATTATTTATTTTGAACCTCTAATGTAAAAGTTAATTATACATAATTTCCAAATTTCATGCATCTGTTAAACGCTTAACTTCCAAATAAGATAGTTAAATCAAAATGTTAACTTTGAATTGATTTGAACCAGGAAAACTGACCGATTCCTGATATAAAACAAATAAATTTATATCAATTTATTTGGGTGCTGAGATCTTTCGCAGAAAAACTCGTCAGGTTTATTTTTTAACATAAATAGATTTTACATCTGGAGTCATTAAGTTTACTTGACTTGAGTTGAAAGAATTTATTTTTAATTCTTCTTTCTATCTGATACCATTATTTGTAAAGTAATATATGACTCACTGTTTTCTTTAATTTTTATTTGAATAATTCGTCATAAACTGGAATTAACAGGTATTCCACTTTTCACCTGTGTGCAAACATTTATACAAGAACATCAAATTTTTTTATAAGTATGTAGATAAACTTATATATATATATATTTTTATATCAATGATCAAACCACAATAAGAAATGGGAAAACAAGACTAAGATCTTTCAACCGTAACAAGCGGTCTTCGTCAGAGTCAAAAACCCAACTGAAACCTTTTATATATATATATCTTGTGAAATTTAATATTATCTTGTGAAATCTTTATATATATATATATATATATATATATAACAACGAAGTTCCTGTATATATATATATATAAAACAACGAAGTTGCTGTTTGACAGCCAAGAAAAACTATTAATCTTCTTCTTCACCTCCTGATGACGACGATGTCAAAATATTGAAGTGAGTTGTGTTGTGTCTAGGTGTTTTTTCGTTATAATCGTTTTATACATATTTGTACAGAAAATTTGTAAATTTTGGTAGCAGTCCTTTCTGCAAGCATATATTATTAAAAATCATGTCAATTAATTTAATTTAATCATTTGAAAATGTAGCTATCAAATTAAAAATAAATGAAGTATACTTATATTAGAATGTTGTTGGTGCCACTGTGGTCATTAGACCTTTACTGGGTATGATGGTTATATTTTAAAAAAAAAATATAGATTTTTAAGAAGCTAAAGTTTCATTTTTTTTATCATTTCAAATATTGTGTTATTTTGAAAATTGAACTTTGAAAGTAAACTTTTAATGAAACAGTGGTCGGTTTAAGAATTAAGAGTTATTGGACAGAAAGCGAGTGCAAGTTACAAGTTTACCACATTTTGCTTGATCCGTAGAAAGTAATTAAGTTTAACAGCGTCAACTTTTGTTGTAGAATTCAGAATATAGGGGTTTCAAAGGGTAGAAAGTAAAAATTAACAAAACTTGAAGGGCTTTATAGATTTAGTTAGTTCTGCTGTGCACGGAGCAGCATATGATACTGGAGTAGCTCGTCATTAGATATACACTTTTCTAATGCATTCAGTTGATAATAGTTTATAATTTTACTATCTTATCTTATGTTATTTGAATACTCATTTTTCCCTTGTAATTTTTCAAAAATATTTTAATCAATATCGGAGCTATGACAAAGTGGATTCTTAAAACTTTTTTTAAAAAACTTTTTTGAAGTCTTCTGTATAGGTAACAATATTTTTGAATTTTCAAGTTCCTCTAGCGTTGAGAGTACAGTTACCTCTCACTACCATCTGCTAGAAGACATTTAGTCTTCTTTTACATCAATAGATAAATTGATGATTTCAAAATACAGTTAATTCCAATCAAAAAAAATGTTTATTGTTAGAGTTAAATTTATATAGAACCACAGAGAAAATTATTAAAGCATATTGTTAATTATAATTTTCTTAATCATGTATATACTTTTCTAAATGTGCCCGTCACAAATGTTTAATTAAATCTAATTTTTAATACATTTGAAATGCTATTTTTAATAAATATAATTAATAGAAATTTAACGTTATTTCTTAATTAAAAATGAAAATTCTAAATGATTTTTAATATGGAAAAACTTTCTTTCTCTAGAAGCTATCCATGCAAGCAAGTACAATAAATTTATAGTAAATACAGACCCCCCAATTTATTATATATGTATATGTATCATATATGTAAAATAAATATAGGTAAGTCAAAACAGCATGAAGATCCATCTGAGATTATCAAATAATTTATCAGTTTATCATAGAGAGTTCCACCATTAATATCTGACCTTCAGAAATGGTATTATTATGACTAAATAGTTGTTATGTTTCTTTGTCAAATGATTAAAATTAAATGTACTTGACTGCACTCTATACTAGAAAGTTCAAGAATAATTCCCAAGTTATATTATAAAATTGAACATAGAAGATCAAACGATTAACTAGAAATAAGAGTCAACTTTTAACAGCGTCAACTTTTGTTGTAGAATTCAGAATATAGGGGTTTCAAAGGGTAGATACTAAGAATTAACAAAACTTGAAGGGCTTTATAGATTTAGTTAGTTCTGCTGTGCACAGGGCAGCAAATAATGCTGGAGTAGCTTCATAAAAACACTTTTTATATAAATTTTAATGGAATGTTTGGATACAATCGTAAAAGATTTAAAAGCTATATTGTGTTTTCTAATTACATATTTACTAGAAAGAATTTATGAATAATCTGCATTAAAAAATAGTATATAAATTAGTATATACAAACTACTCAGTTATATCTATCTCACCACATATGAATACTTTATGTAACTGGCAGCAAGTTACACAAGCTATTAAAAAGTATTATTTATTTTAATAATAAAAAAATACTTCTTAAACATTGTTTGTTTTTAATGTAACATGGAGGTTTCAAGAAATTTGTAGTTTAAAGTAGGGATGAAAAGTTTGATAAACGTGTAGTCACGTAAGGTAAGATGAGAAGAACATAAATGAGGCTGAATCAACTGAAAAATGCCATGCACATCCCACACTTCTCGAGTGTCCCTATTACCCACTCCTTGTCTAAAAACTACTACCATTTCGACTGTCAAGAGTCTTCATTGTGTACTTTCTTCTGTAAGCCTAAAACCATCATCATAGGAATGAAACAAACAAAAATACATCATTAGTACAAAAATATACTCTTAATAATGTAAAGAAGAAACTCATATTAACTCCATAAAGCTATCAAGTCCTTTGTACACTTTTTACAGAACATAATAACCTATAAAAAAATAAAATAGTTCCCTTTCCAGAGGTAGAAATAAATGTTTCTTTTATATGTACAATGCCATGGACTTGTTAATTCTCTACTCATTGTGTAGCTTAAACTCATATTTTAAAAAATACTGAAGAGTTTAATCACCAAAAAAAAAAAAAAGATTTGGATGAATACATTTCCCAGAAGTAAAATAGCAAATAATCTAACCAAAATATTCCAGAATAATATGGAGTTTATACTCAGTTTTCTTAAGAACCTCATAAATCTTAATGAATGTACCAGATAAAATAACTAATTAAAATACAAAAATCTGGAGTGGCCTCCACTCAATTTTACTATAAGTAAACCTTATAGTAAAAAATATCAATGTTCATGGGTATATAATATATAATGTCTCATTTAAGCATAATGTAAACATTTAAATGGGAGACGTTTATTAGTCTTTCATTTCTGAAGTAGTACAGATAGTGACTGATCGACTTATCAATATATAAGCTTATTTTTGTATATCACACAGCTGATGCAAATAATCTCATTAGTATAACTACAGAAGTAATAACATTTTTGAAAAGCCAAAGTGAAAATTTCTTGATACGAAGTACTCTCCTACAAGAGAACATGTCGTTTGTTCAAATGGCTAGTGGATTTCTTATATCGGTTACTTGACCTCCTTCTACATTGAATATTTAAGTCAAGTTTTCAAATTTAAATCAGAAAATACTCTTATTTTCTCTGAAAAACATCATAAACATCGAAGAATCGAAAACATGTTGTTTTAAGACGATGAATAATTAAAGATGTACGATAATTACATTTATTAATCTTCAAGCGAAAGATTTCAATTCTGAATTCTCTTTTACATTTTTGTTCTTTTATAGAATTACTCTACTGGGAATTTTATAGCTTCTTAGTATTTACTAAAATCATTTTCCTTCCCCTTTGTCGAAAATCGTATATACCAATTTTCTCTGAGTGAGTGTTATCTTTTTTCCTGCGTCTTGTACTCTGTCATAAGCTTGCTATGAATGTATATTGAGAAAAAATATATTAATAATTAGCCAGTTTACATACTCAACTCAAAGTCGAAGCCAATTATTATTAGTGACTTTCCCGTCATGCATAATTCTTCCCAAACAATCGGGATCTTTAACACTATGAGGCCCATTTTTGTGTAAAATATCAATTTCAACGATCAAAGATTCTGGACCGTAGGGTGTTAACAAGCAATGCTAACACATACCCACCCACACATACATACACACACACAAACATCATCAAAAAAACTTCATAAAACGACTTTTGGGACCTCAAAACAAATAATTCTGTCAAAACCTCGAAATCGAATTTTTTACGATCACTCTACTTTACTTATAGTAAAGTAAAAAACTATAACGTAGATTTTAAATTTTAATAAACATTTATAAAAGAGACTTGTTTACATTTAAAATTCAATTACGGCCAAAAAGGAATGGTGAAATAAGTAAAAAAGTTAACTAGGTAAGTAAAGTAAGAGAAGGGTGGCACCCAAGAGAGCTAAGCCCAAGAGAGAGCCGGCCTAGGCGTGCCCATGCACAGATAACTACAGCCTCTATGGCGACTCAAGCCTCGGACGAGCAGTTTAATAGAGGCGTGTAAACAGATTCCTTATGCACAGGCAACTTACTGAGATTTAAATAAAAAAACTACATAACTTACTAACATATATTTGATGTTTAAATAGTATGTAGTTTATTGAAACTGAAATGGAAATTGAAACTATTATTCAATAGAATATGTAATTGAACACAAATACCTTTACAGTTATATAATTAACTATATAAATCATAAAATGATGTTATAACTAGACTACACGTGACCCATTGTGTCACTCAGAAATTATAACAATAGGTATTGAAATAATTTCACTGAACATGATTGACAGGGATAATTTTAATTGTTGTTTCTTGTTATGAAGGCACGGAAACGGATTCTTATATGACCAAGCTTTTGACATAGTATTCTCAACATGATTCAAGATATATACACAATAAGTATATTTAACAAAATAAAAAGCATTTAAAAGTAAAAAAAAATCATTTATTTTATCATTTAAATATATAAAACATCAATTCAAGTTATATACTCAATAAAATATGTTTAAAACAAGCAATACTTGTAAATTGAAATAACCCAACCCAATACCCAACATAAAATAACATTAATAAAAAGAATGTGTCTTTATAATATTACCTTGGAACATTCGTATTTTATCTGACAGTTGTGTTCAATTTTGTTTCTAACATTATTCATTTTTAACCTTTAATGTAGTGGCTTATTATATATTTGTTACATTTATTTTTAATACATTTGCACTACTGTCATCAGCGAGCACGCAAGCTTCTGGGCTTGCATACTCTGGTATGCAATACTACTCTGGCTCCATACCTTTATTTTATTACCAGTGTTTATGTTTCGCAAATTTTAAATTAAAAAAATTTTTTTTTAACATTTACATATAGTACATTTTCATTACTGTCATCGGCGAGACTAGATACCCTGGATCCACGCCTTTACTTTATTACCATTGTATAAATTATTCAAATTTTAAATTCAAAAATGTTTTTGCTACATTTATTTTTAATAAATTAATTATTATTTCTGCTACTGTCATCGGCGAGCACGTAAGTTAGTGGGCTGCCCTGGTTCCATACCTTTAGTTTATTACCAGTGTTTATATTACGAAAATATTAAATTAAAACAAAAATATTTTGTTCCATTTATATATAATACATTTGCACTACTGTCATCGGCGAGCACGCAAGACACTTGCTACCATGGCTCTAATTTTGGGAATACAATGATAATTTTCTTTTATTGAATATTATTCAGGTAATAAATAATATATATTTAACTTCAGGTCTGTATCTCTACGGGAAATGTGTGAAAAAACAAACAACAAACAGTCGTATCCCGCTGTTACCTGATTAGAAACTTTGCGGCTTCTATTGGTCAAGACATGGTTGGTCTATAGCAGTGGTTCTCAACGTGGACCACATGGACCCCCAGGGGTCCACAGAGGATTACTTGGGGTCCATGAGGAAAGTAGTATTCTGAAGGTCCATGACACATGGTTAGAGCTCTATGTTAAGTTTAAATGAATTTATCAGCAAACAAAAAATAAATCAAAGCGTAGTAAGCTTTGGCCGTACAATATTCACACATCATTAAAATATAAGGCCTAATATCCTCGTCAGTTTGTTAAAATGTTCCAATGTTTTAAAATTTTCTATAGCACTTCTCTTTATGGTACATTCAAAATTGATTCTGTTACAATTTATTTCAGGGTACTTTATAAAATGTTAATAAAGACATATTTTGTTATTGTTTTAAAAACATTTTTGTATCTCGGCATGCGTTGTAGATGTAATGAAATTATTTCATAATTAACGATATTCATTTACCTAAAAACAAATATTTATTTATAAATTTGTATAATTATGTTTTTTAAGTATCCGGGGGAGTGGGGGTCCACAAGTAGCTTTTAGGGGGTCCACAAGTAGCTTTTAGGGGGTCTACAAGTAGCTTTTACGGGGTCCACAAGCAAAAAATGGTTGAGAACCCCTGGTCTATAGCTACCAGAGCCATGAGTTTTCCTCTGGAGACTCATAATAACACTGGCACTGTGGTTCACCTAAGTCACTTATCTGTGAATATAGATTCTTTGAAGAAAACTTCCAGCTATGCTCATAGTGTGGCGATAAAGGGCAGACAAAAAAAGAAATTAAGCTACAAAGAAAATAATAAATAATTAAAAATAATGTATACATGAAATAAATACATAAAACAAAAATGAAATCATTGTAAAAAATTAATACAAATAGTATACAATATTAAAATATACGTAAACAATGAATACTATTTGTATATTATTGTACTCGTATAATCAATAAGACACGAACAATGATAACGAAATAATAGACTATTATTTAAATAAAAAAGAATAATTACGAATAATCAACAAAAATTATATTTGAACCGTCTGATAGTACCCAAAGACATTAAAGCTATGTCAGTTTTTTAGGTTCAAATTAAACTTCCAAATAACGACATACCTGTCATTTTTTATAGAGAAATCAAAAGTTATACATCAAATTACAAATATAAAGAAAGAAAAAATTATGTGAATTTAGTTTGAATACCAATCAAATGTAGAAATAACCGATTTTTCTCAAAACCTATATGTTTGAACAATATATATTATAACGAATTATATTTTAATAAAATCCGTTATAATGCTTGCTAATATAGCTGTATATATACTATTGAAATTTGATATACCAATACTTAATGAATTGATGTTTGATCTTTCTCACATGGAAAATTTCCAATGTTCTAATATATTGTTTACTGCTAATCTATAATAATAGTGCTTTCAAAATCAAAAGTGTGGCGTTCATTTAACAGCAAGGTTAACTAAGTTGGCAGGCAAGAAGTTGTTTAACGTTTATTTGTGCTTATTCAATAAGATTACTGGTATAATCTCCCCTTAAACAAATTTTTTACCATCAATAGTATATTTTATTAGATGCTTCAGATTTCTTAGGAACTTTTTTTGGTACTCTTTCTTTTAAGTTTGAAACGTGTAATCTAACTTTTCTTTTATGCTAGAATGGAAGAATAACGAATGATCCATTTTGTTTGAACATTTTTTTGACTGTGATAGACACTGAATAAATGAAGATTTGAAATAATTTTTATTTATGACTTCCAGATTAATACCATCAGATTTTTTAGTTTGTTGTCTTAAATGTCTAAACATTAATGTCCAATAAATTATTTGAGTAACCAATCATTTGTAATAATAAATTTATCTTTATTCTGATTGTTATTTAGGACACAGGGGCTACTAATCTCATTCACTATTTAAAAACTAAATTTTGAACACAATTAAATTTTTGATTCATTGCATGTGAGGAGTAATTTAAAATTCTGTATATGTATATGTATATGTATGTTTTTAATACCAACCTGTTAAGATTTTCTACTTTCACCTCGTATAACTTTTAAACCTAAAAACACAAGGTTTCCAATTTTTTCTGTTTCACATTTTACACATGTCGCTACTCTCCTCTTTCAATAATTAAAAAAGAGATATTCACATATAACTTGGTATTTTACCATCGTTTCTAATTTATTGATGCAGCAGTCTTTAAATAAAGCAATCATAACAATATTGCCTTACAACAACTAGTGATATTGGAGACCCCATTGGTTATTTAAATATATTATTTATATACAATTCTATCAAAGCTAAAACATCTATCTTCACACATAGGATCTAGTATCAAGATAAAAGGCTTTCTGGATATTTCAGAGGATGGTCTGATCTTATTTATTAATTTTTTACTCCATTGAAAGTTATATCTAAAGGTACATTCGTAAATAGTGTTTTAACGTCAAAGGAAATCATAATTATGTTATCAGTTAATGTTATTTGTATTATCAGTTAGTTTTTTTGAATCCTAATGGTTTTTTTAAATTAAATTCATTGCAATATAAATAAGATGATTTCCACCATAAATAATATTTTCCATAATTGTTATTCAATAAGAAAGATCCACTTTTGATTATAAAAACACAATTATTGATGATAAGGACCAAAATGAAGAAAGGAGAAGAACTTTAGAAATTTTATAAATTACAAAGGATCAGCCGTCAATTAATTATGGAATTGATATATCACATTTTAACAACATTTATTCAGATGTAATTAGCTATTACTTGAATATGTTTTATTAAATATTAATTGATATACATTTACTCTTAAAAATATGAGTTGTGAGAAAAATTAAATGTAATATAGAAAAGTTGTTTTTATGTTTATTAGGTATTGTTCCTAATGCTTCAATTTATATTGAAGGTTATATTAAAGGGAGTTTAAAGAAAGGTTATTACTGTTAGCATTGTTGATAAAAAAATAATGTAAAGTCCACAGTTTTTCTTATTCCATAAATTCTTACTATTGCAAATGCTTATACTGTTACTAAATTATTCTTTCATTTGCATAGCTGCTCTCAATATAGCAATCCGTTTACATGTATACTTGCTGATGTATGTATTATTTTTATATCCTCTGTAAAAAAAGTTTCTAATAAAAAGCAAACCTCCGGCATTTGAAAGATCGATTTTAACTTTGTACCTGAAAAACTGACAGAATCAACATTTATTTAATTAATGCTTTATATACATATATTGACAAAAAATTTACTTAAGAAATTAGACATACTACAAAATGGATAGAAGAAAGATAAATACACATTTGGTACTAAATTAGTTAATCTATATAGACACAATAAAGAGTAAACATGTGAACAGCTCTAGAATTAAAGTAATCTCTTTTGATGTCTTGGAGATAAATATCACTCAACCCTTAAAAGAAAATAAAAGCCTCTCTCCTTTGAGTGGAGAAAAGCTTGTCCAATAAGAATTTCTTCTGCAAATACATTGACAGAAATTCTTGAACACAAAGAGATAAAGTTTTCTTGAAAACAAAGAAAAACTAACAAACATAATCATTGTATGATATCATTTAACCAATATTTATTATTGTTGGATAATGATTTTATGTTTCATTTATCCTTGTCTTTGAGTAACTTTGTAAGAGATTATATGAATGTAAATTGCTAATAACTTTAAGAAGTGGGATACAGGGTGTGAGTGAATGAGAGAGAGAGAGAGAGAGAGAGAGTAAGAGAGAGATAGTGAATGTATGAGAGTGAAGGAGGGAGAGGGAAAGAGAAAATGGTAGGATAGAGTGAGGTTCCTCTCATATAAATAAATGAATTTATTTAATTTATTTACTACTATTTTGTTCAGTAAATTGCCTCTTCTTTGGATATGTAATGAATTCAATTCTATACCTGCTGCCAAAATTCACAAATTATTTTCATTCTTTTATGAGTAAACATAAACTTTTATGAGTATTTTGGTTTGTTAGCACCAGCAATTCTTCAGTGCCTTACAGACAATCTATAAATATAGCATATCATTGTAAATGACTTATTCAGTAAATTTGTTAGGCATTAACAGCCGTAGATATTGATATGCCTATTAACATCTATTCCTATGAAGAAGAATAGTAGAGAAATGGGAAGGAGTGAGAGCAGAGAGCTGAGGAGAGGGGATGAAGCATGAGTTAATTGAGAAAGAGATATGAGAATGAGAGTATGTGACAAAGTTAGAGAGAGGGAAAAAGCGTGAGAATGAGTTGGAAGGAAGAAGAGATTGAAGCAGATGGGTAAAACAGAGAGCAAAAGAGGGGTTAAAAAATAGAGAAATTAAGAGGGGCAGGAAGAGAAAGATTAAGGAGATAAGTCATCTTCCTTGAAGCCCAACTAGCGATTAGAAGTTTGAGTGTGTTTAGTTCTGTTGGTGACAATTAATGTTTAAAAAAATGTAAAAGTTTATCTGAAGATGTTTAAAATCCATCTAAATTTCTTTTCGTTAATTGTGTGCCAAAATTTCATATCATTAAGTTCTTATTCAAAAAATTTGAAACTTAGTTAAGGCTGAAAATTAATGACAAGTTGAAATCAATGGTGATCAATATAAAAAAAATCTGGAGTGGCCTACACTCAACTTTACTATAAGTAACTTAATATCAAATTTCATGAGTGTGTAATACATAACGTCTTTTTTAGGCATAATGTGAACATCTAAATGGGATATGATTATTAGTCTTTCATTCCTGAGGTAGTAGAGATAGTGATTGAAGGACATATCAATATATAAGCTTATTTTTGTATATCACACAGCTGATGCAAATAATTTTATTAGTATAACTACAGCAGTAATAACATTTTTGAAAAACCCATGTAAACATTTCTAGAAACGAAATACTCTCCTACAAGAGAACATGTAGGAAATTATTTAAATTATTTTGTTCAAATAGCCAGTGGATTTCTTACATCGTTTACTTGACATCCTTCTACAATGAATATTAAAGTAAAATTTTCAAATGTAAAACAGGAAAATACACTTATTTTCTCTGAAAAACATCATAAACATCGAAGAAAAAATGTTGTTTTAAGATGATTTATAATTAAAGATGTACGATAATTACATTTATTAATCTTTAAACAAAAGATTTCAATTTTGAATTATCTTTTACATTTTTGGTTTTTTACAGAATTATTATACTTTGAATTTTATGGCTTCTTAGTATTGAATAATTTCATTTTCCTTCCCCTTTGTCAAATAACATATATACGAATTTTTTCTGAGTGTGTCTTATCATTTTCCTGCACAATATTATTCCTCTTACAACTCATATAAGTCAATAAACAATTTAAATTGTTCCATTATAAATATCAATTTTATCTCAGTGGAATCGCTCAAAAAGTTTCTAAGTCAATGTAAACAATGAAAAAAAATATAAAAAATTCGACAAGTATAGCAGGTGATCTCTTAGTCTAAGATAAACAAACAGTTTTTATAGCGTTTTGCTCTTTTCCATAATTGAAACTTCATGATTTTTTTTTTATGAATTGCTAATTTTTTGTTCCATTTTTGGTCAAATTTTCATTATTTTTTAAAGAGCCGTTTAGCGTCAAAAAAACATTTTCTGAAAACACAAATCGTACTGTAACGACCCATTAGCGAATGTAATTTCAAAAAAAAATATCTCAACACATTCTACACATAATGTTCTATTTATAGGCATAGTTTCATTGTTGTCCGTCAAACAGTATGGCTTGTATCGCTCTCAAATGTTTGAGATTGAATTATAAGTCAAAATTTTTACATTTTATTGAAAAAAAAATATTTCCTGTTGTTTTAAAATTATGAATATATTTTTCTTTTGTTCCATTTGTAACCTCAAAGATAATGTCAAAATTTCAAAACTCTAGGGTTATCAGTTTAGGAGAAATAAATGTTTAAAAAAAAACGGTTTTTGGCAAAAAAAGTGACTTTCCCATCATGCATAATTCTTCCCAAACAATAGGGAGCTTCTTCTCTATGAGGCCCATTTTTGTGTAAAATATCAACTTGATCCATCAAAGATTCTGGACCGTAGCGTGGTAACAAGCATTGCTAACACACTCACCCACCCACCCACCCACACACACACAGACATCATCGTAAAAACTTCATAAAACGACTTCTGGGACCTCAAAACATGTAATTCCGTCAAAATCTCGAGATCGATTTTTTTCACGATCACTATACTTTACTTATAGTGAAGTAAAAATGTTAATATATAGTTTTGTTTGGCGTGGGCTCTAAAAAATAAGGAATTAGTAAAAGTAATACTTGAATAGAAGGGAAAACGGAGACATTTGAGTTCTTGCCAACCAAATGAATAGGCCAACTGTCTAGCTGTGATAACAACTTCAGTGAAATACTACTTCATTACTAATTTTCAAAAACTTCTTTCTCAAGTTTTGAATTATGTTAATAGGGTCCGGTAACATCTGGTGACGGTTATGTCTCTCGCCCGTAACTGAAATAAGATGTCAATTAACGAGCAAGCTAAACTTTCCTCCTCAATAGCAGAAAGGAACTCACAAACCTATAAGTGCATTTGTAGTTGTTAATTTCCGTAGAGTTAGCAGTTTTTACTTTACTATAAGTAAAGTATAGTGATCGTGAAAAAATTCGATTTCGAGATTTTGACGGAATTACATGTTTTGAGGTCCCAGAAGTCGTTTTATGAGGTTTTTACGATGATGTCTGTGTGTGTGTGAGTGGGTGGGTGGGTGGGTGGGTGGGTGCGTGTGTTAGCATTGCTTGTTACCACGCTATGGTCCAGAATCTTTGATGGATCAAGTTGATATTTTACACAAAAATGGGCCTCATAAAGACGAAGATCCCTATTGTTTGGGAAGAATTATGCATGATGGGAAAGTCACTTTTTTTGCCAAAAACCGTTTTTTTTTAAAACATTTATTTCTCCTAAACTTATAACCCTAGAGTTTTGAAATTTTGACATTATCTTTGAGATTTAAAATGCAACAAACGAAAAATATATTCAGAATTTTAAAACGACAGGAAATATTTTTTTTTTCAATAAAATGTAAAAATTTTGACTTATAATTCAATCTCAAACCTTGTGCGAGCGATACAAGCCATACTGTTTGACGGACAAGAATGAAACTATGCCTATAAATAGAACATTATATTATGAATGAGTTGAGATATTTTTTTTTAAAATTACATTCGCTAAAGGGGCGTTACAGTACGATTTGTGTTTTCAGAAAATGTTTTTTTGACGCTAAACGGCTCATTACAAAATAATCAAAAATTTGACCAAAAATGGAACAAAAAATTAGCAATTCATAAAAAAAAAATCATGAAGTTTCAATTACGGGAAAGAGCAATAACGATATAAAAACTCTTTGTTTATCCTAGACTAAGAGATCACCTGCTATACTTGTCGAATTTTTTGTATTTTTTTACATTGTTTACATTGACTTAGAAATTTTTTGAGCGAATCCACTGAGATAAAATTAATTTTATAAAGGAACAGTTTAAATTGTTTATTGACGTATATGAGATGTAAGAGGAATAATATTGTGCAGGAAAATGATAACACTCACTCAGAAGAAATTCGTATATATGTTATTTGACAAAGGGAAAGGAATAAGATCTTATTAAATACTAAGAAACCTTATAAAATTCCCAGTATAATAATTCTATAAATAACCACAAATGTAAAAGATAATTCAAAATATAAATCTTTCCTTTAGAGATTAATAACTGTAATTATCGTACATCTTTAATTAACAAATCACCTTAAAACAACATTTTCTTCGCTGTTTAAGATGTTTTTCAGTGAAAAAAAGGGTATTTTTCTGTTTCAAATTTGAAAATTTTACATTAATATTCAATGTAGAAGGATGTCAAGTAAACGATGTAAGAAATCTACTGGCTATTTGAACAATAGCCATGTTCTATTGTAGGATAATATTTCGTTTCAAGAAATGTTCACATTGGTTTTTCAAAAATGTTATTACTGCTGTAGTTATACTAATGAAATTATTTGCAAATAATAAATTATTTGTGATGTACAAAAATAAGCTTATAAATTGATATGTCCTTCAATCACTATCTGTACTACCTCACGAATGCAATGCTAATAATTATATCCCATTTAGATATTTATGTTATGCTTAAATGATACGTTATGTTTTATATACTCAAGAAATTTGACATTGAGTTACTTATAGTAAAGTAGAGTGCAGGCCACTCCAGATTTTTTTTTTTTTAGTAGACTCTATTTAGTTGAATAAGCGTAGTTTTAAAACTTTTTTTAAAAGTGTTTTAAGTTGTTTTATGTTTCACCTCATGGTTTTTTTTCGAGTTCATGTACTTCACTAGACTTCTTTGGAAGCTACCAGAGTCTCCCCGCTTAGTGATAAAGAAACTATAGAGTTTCAGTAAGAAAGTGCTTAAAGCAGAAGCTGCTGCTAATTTTAATAATATATTTATATATTTTATTAAAGCAAACTACAGTATGGGCATTTACTCTTCTAACTGAGGGATTCGATTATATTTCCTTTCAATTGTATTCCATCGTTTAATGTTTTCTATTGCTTTAAGACTCACATAAGCAGTAATTATACGTTTATTAATAAATAAAGTTCGAAGGATAAGCACGTGTAAAAAATGTTTATTTTAAATGATTTATTTAATTAAATAATTTTATTAAATTTATTTTATTAAATGTTTATTTTAAACTTGAAGAAAAACAACTCCACTGCCTTCACTTTACATATATAATACACCAGAAAATTTACAAGCTATGTTATACTATACATCCTATGTTACATATTCCATACAGTTATTCCTTATGCTTATCTCTAAGTTATTAATGGATTTGAAAGAATACGGTGTTTTAGAGGTCTAGAATAAAACTTAAGTTGTTTATAGAGGAAACGTTTTAAAAAAATCAATTCATTGAGAATAAAATGGTTCTTCTTTTCATTAGGTATTACTCTATAAACCAACAGTAAAAATTATAATTATCTGCAGCAGTATTCACATAAGCTTAATGTACTCGTAAGTAACCACATTACCAAAAATAACAAACCATCAATGTACATGCCATTAATCAAATAATACATTGTGTTTTGTATAATAAAATTGAATTGGCTTGTTATATAATAAAATGACTAGCAAACGTGCCGGTCTTTGACGCGTACTTTTTCAAAAAATTCGGAGATGATGTATGGCATTCCAAAATATCATTAGAAATTATTAGAACTCAGAGTCGTGTCCCGATGCACATTTCTGGAGCACTCAATGATTTTTCCTGCCTGTTCATTAGTAGGATTTAAGAATTGCTAGTGCACAAAGTCATTAATTCTGAATAGATAGTAGATCTTGAACACTGGGAAACACCTTGTCAATAAGCTCTTGTTGGGAGTTTAAACACAATTGAAATTAAAATCAACTAACAATACCTACTTGCTACACTTGTATATTTTCAAATAAACATGTCTGTAAAGTTAGCTAAAGACAGCTTAAAAGTTCATACATTTGCTTCTACATTGAATTTTTAATCCATTCAAATCTTAGATTTTAAGTTACACATACGCAAATCTACTGCCAAAGTTTCAGCTTGCTACATCTTATGGTGGTTGAGTTTACTTGTGACAAAATTTTGTACTTAGAAGTCCATAGCATTGCTTTTATGTTGAATTTCCAATCCATTTAAAGGTTAGATTTTAAGTTAGACATACACAAATCTACAGTCAATTAAATTTCATTATATTATGCTAACACTATATATGCACATTTCTGTTTGATAATAGTTTATTGGTTACAATTATATTAAATACTGAGTTAATACTTCATTTGTCGAACATACACTCATTTTAGTGTACATTGAGCAATGGCTTATACACCAGTTTGTGAGCAAAATGTGTAATGATATGTTGTTTAATGTGTAATATGTGTAATAATAACAGCCAAGGGAAAGATAGAAGCCTCTCTGATAATGTCTTTCATGATTCTGATAACAGCATAGATGGTGTCTTCCGCATAAATTCATTGCAATGAGAACATAATATATTTATAAGTTTTATATAACATATATATAAAACTACTGTATGTGTTGAACTGAACGTTTTTCATCCATTCACTTTATGCTCTAATGTACATTTAATAATAAAAATAATTATCGAATTTGTACTTCAGCTCAACACGACATAGTTCCACAGGTTACAAAAGCTCAAAGAAGAGAAGGAATAACGCAAAACCTTTTTAACAGTAGTAAAAAATGTATTCCATGGAATTTCTAGAGGAAACTAAGTAAATAAATTTTATGATAAATAATACTTCGTTTATAAAATAAGACTTAAAAAATCTTAAACTTCATCATTGTTAGCATAGATGTCGAAATATTCTCAAGAACCATTGGGATACTTTCTAATTTGAATAACAAATGATTAAAATCATTAGGTTACAACTTCAGCGTTGAATAATCTTAAGGTAGCAAAGAAAAACTATAGCCACTACTATTTTTTTGTATACCCAATAAAGGGTGATGAAAAATTTTTGACATTTTATCAGACATTTATGAATCACTTACTTCTATATTTTTATTCTGATAAGAACTTAATAATGCTAAAATACCACTATACATCTCCGGATTTATGGCTATAATCACGTAGAGAAGTAAAAATTTTAAATAGATATACAAACTTTTGGGAAACCAAGTTGTATATTACAAATTTCTGGAATAGGAGTCGTATGTGTTCTCTTTTATATAGTCGGAATTATAGGCTTTATAAATTAAATAATTGGAATCAAATGTTTTCCAAAGTAAGAAGTAACAGTCTGAGTTGAACTGGTATGATATAATTATTTAGTTTACAGTAAAATTCAAAGTGGTATAATTTATAACATCCATGCCATAAATAGGGTTAATCACCCTAGGACATTACCTATAGTTTAATGCAAAAAAAAAAAGTAAAATGTATAATGTATAAGACAACGTCTGACCTAGTTATGTTACATGGGATCTTCCTTGTGCTCCGAAATATCATTCGTACCCAGTGTAACCGTTTCGCGATGTAAATATACTGTTGCGCGAATAGTATCGAGTTGCCCGCCTCCGCGTGGTCCACCTTGGGCGTCGCCATGTGAACATGGGACGGCTAAAGGGCAAATCGTAAAAAGACAACCTGACTTGATTTAAAAATGATATGGCCTGAAATATTGGCTTGGTGCGTGTAAAGGTCAAAACAGGCATAATTTATAAATTATGAAGCTGGATTTTGAGTCTGTGATATATATTTTGAAACCAACAGTCAAATTATTAGAAGCTTAATGTATCTACATCACGTATTTGTTTTACGTACGTCTGTCAGTCTGCTATCTAAAGAACAAAGAATGTTAGTTTTGTCCATTGGTATTGGTAAGATAATTGGCACTAATTTGTATTAGGTTAATTTTTGCTGATAAGCAAACTGTTTAAGCTCCAGATATTTTTGTTCAAGTTTCAATAGGATTGATATTTTATAAAATTCTTACTAGTTAATTAATTAACCTAGTTAATTTATGCAACATTCAATAAGACTATTTCAACTTTAAAAATATATTCCCTTTGTTTTAATAGAACTATTTTTGCGTTTATGTGTATATATATATATATATATATATATATATATAAATGAAAAAAGACAACAAATAGAAGAAGCGAGAAAACTTACTTGGTCGATATTTCGAACTGAAGTTCGTCGTCAGGGAGAAGAAGGGAAGCAGAAGAGGTACGTGCGTCCACTTGTACTGGCAGAGAGCGGTATCAAACCACAATAAGAAATGGGAAAACAAGACTAAGATCTTTCAACCGTAACAAGCGGTCTTCGTCAGAGTCAAAAACCCAACTGGGTTTTTGATACAGACCCAACAGAGCAGTTGGGTTTTTGACTCTGACGAAGACCGCTTGTTACGGTTGAAAGATCTTAGTCTTGTTTTCCCATTTCTTATTGTGGTTTGATCATTGATTGTTATTTCACGTGTTTATGTGAATTTTTTTTATATATATTAGTGTCTGTTTGTGTGTGTGTGTGTGTGTGTGCGTATGTCTATGTGAAAGTGAAAACGTGAGTGAGAGAAAGGAAAGTTACTCTGTCTTTAAGGTGAGTATACCTCCTTGTAGCCTCAGATATAGAAATTTAGTCACTTCTTAATTTCTTCTTTAGTGACACTTCTTAGACAAAAACTAGGTCAAGTAAAAAATATTTTTGTAAATGGAAGGTGTAAATATTCAGAGGTACAGGAGGAGGTTTACAACCAACTGAAATGAGTAGGGATAAGTTTGAGGAGAGACTTGAATTACTTGGTATCCTATAGGAGCGGACGGACACACAATTCTGGTGCAACGGTGTTCAAGGATAGTTGTGGCTGTCACGACCTGGTGTGAGTGGTCAGTTCTTTCAGAATCTGAAACCAGGGTGGGACCAGGTCTGAGATGAGACTCATCTATAGTCATTTTGACGCCGAGAATACTTGACAATAATATCTCTTCTTTATGACTCTGATCAAGTTTTAGAATGATTTTGAAGGGCGCTTAAGGACGGGAAACAGTGTCTTATATGAGGCAAGGCAGCCTAGAAACAAGTTGTCTAGTTTTTACTCTGGAGCCTCTTGGAAGAAGCTCATACGAAATGTGTGGACATTCTATATCGATTGGCAAAAGTTTGCTATGTATTTTACTAATCTTTTCTCCCAAGGATAAAGGATTAGGTTAGGATAAACTTCAAAATATCTGAAAATCGACGTCAAGTTCCGGAGACGTTTAGTTACGTGCTATGTATTTATCCGGCTTCTTGACCATAATTATAATGAACTTTCTTCTTGAAAGTCTTTAATGACATCTTGACTCTTTGCGTTTGCTACCTCTTATGGTCCTAAGTATTACCAGTGGAGGGTGGCAAGTGTAGTTGGGGATTTCTCAACATAGAATTGGTAGTCAAATAGTATAAGTAGCATTTTCAGTCCAGATTTGAAGTACTGAATAGTTCTCAGTGTTTGTTTGAAGAATGGTGAATGGACGTATAGTTGATAAGCATTGATATGGGAGAGCATTCATGTTGTAATCGGTTTTTTGTTTTTGGACCGCGTTACAGACCTAGAAGTTTGAGTGATTGTGAGAAAAGGAGGGTTTGGGAGGGATAAGGGAGCTTTTTGCTGTAGACTTTTTCAGTCTTTTAAGTCTTTTGGGGGTTTTATAGGTAGTAGGTTCGTGGAAGATGAAGGAGAGGACTTAGTGCTTTCAGCTAGGCTAGACATTTTCCTTAAATTACAAGTATGATGTGCAGCCACGCACTGTGAGCTCAAAAAGTGGAGTTAAAATTGACTGGACAGTACTTTCTACTGATACTTTCATCTTTAGTTTTAACAGGTAGAATAAACAGTACAGTTGCTGTCGATGTAAATGTTAGGCTGTGGCTTTTTGATAATATATCCTATTAGAGAAATGAATAATAATTCTTGACTTTGTGACAAGAGAGTGGAAATTCAATTTGTCTAACGCAATGTAAGTTCTTATTGCGAAGAAGCATTGTTGTTGTTGTTGAGTTTAAATTGATTCAATAATGTGAGGAAGGATTTTAACGAAGGAAATTGAAGCCGCAGGCAAGTTAATGTCTTTATGCGACAATTCAATTATTGCGAACACACACTTCAGTCTGTAGAGATTGTTTATTGTAACTTCCAAGCCACTCAACTGCGCATTTAACATTTCCTCTGTTTATTAATCAAAGAAAGACACAATTTTATATAGAAATAATATCGCTTATGCTACCATTTATTTAGTTCATGAATAATTATAAAATTCATGACTTTTGTTATTTATTATCACAACAATAAATGTTAATGCTCCTTAAAAGGGATTATACTTGAATCTTTACTTTACCAATAAAATTAAATTAGACTTCATTTCACTTGTCTGGAAGCAAACAAACAAAACTTGTTTGGGGAGTTTTATCACAGATGAATGAAATCAATTCGATTTAAAATAAATAGCTTGTCTAGTTTTATTTAAGCAATATAAAATCACAACAATCTCTTTCAACCCTTCAAATTTCACTAAATTTTGTAAATGGATGTATTTATTTAGAGAAGAATAACAATGTATAAAATGACTTCAAAAATGTTTAATTTAAAGAAATACACATGTACATTTAGTAATTAAATTAAGTACAGAAAAATGAACACACTACATTTAATTGTGCTTATTCAATACTTATATACTTATAAAAAGATTTCACATAAACACGTGAAATAACAATCAATGATCAAACCACAATATGAAAATGGGAAAACAAGACTAAGTAAGATCTTTCAACCGTAACAAGTGGTCTGAAAGTGGTTTTGACACTGACAAGTGGTCTTCGTCAGAGTCAAAAACCCAACAGTTTGTTGGGTCGACCACTTGTTACGGTTGAAAGATCTTACTTAGTCTTGTTTTCCCATTTTCATATTGTGGTTTGGTCATTGATTATATACTTATATATATATATATATATATTATTTAATAGTGAACAGTGTTATATAGGATGTTCTCAATTTGTTTTGATTAATCTCCAGTAACTTCATGTAAACTGGAAAACTTTTTTTCTAAATTAACCATGATGTATACTGTTTAAAACAAATGGTGTGTAGTAGCAAACTGTTTAAAATGTCATACATTACAATTAATTTTAAAGAAACATTTTCAGTATTTCCCTTAAGATGACATACTCGTAATACTTATTTCCTTTAGTATAACTTATGACATTCCAAAGACGACCTATCAAATACTATTCAACTTTTTATTTAAAGTTAGCAAAAAGTAAAAATAAAGAGTGTCAGCAAAAACACTGTCAGTTGCTTAATGGGATATACATAAGCAAAGAGCTGATTAACATGTAAAAGTGTTAAAGCATATTTCATTGATGTAGATGAAAAATTACTGGTTAATCAATATCCATGATTAGATGTTTCTTTCAGGGCCTTTTATATTGGCAATCTAATATTAATGACTTTATCAATATACTATTTGGCCCTTTAGAAAGTGGTTCGAGGGTGAATAGAGGCCTACCCTCTCTTTAGCACAACAGTGACGATCTCTCGGTTCCCAGAAACCATTAGATTCATGATTTCATATTCATTGGAATATAAAGTGGATTTTCATTATAGAGGATGAATAAATTTATATAATCACAAAGATTAAAAGAATTATTTTAATTTTTTTTTTAAATATGTTTATTACAGTGAATAAAACAGTTTTCTTAATTACTATGGTTATATCTGTTTGTGTGTGTGTATGTGTGATTATGTGTTTGTTTCTAAAAATTTTATGCCAATTTCATGCATTTTACTATTTACTATTTTACACTTTTTTTCCTCATCATATTCACTAAAAATATTATTTTTTTGTAATGAAATTTGAAGCTAAATTTATTAATTTGATATTGTTATAAATATCAATAAATTTAAAACACTATGTTTAAATAGCAATTTCAATTTTATCATTTATAGAAAGCCTAAATTTGACTTTACCTGTATATTATCAGGAGAGTAGCAGAAACTATTAATGTGCCAAGATAATTCGCTTTGAAAGGCAGAGAGTAAATGTTTTAGTAAATTTTTGAATAATAAATTAAAAAACATGTTTAAAATATCAAAAGAAATTTACCAGTTCTGGAGAATACCAATTAATACTCTCATACTATGAATAAAAAAATGAATTATATTCAAAAGTAAAAAAAGTCATTGAAATTACAATTTTTTTAAAAATAAAAAAATTATACATTTATTACTTTCAAGGTTTTAGATTTTGGTGTGTTCTTTAAAGTAGAGTTGTGCAGTTTGGTTTGTGCTTATGTTCTAGTAACAACTCAAAGATTCAATAACAGTGCGGGGGGCTTCAAGAGTGTTGACTCACACCACTCATGGTTCGTTTTATCGTTAAACAAGCGGCTGCAATGATTGTCATAAACCACTTTTGAACAACCGATAAGGATCAAAAACTTTCAAAAGGCCGGCTACTTAATGTGTTTACCATTTCGGAGATCAGTTCAAAACGAAGTCAGTGTTGACAGGCTTATGATTACTCAGTCTGGGGCTTTAACAGAATTTCCCATTCATTAACTCAATACTCCCTCAGATTCCCCGAGAGCTTCTTTCATGATCTTACATTCTTTTCTAGAGATGAAATTATTTTATTTTTGAATTGTTTCTTTTATTTCTAATCTGTTTTTCTTAACATATCTCAGAAATATAAGGCTTCTTTCATGTTATAATAATTATATTTATGATTATGACATTCTTACTTCACCGTAAGTGATGTATAGAAATAACGAAAAAAGTGGTGAATTCGACAGGTGTATGTTAGAGGGTCCCTTATACAGTTCTTATATTTTTTTATTTTAATATGAATAAAAAATACTAAAAAAATGTTTTTAAGGTTTTGGTAGGTTTTCTGTAAAGACATTTTATGAATGAGCATAAACCGTTCTTTACCTATCATTAGCTCTAGCAGATAGGTTTTTGTCATAACAGCAACTCTTAGTCTATAGCTTGTCCTTCCCTCATGTACAGTATGAACTACTATATATCTTACTAATTTAAACAAATATTAACATTTTGTTACATTACCATTAACAACATAATTTATGCATTAATACAAATAAAGTTAGCAGACCATGTAACCTCAACAATATATTTAGAACAAAGACTACAGTTTCAAGATGAAATATGATTATTTGGCACAATAAATAAAAGATTCAGGCCTCTGTGGTAGTTCATTGTCTTCGATTTCTAATAAAATTGAAATATTCTGTTGGTTTCACATGAGTGCCTCTCATATTTTCAACTTATATAGGATATTTAAATCGATCTACACTGGAGAGACGGCAAAGAATTTGTCTCTCTCCATTCCTTTACCTCTCTTTCTTGCAATATCTCTCTCTCTCTCTCTCTCTCTCTCTCTCTCTCTCTTCTTCTCTCTCTCACTCTCTTTGTATTCGTCTTCTTCCTCTCTTTACCTCTCCCTTCTCATTATCTCTCTCATTATAAATCCCCTACTCTATCTCTCAATCACTCACTCTTTCTCTCTTTCACCCTCTTTCTACCCCATTCACTCTCAAATTCAGTCAAAACTCAAACGGTATTTATCATATCGTATTATATTTTAAACGAATTTATATTGTCACTAAAATATCTAGTATTGCCCAGGTTAGTTCTTCACAATCTTATTCTCCCTCTCTTTCTCTCTGTTCCATTCTTCTAAATCTATCTTACTATATATCCATGTACCGGATAATATGCGGTAACAGTGGTACTTGTTTAATTTCTTTACATGTAGATGTAAAATTTTAACTAATTTAATCAAAAAATATGTATAGCTATGTAATATATACGGCTTAGTATTGATTCAAATTGGGCATTTTTTAAGTTAGAGGTTTATTGAACTTCCCTCACACACACCTTGAGATCATCTTCAAGCCTTGACTTTAGAAATTTAGAAATATTATTCCCTTAATGTGCAAAACACATGGTTTAAATTTCATCAAAATTTGAACTTATTTTAATTTTAAATAAGGCTTTCTTTCCTTCATCATACAGAGTAAGATGGATTGATGTACGTATAATTTCATTTATACCTTTCTGAGAAATAAATGTAGCTCTAAATCATTTAACCGGCAAAATATTGATTGAAATGTTTTATTTTCATGATTATTATATTATAGTGAAGTAAAAATTAATTTTATATGACCTCAATATATAATCTTTAAATCATAAATTATTTTAACACTATATTATAGTAAAAATGTGGACATATTTATTTTAAAAAGGTTTGTATAAATTCATTAACAGGTGGAACGCTAATTGGTTTCTACTTTTAGTAGTTAAGTAGTTTAAGAAGTTAAGCATTTCATTTAGAAGAACCCTAATTTGTTAGTCAGGTTAGTTAAATTAGCAGACAATTGCTTAGAAGTCGATTTATTTACTTTTTTTATTGTCAGTTAATCACCTAGAAGTTGTTTCGTATTGTTTCAATTGCCAACACAATGCTTCATATATAATTAAATTTCTTTTAAACCAGATCGAATTTTAACTTTCGTTACTTTCTGTTCTTAAAACCTTGATATTTTTTATACTAAGAAGGATATTTTAAATTCATTGAACTTTTACTTATACAATATTTCTTCCAGTATGGGAATCATCTATACTGAGGATGCTGTACTGAGAAGAGAAACAAGTGAATGTATTTGTGGTGTGTGTGTGTGTGCATGGGTGAGTATGTGTTTGTTTAAGTTACGTTTTAAGTTCAGGCGCATCACTATGTAAATTGTATATTATGACCATTGTACACACCCACATACTCTGAAATCCTTATATATATATATATATATATATATATATATATATAGTAGGTATCGCACATGGTATTCATCGATAAAAAGATTTCACATAAACACGTGAAATAATAATCAATGATCAAACCACAATAATAAATGGAAAACAAGACTAAGATCTTTCAACCATAACAAGCGGTCTTCGTCAGAGTCATGTTGGGTTTTTGACTCTGACGAAGACCGCTTGTTACGGTTGAAAGATCTTAGTCTTGTTTTCCCATTTCCTATTGTGGTTTGATCATATATATATATGAATTAAAAATTTTGTCAGCAATATGTTAGTTTTAATACTTTGACGCAGATTACTATAGTGAAAGACCCTTTTCTTAAAGAACAGGTTCATCAGCGTTTATATATCATGTGGACCAATAGATTAAAGTCGCTGCATTAGTAGAACATAGTATTAATAAAGTCAAACAGCGAATTTATATGTATTTATCTAGCTGAAATAAATTAATTAAATAAGTAATATTAAGTACTGTTCGTTAAAAATGTAGATTGGTTGGTAGCAGTGTTTATTGAATCAAACTTTTAAATACTAGTAATACTTATTTCATAGTTTGTACAAATTCATAAATAACATAGATTTCATGTAACATAGTGTAACGATATTATAGACAAGTAATATAATAAATGATAATATTAGCTTGTGAAAATATTACAATAAACTCCCTTTAAGTAGGGGTACTAATTTGAAGGGAAAAAAATTGCTTACATTTAAAATTTTAAATAAAATTATTAAAATCTCATAAAATTGTAAAGTGATAAAATTTTTATTAAACAATTTGATTTAATGTCATTTAAAGATGTGATAAGGTCATTAAAAAAAAGACTTTTTTTGATAAACATTTGTAATATATTCTATTTCACCGTCTATGACTTTAATCAAGGTTTATATGTTCACTAGTAGCTGACATTCGTATTATTTCTCAAAGTTGGTTACTCTTATGATTTCAAAACAAACATTATATTGTATGTCTGAATAAATAAAGATGCTTTTTTTGTTGGTATTTGTTAAGCACTCTCTTTATAGTGTTCTTCACATGCATCTATCTCGACGCGTTCTCATCTGGCTAACCGATCACGTAGGAACGTTACGATTCGTTGGCGTTGACTTCCAAAGATGGTATTTCCACCATGAAGTGAAACAATTGACCTATTTTCTCCATGAAATCCGATTATTTTTGTAAACATTCTTAGGATTATTAAATCATTATTTAAAATAAATTAATTTTTTAAGCAAAAAAAATGATACACGTATGATGAATATTCATTAATGAGGTAATGAATTTTACTAATTAATTTCATAAACCCATCGTTACCTGGCCCACACCTTAGATTTTAGATTAATATTCAATCATCACTTTTTTAGTAAATCTTAGTTTATATCATACTTTACGTATAATCTGTATCCAGTTCTTAAATATAACAGGGAAGAACTTTATTATAAAATTAAGGGCATTTTCTACAAGGTGGTCATTCGTTCAACTGTGACCTATAGATGTTCACCCTGGTTTAGAGCTGCACCTACGAAAAAGACCCATTTCTATATTTTTCCTAAAAAAATGAGTCTTCTTAATACCTATTGTTCTTTTATAACTAGAAATTTGATCATCCAGTATGATTTGAAATGGAAATCCATTGATTAATATATCAATCGGCTTACAAGTAATAAAGGCAAACCTAGCTTCTTCATCCAGGTCTTCTAGTCTAGATTCTTAAAAACGCATGTCAAGCTTTCTTACCTTCTTCAAATTGATGGAATTATTAACACTGCTAAAGAACCTAACGTTCTTTGGTGACCATGTTCCGAGTCATCCAACTTTAGGTAGCATGAAACGTTTCATTAGTTTTGCCTATTGTATACGACCTTACTATACATATGCCTCTTTCACATGATAAACATATATCATGTTCACATGATATCACATAAACATGTGATACCTATCCAAAGGATAACCTATCCAATAACCCTCTATCATGGTACTTGTTAGCGCATTTTAGTAAACCGTTGCAAGGTGGCTTAATCGTGTTGTCAAATCTCTCTATAATCTGATATATAGAGCTACCAAAAACAATGAAATAAATTTATTGTTGTTTACCATGATTATAATATTTCATGTTTGAATGCGTTCGGGATTAGGGAACTGTTGAAAATGGGACTAATGCTTTTAAAGCACTGCGTGGGCAAACATAGCTGTTATGTTGAAGTGAGCCAATTTAAACGAATGGGATTCAGTTTACGAGATTGATTGTGCTTGAGTGTGTCTGTGCGTGTGTTTGGAAATGAATCAAATAAAGCCGAGAGTAATGTAGGTTAAGCCGTGTATCATTGGACAGACAGAACGGCAAGTCTTGCTAGCAAAATTCGAGGAATTCCATTTCACTTCACCACTTGATTTCAAGCTCATATTGAATTTCAAAATCCAATATCATTCCTCTGCTTTTAAACATATTTCAGCCATTCAAACCTAATATTTAATCAAACATTTATATATAACAAATTCATAAATGTTTTTAATTAATTGTCATATTATGATACACATTTTCTATTTGTTGTTAGTTTCTTTAATAATTCTATAAATGATTAAAAACTGAAATACATAATTTAGTCAACAAAAGAAACGAAAACAGCCAGTAATCAAAACTACTCTAAATGTACCCAATTCTCTAGGCAGGTATTGACATATATTGCTAGACTTTTTAACGCTTATTGCCTTTATAGTAATTAACGTGATCTTACATCTATATTGCAAAACATAGATAATATAAGCAACCAAAATAATCAGGGACTCAGATCACATCTCTCTGAGCAAACCACGCGGATGACTTTACCGACGAAGTAACTGAACTCTTCTTAATAGACATTTACTTCTTAAGAATAACTACTGATATAAAAAAAAAAAAATAACTCCTCTAAGCTAAAACAAAATGGTGTTTGATGTCAAAAAAGAAATTGATATTTCATTTTAAAAATAATTTTTTTCTCGTATAAAATGCAGCTATTCTGACTGCACTGTCATTTTAATAGTCAGGTGTATAATTAATGTTAAGAATAAGGCTGGTTCTACATGATGTCGACGCACTTAAATTAATTAGAACAGTGATCGATACTTCTTTTATATAGATAATATTATATATTTTTGATGAAAGAAAACAATTATATTCATGTCAATATATAAAATTAATTAATACATTTTTTTTAATTATTTTCCCAATTAGGTTATTTAAAGTTGGTCAACTTCATAACCTGGTCATTATT
This sequence comes from Hermatobates lingyangjiaoensis, assembly GCA_026182355.1. Classification (NCBI taxonomy): domain Eukaryota; kingdom Metazoa; phylum Arthropoda; class Insecta; order Hemiptera; family Hermatobatidae; genus Hermatobates; species Hermatobates lingyangjiaoensis. The sequence goes on along the minus strand of JAPFBL010000014.1, from coordinate 519,979 downwards.
GAAAATTAACTGTAATATTAAACTAGACTACCTGTGGCCTTTTGTGTCACTCAGTATTAAGAAATTATAGCAACAATTTAATAAAATACATTCACTAAGTATGATTGACAAGAATAACTCTTATTGCTATTTCTTGTTATTAAGTCATGAAAACAAAGATTCATATGGGGCTCCAAGCCTTTGATATAGTATTATCTTAACATGATTCAAGATATATACACAGTAAGTATGTTTAGTAAAACAATGAATAATTTAAAAGTGAAAATTCCTTTTATTTTATTACATAAATAAAACATGAATTCAGGTCATACATTCAAACCTCAAAATTGAAATAATCCATTTATCTTACCCACCATAAAAAACCAATAATGAAAGGAATGTGTCTTTATAATATTATTACCTTAGAACAATCGTATTTAAACTGACATTTGTGTTTATACTCGTATTCTTAAAATTATTCATTTCAAACCTCTAATAAAATAGTTTATTACATATACTTTCGGAATTTCATACATCTGTTTATTGCTAAAGTTAACACGTTTGTTAAATCAAAAATTTGGCTTTGAAGTTGTGTTTTTAACCTGGATAACTGACCGATTCCTGATAAAAACAATTTGTTTGATATATATATTATGACAAGAATTAACAGGGAATACGTGAACTAAAAAAAACTTCGTTTAAACAGAAATAAGATTTCCAAAAATGGGACAGAGATCTTTCGTAGAAAAACTAAGCAGGTTTATTCTATAACATAAATAGATTTTACATCTGGAGTCATTAATTTTAATTGACTTGAGTTGAGTAAATTTATTTTTAATTCTTCTTTCTGTCTAATACTATTATTTGTAAAGTAATATGTTACTCACTGTTTTCTTTAATATTTATTTGAATATTTTCTCATAAACTGGAATTAATAGGTATTCCAGGTATTGTTTATATTTAAACAAGAACATAAGAGTTTTATAAGTATATAGATTTCATTTTATTTTTTAACGAAACTTTAAGTGTAATTATACGAAGCCTGAAGAGTTTGAATATTCTACTGTAGGCTAGAACTAACTCACAGGCATAAAAACAACTACACTCTTGTCACTTATTAGTGGGTCATGCGATTAGGATTAATATAAATCCAAGAAGTGGTTATTCTAATCTGGATTACACTTGGTGAACACTACTGTTACCTGTTTGATTTAGTAGCATATAGGATAAGGTTATCCATAAACTTAGACCCCATAAACAGGTCTAACACTCTTAACCGTATTCAAATAATAACTAGGCTGAAGACTTTGAATTCCAGAGACAGAGTGATGAAATTCATGTTTCATTTTAGCCTTTGTAAATAAATTAAACAATTTCATTGGCATAAATTTTAATTTTTGTTTGAATAAAATAAACAAAATAGAGATTATGAGATTATTGATTTGAAGATTGCTCAATATAATATACTGTAGGTTCTTCACTTCGCCCCTCAGGTAGATTTTGAAATCCTACTGGTCACTCAAAATTTTGCATGGCCTTTCGCCACCATGTTATATATGTGGTTTGTAAACTTAAGTTACTGAGTTATTATTACTCTTAGATACTGTGGATCCTGTACAAATGAGATTCGCGTATTTCTATAGAAGATTGGCGGGAATTTTTTTTCTATTCAACTTCATTCTAATTCATTTTTAAATAGAGAGGTCTACTTTTGCATACTTGTTCCAGTTTGAGATGATTTGGAGTGCCACATTTGCTTGATCTTCAATGTTTTGTCTTAAGGTTAACGTTGTTAGTACAAATATTGATATAGTATCGACTGTGAAATAGAAACAAATCTAAAGTTTATCGGGACTCGGTCAGTTCTTCAGGTTCAAATTAAACTCTCATTGCCAACGTTTCGGTCTTTATTTAAAACCTTTTTCATAGGCAGAAGTAAAAATTTTGAAACAGAAAAACTAAGTATTACATTACAAATTATTTTTCTTTGTAAAATAATAAAAATTTTGAAACAGAAAAACTAAGTATTACATTACAAATTATTTTTCTTTGTAAAATAATTTATAATGTAATACTTATTTTTTCTGTTTCAAAATTTATATTTCTGCCGATGAAAAAGGTTTTAAATAAAGACCAAAACGTTGGCAATGGGAGTTTAATTTAAACCTGAAGAACTGACCGAGTCCCGATAAACTTTTGTTATTAGTACAGTTATACAGTTAAATCATCTTCATATGCTATAGGAGATACTGCTCCAAGCCTTGAACACATCAGGAGGACCTCAAATGCCACTGATCACAATACTATGCAACCCTTCTCTATTAATCTCGTGACCGACACTGGTACAAGTAGTACAAGCAGAGGGAAGTTATTTCCCTCTCCTTAAAATAATTTATCACCATTAAGAGCATTTTATGGTTGAGTCTAAAATCTCTCACTGTCCTTTCGCTAGCTGATCGCCCCACGTGGTCAAATACCCCCAACACTACTGTTATTGTGCAAAGGCCATTGGACGTGTGGCTCTACCATTACAATGCACATTTGATGCTGAGGGGGGGCTATTACCACCGCATGAAAATTCAGTCTTCCAACTTCACAGTTGAAAGTAGACTGACTACCTTCCTTAAAATCACTTAGTCTAAGGCATAACAAAAGACATCATATAATCGGACATTCTTAACTGTTTACAAACAATATCTAGGCAGCAAATGTTAAATTCCAGAGAAAGAGTAATGCAATTTTTATTTTATTTTAGTCTTTGGAAATAACTTAAATAATTTTATCGGCATAAATTTTAATTTTTGTTTGAATAAAATGAATAAAATATAATTTTGAGTAAATGCAGAAGTTTCTGTGTTATAGTGAAAAGTATTTCATGTTGGAGACCAGAGGGAAAAGGAAGGCGAGTTTGTAAAATATTGCAACAACATGTATGCTAATAAAGTTGTGTGTAACATGGTGTTAATATTATGCAACGGACCTCTGCTGGCAAGGCCCTAATTAAAGACGATGAGTAGAACTAAGAGTGTAATGGTGCATATATTGAGCTCTAAGCGAATCAAATACTACGATACCCGCTGAAGTCTCTAATGGCATTGCTCTGAAACATCACACTATTATTTTAAATTTAATTTGAGTATTGGAAATTTATGTATAAATACACTTATACATATATGCAAATAATTTAAAAACAGAAAGAAACACGAATGAAATCTATACATTAGGACTCACTCTCAAATTTCGACCTTTTGTCAGTCGTCCTCAGGGAATGAAGTAATACGATGAGAAGACGACAGCCAACTGGACAGTGTCACAGAGTATGCTCAGTTTGACTACAGAGAAAACTAAAAAAGATTTCGAAATAGCTTAAGCGGAAAACCCTGAAAAATAATACTAAACATGTAAAAACTACTTTTTATAAAAAATAAAATGTAATCCATTAAAAAATTAACAAAAAAATTACCTAAATGATAATAAATTTAATTTAAATGTAATAAATTTAAATGATAATAAAGTTCATTAAGAAATGAATAGAAATATGTATATATATATATATAATATATATATATATATATATATATATATATATATATATATATATATACTTACTTGCCGTTATGCTTATTTTTACTTATTTTACTATTTACTTATTATACTTAAATATTATTTACTTATATTTATTTAGTTAATACTTATTTTTATTATACTTATTTTTTATTTACTTACTTACTTATATACACAGTTTTGTTACTTGCCGTTGCGTCTACAAGGTGCTTGGTACCCCTTTCTCTTTTCTCCTGAAGACGGATTACCCGAAAATTTGAGTCTGTAGGTGTTTCCTTACTCTGTGTGTTACTCTTCTTGATTTTTGAACTTGTATATATATATATATATATATATATTAAGAAATCTCAGAATACAACATTAAAGCAATAATTATGCATAGTTAACATTGTTCATAATATCACAAAATAAATTTACTGAAAGAACACATAAAAAGATCAAAAAAACTTACTACTATATTTCAGCTGCTTCGTCATAAATTAGAAATGTATGAGTCATGCAAAAAACCAACAAAGACTGATGTGAAGTCACATTGAAGAAGCACTTAATACGTATAGCCAATATACATTGAGTGCTTCTTCAATGAACCTATTGTATACTTCAATCCTTGCTAGTCTTCCAAGTGACTCATACTTTTCTACCTGATAATGAGGCAGCCGAAATATAGTACATATAAAATTTTTGTGGTTTATTTTATATATCTTCGCCATTTGAATTGAATTTTAGGTCATGAAGTCGTGTATATATAATGTTTAATGTCATAACTGTAGTTATTTGATAATTATTTCTTAATTATGCTCTAAATATTCCTATAAAATACTCTTGTTATTTCATTCACGCAATAAGATATATTTTCAATAATCAACAAATTTCAACTGTTCAACTGTCGTCATCAGGGCAATAATTTGTCTTTATCGGTTATTTAGAGTACATTAATAGGCTGTTTGTTCAAATGCTGATGGGCAAGCAGCCTCAGGTTTTATTTGGCATGTCCATACCTGATGTTAAGTGAGACACTACTTTCCTGATGATATTGCCTTTTACTTTCTTTTTAAATATTTATTTCTGGTTTTAGTATTTACATCAGAAGAGCTTATAACATGTTTATGTTATGATGAACTGATTCTGTCTTGTTACTATTGAATTAACTACAATTGCTTACCATATCAAGTTAACCTGATGTTATAGATTTGCTCTACATGCTTTCTGAGTCTCTAGGCTATTAGGTATTCGGTTCATCTTCTTGATAGAAGACTTGTAGCCTTTCCACTGTAATAATGTGTTTTCGGCTTTCATAGTCCCAGTCATTACATTTGTACTCCTACCCTAAATTTGCCTCTTTCTGTTTAGAGCTATTGTTTTAGTATAATTGCATATATCATCCGATAACTGTCGATTATTTAAAGTATATTGTCAATATACTTTAAATATCTAGTTACTTTGTCACAAAATACTTAATATCTAGTTACTTAGTAACTTTGTCACTAGTGTTTTTGCATTTTATTGTTTTTGATAATATTTTCGTAATACCATTCATCAAAGTTTTGTGCCTTGAAGTATTGATTCTTGTAACTGAGTTTCCTATTGCTCCAGGAGTTAACTTTTTTAATTGCCTTATACACTAAGAGGAGAGGAGGCAAAGTATACAATAATGAAGAAAGAAACATAGTGGGATAATGTATTAAAACAACGTGTTCAGCACTACAAGTGCAAGTTATTTTGATTCCAGTGAAAAAACTCTTCAAAGATAAAAGAACAGGGTTTTCTGTCCTATTAGAAGTTGCAAAGTTAACAAGTAATACTTAACTTTTCAAACATCCATATACCAAGAAACACCGGAACTGGATTCAAGTACTAAACCCTTCCTTTTAACTTTTCAAAGAGAGTTCTTGAAATGAAATAATGCTCCTAAAATTAAATGACTATTTTAAGTTGTTGGATGTAAATTAACAAATATAAACAACTATAATTGGTAAATTAAGCATGCCGAAAGTTAAATTATTAAATTAAAATGAAAAATAAATAAATTTGTTACAGTTAAAAGCCACAACAAATGTAATTAAAATTACAGATCTAATCAAATCATGTGGAATATGTGTGGAATCATATTGAAATCAGACCTCCACTAATTGAAGAAACATGCCACTTTGTCTTAACACAAATATTTTATGACTCCTGTTGGAAGCCTGATATTTAAATATAAATAGCAATTATAAGTTCTCTCTGTAGTATTATAAGGCTTTGGTAAATATGAATATTTATGAGGAACAACATATTTTTTAGATAGAAAACTGAACTATAAATTTTAGTCAGTAAAAAAGAAAACTGTTTAAGTTTTAAAAAAAGTTTTTATACTCGGTACCTAATAAATGTAGATCTGTAATAAGAAAGGTGAAAAATGCTATCCAGAAAAAGTGTAAGAAGAGAAATATGTATATATCAAATAAAAACATTACAAATTAGACTAACATATTTTTATCTGTTTATATACTGTAGTGAATATCCCTTTGTATATAACTGTGTAAGTCTTTATCCGAATTCTATGGTGTTAGAAGCTGAAAGTTCAAAGGATAATAAATTTAAAGATTGTTGAAGGTTTGTTTAAGGTTATTGGATACGTGTTTGTTGAAACGAAGCAAAGGAAAGGAAATGAAGTGTGTTGAGAAAGAGCATAATGAGAGAATGATGTTGCGCGTTGTTTATGTCTTAGAGAGAGAGAGAGAGAGAGAGACAGCTCAAGAGAATCTGCTCGACTTAGCGTGAAATCACATGTTGAGAACAAACTATTGTCTTATATGAAAAGGACTTAATCTAAGAGACGAAAATAAGACGAGGAAACAACCAGATTGGGATATTTGTTGTCCTCGTCACTCTCTCAACCCTGTGGGGCTCGAACCTCTCTCATACAAAAAATGTATGTATATTATTAGGCTTAAAATTATCAATCACACTATCAGAACTTATACTCTTTCCCCTCCATCTCACTCACTCTCACTTTCTCTCTCACACACTCTCTCTGTACCTATCTGAATACCAACACTCACTCACTCTGTCACTCCCCTTCCTAACTCTCTCCCTCACAGTTGAAGATGAATAAGCTGATTATTTGTTTTAATTAGATAAAAAAAGTAAAGATTTATTTCCCAGAGTTATATTTCTGGGTATAATATGTGGATGACTATTTAAAAATCCTTACCTGTATCGTGTTTTCAAGCAATAATCAATAATATATCCAAATTTTTATATATCGTTGAGTAGAATACTTAACTGGTTTTTTAAAATAAGTTTATTTGTTTTTTTTTTAAAAAAATTTGTTATTATTTTCTTTATTTTTTCTGTCAGTTTTGTAACAATCCCTAAGTTTCAATACTCTCAAATTAGTTGTTTATGGTAGAAATAAAAAAATGTTATTTAAAATAATTTTGACCATAGTCTAATATGCTTAGTTTTGAGTGAAATATAATTTGGTTCATTAAACGGTGTGGCCTGTAGCGTGCCCACAAACGTTTGGATACCAACCACACACACGCAGAGAGAGAGAGAGAGAAAATCAAAAAGGACAGAACCGGACATTGGGACCCTCCAAACACGTAAATCTTTCAACATATCAAAATCTTATTATTTTCAGTACTGCTCTTTATTTCTTGTAGTAAAGTAAAAAGTTGATTATGAAGAAGGTTGAATATAGCAGTAAGTAATTGTCATGTATCTGCTAATTATTAATTAATTACTGACTGGACAATTTATATGGTTGGGCAAAGAACGGATTGAAATGGATATATTGAGACACGTTTCCAATAGCATAGGAAGGTATTAATGCATAATCGGGGACATTACTGATCACTAAGAGTTAAAGTAAATTAAATTTTAGACATTTGACAGCCCATACCAAAAATTACTTACTACCACATTAGCCAATGAAAAAAAATTAATACGCTAAAATATATTTTTTAATATAGCAAAACTTTTGTAAAATTTATTGATAAAATTTTGTATTATTTTTCAAATAAACAGTGACAAAAATTAAATTCTGCACGTTACTTGATTTCAGAATGATAATTAGATAAGAAAATATATGAACTATCACAATGACATACAAGCATAGCTGTATACAGTTTTGTTAAAATTACTCAGAAATTTCAAAAATCCTTGTAACCTAAATCTTAAACAATATTGCAAAAATGAAAAATTTACTTTTTTTGGACAATATGTGATTTTAGAAAATATTTTATTTTGAACTTGAGAAGAGTATTGTGAAACTATCAACAGAAATAACAGAAAAACTTCAGGATTTTTTAATAACCAGAACGATTGATTGATTGTGAAAGATGGTGGACAGATACAGGTCACACTATTTGACGGATCGTAATCAAATCATACCGAAAAATAACACCTTTAGAAGGGATGAGTTGAATGCTTTTTACTTAAAATTACACTTACCAAAATAGACGTAGTGGTATTTTTTATGATTTTGAAAATATTTTTCCACTGAAAATCTAATTATAAAAGATTAAAATTTCGTTAAAAAAACCAACTTACAAATTATTATGTAATAAATAAATTTCAAGAAATTCTGATTACTGATGAAGGCATTATATCTATAAAAACTGAAACTCAACTTTGATTAACGGATAACCTATTATAATTCAATGGTTTGTTTAAATTAAGTTCAAAATTTTGTTTTAATATTTATAGGTTAAATAAAAAAATTGAATTTATTTTAAATGCCAGTCTGATATGTAAGAAGAATAAAATGTTTAAAACTCTGAAAACAAACGAAAGGAATCATATATTTTATGATGTTTTCCGGTTGATGGATGTCTTTCTAGTGAAAATATAATCAGTTTACATGTTGCGTCCTTCAACAAACCTTAATGTGCGAGATGTAGATCTTGGTTTGTTCATGAATCGCATTGTTTTTATGTAATACTGAACCATGGAAAGAAACTTTTTTGTTCTTTATGACAAAACAACCAGTAATTTTAAGTCATTTTTCCAGTGTTTCTGCCCTCTTAAAATTTCGATGTAAGTATTGTCTAAATAGAAGTATTTCATGACATTTATTGATTCATGACATTATTTATTAATGTTTTAAAGAATTAGAAGATTATTATCACACTAAAAACTTTAACTATTTCTTCTAACTGCAGCAACATTAGAAGTTTTGGCAAGAAAAACATCTTCATAATGGACAAAATTCCTTTCTGGAGAGCAAATGAGCAAAATAGGAAATGTTGTAATGGTTAATGAAATCACTGTGGGACCTTTCTTGAGAGCACGCCTTTGGATTAAATGACAGTACAAATATAGGGATTTATTTATCTAGAAATTATAAAATAGATTCTGAGGTAAAATGGATAAACAAATTATACATTTTACCTCAGAATGAGTAAATACCACACAATTACGGATTGTACACTAATGATTTAAAAACAGATTGCATAAATTTCACAGAAGAATAAATAGTGTGATTATAGGATGTACAGCAATGGAAATTATGACCATTAAAGCTCACAGAGATGTCCCTATCGCTCTTTTTTGATTAGTTAGAATAACCAGTAGGCTATCCACAACTAATGAAGGTTACGATAAACAAAGATATGAAGATGAACTTGTTAATAAGAAGAATACTGTTCAAGGTAATAAGGTAGTGTAATAGTAATAGTGTAATAAGGTAGCAGCTGTTTTACAATACTTTATCCTAAAATGATTTCTTCTAGGAGCATACATTCAAAAAAGTTATTTTACATTTTTAGACTTGGTCCATTTTTTGTCAATAATTATATTTTATCTAGTTAGCTTTATTCTTAATTATGTTACAGTTAATATACTTTTGGCCTATTTATGACTTAAGACTACTTTGTGATTTCGGTGTAAAAGTCCTTTAAAACAACATTCTCAGTATGTTTTGCTTTTTTTTTATTAAATAGTAAATAATACTGTTTAAATAAGAAAACATGGTGATCGAACTACACTCAAAAAACCAATGTCAAAATACGCTCGAAAACTTTTGTTCCAGCTATTCCTAGAATAGATGAATGACCTGGACACACTGATTCCGAATGATGAATTAGGATTTATTCTGCATTAGAGTTCTTCAAATTTGTTTTCGTTTATTAAAGTGGAGTTCCTTAACGTTACATGACATTCTGCAAACTGTCGATCTATAGTTTTACCCCTTGTTCTAGATACGGTGTGAAGAACAATTTTTTTTTTTTCAAATTTAAATTTTATTTGATCAGTACTTTTTCCATTAATCAGTAATTTTATTTGTAATATTTTGAACAATTATTTTAACATTCTTTTGAGTTTCTGGCATTGTTTTGGTTCAAAACCGACCACTTTCATATTCGACAAATGATTGCATATCATTATTCAAAACTAGAATATTCGGTTTAAATATGAGTCGAACAGCGCCTTATCATTTTTTTTTTTAATAAAAAAAAAGTAATAATATCTGAGTTACAAGAAATTGTTTTTAATTCCTCGGCATTATCTTTGTGTTAGTCTTTCTCAATGTTAAGATTAAGACAGTATTAGTTTTCATTAATGAAATTGTCATGTTTTTGAGTTATATCCACCGAAATCTTTAATTTACTCTTTCCAGATGTAATTAGGGTGCTGATCTTGTAGGAGTACGTGACAGGGTAAACCCTTTTGGGCTCAGATTTACATCCCTTCCGAAAGCTTTTATGCTAAAGACCTGTCGTCCCACCCATAATAATTCTAGAGTCTTTTAATGGATTGTGAATGTAAATGTGGATTGTATATGTGTGTAAGTGTAGGCGGTTAAGTGTGCTTGTGTGAGTAAGTGAACGAACGCACAAACACGCTCTCTTCAATATTGATTGAAAAGCAGTTTGGTCTGTCGTCATCATTTAATTTATCATAAACAAGTTTCATAAAAAATAAGGATATATTGATTTAACATTCTTATAAAATTAACCATTTTTGCGTAAAAATTTGATCCATCAAAATCAGATTGTGGACTGCAGCGTCCACAAACTTTTGGACTCACACTTACTCACTCACCCACACAACAGAGGTATCATCGAAAGAGCGTCATAAAAGTACTTTGGAGACCTTAAAACTTGCAAATACGTCAAAATGTTCTGATCAAATTGTTTCATGATCTCTAAACTTTACTTATTGTAAACTAAAAATATTAAGTCAATGTCAACAAGTTAAACAGGTTTTGAGTTCCCAATAATAGATTTTTTGAAATGTTTGCTTCACTATAACTAAAGTATAGTAATTACAAAGAAATTTAATCTGGAGGTTTTGACGAAATTACACGTTTGAAATCCTTGTTTGACGTTTTTTCAATGATATCTGCGGTATGTGGGTGATTGAGCAGTGTGTTTGCAAAATTTCATGGAGCATTCTTTCTTAGGAATATTAGGACCAGTATAAATTTAAAAAATTGGGAATAATTGGAATGAAACTTTTTTTGGGTATGTGATTTCAAACATTTTTACCCTCCTGTATACTAATTCCATAGCCTTGAAATTTTGTGTGACCCTAGAAGCAATAAATTAAAAAAAAAACTCTCATTTTTAGAACAACTGAAAGTATATTTGGTGTTAACAAAGTGTAACAAGTTTGACTTATGTTTGAATTTGAAACCTTGTGAGCCAGATACTATAAATATCTGATAACGATTGAGATAAATATAAGTGCTATAAACCAGATATAAACAAATTATATGTCAAAATGACACTTTAAGTAAAATGAAAAGAGTTCGTTACTATATTTACTAATAGTGAAGGTTAGTGTAGGCCATTTCAGCTTTTTGCAACTATTTTTATTTTAATTGTTTATACAACATGTCATTTTCAATACTTAGCAGTTTAGCAAGTTTTCAATATTTAGTAAAAAAACTATTTATCTTAAATCATTGAATATACTAAACATGGTTTATATCCATGTAATTTTAACAAAAGAAAATGTCAGGTCAAGCTCTCAAAGGTTTTACTTTGAGATGGATTTCATTACGATCCGTGAAGCGGTGTGAATTCTACCGTATCCAAAAGCTTTCAGAACCAATCAGAAGTCAATAATTTTAGTTTCTATTTTGTTCTTCTAACAAGTTCAGGTTATTTTCAGTTATAGCTCTTGTCAGTTTCATAATAATCTCAAACTTTAATACTACCGAAGGAAATAATTCTAAATACACATTTTGACTAATTAGAAAGTTTTTTATAATTCAATATTGACCAGGCACAATCGAATTATCTACAATATAGTTTCTGATGTTTGGTAAACTATGATATTAATCAATCAAACGGTGTAGGCTATTCATCATCAACATCATCCAATGATTAAAAGTCAAATATGGACTTTTAAGATCACAGAGCTTGTAAATCTGTCAATATATTGAGATTAAATTTTTCCATGATCACTATACTAAAGTAATAATTGTATATAATATTTCTGTTTTTCCTTTTTAATCACGCACAATTAATACTTCATATGGCAACGTCTTATTTTCGTGTTTCTTAGATAAAAGCTAAATTATTAGTGCGTATCAACCGTTAGTTTTTATTTCAAAATTTATTAAATTTATATTTACAAATACTTAAAAGGCATAAACTTGTTTTATTTTTGTATTGATTTTATGATTATTTCTTTCGTTATAAACGTACCTGATTTTGTTATAACATATACACGCATATACAACAAGATTTCACAATAAACACGTAAAATAAAAATCAATAAATAACAAGAAATATTTAAAAGGCATAAAAGTGTTTTATTTTTGTATTGGTGTGATTATTTGTTTCTTTATAAATGAACCAGGTTTTGTTATGACATATATATCCATATATCACAAGATTTCAAACAATAAACACGTAAAATAACAATCAACATCAAAACCACAAAAAAAAATGAGAAAACAAACTAAGACCTTTCAACCTTCACAAGCGGTCTCAGTCTTGATAAAATATAGAACAACAAGTAAGAAAATGGAATAAAACATTATTGGTAAGAATACGTGTATAACTAACACAGATGATCAATATGTAACAATTAATAGTAAGTGCCTTTAAGAAATTCTTTAGTTATTTAAGATCTTGATGGTTTAGGTTATGTTACAGAGGAAATGTCTCGAAGAGACTTGTAGAGAGTGGAATTTTATCGACCAAGTGTTCTTGTATCTCTCACAGTTACATTTTCTTAAATATTTTAATCTGAATATTTTGCATATTTGTATTCGACTACGTGTATTTTTTTCTATTTCTATCTCTCTCTCTATCCCTGTTTGTCTTAAACGCTTACTTCCACAGTTACACTCAATAGATAATTCTGAAGCTTTAAGGCTATTCGTCATGCAACAGCCTTTTGAGGAACACAAAGTATCCCTTATTATTGCAATGTACAGTGATGACTTGCTAAAGTCTTGACTGACAAGATTTATTTAACCATGATGCTTCAGAGTGAAGGAGCCATTTGTATTTATGGTCCTATGGCTTACTACATTTATGTCCCATAAAAGAGTGAAAACGTATATTCTTAAAATACCAACTTTAATGCATTAAGGAAATGTTCAAATCAAAAATTATGACTGTTATGTGCTATGGGAGGTTGGATGGTCTGAGCGTGTCTATGCTTCATGTTTGCCAAGACAGACCACTTGATACACTACTGCTGCCTACACCCACTCTGGGTGTGACCCTACCGTAGCACCTCTGACATTGCTCAGGGCACTATTGGTCTTCTACTTGTCTCTCCTTACCTTAAGTCCAGATAAAGAATTTTCAGTGAAAGGTATTGTCAATGTTTTGACAGTGAAGTGATATAATGGTAGCAGTCACCGCTGTAAAATCATTCCAGTTTCACTAGGTCTTGGTGGAAGGCAGTGAAAACTTTTGTCAAAAGTAAACTAGCCACCTTAAAACATTGCAAGCTGAAACTTTGACAGTAGATATATGTATGTCTATCTTAAAATCGAAGTTTTGAATAGATGAAAAATTCAACGCAGGAGAAGTTATGAACTTTTAAGCTGTCTTTAGCTAACATCACAGACATGTTTCTTTTCAAAATATACAGGTATAGCAAGTAAGTATTGATAGTTGATTTCATTCCATTTGCATTTAAGCTACTAGCAAGAGATAATTGTCAAGGTGTTTCTGGGAGTTCAAAGTCTGCCATACCAAGTGTTTCTCATATTGTTAACTACGATATATGATGCTTGCTCAAGAGTCAGAGAATCAAACTCTTTGTTCTTCCATGAACCTAAAGGACAGAGAGCTAATGTGCTGTATACAGAGCCATTTACTTAACACTGTGCTAATAAATATATCCTTTCCGATTCTATAATTTTTCGAATAATATATTGAATAATATTAATATTTTGAAATACTACGTATCATCTCTGAATTTTTGTAAAATACCCGTCAAAAAAGTGGTCTGCTAATTTAAAATAAAGTTAAAAATAAAAGTTTACAATGATAATTATCAATGTACTATGTTTTTGTTACTTTGAATGATATTGTTTGCTTTTTTGATTGTTCACTAGCTTGCTTGTGATTATATTGAGTAAATTTCATTCAGAGAGCATTAACCGGAGAACAGGATGAGGTCTACAGATAGAATAATGACCCTGTGATGGAGCAGATCCGTGATCCTTTGTCACCCACATCAACTGGTCTCGCAGGGATTCTTCACCTGCGTCATTCACAATTATACCGTACTTATATTACAATAAATATACGCCTTTATAATCATGTATATTATCTAAACACAACTGTATGTCATTATGTGTGTCCTTTAGAAAAACTCAGTACCTGAATTGGTATGTGAGCAGTTCGCTTTGTATATCTGAAATAGGTTATTGTTAACTTTCATTACAATTAGCAACATTTTTTTATTTTTTTTTTTCTAAATACTTTGAATTTCCAGTTTTCAACGATTACCAAACAGGTATGATTAATCTATCTTTTTTGTTCTTACATTGTGATGACTGTTGTTCAGTATTTTCAAATACTGAGAAGAAATGTCCAGAAATGGATGTTTCCCCAAACATCCCTTTCTGGACATTTGCCCTTTCCTGCACTTTCACCCTTTTAAAATACCACTCTTCCCTCCCACTCTTCTCGTCCCCTCACCATATGATTTCTGCATCTAGTGTTTCAGTTGGGTTTTTGACTCTGACGAAATACACTAAAATAATTCATCAATTATTTTGTAGATTCATTTACTTTCTTTATACAATGCAAAAATATGAAAATATTGCGTTGACTTAGAATTTTTAATTTGGAAAAAAGCTTCACACGTTTTTGGGTTTCCTGAATACAGTAAAGTAGATATTGCTAATTGGGTTATTTGTTTGTGAATATGTTTTCAGACATTTAACCGCTTGTTACGGTTGAAAGATCTTAGTCTTGTTTTCCCATTTCATATTGTGGTTTGATCATTGATATATTATAAGAAACAGTACAACAAACAGCTTACGACTAATTTAAATATTTTGACAACTTCTGGTGATAAGGGTATCAAAAAAATAAGAGGTTTTTTGCCACCAATTTTTATTTATTTCCTTGATAAATGATTATATATATATAATAGTTTTTATCAAAGTCATACATTCCTATATGAATTTTTTTGTATCATTATAGACGATATTGTTTCTAAACAGGTATATAGTGTTATATTGATTTACATATGTATATGTTATATATATATATATTGTGTGTGTGTGTATATATAACCCATATTGATTATATTTATATAAGCGTATTTTATAAAAGATTGTGTCTTTACTGAGTTATTTGAACAGAGGATTGTTATAGTTTTAATTAAAAGGACAAGGTTATCGGAAGGTTTGAAAAGGTTGGTGTAGGTTGATGGAGGGTATGTGTGTCAATTAAAAAGGGCCATAATAGGGAGGGGTGGGGCAGCCGGCGCCCAATAGGGCTTGAAAAGGGTTTGTGTTCCCTTGCTACAAACATTTCTCTCCTACTCATCTAGACGCATAAAACGCCATATTCTCGCTTAAACCTTGGAACTCTTGCTTCTTTTAATAGAAGCTATGCGATAGTTTCTATTCAAAAATTAATTTCATTTTATTTACTTAATTTAATTTACTTGATTATCAAAATAAAATATAACATAGTTAAAATTACATCTCCAACTACCCTCTGAGTGATCACATCAGTTATCATGGTAGCTCGATTGCTTTTGTAACTGAGTTTCTAAACTGGTCGCCACCCTATATTTAACATGTAGCAGATAAAAATTATTGCATCCCTTCTTTCAAAGGGCAAGAAATGAAAGGTTTTGAGGTTTTACAAATGTCAGTTAATGGTTTAAGATAAATTATTTCGTAGATTCATTAACTTTCTTTATACAATGAAAAAATATGAAAATATTGCGTTTACTTAGAATTTTTAATTTGGAAAAAAGTTTCACACGTTTTTGGGTTCCCTGAATACAGTAAAATTGATATACAGTATAATAGATATAGAATATGTGTGTGGGTGTGTGTGTGTGTGTGTGTGTGTGTGTGTGTGTGTGTGTGGAGAGAGTGAGAGAGAGAGAGAGAGAGAGTGGCAGAGAGAGTGAGTGAGAGAGTAGAATGTATCAAAAACCATAAAATAAAAAAATCTCCAACTTCACATTTTCTGTCAGCATGAGAAAGAAGAACAAGCTGAGCAGAATAATACATTTTTCTCTTTAATTTAACAGAAAATGTTTTTATCCGATTTGCTAAAAATTTGTTTACACAATTTTTATTAAAATCACTAGGGTTCTGACTTCAAAGGTGGTATTAATATGACTGGGTAAATCCACATAGAAATTAATCTACATGGTCAAAAACTATTTTAAACCTTTTAATAAACTTTTAAAATAGAGAAAAATAAACTTTTTAAGGGTTCTGTCAAAGTTGATACGGTTATAAAATGAAACGAAATCAAATATAGATAACTCGTATTAAAATTGATTTGAACTGATTAAACTGAAAGTAGAAATCAAAGTCTTTTGCTTTAGTGCATAATAAGTGCAGAACATTACATCTATTTTTCTACCAGCGCTTTCAGAGATAAATAAATAAAAACTTTGTTTGGTTTTCATAAATACCTGATTATGTAAGTCATTTTACTTAAATTCATTATATTGAAAGTAATAATTATTAATATTGGTAATTATTATTTCTATTCACAATAATTAAATGATTTGACAAGAATTTATATACTTTTTAAGGTTTTTAATTTAATTTTTAAAAAACTGCATATTCACAATAAGTTAAATGGAATTCGAAAGACATCCCACATTAGGTTTATTATTATAACATAGGATACTGAAATGAGGAGCTCTGCTTATTTTTGAAATTGTATTCCTAGATCTCTTGAAGGATTCATACAAATTAATTTGAAATTAATTTGTTTCAAAAAATACTTAAGTATGGAGTCGTTATTATGCGCTAGCATGAATGAAAGGTTTGGATTAGGTGCTCGCAGAACCACAAAGGGTTGAAAAGGAAAGATGACTGGTTTCCCATCGTTCTCTGAGGTTCGACATATTCCGATGAGATTTAGGATATATTGACGAGATCCTAGATTAATGAATGTTGTGAATAAATTTCAAATAGCATGATGAAACTGTTTTGTACCTATTGTCTTTATCCATTCAAATTCTTCACTTATGCACTTCAAAAACTCATTTTCAGAGTTCAATTTTTTTTTAATTAATTATTTATAAAAAAAATTATCATACATATAATGTCCTTTTTTTATTTATAAAAGTAACAAAATTTGAAATTAAGATTTCTTGAAAATTTTGCTTTTTTTTACTGTCTAGAATAAGTTGCTCTGCTAATCATATAAAGGGTTTAAGAATAGCAGTAAGTAGAAGATAAAACGGTAGGATTTGGCCTATTCCTGTGGGCAGAAAACATAAATCAATGCCTGACTGGCAACTGCAACCCATTCACCACAAGCATCAACCTGTCCCTCCCTTTATCTTGCAAACAAATCATGCCTTCTATTAAAGTTTTTAAACCTCAACCTGCCACTGGCAATAAATTTAGCTACGAAAGCTTATTCATCAGACTGATCCTATTCCGACTATTATTCTGAAGAAGATTGCCTAATTTAGGCCGCATGCATACAGCATACAATTTAAATATTGAAATATTTTATTATCTCAAATCGTGTATTTTTTTCTTTAATCGACTGATTTTACAATAACATCGTATTAAAGAATATTCTTAGGTTTCAGAACTTAAGAATAATTCTTCTTGGTTCAAATATTTGAACCATCTATTTTTAAGATATATATATATATATATATATATATATATATATAGTGTATTTCGGCAGAAAGTCCTTTTTCAAGCATGTATTATTGAATTTGATAGCAGATTTTGCATTCACGATCTTCCTACTTATAGCTTCTATTTTCCTTACAATTTTCTTTTGAGAAGGTGATAATTGCCAAAGCAAACTAGCATACGAAATTCAGAAGGCTGAAACACTAAATAACACTTCACTGGGGATAACTATTTTTAATTAAACACTACACTAGATTAAACTAAGATAACAAGCTTTCGGCCCCATGGGTCATCATCAGGTTCTTAAACTACTTATATTAACTACTAACTACTTTGGCGTTTAAATGCCAACTGAAAACTGCTTTCTGTCGAAGTGAAAGTTGGTGGTGGGGGTGGAGTAGGGGTGAGGGCAGGTCAACAAAAAACTTATGGCACTTCAACTTTATATATATATATATATATATATATAACAACAATCTATATAAATATATATAGGACTGATGGTAGATTGTTAAGTTCAACAGTTTTCATAACACAATCTTCCACAAGAACCCTACTATGTTTTGAATCTCAACCTTAAGTCGTTATTTTAAGTTATTGATTTAAGCAGAAAAAAGTAAATTTCTTTTCAAAATCAAAATATTATTCAATCAAAATAACCGATATTTTAAGACAAATAGGAAAAGAAATTACATGACTATACAAAGCTTGTAGATTAATATTATTCTAACAGATATAATATTAAATAAAATCTCAATGATTTTATGTTCAATTAGTCAATTATATTTTATCTTTCAATATGTTCAGTTAATTTTTATGAATCTTTCATAAATCTTATTGTTTTATTTTTCAAAGATGACAATAATTGTTGCATGTATTACTATAAACCAATAAATGATTCATTTAATATATAGAAACAGTGAATACATTCATATTAAGAAATCTTATTATTTTCATAGTTATTAACTTAGATTTGTTTCTTCTGATTTATATGTCTAATTAACAAGAAAAACTAGCATTACGGTGGCAATATGGAATATTTTTTATTTTTATAGTGCACTTTGCTTATTTTTTCACGCCAGAAAGTATAATTACTGGATTATTTCTTCCCTCCTGCCTTCATGTGCAAATGTATATACTTCTTTCATCACTGTTACTGGTAATGTTAAATTTACGTTGTTGTGACTATGTAAAATAAAAAAAACTTTGCTGATAAATAAGTTATTTTAAGAACTAATCTTTTCTCATAGCAATATCTGTCATAAACTTTATTATATCCGTAAGATTATTTTTTTACTTTGATAATACTTAAAAAAATGTTTTTAGGTTTTACAGAATTAATTGACTTTTCTTATAATTGAATTGTCATATAACACAATGATGTCCTTTTGAGACTTTATCTATAAAAAAAAAGAAAATATTATATAATTTTGTTTCAAAGTCTAGAGACAAATAGGCGGAAATCAAGGAGATGAGGAAAAGGGTCATCTTTGAAAGGGATGGAGGGTACTCCAGAGGCAGTAGGAAACTGGAGGACTCTTTGTCAAGTGAAACCGTTAAGCAAGCCGTCATACTACCTTTTTTGGTAATTTATTTAATTGGACTCTTACGTCTTTATTATGATAGTTCGGAATGTTTGTATATTTCGCAGAAAAACACTCCCAATAACTCTTTTAAGTATTTTGACAACAGTGTCGTCAGGAAAAGAACCTGGGAAGCAAACAATTATAATCAGATAACATACTTATAATGAGTAAGAAAAAAATAAATTGAGAACACAATATATTGTCTAGTACAAATATTGATAGTACCTACATGCAGATTATAAAACTAATAAACCTCAAACTGACTAAAAATATATTAACAGTAAAGAAGAATAGAACTTCAACTCGAAATGTACTAAGAAAAATATATATACTGCATAGAAAACGTAGAAGATGTAAAAACACAAGTGGTGTTTCCTGATTTACATGTAAGTATTACAGTCAATCTGATCTAACAGTATCTGGAAAAAAGGTGGGACTTTTAAAATGAATTTTAAAAAAACTGTCTTAATGGAAAACAGTCAGCAAGAAGAAATTAAGCTATAAAAAAAAAGGATTAAATGGACGGGAAAAGTGATATACCTTGGCCAATTACTTAGCTTCTACGATTTTTTCTAGAACGAATAAGAGAAAAAGGTTTGGGATTAGATGGAGGAGTTATTGGATGCTGAGGTATATAGTCAAAGACTCGAAGGTTGAAATAAACCAGAAAAAGAGAGTATTAGAAAATCTTGTTTCCAGAACTGACCTGTGGTACTCTACTCAAGAATAGGCAACAGTAGCAAGGAATATGACGAAACTCCGTGCAGCACAAAGAACCATGGGGAGAAGCTGACCATGGTTTAAGAAAGAGGAGAAATAATGAAGGATAATGAATGAAATGATAAATAGAAAAACAGGAGTAAAAGTATAATAATAAAGTGGAATAAAAGTGTCAAGTACATGTCATAAGCATGAAAAAAATAGATGGGAAATGCATATAATATATGCCTAGTTTCACAACTCAATTTTTTTTTAAAAAAAAAGTTTTTTTTATATATATATATATATAAATAAGTTTATCATGTAATTTTACTTTTGTTTATACATTTTGTTTGTTTTTACTTTAATTTAATTAAAATCTTTGAAATAGAAATAAGTCATTTATTTTAAAACCTCTTTTCGTTTAAACAAATTATATTAATAATTACTAGTTTTTATAAATTCAAAAAAATCAAAATTAATTATTTATAAATTAGTATTTAACCATTTATACAAATAAAATATAATTACTATAATAATATAACATTAAATAATGTAATACTATAAATGTTGCAATTAATTTATCGGAAATTATTCATCATATCTTTGAAATGTATTTGGCATTATTTGAAAATAAAGTTTTGAATTACTTTAAACAAATCTTATAATTTGTGTTCATACTAATATCATATGTTTAAATATAATTATAGTACTGTCAATCAATATTCCTTTAATTCCCTTTTCATGTCGTCGATCAAGAGAATTTGAAAACAATCTATATAAGTTACTGGTTAAATTAGTATTAACTTTCCTAGTTATGTGTTGTGCAAACTGAAATGATATTGAAATCATATTTGCATTACAGCGCAGTGTGCAGCACACCATACGCTTAATGGATTAGTTAGATTACTCACTACATTGTATGGCGAATTATTGTCATTTCAATTTCAAATTGGATTAATAATATATTTCAATCCCTGTTGCAATCTACTGTATAGTAATGGCTATTTGTTTGATTTGATAATTAGTATATTTATTATTTACTTTATAGTATTTAAACAATGCTAAAATTACCTATTTTTTCAATATTGAATGAATCAGATTTGAGTGAATGTTTACTGTTGTTTACAATTATACTGGTACACTAAATTTGTAATAGAATGATATAGAAGGTATAATATAAAATAAGAAGGAGATTACTTACAACAAAGTCCACTCAAATTGGTTTTCTTAATAACTATTATGACTTTAACTCACATGGCAACAGAAAAATCAACAATTTATATTGATATTATTATTATAGACTTCTATCATGCCTCGTATCTTCTTGGTGGAATTGTCAGTCCGGTTCCATATAAGCCGTATCATCGAATGGGACTAATTGTACTTTTGGAGTCTAGAGATATAAATACATACAAAAATTAATAGTACCAATCTATTCCTTAATTTCTTATCTTAATACTGCTTCATTTCGATTTATTTTTATCCTGCTTATATTCTTTTGTAATTGACGTTGTCGTTGTCATGTCCGTCTGTCGTCTTTTCATGTTTATTATTGTATCTTTCTTGTGGTTGATTTGTTTGTTTTTAAACAGGACATGTATGTTCTCTGTTTCTAAGTTTGATATAATTCCATTTCTTGTATTACATTCAATCTATTTGTTCTTCCCTGCAATTATCTATTTATGTATTAAACAAAGAAAACAATGAATTTGTTTTTAAATTTACTATTATTAATATTGATGAATAAATAAGTGCACGGAATAATGCCGGCTTTTGCAATAGCTTTTACATACAGACACAGACACACATGAAAGCATACACAATTACCCACTTCACAGTGACACTTACATACATATATATATATTAATAAAAAATATAGTAATAATTTAAAATGGATATTTTAAAAAATGCATTCGGAATTCACTGAAAAATTTGAAATCGTTTAATCCATACATACTATACTTGATTTTTAGAAAATATAAAGAATTTGTGCAATATATTGTGGAAAATATATCCAACTAGGGAGATGTGTTGAAAACCAGGAGGGGACGCATTTTTCAGTTAGAATGCATCAGCAACTGTCTGTTCAGGATAAAACATTTCAGACGCCCTGCCGTAAAATTTCAATTTCCCTATAACCCTACTTATACCTCACGCAACATTCAGCTCTTTCATTTTGTTATTTGATTTCCGGAATTTATGTGGATAAGCAAAAAGTTAAAGATAATATTTTCATCAATTAATTAACTTATAAATAGTTAATCAACTATATAAATTGATTATTATTAGTATAATGATTACTTCAACTGCTTGCCTAATGAAAATTTTAAAATAGAAATTATCTAATTAATAATTATTTATCTATATTAGAAATAGGGAAAACTTTCGGACGTTGTCCATCTTCAATCACGATTAACCTAAGGAGCTGTTATCAAGGTATTGTTATCTAGATATTGTTATTGCATATTTTTTGCGTAATTTTTTTGAATTTAGTTTATATTAACTAGCCTGATTCTTTTATAGTTATTTACGTCGTCACAATATCTGTCCAGTTGTCATTTATTTTTATTAACGGTTTACATTGAATATTGGTTTGGTGGTTTATTTGTTCGTTTATTAAATTACCCAGATTTTTATGTTAAAAATTTCAAGTTGTTTAGTTATATTGAGTCTCTGTCCTTTCTTTCCCGTCTTTAGTAAGTCCATTGAGTTTTCTGAGCTCTCAGGTTCATATCGGTGTTCAGTTAGATAGTTATCTACGAGTATCTATTTTACGGGTATAATTGCAAGCTTTTATTAATTTATTATATGAAGTAGAAAGCTTATAAAAAAAAATTGTTATAATTATTGTAAAGCAATTGGTCATTACTGCATTTTAAGTAGGTTTGCATATTAATATTTTCCACTAACCCATTTTTGGAGGAACTAAGTAATGTATTCCACGTAGTAATTAATTAGACAGTTAACAATGCGTTTATTATTACATTATAATTATATTAATTAAACCAAATTACTTTTACATTCAATTCATCCTTTTACATTACCCTTTTAAAACAATTGCTCCAGTCAAGACAAAACAGACAATTCAATGAAAAAACTTCTGAAACAATATGCAAATTATATTACTAAAATCAGTATTCTGATAAAAACAAATTAAATGGAGGGATATTGGAAGTGATAATGAAATGTAATGTAAATGTAAAGCAGTAAGAGCATTTTTTTCTTCCCTCCAGAGGTGATACCTAGGTTATTCACTTAGTAATAAGAAAATAATTGAACCTACTCACCATGAATGCTGAATCATTAGTAGTCGAACGTTTTCAGAGTAATAAACAAAAAGTTGAACTCTTTGATATTCAACTGTATTGCGCTTAAAGCAGTGCCTAGACCTCAACGGGAGCCAGGATGAAAACAGATTGACGCCGAAATAAGCTAATTCTTATACATTCTATAAGGATTGTACCATACATTTATTTTAAAAAAAGTTCCATAATTACTTAAAATATAAATTTGGATAAGCAATTTTGAAACATCATTAAAAGTAATAGCATAACTTTGGAAAGCTGAACAACCTTCGACTAGTTCAATACCAGTAATGACTGTGCATTGTGTATTACATGAGAAGTAATGTATGCATTGACTTTAACAACTGTATGAATAAATTAGTTCTTAACATAAAATGAAATAAGCCTGTGTTATATGTCACGTTTAGAGATATTTTGTCAGCAGAAGTTGGTTACCCTAGAAAGATGGTCTATATATAGTGAAAATAACAAGATAAATAAGAATTGGGTTATGCTGAGATTGAATTCTCTGTTGGAGAAATTCTATCAAAAAGAGTGATGGCAAAATAACTTTCTCTTTTCACCTTTATTTTGTAAATTACTAACAAGGCTTGTGTGAACATCATTACTGCGCACTGTAGTAGATCCCTCGGAATGTTATATACCTTCAACTAAACTCAATGTTTGCTTAAAAAATTGTTAATTGACTCCAAGTAAAATATAGTGATAATGAAAAAATAATAAGTTTTATGATTTACTTAATTCCACCATTGAATCTCTTGCGTCTATTACTGACATTTTTATTATGTTTTCCGGATGTGCGTACAGATACTTTTGAGCCAATATATTCATCTCCATACGTTTTGAGGATGTATCAAATGTGGAAAAGTAATTTAATATGTTGGGTATATACGTTCTAGGTGAAAACAATAGAATTACGTTTAACAGATTATTGTTTTTAGCATATTAACTAAAACCAATATAAATAGAAATACTTCTATAAGGACAATTATGAAGCTCAGGAAAGAACTTACAATCTAAAGTTAATTTAGAGACAACAAAGGGAACGGAATAAGACAGATGACCACTCAGCCATATTATTCTGGATGAGTGATTACAATTAAGTTATAACTAACTGCTAGTTAGAACTGATAAAATGGATAGCTCTTTATTAAAACAAATTAACCATTATTGTTTGTGTATATGTTTGATATATGTTACACGATAATAACCAAAACTCAATTGATTGTGAACAAGTTGATATTATATTTACGTATTGTAAAGTTCAATTTATGCCTCTACAGATTTTTTTTATCTAATTTTTAATATCATACAGAAATTATTTTTCAGATTGTAATTAGAGTAATTATAATGTCTGTTTTTAATTATTAATTAATTATAATGGTACT
Source organism: Hermatobates lingyangjiaoensis (assembly GCA_026182355.1). Lineage (NCBI taxonomy): Eukaryota > Metazoa > Arthropoda > Insecta > Hemiptera > Hermatobatidae > Hermatobates > Hermatobates lingyangjiaoensis. The sequence continues at coordinate 495,183 of JAPFBL010000014.1, read as the reverse complement.
TTTTGGTCCTACCAAGTGTTTTCGGATCACATATATTTCCGGAGATCATTCGAAACTTCCATTGACTTATAGATGTACTTACAGCTCAAAACATTTATGTCCAGTTATAGTTTGAGTAAGGGGGCCAGGCTAGCTCAGTGGTTACGTGCTCACCTCTGAACTGATAGGACCGGGGTTCAATCCTCACCTGGCCCTCCATTTATTCACGCGGGAGGTGTATAAATCTGAGCACGTCGTCCCTCGGAGAAGGACGTTAAACCGCCGGTCCCAAGCCTGTACGGTGTCAGGTACTCGTTAAAGATCCCTACTCTAAATACATTTGAGTTAGGCAAAATTTAGGACTCCCACTGCAGAATCAATCTTTATTGTGTGGTATCACAAAGGGCCAATGCTTGGCCTACGCGTGTTCCCTTGTGGGACTGCCACTGCAACCTAACCTAACCTAACCTATAGTTTGAGTAAATTAAGCACAATTTTATCTCGTATAATTGAAGTGTAATTGCAGTTTGAGAAACTTTTTGCACTTGATTGACTTAAGTACAGTTACAATTTGAGTGCTTGATTGGAGTTTGAGCTCAAGTGACTCCGATGTAAGCATTGTTTGAGCTGTAGTAGAAGAATTAGTGAAAGTAATGACAATTGATTGCCTGGCTGGGACATTTGATGAGTGTTTATACAGGTGCCCAGGCAAACAGACACCCACAGGCTGGCTTACAGGGATGACGTCTGTTGACACTATTAAAAGCGACCCTCTCTTCATCGCCAATCAATAAGACTCGCCTAACCATTAATAACTTTTTTACTGTCGCATCTCTCATCTATATTTTTTTCATCCATTAATCTTTTCTGTTTAAAAAAATGTTCTATTGATGAAATATTTGACATTATCATCTTAGAAAAGAGTAAATGCAAATAATGTTATCAATACTCATAACCTAATCAAGTAAAGTACTTTAGACGAAATGCTACCATTCGCTCTAAGTTAAATACAAGCACTATTATCATGAATTATACCATGCTATAAAGTAATTAGTTGATAAAAAGATTTCACATAAACACGTGAAATAACAATCAATGATCAAACCACAATAAGAAATGGGAAAGCAAGACTAAGATCTTTCAACCCAACTGGGTTTTTGACTCTGACGAAGACCGCTTGTTACGGTTGAAAGATCTTAGTCTTGCTTTCCCATTTCTTATTGTGGTTTGATCATTCAAAGTAATTAGACTATGGAAGGAGAGAGAAGGATAGAAAACAGGGAAGGTTTTCACCCCAGCAACGTTTTTCTTTCTTTCTTGGTATCATCCGAGCTTCATACAAAACATAACATGAATCACACAATAAAAATATCTATCAGTAATAAAATTTGCCTATTCTACAAATATTTTATCATATGAAAATGAAATATGGAACTTATATTCCATCTACTCCAGATGTATCTATAAGTATATAATCCTCTCATAATTAGAAAAAATAGAATAGTTATTGTTGTTAATAAATAATACGCAATATTCATCATGAGATTATCGGTGTTAGTTTTATATTTTAGTACATACCAAAGACTGAACATCTCCTTTCAAACCAATTTATATTTCCTTTAATTAAATTAAATGTTAATATCAATTTTGAGAATTCAATTTGATCCTGGAAAACTACTCTGTCAGAATTAGTTTCAGTTTTATTCTACTACATAATATTCTTATCAGATATATATATATGTATTATTATATTAACTATCAGAAGTCTAAATGGCCCAATGACTTGACCTGTTACTTAGTTTAAAATATTTCAGCCTTATCTCCAAATTTCTCATCATGGCTTATACGTTGTTTTTTATTTCATATGTTTATTATGAAATCATGACATATATACTTATAAGAAATTACCACAATATTGTTACAAAAATGGAAAAGGTCTAAGAAATTTCGACTACTTGCCAAAGGATTAAACAAATAACTAAGAAAAAATAATGTTAAAAAATTAAAAAAACATAGATATAGTGTGCTAAGAAAAATCAATATCTTGATGGTGTTATAGTCAGAGTCGAAACAGTAAACTAAATGACCAAAAACAATACTGGTGGATCTATACGGTTCCAAAAATTTTAGTTCTAATTTACGATTTCGTTCTGTGAGTTTATTTTCATTTCATTTATTTGTTGATAATATATGTAGATATTTATAGAATGTGAAATATATGTATATCATCGGGTTGTTTGATGACTCACGATGACTAATAATAAGGTTGAAGAACTGAAATGTGGTTAATACTGCTGTTTTCCTGTGAGGGGTACTTTCTGTTTTTAGCTCAATATATTTTATAAATTTAGTCTGAAGTAGTAATAGTTCGACTTGAATATATCATTATTACAAAAGATGAACTCATGTAAAATGTGAACTGGAGAAAAGAGTCATATCGATTTTAAGATTTGAACCAGATACATGGTCTTATCCAGGTTATGGCCGGAAGGATGAAAAGTGCATGGTAATGAATCAAAACAGATACATGGTCTTATCCATGTTATGGCCGGAAGGCTATGGTAATGAATCAAAACGGATACATGGTCTTATCCATGTTATGGCCGGAAGGCTGAAAGGTGCATGGTAATGAATCAAAACGGATACATGGTCTTATAGTCAGAAAATAAATTAGTAAAACTATGCAGAAAATTAGAAATATTATTAATATAATAAGAGTTTTCCGATAATAATAAGAAGTGGTAATAATTGGATTATATTAAGGAGATTGATGATAAGACAGATGGAAAATTTGCGTGGTTCAGGTGATCATTTAAAACCATCGTCTCACTGACTACATCTTGGCTTTTCCTTAATTAAAATACATTTGTCATATACAGAAAAAAGGAGAAATATCTTTCAGAAGAAAATATTTCAAATTAAGTTGTAGTTAATTTGAATTATTGATAATTTAACATAAGTCCTAATTACCTTTATAAATTATGTGATATTCTAAAGAATTAAAATGAACTTTGTTATTTTGCGTACATATTGTTATGAGTTGGCCTTATTTCAGAGTCTTTTTTCCATCTAGAGCCCCAAAACATACTAAAGTTTTATGATAATTATTATTCTAGTATAACATGAAACATCATTTTATCTTCTGCTTGAAGAGAACACTGTAACGGTAATAATTAAGAATTTCTGTGTATATGCGTACTGTTTTTCAAAGTACTTTTTCATTGTTATATATAAGTACTAGCAAACGTACCCGTCTTTGACGGAATCAAAAATTCTATTATACTTGGTATTCCAAAATATCAATTATAGTATTATACTAATACTACAATTAGAAGTTTTAGAATAGTAGAAAATACCATTATTAGTACAGTGCTAAACAAATGCCTCTGTATACAAAGATTAGATTTTAAGTTAGGCATACACAAATCTACAATCAAAGTTTCAGCTTTATATGTCTTATGGTGGCAATATTTTGTGGACAAACCAACAGACAGAAATTATTCTAAGGGTACATGTGGCTACTCTGAAGTATGAAACGTAAAGAAAACTTGAAATGTCCTCCCAGTCAAAAGCTAGCACGCAAGCCACTGGGATACTCTGGTTCCATACCTTTTGGTATGGAATTCCAAAAGAATATGGAATACCTTTTGGTATTTTGGTATTCCAAAATGTCATTAGAAATTATAGAACAGTAGAAAATACCATTATTACTACAGTGTTAAACAAATGCCTCTAAATACACTACATTAGCTGTCTGTCCTTCAGGTTCATGGTAGAAGAAAGAGTTGAAACCTCTGACCCTTGAGCAAGTAAACTACATTTGACCATGTGAGAAAAACTTGGTTTCGCTACCTTGTATTCCTGCATTAGATGAAGTCTCCATTTGCGACTTAGTTAACGTCATTGCGAAATAGACTCTGACCGGACTTTGCAATAATTTCAACGTAAACAGACAGTGGCTCGGAATCAATGGTATGTGTGGTATACACACAGACTCCCCAATACCACATCCAGTCATTATGTCCGCCTCTATGGCATATCTGCGTAGAGCACGAACTCAGAGTCGTGTCCCGTTGCACAGTTTTGGGGCACTCATGTTTCGTAACATGAAATTTGTTACTGCTACTAAATTGCAGCATGATTGGTTCTCCTACTTTAAGTTTTTACTCATGAGCAGGCAGTCCAGGAGAAATAAATTCAGAGTCAAGAAATTCAATTAGATAATGAACTGCTTCTTCATCATTAATCCAATCTCTTTACTGACTTGTAAGGTCTTTCCTCGGTATGATATAGCGTAAGAACTTGTTTGTTGATTTTTCCTGCCTGTTCATATTAAGAGTTGAGAATTGCTCGTTTACAAAACTATTTATTCGTAATAGATAGTAGATCCTCAACTCTGGGAAACAGTTTTTCAAAGATGTCAAATACGCAATATATTCATATGCTCCAATGAAATTAAAATCAACTAACAATACCTACTTGCTTCACCTGTATATTTTCAAAACAAACTTGTCTGTGAAGTTAGGAAAATACGCTTAAAGCCCTATAACTTTGTTTCTGTACTGAATTATGAATCTATTTAGAGCCCGTATTTTAAGTTAGGCATACACAAATCCAGTGTCAAAGTTTCAGCTCGCCATGTCTTATGGTGTCTGAGTTTACTTGTGACAAACGTTTTTGCTTTAAACGTCCATAACCTCACTTCTACGTTGAATTTCCAAATAATTCAGAGCCTATATTTTAAGTTAGACCTACCCAAATCTACTGTAAAAGGTTCAGCTTTATATGTCTTATGGTAGCTGAGTTTACTTGTGACAAAGTTTTGCAGACAAACAGACAAACCGACAAACCGACAGAAATTTTTCTAAGGGTGGATTCGGTTTCTCCAATGTATGAAACGTAAAGAAAACTTGAATTGAGTCAGTTCTAAGCAATGTACAGACAAAATCATTATTTTATTTATATAGATACATGTATAATATCTTTCTAAGAATACGACCTTATTAAAAATCATCTTATTAAAATATCAACTTTGAGACTTTGGTTTGAATGTTAAAAACTAACAGATTCCTGATGAATATTTTTTTCCTATTGTTCATATGTGTATACATAAAGTCATATACCACATTAGTAAATAAAAAAATGGGTATATATCTTTCAACTAAAACAATTAGTCTCCGTAATCAATGCGGTAAACGTGACCCTGGTGAAGACTGAATGTTCTTTTCGTAAGATCTAATTACATTTTCTGCATTTACTGGAGTTTGGAATTTGACATATATTTTGACATATTTACCATGACATCAAGTTATATACATATAAACGGTCGTGCTCAGCTAATGCGTAGAATTTAAAGCGCACTCTTTGACATACTTTATTTATCTACATGTAATTAGTTATTGAATTCTAAAAATTGCTAAGCCTTTCTAAAAGTATATTTTAATGTTTTTTTTAAAAAAAAAGAAAAATAATCTTTAATATAATTTTAATAAGATTGTTTGGAGGTTATAATGGAATATGTGTTATGGAATGTGATATCCTATGATAGTCATTCATGTATGTTACATGTCTACCATCGGATATATCAAAGTTTCATTAGCTCTTACAGGTGATTCATTTATAGTTATCAAGTTTTCAGAAGTCTTCCCTTTTTTTTAACAAACACTCTGCATTCTTTATCCTATTCAAAACCCAATTCACTATAATGATACCTCAGATAACATTATCTTATCACAAATTCTACAACTTTAAATATGTACTTCTATGATCATTTGTTTATTCTAAAATTAAGTTAAAGTTGAAAAATCAATTTTTTGACTTTGTTTGCTTGATTTCATCCACTTTTTAATGATATGTCAATGATTCCAAGTACCCATGGAAGGTTAGTTAAACAGACCCTGTTCTGAGTAGACCTGCCTTCTTATATGCGGTCCACTGACTCGCTTCTCTTAAACCTGATGTACTAAGGTATCCATGTAATAGTTTTCTTTTCATTGGCTAATTGTTTTGTTAGTTAACAGAAGTTACCGCGTTACTAACTTGTAGAATGTGTGGCTTTTTTATTAGCTTGACAGTGTTATAAAATATGGTGTTTAGGCGTTTAAAAGAATTAACTTATATAACATTATATATGTATATATATATTTTATTGGCAACAATTTCAGCCAAAAAGTATTGATATGTTTTACTTTATACATAAGATGTGTTTATTCTAGGTTTGATAATGCTTGTCGAATTTTATTCTAATTTTTAAAACTTTCAGTGAATCGTACATCAGATCCATTTTCAAACTCAGTAAGTTTCCAAGCTGTTTGTATTTAATGCCCCCTTGAAAATCAATTGTAGTTATTACTGGTTTCCTCTGATATCAAGTAAAAAATACTGTGAACGCTAAATTTATGAACTGAATTCAACTCAATTTATCAAGATAATTAATCATGGCTAAGAATACTGATAAGAATAAAATATTTCCCTGGACCTGAACTTAATTAACTTAATTTTTTTGTTTCTTTAGGTCGAAACGAAGCAGGATGAGAGCAGAAGGTGACCTTACGTGACACAATGAGCAGAACAGCCGTCGAATGGGACCAGGAGCAAGAGGTAAGCCATCAGTAGGCTACTCTGTTCATTTAAAGGTCATTAGGTCGAAACGAAGCAGGATGAGAGCAGAAGGTGACCTTACGTGATACAATGAGCAGAACAGCCGTCGAATGGGACCAGGGGCAAGAGGTAAGCCATCAGTAGGCTACTCTGTTCATTTAAAGGTCATTTTCTACAAGTGAGAAAACCATGCCTACATAAACAGTTTGAAGATCTATCGACTGTCTAGTAGAACAAGACTAAAATTAGTTTCAGCTAATTCAGTCTTAGAGTTTCTAATCAAACGTTGACACAATATTTTATAAGAAGTTATAAAGTAATAAACAACTACTCATCGCACATTAATATAAAATTATATTCTCTTTAAATTTAAAGTATAAATAAATTAAAAAGAAGTAAATAAACTTAAAGGAAGAAAAATATAAGAAAATGGGCCTTTATTGATTCCGCATTACCAGCTAATGAATATAGATTTGGAATACAAATGCAATCTTCCATCTAAGTTACTATACCACGCTATCGCACGAAAACATATGAGTTACAGGGAAATCAGTTTTCACTAAATATCCGAAACGATATTTTCACCAAATTATGAAAATAAATTATCATTTGATAAAAACCAGCTTTGAAATCAACTACCAACTTAGTACAGCTTAATATATTCCATTCAAGTTGTCTATGTCACTTCTCTAATTTATGGCATAGTAATTATTTTTAACATATCCCGTTCTTATTGGGATTTTCTTTGTTCATCCCAATGTTAATAGTCTTAGTAATCCCAATCTTCATCCCAATGTTAATAGTCTTAGTAATTGTATCCTGGAACCAAATCAACTCAAAAAGTTTATTTAAGACATTTGTTAAGAAACTAGTCATTACCTTCTTTTTACCATTGAATCATTTTTTTCAGAAAACGAGTTGTATTTTCATTATAGTATTTTCATAGTCATTACATTAAACACAAAAATACATTAAAGATATTAAAAAGGTTAAATACCTGCATATTGTCAATACCATAGAGGATAGCTGAAATTGCATTCGTAGAATATATCGCCATACTTCCTTTACAGGAGTAGTCAGTTGTCCATCTTCATTTACAACTTAAAGAACATCCTTGGCTCAACTTTAAAATGGACAACATCCAAAACTGATCAAAGAACTCGTACTCCTGCTGTATCATCTACTAGTATAAGATAAATGAGATCACCTGATAACTGCAATATTATTTTTCATTTAAAAAAAAAAAATATTTAATATTATTTAAAACAGAAGTAAAACCAGGTGAAATTGCTTTGAAATTTTTATATAGATTTGTCAGAGACATAAATTAAAATCAGAATAGAGTAAACTTATAAAATATAATGGGAGACTCCCATGATTAGTAATCCTTACAACTTTACCACAAGTAAATCGTAATTTACTTACCGTTTTTTTTTCTTTTAAATAATAGCTCTTATATACCTCTTTATACCTCTATGTAATTGTTATACCTCTTTGTAATTTTTGTGTCACAGGGTAACTTCAATAAATTTCTAATAACTGAAATTTGTTAGGACTAAAATATCAATTTAAAATGAATTTAAAATGATATTTTGAAGATAAACAGAGGAGAAAGTTCTTTTAAAAGGTTTCCAACACGTTACTATCAAGAAAGGTCGTCTATTACCATTGCTTAGTATTTCTTTGCAATAAGAATTAAATGTATAGATTGATTTCACAATTCTTCATCATTGCTCTCGCCACCTCGCGGAATGGTGATTATGGTTTGCCAGTTTTTCAAAACCGGTTTTTTGGAGAAAATTGTGAAATTCAAAAACGGGTTTTTTAGTAGAAAATATCGGTTTTCAATGTATGAATATCAATTAAAAAAAAATTGAATATCACAAATGTAGCCAAATGTACCAGATTGATGAAAACACTGTTGCAAACGGTTTGGTTCTTGAAATCATATCGGTCCGATTTAATAATATGCTTATTATAATATGGTTATAAAATGATATAGTTAATAATATGGTTATTATAAAAATATGAAAATATATTGTTTTTATTTATTCGAACCTTTTGCTGAATAACTCCTTTCACTATTATAAAAATATTTATATCCTTATATATGAAAATTATGCATAAACAACGAATAATTGTTTTGCATAAAAAAATTTTACTATCAATAAAATTGAACAGTGAACAATGTCAGTCAAAAACTGCTTTTTAATCACTCTAAATTTTCTGTTAAAATTTCAAGCAATAAAATTTTTTTATGAATAGTCGAAACGGGTTAAGACCGGTTTTTTAAAATGTCTGTTTTTTGTATAAACCCTAATGGTGATGTTAGTCAATTTCACTTCGGGACTGCAGAGTTAAACTAAAAGAAATTAGCTATCAGGGTTACTTTACCATCACTGGAAATTATGTCGTTCTGGTGTCCCATGTGTATTATAATTAATTATAGTGCTGGCTTTTGTATCAGAATTGTAATACAATTTTACACTTTTTTATATATTTTTCGAAATTCTGACTTTTATATAAGTTAAGATTTTTTTGGTTTGTATATTTTATCTCTAACATATAGTAATATCTATTTTTTTAATTGTGTGCATATAAATTGGTATATATAATACTAAATAATTGTGTGGTACCTTTCCACAATGCTAAGTTAAAAGTTTATGTTTAAACATTACAGTTTAACATAAACTGTTCCGTTAAATAGTACAGACTAAAGAGAGGATTGTTGTTTTGGAGGCCAGGGCCTTCCAAATGCTTACAAGTGCCGTGAATATTATAATAATAATAAATCAAAATAACTTCTGATTATCATTATAATGTTAATATATATGTTATGTTAATTAAAATCAGCCCTGGTATGCTCAAGTCCGATAAAGTTGTTATTAATAAGGTAGTGCATGGCACTAGCATCGTTTTCGTGCCTAATGGTTCACTTTTTTTTGTTCTGGGGTATCTTCTCATCTCTTCTTATTCAGATTTAGAACATTTTTATTTTGTTATTGAATTTGTCTTTATTGCTACATTGTATTATCTATATAATTTAAAATAAACTGTAACGCATGGAAGGAAACATAACAATAGGACTCACTTTTCAATATCTCAACCGCTATGGCGGTCGTCCTTAGGAGAAGTGAATTGACGGAGGGATGACAGTCGACTGAAGATATATATATATATATGTATTGATAAAAGTATCGACCGTAGAATAGAAAAAAAAAACTAAAGTTTATAGGGACTTGGCCAGTTCTTCATGCTCAAATTAAACTCCTATTGCCAACGTTTCCGTTTTTTTGTCAAACCTTTCCATAGGCCTACAAAACAGAGGAAATGTAAGGAATAATTCAATCATTCAAAAATCAAACATACATAAAAGTGCAATTAGTTACAATTAAGAAATTACAAAAATTGTCAAAATTTCTATTGTAATTTCTTAATTGTAACTAATTACACTTTAATTGTCTGTTTGATTTTTGTATGATTGACTTATTTCTTATATTTCCTCTGTTTTGTAGGCCTATGAAAAAGGTTTTAAATAAAAACCGAAACGTAGGGAATGAGAGTTTAATTTGAACCTGAAGAACTGGCCAAGCCTCGATAAACTTTAGTTATATTTATATATACATAACAATGTTTCACATAAACGTGAAATAACAATCAATGATCCAACCACAAAATAATAAGGGAAAAAAGACTAAGATCTTTCAACCGTAACAAGCGGTCTTCATTTATTTATTAAAAACTCAGTTGTGTTTTTGACTCTGACGAAGACCGCTTGTTACAGTTGAAAGATGTACTCTTTTTTCCCTTTTGATTTTGTGGTTTGATCATATATATATATATATATATATATATATATATATGTATAAGTTGGCAGCAGATCTTCATCCAAGCATACATTGTTGAAAATCAGACCAGATTCTGCATTCACAACTTTTTTTAAGTAGCTATTATTTTTTCTTAATTGCACTTCTATGTTGCAGAGGCAACCGTAAAGATTATTACAATATTTAAATTTTTCATAATTTTATATAATATTTAATCAACTTTTTTTATTTAACTACATAACTTTTACAATTTAATTTTTAATTGTCTAAATTTAGTTGTTTTGTTGTTTCTCAATGATTATAGTACAGATTATTTTGACATTATGTTAAAGTGGATATGATTCTATTTGAAAGGCTAAATCGTTGTTGGGTTTTCCATAGATTCACTCGTTTTGAAGTTGATTGAATCAATCGTAGATGGTTTTGGGTTGATGTGTAGGTGTAGGTTGGTTGGTGTGTTTCCATCACGCTTCAATAACCCCACTAATCACGCTTTTTGGTGGATCTAAACGAAATTCGTCAGGCATACAGTCGGACGAAATAAACCCTAGTATATAGGGTTTTTAGGTTTTTAAGTGAATATATAATCTTGGATAAAGCATTCTATAATATAGAAACAATTTAATTTCTCTATTCTTACATTATTTTAAAAATGTAAATACTGTAGCCTATTTGTTAGAAATTTATTATAAAACTTTTTTTTTGTTATAATACTTATAGCAGTTTTGTAATAATCCTAACATTTCAACATTCTAGAGCAGTGGTCTCGGCGGGTCAACATGAACCACCAAGAGTTCCCGAGGAAAATAGTATTTTGATCATTGATGACACGCGATTAGCGCTAAAAATATATGAAAGAATAGCCAGCTGACTGTTAAAATATTCAATAATTAAAAAAAAAGCACAATATTTTAGTCAGTTTGTTATATTGCTTCAATGTTTTCAAATATTCTATTACAATTTTTCTTATGTTATATTCAAAACTGATTCATTTACAATTTATTTTATCGTATTTTGTAGAATAACCGTAAGTTTCTGGTATGGGAGGGGGGGGGAGTGGGGGGTCCACAGAAGTATAGTAGCTCTCAGGGCGTTCACAAGCAAACAAAGTTTGAGGACCTCTCTTCTAGTATTTCCAATTTAAAAGAAAAAATTGTTCCAAAAACACTACTATATTACTACTAACGCTATCAAAAATCTGCTTCCCTTTACAATTAAGTAAATAAATATGAGTGATTTAACACTAAATTTCCTTATTTCTATTCTGTATTTAATATTAAGTTTTTTATAAAGTCACTCAAATAGTAGGCAAAATATTTGGCAATATAATTTACTATGCAAACTCTGCCACTTCTAATTATATGGATATTTAAACTCAATGCTCACCACTTTCTTTACTGTCATTATTCGAGAAATAACGACCAACAGAGCGAAAAAGCATATCGCTGTTGGATCTTTGTTGAGCGATGATAAATCACATGATGATAAATCCACATTATGTTCAGCATGGATGATGAAGAGACGACATAGCGCGTTATTTTGAAAATTTGATCATGGTAGGGCAAATGATGGTTGGAACATTAATAAAGATGACAAAAAGAATGAAGGCAATACGATACCACTCCTCCTACCTTTTTTTTATGAACTTAAATCAAGAATGTTAAAAGTGAAGTTATTGACTAAAGTCAATTAGTTTTTCCTGTGATAAAGTTACATTTTTGAAGAAACTGAATTCTCTTCCCTCTAACAAACTCTATTGGACATTCAGTCTAGTTATGCAGATAATTCATTCCCTTTTCACAAAGCACTTTTGGAATTTAATTAGAGTTCTAACCATCTCACGCTGTCCAAAAACCACTCCTTCCCTCTCCTTCTATCTAATTCATTCTCATTCTCTCGCATCTTCCATTGCATTTACACCCTTTACAACTTCATTGTTTACTTCAAACCTTCAGAGAAAAAAGAAATTCTCTAACAGCTTCCATTCATCAACCATCTTTTATCTTTCATTATATACCTCTTTTATTTTATTTTAATTAATCTTGAATTTCCTTTTTAATGCTAAGGACTTTTTATAAGCCTTATCATATACATTAAGAGAATTATTTATCAACAGATATCTTGTAAATGACTGGAAACATAATACATATTAAATTAATATTGCAATATCGTTGCATATCGATAGAAAATATTCAGTAAACTAATTGACACTTATTAAATTGAATATTAAAAGAGTTCTTCAAGGTGTAACGAGGATCCAAATTAACACATGCGTGGTAATGTTTAATTACAGAACTAATGATATATTAATGTGAAAATGTCAAGGTTGTTAGTATTTCTGAAGTTAGATATCATTAGATTAGATATCATCATAATAATTAATTATACGACTTCATGTGTTCATCACTCTGTTTGGTTGGCTTTACAACACCCAGATCTAATTAGTAACTCTTGACGACATGTATCTTTCTAAAGTAGAAGGAGGTTATAATTAACTATTATAATATGGTGGTATTAACATTAAATTGTATAAGGTTGTTAGTAGCACTAAGACCGTTAAATACATTAGTACATAGCTAATCAAACCTCCTTGTATGGTGTACAAGCTATATTAAGCAGGAAGTAACTATAGGAATTCTGAAAGGACCAACCTTTATGCAAGTTATGCATTAAAACTAATTTGTAAGTAAATATATTATTGTAATTTTTTAGAGTGGCTGAAAATTAAGAAGAAATGAATTACTAATTAATAGTTATATACATTTACATAACAATAGGAGATATAAATACATAATCTGGCACTACTGATTTAAGAAAACTAAATGTTTTTCCCCGAAATCAGTAGTTCCCAAAGTGGTCCACATGGGCCCCAAGGTACATGAAGAAATACTGGGAATTCATGAAGGAAATTAGTATTTTAAGATCTATGGCACTCAATTTTAAGTTTATGTACGTATATCAGGATAGCATAACTAAAAATACATCAAAGCATAGTGAGCTGACCGTTAGCATATTCAAACATGTTAAAACATAAGACCTAATATCCTCGTCAGATGTTATAATGTTCCATTGTGTTAAAGTGTTCTATCACTTTTGTTATATTTAAAACTGATTCTTTTACAATTTATTTCAGCATACTTTATAAAACGTTAATAAAAGAATATTTTGTTATTTCTTTTAAAAGAGTTTTGCATTTCGACATCACGTTGTAAATGTAATGAAATTATTTCATAGTTACGCTTTCTATTCACTTAAAAAGAAATATTTGTTTGAAAATTTACAGGGACATTATTAGGTTTTTTAATTACCCGGGGAAAAGGGTGAGGTTCACAAGTAAACATGAGAACCCCTGCTTTAAATGATACTGAATCCTGAATTAATTTAGTTCATTTCTTTAATAACTCAACTTCATATAAAGTATGGAATGTGTACAAAATACATTTTTGTTAATTTCACTTACTTTTTATAACTGATATTTAGTTAAATGTTGAAAAGTTCCTTTTATTTAACATTTTATAACGGGTTTTTATATTTATTTAATAAGAGTATTATTTGGAATAATTTTCCTTTCAAAAGATAGAAATATATGCTATAACCATGTTTTTTTTTTATACAAAACTAGATATATATTTTTATATAATTTTGGCGTAAATCGTTGATTCCAAAAAGTACATGCCCATTTATTTGCAAAATAAAACAGGAATGTAAGCACAATTTTAAAAGCACGGAAGTCTAGTGAGTAAAAGTATTGTTGATATAAAATAACATGTGGAGAGACGGTTATTATTGATGGCACTGCTTTAAGAGATCTCAGCATTTCTTGTTAGTGTTATATCGTCATGTAGAAAATGGATGTAGTGTAGTCACTGTCAATATTTTATATTGCTATTGTGAAAAAGTTTCAGAGTGTTTTCAGAGAGTGAAACACGCAATGATATCCGTATTTAGGGATCATCACCATAAAAAGAAGTAATTATGAAATATCCTCAAGTATTTTTTAGTTGATTGAATGAACATAGAGTCAGGGTCAATTCTTAACGACCTGTTCTGAAAAGGTCTGAATGTATCATAAGTCATGCTGCCGCTATGTGACAGGCAGCAGTCAAACACGTAAGTCTCCAAGACCCCCTCAGAGCAAAAAGTTATAACACCGTGGCATGTAATGAAGTTTGTGATACGCTCTTAGAAAAACCGTGGGAGACTGATTTCAGCCAACACCATATATATGCCGTGATGACCATCATCAGTCTAAGACGATTACAAAATACATGGTCCTACGTGGCACAATAACCTTATATGTGGGTACGGTCACTGTGCCCACATCAATTTTCAGTTAATGTTGAAAATTGGGATAAACATTTCATAAAGGCTCCTAATAGGAACTGATTAACTTATATAGGGAATTTTTAAAATGTCGACGTGAAAGTAGAGCTTATGAGTTATTTATTATATTTACAATTTAGCAACTTATTTTATTCTTATTCTATTTATATTGTTGTTCATTTTGGCTTTGTTTCGATTTATTTTTGTAATTTTTTTCTGTGCTTTGACATATTGTCATGTAGACCATTTAACTTATTATGTTTAGTTTAAACTAATGTAGATGGTATGGTCGGATGATTCAGTTTCACCTATTACAGTGATGTTTCAATCCCTCTCTACACATTAGCAAAACACCAGTCAAACTATTTAGTGTCTTCTACAACGGTTATCGAACCTCTTCGCTTCCTCACCCAAGGGTACTTGCCCATTCTCCTGACAATAGTGAATTACCAAAATAATTAACCATCGTGATTTCTTATGCCTTTCGTGGGCGTTTGTCAAGAATTGCATAGCCTCCAAAGCAATCCCACCCCAACATAAACCGGCCGTGTGGCCTAACCAAGCCAGAATGATTCAGTACATTTCATTGCGCCTTGTTATTTGTAAACTACAAATACTGCCTGTTAACATTATTTTGTTGGTGTGGCCCCATGGTAATCACAAGTTAGATATTTGTTCATAATACTTCCAAAACTTCTACTTTCATTAATTTTACTCACCATGTTCCAACAGAATTATTTCTTTCCTTGACGTTGATGTTACCATGGTCAAAGATCACTTTCCATTTCTGTTCATATAATACCAATACTCATCAGTACCTTCTTTATAGCAAAGACATTTATCTCATATAAAAAAAGCTATAGCTAGGTCCTGTCTATTTCATCCATGATATTGATAATATTCAATTGCGTAAGTTCCATCTCAAACTTCTAAGAAACACATTTTCATATCTCAGTTATTTTATTAAAAGTCGTGTTTTACCTTCTGACATACCTCACCGGTCTAGGCCTAAAAAGGATTAAAATATTTATTGATTTTTTTATTAGTTCCTTTGTTTTTTGAAGCCCATAAACTTAACACTGTTATTTCAAAACCTTTATCCTGTTTTATCTTTTTCTTCTACCCCGCCTATCTTTAAAGAGCTCCAGTCAATGTCTAACTTTAATCTTCCCTTCCTAAACCGCATCTTTTTCCATATGCCTCCCAAATCTCTACACCTTTATGGGAATGGACGATTTGGACGTAGCAGCCCTCGAACTAAATCCCAACACTCATAGTGCATTAACAACATTTTTTAAACAATAATTTTTTTCTGAGCAGATATAAATACCCTTAGTACCACATCAGGTGAGGGAATAACGTTTATTCTTGAAGGTTTTTTTCTATTTATTTTCTTTATTTCATTTACTTTTTAATATTTCTCACGTTTTATTACTATTTACTCTTGTTATCAGTAAATATTAATATTTTTTAAGTATTTTTATTTCTTGGTTAGGCTTTGTTTTATTTTGTCTTCAAATTGTGGTCTCCTAAATTAGACCTAATCGAAACACCCATTGGTCAAATGAACTAGCTATTTCCTAGTCGGCACTTAGCCACCTAGTCGAATACCTCTCTCCTGATGAGAGTATATCAAAATGTATATCAAAATATTGTGGTACGTAATGTTAGTTCTTTTCTATGTGTTTTTCTTTAAATATATATTCTGTAATTTAATGTTTGTTCACGTTAATTCTTGATTAAATATTATATGAAAACAACAACTAGCAAACAGATAAAAGAGATTTAAAACTACTGTCAAATTTCATAGAACTAAAAATATGTTAGAGATCTGATGTATACAAATATTGTTCCCGGAACCCATTACAGTTTATACGCCATTGAACAATTACATTTCTTTAATATACTTACTTTGATCCACTTTCACGACATATTGAACTAAAAAATAAAAAATATTACAACTTATTTTCAATTTTCACCATCCATCATTAAATGTTGAAGTGAAATCTGCTTTGGATTCAACAAAGTCAAGTTTATGCAATAATGTGAATTGCAATGCAAAGTTTAAATTACTTTTGTATACTTATAAGAAATATAACTACTGAAAACGCTGACTTCTTTACTTCTCGTTTTTTTTTGCTACTATTAATGTATTCCTATTATATTATTAAAAATTTATATATATTGTTAAAAAAATGTTATCTAACATGTAAAGAATGGATATAAAAACCAAAACAAATCATAAACACAGTTTATTAATTCTTCTTAAGGCAATATTACAACTTTACACAACTATAAAATATTGTAATGATGCATGCAAACATATATATATAAGCCGCTAAAGATGAATTGCAATGAAATCAATACCTCTTATTTTGTGGAACTTTCTTCTCATATTTTTAAATAATATAATGAAAGTAAGAGTATTATATTTTTTATGTATAATAATATTTTACATGTATTTTTGTAAAAAAAGTTTTCAACTTACAACTGATTGTATGTGTTTGAAATTAACTGAAAATGATTGTATGGTGTGTATTTCGAGAATATATTATATATATATATATACCGGCGTTGTATCTTTGGTGATGCCACCTCATGGCTCCTTACTTGTTTATCTTCTTTTATCCCTACACGAAAACAGCCAAAATGATTGAGAATCGAGAGAGTTAGTGTCTTTTGTTTGCTTTACAGTTGTAAAATAATTATATATATGTAATAAGTTTTTAGAAATGGCCATCATGCATCATATATTTTCTTCTTTGACTGATTGTGGTTAGAAGTGCTCTCTTTTTTAGAATGTTCTATAAAAAAGTGACGTATAATAGCCAAAGTAGGACGAAAATGTACGGTGTATGGTGGTTAAATCTAACAATGCATCTCATATTTGACAGGTATAAACAACTTCATAAACATTGATTGCGGTGAACTGTTTGATATCGTTGTAGTAGTAGTAGTTGTTGTTGGTAGGAAGATACCATAGATGTTCAGCAAGTAGTATGATACTAATCAGCAAAAGAGTATTATCGTGGTTTCATCTGATGATCTAGAATGATGTCAGTTATTATTGACCCGACATGTTGACTTATCAAGCAGTGGACGTTTTGGCTGTCCCACCCGAAGAAGAAGATGTTTGACCACTTGAGCCTGATGATTTGGCCTGATTTTGTTGTTCTTCACTGCTGCTGCTGCTACTGGAATCATTGTCTTTCTCTTCCGCTATGACGGTCATCATCAGTAAACTGACGATACAGACGACAAGAAAACACTTCATCTAGAACAAACAACACCGATATTGAATTATTGACTATCTACATAGTGTTCACAAAATTATCTTAAACCAATTAAATGTGTCCAACTACAACATAGAACTAAACAAATCATGTGCGGTGTAAAAGAAGTAGTAAACACATCAACAGTATCGAAGCCTTCTGTACAGATGAGCTCTTTGAGTCCACATAACATATTTCAAAAGAAAACTATGAACAGTTAAAAAAGTAATTACTACACACTTTTCAACCATTAAAAAATTTTTATATACATAAACATTTGAAATTGAAATTTTCAGAGTATCAATTTAAATAAAGACACATTTTATTAATAATAAGGAATTTTTAAACAAACACAAAAGTCTAAACACCAGATTAAAACGATTCTGAGGAATGTTGTGAAAGTTGAGTTGAAATGTGAGACATCCAGAAGACAATCTGGTGAAGTAGAGGGCCATGTACAGAGTATTGATAGGCTCTATTCACTGTTTAACTTATTTGTTCCAGAGATCATTGAATAGATAATCTTTGTTTGGTATTTTAAATGAATATTGATATATATTCCAAACATTTCTCTTTCTTGTAATACAATTAAAAATAAGCAAATTACTAACACGGTGCAAGTCAAGACAACAATAGACTTGATTGACAGTTGTAGACTTGAGCCATTTTTAGATGACTGAAGGTTATGAATCGTTTTGCTATAAAAGTTAATCAAAGGCAGACTCCAATCTACATCAGGCTATCAGGCATGCATCTCTGATCATTATGAGTGTCGCCAGTAGGTAACATCCAACTGATTTTCGTATGAGTTTATCATCAGTTCAAGTTAATGTCGAAGCTACAGTTTGCAACCTTTCAAATCTTTGTCATCGTCAGTTGTTTCCTGGCATTCAAAACGTGACAAGTTACATTGAAGTCTTCCATATTTATTGTTCTTTAATTCATCCTGCATCTCTGATAGTATTCTTTTAGTACTTTAATAAATTTTGTTTAACAAAACATTACCTATTGACAAGATAAATAAAGTTTATCACCGCTATAAAAAGCAATAGATTATCACCGCTGAGTACATAGAAAATATCCGGTTATTGTATTATATCAAATGACTTAGTAAATTCTTAATAAACGACCAATATAAACTTATGGTTCTCCTCAACAAAGACTCTGAACGGCTAATGGATAAGCTAATAGAGGAGGAGGAGCACTTGAATACGGGGCAAAGAATAAAGCATTACCAACGCGAGTGGATTAAAATTTCAGGCCACTTAGTCACCCTTGAGTAGAGTGTCCCAACAAAGAGCTCACGCCTCCTTCATTATACACTTGTCGAGCACACTGCTTTTTTCTCCACACTGAGTACCTTCTATGTTTAAGTATTTTTCTCAGGAGTAATGCCCTCTTTTTATACCTACACACATAAACAGATCTGATTATCAAATATAATATATATATGACTTCCTGTGAGACACTTTGTGATTCTTGAAATATACAAGTCAATTATGTAAGCGTCTATGTTTATGCAACTATCGTTATAATAATAATATATAATAATATAATATATATAATAATATATATATAAAATAAAAATCAGGATAAAAAATTGAACCAAAATTTTGGGAACTCCTTTTTCTTCGGAAGAATTACGTGTGTTTTTTGGTAACATTTCAGAATATATATATATATATATTCAGGTAACTCACCACAAATTAAAGAAGATAGTCACTCTAAGGCCTTTCGCTTTCACGTCGTCAGAGAGCAAGTGAATACAAGTTGTAAGCAGGTTATGAATTTTGATTAAAAGAAGGAGTAAGATTGGCATCATTGACAGTATTTTTCCCTATAACTGTTGAAATAGTCTTGATTTGTTTGATAATTCCTTCAATTAGAAATTCATCTAATTTAAAAAGGCCTGGACTAGTGTTGACCAAACTCTTAGAAAAGTCTTTTATGAGGGCGCTTTCAACAATGTTTCTTCTTCTTTCACATGACATAAAAACCAACTCCTTTGCTTATTCCCAGTTAATTATGTGATTTTTGTCTCTAATGTGTAGGAACAAGGCACTTTTATCATCTTGTCTTCTAACTGAATACTGATGTTGCTTAATCCTTGTATCCATTCCTTTTCCCATCTGTCCAATATAAGCCAACTCGCAATCCTTGCAAGGAATTCTGTATACACAACAGTTTTTTCGGCTTCTTTTAGAGTTATGGACAAGTCTATTTGACAAATTACCACCACTACTAAATGTAACTGAGATATCTAGCTTCTTCAACAAATATGGAATGTCTTTTAAACATGGGCTGTAGGGAACCACCAGCAAATTCCTTCTTGAAAAACGTTCCTCACTTACAGATGACATCAAAGATTGTTTGGCTTTTTTCATCACGTTATCAATTAACTTTTTTGGATACATTAGAGAGGTTGAAATTTTGTAAATATATTTAATTTCTTCTTCTAAAAATGGTTCACTGCAAATTTTGAAAGCTCTCAAAAAGAGAGTTGACTATTTCAACAGTTATGGGGAAAAATACTGTCAATGATGCCAATCTTACTCCTTCTTTAAATCAAAATTCATAACCTGCTTACAACTTGTATTCACTTGCTCTCTGACGACGTGAAAGCGAAAGGCCTTAGAGCGACTATCTTCTTTAATTTGTGGTGAGTTACCTGAATATTTATATCACGTGTTATTGTGACAATTTTCTATATATATATATATATGTTTATCATGACTCTGATGATGAGCTGCTTTTCCTCATTATTCTTTTCTTTTATGAACTTTCAATCGAAAATTTGAACATATAGATGTTTCTATATTTTGTATATTCTTCTCTATTTGTATTGTATATTCTATTTCTAAACAATGTTTTCTTATCTAGACCAATATCCAAATTATTAATATATATATATATATATATATATATATATATATATATATTCTATATTATTGAAAGTGACACCAAGCTTAGCTGATACCAATTTCTTAACAAGTTTTCAATTTTTCTAAATAACACTATCGTTATTTCCTCTACACAATAAATTACATCTCCTATAGTTTCGACAAAAGTACATCTCTTGGACATGTTTCGAATGATCAACATTCATCATCAGAACGTAAATAATTTCTTGGGTGAATTTTCTGATTTATTATATAAGCAAGTAGGGGTAGCAAAACAGTAGGGGTTTTCTTCAAGTTTAAGATAAGCTGGTCGTTAATCCTGTGGGGTGAGTAGCCTCTCGACATGAGTTACTACCTGCAAGGGTTTCAGGATGTCAATTAAAGAGCTGTAAAATTCGGCTACTATTTTGGACTTGAATATTTAGGAGTCGCTTCAGTTTCTGAATTAATATAGCTTCTAACATTCTCAGTTTATGATGGTTACTTTCTTTTTAATTATTTTAGTATTTGTAACCAGCATCTCCGGGTCAATTTAACGCTGTGTTTGTCTTGCATATGTTTTTTTGGGTGCTACAGCCTATAAGTGCTTGGTGAGCCCAAGCTCACATATATACATATGATATATGTATACATATATACATTTATATATATATATATATATATATATATATATATATATATATATATATATATAGGCTGCTTATAAGGCTGCTTTTCGCAGTAAACAACCGAGAGTATCATTTAAAAATCTAGCAATATCCGTAACAGAAAATAGTAAACAAAGGCTGCTTTTTCGCAGTAAACAACCGAGAGTATCATTTAAAAATCTAGCAATATCCGTAACAGAAAATAGTAAACAACAACACCCAACCACCACAAAAATCAAAAATAGAAAGGGAACAGGAGTTCAGTGTAAAATGAGGCTAATGTTTTCTGCCAAACATCATTTAACACAGAGGGACTGTGCAACCTCTATACCTATTGGCAGAACGACTGAGGCTTTTTGCTGAGCAGCGGGCAACTGGGACCTTACGCATGGACCTGTAAACTCCACTTCCATTGGTCAACATCGCAACGAATCATATATATATATATATATATATATATATATATATATATATATATATATATTCACTGATAAAACGAAATACGATCCAAACTGGACACAATACGAGTTCGAGATTAACAAAGAACAACACACAAAGTAGGGAAACACACTTACAGACTCAAATTTTCGGGTAATCCGTCTTCAGGAGAAAAGAGAATGGGAGACCAAGCACGTTGTAGGCGCAACGGCAAGTAACCCAGTTACTTGCCGTTGCGCCTACAACGTGCTTGGTCTCCCATTCTCTTTTCTCCTGAAGACGGATTACCCGAAAATTTGAGTCTGTAAGTGTGTTTCCCTACTTTGTGTGTTGTTCTTTGTTAATCTCGAACTCGTATATATTATATATATATATATATATATATATATATATATATATATACAAAGAGCCCCATTGTTTTTGGGTGACATTGCAGCTCATGTAAGTACTTTTTTTGTTTGTTATGTGAAAGCGGCTACCAATTTTAAACCGCTTTTCCTGTGACTCATAAACTTAAAACTTCTTAATTGCCTTATTATAAACCATCTTTCATCCTAGATGTCAGATGGTATACATCCAACTTCTTTCTCCATTCAACTACTTTCAGAATAATTCCACCATCACGAAGTAACAACTACGGTAGGTGATGACGGAGTGTTTGTTTATTGAGGTTATCTTATCAGCCTATCGATATTTCATTCAGCATTCTTTTCAATTAATTATTATCGATTAAATATTAAATGTTCATTACCAATGTATTAATTTTTTTTACTTAATTTTTATATTTGTTTGTATTATCATTGGATATCTGTAATATAGAAACCTTTAGTTATCTTTCACTATACTTTTGTTTACTTAGTTGTAATTGACAATAAAACTATCAAAGCAGACTAGACTGGTAGATCTATACATAATAAAATATCTATACATAAATAGATGTATTAATATATAAATAGTATAAATGTATAAATTACATCTATTAATGTATAAATAGATCTATACATAAATAAAATATGTTATGTATAAGTATTTTTAATCTATATAACAATATTTCAATTTATATATATTCGGTCACTATTAATATTTACTCTCGATTTCTACGGATTTAGGAAAGGCAGAACATTGAGTCTGCTCCATTTCCAATGTTATGGTGAGAAGCAGGCTACTCCGCGGCTGAAACATAGGAGTGACCTTAGCAATGCAGCACCCAGTGTGCTAACAAGATCAACTTCTAAAAAAACATTTACACAATTATTTATCTAATAATTGATTTATTATATCATTGATAATACTATCAATTATTAATTAATAGATAATTTTTAATTATCTATGTCAATATGACAGATCTGTATCAAATGTTTTTAAATCATTAAAAAAAACAGGGTTAATTAGTAGTTTCAGTATAAATAAACATTTGAATAATCTCGAATGAGGAAACAACAAAACTATCTAACTAGATATAAAAAGAAATTGGGGTGACTTGCAATGACCCAAAATACTAAGATAACCAGAGCAGGATATATCAGTTTGTTAGATAACAGTCATATTTTCAATTATTACTTGTAAGACATTTCAAATAAAGCAATTCACTAATTAAACCAAATTAAAAGTATGTATTGTAAATATTAAAAAAATATGTAATTCTATTGTATTCCCGTATACATCATTAATAGAAATATCTGAATTATTAGATGTTTTAAATTTAATTAGACAGATTTTATCTCCTGTTTAGATTTATTTATATTATTATATATATTATAGATCCTGTTTGGATTTATTTATAACTGCTCTTGAGTTTGATTTAATTAAGAAGGCTAGCAAAGGAATGAGAGGGCCAGATGGCCAAGTTTTAAGCACAGTAGCCGCCCTAAAAAGGGTTACTCGGCTTTTAATATCTTGTGTCATGACAGTTCTGACTAACCCAGCGAGTATTCCAAGACATGCCAACCTAACAAATTGAAAGGAAACCTTTCTTCTTTTGAATATCTATCAACTTACCAAATATATTAAATTGGTGGAATGACCTATCAGGTGGAATGACACCCTGGTCGAATAATTTACTCAAATTAGCACATTACAAGGGTAATACACTTAAGCTATTAATAAATCTTTTAATTTTACGTTTTTTTTAGTAACCAATCCCTTTGCGAGTTTAAACGTCAGCCCTGACGGTCTTTTTGTTGATCAGATGTTTCGGTACAATCACTCAGATTAGTGTCTAGAACTGTTGCTTGAGTTCCCATCTCCTTCGCCAATATATTAAGCTGTGCAGCGGAGTCAACTGCCTGACTGTTTGGGTTCGGGATTAACTGTCTACAGTTTTTTAACACAGTACACTCTCTAACTATGTGGATTCCATTTTTTTTTTTTTTTTTTTTTTTTGACTCCCCACATAGTCTACACTCTGTCAATCCTTTTAGAAGACCGACCTTTTTTTAAGTGACTTCTGAAGCACCCGTTTCCTGTCAGTGGATTTACTACTAACCTCATCTGACTCCTTTGGTATGTGTACTCATCACACGTACTCATCAGGAGGGTACGTGTGACTCGTGGGTTCCTCTCTGGTAGCAACCATTTACAGTGAGTACCACCACTGTAGGATCTCCAACTATGTAGGAATCCACTGTTTATTTCTGACTCAGCCTGTCACTTCACCTTTAACCCTACCATACGGTATGTGTATCGCAGGCCCTGGTCCTATAAAAGGGGTGATGGCTGCTTTTTGGCAAGCTTATCAATCTCTTAATTCCCTTCGATCCCTTTATGGCCAGGAACCCAACCTATTAATACATTGTTGTGACGAGCCAGTCACTCTTTCCCGACATTGAAGCTCCTGCTTCGAATAAATCTGTATTCCTTCTAGCACTTTCAACGCGGCCTGGCTCTTTAACCAGAGACTTATAAATCGATCTTTTTAACCTTCTTCTTTACATTTTCATACACTAATTTTAGGTTACTTGACAATGTACTTAACTAGTCTGACAACAAACAAATTTGTAAACAAAGCCATCCCTACACGATTTCATTCAAACATGCGTAACTTTTGTCTGTTCTTAATTATAATAAGTCCGTAGTTTTTATTTTGATAAATATGACAGAAGGATGATCTATTCTACAATATATAATCAATATTACGCTTATTGAATTATATATATATCTAGATTTGAACTTATAAATTAAATAAAACCAAAAATATTTTAACTAACCTCGCTACGTCAGTTATTTTAACTGGTCTTAATAGTTCTATTCTTTTTTTTTATTTTTTAAGATAGCCATCATATATATTACAATAAATTACCACTTCCAAGCAACATTGACTGTCTCTAACAAACACGGCAAATAACCCTCTTTAGTTGGATAGAGTTCAGCATATGTTTAAAATGCAACACAAATCAGTTACATTTATAATTTCATGCAGTCGTATTTACATTTGAATTACAAAAAAAAAATTATGATTACCTCTTAAGTTGCAGTACATACTCAACTCAGTGAGAAAATTTAAAACATTACTGGAGTGTGACTGGATTTTTTATCGTAATTCAGAAGTAAGAAGTAGGAAATATGCCCCTCACATTTTAGATCAACCTAACACACTCCCCCGATTCCCTTTGTCGTTCTACCATGTTTTTACAAACAAAACCAAATGTTTACTCCGTAATGTAAACAAGAAAATACCCGTCTGGACTTTAAGACCAAAGTAAAAAAATAATAAAAAAAAAATTTATGGATATAAAATAATATAAATTCTTAAATGAAACAAAAGAAATGTTTGAAACCTAAACGTGCCAATAAAAAAAAAGTAAAAAGACAGAAGATTCCACAACATTAAACAAAATCTGTGTATACCATAAACCTTTTTTGACTTTATATGTGTCAATATAAAGACAAAATTTATTTATATTGATTTATTTATATTTATTCTATGCTTTCGGCCATAGAACCACCAAAATCAGGCCGACTAATGTGCACCATAAATCGATGGTTAATTGGAAGTTTAGTATAATTTGGTTCCATTAGTTTATGTAACTTTCATTTATAATATTATTAACAATTATTAATTATTAATAATTATATTTATTATTATTGTTAATTGCTATTAATATTTATTAATTATTACCTATCTTAATTAAATAATTATTTGGATTCATATATTATTAATTAAAATATTAACGACTTTATAACCACTTATGTCGAAGATAACAAAGAGTTGAATATTTGTCTAGTTTTTAATAATTGTTAATATAGACACCTACAAACTTTCTCTTTGTATGTCTCACTTTTTGGTGCATACAGTCTTTTTAGGAAAGTTTGATTGTGATGCTTAGTGAGCAACTCGGTTCAGAATCTTGCACGCAACAGTTAATTATAGCATAATTAATGCACACTGTATTTTGGCCCAATATAGGGAACTCCAATATAATGAAAAGAGATAATAATTTTGACAGTTAAGTTGCTAACTATGGTCCCAATTTCCTTCCACTCTGAGACTTGATATTCTCCTGAATGGGTATGTCTGATACTGACAAAGGCAGCCCTGTGTGGTAACTCAATTACTTTTCCCTAGGATATGTTAGAGAGAAATTCAGTGAACTATAGATATGACCCAGAACATAATTTTGAAACAGATCACGAGGTGGGATATTATCGTAAAACAATATTGGACGATTGCTAATAACCAAGGCAAACCGTTCAATGGCTCATTCAGGCTAGCTGTCGTTAATTTATCGCTGCTTTAACTGACCCTCTATTGTGTTCCCCGGGTTCTAACAATAAACAGTTGAGTGATTGCTTCCAAACTGAATCAAACTCTAATCGTTAGTTGCTTGCATTTATTTAAACAGCATGCTGACCACACAAACATCTAACACTACACTAACTGTACAACAACACTGGTGCTACTATTATTGAATAAATTAGTCTATCCTTTGGTACCTCTACATTTCAGATTTCTGAACATGACAATGTAACGTAGTTAATTAATTATGACCTAAACATATACCAATTAGACGTGAGTTCAACCAACTTTAAAAGATATAATAAAAGTAATAAGATATTTTTCCAATAGACTTTGTTGTCCTGTCATATGAAATAAAAAGTTATTTCATATGACGTATTAGAAAAAAAATACTTTCGAAAAATAAAGTACTAACAATTTAAATATATATTCAGGTAACTCACCACAAATAATTGAATATGATCGCTCTAAGGCCTTTCGTTTATCATGTCATTAGAGAGAAAGTCAATACAAGTTATGGGTAGGTTATGATTTTTGATTTAAATTTGAATGAAGATTGGAATCATTGACAGCATTTTTTCCTATTGCATTAGAAATGGTCTTCTAATGTATTTCTAATGTAATAGGGAAAAATACTGTCAATGATGCCAATCTTCATTCAATCTTAAATCAAAATTCATAACCTGCCTATTCAAAAATAATTGTATTTACTTGCTCTCTAATGACGTGATAAACGACTATATTTAATTATACGTGGTGAGTTATCTGAATATATATATATATATATATATATATATATCACATATCATTGTGATAATTTATATAATTAATATATATATAAACAATCAAAAAAAACGTTTCCAAGAACTAAATAAATAAAATTTACAGATAAAACACACATAAAAGGGATCAAAAAGACTCACTGAAATATTTTGACTGCCCCATCATGAAGAAGAACGACGTGAGTCACTACGAAGACAAGTGACAATCGAGTCAGATAGATTCTCACCTTTCTGCTTGATGACAAGGCTGTCTAAATAACATATATACAACAAGTGTCGACAAAAAGCACGTCAAATCTCAAAAAGCACGCGTGCCAAACTTGGCATGCCGATGACCTGTCCCTGTCACGCAAGAGCACAGGTTACCCTTAGCACAGATGCAAGCACATGTTACCCTAAGCATAGACAAAACAAAACTACTTTCCTGTGGGTATAAGCTTTCATACCATGACAGTATATGTACGCCCTGGTGGTGAGAGGTTTAAGCTCACGAAGCTAAATAGGTCTCAAGAAAATCTTATCTGTTGTATTCTATTAAAGTCATAAAAGCTTAAAGGCTGTTGAAATGTACTTCTGAATTTTAAATAATGTTTTTTCTGTTTATTTATACTATGTTTTTCTGCACTGAGGTAATTTATTATTTCTTCGTTTAAAAAGTTCTTAAGAGATACCAAATATGTTCTAAAAAAAAAAAGAAAAATTCCACGTTGGCGCGTGGAAAAAGTTTGTCAGAGACACTGCCGATTTTGGCACGCACTCTCAAAAAGGTTGCCCACCCCTGCTGTATACTATAGCTACTACACCTATACCTACTCCTATAACAATTATAACAAATTATTTACCCTTTTTCTTCCTTTGTCCCTATAGTCAAAAAATGCTCGTCTAGTTTGACAAAGTCCTATAAACTAAAACAAAAACTAAAATGTTTAAATAACTATTTAAATTAAAAGGTCGTACCCAAATCATTAATTCATTAAAAAAAATGAAATATATTAATATTTGTCAAAGTCCTTTTCAGCTCATTCCAATAATGTAAAAGAAAGTAACTTTGGATTTTGTTTATAATCAGCTCAGAAAGGTGTGTGAAAATTCTTTAAAGTTTCATAATAAAAGCTATAAGTTTAAGAGAAGTCCCATGGAATCTAAATGGAAGCTTCATTGAATCACGTTTGAAGGAATGTTTAACATAACTTTGAAAAAATCTCTCCAATCATCCCCATATAAAATGTTATTTTTAGGTAAAATTTCATTCGGAACCATCAAACCGTATGGCTTTTACCCTCTTCACAAGTTTTCAGATTTAATCATCAATCCGAATTTCTATATTTTCTTGAAAAAAATACCTTTTCAGTTGTTTTAAAATTTTGAGAAATTCTAGTTTATTGCTCCTCTCATTAACATAATAATGGCGAAATTTCAAAACTAAAATTACTAGCTTAGGAGAAAAAATTATGTTTAAAAACAGTTTTTACCAAAACAAAGTGACTTTCCCGTCATGCAATATTTCCCCTAGATTTATGGCATATCTAACCTATAAGGCCAATTTTTATGTAAAATATAAATTTGATTTATAAAAGGGTGTAGACTTCAGCAAGCTAACAAACTTTTGGACACATACCCACCTACTCACTCTCTCACACACACACACACACACACACACACACACACACACACACACACACAATATATATATATATATATACACGCACACACACACATATATATATACACACACACACGCACACACACACACACATTATGGAAAAAACCTCGAAGAAAGTACTTTGGCAACCTAATAACTAGTAAATCTGGAAATAATTTTTTTTTTCATGATTTCAATACTTTACTTATGAAAAAGTAAAAAAAGAATGTTAATTAACCTTTAGCAACAATAGTAAAAAAAATGACGATTAACAAGGATTGTTTGAAGCACGAGTTATTTGTCGATTGGGACGAGTTGTAGCCGTGACTAAATGCGCTGAACGTGCTTGGAGTCAGACAAGAGAACCACGGGAGTTTCATATATAACTCCTCTACTTTAGGGCACTGGACATTGCCTACAATCGCAGACATGGTCTCTCTGGTAAGTCCTTTCCTTCATGTCATCCAAAACTTAACCTCTAAAAGAAACTATTTTACTTTTTATTGATTTAATTTGGATTTTTCTTAAAGAGCAATAATTTGTCAATTGTGTTGGCTCTATCATTGTATTGTATTGTTTGTTCATGCTGGAGGTCATGTTCATCAAGTTTCGTGGTCCTAATCTCTTCCACTATATAATTTTAAATTCTAGTTTATTCCAGTTATAGTTGCCACATATATTTCTAATTATATTTTGTGAACTTATAGGTTTATTGACACTGTAATTTATATTACAAAGAAACGCAAATCAATTTCCCAAACATTGCCCTTAAATGACTTCCTCCCTCTCATTCTGTCTCTCTCGGTCTGACTGGATTGAAACAAGCTTCTATTCATTTAAAATTATTGAAATAACTTTTTCTTAGTAGAACAATTACTGTTAAAAATTCCATACAATAAGATTTAATAGTGAAATACTAGCTCCTCAACAAAATAATATTATTAGCCACCTTTTCCAGTTACCTATGTATCTATTCTCAAAATGCAAACTTTAACAATAGACATTAAAATGAAATTTAATAGTTGTCCACTAAACATGCATGATATTTATAAACATACCACAATGATTAGCATAACTCAAGAAAATCAGTCTTCTTGACTCTACATCAATCAATGTATTGTAAATATTTTAAAGTTAAAGATTATGTTGTTATTTAAGTTTGTAGATTACAGCATAAGCTGATACATCAACTGTCGTAGTTTTTCACTGTTATTGTGTATACATTTAGCCATCAAAAAGTCGTGTACAAAAGTTATAAATGAAGCATTAAGTGAGTTGAACATTTTCAAAATTAAAACGTTGTTGCACTACAGATTGTAGTAGATTATGTTCCATGAAACCATGGAAAATCTTATTCTCCATGAGCGGTTTTGGAATTCATCTATGTTATAAATACTACTGACAACTTAGTATTTCAATAAATCAGTCATAAATCAGTAAATAAAGAAATGGTTGGCAACACTGTGCAATAACAGCAATAAATAACAGTGGTTATTCTAATCAACTGTCCCTTGAAGATGACAAGATCTGATATTCTCGGAGTGAGTAGGAAGATGTAAGAAATAAAACGTTTTTAATGGTTGCACAGTCCACATATGCCACTCTGTATTGAACGTAAAAGTTAATAAATGATAGTAGTTCTTCAAAAAAAATTATAAAAAGCTTTGTCGTAAATATAAATGATATACACAAACTGAGTAAAATAACTTACTTTATAAAGTTTCTCGCGGTTCATTCACAGTTAGTATAATACTGTTTTAATTTTACCCCTATCGATAACACTAGTACGATCCCTTTCATTTTGATTATCTTTATCCAATGGTCTTTTCCAATTCTCAAATTTCCAAAAAAATAAGTGAAACCACTGAGTTCTTTTACTCATTTACTGTCTCTATGTTGCAATTTATCATCGACAGGTATATCGCTGGATCTTATATACAGATAACGACTTACCTACTGTTTGTTTTTTATATAGTTTTAATAATTGATACATAATTATAAGAAATATAATTACATATAATTATAATTATATAATTTTTATATTTTTTAATACTACTATTATATAATCTTCTTTACCAAATACATTCACTAAGTATATAGCCAAGCACAACCATGAATTTGGAAAACAAAATGCTATAATGGTTGTGAAAAAAGAAACAGAAAGCAAACCATACGTCCATAAAGATACAATAAAAATTATCGACATAGAAACACTAAATGAACTGTACATTTGTTTGCTTCACCTAATTTTTTGATAATTATAAAATACTATTCAATAAATACAATAAAAATAAATAATTTTACTAGCGCTATCATTAAGAGTGAAATTGCAACAGTATTGGACTAAATGTTAATTAACAGTGAGGAAAATTGTAAAGTAATGTAGCGTAAAGATTTTGTTTCAAGTTTATACCATGGGGATGGCTAGATAAATGGTTGATATATATAAATATTTATAAAGGATTTTATAAAGTTTTCTAAAGGACTAGAGTAGTTTTTTTCTCTCTCTCTCTCTCTTTCTCTTT
The DNA here is from genome assembly GCA_026182355.1 of Hermatobates lingyangjiaoensis. Taxonomy (NCBI): domain Eukaryota; kingdom Metazoa; phylum Arthropoda; class Insecta; order Hemiptera; family Hermatobatidae; genus Hermatobates; species Hermatobates lingyangjiaoensis. The sequence goes on along the minus strand of JAPFBL010000014.1, from coordinate 463,513 downwards.
CTGTATTTCCTTTCTTTCTCTCTTTTAATAACTCTCTCATCACATAATTATGTTACGTCTCACAATTGCTATTTCATGCATTTTAAATGTTACAAACTGCAAAAGTAATTGACCTGAAGCTGTTTCAATTCTATTAAACATAGTAGAGTTGGTATTTATAATAGTGTAAAACATGATATTTTTTTAAAGAAAATGGTATCTATCTATAAATAAAAACATCGAAGAATATAATATATAATATACAAATAAATTACAATAAGAAATAGATATTCCGTCTTATCATGCATAGGGTAATAAGATAAGACCTTGTAAAGAATGGAAATTTTCTGATAAGAATGAAACTAATTAACTATTCTTTATATTCTCCTAATGAGTTGACAGTATAACATAATTTCTCTATTCTGGTTATTGGAATATTCATAAATCAATTGGAAATGTTTCATACCCTGGAGATAGCCCTGTCTACGGGTAGTATTACATTCAACTTCACGGGGTTTTTTTTTTCATTTTACATTTTCATTACATATTCTTACATAAATAAGAAATAATTTTGATCTTTTTAAAGAGAAGGAATTAAATAAAAAAAGTGGAGAAACTTTTGTTAGTGGCAGTCCATATGAATAGATTAGTCCATATGCACTTAGTATTTGTCACTATATATTAAATTAAATTGTCACTAGACTATATTGCCCCAGTTAAGATTCAATTTTTACTATATGGAGTTAGTTAGGAACGAGTTAATAATATTTAAAATTTTACATATACAGAACAAAATGAAATGTAGAGGCAGTTCCCGGAATTTACTTGTTCCTCAGCATTAAATTACTACTGATAAAATGAGTGGACGTAAAGGAAAAAATTTTTTCCTATAACGATGTAATACGCTGATTATTAAAGGCATTAGTAGCGTCCCAAAATCATGTGTGTCCCTAATTTCAGTCAAAAGATAAGAATCTAATTAGATAAATATTCAGACCAGCTTTTTACTCACAGATTAATTGTAATTTTTCTTGAGAAAACTCAAATATTGAATAATAAAATATCGTAAATGATGATAAATTTTTTTTTAATTTTCAACAAATAGGTTCAAATCATAGTCAAGAGTCTAAATTTTGTTGCACTGCCCTTTGGAGACCATCAAATGTTTGGAGCCTGTATGATGCCAGAACTCGTTACAAATCTCAGATCAAAATAAGCTTCAGTAAAACATAATTTATTACCGGCTATGTAAGAATACTTTTCTCATGTAGATTGCCCCTAAAGTATAATAGGATCCACCCTTCCGTCCGTAGAATATGACCAATGAAATAACCTTACAAAGTATAGGAGTTAGAAAAAAACAAATGAACCTAAAATCTGGCAGTGAATTTTTCATCTATACGCTAACCTCTTAATTTAAATAAGTTACCATTTCAAACAAATTTCTATTGATAGTTAGAAATACATCAAATATTTACGAGGTTTTTTGTAAATTATAATTGGAAATGTCAATATAGTAAACATTTTGTGCTAATTACCTTCATTATGACTAAAAGGTGTTTATTACCTTAATTTAGATTGCCAGTTCTAATTGTAAACGTATATATATCAAATATAGATTTCAAGTAAAACATGTGGTACAAACTAGATAATTTCTGATCTACTCATATTTTCAAAGTTGTTTATAGTTATTGTCACAAATAACGTTGAATTTCATACTGCATAGTGCTGCAGTGACCCTAGAGTCATGATACCAATTTTTTGCTTTACAAGCAAAAAAGTCATGCGTCAAAATATAAAATATATCATAATTATATTGTTGTATTGTTGAATAAATGTATTGTTTTCAATAAATACGGTCCTGTCTGCCAAAGCCATTGAGATCGATGACTCTAGATCTACTTAGTTAAATACTTGTTAAAATCCCAAAGGCCCTTTTTTTAATATTATTTCAATCATTCCTTCTGGTTTCGTACTTTAAGCATCAAATATCCATTCACACAATGATGATCTTCCGTATTATACATTTCAAGTTGATTTGATACCTTGAAATAAATAAAATTTTCATTTCTTATGAAGGAAATTGCGTGTTTTAAATTTTCCTTATGTTACTGCATTGCTTAAGTTTTATTGCTATTGAATGAACGATTTTCTCTCCATCAACTGGGTTTATGAATTATTTCATGCTTCGTACATTTATTGATTAAAATCCTGTTTCTTCTAAATATTTTTCTTTTAAATTATATTTGGACCAAATTTTTAACTTATAAAGTTTGTTACTTGACAGAAACTCGTTGTGATACTCGGCCTTGCAGCCGTAGCTCTGGCTATTCCAGCTCCACTGGACTGTGGTGGAAACTGCGAAACTTGCTGCAAAGATGATGAAACAGAGTGCGATGTTTGCGATCTTCTTGAAGGGGGCGGCAGTTGTGACCAGTACAACCTCCATTCCCAGTTCCATTTACAAGAAAATCTCGTGCCAACCTCGATGAAAGTAAGCCTGGATTCCCGAGATTGTGAACCATGTGGTTGTGTCTACCAAATCCCACCTTGCGTATCTTAAGAAACGAACACTTCCTCGCCAAACTTGTTGACTTTTAATAAAAACTATTCGCATTCATTTACATGTCATTTATTTGTAACCTGTTTTCAACTATTACAAACTAATTGTGCAAAAGAATCATTTAGTGATTAGAAAAACTTGTAACTGTTTCTATGATTGTTCTGTAATAGAAACCAAGGTTAAAAATCAAGCAAAACTACATTTATTTTAATTTATAATTTATATATCTCATGATTCCAAAATACAACTAATTATATATGCAACAGAACTGCATGGTAAGTAAATCATAAAAAAAAAGAGTTTGTTGTATAGTCTATGCCAATAAATGGCATTTAAATACACAATTTAACCAAATTTTATAGCAACCAGCTGAAAACCTGTCACATTCTACTCGGTTATTATATAAATGGTAAAGAAATAAATCTTAAATAAAATATGTATTAATAGAATGTAATTCTATTCTGTATCCAATATACGAAATATTGAGAATTTTCCAGTACAGTATAATAATTAGACCAAGAAATATCTCACTATAGCTTTGATGTCTTAATAAAACAATTTCCATTTATCTATATGTGTGATTTATTCGCAATCTGTTTCAATATAATATGTAAAAGAATCTTATAGTTGACAGATAAAGTTACAGTACCAAATAAAAAGCATGTATTGCTGTGTTTTTTCTTGCTTGTAAGTAATAAATCAATTGAATATACAATCGTAATAATATAGTTGTAAAATAAAATATGATTAATTCATTTGTAAATTTTTCTAAGGAAACTAAATGGGCGTTATAATCCATACATGCTTATAATCAAATAGCATTGATTTTCATTTCAATCTAACTTGTTCAAGAAAGACGACTCATGGATTATTTAACAGGTCGTATTGTAATCGATAATGGTACCAGTGTGTTCAGCAATCCATACCAGTGTAATAAGTATTCGATTCCCTCCGCCTTCCCAGGAGCAATA